>JBAJHW010000005.1:99001344-100251344 GCA_037013535.1 Intellagama lesueurii
TGGATAAAGACCATCATAGCCCATCTTTGCATGTTTATTTTTTCAGAAAACATTCATATTAGTTGCAGCAAAATTAAAATATATGTATACATAAAATGTAAAAGGCTAGTGTGATGCATGTTTCAGCTGATGATTTTCTCCCTCAATGTGACAGATTTAAAAGAATCTCTTAATAGATTCATTGAAGAGGAGTCCATAAAAGATTATGATAGAGAAGCAGAAGTAGCTCTGGAAGCTGTAAAATCTGACAAAGTAGATTTAAATCATCTGGCAAATGCTTGGGCCAAAGCCTATACTGAGGTAAGACATGTCAGTAGGCATTTTAGAATTCTGAACTGGAAATCAGGCTGGAACTTCTTTCTGACTTCTCCACATTGCATGCCAACTCTTAGGTGGATATTTTGCTTTGTGGCTAGAAATGTATGGGTGCTTTTGTCTCGGCAGAGTGTAAAATTTTGGCTAAAAATGTAGCTATGCAGCAGCCACTGCAGGGACCTACAGAGCAGAATTTCAGATCTCCCCAGAGTAAACCACCCCTTTTTGGTTTTCATCAACTGGCACTTCGAGTTTCAATAACTCACTCTGAGAGTTGGTAAAATAAAAAAATAAAAAATCCATTTACTTAGTTCTGAACAGATAAAAACAGCATATTGTAGAAAAATTAGCTGGTTACATGAACAGACTTTAACTATTCATAACTACACACTGACTAAGTGACTGACGCAAACTGAGTACTGAGTTAATACTACATAGCTAACTGACTGAAAAAAGAGCAGGAAAAAGACTCTTAAGTAGAGAGGCATGACTTGTCTTCAAAATCTGAGGCAGAGAGGGAACAATTGGTTACTGCTGGATTGACTGACAGTCACCCCAGCCCAGAATGGTTCCTCCCAGCCAAACTTCTTAAAGATAGCATACGAAGGTTGCTAAAACACCAACACATTGTGAATTGCCCCGGAACAGTACGGAAGTTTTTAACAGATTCAGAATTGTCACATTTGAACTGAATTCAAATGAACTCAAGAAAATGAGTTCCCAAACAGTGATTTTGGAGATGGGATTTTATTTTCTTTCTCGTTCTTTGATCAAACTTCATGTTCCCTTTTCTTTGCAGTCTAAAATGCGGGCTGAGCGATAAAGTCACTCACTACGTAGCTGTAGACAAATTATCATTCACCAGTTTAAGTTACCTCACAGGGCTTTTGTGATTACCCTGCCCCCAATGCAATCTGCATTGCATTACATATACATTGGTGGAACCTCCGATGCTGCTTCACTGAGCTGTCATGGGGGAACAAAACTGTTTGGAATCCATCTTCTGTGACAAAAGGAAAATGTTGCTTCTGAAGTAGAGCCCTTTAGCACTGCTGATGCATTTCTCTTTTGCAGTCATCTGAAAGCCAAAAGAAGAGAGAGAGATAAATCTCTTCGTTAGTAAAAAGCATTGAATTAATGGGGCTTTGTTAATGCAGTGTTTGTACAAGTCCCATTCATTTAATAGATCTGCTCTGGTTGAGCATAACAGTTGAATTCAGCCTAGAAGTTCCACACAGAATTTGAGACTGTTATGTTGTTTCATCATGTTCCTCTGTGTGACCAAGGGCATTCTGTGGCTTCTTCTTAAACTGGGAGGAGGTAACAAGTGGGGTACCACAGGGCTCAGTCCTGGGCAAGGTGCTCTTCAAAATTTTTGCTAATTACTTGGATGAGGGAGTTCAGGGCATACTTATCAAATCTGCGGATGACACAAAATTAGGTGGAATAGCTAATGCCTTGTAAGACAGGAACAAAATTCAAAAAGATCTTGATAGGCTTGAGCACTTGACTGAGAAAACAGAATGAAATTTAACAGGGATGAGTGTGAAGTACTGCACCTGCACACCAAATGCACAGTTATAAGATAGGGGATATTTGGTTCAGTAATACTTCGAGTGAGAAGGATCTTGAAATTGTGGTAGGTCACAAGCTGAGTATGAGCTAACAGTGCAATGCGGCTGCAAAAAAGGCTGATGCTATTTTAGGCTGCATTAGCAGAAGTATAGTCTCCAAATCCCATGAAGTATCAGTCCCCCTCTATTTGGCACTGGTTAGGCCTCATCTAGAGTACTGTTTCCAGTTCTGGACACCACATTTTAAAAAGGATGCCAACAAACTGGAGCAAGTTCAGAGGAGGGCAACAAGGATAATCAGGGGACTGGAAACCAAGCCCTATGAGGAAAGACTGAAAGAACTGGGCATATTTAGCTTTGAAAAAAGAAGACAAAGCGGTGACATGGTAACACTTTTCAAATACTTGAAAGGCTGTCATACAGAGGAGGGGCAGGTTCTGTTCTCTATCAACCCAGAGTGCAGGACATGTAATAATGGGCTTAAGTTATAGGAAGCCAGATTTCAGCTGACTATCAGGACAAACGTCCTAACTTTGGATCAGTAGAGCAATGGAACCAGTTTCCTCCGAAGGTGGTGAGTGCTTCAGTGCTGGAGGTATTCAAGAGAAGATTGTACAACCATTTGTCAAATCTATTTTGATTTGGATTCCTGCATTGAGCAGGGGGTGGTTGAACTCCATGGGAAGAGAGCTATGTATGCCACCTTTAGCTTATCAGTGGATGATTGTGATAGAGATAGAAAAATAGAAGAATGTACTGATATCACAGACTACATCTACAGTCACAAACCATGTTATCATCATGAAGGCTGTTAGTATTGATCCTATACTTGCTTTTCTATTTGTGGCATGTAAAATAAATATACTACCGTATTTTTCCGTTTATGACATGCCTCCATTTATAAGACACACACCCCCAATTTTCTCACCCCAAAATTAAGAAAACTTAGCTTTGAGGATTCAGCCTCTGGGCTCAGAACGTCGGACATTTCGTCTCTGTTGAATCTTGAGCCTACAGGCCCCACCACCAAGGAGGTGTGTTCCAATTGGTTTGTTCAGGATCAGCTGACGTCAGTTCCATAAGGCTTGTGATTGGAGGAAGCTAAGTCTCCTGTGGGACGTGGTGGCGCTGTGGGTTAAACCACAGAAGCCTCTGTGCTGCAAGGTCAGAAGACCAGCAGTCGTAAGATCGAATCCATGCGACGGAGTGAGCTCCCGTCGCTTGTCCCAGCTCCTGCCAACCTAGCAGTTCGAAAGCATGTAAATGCGAGTAGATAAATAGGCACCACCTTGGTGGGAAGGTAACGCCGTTCCGTGTCTAGTCGCGCTGGCCACGTGACCACAGAAACTGTCTACGGACAAACGCTGGCTCTACGGCTTGGAGACGGGGATGAGCACCGCCCCCTAGAGTCGGACACGACTGGACTAAATGTCAAGGGGAACCTTTACCTTTTACCTTTAAGCCTCCTGACTGTAGGAAATTAAGCCTTGTGGCTTAAGGAAGCCTGTTTACAGAGGCAAGGTATGTGCCGTTTTGTTCTCTCCTCAGCTATCTCAGCTTACTTCTGTGTAAAAGACACCCCTCAATTTTTAGGGTAATGATTTTAGAAAAAAGTAACATCTTATAGACGGAAAAATACGGTATCTAAGCTTAAGCAATCCATAAAGAAAGAAATTCCAATGACCAACATTGGTGGTGCATTAAAAAATATGTAGTTATTCCATGAAGCATGTGTTCATTCCCAGTCAAGTGAAAGAAAGAACTGTATTCTTCCAGAGTTAGCTTGTGTTTAATGTTTTTTGACTAGCACTGATGTTCAAGATGTTTCAGGCACCCTGATTAGCTGCTGTAGGTCTCTTCAAGTATGGTTTACTGTGTGCTCACTTTGTCACTGGAGTTAATGTGTTCCAGCAGCTTTTGGATTCACCAAAAAAGCCAAAAGTGCCTCATTTCTGTGCAGCCTCTTTTGTGCACCTTCTCTTTTGCCTGCAGCATTCCCTCCTAGGACCAGGAGTGACCCACCTCTATAGTCAGCTGCAGGAAGGGCTTTGGCTGACAGAGTTGACTGCTTTTGCTTCAATCACTGCTAACCATTCCCCTGGCAAGAATACTCCCAGTGCTGTCTAACTACTCATTAGTACAGAAGATCTTTTGTGGTTACTACTTGCTCATGTGAAGTGAATGGGCATAATAAGATGACGAACTAGAATATGGTCTACCACATTTTATTGAACAGCTAACTGTAACAAGAAACAATCCAAAATGGGTTTTCAGGTGAAATAGGACTGTATCTTCACATGTCCGTATTATTTTTTCAGGCAATATTGGAACATGCAAGGCCAGAGGATCCTAGCTGGGATGAAGATTTTGCAGATGTCTATCATGATTTGATCCATTCTCCTGCTTCTGAAACTCTGTTAAACTTGGAACACAATTATTTTGTTAGCATCTCAGAATTAATAAGTGAAAGAGATGTAGAACTGAAAAAATTGCGGGAAAGGTATTCTGAAAATACATGTGTTTTTAAATCTGAAATTTTCCGTTATTCTGAAAATGATTTATATAATAATCTGGTACATGTTTTTTTTAAAGTAATCATCTAAATTTTAAGATTGCCATGAACCAAAGAGCAGGGTATGCTTATGTAATGGTTTTGTGTTAGCCAAGGTATATGGTTGCAGTGATTGCTATTAAAAGGTAGATGATACTTCCAAGTAAACATACCTAGGATTATGTTGTAAGCCTCCTTCCGCTCATGATACTTATTCTAGGATCCTTGCTACTAATTATGTACTATGGTGTTTGCTGTTAGGAGCTATGTTAAAAGGAATGACAGTTATATCTAAAATATGCTTATTACTGACTAAATGACATATGTTTGATTCTAGGCAGGGTGCTGAAATGGATAAGGTGATGCAAGAACTGGGAAAATCATTAACAGATCAAGATGTAAATATGTTGGCAGCTCAACACTTTGAATCCCAACAGGTAAATGAAATAAAGTTAATTTTATTAGGGGGAAAAGTGCAAATAATTAGTAGTTAAAAGTTAATCAGCTGAATTTGTGTCTTATTTTAGGTACTGGAAAACAAATGGAATAATGAACTGAAACAAACAACAGGTATCCAGAAACAAGAATATCAAGAATGGGTGATAAAACTTCACAAGGACCTTAAAAATCCAAACAGCACTATTGGGTACCCAATTTCCTTCCTTCCTGCCTACTTTCCTTCCTTCCTTTCTTTTGAATTTCTGCAATTATTCCACCAATGGAGCATAGAACCCACACTTCACCTTTAAAGACATATGTGAAGTGAAAGAGACACAGATAAGATGCCTGTTGTAGTTCAGGACTCTGCTTATATAACAGCAGTAGCATCAGGGATAGAATCTGCTTTTCTCTGTCTATGTCTGAATTCTAGACTCTATTGAAAAGGTTGAAAAATTAAGCCAACCAGATATAAGCATACACCATGCTAGGTCTGTCATGGTGGAGCTCTGATGTTAGCCTGAGAGAGAAAGTAAAGATGCACTGAGAAATCCAAGGAAGCCCTCATTATAGCTGACAGGTGTAGGTGGAATCCAGAATACATAATTCTGTCCCTGAGCCTTGACTAAAAAGGCAGTGTGGAAGTGGGTTCAGGACAGTTCCCTGCAGCAGCCCTGAGTTCAAGACTCACAGACAGAGACATCTTCGGTTTCACATCAGCTTCTTTATTCAAAACAGCAACTGGCTTGTCCACAATAGCTTCAACTACCCCTAGGCTAATCATACATCAAAACCTTTTTTGAACTCATTCTCCACCTGGGGTTTGACGGTTCCATATTGGCCTGGACTGAGGGGGAAAAGTGGGAAAGGGAGAGTACCCAAATTTGGGTATGAACAGCCAGGGCATAGCACTCAGTTCCCTCTTGCCAGATGGTCACTCCTATTCCCCCAAGCCATCTCCCGGAGGGGCTCTGACGTCTTCCTTTTTCTCGTAACCTCTCTTGTCATCTATATCCCTCTCTTGCTATTGTCTTTTTCACCCTTGCCTTGGTTTCTCCCCAAAACGGAGCCTTAGCTTGTAGTTGTCTTCTCCTGTGCCTCTCAGCTTCCTCAGGTGGAATCATCAGATGCTCCTACTCCTCCATCCAAGGATTTGGGAGAATTGCCCATTCCCATCCCATAGGTAGTTTTTGCTGTTCTGTTCTTGCCTTCCGATCTCCCTTTCCTGCCCCTTCTCCTCCTCCTATCTTTTTCAGTTCCTCTGAGACCTCCTCCTTTCTTCCGGTTCTTTTCTCCACTCCTTTTCAAACTGTCCCGCCAAGGTTTCTTTGCTCATCCCCTTTTCCCGTCTTGGATTGTCAGCCTCACTTTCCATCTCTATATACATTTCCCTCCATTCAATGTCCACCAGAGGGCTATTTGTTTCCACTTCCCTTCTGTTTTTGAGGGAGGAAAATGGCACGGTATCTCCAGATCGATCACTTTCTTTTCCACTCTCACAGGAAGGAATGCCAGACGTTAGTATTAACCAGGCTATCCCACACATTTAGGAAGGATACATGCTCATCAGTTCCAGAACTGGTTGGGAATAACTACCTTCTTGGAATATAAAAAGAGAGTGAGGTTTGCCTCCAGTTACATTTGGAGAGATGAAATTGTGATCTATGCTTCAAAAATCTGGAAGACATTGGAAAACACTACATAGCACAGGGATGGAGAACAAGTTTCAGATAGGAGACCATCAGTTCTATCTGGGCTGGTTGTTAGTGGGTGCAGTCATGTCCCTGACATCATTGGGTTCCTAGGCAAAGTACCAACTAGAATGCTTCCACCTAGTGTATTGGCCAGGAACCCAGGTTTGTTCCTGCTCACTTTTCCCCACATGGGAATGAAGTGTATGTATATGTGAGAGAACTGCAGTGTTCTCAGCTGATGCTTTCAATCCTAGCTGACAGTGCAACCATTTTGCTTCTCCATCTTCCTTTTAGTGAATATTTGCAAACACCAGGTGAATCTCAATCTTAGGACTTAGCAGCTAGCTCATAGAAATGTCAGCTGAGCTTGCAGCTAACAACACATGATGATTGGGAGGGGGAGCAGCACACACTATGAAAATGACTGGTTGGTGTTCGGTTAGTGAATTTTGTTGGAAATGGATCAGCTCTTAAATCAAGACAAATCTGAAATGTGCTGTGTCTTCTGCATCAGAATACAATACCAGGAGGCAACAAGTAGCCTATGGTGGATCTGAACTACTATTGGACTAGTTGAATCTCATTTTGTGCTACCTGGGTAGAGCTGCTTTAAGGAAAAGTCATTTAAAAAAAATTTCAGCTCTGAGTAGAATTGACTTGAGGAGTAAGTAAATTCAGCTAGGGAGAATTTAAGCTCTGAGCTGTCAGGCCTCCCTTCCCCTGTCTCCATTGGGTAAGACTATAAGCTCCTTTTTTGTGTGATTGCCCTGGCTTTGGGCTATTGTATGAGAGAGCAGCTCAAAAGTATAAAAGGACAGTTTGCTGAGCTTGAAAATTGATTAGTGAAAAGTAAATGGCCAGTGTAATTTTTTTTTCTGTGCAGTGTAGAAGAAAACACGAATAATAGGTTATCAAGTAACATTTTTTTTAAGCTACAATACATCTAGCCAGATTTTTTGGAGGAAACCTATATATTTTTAGCTAATACATTTCAAAATAGGAAAGTGTCTTAAAGTATATACTTACAAACCTGGAGATGAAGAAAATCATAATGGCATTCAGAAACGAAAAAGTTTCCAAAAAGAAGGAGAAGGCAGAGTGAAAATTGTGAGATAGTAGTTAACCTATCTGTGCATGGTGTCTATATACAAATGGCAGCAGTATGGGAACCAAACAAGAAGAACTAGACTACTAAGTTCAGGAGGGTAAATATGACTTGATAGGAATAACTGAAACCTGGTGGGATGACTCCTATGACTGGAATACAGCAACTGAAGGCTATAAATTGTTCAAAAAGAACAGAAAAAAATAGAAAGGGAGGTGGAGTTGCAGTTTATGTCAAAAATAAACATTCCTGCACAGAAAAACAGGAGGAGGAGATTGGTTGTCTCATTGAGAGCATCTGGATCAATGTAGCTGGGATGAAAAACAAAAGGAACATGGTAGTTGGAGTCTACTACTGACTGCCCAATCAAGAACAGGATGTGGATGAAACTTTTGAAAAACAAATCGGAAGGATTTCAGAGAGACATTATATAGTAGTGATGGGAGATTTCAGTTATCCTGATACCTGTTGGGAGGCAAATCTGCCAAGTATGGCCCTTCCAAGAAATTCCCAGGCTGTGTGGCTGATAATTTTCTCCTACAAAAAGTGGAGAAAGAAACTAGAGGGCTAGCTATCCTTTTATTGATTCTAACCGATAGAGATGACTTGGTGAAGGAAGTGGTAGGAAGAAATTGCAGTAAAGCTTCTGCCATGAAAAGCTGCTGAAGTGGCCAGACTGGCACACCAAAGTTTAGGGGACTTCCACATCCAACTGTGCATAAGGTTATATATCAAAAAGGAGATTTTTTTTTTTAAAATGCTGTAAGATCCAAAAGAAAACCAAAAGGGTCAGGTACCTGTTCCCATTTTGTTCCCATTTTGACATGTCCCTATCAAGGCAAATTCTTCATTGGATTCTAAAATCTTTGTAAGAAATACTGTTGCATATTTTCATTATTTGTCCTTACATCATAGATTCAGAGGAGATATGTGGCTCTCCAGATATGTGTGGACTGAAACTCCCATAATACCCATCATGGTCAATGTGGGCTTGGGCAGATGGGAGTCTGCTTTTTCTATGTGCATGTATTTTGTCCTTTGTGCATTTTTTCCCTCTGTGTTTTTGTTTTCTCTTTCTCGTCTTATGCACACACCCAGGTGCGCTCATGCACAGTCTGTTCCTTTATATGTGATTTCCTTCTATCCTTCTCCATTTGTTCTGTGTTTTAATGCATTTGTGTTTTCTGTGGGGAACTGTATAGGTATGGGAGAGAGAGTGACACACACAGAAATACATACTTTCAGGAAGGGGATGGCACATCCAACATTTTTAATCTGCCATGCTACCTATGTGAGGTGTTTTGTGATGCCTTATACATCCATGTCAGCCATCTTGTGGTTGCACTCATAATGATTTTTTAAATCCCATTGTGTCTGTGCACATGAATTAGACTTTTCACTTGGCTGTAAAAACACGTGACCTTATCAGTTTAAAAACTAAGTAGACAGAAGCAGCTTCCTGCCTTCTTCTTTTTTTCTTATTGGTTTTAGTGATGAAATAAAAGTTCAGCCAAATCAGTGGAGGGAATCTGTAGAAGGAAATGGGAGACTTTTTGAAGACCAGAGACAATTGGAAGAAAGTTTCACTATCCACTTAGGTAAGGACAAAGATGATCTTTACAGTGAATTTTCACAGTTTTAATGTGCTTGTGTGAAGATATGTTTTCCAAAATGTCGTAATTTGTGTTGTGCATGTGTGTGTGAAGCCATACACAGTGTAAATCTTGATCATTCTAGTCTATTCAGGGGATCAAGTTCAGTGAGTGTAGATTCATTGAAATAACCCAGGAAATATAGTTAATTCTAGAAGTTGTAGCAAAGACATTAATTAAAGGAGGTATGAGACCATTACTATGTGCTGCTCTCAGTCACCCCAATGGATGATTTTCCCAGCATGTGTATACCTTTTTCTGTAATTCCATACCTAGGGTTTGATTTTGCTGTGATTACAGCTCACTTTCTGCTTATCCCATAAATTTCTCTGGGTTAGCACACTCTTGCTTTACCTAATGCACCTGCATTCACTATTTCTATATTTGGACATTATATTCAAGGCGTTGAGACCTTGAGATGACTTGTAATATAGTACAAGTACAATAGAATAAGCAAAAGTTATTAGGGGAGAGGAAGACATGAATTTAAGCCCCTTTCCCCCAGTTCTTAAATGTCCAGCTGCCTTTGGCTTCTAAAACTTTGCAACATAGCAAGTCTCAAGGAAGTACCCCAACCCAGAAATGGCTACCAGATCTCAGAGAATAATGCTTCCTTTTACACATGCTACTGCTGCTTATGTCTCTTTATCAGTTTCCAGGACTGATGGCAGACACAAGAGACATTTGAGGGCAGCAGAGATGATTATAAGCCTTTCCCCCATACTCTAATGAGCACTGCAATTGAGAAGATGTATTAGGACAGCAGTAAATTAATGTTTATGCCATTTCAGAAGCTTCTGGCCTGCGTTGTATTGCCACCAACATCCTTAAAATATGTGATGTATTATCCCTCATTTCTGTGCTTGTGGCCCTATACACACACTGTAACATTATCACTTCATGTGCAATAAGTAGCTCTTCACACTGAAGTTGTCACCTCACAGTTGCCTTTTGGAAGTGATGTATTAACCAAAAAGGACAGACCCACCAATTCTTCTTGGGATTCCTTTTATTCTCATATCTTATATTACCCTACAGCCAAGTCTGTTACTTTCACTATTGTAGAATTCATGGCAATGTTTCCACCAGTTTCCACTCTATGTCTTCTGCCAAGGCAGATTTGGATTTCTAAATGTTTCTTGTGGATCTTCCTAAATAACTACATAAACTATGATCAAAACTATGATTGTGTTATTTAGTGCTCATAATGTGTTAGAAATAATATTTTTCTTTTATATGTCTGTTTTGTATGTTGAATAATAAATTTACATCTTAAATAAATCTCTTCTGATCTGGGGGCATTCTGTTAGGCTTATCTCACTATATTTTAATGTTTGTTTGTTTTTTTACTTTCAACCAGTTTTCTAAGGGACTGTGTGTTTTCTTTGAGAAGAGGAGATTTTTGCTTAGAGATGAGAAGCTGGCAGAGTTATGATGGATTAATCCAAGTAGATTTCTAAACAGAACCATCTACTCTTAATACTAAAACCCCTGCTGGTTTTTCAATACGCAGTGTCAGCTACTGAGCAATTTAGAGTAGAGGTAATCCTAGCAGAAAAGTCAGAGATATTAGATAGTACAGTTCAGTTTACTATCATATTGTTGATATGCTTTCACCGTCTCCTCCCACCTCTTTTTTGACTTTTTCTTCTTTACCTTACCTAGGAGCACAACTGAAAACCATGCATAATCTCAGGTTATTGAGGGCAGATATGCTAGATTTCTGCAAACATAAACGCAATCATCGGAGTGGAATTAAACTGCACAGGCTTCAAACTGCCCTGTCACTTTATTCAGCTTCTCTTTGTGGCCTTGTCTTATTGGTAGATAATCGCATCAGTTCATACAGTGGGATCAAAAGGGGTAAGTTATTCTTAGGATCTAAATGTATACTAAAAATATTTCCTCCTTTGCTCAGTCTGAAAAATGACCAACAAAGTAATTTTACAGTACCATAAGATCCTTTGGTGTATATACAGTTGTGCTTCTCTTTATAATAAATAGGTAAAATATTGGTGGAACAGTATTACTTCCTTATCCTTTTTACAATAGCACTCAGTTTTGATTACTTTCCACCTGACCTCTATCTTAATTAATTTATTTTATTTTATTTATTTACAAGATTTTTTTAGCCACACCATTACCAGTGGTCTCTGAGCAGCGTGGTTATCAAGTGGTTAATGTGGTTATCAAGTGAGTATATGGTGCCACATTCATATAAACTCTCTAAATCACTCCTGAGCCAGGTCTAGATCTGAACATAAAGGCAATTACGTGCATGGTCCTGACTCAACACTGCAGTGAAAGAGACTACTGTTTACCATGTAGAGGGCACATAGGTTGTTGTTTCTGAGCCGTGATTGTTTATGACAATTGGTAAAGGCACTTTCTGTTATAGTGCTATTCTCTGTCTGATAAATAACCCCTATTGGGGTATTTGATGTTGGAAAAGGAAACAGGCAAAGCCAGAGTATTTAAAAACCCATAATAACAATGTAAGTATTGCAGAATTTCCTCAGAATTTCCTCTTTCCTCAGGAATGGAGGTTGTCAGGCATAATGTAATAGATGTCTTGTCAGTAAAGGTGTATGACAGTTAAGGGTGTCTGCAATTTAAAATATCCTCATATCACTTTTATGCAACATGACATAGTACTTACTGTTGTAACAGTATATTTATGAATATTAAGCGTTGATGTTCTCCTGCCTTTCTTAATTTACACACTCAAAGTTTTTAAAAGAGAAGAAGTAAGGTTGCAGCTTCTGAAAAAAGTATGATTTTAGTAGAGCTTTGCTCCTTCCTGTTGATTACAGTTATGGACAAAAGAACTTTTGTTCAATGTTAATTTCTACATATGAAAAATGATTTAAAAACGAATAATAATAAAGCTGAGGTACTTGTGGTATCCCAGCTGATCATGTTTATTGTGGTCATAGAACAGCTGAAATCAGTGGGTCTCCTCCCACCTCCATTTAGGGCCTGTCCAGAGTGGCTGTTTGGGGTGTGGGGTGGATTGGGTCTGTTGAGGTGGTGGGAGGAGTGATGTGCCATTTGGCATGCTCATCCCATCCCCACAGCAAACAATCCCTTGTAGCCTGATCAGCTATCATCTCTGATCCTCCGCAGAGGAACAGGAAAAGCGGGTCCTCTCCTCCTGTGCTACGGAGTCATTCAAAGCAAAGTTTACCCAGTTTACTCATGAGTAAAGAGACAGCAGCAACAGATGCCAAGGACAGCTGTGGCATGAGGGGAGAACATTGGGTTGGAGAGACAGAAGGGAGGTAAAAAAAAAACCCCACACCTTTCTCCTCAGCCGGGGCTGTGCTGCCTTGTGTGAGCAGAGCCCATGGAGTTATCATAGTTCTTTTCCTTGTCTTTTCTCTCAGGGGGCTGGAGTTATTTTTCTTTTTATTTGTTTGTTTAAAAAGTAATTGAAATGGCTATGGATCAGACTGGCAGGGTTTCAGAATTACACTGTGTCAGTTATTTTATTTAAAAAGAAAGAAGATGAAAATGGAGGAGGGGGTTTCTCCACACTCCCTTTCAAACGCACAACCCACCTAATATATCACATGGTTGACTCCTCAGTTATCGCCATTTTGGTTAAAGTATCCACCCGCAAAGACTAAACAAAGAGCTATTTTGCATCTCAGTGAATTGTCCCAAAAAGATTGCATGCCCTAGCACTGTGCCAGAAAGAAGGATAATTCTAAATAGAAACACAAGCGGACAAAGTCTTTTCTTTCATGCAAAAGAGTGCCATCAGGGTTCCATATACCATAACTATATGCCAGTGTGGACAGGCTCTTAGACAAAGACTTTTTAAAGCTAAAAAAACAGATATGCAGAAAAGCTATGGCTTAGTAGCTCAAATATAAATGGAATGCTGTTTCTACAGCGCTCCCAGTGTATACAGATGCATGATATTCAAAGTCTAATGGGCTCATGCACAGCATGATATTCTGAAATATGTTTATTAAAACTTGGGTTTTTCAAAACTGAGAATCTTAGTATTCTTCAGAATTTATATTCTGAGGAATGCAGAAGTGACTAGCCCTTCAAAAAACAAACAAAACCCCTCAGACAATATCTATAACAATAATCGCTTGCTATACAAAGTAACTTCATGGATTGTTGCCTTGTCGTGGCGAAGGGGCTTGAGTAATTCAGAGAAGCTATGGGCTATGCCGTGCAGGGACACCCAAGACGGACAGGTCATAGTGGAGAGTTCTCACTAAACGTGATCCACCTGGAGCAGGAACTGGCAAGCCACTCCAGTATCTTTGCCAAAAAAACTCCATGGACAGAAACAAAAGGCTAAAAGATATGACGCTGGAAGATGAGTCCCTCAGGTCGGAAGGCATCCAACATGCTACTGAGGAAGAGCGGAGGACAAGGACAAGTAGCTCCAGAACTAATGAAGTGGTTGGGCCAAAGCCGAAAGGATGCTCAGCTGCGGACGCGCCTGGAAGTGAAAGGAAAGTCCGATGCTGCAAAGAAAAATACTGCATAGGAACCTGGATTGTAAGATCTTTGAACCTTGGTAAACTGGATGTGGTCAAACAGGAGATGGCAAGAATAAACATTGACATCCTGGGCGTCAGTGAACTAAAATGGACGGGAATGGGCGAATTCAATTCAGAAGATTACCATATCTACTATTGTGGGCAAGAATCCCGTAGAAGAAATGGAGTAGCCCTCATAGTCAACAAAAGAGTGTGAAAAGCTGTACTGGGATACAATCTCAAAAATGATAGAATGATTTCAATACGAATCCAAGGCAGACCTTTCAGCATCACAGTAATCCAAGTTTATGCACCAACCACCGATGCTGAAGAGGCTGAAATTGACCAATTCTATGAAGACTTACAACACCTTCTAGAACTGACACCAAAGAAAGATGTTCTTCTCATTCTAGGGGACTGGAATGCTAAAGTAGGGAGTCAAGAGATAAAAGGAACAACAGGGAAGTTTGGCCTTGGAGTTCAAAACGAAGCAGGGCAAAGTCTTATAGAGTTTTGTCAAGAGAACAAGCTGGTCATCACAAACACTCTTTTCCAACAACACAAGAGGCGACTCTACACATGGACATCACCAGATGGGCAATACCAAAATCAGATTGATTATGTTCTCTGCAGCCAAAGATGGAGAAGCTCTATACAATCAGCAAAAACAAGACCTGGAGCTGATTGTGGCTCTGATCATCAGCTTCTTATAGCAAAACTCAAGCTTAAACTGAAGAAAGTAGGAAAAACCACTGGGCCAGTCAGGCATAATCTAAACCAAATCCCTTATGAATACACAGTGGAAGTGAAGAACAGATTTAAGGAACTCGATTTGGTGGACAGAGTGCCTGAAGAACTATGGATGGAGGCTGGTAACATTGTACAGGAGGCAGCAACAATAACCATCCCAAAGAAAAGGAAATACAAGAAAGCAAAGTGGCTGTCCAACGAGGCCTTACAAATAGCAGAGGAGAGAAGGGAAACAAAATGCAAGGGAGATAGGGAAAGTTACAGAAAATGGAATGCAGACTTCCAAAGAATAGCAAGGAGAGACAAGAGGGCCTTCTTAAATGAACAGTGCAAAGGAATAGAGGAAAAGAATAGAAAGGGAAAAACCAGAGATCTGTTCAAGAAAATTGGAGATATTAAAGGAACATTTTGTGCAAAGATGGACATGATAAAGGACAAAAATGGTAGGGACCTTACAGAAGCAGAAGACATCAAGAAGAGGTGGCAAGAATACACAGAGGAATTATACCAGAAAGATCTGGATATCCCGGACAACCCAGAGAGTGTGGTTGCTGACCTTGAGCCAGACATCCTGGAGTGTGAAGTCAAGTGGGCCTTAGAAAGCATGGCTAACAACAAGGCCAGTGGAGGTGATGGCATTCCAGTTGAACTATTTAAAATCTTAAAAGAAGACGCTGTTAAGGTGCTACACTCAATATGCCAGCGAGTTTGGAAACCTCAGCAGTGGCCAGAGGATTGGAAAAGATCAGTCTACATCCCAATCCCAAAGAAGAGCAGTGCCAAAGAATGCTCCAACTACCGTACAATTGCACTCATTTCACACGGTAGCAAGGTTATGCTCAAAATCCTACAAGGTAGGCTTCAGCAGTATGTGGACCAAGAACTCCCAGAAGTACAAGCTGGATTTCGAAGGGGCAGAGGAACCAGAGACCAAATTGCTAACATGCGCTGGATTATGGAGAAAGCCAGAGAGTTTCAGAAAAACATCTACTTCTGCTTCATTGACTAAGCAAAAGCCTTTGACTGTGTGGACCACAGCAAACTATGGCAAGTTCTTAAAGAAATGGGAGTGCCTGACCACCTTATCTACCTCCTGAGAAATCTATATGTGGGACAGGAAGCAACAGTTTGAACTGGATTTGGAACAACTGATTGGTTCAAAATTGGGAAAGGAGTATGACAAGGCTGTATATTGTCCCCCTGCTTATTTGACTTATATGCAGAATACATCATGCAAAAGGCTGGACTAGGGGAATCCCAAACCGGAATTAAGATTGCCGGAAGAAATATCAACAACCTCAGATATGCAGATGATACTGAAAGAGGAGAGCGCCAAAAATGGTCTGAAGCTCAACATCAAAAAAACTAAGATCATGGCCACTGGTCCCATCACCTCCTGGCAAATAGAAGGGGAAGATATGGAGGCAGTGACAGATTTTACTTTCTTGGGCTCCATGATCACTGCAGGTGGTGACAGCAGCCACGAAATTAAAGGACGCCTGCTTCTTGGGAGGAAAGCGATGACAAACCTAGACAGCATCTTAAAAAGCAGAGACATCACCTTGCCGACAAAGGTCCGCATAGTCAAAGCTATGGTTTTTCCAGTAGCGATGTATGGAAGCGAGAGCTGAACCATAAAGAGGGCTGACCGCCAAAGAATTGATGCTTTTGATTTGTGGTGCTGGAGGAGACTCTTGAGAGTCCCCTGGACTGCAAAGAGTTTTGTTACCTATCCATTTTGAAGGAAATCAACCCTGAGTGCTCACTGGAAGGACAGATCCTGAAGCTGAGGCTCCAATACTTTGGCCATCTCATGAGAAGAGAAGACTCCCTAGAAAAGACCCTGATGTTGGGAAAGTGTGAAGGCAAGAGTAGAAGGGGACAACAGAGGACGAGATGGCTGGACAGTGTCATCAAAGCTACCAACATGAATTTGACCCAACTCCGGGAGGCAGTGGAGGACAGGAGGGCCTGACGTGCTCTGCTCCATGGGGTCACGAAGAGTCGGACACGACTTAACAACTAAACAAAATACAAAGTAACACACTTTCTGACCTTCTGTTTCAACTTTCTTGGTCTAATTCTCATTGAGATGGTTATAAAACTAACATGTAAGCAAAAAGGGAAACTCTCCCTCTGATATGTAGTTTTCAGTTGGAGAAACATTCACCCTCAGTGTTGATCAGTATAGTTTTAAAAGAAGTTTAACACATCTGGTGGGTTCTTAATGTCTTTCAGATTTTGCAACAGTTTGCCAGGAGTGTACAGATTTCCACTTTCCCGGGATTCAGGAGCAGCTTGAAGTTGTTCAACAGGTTGTGCTGTATGCTCGAGCACAACATAGCAGTAAATCTAAAAGGCTAAATGGTCAGTACTAATTGGAGTTACTCTGGTTGAAGTAAAATGAACATGTGTGCATGTGAACGAGTGGCAGATGTTTGCAGTTTCCTTCCCTGTAAAATAAGAGTAAAGTATACTCTCTTGGAACAGAAGTGCATTTTAAAAAGTGATACATAATTGCAGTCTCCATTTATGTTGGTGGGTTGTTCCAGAATGCTAAAAACACATACCCTGTTTCCCCGAAAATAAGACTCAACCTGAAAATAAGCCCTAGTATGATTTTTTCAGGATGCTCGTAATACAATCTTTTCACCAAAAATAAGCCCCAGTTAAGTGAAAACCTGCCCTCCACCATTGTGCAGCAACCAGAAGAAGATGGCATGACTGTATTTGAATAAATGTAGATTGTTGTACATGAAAAAAATAAAACATCCCCTGAAAATAAGCCCTAATGTGTTTTTTGGAGCAAAAATTAATATAAGATCCTGTCTTATTTTCGGGGAAGCATGGTAGTTTGCATTAATTTCATAGATGGCTCTAGCTGCGTTGCTAACATAAAAGTTTTGCAACAATTGTGTCATTGTGTTATAATGAACATGAAGCATAATTCAGTACAAAACCTATAGATACTCATAAATTGGTCAAATAAATAGTGTTACGGTTTTTGTTCTGTTTGGCAATGCATGGCACACATGGCAAAGGAAGAGTCTGGTGAAATAGAGGTTGATATTATCACATGTGAACTTGTTTTTCTGCTGAAACACAAGCATATAGTTCATTGATGGATTTTGTTCACTTATTCCCCCTTCCCCTGCTGGATGCACCCCTTAACATGTTGAGGGGATTTGAGTGTGTCAAAGACTAATTTTGTCAGGAAGTTCTAGGACTCCTAGTATAGTGGAAGAGTCAAGTCTGAGACATTAGACTATAAGGCATCCACCTGCTTCAGGATTAATGGTCACATAAACAGAAGAGAATGGATAGCTCCAGTGGTGATGGGGGCAGAAAAACTCTTGGAGTGCAGCTACTGGACAGCAGTAATAGTGGAAGATGACACTGGTGGAGGATCTTTTAAGACAGCAGTGACACTCAAACTAACTTGTGTTAGTACTGCATAAAGGAAGGCAGTGGTAAACCACTGCTGAATTTCTGTCTTGAAAACCCTGTGATGAGACAGTCCAAAGTGAAACAAGAGGTAGGGCAAGAAGATGAGACTCCCAGGCCAAAAGGCTCTCAGTCAGTAGGGAAGGGCAATAAACTAGTGCTGTTGCCAGTGAAGGAACCAGATTAAAGGAACACAAGACGCATGAATCAAGGGAAATTGGAAACTATAAAGCAAGAAATGGAACGTTTAAACATTGCAATACTTGGTGTGAGTGAACTAAAGTGGACAGGAATAGGACATTTTCAGTCAGACAGTTACAAAGTGTTATATTTTGGAAAAGACAAAATCAGAAGAAATTGTGTGGCTCTAATGCTGAGTCAAGATATAGCACAGGCATTTAGGAGTTATAATGCAAGGTCTGACCAAATATCAACCAGACATCTTGGAAAACTTATCGATATAACCATAATTCAGGTCTGTGCCACAACTATAGATGCTGAAAAAGAAATCAAAAGCTTTTATGGAAGCATCCAGGAGAAAATTGGTCACACATCTGAAAAAGATGTACTGATAATCATAGGTGACAAAAATGCAAAAATATGAAACAAAGCAGAGCTAAATGTTGATTGATATTTTGGTCTAAGAGTCAGACACAAAACAGGAGAACAACTCAGAATTCTGTTTATTGCATATACATGCTTCAGGCAGCCAACCAGACGATTGTACACACAGCCATCACCAAATGGCTGGTATAGTAATTAAATAGACAACTTAATTGGATGTAGGAGATGGAGAAGCTGTATTGTCTCTGCTAAAACAAGACAAGGAGAACTGGTACTGACCATGAATTGTTAATATCAAAAATTAGAGCAAAGCTGAAACAGAACATGGAAAGAATCACTGTCCCTAATTATAATTTCAGTAATATTTCTGTCAACATAAAGAACAGATCTGCATTACTAAACTCAAATTACTGTGAACCAGAAGAGCTATGGATTGAAACTAGAGATATTAAGTTAAAAAAAAAAGAATTAAAGTAAAATTGGTAGTCCTATTTAGTGGTTGGAGGTGACGGAGTGTAGTCACATGGAAGGGCTTCTTCCTGTAGAATTTGTTGCAGTTAGTTATTCTGTTCTTTCTAATAGCAAAGAAAAAAATGTATTTAATTTATTTTGTTTAACTCTATGCTTGCCTTGTTTGTAAGTTTTTAGTAATCTGAGAAAGATATGACTCAACCCAGACTTTGCTCAATTAGGTTGCAGTAAGTGTTGGATGTTTACTCAGTGGGTTATTGCCAGTGGCTCTGGCCTCCTACAGCCAGTGTAACCTGCCTTTATCTTGATGAGATGAATTTCACTTGTCAGGGAACCTTCTGTCATCAATGATGGAATGCAGTTTTTATTTTTAATTAGAGAGATCCTATTGTTTCCTTTTTTTCATGCATTGTACAATTGGTTCTGTCACATTGGTACATTGTGCCCCAAAGGTTGAGTGTTGAAAATCAGCAGAGTCAAAAATGTCCACAGAATTAAAATCTTTTCATTCGGATTTTTCCCTTGTATGCATGTATGCATGCATGTATCCATATTTATGTTATTTTATTTTATTTCGATTTTCACCCCTCCCATTTAGTGACCAGGCCACTATTCTAGTATTGTCAGTACTGGAGTTACAAATAACACATAACATGATATTTTGTTGAATGTTGTTATATATCATGGAGCAGCATCTAGTTCTACATGACACCAAATTTTATTTTTCCTATAGAAGCAGGAAGCAAGAATAGTGCAAGTGATGATAAATCTAAGAATGTTGATCAAAACCCTGCAAATATCTTGCCAGGTATGTTCTGTGCATTTTATTCAGTTGAATGTTTGCCTTGTCAGAATTTAGACTGTAATCTTTGCAGTGTAGTGGCACTTGCTGATTTTTGAGACAGGATTTTGCTTTTATTCTTTTTGTTACTAAGTATAGAATGCAAATTTAGGAAACATCTGAAAGTTTTTTTAATTAAAGGCACTAAATTGTGCTATGTAGAATGAAAATCCATGAATCTCTAACACTTCTTGCATCAGTTGTGGACTCTGTCTGCAAACGCTAATTTCGTAATACACTTGCTTGTCCTTAAGATGTCACAGGACAGTCTGGGTTTTTTCCCCTCTTGTTGAACGTGTCTCATCTGACTACTCTGCTGAACAACTACATCCATCTATGGTCATGTTAGGAACAGGACAGTTATCTACTTTAGACTCTCTGAAGATTTGGGGGCAGAAAATAATATCATATTTTGGCTATGCTGCCATCCTTCTCTGCTTTCCTCCTCTAATATTGTCCTGTCTCCACACCTTCGTAAGGTCTGGTTTTGTTAAAGACTGATGGGAAAGGTTGGCAGAACACTCCCCTGGGTTCATATTATGAAACAGAAGAGAACACTGTGGTGGCAGGCTCTGTTTTTACTGAGCATTCTGCAGGAGCAAAAAATACTGATCTAATTACAAAGTAAGTAACAGATTATTCCAGGCATTGTCTCCTGCACACAGCAGTTAAACATGAGCAAAAAAATTGTATAATAGTCCTAAGAAATATCCTTTTATGGATTGATTTTACTGAATTGAAATTGAATCCTTTTTGCTCCATACCACCAAATGTTCCCCTTCTCTTGCAGACTTAAAATTTATGGTTACAAAGCCTGTGTCCATGATATCCGAATGGCCAACTAGAGATTAAATCTACTCAGAAAAACAGTTGACTCAGATGTACAGTGCAGTGATATGGCAGAGAGATTTGTCCTTTTCTTTCACAAGAAGAAAAGATACATTTTTTCATAGAAGTGCTGCAACCTCCCATTAAGTTTTGAATCCACTGTTACATGTTTCACTGTGTTTAGGTTTAAGAATTGTAACAGCTAAGGAGTTCTCTCTCTCTCTCTCTCTCTCTCTCTCAGTACTGTTGTATTGCTGGAGTGAAGTGCTTTTCTTTGGCACCACTTGTTTTGGGATATCTTAACTGAGATACATAATAAAATGTAACAGAAATTATTTGAGTAAGAGGAGGGGCGTTGGGTGAAGATTTAGTCACAACTTAATCCTTTAATGTTTAGTTTAAGTTCACAACACAAGACTGTAAATTAAACTGTTGCTTATGATATGATTCCTTCAGGAGAATTTTACATAAGTCGCCATTCAAACCTCTCTGAAATTCATGTTACTTTTCATCTCTGTGTGGATGATAATGTGAGGTCAGGTAATATTACTGCCCGGGATCCTGCAATCATGGGCCTCCGAAATATCCTCAAAGTATGCTGTACACATGACATTACAACTGTCAGTATTCCTCTTCTGCTGGTACATGATATGTCCGAGGTAAGCAGCCAGTCACCAGTGCTTGCATTTTCTGGTTAAATGTTAATGCTGGGCCTCTTGTTCTACTAAAAACTCTTTAAAAAAAAAAACACCACTTTCTCTTTTTAGAAGTGCAGCTTCAAACAGACTGTAAACCTTATACCTTTCAGAGTGAAATTTAGCATCCTTCATCCTCATCTGGATCTATTAAACCTCTAGTTGTCATCTCATTCTTTCCAACAACACAAAAGCTGTAATTTGTAGATTTCCTATGATAGCTGGATCGATTGTTTTCAGAATTTCATTTCACTGTCTGCATTTGAGTCAAACTGGGGTATTTCCAGATAAGTTCAAATTGATTTGGGCCATTTTTTGAATTGCCAAGTCAGGGTCCCAACTGTTGTAAACACTCAGGTCTGTGGAACTCTGGCAGGTCCAATTTGATACCTGTTAGAGAGAGAGAAGAAAGTGCTAACCAAACACACAAAAAATGTTTTTTAAAATTATGGCGAAAGGTTTATTGAGAAATAGGAATTCTGCAGAATTGGAGATGAACAGAGTCTGCTGGCTCAGATCCATTCATCTTGATAAGAAAAAATAGAAGTATGCCTTAATAAGGCTTAATTCATAACAAGCTGAGATAATAAAATCAAGAAATCCTATTCCACATAGAACAGTTTGACCCACAGATGTCTGGTGGTTTCTTGTCTACATTGTGTTGTGGCTCTGACAGACAGCATCAGACAGTGATAGACTGCAGTAATCTCATACAAACTCACTTGTTTCGTTGGTTACATAGTTCTGTAGATACAAAAGTAAATAGGGATATTTTTAAATTACAGGAACCGGATTTTGTTAGCACTCTCTGCATGTTACTTTGACATGCAAAAATGTCAAGCCACTAACAGAAAGTTGCATTTCCTCTGTTCCTTTATCTTGTGTCCCTCCAGACTTTGTGTCTGCTGTTGCCTATTCTATCCTTGGAGTTAATATAGAACAGAAAAGTTAGTTGTGGTCTTATCTATTAGAAGGAAAGAAATACTCAACACAGTAGTTTTACTGAATGAGCCCAATTATTATACTGGCTCTTTTTAGCTTTAAAGCTTAGAGAAGAAATGTATAAAATATATTGATAAAGGGGAAACCAGATTTTTCTAACACAACTGAATCTTGTGATTGGTGCATGCCAGTAATTATTAGCCATTACAGTTGTCAGCCAATTAAATTCTGTGTTATAACATATAGTATAAATATGTCAAATGTTTATAAGAGGGAGATACCATGTATGAAGTAACCATGAGTATCTCCCTATATGTCAAATGTTTATAAGAGGGAGATGCCATGTGTGAAGTAACCATGAGTCCCTGTTAAATTAAGCCTTTCCAATACTTATTACTTATTTCATTTTTTTCTATAGGCGGATAGCCCATAGTTTAAAGATGATGCTATATAGAATGATAACCATTGGATTTTAAATGAGAATTATTCGTATGTGTATGCTTATATACTTCAGTTTCATTCTGTTGGTAAATAAAAGGTTATCAATTGGTATCTCACCCTATTATTCTGAGATTTAACTGTATGAAAGTGAACTTGTGAATTTATAGCAATGTTTGTCAGTATTTCCTCACCCCATTGCGAAAAAGTATGCTCACTATGGGAACAGAAGTGTGAATGAAAACAGCATTGATGTATGATGCAATAAAAAAGGAAAATAAGAGAGTGGTTGAAATGTACGATCTATTGTTTCTATTCCATTGCTCAGAGTATGAGAAACAGAATGAACTTGGCAGATCGTCTTCTCCCACCTAGATCTACCCGAATCACTCGGCATAGCCAGGAAGGACGGCTGAGGGGCCTAACGCCGAGAGAGGCCCGGAAAGAAAGAACAAGAAACCGGGCCTTCTCGGCAGTGGCCCCTCGGCTATGGAATAGTCTCCCAACAGAAATCCGACTGGCACCCTCGCTGGGTGTTTTTAAAAGCCATTTAAAAACTTGGCTCTTTAGGCAGGCCTTCCCTTCAGTCAATAATTGATATCTATTCTTTGTTTTATAATCACTCCCATCTTGGTATTAATCTAATCTAATTGTTTAAAAATTATGATGTTTTAGGATTTTGTTATATAATGATGTTTTTATGATATTTGTAAGCCGCCCCGAGTAGACTTTGTCTAGGGGGGCGGGGTAAAAATCCAATAAAGTAAAGTAACTTGAAATCTTGATACAGGGCAATAAATATTATTTAATACACATCCATCTTGTGGGGTGAGCCTCATGATGAAGGGACTCATGGAAATGAAGGGACTCGTGGAAAGGAAGGGGTAATATATATGTAGAAACATTATATGTAAAGGATATATGTGGAGCAAATAAATGAATTTGAACATTGAAAATTTACTGATAGCATTTGGGTAATAGCAAGAGGGATAATTATATCATTAAAAACATAAGCTGGATGGCCACTTGTCTACATTGTAAGTAGTATTAGATTTTCCAAGTTTTAGACTGGATAGTTTTTGAAGGCTTCTCCAACTTAGTGATCGTAAGAGTAAATATCAATAAAATATTGGAGTGGCCAATGTTGTATATTTAGGATACACTGTATTCTCAGATTTTAAGATGGGCACTGTTTGTAATGTATATTTTTTTTAAAGTATAATAATCTGACCTGACATTAAAGCATTGAAATGCTATGGTGCCTAACAGGCATCTTTGGAAAGATTCTGAAGGCACATTCAAATTTTGTGACTGACATCCTTATTGTTCACTTTGCATTTATCACCCATATAATTAACACTTCTGTAGTGTGGTGGCGCTGCGGGTTAAACTGCAGAAGCCTCTGTGCTGCAAGGTCAGAAGACCTGCAGTCGTAAGATCGAATCCACGCGACGGAATGAGCCCCCGTCGCTTGTCCCAGCTCCCGCCAACCTAGCAGTTCGAAAGCATGCAAAAATGCGAGTAGATAAATAGGTACCACCACGGTGGGAAGGTAACAGCGTTCCGTGTCTAGTCACACTGGCCACGTGACTATGGAAACTGTCTATGACAAACGCTGGCTCTACGGCTTGGAAACGGGGATGAGCACCGCCCCCTAGAGTCGGACATGACTGGACTAAATGTCAAGGGGAACCTTTATCTTTACCTAGAGTTATTAACCACAGCATAACTGAAAGGAAATTTGAATGGATCTTTTAGCTGGGCATAAATGTGACCCTCCAACCCAATCCGACTTCTCATGAGATTTCTGCATCCTCGTGAGTTTTTACATAACCCAGGAAAGCTTGCACTGAATTGGGACTACTTTTTAATATAACACAGTTACGCCATTCAAGTATGTAATGCAGTGCTTGTCGATTTGGAGGATAACTATTGAAATGTGCTCTCATTTTGGAATTCTGATGGTGATCTGAATTGCATGTTTTCCATATCAGAGCAAAGCTGGCCAAAGACAGTGATGCATAAATGCACATACTTAGTTCTGGTTTGGGCATGCAAGTACAGTGGGATACCTCAAGACTTAATGATTGTTTTATCTCTCGTTGGTTGATATGCACAAAATGCAATGATATTGTAGTAAGGTAGGCCATTTGTAAAGTGGATAAAATAGCAAGATCTGGCAGAATAGTACCACCAAGAAATTCTCCCGATAAGCAATCTGTTTTGAGGAGAACTGGAGGTGTTTGTGCCTCTGCCTCTAATCCATCATTCTATATTTCATTCACTTTATTATAGCGCTATAGACTCCTAAAGACCTTTGGCCTAAAGGTGTACACATCTCCCTGGGCTGCTTGGTGGCTCCATGCAGCACTGGACCCAGGCAATCACGTCCTTGTGACTGGGAGAGGCACCCACAAGCATTCCAGTCAGGTTCTACAAGACCTGGTGCTCTGGTAATTGCTTCAGAAGATTTCCATACCAGTCTCAGTTTCAGTCCCTGAACACCCTCCTTAAGCTCAGACACAGAAACATGGTCCAGCTCCTCATGTAGACACAGTATAACTTTCAATTTCATCATCCATGAGTATGTTATTTTAGGTTACAGATGATGCTACTTTATATAAAATAAAACTTTTTTCTCTAATATTAGATCTATGGATTGCCTCTTGATTCTCCATAAGCCACATGGTACGTCAGCCAATTCAAAAGAAAATTCACTTCAAATTCTGACTAATCCTTAAACATACTAAAATACAGTCATGACATTGCTCTGGAGCAGGTTAATTTTGTGCATTCATATTTGGTGCTGTTCTTTGTTCAGCAACCTATTTTTAATTCTTCATGTGCTCAAAGTGAGTAGGACATAAGTTTTCCTCCAAAATGGACATTGTCCAGGTGTTGTTTCCTGTTTCTTTCAAAAAGTCCTTTTATGGTATCAGCTGTTGACCTCATTCAGTGCCAAATGTGCTACAAGTTTGCCTTTCAAACAACAGGACCTTCCTTTTTAGTGTCTGGTTGTTATCTTCACCAAAGCACGAATCAAAACCACCAGAGAACGCCCACCTTGCATGTGAGCAAGACTGTGTGTGGGCAGATAAATTACAATGGAGATCCAACATTTCTTCCGCTACGTCTGAGGGAGAGGGAAAAAAGCTGTATCCGTTTTCTGTTACCCAATACTGTTCTTTCTGATTCATATATTACATAATCCCAAGGGCAAAGTAAACATACACTTAGGATTTGCATCATAAGAAAATTGATTTTAAATGTTTCCAGCTTAGACAATGTTCTGTGGTTTTAGCTTTTGCCTGTGTTTCGTACTGATTCTTTTAATTTACAATGGGTAGGCATTGTAGTTACTACTGTGGTTCTGTAGCCATACAGTGGGACAAAAGTAGCTGTTGTCAATCAGTTCCTGAAATTTAGCATGAAATTAGTGTGTATTTTATCAAATGTATACCTAGCTTCTTTGTACTGGGTATACAACTTGGCTAACACGTTAATTTTGCAAATACAATGTAAAGCAGTTGTCAGAAGCCAGTGGCCAAAATCCTGTTGCTTAGTGTAGTAAATCATGCTAGAGTAGGCCCAATGAATCATTGGGAATTTGATGAGTCAACTCCTCTGTAAGTTCCCTTGATTCAAATAGGCCTTAAAGAAGGTCCAATTGAACTACTGGAACTTGCAGAAGAATCGACTCCCTAAAACCCTTTTATTCAATGGGCCTACTCTAGTGCAATTTACTACACTAAGTAACAGAGTTTTGGCCAGTAAGAACACAAAACAGTAGACTGAACAGAACAAGTAAAATAATGGGGCATAAGAGCAGAAACTGGTTAAAAAAAAAAGACCACTGTAACTGTACAATCATCTCATTGGGTAGAAGTCTTGTTTAAACAGCATATACACAGACACTGAAAAGTCTTTGTCTTGTATTTCCATCAAATGTGGGGGGGAAATCAAACAATCCTTTTTTAGTCAGTCTGTGTGAGAGTATAGTGGCTGGATGGTTTCCGATTTTTACAAAGGAAATTGACATATTATCTTGACCTGCTTTTGTGTGGTTTCAGTTTGGGTTTAGGGACCAAAACACCTGGGATTTCCCTAATAGAATGTGCTTTGGGAGAAACAGGGGAAGTGCCACCCTGTGGACTCTCCCATATCTCTCTGTAGCAGTTCTGTGGGATGGGAGCAGGAGGCATTGTGAGATAGGGTTCTCGCTTCTATTTGCAGAGCCAGTGAATAACTTTGTTAGATTTCTTTTCAGTCCTATTCATATTGACCTGTGGAGCACTACAGAGCTCTGTTCTGCCCCCTATACAAGCCAGCAATATTCATGTTTCCATATCACTGAAGTTAAATGAGGCTGTGGAAGTGCTGGACCCGGGTTTGGACAAATGTATGGGCTCGATGAGTGCCAGTAAACTGTGGCTTGGTGATTTCCATGTCCAGAAATTGGGATGACTTGTTCTGGATGGGATTGCACTCCCGCTAGAAGAGTGTGTAGCTTAAGGTACTGTTAGATCTATCTTTCTCACTGAAGGTCCAGGTGGAAACTCAGTGGGATGACTGGATGTTGCTGGGGATACTGTCAGTTGGCCTGCCAGCTACAACCATTCCTGGATAGAGATCACCTGGCCCCATAAGTACATGTACCAAGAGCTTTCTGTTTAGATTATTGCAGTATGTTCTGTGTGGGATAGTGCTTGAAGAGGACATGAATGCTATAGTCAGTGCAATATGTGGCACATACATTGATTGCAGAAGCACCTTACAGAACCTGGATGGCTTTAGTCCTAAGGAGTACCAGTGGCTGTTAGCACACTTCTATTCAGAGTTTAAAGTGTTGATAATGAATTTCAAAGTCCTAAATGTCTTGGAACGTAGTTGCTTCACAGAGTAGCCAGGACTTGCTAACTGAAATAATTTACAACATTCCCATGGTAATGAACTATTGTCACTTTCACCTATTTTCTGCATTCCCATCTGGTCATGGGGTTACATAGAAATATACTGGTCGGGTATTTGTATGCCAATGTCTGAGGAAGTGGACTTTGATCCATGAAACCTCGTGCTGAAATAAAATTATTAATCTTTAAAGTGCTACAATATTCTGGGCTTTTCTTTTTCCCTTTTTTTCATTTGACAGCATCATCATAACAAGTTTCTCAATCATTAAGATCTGGTTGGGGCCCTCTCCCACTTTGCTCCATTGAGAGCAGTACATTACATGGAGACACAGGAGACAGCTTTCTGTTGGATACCTCTGTTTATTTTGGTGTCAGGTTAAAACCTTGTTCCTCATTCAAGTATTTGGCACCTAAGATCAGGGAGCAGTTTCCGATCTTTCAGTTTGCTGTCTGTTTAGGTTTTACGTTGTTTTAATTTTTTCTATAATGTTTTATATGTGGGGTGTCAGGGAAGACAGATTTCATTGGGTCCTTGACTTGTTTGAATAGGGGGGGGGGAAGTGTTGATTATTTGGGGAAGGGACAGCAAATGCAGAGGTTTTGGGACACAGCAGAAGAAGATATTCAAAAAGGGGAAATTAAAACAAGGATCTCTCATAGGTACTTGGGAATTGCACATATCAAGCGTATAAAGGGAAAGAGAAAGGAGGAGGGAGCCAACATACCTATTCTGGATGTATTCAGACATATTTGGGTGTTTGTTATGGGGTGGAAAATTGGGGAAAGTACAAATTAAGAAATCTTGTCTTTGAAAATGGGGTACCAGGCAGTGGGCCAGAGCACTGAGTAGGCATAGCAACTTTGTACTCTGTACTTTCGTGTAATGCAGGATTAGCATAATATATTAAAGTACAATGAACAAACAAATTATAACCGAAAGGAAGGCCAGTTATTCATTGCAATAGCTTATTAATATGAGTTACTTCCTTCATCTCTTGTTCTGCTTTTCAATGTTGTTTTGTGGTATTTAATCAGTTACCATTTTCTTTTAAGGAAATGACTATATCTTGGTGTCTGAAGAGAGCAGAGCTTGTATTTAAGTGTGTTAAAGGTAAGTGCACATTACATTTTTCTTCTATTAACTGCTGGAAATGACAGTTCTGTGTCACTGCATGGGAACAGCCATAGCTTAGTGTTTGAACACATGCATTGAAAACAAAAAGTCCCAGGCTGAACCGCTGATGTTCCTGGTTAAAGTTTTCCACCTGAGACCTTGTGTAGCTGCTGTCAGTGGGAATAAATAGCACTGAACTAGATAAGCCAGTGATCTCAGTAACTATGAGGTAGATTCACATATTTAACGTCAGCATGATTTGCTTTATTTCTTTACTGTCTGAGAACCAGACATTAAAGTGAGTTACTATTTCTGGAGTGTTGTTGGATTTAGATCGCAAAGATGTAGGCTCAAATCTCGGCTTAGCCCTGAAGTTTACTGGGCAACTATTGACAGTTGCCAGGATTGTTATCAGACTAAAACTGAAAAGATTTGTGTGCACTATCCTGAGCTGCTTGAAGGAACAGCAGGATGAACCTCTCAAAGCAACACAATAAACTTTTCCCCCAGACATCTTATATACCCCACATTTGTGCTGTGTTTTCCTGCAGCAACATTCTTTTCACTTTGAATCTTCTTTCCCAGATCACTGTATTCCATCAACATAGAAGCATTTCTCTATTAAACTTCCATATCTTTTGTAGAGCTATTTCCATTCAGAGGATGAATGCCAATTCATGTGCTTGCCTTCTAATTAAGCCATATATGGCAAAGAAATGGTCCTTTCCATCCCAATCAGCTGCTAACAATTACAACAAAGTAATAGTGTCTAGATTTGTGCCTCTTTTTTTGTTTATTTCTTACATTATTATGCAGTAAAAAGGTTGTGATGCTTCTCAAGTTAGTTCTTTGTGTATTGTTCCAGTTAATACAAACTACAGGTGTGAGCTACTTGAGAATTGTCTGAAAACAATGAGCATTTCTCATTTATTTGATATAGTTGTCTTGCAAAGCAATCTGAAACATATTTATTCAGAAGCAGGTCCTGTTGTGTTTTTGAGGGGCTCACTCTTAGCAATATCTGTAAAGGACTGCAGCCTGAACTATGCTGCATATCATATATGCAATTGCATTGCATTTATTTTTGACTTTTAAGTTCACTTGTTTGCTGGCAGATTTACTTGGTGTGCTTGATAGCTTTATTTATTTCATAGTTTTGCTTTAATGTTTTATATTTTATGTTGTACATAATTCTGTACTTATTACAATGTTTTTGTTGTCTCCTATTAAAACAATATGGTGGGTGGCAATGCAGGAAACTCTGTGTGTAGTATAGGATGAGGAGGATCGGGAATTCGGCTTCCTTCAATGATACTCCTCTGGATTCCCTGTTCCAATGAGAATTGAAACTCAGTGGGATGACAATCAAAATAGTGCAGCCTTGGCACAATTTATGTTTTTGTTTCAAGCCAGTCATTTCATGCTTTGTCGTGAAGAATTAGCAAGTTCGTAGTGGCTTTGCTCAGTACCAGTACCTACGAGGTAGTCAAAGCATGGTAGCTAGGCACAATACATACAGCCCTAATCAAAGGCATGAAGTTGATTCTTGAGTAAATTTTCAGTTAAAACAGTGAACATTATTTTTAGGATTCATGATGGAAATGGCTTCCTGGGATGGCGGGATTTCTCGAACTGTGCAATTCCTCGTACCTCAGGTTGGTTTTCTTTTTCTTTTAAATTAACCTTTCACACATGCTACAATAGAAATTGCCCATTGATTTTTCTGTTTTGTTTGTCAAGATTTTAATTTAAAAATAATCTCAATTTACTGTATTTATTTTATTTTATTAAAAATATTTTTATCCCACCTTTCTCATTAAAAAGAACCCAAGGTGGCTAAAACTGGTCTGAAAGTCCCGCATGATCCCATGTTTATATTACTGTTATTCTTAGTGGAATTTCTTCTTACTTTGTCCTAATAAGTGAACAGAGGTTTTGTGTAGTGAATAAAATGTCTGACCTGGATTCAGTCTCCATTCTCTGGCTGATTCTTAGCAGGGACAATTAATTTTGCACTATGATTTGCAATAAAGCCACCTAGTGAAGTCACGAGATATTGGGACTGTAGAGTCATGTGAAAAAGAAACTACACTGTCCTTGAATTCTATGGGTTTTTGTATCAGGACATAATAAAAATCATCTGGTCCTTAGCAGGTATGAAAATTAGGTAAATGGAACCTCAGATGAACAACAACACATGACATATTACACCGTGTCATGATTTATTGAACAAAAATAAAGCCAAAATGGAGAAGCCATGTGTGAAAAACTAAGTACAGCCTTACTGCTTCCATATGAATTAAGAGGCTAAGTAGCAGCCAGATGCTGCTAAACAAATGCGCTTAAGTAATTGATCATCAGCAAGTGTGACCACCTCTATAAAAGCCGATGTTTTGGCACTTTGCTGATCTGGAGCATTCAGGTGTGTGTTAATAAAGTACCAAGAAGGAAACACATTAGCAGTGATCATAGAGAAACAACCGTTGCTGCCCATCAATCTGGGAAGGGTTATAAAACCATTTCCAAACAATTTAAACTCCATCATTCTACAGTGAGGAAGATGATTCACAAGTGGAAAATATTCAAGACAGTTGCCAATATTCCCAGGAGTGGACGTCCAAGCAAATTCATCCCAAGGTCAGATCATGCAATGCTCAGAGAAATTGCATAAAACCCAAGAGCTACATCTCAGACTCTACTTGCCTCAGCTAGCATGTTAAATATGAAAGTTCATGACAATGCAGTTACAAAAAGACTGAACAAGTATGGTTTGTTTGGGAGGGTTGCCAGGAGAAAGCTTCTTCTCTTAGCAAATTTTCATCTGGAAAACCACAAGACGTCTGGAACAATGTCTTTTGAACAGACAAAACCAAAGTGGAGATGTTTGGCCATAATGCACAGCGCCAGGTTTGGTGAAAACCAAACACAGCATATTAGCACAAATATCTCATACCAACTATCGAGTATGGTGATGGAGGGGTGATGTTTTGCAGCCCCAGGATCTGGGCGCCTTGCAGTCATTGTGTCGACCATAAACTCCTCTGTATACCAAAGTATTCTAGAGTCAAGTGGAAGGCCATCTGTCCAGCAGCTAAAGCTTGGCCAAAATTGGGTCATGCAACAGGACAATGATCGTAAGCACACCAGCAAATCTACAACAGAATTGCTGAAAAAGAACAGAATCAAGGTGTTGCAATAGCCTAGTCAAAGTCCAGACCTCAACCCGATTGAAATGCGGTGGTGGACTTTAAGAGAGCTGTGAATAAACAAATGCCCGCAAACCTCAATGAACTGAAGCAACGGAAAGAATAATGGGAAAATATTCCTCCACAACAATGTGAAAAACTGATAAAGTCATACAGAAAACGATTGCTTCAAGTTATTGCTGCTAAAGGTGGTTTTATAAGCTATTGAATCATAAGGTTTGCTTATTTTTTCACACATGGCTTCTCCATTTTGACTTTGTTTTTGTAAATAAAAATGGCACAGTGTAATATGCTATGTGCTGTTGTTCATCTGAGGTTTTATTTATCTAATTTTCAGACCTGCTAAGGACCAGATGATTTATATTATGTACGGATACATAAAACCATAGAATTCAGAGGGTGTACTTTCTTTTTCACATGATTGTAAATCTCTTTTATTAAGTTAGAACAAAACTGAGATTTTTAAATTACCGATGTTCACAGTTTTCAGCCTGAGGTTTCACAGATTATACTTATAATCATACAAAAGATTATTTAAAAGCAGTTCATATCTATTTATTTATAAGGAGCTAATATAAACTCAGCATATCTGCCTGTGTATATGAATAAGCTGGGAAGTTTGAAACCTTCCCTCTCCTTGTCCTTCTTCATGACAAGCAGATTAGAATACTTAAAGAGACTCTTGAGGATGAACATGTTATAGTGTAAAAATGAAAGAAAAATTTAAAGAGAGTTATGATTTCGGACAGCTATAGTGAAGAATCAAGTAGTGATTCATCTTCCTATTGATTCTTCATGTTTCTTTTCATTTTCACAGAGTATTTCAGAAGAAATGTTCTACCAGCTGAGTAATATGTTGCCACAGATTTTCCGTGTTTCATCTACACTTACTCTTACATCCAAACATTGAGTTCCCTTAAATACTCCGGAAAAGAACTGTAGGAAGACAACATAGGATTCATTTTGTTCCATGAAGCACCTCTTCATCAATGAATGTGATTATTGTGGACGTTCATGACAAAACTGGAATCTAAAGACACCTGCAGTGTGCAAAATACATCTATGTTTGCATCAGGAAGAATGAATTATTTTGCGCATCCCCCACCCCCTGTTTCTGGCTTGAGCATTCCCACCATATTGAATGGTTTTCTGAGAGCACCCTGGGGTTCAGAAGCAAGTTGTGGAAGACTATAGGAACTGTGGTAGGAAAAATTGTTGCTTGCGTATCGTATTGTAACCCTGTATCCTGGCCTAGTAATTCGTAGTAGAATTGTCAAACAAAAGGAGGGGGGAATCTTTTGGTTTGTTTCAGATCTGGATTCCTTGACACATCCTTTGTCTGATGAGGTTCTGAATATGATATTAGTTTTTCTTGCCTTGGCATCACTTTACGTAAAATAACATCTTTGGATTTGTGAAACAAAGTATACTAGGGAGAGAGGAACTGAAGAATTCTGCTCTCAGTTCCAATACATGGGATTAAAGCTCTGGCCTACGAGAATCAGTAGGCTAGCCCCAACTAGATAGATCAATTGAATCAATTGGCTTTATGTAAGTTTTGATTTACTGTTCAATGGATATATTCTTAGTGGACAAGCAATTGGATTTATCCTTTGGTTTACAAAAGTATCCCAAGCCAGATATCACTGGGAAGCTCACAAGCAGAAGGTATAGCTTGCATCTGTCAGTTGTCATCATTCAAAGAGAGCTACTAGCTCTGAACACAGAGCTTCCAAATAATAGCAGTGGCTGATCTGTTCACACATAGACTGGTCCTCTGTGATTTAGTCCCACACATGATGGTTTTTTCCTTTGTTTTCCCTTACAGAAGTCATCCAAGTAAATGAGCAGTTAATGTCATGTTAATTATTTCTTCTATAGAGTACTCTCTGAAACTCCTGCATGAATGTAATTGGGACACCCTGAATTAAATTATTAATTTCTTTTTTGAATTATTATGAATCATTATTTTTGTTCCTAGCATTTGCAGTGAATAAGGGGAAAGGATGAGATGGAGGGGACAGCTGAAGGTTGCCTCTGGGTATGCTAGTTTTCTTCTGAGCAACCATTTTACAGCTGCTGTGAGAATGCTGCTAAAGGTCAGTATGGAGACTCGGCAGAAGCAAGATCCATGTGCATTCCAGCTGTGAACATATGGTTGCTGCTTGTCTGTTTTAAGGGGGAATTTTCAGTGCTCCCTTGCATGCTTGCCTTGACCTCCCTTCGTGCCACCGTCTCCCTTCGAAGCTCCTCTAATCCCATGTGCAATAGGCATTCTGTACAGGAGATGTTTGGAATATCTTCCTCTCACCATTAGTACAGCAGCTACGAATCAGTTTCATTTATTTAGAGGTCTTTAGTCAAGCCATACTTTGTATCTACATGCAAAGGTCTTCATGAATCAATAGGCCTGTGATCAAATTATAAACCTCAGAACATCTAAGATCTTTAAAAATAAGGGTTGAGCCAAAAATGTGACAAGCCACTCTTAGCAATTTTCTGTACATGTTGCAAGCATTTTAGTGCTTTTCTGTCTGGGACCATTTTGTCAACTGATCCTGTAGAGGTATACTTTAAATAGTACCTGACAAATTTCATTTCTATCATTAAGGAGAATTTGATTATCTTTATGCATAGTACTGTCATTTGCTTTAAAGCTGTATGATATATATACTGTATGTTTTCATTTTTAAAAGTAAAAATTGTTTAAAATATTACACTATTTAAAACAAAGAAAAAATACAGTCTGGTAGTAAAACCATAAAAGAGTACTATAAATTGTAACATCACTAGAAGTAGTTCTGAAAGTAGTAGCCATGTTATTCTGTGCAAGCACATCAGACAAAAAAAATGAGAGAGAGAGAAAGTTGCGACAATTTACCGATTAGCTGCTATATTTTAATGTGAGTTTTTGTGAATCACTTCCACTTCCTCAGACATAAGAGTGAGACTATATGACTGTCATATTTATACACAATGTGTCAACTGTGCTATTGTTACCTTATAATTGACATTATTCACAACCTGATAGCCAATTCAATTACTAATGAACCATTGTCACTTCATCTCTCATCTGTATCCCTTCCTGGTTATGGGGCTATGTGTATTGCAGCCATATAGTCACACTCCTATGTCTGAGGAAGAGGATTTGATCCACAAAAGCTCACATTAAAATATAGCAGTTAATCTTTAAAGTGCCACAACATTTTTGTCTCTTGTTTGGTTTTGTTTTGTTTTTGTCTGATAAAATTACTAGAAGTAACTTGCTGTATATTAATCAGAGACTACTAGAATAAATTGATTCAGTCTTCAGTTGGCAGCAGATATGCCTTACTCTGGAAGTCTACCTGATCCACTGCAAGAAAGGTCGTCCACTCCAACACAATCAAATAAACACTGTTTGACAAGAGTATATTATTTAACTATAATTTATTTAATTATAATGAAGTTCTTTTAATGGCAGGAGTAGATCTTCCTCATCTACCAGATTTAGAACATGCTTTCATAGTATCATTTGACAAAAATAAAACTTTGCTTTTGATGGAACAAATTATTTACATTTTATATTTAACACTGTCAGTGGTGAGGCTATTATTTCAGAACACTTTCGAAATCTGATCTTCATCTTGCATATGTTGAGCAGTGTCAGATGCCTTTGCTCTATGGCTTGGAGAAAAGGGGACCATGAGCTAGCTTTAGTGTATGGTATTCACAGTTACGTTTCTTTGCATCTGTTGAAACAAAATCAGCACGACATACTAATTTCAGCACCAAGTACAAGTCAAGGCAATAGCAATTTTTATCATCGTATACAAAATTCAAACACGTGTATTAGATTTTGGCAAAACATTATCTTACTGTGGCCAGGAAAATATGAAATGGAGCATTCAAAACAGGATGCACTGACCTTTCATAGTACAGTTGTTAACCAAATGTGATTCCTTAGGTCTTAATCCCAGTTATGTTAGTGGCATTTTCATAAATCAGAGGTGGAAAACCCATATGTCTTGGTTCACAGACTGTAGGCTAACATTATTTGTTCCTTAAACTAATTAAAACCTTTCTGTAAGTGTACAGTTCTCTAACAATCTAGTGTCTGGCAGTAGCCTGCTTAGGAGTAAAGGAAGAAAGTGACAAAAAGAAAAACTAAAACAGGGCTTGCTTCTTGCAAGTATTTATGCCCCCGTGAGAGAATGTGGCTGCCAAAGGAATAAAGGTTCCACAGCCATTCTATGGAATTTTCCTGTTACCCTTGTTAGCATTTCCCTCCTCTACTATAAACATTAATAGTCTGAGGAAGTGGACTTGTCCACAGAAGCTCACATTAAAATATAGCTGTTAGTTTTTAAGGTGCCACAACATTTTTGTCGTCTTTATTTTTTTGTTTTTCTTTTGTTTTTCGCCTGATACAAATATTTAGGTACTTCGGTGCCAAAGCCTGCCACAAGAAAGTGGAGCAGTTTTTTTCCACCCTCTGGTGACTGCAAAACTTGGGCCACCACTGTCAGTAGAGATTAAAACACAAAAAAAATCAATTATATGTGCAATTAGAAACAGAGACAAGGCTGACAGGGTGGGGGAAACAGCATAATACCATAAAATATACGGTATAGGTTATAAAGCTAAAATAGCTAACAACAGTAGGAGTTAGAGCCAAACCACAGATCATGAAAATACTGGGGAAAATAGAGAACTCTTGGCCTGGCACCAAAAAGCAGTTAAATGCCAGGTGGTGGTTCCTTTGTGAGAGCATTCAAAAACTAAAGAGTCAAAACCATCTTTAAACTGAACCCAGAAAAGAATTAGAACCAGAGCTTGGAATGTTAGGTTTAAGAATTTTTTAGTTATGTGTTAGAAACTGTGACATTAACTCAGAGATGTTAACATTTAAAAGTGAAAATATTTACCTTGATAAACTGGTGTCATTAATATGTTAGTTTAAATGTCATCTAGGCCTTCAGCAGTAGGTTAAGCCTATGGAAATCATTAGTTTTACCTTCTGCAGAGACAGTTTGTAGTTTTGCTAGTTTGTGGTTTTGCTCTAATAACATTATTTATAAAACATTATCCATGCGAGACTGAAGGTAGGGTTTTGTTTTTTTGGGTTTTTTTAATGTGGCACAAAGCAGATGACCTGATTTGGGTGCAATAGCAATAGGGTTATTATGGCGTCAGTAGCAGGCCTGCAGCTTGCTGAGGTGCCTTTTAAGAAATGTACTTGAAATGCATTTTATCAAGTTGTGATTGCCAATGATGAGGTGCTTGCTGTTGTTATCATTTTATTAACAAACATGTTTGGATATTATAGTCCAAATGCATTTATAGGACCAATTTTGAGCTACCTAATAGACATCTAGTTCTTAGAAGGAACTATAGACCTCTCTTTCCTTTGTGTCTACAGAGGGGCGCACAACTAATGGTTTTAAACAAAAAAATTCCCACTAATGTTGTTTTTTAAAATGTAGTTTTTCAAGTGGATTTTCAGGGGCTTTCTCCAGCATTCTTTTACAAAAGTAATGGATTTTGTAACAAAAGTAATATGTAAATTTTAACATGTTAATTGCAAGTTTGGATTAGAATTTCTCACAATTTTAATTGTATGCATGCTTCTTGAGTCTTTTTTTGTGTAATTGGCTTATTAACAGAATTTTACAGGGGGTCCCAATTATTATCTTCTGTTTGTAGAACTTCCATGCTCTCCACTAATCTTTTTCCTTGCAAAATAAAAATACATTAAGAAGAAAAAGGTAGAATAGCTGCCTGCTCCCTTATGACTTGCAGCAGAACCTTCTGAAGGTAGCCTTAGCATTTAGGCTTCAACTCAGATAAATACGAACTTGTGAACTGGGAGAAGGAATACCACGCTAAAATTCTGAACAGCCTATAACTGAGACAGTGGTTTTTCTGGTCAACCACAGATATTAACATGGCAATGATAACATGATTAAGTTACCATCCGTTACTCCATCGATGAATGGATACTGTGTTTATTTTGTACATATTTACACTGCACATAGAATAGACACACACCATGCTTTTTGTATTTTGTAGCCATTTGGAACCATTTTTAAATTTTGTCTGTATCTAAGGAACAAGGGAATCAACAAAGAACTATCCAATGAGGTGAAAATAATGGAAGTCTGGGTATCATTACATCTTGTTATAGAGAAGAAATGGGAAGCCAAACATAGCTGGATGTGTGCTTTGGGCTTTAAGAAAGCTAATTTCAGTAAGTTTAAGGACAATTGTATGAGAGCTCATGGTCAGAAATACTGTGAGAGAACGGCGTCCATTGTGGATATGAGTTTTAAGTAGTGAAATTTTGAAGGCATATTTACAAATATTTCCAATCATGTTCTTGTTTCAGTAGCACCTAAAGAAACAAAATTGGCTACATAAGGATCATATGGTTGAACAGAGGTTTAAAAGGAACATTTGTAAGAAATGGAAGAATAGTCAGATTTTGAAGGAATAGTATAATAAAGTATCCAATATTTGTGCAAAGGAGTTCAGGAGGGTTAAATTTCTGAATGAGCTCAGACCTGCAAGAGAGGTTAAAAGAAGTAGAAAGAAGATTTTTGGCTTTATTTGGATCAAGAAGAAAAACAAGGAAGCAGCAGATCTTTCACACGTAGAAGATGGAGAAATGCAAATAGCTGACAGAGAGAAGATAGAATTCCTCAATTCCTACTCTGCCCCCATCTTCTCCCAAAATGAAAACAGTTCTCCATACAGGAAAATAGAATAAATGGTGCAGTGAAAGAGAATGAAACCCAAGATAAGTAAGGAGGTAGTATAGAACAGTGGTCCCCAACCTTGGGCCTCCAGATGTTCTTGGGCTACAACTCCCAGAAGACTTCACCACCACCTCTGCTGACCAGGATTTCTGGGAGTTGAAGTCCAAGAACATCTGGAGGCCCAAGGTTGGAGACCACTGGTAGAACACATAGCTACTTGACTTGACTTTAAGTCTCTAAAGCTAGATCAACTGCGTTTTAAAATACTAAGAGAACTTACATGTGTTATCTCAACCTCTATCTGTTTCAGAGTACTTGGAGAACAGGTGAGGTTCTACAGACTGGAAGTGGGCAAATGTCTCAGTCTTCAGAAAAGGGAGTAAGGCAACTACTGCTTGGTCCATGTGACATCAATACTAGAAAATGTTCTAGAACAGATCACTAATAGTTGATCTGTGAACACCGGGAAAGGAATACTATGATGATTAACATGGGCTTCTCCAAAAAAAAAAGTTACTCCTCACTAATCTTCTCATTCTTTCTGTCTTTTGGTAGATGAAGAGAATGCTATGGATGTAGTGTCTGTTAATAGGGATTAAATCAGCAGCCCCCATGATATGCTTGTGGGCATATCTGTGAAGATTCTCAGTCATCCAGGTGAGGTTATCTGGAAGTTGAGTCATGGCAACTGGACTTCTTTCTTGTTAGGCTGAAACGTTTCGCTACTCATCCAAGTAGCTTCTTCAGTCTGAGGAGAGTTGGTAGGAGATCCCTGATATATCCTCCACATTGGTCCTTCTAACGAGCCTATTCAGACCAGGGGGAAGTGAAACCAACATGGAGGATATATCAGGGGTCTCCTACCAACTCTCCTCAGACTGAAGAAGCTACTTGGATGAGTAGCGAAATGTTTCAACCTAACAAGAAAGAAGTCCAGTTGCCATGACTCAACTTCCAGATAAGCTGGTAAAATGTGGCCTACTTGATCCTACTGTTAGGTAGAAATATAATTGGATAGACCATCAATGGTTCCTTGTCATCTTGGAGGGAAATGACAAATGGGGTACCACAAAGTTCTGTCCCAGGCTCAGTTTTGTTTAATGTTTCATAGATTACTTGGATGAAGGAATAGTAGGGATGGTTTATCAAATTTGCAGATGACACAAACTGGAAGTAGTAGCTAAGGATTCAGGATGACCTTTACACATGAGAGAGCTAGACCAGAAACTAAATACAACAGTGTAAGGTATTGACATAAAAAATAGCTAATGCAAATAATGCTGGGGTTAAGGGCACCAGACCCTCATGCAGTTCAAAATCTGTGTATAAATCTTTTGCCCCCAAAAAACTTAACTACCAAGCAGAAACAGTTGATTCACATGTACACATGCACATGTGTATACACACAGAGAACAGTTCTCTCTATCGAGATTCTCTTTCATGGCATTGACAATCCTTTCCATATAGCACTGTGTGTAATGAGTTCTTACGATCCCCTGATCTAGAGGCTGAATTAGAGATACTGTGTATGGGGGCAAGTAGACCGCTTTGACACCTTCAGTGTTGAACTTACGGAGTTTTGGTTGGCCAGGGGCACAGTACTTATTGAATATTTATTTATTGAAATATTTATTTACTGGAAAAAAAATCTGTGCATAACCAAAACTGTGCTGCTCAGACCCATACAGTTCAAGGGAGACGTGTATAGTGTCTAGATCTAAGGAAACAATAGTATCATTATCTTCTGCTTTGATTAGACATAATCTTGACATGTCTGGCTCTGAGTATCATAGTTTAAGAAGGATGTCAACAAACTGTAACACATCCAGAGAAGAGTGTTCAGGATGGTCTGGGAACCAAGTACTGTAAGGAACAATTGAGGGAGCTGGATACATTTATCTTGGAGAAGATAAAACAGTAAAGTTATATTATCGCCATCTTCAAATAATATCCAAGGCTGTCATATGGAAGATAGTTCAGACTTGTTTTCTACAGAAAGTATTATCACAAGGAATGGATTTAAATTACAAGAAAAGAGATTCTGATTAAACATTAGGAAGACCCTCATGATGTTAACAGCTGTTCAACAGGGCAACTGACTACCCTGGGAAATGTTCAGCTGTCTTTTGCTGCAGCTTGTTAAACACAGGTTAAATGGCCATCCGTTAGGGATGCAGAGGGTTGGACTACATGATCTTTGGTGTCCATGCCAACTCTACAGTTCTAGGATTTTATACATGCATGTGCCTGCCAGCTGAGGATAAAGTGGGCTCTAAAGTGCATCTGTTGAAGCAGAATCTATTGGACAAAATACACATGCCATAATAAATCTATTGGCCTTTTTGACTTCAGAAGGAATATGAAAACAATTGTATATAATATAATTCCCTAAAATGCAATGAAATCATAAAGCAACAGTTTTCACATGACGATGAATCCTCTAATGGGAGTGGGTGGAACATCTGAAGGGGGTATGAAATTCTGGGAAAGAAAGGATCCTGGTGCGTATTGATCCTGTTTTAATTCCAGCTAAGATGTGAGGTGGCAGAACACCTCTTAGTACTTAGCAGAAAATTCATATTGCTCAACATGGGAATTCTGACACTCTTCCCATCATCCCAACCTGAAAAGGAAGAGTTGCTGCACTGTTCGAGCGATACTTCTTTATGCGTGAATTTTCCAAAGTTTCAGGCAGTTGAAGAACCTCCACAGATACAGAAGCCCCTTTAGTTCATACTTTAATTCTGCACACATAAAGGAAACAGACTGCCTTGGAAAGAGAAGGACTCTCTTTCCAGCTCTATGATTATTCACCACAGAAAGGAGCAGTCACATTCTTGTTATTCCTTTCAGTGGCTGTGATATGAGCAGATGAGCTGCAGTTACAATGCCACTGTTGCTTTTCATATCAAGAGAGGTGGTTAAAGACAATGAATAAAGAGATACTAAGGTCTGCCAAAGCTGCTTTCACTAGCAGGGAAAGGACCATTAAGTCCTTTGCTTCTGTATTGCCTATGAATCAATAACACCTCTGTTAAAAAAATAATTGGTGATTAGGGATATAACCCCCAACCTTAAATGTTGGCAAAGGGTTGATTGCTTCTAGGTAAACATCAAAGATGTTCATCTCCTCCAAATAAAGCAGATCTCTGAAGTATCTTGTTTTGCAACCGCCTCCGTCCTTTGCATTGAATTGTTGTGAACTATCCAGAGCTTACAAAAATTACATATTTGGGCTATTAGAATCACCCAGCAAGCATAATGCTGGCCAGAGGATTTTGGAAGCTGTACTCCAAAACCAAATAACATTTCCAAGCCTTTCATCAACCCAATGAAAGCTTATTCCTACTTCAGTAGCCTGGGTCCACTTTCCGAGACAAGGGAGGGATGTCGCTTAGGGTTACAGCTGTAGTAAATTTACCTTGTGCAGCATGTTGATGTCAGAGTGATGCTGCAGGGTGGATCAGCCTCTGAAATATAAAGATAGGTCAATCAAATATAGAAGGCTGCTCACTGGAGAGCAGAAGGCATTCAAAACATGGTCCCCAACAGTTCGAGCAGAGCCTCTCTGCCTTCCTTCCTGACCCAACTGCTCTCAGGCTTTAGTTTCATGTCCAAAATCTTTCTCTGCTTTCCAAAAATAAGCCACTGCCGCCATGCTGAAGGGAGAAAAACAAGAAGGGTGGTATTTTTAGGGCGGTATTTTATTAATTCTGACCACGTGCCTAGGAGGTGAACCGGATGGCCACTGCACAAAGACTTCTCATCACTATGTCCTGCGAAGCTACTGTTCACTTGACATTCCCTGCTTTTGTTCTCCTGGGTTTTCTGGCTGAGATTGTGTTACTGTACCCAGTGGTGAACAGAACAAATGGCACCCTCCTGGACAGAGGATGGGAGTCCCTCTTATCCAGGTCCCTTGCTGGAATGTCAGGGGAGAAGTCTGAAGTCAACTGGGAGGCTGACTATTTGCTAGGAATCAGGAGACAACGGAGGCTTTACTGCAACGTGGGCATTGGGTTTCATCTCCAGATATTTCCAGATGGACAGATAAGTGGTGTTCATGCTGAAAACCAATACAGTGAGTTGCATCACAATATGGAATGGTGGAATTGATGTCATATAATTGGTATTATTAGTAGAAGTGCATCTGTTGCCTTTTAGTTACGTTGTAGGATCAATCAGCACCTGAAAGCTCCAGACAGAAACATGTCCTGAATGCTTGGACAAAATTAGATACAACTTTTTTTTTAACTTGGTATAACTTTACAGTTTTAGAAAAGCAAATGAGGTTGCAAATGAGGGTTTTTTTTGTGTGCTTTTTCAAGTCTTCCTCTGCTTTGCAAGTAAATTAATTTTGCTGGAGTTAGAATAAACATGAAACTTATATATACATAGGGCTAAATTCAATTTTAATTCTAACTCAGGCAGACCTGCTGAAATGAATGGGAAGTGTTAATGCAAAACTCATTGATTTCAATAGATACATTCTCATTGAGAGTAACATTAGATTTAGCCTGGGAATCACTGTGTAAAATTTTGAGAATGCAGAGAAATCTTAGTGCATGAGTTAAACCCTGTATTATTGCTTGTTGATTTTAGTTCTTAGAACTAAAGAGATTACTTCATACACTTATACAAGATTATACCGTATTAGCAAATTTTGTGTTCATTCATTTTTTGGTCCACACTCAGGGAGGGACTTTTAGAGGGATAATTACAAATGGGCTTGAGTTTATGGGTTTGTCTTAAACACATTACAAGCTGCTCTGAGTCTGCTGCACATGCAATGATCCTAGGAGGGGCTTGCTGGCTTCTGAAGCAGCACAGACTCTATTACAACATTACGAGAGCATTTCAGCAATAGTATGTTGGCTCTGAATGCTGCTGAATACCTTCCAACACTTCACAGAGGAAAACAGAGACATATATGCATTTGTTACATTTGTATGCTATAGTCATACTAAGAATCCGTATATAGTTTTAATGGTTGTTTTAGAATATGTATGGGCTGTCTTTTAGGGTCAAGCCTCTTTAGTCCTTTCTTCCTTCTTTCCTACTAGATATTGTACCCAGCAAGAATCTTCCCAGTACTCACTAAAAACTATGCTACTGAAGTGAGAACATTTTCCCTTTAAGAATGCTGCATAGTCCCTTTCATTTCAGAAAGAATTTGATTGTAGTTAGCACAGATTGTAGTGGCAGCATAGCTGCGACTTAGATATACAGGAGGTTTTGGAGGAAGGGAAGCAATACATCAAATGCATAAGTGCACATGTGCGTAATGAACAACAGAAACAGAAGAAACTCCCATAAATGGCAAGCCAGAAGAAGGGACTGATAAACCACTTCACCATAGGTCAGAATCAACTTGACAGCACGTAATTATTAAATATTGTTATTAGAATGGTAGAACTAATCAGTAATCTGGATAGGAGACTAAGGGTATGATCAGATTGTGATATAGGAATGCATTTGATCATGCTGGAAAGGGTCACTGCTGGGAATAATCTGCATTATACCGACTCTTCCATGTACACAGGAATCTCTCCAGCCCAGCTCCAAAAAAAGTGGTGGACCAAAAAAGTCTGGATTGGGCACAGAGCAGGCTTGGGTTGGCTTGCAATTTCCTGAACTTCGGTTGATCCTGGAAAATAGCTCACACTCTACTGTGCCACAAGCACTCTGAAACATAAGCTCTATCTGTTTGATCACACCCTTATTGTGTACCAGCAAGACAAACATGCAAAATTAAAAGACAATTATATTATGAATTCTGAAGTATAGCAGTCCTAAAGCCAAGATATCTTAGGATGCAATTAAGTATGACACACTGGAAGATTTGTGACCCCAACGTTTTCTAAGTTTAATGGCAGCTGTGGGTTGGGTCTCTGTGTGAATTTATTTGTGACTGTGGTGCTGGATAAGAGGTATTTAACCTTTTCCTGTTTCTGATTAAAATCTTCCCTAAATACATTTATCCCATGGAGCAAAACATTCAGGCTGTAATGGCAAACAGTTTACAAAAATTAAGCAAGTGTAAGTGATTAAATAAACTCTCCAGCACCACAAATGCTTAAACTTCTTTGAGAGAGAAGGGAGCTGAAAATTGACCTCCTACCACATCAAGTGTAGTTCTTCATTTGAATAGAAACTATTGTAAAAACCTATAAGCTATTCATTCTGTTTTCTTCTGTTGAAAATGCCTTTTAAAAGCATCTAAGTACTGCCACTCTTTTTAAAATACATTTTTATTCAAGGGTAAGTCCCATTCAGTCCCATTTGGAGGCTCTTTTCTCAGACAAGAATAGGATTTGATCCTATTTCATCCCAAACTAGCTTTGCTGATTGATAAATCAAGGATTTGACTATACAGGTAGATTGGAGCAGGCTGGATTGGGCTAAATAAGGTTGCTAGGATGTCCAGTATGCCATTTGATGCGATCCTTGCATCCAAATGTCAAACAGATCTCAAGTGACCTTATTTGGTCCACTTTTTAAAAATGCATATGTATTAGGTATGCACTGTTAATTTAAAAGAGTTATCTTTAAAAGAAGTGTATTAAGTAATGCACTTCTCATAAATGTCCAGTTGAGAGCCAGCCTGCCTGCCTGCTGCAGCCTAATACACATACTTAATACATAAATACATTTATTTCCCTTTTCTTAGGAGGCTGGTCATGCAACTGCCATGGCGAGAGATTTGGCCGTGGGATGTTTCTCAATTGGCCCTTTAAGACAGAGAAAGAAAATACTTTTTTAAAAATTATAACTGATGAAATACATTTTTGCTGCTCTAATTGAGGCTTAAAAAAATCATGTTCTCTACACCTCCAATTAGGAGCAGAGGAAATTTTTAATTAGCCAATATCCAGAAGTGGTTCTCCTATTAAGCCACTTCATTTTACTGGCAAGTCAAAAGAGAAAGACTTTTGGTTCATGCCCGGTGATTGCACTTGCTGGAAATGGACCAAAGGAGAGCAATATTACCCACAGCTGGTTCACACTGGCAAAGACATCTGATTGCCATCTTTAGTAGCCAGCCAGCCCATCTCTGCAAGAAACCAAACAATGGGTTAAATGTTCATGTAATCAGCCTCCAAGTCAATATTTCATTGATAAGCAAATAGGCCTAATATGTCAGGGAAAAGCAAGACTGAATTATTTATCACAGGGACTTTTTGTTCTGGTATATTACTGTGATAACAAAAGAAGAAGAAAATCTTGAGGATGGCTTTTTCATCTAATAACAAGGATTAGCGTTGTTGTTTTTTAATTATAAGTTACCTGACATTTTCTTCAACATCTCTTTCAATACATCCGGGCCAAAGCATAGACATGGAGGCAGCCATGCTTGCTTAAGCACATGTCTGGCTCATTCATATACAAACACCAAGTGGAAGTCCGATTTTGATAACAAAAGAGGTGCAGTTTGTGGGAAGGTGATCCCTCTCTTATCTGAACCTGCTGCTGCAAGTAGTTTTGTTTTGCAAGGTGGGAGGGAAAACACAACAGAGGGGAGGGGAGAACGGCCATCTCTTCTCCTCCATGCTTCCTTTTAATAAAAAAATTATACTCCCCCTATACCTTACATGTAAGTAGGGCAGACACAAGAACAGGCACAATTGCTGTGTCATGCCTGATTTGGCCCTCTAAAAAGTACCTATACTGAGGTTTGGGCAATATTCCAAGTTATTTATATAATTAGGGCACAACAAAGTCAAATATAAACATTTGTGAGTAGAAATAAATTTTAAATCTCCTCTGCTGAAAGCATTGGTAGACAAATGTCCTTCACCTTGAGCAAATTGTACACACTGACAATGCAATTCCGTGCATGTCAGAAGAAAGTCTATTATATCCCCTAAATCCACTGCTGAGCTAGTGGATATTGACTAGCATGACAAGACTTTCTCCCTCCGCCTACCACCCCATAGCTCTCCACACCAACTGAAAACCTGCTCTGGAGGATTTCCCTGTCGTCCAGTGCAGGTTTTGAAAGCACATGGACAAGATTCCCCCTTCTGATCCTGCTATGTGTTCAGGGGCACAAACCCATTGGACCCTGCCCATTGAGTTTAACAGGTTTACTCTCCTGTAAGTGGCTATAAGATTGCAGCTATAATGAATTAATTCCCCAGTGAGTTTCTTGGGTTTTAGCTAAATGGTAGGTAATTAATAAACTAAAACACATGAATTGGTTGTATTATTGAGCTTTAACTTTTCAGCAGTTTCTTAGGAAAAATCTGTGTTGCACAAAAAATATAGTCTTATATTTAATTCCACAGTATATTTAAATGTTTCTACATTTATTTTATTAATATTCCTTGGGAGCTATAAAAAGACTGTACGCAGCCTTCATTGTATTTGTCTGCTTCTTTAGGTCTCTTGGAAATATCAACAGTAGAGCGAGGTGTTGTTAATCTGTTTGGTATAAGAAGCTCCCTCTTTATTGCAATGAACAACAAGGGGAGATTATATGGCACAGTGAGTATGGGTGAAGTCTGTTAATTAACCACTAAAATAGTAATATGTGAACTTGGTATTTTACTTGGAAACTTTGTGTACTTCCAATTGTAACTGGTATCAAAGTCACTTGCAAGTGTGCATATTGCTAAAGAGATCATTATGTTGAGCTTAAAACTGAATCCCATATTATTTGCAGCGGCATTCTGTACATGCATGTATATCTGTTGACCATTCTGCATTAGATCATCATCATACATTATGAGCTGAATGTGTGAACTGACCTCACTGAAAAACATTTGTCTGGATCCAGTGACAGCTCGTATCTAGGACCGGGGGTGCCCTCCACCCTAGTCCATCACACACTTACATCAGGATCCAAAGAACTTTGTGGCCACCCGCATCTGGATCCAAAGAACTCTGTGGCTTGACCTAAGAAGATTTTTGAACTTGTTTTTTTAATCTCCAACAGCAGCCTCCATGCCACGTGCAAATCCTCTTTCGAAATGGTGGTAGAGATGGGGGTATTCATATCTGTATATGAATACACCTGCACAGCTGGATGTAACAAGGGTCCAGCTCCCTGGGGCCGGACCGTCCACTCATGGATCCACCGCTGCCGCCAGCTCCATTCTCCCTTCCAATCGCTCTGGAGCTCGTGGTCAACTATCAGCTCCTGGCAGAAGGAGGGAAGACGAGTCTCCCTACCAGGCTGACGAGTGGATAGCCAACAGGGAGCTCCAGAGCAATTGGAAGGGAGAGCGGAGCCAGCGCCGGCAGCGGATGCATAAGTGGATGATCCGGTTGGACCCTCGTTACATCCAGCTGTGTGGGGGTATTCATATATGAATACGAATATCTATAGGAGTTTAACATATATTATAGAATGGAAATAAAAGGTGCAGAGTAAAAAAGAAGGCTAACACTAACCTGGTAGTTTTACCTGTGGTATTATAACTGTGATCACCCCTTCACACATGAAATTTGTCATTTGTTGACTATTTGAGCCTTTCATATGTTTTTTGTATTCACAAGAATTGTTTGTTTACATAAGAAATGCCGCATGGGGTGCCACAGGCTGCTGATGCTCACAGAGTCTATGGCATCTTTCATGATCTTTATTGCTCACATAAATTGTGGGGATCTCAGGGGTTTAATTTACATGTTTATTAACTCTTAGATCTCATTCATGGTCTCTGTGAATCTCACACATGGGTGTTTCTGTGACTATGCAAAATTCTTCAGAACATTCTGGAGCTTAAAAAGAGAACTTTTGGAATAACCCCGCCTACTGTGCATGTCCCTGCACTTAACAGCCATCCCTCAGTTCCCTTTAGCCGCCACTGAGGAAACTCCTAGGAACATTGGCTAAGAATGGTTTCTTTATTTCTTTAAGAAAATTTACTTATCATTGTCTTCATCTTCGTCATCTTAGTCCTCTCTGTGAGTTCCCATAAAAAATTATTGATTTTTTTCATCATTCTAACTTTTCTAGTTCTGCGGCCTTTCCACCTTCACTGTGGTGAGGCTTTCCTGACTTTTATAGCCCTGATGGGCCCATTCCAAAAGTGTGTTTCATGCAGCAATTAAATCCCCTTCCCCTATGGGCATTTGAAGTATTTATACTGTCTCAGTCAGGGGCACTAGATGCAATTTTGTCAGTGTTGTGCAAGTTTAGGAAGGTTGCAATTAAGAAACCATCTTGGTTAAAATTCCACCTGTGAGAAAAAATCCCATCAGGGGAGTTGGTTCATTATCCCAGCAATCTCTCTCAGCTCCAGCAGTGTCTGTTTCAGAGACACCTTCCAAACAATCCACCTCCCATGACTGCCTGAGCTGACCAGGCACCAACACAGGCTGAGGTGGTGCAATAAACATCTCTCAGTTCTGAGGATGTACTGTCGACCTCGAGAGCACCTTCAGCCCTGAAGTCCAATTCTTCAAAGGCGATGGTGACTTCAAAGTCAAAAAGGAGCCTACTGATGCAGATCAGGCCACTGTTAAGACATCAAAACAGAAGCACAAGGCTAAAACACATAAAGAAAAGTCAAAAGCTTCAAAGATGCCTCAGGAACCCCGGACAGCCAACATCCAGCCCTCAGAAAAGGAACGAAATGACCTTGTCTGCCTTGGATCAGTTTCAGAAAAGAAGATGACCAAGCTCACACTTCATCCCCTAGTTTTTCTCCAGATTGGAGCCATACATTCTTCGCATGAGCTTTCTCCACTATAACAAAACCCACAGTGAGAACTTCTCACAGGCCAGGAATGTTCACATGAATGGTCACACAAGTCATCACTGCAGTCTGTTTCAACAGTATGAGAGAGAAGCCCTCCTCATTGTAAGAGTTCTTGCAAAACCCGTCACCAACAGGAAGACACTGTCAGAGTCAAGAGGTCCCCCACTTTTGTACTATATTGCAGTGCCCCAATTTTATCAGGGGCTATACCTGGGTCCTGAGTGGCATTTCCCCCCACCATTCTTTGCTTTCCCTGAAACGCACAGGAGAAATCAGGCAGGATCCACTCTTTCTTTCTCACAGTAGCCTTTTTCTGAAACTGATCTTTTTTGCACCAGCCTGGTTTAAACTAATGCAAATCTGCATGAAACCTCTTCTCCTCTATCTTATATAGTGCAGATATAAGGGGAGGGGTTCACCCCATCCAGGAACATCTCTTTTTTCACTTTTTTACCAGAATAGTTTTGAGAAATTTGGAGAACACACTGAAAACATAGCCTGTCATTGATTAGAACCGCTTAACATGTGGATGACATAATCACAGCTATTTCTTAGCACATACAGTCATGTGAAAAAGAAAGTACACCATCTTTGAATTCTATGGTTTTATGTATTAGGATGTGCTAAAAATCATCTGGTCCTTAGCAGGTCTGAAAATTAGGTAAATAAAACCTCAGATGAAAAACAACATACAGCATATTACACCATGTCATGATTTATTTGACAAAAATAAAACCAAAATGGAGAAGCTATGTGTGAAAAACTAAGTACACGTTATGATTCAATAGCTTGTAAAACCACCTTTAGCAGCAATAACTTGAAGCAATCATTTTCTGTATGACTTTATCAGTCTCTCACATCATTGTGGAGGAATGTCGGCCCACTCTTCTTTCAAACATTGCTTCAGTTCATTGAAGTTTGCGAGCATTTGTTTCTGCCCAGCTCTCTTAAGTTCCCACGACAGCATTTCAATCAGGTTGAGGTCTGGACTTTGACTGAGCCATTGCAACACCTTGATTCTTTTCTTTTTCAGCCATTCTGTTGTAGATTTGCTGGTGTGCTTAGGATCATTGTCCTGTTGCATGACCCAATTTTGGCCAAGCTTTAGCTGTTGGACAGATGGCCTTCCACTTGACTCTAGAATACTTTGGTATACAGAGGAGTTTATGGTCGACACAATGACTGCAAGGTGCCCAGATCCTGGGGCTGCAAAACATCACCCCTCTTGTAGTCTGTCCAGATGCAACTTTGCAAAACTAAGCTGTGCTACCATGTTCTTTTTCAAAGAGAAGAGGCTTACTCCTGGCAACCCTTCCAAACAACCACACTTGTTCATCTTTTTCTAATTGTACTGTTATGAACTTTAACATTTCACATGCTAACTGAGGCCTAGAGAATCTGAGATGTAACTCTTGGGGTTTGTTTGTTTTTTTAAAAAAATTTCAAAACAAATACAAAAATACAAAATACTTACTAATACAGTCAAAACACAGTGCACCCCCATACCCACGGGACCCCTTGGAACAATACTTTTAATATGAACTTCCTTTCCAAAATTGTATTGATTGTTGTTTAGAGGCTTTCCCCTATCCTTTCACTAATACAAATTCAACAAATCTACCCCAAATAGCATAAAAAATATTTGAACTTATTTCCCCTCTTTTCATCTTAAGTTCAGTAGTCAATTTATCATTTAATGCAATGTCCCATACTTCATTATACCAATCTTCTAATTTAATATCATTTTTATCTTTATTCTAGCACTTGTCATAAAATTGGAAATCAATTCCTTTGAACAATAATCAAGTTCTATCTTATCAAAAATTGACAACAAAGCAATTTTAGAATTGAATTCAATATCTTTTCCAAATATATCACATATTTCCTTAAAAATCAGTTTCTAAAATTTCTGAATCCATTTACACTCCCACCACATATGATAATATGTGCCAATTTCTTCATCACATTTCCAACAAGCCTTAGAATAGTCTGAATTTATTATATTCAATTTCACCAGAGTCATATACCACCTTAAACTAATTTTTTTTAAAAATTCCTTTATTCTTACCGACATTAATCTTAAAACTCTCATCCTCCAAATTTTTATCCAATCCTCTGTTTTAATTTCTGTCTTTAAATCATTTTCCCAAATTGATTTCAAACCTTCTGTTTCTGTCTCTTTTTCCTCTTGTTCCAAAATTAGGTTATAAATTCTACTTACTACTCCCTTTGTCAAAGCATCTTTCTGCATATCTTCATGTGATGATAGAAATTGTTTGTACTTAGTACATTCTCTACATTTGCCATTAGTTTTCAACCATTCATTTGTCCAACTATCTAATTGGTTATAATTATACCATGATAATTTATTAGTTTGAAGTTTAACTATAATCTGATCCTTCGATCTCATTTTAATCATCCAATCCTTCAATCTGGCAACTTTTTTGTCCTTTAACATATCAGCTAAACCCTTCAAGTTTGCTGGTAAATTTTCTATTTCGGTCACTAATTTTAATGGTGAAGTAAAGAGACGTAACTTCTTTTTATTTTTGTTCCAGATATTTAACATGTTTCTTTAAAAAGGGTTGTTCACTTGATTTATTGTATTTCTTTTTACTACATTAAACAAATATTTTTCAATATTCACATTTATTTCTGAGGATTCCATATCCCACCAAATTAACCTTCCTTTATTGTATATAATATCTCCAATAAATCTTAACTGATTCGCTATATAATAATTTTTTATATTAGGAATACCTAAACCTCCATTTTTTGAGCCTTATACCAATATCTTTTATTTATTCTAGATTTTTTACCTTGATTACAAAATCCATTAATTAATCCCTGCCAATACTTAAAATTTTCTTCTAATTGTATTGGGAGCATCCTGAATAAAAAAGTAATTTTTGATAATATTTTCATTTTGATCATGGCGATTCTCCCAAACCACAATAGTTTCAATTTAGAATACTCCTGCAATTTATCTTTAATATCGCTTTTTAATTTATTAAAAATTTGCTCCTTTAATTTTTGAGTCACTTTAACTATATTTATACCTAAATATTTAATATAATTACACATTTTAAAACCATATTTATTTACAAACGTTTCTTGATCATGTTTATTATAATTAAACATCATTATTTGTGTTTTTTTGCAAATTAATAGTTAATCCTGTTATTTCCCCAAATTTTTCTAAATGATTTTTAATATTATCCATACTTTCTAATGGGTTTTTAATTGTCAATAATGAGTCATCAACAAATAAATTAATCTTAATGGTATCATTTTTTCCTAATCCTTTAATTAATTCACCATTTCTTATTGCATTAGCTAACAGTTCTATAACTATACAAAACAATATTTGTGAAAGTGGACAGCCTTGTCTTGTACCTCGGCCTAGAAAAATCTGCTCTGTTAAACCATCATTAACTATTACTTCTGAAGTATTATCTGAATATAATTGGTCTATAACCCCTATAAATCTTCTACCAAATCCCCAATCCTTTATAAGCAGCTTTAATGTTGGCCATTCCACACAAGCAAAGGCCTTAAATATGTGTAGTGATAAAACAGTTGCCTTTGTTTTTTTCCTTTTCTAGGTAAAGGTAAAGGTTCCCCTTGACAATTTGTCCAGTCGTGTTCGACTCTAGGGGGTGGTGCTCATCCCTGTTTCCAAGCCATAGAGCCAGTGTTTGTCCGAAGACAATCTTCCGTGGTCACATGGCCAGTGCGACTTAGACACGGAACGCTGTTACCTTCCCACCGAGGTGGTCCCTATTTATCTACTTGCATTTGCATGCTTTCGAACCGCTAGGTTGGCGGGAGCTGGGACAAGCGACGGGTGCTCACTCCGTCGCGTGGATTCGATCTTACAGCTGCAGATCTATATATCTTACAGCACAGAGGCTTCTGCGGTTTAACCCGCAGCGCCACCACGTCCCTCTTCCTTTTCTACCTCATATATAACATTCAAAACTCGCCTAGTTAAATTACCCATTTGTCTTCCCTTTATAAAACCACATTGATCCTCTTTAATATAATTTGCTATAAATCTGTTTAGTCTATTTGCTAGTATAGCAGTAAAAATCTTGGCATCTTGATTTATTAGAGATATAGGCCTATAAGATCCCGGATCTGTTAGATTCTTGTTGGGTTTTAGGATAAGAATTGTTAACGAGTGTTTCCAAGAAGGTGGCATTGTCTCTCCTTCCAATATTTTATTATAAAACATTTTTAACTTCGGTATCAAGATGGAACTAAAATGTTTATAATAATCTGGACCCAATCCATCAGGGCCTGATGTTTTACCATTTTTCAGTTTATTAATAACTTCAGTAATTCCTTCTTCTTTAATCTCTTCTTCTAATATTCTTTTATCACATTCCAATAATTTAATTTTTAAATTCTCATTTATATAATTTTCTATATTCTCTTTCGGTACATTATTTCCATTATATAATTTCTGATAAAATTCTTGAAAAATCTTCAATTTATCTTTCATTATATTACACCTCTTACCTGTTTTATCTTTAATTACCCCAATTGTATTTTTTAATCTTCTATTTTTGCACATTCTAGCTAATAATTTTGAATTTTTATTGCTAAATTCAAAAAAAATGCCTCTTTATATACATCAAATCCCTCTGGACTTTCTCTGTCTCTAAGTTTTCTAGTTCCTTTCTCTTTGCCTGAATTTCTACCAATAACCTTCTATCTCTTTCTAAAAAAAACTTGCTTTCCAAATTTCTCAAGTCTTCTTCCAATTTTTTCGTGTTTTTCTCCTTAATTTTTTTCAATTTACAGGATTCCCTTATTGTTATTCCTCTTGAACTTGCTTTCATCGTATCCCATAACAGGCCTAATTTCGTACCTCCTGCTTCATTTATTGTCCATTATTCTAACCATTCTTTCTTTATCTTTTCTATTACCTCTGGGTACTGGAAAATATTAAAATCCATTCTCCACCTTTTAGAGACTTTATTTATTTCTTTAACTTTAATTTAACATAATCTTTTTTAATATCAATCTCCATTGACATCAAAGCATGATCTGTTATTTTTATGGAGTTAATTTCAGTATTAACTATCTTAAAAATTAAATCTTGAGATGTGAATATAAAATCTATTCTAGAGTAACTATTATATACTGCTGAAAAATAAGTATATCTTCTTTCTTCACCTTTAACTACCCTCCAAATATCCTTCAATTGATTATTTTTTACCTTCTTGCTCAATATTGTGTTTCTTTGAAGAACATCATTCCGATCATAAAAAGTTTTATCCTTTATCTTATCCATAACCATATTAAAATCCCCTGCCATAATAACATAACCCTTCTTTACCTTCTCCATTTCTTTAATAACCGTATCATAAAAATCTCCTTGTTTATTATTAGGTGCGTACACATTAACCAAAGTATATTCTTCCAAACCCATTTTACCCTGTATTATTATAAATCTACCATTACAATCTTTTACTACCTGTTTCACTATAAATTCACAATTTTTAAAAATTATAATTGGCACACCTCTAGATTTAGACGTTCCAAAGTTTTTTTCATAAATGTCTATATTATTCATCTTTAGTTCATTGACTCCATCTTCTGACTGATGAGTCTCTTGCAGAAAGGCAATGTCCACCTTATTTTTCTTCAATAATGCTTCTATTCTTCTTCTTTTCACTGTTGATCCCAGGCCTTTCACATTTAAAGTAGCTAGTCTTATTCTTTTACCCATTTGAGTTCAAGATTTCTCCTCCTAACAGGCCCCGTTTGCAACCCCTCCCCCCACCAAACTAACAAAAATAGACTAAAACTTAAACTCAACATAACCCAAACATACAATACCTTACCCCTAACAACCCAGTGAACATATATCTTTTTTCCCACCCCACCATATTCTCCCACCATAACTACTAGCGAGGGCACAAGGTGGGGGGGAGGACGCCACCACCGTCCGGCGGAACTACAACCAGAACCTCGCCTCTGCTCTTTTTATTAAATTTTTGCATTTCTTCTTAATACTTGATAACACTGAAGCCCCCTTCTCCACCCCTCTCTCCTCCTCCGTTTCCAACCCATAAGTAAAAAAAACCAATTAAAATCCAGAGTTATTAATAATTTTAGTTTTGTTATTATTGTTGCTATCTAATATTAATATAATTAGTATAGTTATTACTAAAAAGTATATAAAAAAGAGAAAAAAATCGATATGAATGAATGAGGAAAAGAGAGGAGAAAAATAAAAATAAGGAGAATTAAAAGATTTGGAAGGGGGAGAAACAACAGTTGGTCCATCTTCTAGTCCCTTCAGGAATCTAGTCCTTTCTGCTTCAACTTTTTATTCTTTTGCTTGAAGTCGGGGTTAACTCCTGATCTTCCTCTTCTTCCTGCCAGGGTTTTTGGTTTTTTTTGGGGTGGTTTTTTTGTTTGTTTGTTTGTTTTGTTTTTGGAATTTCTCTGAGCATTGCATGGTCTGACCTTGGGATGAATTTGCTTGGACGTCCACTCCTGGGAAGATTGGCAACTGTCTTGAATGTTTTCCACTTGTGAATCATCTTCCCCACTGTAGAATGATGGATTTTAAATTGTTTGGAATGGACTTATAGGTAAAGGTAAAGGTTCCCCTTGACAATTTGTCCAGTCGTGTCCGACTCTAGGCGGCGGTGCTCATCTCCGTTTCCAACCCATAGAGCTAGCGTTTGTCCGCAGACAATCCTCCGTGGTCACGTGGCCAGCGTGACTAGACACGGAACGCCGTTTACCTTCCCACCGAGGTGGTACCTATTTATCTACTCGCATTTTTGCATTTTTGCATGCTTTCGAACTGCTAGGTTGGCGGGAGCTGGGACAAGCGACGGGGGCTCATTCCGTCGCGTGGATTCGATCTTACGACTGCAGGTCTTCTGACCTTGCAGCACAGAGGCTTCAGCGGTTTAACCCACAGCGCCATATAAGAAGGACTTATAACCCTTCCCAGATTGATGGGCAGCAACAATTGCTTCTCTACTATCATTACTGATGTGTTTCCTCCTTGGCATTGTGTTAAACACACGCCTGAATGCTCCAGACCAGCAAACTGCTGAAATATCAGCTTTTGTAGAGGTGGTCACACTTACTGATGATCAATTACTCAGTGGCATCTGTTTAGCAGCACGTGGCTGCTATTTAGCCTCTTAATTCCTATGGAAGCAGTAAGGGTATACTTAATTTTTCACACATGGCTTCTCCATTTTGGCTTTATTTTTGTTAATTAAATCATGACATGGTGTAATATGTCATGTGTTGTTGTTCATCTGAGATTGTATTTACCAAATTTTCAGACCTGCTAAGGGCCAGATGATTTTTATTATGTCCTGATACGTAAAACCATAGAATTCAAAGAGGGTGTACTTTCTTTTTCACATCTGTATATTTTAAGTGTAAATAATTTTAATATTTATGTTACTGCCATTGAATAACTAATCGATTGATAGAATTATAACAAAGTTGAGTAAATAATAATAACAGCAGAGGTGTGGACCTCAGCAATTAGCTCTTTGCCTGCAACTACTGCACAAGAAAACTGCAAATTTGTTTGATATGTTATTTTCTCTCCAGTCAGAATATTTATTAATTAATTTATACACTTACAGTGCTATGTACTATATTCATTGAAGTTATATATGTCTGGTATTTTGATCAACATGCAATCAGAAGTATGGGAATAAAATGAGGAGGATTCAAATAGCAAATCAGCTCATGATGAATGAGTGAGAGGAAATGCAAGTAACTTGTTCCAGTCACACTCTATTTCTTCTTTTTTTTTTGTCTGTTCAGGCAACTTTTCAAGAGGAATGCAAATTCAAAGAAACTCTGCTTCCCAACAACTACAATGCCTATGAATCATTCATGTACAAAGGTTTCTACATAGCGCTCAGCAAACATGGACGCATGAAAAGAGGAAGCAAAGTTTCTCTGGCTCAGACTGTCACACATTTTTTACCCAGATTGTAAAGACTACAGTACAATGTACTAAACTGTTTCTATCTCATTTGCACATGTGAATAATCTCCCAGGTAAAGAATTTATCTTCACTTTTTGTGATATATATAAATATTTATGTATGTATATTTGGATGAAATAATTTATACAGGACCCATTATTACAAACTCTGCAACAAGATCCCATTTCTTCATACTTATGAGAAATATGTCAAGAAGATACAAACTACTGAAAAAAATGTCCCAAAATCTAACACTCTTGTCTAATTCTCTTGATAGCTTGATTTTTACATTTAAGGAGTTGCAGAAACTGGCGGCTAGTTCAACATGGATACTTTTCACAACCACTACTGTTTTTGTGAAATCTTGACAAAATCAGCAGCACATATTTGATATTGTCCGTAATACTATAAATAACTTTTCACTTGTGTCATTCATACAAGAAGCTTTTGCTTACTGTGCTCATTATATTAGAGCATTATATTAGGGTTTTCAAATGGTATCCCTAAGAATGCTGAGGGATCTTTTCTTTATTTTGAAAGTTTATGAGGAGTTGGCAAGTCCCTGAACCTGCCCATTTTTTTCTTTCCTTTGGCTTAACATTTCCTCTTAAAGTTATTTTGTGTTTTATTTCAGTCTTAGTGTTAAAGATCAATAATATTGGTGTTAAAGATCAATAATGTAGATTGCCCACCAGTACCAAATCTCCCATGCAGTATACAAGTAGGGCTCACAACTCGTTCAAACAGCACAAGATACAAAAGGCCTCACTCGTGTTCTGAAAGGAGTGAGGACTGGGAGGGCTCTTAAGAACATGACCCACTATGCAGAGGTTTCGTGGCAGACAAGCCAGAAAGGAAAAAGTGCCCCCCAACCTGGAACTAATTTAAAATAACATAACTAGATTAAATTCAGAGTTTTTTAATGAGTTGTGTCAGCGATTCCAAATCAAAACCTTGGGGGGGGGGGGGGAGAGACTGTGATAGCTATGGTGCCCAATACAAGCAGCATCTGGTACATTCTAAGGAACTGTTACATTCAAAAGATATTCTTAAAATATGGAGAATTCAGAACCCTACGTTCAGCATAAGCATAGGCAAACAGAACCATACATATAAAACTATAGCCATAACACCAAATATACAACACTAATCTATGTTGTTGTTTTGACTTATTTGCTTCCCCATAGTGCTAAAGCCATTTTCTGGATGGTTTACAGCAGAATTATGTGAACAACAATTCCCCCCACCCCCCCCCAAACAAGGTAGATATGCATTTTACCAACCTAGGAAGGATGGAAAGGCTGAGTCAACCATGATCTGGCTGGAATGAAGCCAGTTTAACTATTGTGCACATGAGGCTCGTATAATTTTAATAGGACATGGGCCAATGTAGTTAACTGTCAGAAAATTAGTTCCCATTGTTACCTAATATGGAAATAATTGATGAAGATGAATGGTTTTAGATTTTTCTACATAGAGAAATAAAACTGTTATCTCAGAGGAATTGTTCCCGATTGAAAGAACTCTGGGAATGTGTTCTATGTTATGCATTAAACACTGCTCAGGCCTCCTGGGCACTGGTATGACCCCACATGAAACCTCCTCTCTAAAATCCATCCCTGCGGATACGTTAAGAGTTACTCCAAACTCACGTGAAGCAGCATATTGTGTGGAAAACGTGTAGAGTTGAGTAAGCTTTTTAAAGGGAATTGTGCCCCATATTTTCTTAATGTCAAGCCTCATGGCTCCCCATAACACAGTGTGAAAACCACCAGTAAAGATCCAAACCAGGATAGACGTCTGACAACATTTCAGTTTTGTGGTCCAGTGATTTAATGCACACAGTAAGATTGATGAATTCCAGAAGCAATTATATTTTTGAAGTAATTGGGTAAAATACTTTGTCCTAGATGTTATTCCCAACTAGAGTGGACCATTTAGTTTTGGATTACCAAAGTCCCAATTTTAATGGGAGGAGCAACTGGATTTAAGCTTTTATTTCTAAGTAAGTGCTTCTTTGAAAATCTTGCAGGCTCTCTGTCTGTCCACCCTATGCCTCAGCCTCCCACCTCAGAAAATTCTCTCCAAGAATACATGTGGAAGACACTCAACTTTGCTCATTTGTTTATATAACCTTTCCCCAGAATACCAGGCATGCCACATTCCCTGCCTTTAAAGCTTATTTTAAGAGGCCCTTAGTCAATAGGCACTATAAATGTCTGTGATCAGAAGCTTTGAGATGCCTGAATGGACAGGGGCTCTCCTAAATTTGAAACATCATTTAGTCTGATGTCAGAACATGGGAATTTTTAGGGCCATCTTACAGCTGAGCCATATGTTCAAGAGAGAGGTATATCTTACTAAAATACTACCAGTATTAAATGAACCCATGCAGCAACTGCAGATTTTTCAGGAATACACTGATATTTTAGAAGATATATTTATTTCATTCATATATCTCCCTTCCTGCATGGAATTCAGAAATGTATTTATTTTAGCTTTAGGGTTAGTCAGTCTTAGGGAATTGCCTGGGTATGCAGGCAGGGAAAGGACTCTCAGGGTGAGAGATACTAGAGGAGAAGAAAGGTCTCCCATTGGCTGGCTTTAAAACTTGGGCACCTATCTGTATCCATTCCAAATTACCGCCAGCACTCATTCTCCTAGCATGGAAACGTGTGTGCCTGTTGTCCTTGCACAACTTCACTAAAAAGCCAGGAGAGACAGGAGAAAGAGAGCTGCTGAAGGAACAAATGTGAGCCCTTTCACAACTTGGAAACAATTGTTTCTAGACTGAGGGCTCCTACTGCCCATGATCAATAAGAATTGTGCAGCTATTCTGCCCTTTTTTTTTCTTAACAGATTCTCTGGGATGGTGAAAATGAGAGAAGAAACCAAGGGAGAATATGGGTGGGCTGCAAACTGAAGTTTACTGTGCTTAAATCTCCTGCAAAATAGGGCATCCCCAGACCACAATAAAAGTGCAACTTAGAAGTGCCCTCGGACTCTATTAATGCATCCTAAAATTGCAACAGACTTTATTTCTGCTGCATCATACTACTCATTCATGCTCAAGTTGCAATTTAAAAACACAACAACAAGGTCCTTGTACTGTGCTTCACATATACTTGTCTGAGGCCAGCTGCACCCCATCCTATACCTGTTTATTTCATTCCTAACCCTCACCACTACCACCACCACAACACACCAGCGTAGGGTAAAATTCTACCCTGCCTCAAGGAAGCAGTTGTACTGTGTTTGCTTTAAAAATACACACACAACTTCCTTGGACACCAGAACACTGGACAATTACCAGACACTCTCCAATATTCCATTTTTGGTTAAAGTTCTGGAGCGAGTGGTAGCTGTTCAACTCTAGGGTACCCTCTGTCAGCTAGGTATTTCATAAGCAGTCACTTGTCCATTTTCACCTGCAATCCTGGCACCTCATAGATCATGCTTCCTGAATGAGATTTTCATATTAGGAACTCAATGGAAGCAATTTTTCCATACATTTATAGGATTATTTGATGTAAGAATATCTGTTTTTATTTTCAAATAAATTAAAAAGCACTGATAACATAATGGAACACAGAATGGGGAGGGGAAGGAATCCTGATCACACCCTGGTGTAGTGCCTGGCTGAATCTGATGAAGGGCCAGGCTAGGCTTTGATGACAAGTCAAAGCCCTTAAAACAGTGACAGGTAATCACTGCTAATTATAATATCATTTTGATATCAATGATGTTGGGTCAGCATTATCTGAAGTAATTTCTTGATGACAGCAGTTAAACTAGTAAAATCCTGATGGCTTGGGAATAACTGACATAAAAACCATACATTGGAAGAAAATAGTGGGAAACTCCAATGATAGTAGGGTAGGGCTATTCCACTTCAGCCCATGTGTGTTGGGAGCCAAGCCTCCTACATGAAGAGGAAAAATTTCCAGTTCCAGCTTGTCATTTCAGATTCAGTTTTGTATGGAGTTTTTCACATGTAAAACTTTTTTTAAAAAATAACATTTTTCACCAGAATGCTAACATGATCATGTTGATTCTGCTTCTTTGGGACTCAATCATTTCATACTGCTACATTTGTGGAGGAGGAAGGAAGAGTAGTTTAGAAGGGGAAAGTTGGTATCATGTAGAATTATAGGGTGCTTCCAGAGGGGCATTTGTTATCTTCTTGTTCCCAGATCTCACAGAGCTTTTTCCTACCATCCAGATGCCATTCTCCTCATCCTGGTGCATACAGGTACAAAGAGAGTTTTGTTTATGAGTTCCCTCACCTTTATGTCCCTCCAACGTTGGGTTTGTTTTGTGTTGTTTTGTTGTACTTCCTGTTTCACCCCAAAGCCTATCTCCCCCCCCCCCCGGCTATGTCTTTTAAAAATGATGTGAATGCCTGCACTACATTCAGTCTTAGCCAAAAGGCTGAGAAGCAATTCTAATGTCCACATCCAAAAGTGCTGGTGGTTCTGTGCTATGGGGCTTCCCAAATTAAAAAATATTTTTTAAAAAATAGGAAAAATGATGAACGGGTGGGTAAGGAAGTTAGAGAAGGTGGCAGTGTGGCAGCAGTAGCAGTACCAGTGTTGAGGAACTGATGGCAGGACAATTTTTAGAATCTTTTTCTCTTTTTTAGAGTTGTGCCAAGAAGCACCAGGTGGAAGGACATAGAAGGTGAGAGAAAGGCTGGCAGATAACTTCAGGGGACCCCCCCCCACTGCCACTCTAAGGGTACCAGAGTGGAGAAGCAGCTTAGTACTAGGTCACCTATCAACAGCACATGACTCCCAATATATAAGTCATGTCCCTTATTCCCCAAATTTTTACTATGTTAATATCCATATTTTTCTAACTTAGGACATATCTATATCCAGTACAAGAACCAGAAGGTTTCAAAGCTGGGACCTTAAGACCACCAACAGTCTATGCCACTATCCAAACTGTGACACATTCAATTTTGCATGGAGCATGCAGGAAAGTTAAACACCATTGAACAGTTTTTGCTCACATGCACTGTTCCCAAATTGAGGCACCCTGGTAGGAGTGCTTTGTCAAGGGCCCCATATCCTGGTGCTAGATCTGTTTACATTAAGGATTTTAAAACGATAACCCTAATGCCTGGGAGAAACCCAATTAAACCCAGTGGGACTTACTTCTGAATAAACATGTATTTCCACTGTAATCCATGTAATGGTCATTTCCCCTCCCTTGGCCTCTACTTGCAGTCTCCATTCTCTAAATCTCTACTTAATGCTGTTACTAATCTTGCAGTTTCTCTATTTTTTCCTGAGATTGATGGATTTATGCATCATTTTCCTGTTTCCTATTTATTCCATTTCCCTGTGTACCCTTTCACTGTTATTGTCAGATGCAAAGAAAATGGTGAGTTAGAAGATGAACCATTAGTCTTATTCTAAATGGCCCTCCATGTCTTATGACTAGTCGTAGGGTTGTCTTCACTATCATGATAGCATTCAGTAACATACAATTGATCTTCCAAGGATCTGGGTGATCAAGCATCTTAGTTGTGGCTGTAATTTGTTGTTGTTTAGTCGTTAAGTCGTGTCCGACTCTTCGTGACCCCATGGACCAGAGCACGCCAGGCCCTCCTGTCTTCCACTGCCTCCCGGAGTTTGGTCAAATTCATGTTGGTAGCTTTGATGACACTATCCAACCATCTCGTCCTCTGTCGTCCCCTTCGCCTCTTGCCCTCACACTTTCCCAACATCAGGGTCTTTTCCAGGGAGTCTTCTCTTCTCATGAGATGGCCAAAGTATTGGAGCCTCAGCTTCACGATCTGTCTTTCCATTGAGCACTCAGGGTTGATTTCCTTCAGAATGGACAGGTTTGTTCTCCTTGCAGTCCAGGGGACTCTCAAGAGTCTCCTCCAGCACCACAATTCAAAAGCATCAATTCTTCGGCGGTCAGCCTTCTTCATGGTCCAGCTCTCGCTTCCATACATCACTACTGGAAAAACCATAGCTTTGACTATGCAGACCTTTGTCGGCAAGGTGATGTCTCTGCTTTTTAAGATGCTGTCTAGGTTTGTCATCGCTTTCCTCCCAAGAAGCAGGCGTCTTTTAATTTCGTGGCTGCTGTCCCCATCTGCAGTGATCATGGAGCCCAAGAAAGTAAAATTTGTCACTGCCTCCATATCTTCCCCTTCTATTTGCCAGGAGGTGATGGGACCAGTGGCCATGATCTTAGTTTTTTTGATGTTGAGCTTCAGACCATTTTTGGTGCTCTCCTCTTTCACCCTCATTAAGAGGTTCTTTAATTCCTCCTCACTTTCTGCCATCAGAGTGGTTTCATCTGCATATCTGAGGTTGTTGATATTTATTCTGGCAATCTTAATTCCAGTTTGGGATTCATCCAGTCCAGCCTTTCGCATGATGTATTCTGCATATAAGTTAAATAAGCAGGGAGACAATATACAGCCTTGTCGTACTCCTTTCCCAATTTTGAACCAATCAGTTGTTCCAAATCCAGTTCTAACTGTTGCTTCCTGTCCCACATATAGATTTCTCAGGAGATAGATAAGGTGGTCAGGCACTCCCATTTCTTTAAGAACTTGCCATAGTTTGCTGTGGTCCACACAGTCAAAGGCTTTTGCGTAGTCAATGAAGCAGAAGTAGATGTTTTTCTGGAACTCTCTGGCTTTCTCCATAATCCAGCGCATGTTAGCAATTTGGTCTCGAGTTCCTCTGCCCCTTTGAAATCCAGCTTGTACTTCTGGGACTTCTCGGTCCACATACTGCTGAAGCCTGCCTTGGAGGATTTTGAGCATAACCTTGCTAGCGTGTGAAATGAGTGCAATTGTACGGTAGTTGGAGCATTCTTTGGCACTGCCCTTCTTTGGGATTGGCTGTAATATTCTGCCACAACTCTAAAATCCTGTACTAGTGTTGCAAAAAGCCTTAGAACTAAACTGTTCACTGTCTTACCTATGTGCCCGCTTTAACCCATGTCTTCCTCTACATCATCTTGGTAATGATAAGTAGTTAAAGAAAGTATATGATACAGTATGATGCTCAGGATTTGCTCACTTTAGTGAGAGGGCAGTGAAACATTGAATCCAATGAAATGATGCCATTTTGTCTTCACATTAGTGGGGAAATGTAGGAGTGATGTGAGCTGTGGCCCTGTGTGTAAACTTTATGACAGTGGCTGAAATCTAGTTGGCTGAGTAAGTTGAGTAGTTGGCTGTTTTTGGAAAATTAAAGGTTTCTGATTCCCACCCCACCCCCAGTATCTGAGGGTCCCTTAGAACAGCAATCCCCAACCCCCGGTCCCCGGCCCGGTGCCGGTCCCGGTCCCTGGCCTGGGCCAGACCGGGCTGGCAAGAGAGACCTCCCCGTGCGCACTCACCCCCGCGCCGCCCGTTTGCGCCTGCGCTCGCTCCGGCATGCCCGCATGAGCGCTGCGCCGCCATTTGCGCATGCGTGCGGGCGCGTGCGGGCCCACACAAGCATGTGAGCGTGCGCATGCGCAAAATGGGGGCACACGCTCGTGCGGGGCTGTGCGCGCCTGCGCAAAATGGTGGCGCGCGCTCATGCAGGCGTGCGCGCCCCCGTGCAAGAGAGCGTGCACGTTTGTTCGCGCATGCGCGTGAGCGCGGGGGGGTGCCCCGCCTTCCCCAGTCAGTCCGTGGACCGGAAAAGGTTGGGGAACACTGCCTTAGAATATCCTTCATCCTGGGGAAGCCTTTGAGGCCCACAGGGTGGCGTGGGAAGTCTTGGATCAGAGCTGGCAAGAGCAATTTGGGGGAATTAAAGACTCCCCCCCACATCCTGCAACCCTCAAAGGCTTCTCCAGGATAAAACCTATCCTAAGGGAACCTGGAGGTAGGAGGAGAACTAGAAAGTTTATATTTCCCTCAAAAACACAGCAGCTGATGACATCATCAGCCTCATACAATGTAACTTTATGCAACTGGATTTCAACCAATGTGTTTGGCTCTCAGGCTTCCATTCCACAATTTGAAGTTATCCAAAGTGGGTCTTAGCCAGAGACGCACATAGACACATGTCTGTTGTCGATCAGAGGTGTGAGCCTGCAAATCATGATCTAATTCGTACTCCTCAAGTTTACGGGTATGATGGCTGAAGAGGGGGCAGCAAATCTACTGCCTTTCTTGCCTGCCTGCCTGCCTTTGGGACTGCAGATATATGAGAGCTGTCATGGGCTTGTTTGGCCTACAATACATAGATGGTGAGATGTGTTCAGCTTGGCGGTGCACAGCAGGTAACATGCTGTGCAAGCTTTTTCTAACAATTCCAGAGCTGACCGTCACCTTGCTAAAGATGATTCTGTCTTGATGGGCTGTGGACCCATGTCTGTCCCTCACTGTTCAGAAAACCAGAGTGTACTGTTTTGTATACCTCATTGTTAAATCAGTTCCAGTACTTTTTCTTGGATATTGACGTGGTGCTTTCTTTTTATCAACACTTTCTACTACTAAAATATACCTCATATTCTGATTCAATAAGAACTTAATTATGGAAAGTGTATATTTGTAGGAAATAGATGTATGTGTTTAATCATGTGACTGTAAAGTGTAAGTGCTTTTACTTTTCATATGTATGTGCTGTGCACAATAATGTTCTTGAAATAAATTTTTATATGTTTCTTGCAGCAGACTGAATCCAGTTCCCTGTTAAAGTTCATTTCATACATACTACAGAATATCTGTGTTCTGTGAAACATGCCTCTCCATGGTTTTTATTATCGCTTACAGCAATCATGCTTTTTCGTTTGGCAAAACTGCATTACCATATTCAGACAGCCAAACATTATGGTAAGCACATGGAAATACATTCCTTCTTGAACACATGCACAGCAATAAAATACAGGGTCAGAAACCAACAGGGAAATGATTTACACAATCTGCTATCTTTGCAATAACAATTCCTTATGTTTCTTTAATCTGTAATTTAGGAGTAAAGGTTCCAACATAACACAATTATCTTCTTTCTTGGTTCATTTCAGAAGTACTGCAGTACAATTAATAAACAGATCAGATAATTTTTGCGCAGGAGAGGGCAACATCAAGAGCATTTGAGGCATTCACATCAAGTCCTCCATAGTACATGTTGAGGGGCACAGACTAAACTACCATTGCCTGTTCTTCTCTGCAGTCACAAAAAAACATCTTCCACTACTTAATTCATCCAATTCACACTGGTGCTGTTTGATACAGGAGTATTACACTGTTTAGTATTTCTTCATAAAGGAAAGGTAACCATCATATACAACACCAGTACGTCTAGCTAAAAACTAGGATAAAAGGCTTCATTTTGGTACCTAGTGGCTGGAATCATATTGATATTCATGTATTTGCAGCTAATTGATAAGGAGCATTTCTCTCCTTGTACTGCAATTTGCAGAGAGCCTCATTCTAGCTTGTTTGCAGGCTGCTAACAAAGAAAGGAAGCACTGAAGTCCTAAGGAAAAATGGGGGGGGGGGGGGGCAGATGTGCAACAAAACAAAAACAAAGCAGAATGAAAATTTGTATTTTTATTTAGAAGAAACCATGTTTGTCTGAGAATTAAAATGGAGGGAGAGAGAGAACAAAATATTGCAACACTTTAAAGACTAACTGATGTATTTCAGTGTGAGCTTTCATGGATCAAAATTCACTTCTGAAGACCCTTTTTGCTCTCTCTTTTTCCCCCCTTTCATTTTGCCAGTCTATTTTCCCTTGTGATTAACAATTTGACTTTACTTTCTCCTACATTTCCCCTTGCAAAACAGATGGTAATTGTATATATCACTTCTAGGGAAATCCACTGGTGTTCTAAGGAGCTTTTTTGCCTGCTATTGGTTTACTTAGTTTGTAGTAAGGGTATAATCACACCTGTCAAAAGAAACCCAGCTATACCAATTCTTTCCATACCTCTTTTGTACCGATACATTTATTTTCGCAGTCACGTGGTATATATACCAGCAAGAGTGTTCACATTGTTTTGAACTGTATCAATTCATTTCTTTCTATTTGAACTGTTATAGCAGGCTACACTGCTCTTAATTTTGTATTGATTCATTTTCTCTACTGTGTCTTGGGGTAATCAACCCCCCCTTGTCCTCTTTTTAAAACAACAAAAGTGATACATCGCCAGTGCAATAGGAGGTCCTAGCCCTCTCTCCTCCTCTCCTTTTTCCTTCCTTCTTTTACACAACCCCTTTGCAAAGGAAATAAATCAACAGCACGAGAATTTTGCACAGCACCAGGAAGAGGAAGTGGGTTTTGAAAGACTTGCAAAGTGTCATGAAGAGCAGGGTTAAAAAAAGAAAGAGAGGAGACGCAACACTCCATTCTTTACAATTCAAAGCAGGAAACACTCCTTTCTGCTCAAGCCCTCTTTCACCCACAATAAATGGTGGGAAGGCTGTATCCTTTGAGCTCTCTCTTCCTGAGCAACGTATTCATGTTGTTTTTGATAGCAGCAGCGGCTTAAAAAAAAGGCCATATCAGTATAACTGGGGTTCTTTTGCCAGGTGTGATTGAGCCCTAAGCCAGTTTTATCCCCATTTTTCTTATATGAGGTTTGCCACATGTCTCTGTATTGTAAATTTTGATTCAGATGGTTAAATCTGTGGGAATCTCTGTTAAGAGATCTCTTAATTAGCAAAATAAGCAGCGAGCTTTTAAATTAATCTGATTGTTCTATTCTCTGGAACAATAAACTAGGCATAAGTTTAAGCTTAAACAAAGGTTACTGGACTTATCTATAAAACATTTGATAGAACAACCTATCCTAAACTAGATAGAAGGCCATCTTTCAAGGCCTGAGCACATGGCCCAGAGAGCAGAGGTTTAACCCACTATCAAAAACAAGATGTGAACAGGTTGAGGGTTAGAGGGGACTGAGAGGAGGAGACAAGGAGTGGGGGATTTTTAACTCTTTAGAAGAGCAACAGGACAATAAGAGACGGTCTATGAAATGAATAGTTACAGCCTACTCTTACTTCCAGAATGCTCCTATTGAGCATCCATGGAGAGAGGTGCCAAAGAGGTGATCTTCTTGTAGATTCTTCCAGCACTGTGTACCTCCATCTCCAGCCAAATCTCTCATGGAGGGAATGCAGAATTACTGGCAGATTTTTTTTTGTCTATGAAGCTTAGGAGAAACATTCCAATTAACATAACCTGAGGGGCAATCTGAAACTGACACCCCCTGACCTCCAACTAGAGTCCCCATTTTGAAACTCACATTTAGTGGGAAAAATCAGGCCCACAGAGGTAGCCACAATTTTTGCAACATTTGTGTTTCTTCTGCAGCACCCCCAGCTCTAGCCTGATGAAGATCTGTATATGATTGAAAGCTACCTTCTGTATGTAACATTCAAGTGGTGTAATAAAGGTATCACCTGCCCTTATTTCCTTTAAAAGTTAGGAAAGGTCTTCTAATGCACTTTGCCAGAGGCGAAATCTCTTAACTTATCACCTCTGAGCTGATTCTGTGGCCCTCATATTGGAACTTGCTCTAAACAAGGACATCTGGCCTGCAATTCTGGCCATGGATTTTGTTTCTTCTGCACCAACCCCAGCTCTATAATGTCCAAGCTTAATACAAAGTTGAAAGCTAGCTTATGTTTAAGATACTTTAGTGGTCTAATAAAGATATCATCCACTGTTGACTTTGGATTGTATACAAGAACCACACAACCTTTTTACCTTCAGTACAAACTGATAGAAAAGAATGACAGTGATCCACTGAGACTCTCATCAGGAGTCTCTACAGAAGAGAAAAGGTCACATTTATTTATTTATAAATTATTGTTGTTTATATATATATTTAGTTGTAAACCACCCAGAGTGGCCTTGACAACCAGATAAGTGGTATAAAAGTCAAATAAATAAATAAATAAATAAATAATATGCACCTGCAACATATATGGCAACTTTGAATAGTTCCCCTCTCCCCACTTATCCCCACAACAACCTTGTAAAGTAGGCTTGGCTAAAAGATAGCAACTGGCTCAAGGAAATCAAGTAAGCTTTGTGATCAAGCAGATATTTGAATTTGGCTCTTTCTTCCAAATCGAGTATAATGTTCCTTACACTAAATTACTTCTCTTAGTTCAATGTTAACAATATAAACGGAGCCAAGGATGAAACATACTTTTTTTAAAAAAGTACAAGTATTAATGCATTTGATTTGCATCTGGATTTTGAGCACCAAAATATGACGACCTTACGCAATGGGTGAAATCCTGTTGCTTAGTTCACTCATGCAGTGGTGATGATGTCATCAACCGTGGCAAATTACTGCTGATTAAAGGCAAATCGCTACTCATTAAAGCGAATTGCTACTTATTAAAGGCAATTTTGGGGTGAACGTGATTCATACACAATGCAGAGATGTTGTATGCACTCCACAATCACCAAACAAAAATCAGTGATGATTTACCACTGATGACATGCAGAGTTGATGCTGTTGTACATGCAGAGCTCCACAGCAGGATTTCAGCCAAAATATCACTATTCACATCAAAATCATTGTTCTTTTAAAAAGGAAGCAGAGAGTGTGAAAGTGGCCTGTACCTTCAGAGATTCTGGTACTGTTGTGCTCCCACTGTCCCCGAGTATAACATAGAGATACTCTGCACTTTTTGTCCCTTAAAGTGCTGTTTACTCCAAGCAGCATCTTTGGCGATAAATAGTAATGAAATGCAGGGTAATTTCTGAAGAAAAGAGAAAACTAGTAATTCATTCTGGATTGACACCCCACACCTCAATTTTCTCCAAATAATAGCACATTATGTTCTGCACATTTGTTTAAACACACAGCTAATGGCACACTTTTTGGGACATAGTCCTATGCAATGAAGAACTGGCTGCTACTATACTAACTGTTGAAAAATTATCTGACTTAAGAATGTGGCCCCAAACATCATGACTTTTATTTCTCCTCACAGACAGATAGCTAAACTCCAACCTACTTTCTAGTAGTTTATTTGGCCATTTTACCTAGCTTGCTTAGGGCCTGTTCCCACTGCTGGAATAAACCGGAAGAAAAAGAGTATTTTTTGGATTCCCGGACTGTAGTCCGAATCCCAAAGTTTCGTGGTGGCATGTCCTCATCTTGTCGCTGCCAATGCTACGGCTGCCGCCCCCTTCATCTCTTGTCAGGTAAGTCTGATAGGGGGCAGTGGGGAGAATGGAAAAGGAGGGGGAGGAGAAGGAATGGGAAAGGGGCAAGCGTGTTTCCCCCCCAGCAAACCCAGAACATACGCGCACACAGAAATGCACAAACACACATGCACACACAGAGAGGAGGGAGACAGATTTAAAGTTATAGTGAGGGAGGCACAAGGGTGGTTCCTCCCCCCTGGATGCAGGAAACCCAAACTTCCATCTAGAGAGGGAACCAGTGGAGGACAAGGAGGAACCACTCTTCCCTTTGGGCTCCAATTCCTGGGAAAACTCTCCCCATGAGTTTTATATATAAGATTACCCCAAATCACAAAAACATGGGTCCCAGGCGTGGGTCCTCATGGATCCCCCCAGAAGGGGGGGAAGGTGGTGAGGGCTGAAACGGGAGGGAAGGAAGAGTTGTCTTGGGTGACTGGTGGTTGTCAAAACACCCAAAGAAATGTGAAGCAGGGGCGTTCACATAGGCGGAATCGATTCACTGGAATCCACCTCAAAATAAACGGACCTCTGGCAGGCGGGCAGAAAAACTCACTCCCCTGGCAGAGTAGTCTGCACGTGCATGTGCCTTGTGTGTACGCTTACATTTGTATCATGGGTTTTTTTGCAGCAGAGCACAGATTTTATTGTCAGTGGAATGGAGCCCTTAGTTCACTTAGCCAATTCTGAGGTACCTGCATCAGAGCAACTTTAAATCAGCGACAAAATAGAAAACTTGCTTGTGCTTCTTACACTTGTAATTTGCTTGAACAAAGTGGGTAGCTGTCCCCCAGCTGTGAGAAAGAATGTTTACCCTCATTTTGGGGTTTCAAGCACTGAAAATGATTGGCTGGAGGCAGTGTGTTCTTCTTTCAGGTATGTTGTTTCTGTAAGACAGGTATATCACTGCATGCTAACTCTAGCTTTCAGTTTACTGATAACTCTAGGAAACACACAGCATAGCTTGCCTGCTGGTCTAGTAAACAGAGCAGTACACTTACTGGAAAAGACAGACTACTACGCTGGCTCCACACAACTTTGTCAGAAAACACGATGAACGCAGTTACCTTCTGCCTTATATAACTTGACTGGGCAGTTGTTGGTATATAGTGGCAAGTTGTTCTGCAGTATGGCCTCCGAAAGGTCCTACCTGTAACTGCTCAGGTTTTGCAATGAAGGCCATGGATACCTTTACTGGGTCAATCCATTTCCTGTTCTTTCCTCCTCTTCTCCTGCTGTCTCTGATTTTTCCTACTATTATTGTCTTTTTTAATTGGTAAAATGGAGGGAGGTGATCCCTAAATAAAAAGCAACAGCAGAACTTTAATAAATGGCGTGCAGGCAGGTTTAACAGCTTCATCAGAGGCACTTCCTGACCCAGATTCAAAGCCATTAAATTCATTTATATGAAAGGAACAGCACTTGTGCCCTTTTACCAAGCCTCCAGACTATAAACTGTAAGAATAACTGTGCAGATTGAGCATTGATACACCCCCCCACCTATTTACATGGCCTAGACAGCGGGAGGAACCACAGGTTGACTCCTTATTTGAATGAGCAGTAATGCAGAGCAGCAGATAAATTATGACTTGCTATTAACTAGCAAAAATATAGGAAAAGTAAAAGAACCTCCGAACACGTGTAGAGTGTCTTTCCTTTTTCACCCATTAAGTGGCAGCCCAACCCATCCGCCATATATAGGAGAGAAGGGACTAGTAGCACAGAAGCTCTCCTCTCCCAGAAACCTGCCTGTCTCCTGCAGGTTTTCCTCTGGAAACTGAAAGTTTCCTTCTTGTCAATAGCAAAAGCAGACATTTAACATTGCTCTACTGTTAATCAGTCAATTTGCAAAGCAGACCCTTTAAAAAATGTATAGGAGCATGTTTTCTCAGTGAGAGGTGGGGCTGGGGCTCCAAAGGTCACTATAGTGCTGGAGGCAGGAACAGGATGACAGACAGGATGGAGGAAGAGAAGCAACTTTGCCCATGAAGTGAGAGTAACATCTGGTGAGGAGCACCAGGTAGACACTGATGGCCCAGCCAGCTACCTTCCTACCAATGGGATTTTTGTTGTTATTGTTTAGTCATTAAGTCGTGTCCGACTCTTTGTGACCCCATGGACCAGAGCACGCCAGGCCCTCCTGTCTTCCACTGCCTCCCGGAGTTTGGTCAAATTCATGTTGGTAGCTTCGATGACAATGTCCATCCATCTCATCCTCTGTCGTCCCTTTCTCCTCTTGCCTTCACACTTTCCCAACATCAGGGTCTTTTCCAGGGAGTCTTCTCTTCTCATGAGATGGCCAAAGTATTGGAGCCTCAGCTTCAGGATCTGTCCTTCCAGTGAGCACTCAGGGTTGATTTCCTTCAGAATGGACAGGTTTGTTCTCCTTGCAGTCCAGGGGACTCTTAAGAGTCTCCTCCAGCACCACAATTCAAAAGCATCAATTCTTCGGCGGTCAGCCTTCTTTATGGTCCAGCTCTCGCTTCCATACATCGCTACTGGAAAAACCATAGCTTTGACTATGCGGACCTTTGTCGGCAAGGTGATGTCTCTGCTTTTTAAGATGCTGTCTAGGTTTGTCATCGCTTTCCTCCCAAGAAGCAGGCGTCCTTTAATTTCGTGGCTGCTGTCACCACCTGCAGTGATCATGGTACCCAAGAAAGTAAAATCTGTCACTGCCTCCATATCTTCCCCTTCTATTTGCCAGGAGGTGATGGGACCAGTGGCCATGATCTTAGTTTTTTTGATGTTGAGCTTCAGACCATTTTTGGTGCTCTCCTCTTTCACCCTCATTAAGAGGTTCTTTAATTCCTCCTCACTTTCTGCCATCAGAGTGGTATCATCTGCATATCTGAGGTTGTTGATATTTCTTCCGGCAATCTTAATTCCAGCTTGGGATTCCTCCAGTCCAGCCTTTCGCATGATGTATTCTGCATATAAGTTAAATAAACAGGGAGACAATATACAGCCTTGTCGTACTCCTTTCCCAATTTTGAACCAATCATTTGTTCCATATCCAGTTCTAACTGTTGCTTCCTGTCCCTCATATAAATTTCTCAGGAAATATATAAGGTGGTCAGGCACTCCCCTTTCTTTAAGAACGTGCCATAGTTTGCTGTGGTCCACACACTCAAAGGCTTTTGCGTAGTCAATGAAGCAGAAGTAGATGTTTTTCTGGAACTCTCTGGCTTTCTCCATAATCCAGTGCATGTTAGCAATTTGGTCTCGAGTTCCTCTGCCCTTTCGAAATCCAGCTTGTACTTCTGGGAGTTCTTGGTCCACAAACTGCTGAAGCCTACCTTGTAGGATTTTGAGCATAACCTTGCTAGCGTGTGAAATGAGTGCAATGGTACGGTAGTTGGAGCATTCTTTGGCACTGCCCTTCTTTGGGATTGGGATGTAGACTGATCTTTTCCAATCCTCTGGCCACTGCTGAGGTTTCCAAACTTGCTGGCACATTGAGTGTAGCACCTTAACAGCGTCATCTTTTAAGATTTTAAATAGTTCAACTGGAATGCCATCCCCTCCACTGGCCTTGTTGTTAGCCATGCTTTCTAAGGCCCACTTGACTTCACTCTCCAGGATGTCTGGCTCAAGGTCAGCAACCACACTCTCTGGGTTGTCCGGGACATCCAGATCTTTCTGGTATAATTCCTCTGTGTATTCTTGCCACCTCTTCTTGATGTCTTCTGCTTCTGTGAGGTCCCTACCATTTTTGTCCTTTATCATGTCCATCTTTGCACAAAATGTTCCTTTCATATCTCCAATTTTCTTGAACAGATCTCTGGTTTTTCCCCTTCTATTATTTTCCCTTTGCACTGTTCATTTAAGAAGGCCCTCTTGTCTCTCCTTGCTATTCTTTGGAAGTCTGCATTCCATTTTCTGTAACTTTCCCTATCTCCCTTGCACTTTGTTTCCCTTCTCTTCTCTGCTATTTGTAAGGCCTCGTTGGATAGCCACTTTGCTTTCTTGCATTTCCTTTTCTTTGGGATGGTTTTTGTTGCTGCCTCCTGTACAATGTTACGAGCCTCCATCCATAGTTCTTCAGGCACTCTGTCCACCAAATCGAGTTCCTTAAATCTATTCTTCACTTCCACTGTGTATTCATAAGGGATTTGGTTTAGATTATACCTGACTAGCCCAGTGGATTTTCCTACTTTCTTCAGTTTAAGCTTGAGTTTTGCTATAAGAAGCTGATGATCAGAGCCACAATCAGCTCCAGGTCTTGTTTTTGCTGACTGTATAGAGCTTCTCCATCTTCGGCTGCAGAGAACATCATCAATCTGATTTCGGTATTGCCCATCTGGTGATGTCCATGTGTAGAGTCGCCTCTTGTGTTGTTGGAAAAGAGTGTTTGTGATGACCAGCTTGTTCTCTTGACAAAACTCTATTAGCCTTTGCCCTGCTTCGTTTTGAACTCCAAGGCCAAACTTACCTGTTGTTCCTTTTATCTCTTGACTCCCTACTTTAGCATTCCAGTCCCCTATAATGAGAAGAACATCTTTCTTTGGTGTCGGTTCTAGAAGGTGTTGTAAGTCTTCATAGAATTGGTCAATTTCAGCCTCTTCAGCATCGGTGGTTGTTGCATAAACTTGGATTACTGTGATGTTGAAAGGTCTGCCTTGGATTCATATTGAAATCATTCTATCATTTTTGAGATTGTATCCCAGTACAGCTTTTCCCACTCTTTTGTTGACTATGAGGGCTACTCCATTTCTTCTACAGCCCATGTCAGAACCAGCCTCCCATTAGGTAACGCTGCTTCTTCAGCCAGAGAGCCTCCAGGTATTTATCTACCTCCGTTCAGCTTGATCGTGTCCTATCAAATACCAGCAAGAGCGTATCATAAATCCTTTCCAGCAAGTCTGGCCTAAAAAGAATACTCCTGTACTCACTTGATATTAGCAAGCACAAACACATGGGCTTTGTAGTCCCTTAAGACTGACTAAAGCTCAGTGAGGTAGGACTCGGACTAGTAGCAATATCGTGGCCTTGACACCCTCTGAAGGTAAGCTTAGCAGGTTTGCTGTTCAAGAGACCAATCCTCAAGATTTTTAAGATTCATTTTTTATTGGAAAAATAAAGTTTTCATAGAAAATTCAGTTTGATGCATAAGCATAGCATAGAGTACATTTCCAAAGATTGCTGCAGTTAAATAAAAAACACTAATTCCCAGTTAAGTAAAAACATCTAAAATATCTAAAAAGTATTCTTCAGGGTAGGCAAAGGGATTTAATCCCCCCTCTTCATTCTCTTGTTCCCTACATTCTTACCCCCTCATCCTAGCATAAGGAAAAAGGTAAAAAGTTAGTAAGGCCCCTCCTGACTAAGGAACTCTTCAAATAGAACAAAGTCCATTTTTCTACTTTCTAAACTCTTCCCTTCTTCTCCATCCTCCAAGGTGTTGACCAATTAGAATTTAGGGGCTGTAAAGTCTTCTCCATACTTCTTTCTCATGAGAACGCAGGTGTTGTTTTCTTTGTTCCAATCTTCCTTCCAATTAGGCTGGAATGTTGAGTCTTGTCCTCTTATCTTGTCCTTGCCCTACTGGTCAGGAGAAAAACATTCTCACCCCTTCCTTAGAAAAACATTCCCAGGTGCTTAAAATCAACTTTACACAGAACCATTTTAACTCCATGTTACATTTCTCATGACTACATAAACCATTCAAACTACATGCTTTAAACCACATAACTCATGATCATGACACGCTTCCCCTTGGAGTACAAAAATCCGAGACTGATTGTAGTCTCCATTTTTGTTTGCATCTACATTACTTCAAAGCAAAATTGGATTACATAGTTGTGCTTAGTAACTAACTTGATTCTTTGTTAAAGTTACACAATATAATGATAATTACTGCATTTTAATTATGCATTCTGACTAGCAAAGCATTTGAGGTAGAAAAACATTCTAATAGCAGCATTTGAATACAAATACAATTCTACTAATCTGAAAAAATAGAAAAACAGTTAACAGTTAACAATCAGCACTTAACTCTTAACTCTTAAGATTCAACTCTTAGCACTTAGCCCTTGACAGGTAACAGTATAGAAATACCAGTTACAGTCAACCGTTCAACAGTTAATAATTAACAGTATTGTTAATATGAAAAACAGAATTCACCCAGTCATATTAATTAGTAAAAAAATCACTCCGTTAGTAAAACAAACTCTGGTTATGCTCTATAACCATTACACTAATGAATCAGCATGCTAGAATAAAAATCATTATGCTCAAAACTCTTAAATCAGTAAAACAGAATTGAAACAGGTAGTAAAAGATTTTACTACAGTGAAACAGGTAGTAAAATATTGTAATGGTAGATTTATAATAATACAGGGTAAAATGGGTTTAGAAGAATATACTTTGGTCAATGTCTATGCACCTAATAATAAACAGGGAGATTTTTATGATATGGTTATTAAAGAAATGGAGAAGGTAAAGAAGGGCTATGTTATTATGGCAGGAGACTTTAATATGGTTATGGACAAGATAAAGGATAAAACTTATTATGATCGGAATGATGTTCATCAAAGAAATACAATATTGAGCAAGAACGTAAGAAATAACCAATTGATGGATATTTGGAGGGTAATGAAAGGTGATGAAAGAAGATATACTTATTTTTCAGCAGTACATAATAGTTACTCTAGAATAGATTTTATATTCACATCTCAAGATTTAATTTTTAAGATAGTTAATACTGAAATTAACTCCATAAAAATAACAGATAATGCTTTAATGTCAATGGAGATTGAAATTAAAAAAGATTATAAAGACTCTAAAAGGTGGAGAATGGATACTAATATTTTTCAGTACCCATAGATAATAGAAAAGATAAAGAATGGTTAGAATTATGGACAATAAATGAAGCAGGAGGTATGAAATTAGGCCTGTTGTGGGATACGATGAAAGCAAATTCAAGAGGAATAACAATAAGGGAATCCTGTAAATTGAAAAAATTTAAGGAGAAAAACATGAAAAAATTGGAAGAAGACTTGAGAAATTTGGAAAGCAAGTTTTTTTAAAGAAAGAGATAGAAGGTTATTAGTAGAACTTCAGGCTAAGAGAAAGGAATTAGAAAACTTAGAAATAGAGAAAGTCCAGAGGGATTTGATGTACATAAAGAGGCATTTTTTTGAATTTAGCAACAAAAACTCAAAATTATTAGCTAGAATGTGTAAAAATAAAAGATTAAAAAATACAATTAGGGTAATTAAAGATAAAACAGGTAAGAGGTGTAATATAATGAAAGATAAATTGAAGATTTTTCAAGAATTTTATCAGAAATTATATAATGGAAATAATGTACCAAAAGAGAATATAGAAAATTATATAAATGAGAATTTAAAAATTAAATTATTGGAATGTGATAAAAGGATATTAGAAGAAGAGATTAAGGAAGGAGAAATTACTGAAGTTATTAATAAACTGAAAAATGGTAAAACACCAGGCCCTGATGGATTGGGTCCAGAATATTATAAACATTTTAGTTCCATTTTGATACCTAAGTTAAAAATGTTTTATAATAAAATAATGGAAGGAGAGACAATGCCATCTTCTTGGAAACATTCATTAACGATTCTTATTCTAAAACCCAATAAGGATCTAACAGATCCGGGATCTTATAGGCCAATATCTCTAATAAACCAAGATGCCAAGATTTTTACTGCTATACTAGCAAATAGATTAAACAGATTTATAGCTAATTATATTAAAGAGGATCAATGTGGTTTTATAAAGGGAAGACAAATGGACAATTTAACTAGACGAGTTTTGAATATTATATATGAGATAGAAAAGGAAAAAACAAAGGCAACTGTTTTATCATTGGACATATTTAAGGCCTTTGATTGTGTGGAATGGCCAACATTAAAACTGCTTATAAAGGGTTGGGGATTTGGTAGAAGATTTATAGGGGTTATAGACCAATTATATTCAGATAATATTTCAGAAGTAATAGTTAACGATGGTCAAACAGAGCAGATTTTTCTAGGCCGAGGTACTAGAGAAGGCTGTCCACTTTCACCAATATTGTTTTGTATGGTTATAGAATTGCTAGCTAATGCAATAAGAAATGATGAATTAATTAAAGGATTAGGAAAAAATGATACCATTAAGATTAATTTATTTGCTGATGACTCATTATTGACTATTAAAAACCCATTAGAAAGTATGGATAAGATTAAAAATCATTTAGAAAAATTTGGGGAAATAACAGGATTAACTATTAATTGGCAAAAACACAAATAATGATGTTTAATCATAATAAACATGAACAAGAAATGTTTGTAAATAAATATAGTTTTTAATTTGTAATTATATTAAATATTTAGGTATAAATATAGTTAAAGTGACTCAAAAACTAAAAGAGCAAAATTTTAATAAATTAAAAAGTGATATTAAAGATAAATTGCATGAGTATTCTAAACTGAAACTATTGTGGTTTGGGAGAATCGCCATGATCAAAATGAAAATATCACCAAAATTACTTTTTTATTCAGGATGCTCCCAATACAATTAGAAGAAGACCTTAAGTATTGGCAGGGATTAATTAATGGATTTTGTAATCAAGGTAAAAAATCTAGAATAAATAAAAGATATTGGTATAAGGCTCAAAAAAATGGAGGTTTAGGTATTCCTAATATAAAAGATTATTATATAGTGAATCAGTTAAGATTTATTGGAGATATTATATATAACAAGGGAAAGTTAATTTGGTGGGATACGGAATCCTCAGAAATAAACGGGAAAGTTGAAAAATATTTATTTAAAGTAGTAAAAAGAAATACAATAAATCAGCTGAACAACCCTTTTTTAAGAAACATGTTAAATGTATGGAATAGATATAAAAAGAAGTTATGTACCTTTAGTTCACCATTAAAATTAGTGACTGAAATAGAAAACTTCCCAGCAAATTTGAAGGGTTTAGTTGATTTGTTTAAGGACAAAAAAGTTGCTAGATTGAAGGATTGGACGATTAAAATGAGATCGAAAGATTAGATTATACTTAAACTTAAAACTAATAGATTGTTATGGTATAACTATATCCTATTAGATAGTTGGACAAATGAATGGCTGAAAATTAATGGCAAATGTAGAGAATACACTAAGTACGAACAATTTCTATCATCACATGAAGATATGCAGAAAGATGCTTTGATGAAGGGAGTAGTAAGTAGAATATATAACCTAATTTTGGAACAAGAGGAAAAAGAGATAGAAACAGAAGGACTGAAATCAATTTGGGAAAATGATTTAAAGACAGAAATCAAAATAGAGGATTGGATAAAAATTTGGAGGATGAGAGTTTTAAGATTAATGTCGGTAAGAATAAAGGAAATTTTTTAAAAAATTAGTTTAAGGTGGTATATGACTCCGGTGAAAATGAATATAATAAATTCAGATTATTCTAAAGCTTGTTGGAAATGTGATGAAGAAATTGGCACGTATTATCATATGTGGTGGGAGTGTAAACGGATTCAGAAATTTTGGAAACTGATTTTTAAGGAAATATGTGATATATTTGGAAAAGATATTGAATTCAATTCTAAAATTGCTTTGTTGTCAATTTTTGATAAGATAGAACTTGACTATTGTTCGAAGGAAATGATTTCCAATTTTATGACAAGTGCTAGAATATTAATAGCTAGATTTTGGAAAGACAAAAATGACATTAAATTAGAAGATTGGTATAATGAAGTATGGGACATTGCATTAAATGATAAATTAACTACTGAACTTAAGATGAAAAGGGGAAATAAGTTCAAATATTTTTATGCTATTTGGGGTAGATTTGTTGAATTTGTACTAGTGAAAGGAAAGGGGAAAGCCTCTAAACAACAATCAATACAATTTTAGAAAGGAAGATCGTATTAAAAGTATTGTTCTAAGGGGTCCCGTGGGTATGGGGTGCACGGTAGTTTAGATTGTGTAGTAAGGTTTTTTTGCACTTTTGTATTTGTTTTTGTTCTGGAAAAAAAGAAGAAGACATCAAGAAAAGGTGGCAAGAATACACGGAGGAATTGTACCAGAAAGATCTGGATGTCCCGGACAACCCAGAGAGTGTGGTTGCTGACCTTGAGCCAGACATCCTGGAGAGTGAAGTCAAGTGGGCCTTAGAAAGCATGGCTAACAACAAGGCCAGTGGAGGTGATGGTATTCCAGTTGAACTATTTAAAATCTTAAAAGATGACGCTGTTAAGGTGCTACACCCAATGTGCCAGCAAGTTTGGAAACCTCAGCAGTGGCCAGAGGATTGGAAAAGATCAGTCTACATCCCAATCCCAAAGAAGAGCAGTGCCAAAGAATGCTCCAACTACCGTACAATTGCACTCATTTCACACGCTAGCAAGGTTATGCTCAAAATCCTACAAGGTAGGCTTCAGCAGTATGTGGACCAAGAACTCCCAGAAGTACAAGCTGGATTTCGAAGGGGCAGAGGAACTCGAGACCAAATTGCTAACATGCGCTGGATTATGGAGAAAGCCAGAGAGTTCCAGAAAAACATCTACTTCTGCTTCATTGACTACACAAAAGCCTTTGACTGTGTGGACCACAGCAAACTATGGCACGTTCTTAAAGAAATGGGAGTGCCTGACCACCTTATCTATCACCTGAGAAATCTATATGTGGAACAGGAAGCAACAGTTAGAACTGGATATGGAACAAATGATTGGTTCAAAATTGGGAAAGGAGTACGACAAGGCTGTATATTGTCCCCCTGCCTATTTAACTTATATGCAGAATACATCATGCGAAAGGCTGGACTGGAGGAATCCCAAGCTGGAATTAAGATTGCCGGAAGAAATATCAACAACCTCAGATATGCAGATGATACCACTCTGATGGCAGAAAGTGAGGAGGAATTAAAGAACCTCTTAATGAGGGTGAAAGAGGAGAGCACCAAAAATGGTCTGAAGCTCAACATCAAAAAAACTAAGATCATGGCCACTGGTCCCATCACCTCCTGGCAAATAGAAGGGGAAGATATGGAGGCAGTGACAGATTTTACTTTCTTGGGTACCATGATCACTGCAGGTGGTGACAGCAGCCACGAAATTAAAGGACGCCTGCTTCTTGGGAGGAAAGCGATGACAAACCTAGACAGCATCTTAAAAAGCAGAGACATCACCTTGCCGACAAAGGTCCGCATAGTCAAAGCTATGGTTTTTCCAGTAGCGATGTATGGAAGCGAGAGCTGGACCATAAAGAAGGCTGACCGCCGAAGAATTGATGCTTTTGAATTGTGGTGCTGGAGGAGACTCTTAAGAGTCCCCTGGACTGCAAGGAGAACAAACCTGTCCATTCTGAAGGAAATCAACCCTGAGTGCTCACTGGAAGGACAGATCCTGAAGCTGAGGCTGAGAAGAGAAGACTCCCTGGAAAAGACCCTGATGTTGGGAAAGTGTGAAGGCAAGAGGAGAAGGGGATGACAGAGGACGAGATGGTTGGACAGTGTCATCGAAGCTACCAACATGAATTTGACCAAAATCTGGGAGGCAGTGGAAGAGAGGAGGGCCTGGCGTTCTCTGGTCCATGGGGTCACGAAGAGTCGGACACGACTTAACGACTAAACAACAACAAAATATCTCTAAAACTAGTGCAAATATTTTTTGGGGAAAGGGACATCCCCCTCTAGTACTTCATCCTAGGAATATTTGATCTGTTAATCCATAATTTACTAGTACTGTAGCAGTGTTCTCCAAATAGTGTTGATTTGCAACATTTTTAAAATTATTCCCCAATTCCAATACATCTATCAACATTTTCGAATCTGGCCATTCCACACAATCGAGCAGTTTGAATATATCCAGTGCCATAACTCGTGCTTTCACTTTTTGTTTGTCAATAATATGCATTTTATTTAGTACTCTTCTAGTCAAATCTGCCATTTGTCTCCCTGCCATAAAACCATTCTGATCCTCTTTTGTAATGAATAAAATTATTCATTCTCCTTGCTAATAATGCTGTAAATATCTTGGCATCTTGATTTATTAAGGAAACGCCTATAAACATTTGGATCAGACAAATCCTTATTAGGTTTAGGAATTAATATAATCAATGAATGCTTCCAAGACTTCCAGAATCTTGTTAAATAGCAATCTCAACTTTGGTATCAACACCTTTTAAAACTTTTTATAATATTCCAGTCCCAATCCATCCATGCCTGGTGTCTTCTCTATCTTTGAGTTATTAATAATAACTTCTATTTCTTCTTCTTTCACTAACTGCTCCATTAAATCTCTATCACTCTCTTGAAGTTTGTTTCTCTTTTTTTTCTATGCATATTTTAATATTCCAAATCAATGATGTAGCATTTTTATAAAGTTTATTGAAAAATTTATGAAATACCTCCAATTTTTGTTTCATTAAATTTCTCTTTTTACCATTTTCATCTCTAACCATTCCAATTACACCCTTCACTTTTTTTGTCTGGCCAACATTCTAGAACTTTTATTACTAAATTCAAAATGTTCTCTTTTCATATATTTTAAATTCCTCTGGATCCTTTCTATTTCAATATCCCGTAATTCTTTTTTCTTAGTTTGTATTTCTGATAAATTTTTAATATCTCTGTCTTTTAGAAAATTCAGCTCCAACCCTCTAATTTTATCCTCCAGCTTTACCATTTTTCTTTTTGCCTTTTTAAATTACAAGATTCTTTAATACTCAAACCCCAAGTTAAACAGTTTATAGTGTCCCAAATTAGGCTTCCCTTACTACTTTATCATTTATACTCCATATTCCCATCAATTCTTTCTCCATTTTCTCTACTATATGTTTACGTTGAAAAATACCTGTATCTAACCTCCATCTCCTAGTTTCTTTACAATCACATGTAACCTTAAACTTCATATTCACCAATGTGTGATCTGTTACTTTTACTCTCAAGAGTTGCAGTCCAGGAGAAACACGTAGAGTTGAGGCTCCCACTGCACTGGCTGGTGCAGAAAATGGGGCTCTACCTATCTAGTGTTTGAATGCATGACAGAGCAACAAAATACTGTCCACAAAAGTTCAAGGATCTAAGGAACTGGTACGTAGGTCAACAAGTGAGGTGCTATTTCTTAGCTGGTAGAGGTCCTCAAGCTCTTCCTGGAGGTCAGGAAGATTCTGAGTGCCAGCTATGCCCTTCTCAGCCAGGTATCTCAGATGACTTATGGCATGTTGCTAGATGTCAGGGATCCCAAGACAGATAGATCTTCCATACAAGAAGTATAGAAAATTATAACCAGGCTGAGAGATGAGAAATTGTACCAGTTGAGCCATTATGCCAGAATATGGTATACATTTGAGGTACAATGTGAAAGAAGGACCCTATTGAGAGAAGAGCAAAAGGCAGAGGTTAGCAGAAGCTTCTCAGATAGGAAATTTGGGAGGCCAAGGGTAAGAGGCAAGGTCCAAGGCAGGAGGAGGGAGATGTCACTTGCACTTTGCATAGCAGGATTTTTTTTATTGTTTATTTTTTTTAAATTTATTTATTTATTTATTTTTGCAGCAGACCTGCTCACAGGAGTACAGGAGGAGAGAGCGTCTGGTTCAAAGGGGTCTCTATAAGCAGGCCAAGAGGCACTCAAGCTCCCCACCAGGATGAAGTTGCCATTGCAGTGGCACATAATCTGGTAGATGCAGTGGAAGACAGACACCTCTACCGATCCCCTGGAGTGCTGGTCAACCTGCAGCCAGACAGGTAGCATATGAGTCAAGTGGCCTGGGAAAAACTCTCTTAGCCACCAACCAACATCTTGAGTGCTTGAGTGCTACAGCTTGGGTACTAAGTGGGTGGATGTTATTCCTTTTGTTTTTTTAAACAACTTCTGTATGTTAGGATGCTCTGACTTGAACAGCAACAGGGAGTAGCATCTCACTGTTGCTACTGTCATCCTTCCCTCCCCTATTTTTATAATTTTCGAAGCTTGGAAATAATAGATTGCTTTCAATTTGTTCCTTTTAATTCATTACATTTATTGATTCATGGGGCAGGATGCCAGTGCTGTCAATTTATCACTTAACAGTCCTTTCTCCAAGTTAATCATTCATCATTAGGGTGAGCCCATGAGCTCTGTCCCCCCTGGGAAGTGTGGGCCTTCAACCTCCTTGCAATCAAGCTCATGCCTACACACCTGCAGCTCACCTGCAGATGATGCCCTAGAGGCATGCAGGTGAGTGTGGGGACTTAGAGCAGGAGGACTGCTGGACTGCTGCGCTGAAGGAGCTGGAAGCCAAGGAGCTGACCATCACAGTGGGGCAGTCCATGGAGGGTTGGGAGATGATCCATTGCTGTGACCTGGACTCCAGCTGTCAGGAGAAATTCTTCGTTCCTCCGGAGGAGGCAGCCTGGGTGCATCATGACAAGGCTAGGTGACAGGAGGCCAAACATTGGAAGAGCCAGGGGAAGGCACGCTGCCACCAAAAGCAGCCAGAGGGCCAACATTTCTCAATGCCAGGATCCAGCCAGAGGGATCCATCAGGTCAGCCAGATGCCCCACCTCCCCCTCTGCCACCCCAGTCACCATGCTGGCAAGGTGAGACCTCCTGGGTCCAATTGGACTTTGACACCCTTGACATCAGGCCATCCGGTGACCAACAGGGTAGACCCTGAGGCTACCCTAGTGCAAAGCAATCTCCAAGCCTGCATCGGACACCCTTGCTGTAACACCCCTTGCTTAGCATACCTGAGGGGAGTACTGTAGCTGGCAGAGGCGGCGAGGCACAACCCTCCCTGGCCATGACTATCTTGTTTGGGAGAACATAAAACTCCCTGGTGCCCTTAAGGAGGCAATGTTCTGTTGTATGCCAAGTTGGCAATATTTTGGTTATCGTTCAAAAGAATCTTATTTTACCCACCCAACTGACCTTTCAATGGATGTCCATGCAAGGAGCGCTCACAATTAGCCATGCCTTCTACCTAAGGTCTCTTCCAGACTGCTATATGCTTCACAATTTTTCATGCCCTTTTTAAAAATCATTGGTGACGTGAGTTAACAGTTGTTTTTGGTATCCACATCTAAAGTGGTAAACTCAGTGGGCTCTTCAGTTTACAAAAACTGCACATCCATAACCAGCAAAAGATAAGACTAAAACAAAACAAAGCCGTGAAACAGGTTACCATCTTGCCCATTCAGCTGCTGCCCATTTTATTTGTTCATATTTGCAATGAAAGCTACCAAGAAATGGCTGTTTATGTTCCTCCTTCTTTTCCCCAGTGATTTCAGACATACCAGAGGTGTGGAAGAAGTGTTCAGGTGCTTGGAGGAAGGACCGAGACAAAGAAAGGATCTCTAATAGCCACCCCTTAAGATCTGTTTCTCACCTGCCATTGGGCAAGTACTCATGAAAAGGCTCTCATCATCTTCACCCAATCAGTGGCCATCAAGTCCTCTCTAAATAAAGACGTATCTGCCTGTTGTAAGAAAGACAGCAGGGTGGAGGCCAGCCTCACCTCTCTTGTAAGACAGTTGACGTAGCTTGGGAACAGCCATTGAAAAGTCTGTCTCTTGTGTCGTCACCAGTCATGTCAGTGAGGGTGGTGGGAGATAAAGCTATGTCTCTCCTGAGATCTTAAGAGGTGGATAGACTTGGAAGGGGAGAGAGCCTTGTGCAGATCCAATCTATTTAAGAAAATAATAAAATAATAATTACATGCTGTGAAGTCCATTCCAACGTATGGCAACCGTTTTTACAGTTTTCTAGGTAGAGAGTACTTAGAAGTGGTTTGCCATTCCCTTCTTCTGGAGGGATCCTGGAATTGTGCAGTTTACCCAAGGCCACAGAGGCGAGCTCTTCTGGGATGCACAGTGGGAAACTGAACTCTCAACCTATAGCTCTGCAGCAAGATACCTAACTCACCAAGTCATCCAGCCAGCATTTAAGAAAATGGAAATTCACATTGCTACTGGCAGCCTGCTGTTTGGCCCTTAATCTAGTATTAAGGTTTCATCTTATGAGGAGCGGGGGATGAAAGTGGGGAAAACAAAGCAAAGAGTCTGAGCTAAGGGGTAGGTTCGTTCAACTACTTTCCAAACTGCAGCCTATTTATTTTGTCCTATAGCACTTACTGGTAGGAACTGAGAATTAAGCCAGTCCCTTTTTCAAACACATAGTAAGCAACAAGTTCCATTACTTGTTCTTAAACTTTTCAGGATCCATAAATTAATTAAACAAGATCTTTTTTTCCTCTGCACCTGCTGTTAATCATTTGTGACATTCATTGAAAAGTTTGATAATAATAAGGAAACTTGCCTTATGCAATACGTTACTCTCTCTTTAAAATGTTTCCTCTTTCCCAATCTCTGCTTGGACCCCCTTACTAGCTATCTGCTGTGGTTCCCCACCCCACATCTTAAAAGGTACAACAAAGCCTTCTAGGATTTTTACTAAAATGATATTCCTACAGAGGTAGAGTAGCCTGCAAGAAAGCTAGGGATACAGATGCTGACCAGAATCCTCATCAGGATTTATGTCTGCCTAATTGAGTCATCAGCTGACTATACCATCAAATACCTTAGGATTTTCTCCACTTTTATATCGGTGAATTTGAAGTATTTTTTTGCTGCTCACATGACACAAATGCTGATTGAGATCCATCCAACACTTTTTCTTCGCAAAGTGGCTTTTTTCTCTCCTGGCCGGAGGGGGGGCTTCTACTTTTTTTTCTTGCTGGAAGGATTCAAAAGGGCTTTTTTTCTGTGTGGATATGTGTAAAGGTGGGGGGAGGTGTCTGTAGGAGAAAGAGGAGGGAGAAGAGTGGAAGGAGAAGTCCCAGGCATGAAAAAGAGAGTGGGGTGTGTGGGATGTGTGCATAAGGGAAGAAAGGGGGTGAAAAGGGGGGAGTGAAAAGAAGCCAGCACTTCCTGCCTTTGCCATCTTTAAGGTGAGGGGAGGGACTGTGGAAAGGGACCTAGCCAACCTCTTGCTTGACCCCCCCCCCTTCTGTGTGTGTATGTGGGTAGCATGCACGTGTGTTTTTTCGGTCTGAGAGAGTGTATGTGAAAGGGAGTAGAGCAGGGTTCATTAAATACAGGAATGGATTGGCAGGAGGAGGAAGAAGAAGAGAGAAGGAGGGGGGGGTAAAACACTGGTATAAAGGGAGGGGTGCCAGGTATGGAGGCCAACTGAGGTTGGAGGGGGGAGATGCAGAAAGAGAGAAGTAGGGGGGCAGTTTGGGTCAAAAAATGCTTGGAGTTGGCAATTTGTTCCACTGTTGGTGTGGAAGATGAACTCCCAATTCAATCTGCAAGCTCAGTGTGAGCACTGATTACAATTTCAGATGTAATAAAGGCTGCAAATAAAAAGTAACCATGCCCTAAATTACTGTCGTGGCCCCATTCATGAATTGTTTGCATTAGCACCATATTTTATACCATCTTTGCCAGATTAAAAGTTCTGAAGAACTCAGAAGCTTATTTTATTTGTAACTTTGAGTGATCCAACTAACACACTGTTCAACATTAGACTTTGTTGCAAAGAATAGCTCCTACACAGGCTTTCTTTCTTTTTGACTGGCAGTGAAGCCTGCCCCCTGTTATCTCAACTTGCAGTACGTAGGTAAACTGAACCAGGATGTTTGCTGTGTGTGGGTTGTATGACAAAGACTGGCCATCCCAAATGCAGTCACTGCAGGATGTGAGATTTAACAACACTTTGGCCAAGGTCTGTGGTGAGAAGCACACGCTTACAAAGAATTCATGGTACATGATGTTGACTTGGTCTGTAATTATTCCTAGAATATAACTGCTATAGAAACAGCCCACATTCATATTTCCACTAACAACTGAGCTTCCTAGAGCCTGTGATTATAACAATAGTAAACAGGAAGAGTAGAATTCTTTTCTTTTCTTTAATGCGTACTCTTCAAAAACGTTTGGAGCATCAATTCATACTTTTTGTTCTGACATTTATTCATCCTAGTGCTTATATTAATCCGTTTTCCTAACACTAACACTGCTTTCTTTTCTTTTTGATTGAATTAAGATTTTGTTGTGCAACCTTTAATTTTATAAGCCAGGAGGTCCCGTTTGGGAAGTGAGCAATTTCCAGTGTCTCCTCAAGGTCTAATGACTAGAGCCAGGTTCAAAACACTGATGGCAAATTGTGTGGAGGAAATAGAAACAAAATTATTAACAGAACAAGCAGCCTCAAGTAGCAGCTATGTTAACTTGTGGATTCACCCTTTCAAATACCAATGGTTAGCAGAGCACACTTCCTCCTTTTGAAAGAAATCACATGAACACTTTAAAAAAAAAGTTAATATTTATTGGAGAAATATATTGTGATAGAAAATATAATAAATCTAATTCTAGCTAACTTGGAGATGCAGGAAGCCAGCGCTGCCCCCTCTTCCCTCGAGAACAAATGCATGATGTCTTTCTCTGTTTCCCAGTGAGGCTCAAGAAGGGGAAGTGAGAAGGAAGGCAGTGGCATCAGCAACCCTAAGAACATTATTTATAGGGTGCAATCAGATAGGGAGAAAGTTCACCTTTTGGACCACTTGTGGCATAGTTCATGTGAGCTATTACCTGGCAATCACACAACATATGGGCAATAGTGATCCATTCTGACCCAATCTGTGCCTAGACTGGAGCCTTTTGGTCCAGCAGCAAAGCTACTTTTTGGGGGGTGGGTTGGGGGAGCAGGCTGCCTCAATTCCCACACAGACCGAAGGCTCACTTTAAGGGAGATTGCTCCCAGTAAAGTAGATTGCAATCCTTGTCTGATTGCATCCTAAGATGAAGGAAGGTCAGCATGGATCTGAGCAGGTAAGGGCAGCTTTGGAAACTTGAAGAGGTCCTCCATCTAGGCTCCTCAGTGCAAAGATGTGCATCTTGTCCAGTGTAGGCCACATTGCTCCCAGTCACTTCAAACAGAATCAAGGAAGAGGGTGCTTCTAACTTCATGGTTCAGTCAGACCACAGTGCAGTTTACAGTATCAACAGTTGCTGTCCTCACAGTCCCTCTGGGGAAAAAACACCCTTGGTTCCATCAACCGAGGGTCGATGGATTTCTTTATTCCAGCAGCCCAATTTACAGGAGGGGAGCCTTTTAATTGTTGCTCTTGTTGGGAGAAAAGGGACGATGGTGGGAAGGTAACGGCGTTCCGTGTCTAGTCGCGTTGGCCACGTGACCACGGAAACTGTCTTCGGACAAACGCTGGCTCTATGGCTTGGAAACGGGGATGAGCACCGCACCCTAGAGTCGGACACGACTGGACTAAATGTCAAGGGGAACCTTTACCTTTACCTTACTTGTTGGGAGTCAGAAACACAGATATACTACAAAACACCCAGCAGTAGATACTGACCTTACATATGTACATTGCTGCACTTCTTTACGCTGTCCTTGCCAGTTCCTTCCTTCCCTCTTTTTGAAACATTTCCCAGATTGTCAGGAGTCTGATAATTTAGTCCAATAAATTGTTGTGCAGACAAGTCAGGAAAGTAGCTACAGATGCAGACCATCATAGCTTTAATCTCTAGTTTTACTTGTGATAAAGGGTCAAATGAAAAGATCACATGAAAGATCTCTATCAGAGGCCCAAGAAAGCCTCTAACAGTCAGAGCAAATAGTACTGAAGTATATGGATGAAAAATATGACTGGGGCACTGTGTAGACAGAGCATGTTGTGCAGTCTTAGGCCACCTCCTTTTTTAATTATTATCAAGAGATACTGAAAGATCACAGGAGTTGTGAGGACTCACATCCTTTTAGCAACAGTACCTGCAGGCTGCACACAGCTGCCCAGCTTCTGCCCTCCAGAAAAAAAATGTAGACATTGATGACATAGGACAGTGATACCACCAAACTGTTGCAGATGAATGTAGAGGGGAAGGCAACTTCCAACAGCCGAAATGTCCTCCTGCTACACAAGTTCCTGAGAAGGCCAGGCCTTGTAGAGGTTGCTGAGCTATATGGAACCTGACACACTTGACACTTTTCTTCTGTTGCTAAAATTAAAAGTAGAAATAACCATAACTTATAAAGCCCTCAAGGCAGATGGTAATGGAATGCAGGAGTTGTCAGGGTTCTCCAGGAGCAGCTACTACTTCCAGCCAGCCCTATTTGGCAGCCACCCTCCAAGCTCATTAGTCAAGACACCAGAAAAGTTGAGATTGTAGTGAAGTTTGGGCTCATCTCCTCTACTGTACTAGTGAGAAATCCTGAAGCCACTGTATCCCTCTGCCCAAGCTAGTACAAAGCAGAAAAAAAAAATGAACCATTGTTTTAGAAGGAACGGAAAAGAGCAGGAAGTCATGGGGGAAAACACTGAAGAATGTGAAATAGAGGAACATCATGTGGATGTTGAGGACAATCCAGATAACATCAGTGAAGAAGCCAGTATTTAAAGGAAGACAACTGTTCCACATAGAAGAACCCTGTGTATAAGGAAGCTTTGTACATTACCTGTAATGTCTTTCCTGTGTTGATTTTATTTTATATACACGTTATGCATGTTCATAATAAATTTCTGTTATTCTCTCTTAGCTACCCATCAACTACCTATCACCTCTATCTACCTTGGAAAAAGTTAATAAACAATGATGGCTAGTATTCTGTTCCTGGTTTCAACTGAGAGTAGACCTGTTGGACCAATTGCTGAATGGTAAGTCAACACTTATGCAAATCACATTGAGTCAATGGTCTACTCTAACTGGAACAGCAACTGGCCAGTTTCTTTTTCCAGTTAGAGGACACTGACCCAGTACAGTACAGAAGTGCACCAACCAGCAATTACAAAGATAAGTCAGTAAATTAAAGACAGAGATTCTTAATCAGACATATTTTGAGTACCTCTGAGCACAGACAGAATATTTTTCTATACTACTGAAGAGTTATTTCCTCTGCCTCCCCACTCACTCAGAATTAAGAAGCCTGGAATTAAATGTGGGAAATCAATGCCTTTGTACCAAAATACATAAAAAGCCAAAGAGAGAGGAGGGGAATGGAATGGAGTGGCTTCAGGATTTATCCCCAGTGAAGTGGGGGAGACAAGCCCAAACTTCATTAGTCTTAGCTTTCCTGTTTTTACCACGTGAGTGTGAAATACTCTTACATCCTGTACATTAGTGTAACTAGAAATCCCTCTCTTATCTCAGTTGTTCTGATTGAAGCTCTTGAGTCTCTGGTTTCTCCTTCTCTCCACCATCATCTCTTGAAAGACAGCTGTAACATCCTTTTTCACATTCTGTGCTCTGCATTCTACTTCTGGCTGCTCTAGTGCTACAGTATTAAATTATTTCGCAGCCAGGAGGTTAAAGTAGTAATAGGAGACTAAGACGACATCCAAAATGGCATATATGTATGATATATGGATCACTGATGGCACAGTTTGGATTTTAGAAGAAGACCACATCTGCACATATTTCTACTTAGATTGGGCCATCCTTCCTCTTTAAGAGCTGTCACACACCTTTCTGGCCCAGCAGTAGGGAATGCATTCTCTTTGGCATCTTTCATTAGCTTCTTGTTTACCTGGGAGATAGCAGCCTGCCATCTGCAGTCAAGAGGGAAACTGCCGTCTTGGCTGCAGATTTTGAAGGAGAACAAGAGAAGGGAAGTGTGGAGGGGAATGAAATGGAATGGCAAAGAAAGCGGGGGCATGGGGAGGACAACATTAAAAAAAATTGACTTCTCCTGACCCGCCACAGATGATCGGAAAAGCACTTGATTGGCAGCTGATTGGGCTACAAGGGAGTTCAAATGGGAGGAGCGTACCAAATGGCACATCACTCCTTTCCCCCACCTCAGCAAACCCTTTGTAGCCTGATCCAGACCACACCAAAATGGCCAGTCTGGACAGGACCTGAGGACTCTGTTTTAGCAGCCGAAAGATTTCAACCATTGCCACCTAAATAGTGCATCTGGGGATGTTAGCAGGCGGGTTGTTTTCTGCAATATTCCTCTCTTTATTGGAATGGAATACATTTCCAGCGCTGTGCAAATACTAATTTTATGATTACATAACATAAAACAATTGGTTCCATCAAAAGTTAACTGTTGCTAGGGTAAAGAAGTGAGTCAAGTGGACTTTCTCTCATCTTTTCATTTGGCAAGTTTAAAAATATTAGTAAAAATCCTGCTGGGATCTTATGCTAGCATAGCATGAATTGTATAACCGCCCCGAGTAGACGTTGTATTAGCCGCCCCGAGTAGACGTTGTCTAGGGGGGTGGGGTAGAAATCTAAAAATAAATAAATAAAATAAATAAATATAACTTTTGGAGGTGAATTGTGTAATGTTAAGAATTAAGCATAGAATGTATCTGTTGCATGCTGAGCCACACGACTCAGTGTGCAACAGATAATATCTACAGTGATTTCTTAACCTGAGACAATTTGCCTCAAAAAGTTACACTGCTTGTATTATGACTGTGGGCATGATTGACAGGATTATGTAATATGTTAACAAAGAATTAGGGTGATGAGATTAACAATAGTCTCCCATACCTCTTATTTTAAGAATAGCTATTCTGCATTTTGCAGTTTAGGAGAGGGAGTTTAAAATCCTTTTCTAAAATAGGTCTAGCTTTTTCATTAAGGTTTCTGGAGGGTCTTGAGGGCTGCTCAAAAACAAGGCTGTTGGCTCTGAATGTGTCCCATTGCCTATGTGCAGCTCATCCCTGCACTACAGGAGTCTCATGGTCAGCTATATGTAATAATGTCATTGATTTGAGGTTAACGTGTAGCTCTTCTCTGGGATTTTATAAAAATGTTTGTTCTTTTTCTTTCATGAAATGCTAACGTTTGATCCAGCACGTCCCAGAAATAATGCACTGGAGTCAAGGGAGTTCTTATCTTTTTATGCCAGTGTAAATAAGACCACATAATTTGCTTGGATGTTTTGCGTTATACCAATTGTTTACATCTGCCCTACAGTGCCAGGTTTTGCTCCCAGTAACACCTGTGTCCATAACTGTCTGGTCTTCTGACAGCCATGGCTGTCTTCCAAAAGTGCACCTGTGTAAATTGCCCCAGTTCCTCTTGCCCTTGAGGGCAAGAACATGAGGGTAAAAACCTCAAAATCACAACATGCAACTCACATTTTTAAATGCTGTTTCCTTTTCCCCCGCCCCAAGGGAGAAGTTCTGTAAGTGTTGTTTTCTATCCCAAGGAAAAGCAATGTTGTCAGACAACTGGACCAAGTCCTTTTTTGTTTGGCACACAGCTTTCCAAAGCACGAGGAAACTTTGAGAAAAAGACCGCCACTGAAAGCAGGAAGACGATGCGTTGAATGTGCTTCCACATGCGGCTTGTGTTGTTCAAATCACCCAATCTCACCCCTGAACTTTTACAAGGCATTCAGAGGGGTGTTTCGTATCTGCACTGCTCCCATATTTTCCAACCATTTCTTCTGCCTTACTTCTTACTGTGAAAAATCCACTGAAGAGAAAGATGTGTGGGTGGCTGGTGTTCTGAGCAGCCAGAAGGTTGCCCCATCATCATTTTGGGGTGAAGCACCCATCCCTGCTCAAACAGTTGGTCCACTCCAAGGAAGAGACAATAGCTATCTTTTGCTCAGTAGTCCTAGGAAGCACCCTGGTTGGTCCAAAGCACCCTTGTGCCAGGCAGCTCAGTCTCCTGGGAGCCTGCTGTATGTCTACGAATGTACGTGGAGGATAGGGCATCCTGATCCACATGAAGCCACAGTTTCCCAGCATTGTTTTCAGGTAAATAATTATGATTCTATGATCTCAGAGTACTCTGTTTTACCAGGAACATATCACCAAATTTACATCCTCCACCAAAGTGTTCTTTCGATTTACTCTAGAGGGTGCCACAGGACTCTTTGTTGTCCTCTTCTTATTTGCCTCCTGGGGTGCAGGGAGGGGAGTCATGCAACATCACCCGGAGAAGCACAAGACTATGTGCACAAATCTCTTCTTTCCTGAAAATGGGCTTGCTACAGATGAAGGCCACATCCAGATTGATCTTGGTGAGTGAAGCACAATCAAGTGCTTAATAATCCCACTAAAATAAAGTGGGACTTAATTGGTAATTTCAACTTAGTTGTGTTCAGCATTTTGAGAGTTGGGGTTGAAGTGTAAAGAAACATTATGAAGAACCCAAAGGCCTGCTTTGTTCAGTTTTCTTGGTAGTGTCCCATCAACTTAGAGCAAGTAATTTCCATTCATGGGGAAAGCACCTCTAGAACTGTGAAATGTGAAAATCGGTAAATGATGAGTTGTGACGTGTCTTGAGGATGTGTGGCGATGGTTGGTCACAAATCCTATACAGAGGCAACCCCAACATATAGCATGTTGTTACAACTAAATAACTGGTAAAATCACAAATACACTTTTATGTCCTTTGGTGTGAAAAGTACAGCTTTAATTCACGAAGAAGTGAAACCTGACTGAGCTCCATTTCCTACCTATCTTAGCAGATACCACTACCAGTCACCCAAACCTTCTGGAAGCACCTCATCCTCACAATAGGCCGTTTATGAGAGTCATTGTGGAATTGATTCCTGAAGGGTCAGTGCCGCTTGTCCCAGCTGTGCTGATCTGTGTTTGCTCAAGTTGCAAGGTCAAAGTAAATTTATTTAAAGCTGCCACTTTCAAATGTTGGTTATAAATGTTGCTTTTAAAGGTCTTTGTTTCCGCGCTTCCTCCTCACTGTTAAAAGTTATGGTTTGTGTTGTGTAAACTCTTCTAATAAATGAAAAAATAAACAACAACAAAATAATTCCAGGTTTCCCCTGCTGTCTGCAGAGGGGATGACAGGAGAGGATGTGGAAGGCAACCTTCCCCCACCCCTTTTTCTTTACAGACCAGCACTGTATAACTTTGGTGACAAACCAATGAAATGATATGTCATTTACCAATAAATGGAAAAAAAAAATAAATGCACCTTTCTTCTGCTCCTGCAATGTGTGTGTGTGGGGGGGGGGGCAGGCAAGGGGACAGATGGGCATATCTTCTCTTCTCTTCTTCCTTTCCAGCATGGAGGCTGAGAGGGAGGAACAGGCTAAACAGGGTCACAGGGTCACTCTGAGGTGCAGTGGGGCTTCCTGTCCCACAACCACTCAATCTTTGTGTGTGGATGAAAGGACTGTTCCAAATGTCAGACAGCACTCTCAAGCACCGCTGTTTAGCCCAATCCAGCCTGGAATAACTTCACTGTCCAGACACACCCTCAGTTGATTAATAAAGAGGTCTAATAGGATCTGGAGGAGAGCAGGTTGTCACAGACCAAGAAACATTATGGTCTCACAGGATGTGTAGAAGCTAATCCAAAGAGATTTGTTTACTTGCACCAGCAATGGCAGGATTGGTCCAAGATGACTGTGCTGCTGGAGGCATGCCAGCAAATGGCACCCCTTCCCATATGTCAAAGGTACTGTATATGGTACCAAAGCTCAGTAATTCAGCGCACGAGGTAGATCTCACAAACACCACTCCCCACTCCAACAGTAATAGTACAGTTAAAAAAGAGAAGGATTTGCTATTTTTTTCAAGACATCCCAAAATCTACTGCTTGAAGCAGATGCCTCACTCTGCCTAATGGTAGTGCCAGCCCTGGGCAATTGCTAGTTCTTAATTGAGTTTGAATATAATCAGATTCCAGACTCCCATCCACCCAAATGCAGACTCTGGAAGCTTCCCACACTTCATCTAGACACTCATATTGTTAACTTTAGAAATATGGGGAGAAGAGACCATTAGCAAGTCAAGCCGCTTATGGAGATTTGCTTCAGAGTATTGCCTCAATTATTTATGTGACTGATAAGAGTAGCTCAGACCATATCACAGAGTCAAAAAGCCTTACAAGACACACTTGGGCCTTATGCTTTGGCTTGGCATCCCAGATTCACAGAACCAGCTGTGTAGAAAGGGGAAGGATGTCATTTCATTGCAAAGAAATGGTTTGATGCTGATCCAATCAGTGGGAAGCATTCTGATGTCAGAGGTTTTTTTTCAGATAAGAGTTGAACATGTTATTAGTGTCCAAAAACTTACTTTGGAAACCACATACACCTCCCTGGAAAACCTACATGCGTCTTCCTTTTTTTTCTTTTTTTTTCCCCCCTCGCAAAGTCCTTGAGGTCTCAGGGCACTCCTAAAATATTCCCACTAACCCACCCACCGTCACTCAGCTGCCCTTTATAAAGCTGCTGCAAAAATTGTAGGGAACCTATCCAAGGATTCACACTCCAGCAGAAAGGGAGGCACAACAGAGGAAGAGCAGAGAAAGGATCAAATTTCAGGTCCTGCTGCAGCCACTAAGAAAGGCTCACCATGTTCCAGGAGACACATGGCAACTTCCTGAGGTTTGTGCTCTTTGCAGTGTGTGGCTGGAAGGCAGCTTCTGCTTTTCCCAATGCCTCACCACTGCTCAACCCTGACTGGGGAAACACAGACAGCCTGCTGCACTTGTACACCTCCACAGCAAGAAATAGTTTCCACTTGCAAATTAACTCCAACGGCCATGTGGATGGAAGCCCTTATCAAACCGTTTACAGTAAGTACCTTGGGATGGGGTTGGGGTAGAACATGGTAAAGCTGTATGAGCTGAAGATCATACAGAGGAAGCCTCTCCTGTAACATCAAGGAACCAGAGTATTCATGCAGGACTCACAGACACTTCCAAGTACTTATTTCCGCAGTGTGCATTTAACTTGTGGAATTTGTTGCCACACGATACAGTGATTTCTGGGGGGGGCAGGTAGCCTGTGTTAGTCCATTGCAGCAAAAAATCCAGCTCCTGTCAGGAAGGCACAATGGGGAATTGAACTTCCAATCTCTGGCTCCGCAGCCAGAGACCTAAACCACTAAGCTATCCAGCAATTATGCATTCTGGGATTAGAGTCTACTTCATCAGATGGCATGAAATTGTATCCCGAGTTCACAGGTATACATGCATGGCTGGAAAGAGAAGATGCAGGGTTACTGAGAAATGAAATACAAGCAGCAGTGAGAGCTCTGAATACTAAATACTTGGGACAGACAGGAAGTTTGTAGTCTTCATTCCCTGCTTGAGTTCTATTAGAAATATTTTTATAATAATTGCATTATCAGCTCCTTATAACTTGCATTTTATAGAGAGTCTGTCTGGAAGGCATTCTAATATTGTCATCTATTCATTATTTTATGGATTGTTAATACTTTAGAATCATACTTCTAAGGGCAGGCAGATCTATTATGGAGAGATCTTGTCTATATTTTGCTGTTGATGCATAATTTGGAAAAATTTGCATAATAGCATTGAGAATGATTCTTATGATTTCCCAACTAAGATGTGATCTCGATGGTCTCTTGCCTCATGTCACTTTGATTCCATAGGAGGAAGATCACCCAGAGTTAATTTTATCCTGTGGAATAAAAGAGTGTGAGGCATGTTTTCTGGCCACTATCACACACCCAGAATTTCAGGGAAACTAGAATCTTTCTTTCATACTTGGCAATCATGCATTTATATGGGCCTAAGGGTAGTGTTGGATACCCAGTGTGGTGCAGTATCTAGATTGACAGATCAGGAGTCATGAGGCCTGGGTTTGAAGCACTGCTTAGACATGGAAACTCATTGAGGGTGAGGAACTGGTAAAACCACTCCTTAAATATCTCACCTTAAAAGTCCAATTAGGATTATTATAAGTCTGTTCCAACTTGACAGCACATAACAACAAGGGTAGTGCTTACCTTGGGCCAAACTTTACATTATAGTTAACCTGTCATTTTATGTCTGAGAAATTGAACCTAGAAAGGCAGAGTGTGAAGATCAATTACAAAACAAACAACTCAGAAAATTGTGGGAGGTGAGAGAGAAACTGTTCCTGTAACAATCATGCACAATCAACTGTAAAGAATTCCTTATTCTTGTGCTGACTTGCCTGTGATGGCCCCCCACAAACTCAAAGGGACTTAATGCTAAACTTTCACCTAATGGCCCAGTAATTAAGAACCAACCCCTGCTCCTTTGCACAATGCTGTCTTGGTCATTCCAGTGTGTTGGAAAATAGGGTTTCGAAGAATGGTGTAGAGATTATTAGAATGCCAATGCTGATTAAAACAATTGGATGTGGTGAGAAAATTAAAGATGATTTCACATCAGAAGTTTAATTTGGGCATGTGGGGTGCAATGTTCCAATAATATTCACACAAATGTTTGCTGGAGGAAAATTCACATGAGAGATGCAATCGGAATGAAAATGTCCTCATCTCAAATCTGAATAAAGTGTCATCCAAAAAGTTTTGACAGGATGGAATTTAGGTAAATCAGAAAGCTATTTGCATGCAGTTCTACTTTTATTTGACACACTGATCATTGTGCATTGTATAGTTAAATTAGGAAGAATGATTCAGATATTCAGCTAAATTGGCTCAAACAACACATTTCATGAGGCATACCATGTTTCCCCTAAAATAAGACCTAACCTGAAAATAAGCCCTAGTATGATTTTTCAGGATGCTCGTAATATAAACCCTACCCTAAAAATAATCCCCTGTTAAGTGAAACCCCGCCCTCCACCATTGTGCAGCAACCAGAAGATGACGTGACAGTATTTGAATAAATGTAGATTGTTGTGCATGAAAAAATAAAACATCCCCTGAAAATAAGCCCTAATGCTTTTTTGGAGCAAAAATTAATATAAGACCCTGTCTTATTTTCGGGGAAACAGGGTATATCTCATTGCTCCCTCACAACTGCAAACTAAGCACTCCATGAAGAAACCTAGGGTCTGAAGATCCTTAGTATTGCATTTTCATATCTAAAAATATAAATTAAAAACATTAGTAGAGAATTTGTACCTTTAAAGACCATAAATTTAGTCCTATTTGTGATTATTTGCACAATTATTTGCACTATTTGGTGCAATTAACTACATATGATTAACTATGCTTGCTTGAAGTTTGCAAGCATAGTTAATCAGGCTTTATTTGATTGAGCACTTTTCTGCCTTTCTTTGGCAGTAAGGCTTTCCTCCAGCACCACATTCACAAAGTGATACCAAGCAAGGGAAAATCCCAGAGGCTGATTCCTTTTTTCATCGGTTAACCATTTCTCACTTAAATGCAAAGCAACTGTCATGGCAGTTTTTTGACGAATAGGAATGTTATTGAGCACAAGAGGATATCCTGCAGACCATCTTGACTGCTGCTATTGGTATTGTCAACATTCAAGTTGCCCTTTTCTATATCAAGTTTGGCCTCCTTTTTCCTGCTTGAAATGTGGACATGATATTGTGAAACGTATCGGCCATTTCCTGGCATTTTGAATCATGGATACAGAAGCACAATATTCCACATTCATAAACTGGAGGTTTTTAAAAGAATTGAATTGTATACCAAATGACCTCAAAATAATTTTAAGTTTCTTAAAAACATCATTTTAATTCTTTCCCTAGAGTTCTCAGGCCTCTTCCCTGGTCAGCACAGAATAGTATATAACTATTATCTTTTGTGATCTATGGCTTGTTCATATAGCTTCAGATTGCAACTAGTATGTTATCCACCACAATGTATAGCTGGACTTTTTTTCCACTTGTGATCCACAAAAACCTTTCCCTACATAATGCAGGCATACAAGCTGATCTTATACAGTTTTGGGTTTTGATTCTTTGTACCGAAATGCAAGACTTCACATTATTTCTTTTGGATTCATCTTTAACAGTGCTTCTATTTTTGACTGAATGGACAGCTTCAACCTTTTTCTACATTTTTTGGGACATTCTATTCTTCAGACAGCACCTTGGGGGGCTAGAGGTTTGTTTGGGGACATAAATCAACTCCCTAATTAGTAATAAAACTACTTAGTAGCATTTAGCATTATGAATTTCACTTTTTGGAACCATGAATATTCAGGTATAGTATTACATATAAATATTAACACATATGTTTCATTCAAATTTCAAAATAGTTTTTAAAAATGCTACCGTCTCTATTTCTTATGTACTAAAAAGTCTTCATAATGGAACAGGGAGAAAGTATTTTGCCATAACTTGACTAACATTTGATAAGGCTGTTGGATGGACAGATTAAAATGTTTTGTGGCTGGATCTGGCCTACCTGCCACCAGTGTATCATCTATGGTCTAAAATGTTAAAGCATCTCTTAATATTCAATAACTTCATTTCTAGGTGCCTTAATGATCAAGTCTGAAGGTGCTGGTTATGTGGTGATAAACGGTGTGAAGAGTGGACGCTACCTTTGCATGGACATGAATGGGAATATCTTTGGATCAGTAAGTCTTTATATACATAGACAACTACTTGGCATCTTTTTCTCATGTAGCAAAACAATTAAATCACTTCTACCATGAGGTGTGATTGTATAGCCTAGGAGGTGCAGTAAACCGGTTTTACTGTTTTCCAAGAAGTGGAACTATTCACTACCCTTTAATGTAGTTGTTGGTGTCCCTTTTTTCATGCTCCTGTAGCTCTCATCAATTATAAGATTGATGTAGGATATTCCACACACTAACACCTTCTTTCTGACTGTTCATCATGCTTGGTATGCCACAGGTGTACTGCAGAGAACATAAGATGGATGTAGAACTTACTCCTTTAAGTTGTTTAATATATATTCAAAATCAGAATAGTAAGTGTTTTGTTAGATGTTCAAGCTGTTAGCCTGGATTTGCCTTAGCAAGGATTTCAGCAATCAGATGAATACTACCTGAATAGTATTTATACATCCCACCACTATAAAACACAAAGGTTACTACTGTGCAAAAGTCTAACTTCCCAGAGTATACATGTAACCACTAAGTACACCACGCATCTGTACTGATCTCCAAACAGTGAGCAGAATTTAATGACTTTCCCGCTTCTGTATTCCAAGTTTCAATCCCAATCGGTTTGTTTTGGTGATTGTCTTTCTGTGGAGAATGTGGAATTTTGTAGATAATTACTCCTTGCAAAAAAACTAAACCAAACCTATGAAGGTCTGGAATACTTCTAAGAACGAAGAGATCCTGAGTAAGAATAGGAATGAGACCTAATAATTAGGTGCTTTAAAGTAATTGGGGTCTCAGTTATTGTGGCAGGCATCACATACCTCACAAGCTGTCATCTCTCTCAAAAAAACAAAACAAAAAAAAACCTTGCAGTCAACAAAGCAGTTACACAAATTGAGTAACTTTGCATGGTAAATTGCTGTAAATTAAGGAATCTCCATATACTTTATGTGTGTGCAACAGGTAATGTCTATGGTGATTTCTTAACAGGTGATGTCTACAGATAATGTAATTTCTTAACTGTTATACTTTCAGAAGTTATGCCATTCGTGTAACTTCACAACAGGATTTCAGCTGCTGTATGATACCCACTTGGTGTTGTGAAATATACATAAGCTACTACTGCGAAGGATACAGTATTATAAAATAAAATAAAATAATTGTAGCAGACATTTGATAAATGCCTGAGAAAGATTTATCACCAAAGTTGGCAGTTGAGAATCTTGACAAATAATTTTAAAAACAGCTTTAGCATTCAAACTTGTCTTGTTTGTGTTTTTCTTCAGCATCACTTCAGTTATGACGACTGCACATTCAGACACTGGACCCTTGAAAATGGCTATGATGTTTACCAATCTCCCAAGTACAACTATCTTGTTAGCCTTGGAAAAGCTAAACAACCGCTGTTTCCCAGTATGAATCCCCCACCTTACTCCCAGTTCTTGGCCAGAAGGAATGAAATCCCCTTATTTCAATTCAACACACCCAAACCTCGCAGGCATACCAGAGATGTTAATGCTGATCCCTGCGGTAGTATCATATCATCGGGAAGTGTCTCTAAAGAAAACCTTAATTCTCAACTGTACATATATCGTAGTTTGGGAAGTTCCAACACAGAAGACAGAGACCCAAACAGTGTGATTCTCCACGGAAGATTTCCAAGTCCTAGGACAAATAAGTGAACCTGAACCAAAATTCTAAAAACCATGTGGTTTCTGACCTAGCCAGGACATAACCTGAACCTTAACCCTAAACTGTAATAGAACTTTAAACAATTTTTACAGTTCAGAACCAGGGCTTAACAAAAAAATATTTATTTTAAAACTGTGTACACTCACTCATTGGCACCAACCAGAAAGAACTATGAGCACATTAGATCAGCTATATGTAAGGATTTCATATATTGTCATCTACCCAAGCATTCAGCCGTGGGCCTATTTTAAAGTTCTAATTCACAGCAACCTGCTGGGAGACAGTAGACGTCTGTGTCATGGAGAGTACTTTTCCCATGTTACAATACTCACTGCCTCTCTGCCTGGTAAAGTTGCTGAAAATTTCTCTTTTTAACTTTTGATTTCACTGTGCCTCCAGTCTAACAAAGTGCTCTTGGAACTCTTCAAAATCAGATAAAATCCAACAGGCTAGCTGTTTGGGAAAAGGAGAGTGGAGATCTAAGCCAGCCTCCTCTTCCTTCAGTAATGGACTGGCACGGCAAGTGTGGTTTATGAAGAGTAGCTACGTGCATAGACCCTTGGCATCTGGATTGGGCTAAAGAATCCAATTCCCAGCACCTGTTTGCACATATAGTTCTGCATCTAGCTAGGGGTGCTATATGGCTGCTGCTGGATCAGAACATTGTTTCATAAATGAGTTCCATTTCAATTAGACAGCATGCTCCCAACATTGGGGGGCATTACAGTCTCTCAGTGCCTACCTGAGAAAGTGAGTTCCAGAAAGTAGGAAGACTGAATTTGGCAGCATAGATATGTATTATGTATTAACATGGGAATGACCTGGTATTCGTTTAAGTTTTATGTGCTTCATAAACAATTACATTTTTCATTATCAAATAGTAATCCATTCTCCTTTTACTCTAAGTCTTTTGAAACTGCAAGTGGAAAAACAAGTCTAGAATATAATAGGAGTCTTGAGAGGTTTCTTTAGCCTGTGTTAGTAACAGGGTCATTCACTTTGGCTTTTTCTTGCACTGAAATTTTGAACAGGTTAGATTTCATTAATAGAGAGCATCAGCTGATCAGAAAATGTACTTTGCTTAGGACCGGAGTGTTATTCACTTCAATCATCTTTTATGTGACGGGGGAGGGGATTAGAGATATGCAGATAAATGCTATGCATATTTACTTAGAAATCAGTTCCATTGCGTTCAATGGAGGTCACTGCCTGTTAAGTGTATGTAAAAGGCTCAGTTTTATGGATACTGATTTTAGTCTCCCTCAATGGAACTTGTTTCTAAGTAAATGTGGGTGAGATTATAGTGTCAATTAAATAAATTACAGCGTTTTCTTCCTCACTACTGCTATATCAGGTTTTATAATAGAATTGTTGATATATCCCTGTCATGAACTCATATTTCATCCAATAATAAGTTTACAGGTTCCTTCGACTGCTAGAAAACCCACCCAAGACACCTCTGAAAGAGGTCCAATGAGAATGACATGTGTTCAGTAGCCATGGCACGCTGACGTTTTGTGGGAACTGAAAAATGGCTTTACTACTCAATTGTTCAAAAGGGGGCCCTCAGCGGTGGCAGCTAACAGGAATGTGGTTTAATGTATTTTATTAAATTTTTGTATTTATTTATTTATTTCAATTATGTACACATTTCAGAAGTATTTATGGCTATTTATAATAATTATGTATCTTTCTCCCCTTCCCATGACTTTTCACAATGAAGACAAAAATAAACTTTTTATTTTTCTCAGGAAATTTTTGTTTTACTGTGATTCAAACCTTTATCCAACATACAAGAAAATACAATATTTGAAAGTAGCCATTTATTGTCTAAGTCTTAGGCAGACTTTTTCTTCCTCAAGAGGGGAGATACCACAGCCTCTCTCAAAGAGTTGGAATGATGCCCTCTCTCAGTGAAGCATTATTCACCTCTGCCAACGCTCGACCAGTGCCTTTTTCTGACCAACAGGAATACCAAGGTTTAAGCATGTATTATTGCCTTGTCTCCATGATCTCAGGTTGAACCTCACCCATGATCTAATGTTGCACAAATGGAAATACCTCTGTAGAAATATTCACTCCAAACCCCATTCTAGAAGACTCCAAGTCAAAACACATACAACATACATGTTTTCAGTGGTACAAGTTGAAGAACTCTCTGAAATTAAAAAAGGAAACAATGGAAACACGTGAAAGATGAAATAAACGGTATCATATTTGGTGTAGGAACCTGTAGCACTCTCATTGTTATGTGCCATAAATTTGCCTGTGACTTATGGCGACCGTATGAATGAGAGATCTCCAAATTGTCCTGTCCTCAACAGCCCTGCTCAGTCCTTGGTAAACTCAAGCATGTGGCTTCCTTTAGGGAAGCAATCCAACTTGTATTTAGTCTTCCTCTTTTCCTGCTGCCTTCAACTTTTCCCAGCATTATTGTTTTATTCAGTGAATCTTACCTTCTCATAAAGTATGATAGCCTTAGTTTCATCATTTTTGTCTCCAGAGATAGTTCAGGTTTGATTTGCTCCAGGACTCACTTGTTCATCTTTCTGGCAGTCCAGGATATCCACAAACCTCTCTTCCTACATCACATTTCAAACAAATCAATTTTTTTCTTCTCAGCTTTTTTTAACTGTCCAGTTTTCACACCCATACATGGTGATTGAAAATACATGAGTATAGATGATCTCAGTTTTGCTCTTCAGTGACACATCCTACTTGATGATCTTTTCTAATTCCTTTATTGCTGTCCTTTCGAGTCTCAGTCTTCTGATTTCTTGGCTGCAGTTTCCGTTTGGATTGATGGTTGAACCATGATATACAAAATCTCTATTTCAATTTCTTCATTGTCACCATTAAATTTGTGTAGTTCTTCTGTAGTCATGATTTTTGTCTTAATGCTCAACTGCGGTCCTGCTTTGGCACTTTCTTCTTTCATTTTCACTAAAAGTCATTTCAAGTCATTGCTGCTTTCCACCAGTAAGATGTTGTCATCAGAATATCTTAAATTATTAATTTCTCTTCTGCCAAATTTCACTCCTCCATCTGAAAGTAGTCTGGTTTTCAATATATTTTCTGTGTACAGAATGAATAGATAAGAGGATAAAATGCATCCTCATCTGACACTTTGGCTTCAGGAAACCATTCCGTTCCTCTATTTTCTGTCCTAAAAGTAGCTTCTTGCCCACAATACAAGTTAGACATAAGGACAATCAAGTGCTGAGGCATACCCATTTATTTCAGAACAACCCATAGTTTCTCATGATCAAGAGAAACAGTCAAGAGCTTTGCTGTAGTCAATGAAACATAGACTTATCTTCTTCTAAAACTCTTTGGTGCACCCCAGTAGCCAGTGGATATATTCAATAAGATATCAAGTGCCTCTTCCTTTTTGAAATCCAGCTTGAACATCTCTAGCAGGAGTAGCATGCTCCCCTTAATGCCTGTGGGCTCTGTACACTGAATAGATCTATCATCTCAATCTTGGCTCGTAAATGGAAAGCTAACTAAACTTGGGTTTAGTCTAAATACTTGGTTAACATTTTCTTCAATCACCTAGAGTTCTCTGCCAGATGAGATCTGCTAGAACTGTGAATAGCAGTGACGTTTTCTGACCTTGGATTTAATTTCTATCTGTGAATTTCTAAAGCATCAGACTTCTGAGATTTAGGTCACTTTGCCATGTCTCTGTTTTCAGTTCAGCTGATGACCTAAAATGTATATACTCGAGTATAAGCCGACCCGAATATAAGCCGATGCACCCAATTTTACCACAAAAAACTGGGAAAACTTATTGACTCGAGTAGAAGCCAAGGGTGGAAAATGCAGCAGCTACTGGTAAATTTCAAAAATAAAAATAGATACACAATTGTGTCTCACAGCTCAGAAAGATCGAACAGTAGATACTGCCCTTCTGAGCTGCGAGACACACTTCACTGCCTGCGGAGGGAGGACTCATACCAGATGCTGCGCTTATCTACTGCTCTACTGCTGCGCTTATCTACTGCTCTACTGCTGCGTAACAAGATGGAGGGAGACGGAGGATGGAGGAGGAAGGTGGGAGGAGGAAGGTGGGTACATAGAATATGCAGAAGGAGGAGGATGGGAGTGTCCTGGAAGTGGACACTCCCGTAAAGATCTTTAAGAGACATAGCTGACAGGGAAGAAGGGGGTGAATGGGCTTCCCTAGGCTTGTAAACAAAGATGCCGTCACTGTGACCTCTGTTCAGAGTGGTCTTTGAAATACTGACATGCTGCCGGGAAAAAGTTTTCATCTACAGCTCCTTCATTTAGACATAGACTGCTATTATCCTCCCAGCACGGTGTCTGCCTGCGGAGTCTGAAAAATGCAGTGTACTTAACCCGGGTCATCAGACCACCCACAGAGGCTGCAGGCGTGTGTAGATGAGCGGGGGAGTCCGGAGAACACCCGCACTGCAGGGGAGAACATGTAATTTTGACACTGACTCAAATATAAGCTGAGGGGGGTGCTTTTTCAGCAAAAAAACTGTGCTGAAAAACTCGGTTTATACTCGAGTATATAGGGTACATAAATGCTTAACTAAAAAAAAACCCTCTGACATCTTGGCTGAACCGCTTAATCAGTGGGTTTTCTCCTTTATTTACAAGATTTTAGTATAGACTGCACATTAAAAAAGAATCTGGGGAAAAAATCAGCACTTCCACTAGTATACTGTTTTGCCTCACTGGACTGAAACCTTATTTTGGTTCTGATCCAAAACAGAGCCTCATTTTGGGAAAACCAACACTCTTCATGTCTCCCATTAACTGCAATGGGAATATGAACAAATGAGTAAAATATTTTCAATGATAATTTGAACTGGATGAAATTTACCGCCATGGTCACCCATTTTGAGGGGATGAAGGTTAACCAATTTGCAGAACAGGCAAAAACCTCTGTACAAGGTACATTTAAAGTTTCCACTTGTTTTTGCTTCTAAATGATCTCTTATTTTCTCTGTGGTTCTTAGAATAATTTGTATAAACACAACACACTGTGTATATGGACATGCAGCAACATTTCAAAGGGCTAGTCTAGATATTAGGGAGCTTTGTAGAATATGAGAATTTTTGAGAGTGGAAGTAGAATTAATAGGAGCACCTCTACTGCTGCTTCTTTTGTATGTTCCTCCCCAAACCACTGTTGTTGTTGTTTAGTCGTTAAGTCGTGTCTGACTCTTCGTGACCCCATGGACCAGAGCACGCCAGGCCCTCCTGTCTTCCAGTGCCTCCAAACCACTGTAATTGGAGGTAAAAACTGGAGAGCCTTGATAAAGTCATTTCCTCATTGGAAGCAGAGCTGTCAATCACAAAGCTACAATTCTGTAGAATGAACAATTTTATTTTAAAAGTGCTCATTTCATTAAATAAATACGATTATGTCATTGTGTATACATACTTATGGACACAAAGAATGGAGTGAAAATCATAAATACACAGTGCAGGTCCAAAAGAATTTGGACTCTGGACATTTAGCAAGTCCTCTAAATGTTACTGAAATCAGAGCAAATGTTTGTATTTGCACAGAGTCTTCAGAGAAAAACTTTGTTCTTGGTACATTCAGATTCAAATTATGTCATACATGGAAAGGAAAGCTAACTCTGAATTGTTTCATGTGAACTCTGCAAAATACTAGAATAGCATTAAAGTGCTTCAGTAAATTCCTTATTCCCCTCCAACAAAAAGCATGCTTCAAATAAGTAATTATGTAAAATACGGCATAACTGATTTATAACTATAATCTCTAAGCTTTCACTTGGCGGAATAATGTTTTCTGATTTGCTTTACTAGGCAGGTGCTTTAACACTTGCATTATGTGTTCGACACCAAGGTCTGATTCACAACAGAGACCAGACTATAAGTGTATTGAACTGTACATATATGATAGCTGGAATATTGTTCATGTGCATAAGGCTGATAATGTCATCATTTATTGTCTTTAATTTGTAATTAAAAGCTTCCCCTGACAGGTTCCGAGGCCCTTTCAACCTGGGAAAAACCTTTGAAGCCTTGGGATTTGTGGGGGGGCGGGGGAGGATGAGTCATTTATGTCCAAAAATTGCCACAGCTGCTATCTTTGGACATTAATAGCACACACCCTGTCCTGAGGCTCCCAAAGTCTTCCCCAGGCTAAAAGAAATCTCTATGGACCTCAGAACCTGAGGGATTGGGGAAAAGAAACTGTGGCTGACATCATCAAGCTTATACTGTATGCTCAGTGCTGCATGAATGGGAGAAATGTAAAGGCTTGTAGTTTTATGCTGAAGAAATTGACAACTTTAAACAACTTTAAACATCATTTTTAATATTTTATTTTAACCTTTTCCCTGGACTTTTTTATTTCTTTGGTTTTGTTTGTAAACTCTGCTTATTATGTTATAGATAGCAGCCATAAGTTGATCAGTGCTATGACACATGGTTTATGTAGGGTCATAAGGTGAATAAAGCTGTGTTTCTAAAAAAACAACAACACATATTCTTACTTTAGAAAGGGAAGTATGAAGTCAGTCCTTGGCTATGGAAAAATTATAGCAGCTATGTAAAAGAGAGTATTGACTGTTTGCCTGGGTTGGTGATGGGGACAATCAAAGAGAAGGACTTTGTGCAGGATTGTTATCTGGGCAATGGCACACACAGCTACAGAATTTGTATGAGCACTGCAGCATCACTGGGCATTTATAAATTTTTAATGTGCTCCAGGTGTCTATCAACACTAAAACACAGACATAAAAATAAATCTGGATCATAAAAGGCAATTTAAAAAAATGACAAACAAAACATTCATTTACATTGCTGAGAGCACTGACCTGAAGAGGCAGAAGCTGTGCTTCTCCACTAGCTATATGACCTTCTAAAACTGTTTGAGTCAGGAAAGAACTACAGTGGTGCCTCGACTTACAAACGTCCCTACTTACGACCATTTTGAGTTACGACCAGCTCCGGCCGCAAAATTTTGCTTCTACTTGCGACCGGAGCTTCCACTTACGAACAGAAAAAAGCAGGGGAAAAAGGCAGGAGATTCAAATTTCTAACTGTAGGTGGCGACGAGGTTGCTTCTTTGTAGCTCTTTCACCCCAGCAGTTAGAGAGTGTGCGATCGGAGAAGGCTGCCTGGTAAGGTAAGGTGCTGTTTTCTGCTTTTTAAAAACTGTTCTGGGTGTTTTTGCAGCGTGGTTTTGGGCTGGGGGGGGGGTGTTTATGTTTCTGTGCTGTGATGGGTCTTGGGCGGTTTGTTTGTTTTTTGGTTTGTTTCCCCCCCCATTTCCGATGGGTCTTGGGGGTTTGGTTGCTTTTTGGAGTGTTTTTTCCCATTTCCGATAGGTCTTGGGGGGTTTGTTTGTTTTTTTGGTTTTCCCCCCCCCATTTCCGATGGGTCTTGGGGGGTTTGGTTGCTTTTTGGGGTTTTTCCCCCATTTCCGATGGGTCTTGCATGCTTCCCTTGCTTTTTCCTTTGTTCTCTTTGCATTTCGGACCTGGTCCCTTTGTTTTCTGTGCATTTTCGAACTGCATCCTTTGTTCTATGTGCATTTCGGAACTGCTCCCTTTGTTTTCTGTGCATTTCCGAACTGCATCCTTTGTTCTCTGTGCATTTCCGACCTGGCCCCTTTGTTTTCTGTGCATTTCCGATGGGTCTTGCACGCTTGATTGCTTTTCTTTTCTTTTTTCCCCTTCGGCCGGAAGGGATTAATCGCGTTTCCAATGGGTCTTGCAGTGATTTATTTTTTTTTGGTGATTTTTTTCTTCGGCCGGAACGGATTAATTGCATTTCAATGCATTTCAATGGGAAATGGTGCTTCGACTTACGACCATTTCCACTTACACCCATCTTCCTGAACCAATTAAGTTCGTAAGTCGAGGCACCACTGTAGTGTCCTATAAAAAGTTTCAGAGTTCTAGAGGTTCTTGAAAAAAAACATCATATAACCATTGACTATGAAAGCAAATGAGAATATCATGCATGCTGAGGAGTTTCAGAAGGGTCAAGTCATCTGTAGAATGTGGCCTAAGAACTTGATTACAACAACGTCCAAACAAAGCTTTCCCTCCCAGCAAGGAAAGTGAATTGCAACGAGGAAAGGATTGTGTTTCTGTCCACACACACATGTACTTTCTCATACACAGCCTCAAGGTACCCTCTAATTTTCAGCCTCGCTGGGCAAGGTTCCGTCTCTCTCTCTCGTGACTTCGCGCCTGCGTGCGTGCACAACTCCGCCTCCCCCGTGCACTGGGTTCTGTCGCGATCGGAAACTAACACAATCACTGCGTGGAGGAAAACAGCTGCGCACAGGGAGGCAGAGACGTGTGCACACGTGTCCAGCTTAGTGAGAACCTTGCACAGCCTCCAACCCCAAGCCAGAACTACATAGGGCTCTTGGGGCCAAAAAGGCCATGCCCCCCTGTTGCAATCAATGAAAGGTCCAGCTTCATAATCTCCTGTGAGATTGTACAGGCTGATTTCCTAGCAGACTGTGGCCTATGAGTTGGTTCTATCTGACTCTCACTCTGTTGTCCTTACGGATATTCCAAATCCAATGCCTTCTTTGGTGGTAGCCTAACTTTTATTTTAATACATTTCACCATCTGCTTATCTACATTAATGCTCAAAAACACCTCACAGGTTCTGCAGTAAACAATGTAACATTAAAAGCAAATTACTGAGACTAAAATTGCATTGTCTATATGAAGAGAAGATCTTAGATGGCTAATCCATAAATTAACACATTTTTACTACTATAACTTCATCAACAGTAACATCTTTCACTCAAGACTATTGCTCTCCCTGCATATATCTGAGACTATTCAAATGTTACTCACCACTCACAACCAGTGCTAGATTTCTGCATCCTCAAAAATGAAAACAGACTATGGTTGTGTTCTTGGTGCTAACCTGTACTGGTTGTTGGTCCTCAAACCTTCTTAACAGAGGAGTGCCAATGAGAGATTATTGGAATGAGTGACAATCCTAATACATTGGTGCCTCGATTTACGACCATAATCCGTTCCAGAAGATGGACGTAACTCGAAATGGTCGTAAATCGAAGCACCATTTCCCATAGGAATGCATTGAAATGCAATTAATCCGTTCCGGCTGAAGAAAAAAATCACAAAAAAATAAATAAATCACTGCAAGACTCATTGGCAATGTGATTAATCCCTTCCGGCCAAAGGGGGGGGGGGGAGAAAAGCAATCAAGCGTGCACGACCCATCGGAAATGCACAGAAAACAAACGGAGCAGATCGAAAATGCACAGGGAACAAAGGGGGCAGGTCGGAAATGCAAAGAAAACAAAGGAAAAAGCAAGGGAAGCATGCAGGACCCATCGGAAATGGGGGAAAAAAACCCAAAAAGCAACCAAACCCCCCAAGACCCATCGGAAATGGGGGGGGGGAAACTGAAAAAACAAACAAACCCCCCAAAACCTATCGGAAATGGGAAAAAACACTCCAAAAAGCAACCAAACCCCCAAGACCCATCGGAAATGGGGGGAAAACAAACCAAAAAACAAACAAACCCCCCAAGACCCATCACAGCACAGCAGAAACATAACCCCCCCAGCTCAAAACCACACTGCAAAAACACCCAGAACCGTTTTTAAAAAGCAGAAAACAGCACCTTACCTTACCAGGCAGCCCCAAGCCTCCCTGCAAACACACACACACGGTCACTCAGAAGCAGAAGGAGGCAGTCCCAAGCCTCCTCCAACACACACTCTCTAACTGCTGGGGCGGAAGAGCTACAAAGAAGCAGCCTCGTCACCACCTAGTTAGCAATTTGAATTTCCCGCCTTTTCCCCCTGCCTTTTTCTGTTCGTAAGTGGAAGCTCCGGTCGCAAGTAGAAGCTAAATTTTGTGGCCGGACCAGTTCGTAAGTCGAATTGGTCGTAAGTAGGGACGGTCGTAAGTCGAGGCACCACTGTAGAAAATAAGTTCATAGTGTGACCTTCAGTGGAAAGCTGAGCCTTGTTTTGCAGCTGAAAAAGAGACAAGCATACCACTGAATAACACAAAAATCACTTATATTTTCCCACATATTTCAGATAGAGTCTTACTTTTGTTATTTTTAAGAATGCTATATAAATGTTAATGCTTTTATCTTATCTTTGATTTTCCTATTAATTTAAATGAATTAAATATCAACATACACAGTGTGATTTCAAACTCTAACAATGCTTTCAAACTAGCATACATGCTCAGGACGGCCAGAATAGTGAAGATATCTAGGGAACCTGGGCTTAGATTCTGAGAGCTATGACAGACAAGTTGCTGTGAACTACACTTGTTCTTATTCACCTGTTTTAAATTTCCATCCTGTCAAAATAAGAGGGAAGGCAAGCGAGAGAGGTGGAAGGGAAAGGAGGCCTACTTTTATGTAAGCTCAAGTTTTTTCACACGTTAAAACAAGAGGATACATCTAAATATGGGCAAATTGACTCCACAATATATAACTTTGGGCACATCTACACTAGCTCTTTTGGAGCAGGCTAGTGTGGGCTAGATTGCTTGGGAGTCGGGTGGAGGTGCAATATGCCATTTGGTACAATCCTTGGATCCATATGGCATATCAGAGCTCAAGCAACCCTATTTGGTCCAGCTCTTTCTGATATTGTGAAGTGGCTTAAGACGGAAGACACTTTATGATATTATAAATTCAAACCAGAAGGAGCCTTGGTAGTCGGGAAAGCTCACTTTTGGTCCATTCCCAGCGATCACGCATACTGGAAATGGACCAAACTAGAGCAATTGTACCCTCAAAAAGGTGCAAGTAGGACTGCTCTAGGGACGGTTTGGTTTGCTCCAGTGATTACATAGTGCGATCACCAGAAAAAAGGAGCAACAACAAACTGTCCCCGCAGTAGACCAAACAGCGGGACAATTGCCTGTCTGATCAAGCTCTTTGTCTTGCAGAAGGGTCGCCTTTGGTAAAGTGCTAAGGTACAGAAATAATACACAAGGCGATATATAAAAATGTCTCTGTACACCAGTGTAATACTACAATTAATACCATAGTACTGATTGCACAGCCAGGATAATTTTAGTTGTCCATAGGTGTAAGCAACTGATTTTTGTTTCTACTATACTGTATGACATTTACCAACAATGAACTGCTGAAAAATCAACTTTCCAAATTGTGATTTCAGTCCATTTTTTTCTCTCCTGAGCAAATCAGGCCATAAGACTTCAATAATTAAAAATAAAATATACTTCTTTACACTGCATAAACACCCTTTGCACTTTTAATGTTTTAATGACATGCTTTCAGCTGTTATGCCACCCAAATGATTGTCTCTATTAAGACAAATGCAGTGGATTTTAGGTTTAATTTTGTTTTTCATGTCTAATGTTATAATAAACTGACTAATTCCAGTATTGGGACTAACAGAAGACAATTCAGTCTTTGTCAAACTGGCTGGCAGAGGGCAGTCTAAGTCTGAGACCAAATAGCCAATCCAGGTTTTCATATATGCCCCATGACTTACAACCAATACATCGGCATCCAGTACTTCAGGAGTACCATTAGAATCAGAATGAAATAGTAATCCACCATCATCCTTTGCTAACAATGTGGCAGAATGTCCTTTTGCCACATCCGTGCCTTTTCTTTCTTTGCTCGGGGAAATTTGCTTTTCTGAACATACTTCACAGGCAATAAGGTTGCAAAGGTGTTCAAAAAAATCCTGAGCACGTGCTTTCACCTAAAGAGGGAAAGAAAAACTAAAATAATTGCAAATATTTTTTTCTCATTAACTCTTATACATTTGTCCTCAAACTCCTTTCTGTGCACATGAAAAACGTATTCAAATCCTTCCTTGCTTCCCCAAACCTCTCTCATTTGTGAAACCTTTGATATAACTACTTCAGAGAGAAAGAAATAAAGAAACCAATGCCAGGATTCAAATTATAGCAGTGTAATACCCTGAAAATGAAGGGCCCACACAAGCTAGCTCCTGGTAGGATAACTTCCACCCACAGAAAGGAGTTAACAAAGCACGGAAAATACAATACATACTCCCTTTTCCTTCACAGAAAGAAAGGATACTTCTATGGAATTCCAGAAGTAAAATTGATCACCAGAACAGATCATCCCCAAGTGGTCAAGTATTAGGAATAACTTCCTTAATGCAGCAGGAAGAACAGGCTGCTAGCCTGTAACTATGATTCTTCAAGTAGTTGTCTGTGAACCCACATAAATAAGTCTTGGATCTGTGGAGAGCCACATACAGAACCTCTAGAGCTATGCAGTTTAAGCAGGAACCCAGCCGTACCCTCCATCATGTATATCATGTCTAAGCATGCCCCAGCTCAAGCCTCTCAGTTCCAGTCCACCACCAGACAAAAAGCTTTAGGGGAGGAAAGTGGCATATTTGAGTTTGCAGACAACTACTCCAGTTACAGGTAAGGAACCTATAATAATTTATATTAATAATTTTTGTTGAGGCCCTTAACAACCCCAGTATGAACAAATGCAACCAGCACATCTACTATCACACCTTTGTTGGCACTACAGTAGTTTATACTGCCCTCAGAGCAGGCATACAGAGGGCCTCCTCTGAAACCAGATATTAACAACCTCCAAACACATGCTTTTTCTTGAATGCACCTGCATGCATCTTGTGTACACAGCCCATTCTCCTGTAGCTACCACACACACAGCTACAGGATTCAAGGCATGACTTACTTCTTGTTCTAGCACCAATAAAGGTGGAAAAGCCAAATGATAAGTGTGGTTGGCAGCATATTCACTTACTTCATCTAGTGTTTCTCCCCCAGGAGGTGTAAAAGATGGACATTGTTCCCCAGCAGCTTTTGCCAAGGCCTTGAGATCACTCAGAGGCCTTCCTTCTGCAATTCCATATTTCTGTCAAAAAGAGTAATATATTAAATGATGGTGATGCAATTCAAATGCAGAGCATTTGGGAGACATTTTGGTCACATCTCTGATAGAAAAGCAGAGCATTTCTTAAATGCTACATCATTCTCAACATAAAAAAAATTCCAAAATGGTTTACCAAAACCAATCTTCAGTCTAGTACTGGCTATTAAAAACTGATCTTCTGCTAAGTAATCACTAGGGGGAGTCTGAAAAGCCACCAAATGTCATGGGTATAAAACAGACTCCAGATATATTTCACCAGGTTTTGCCCTGGCCCTCCCAGTAATTACTGAACTGAAAGTACTGAGACATTGCCTAAAAATGCAGACTTTTAAATAGCTAGTACCCCCTATACCAAGTACCAGCTGGGACATCTGGCCACCGAACCAGGGGTCAGGGGTTCAATCCCCCTTACCTTGTAGGACAACAGTCAGCTTGTATGATCTTGAGCAAGCTACATGGTGCCCCCAAATGAAGGGAATGGTAAACTGCTTTTGAGTACGCTACTGTATATCTAGAAAACCTCAGAAAGATTCATCAGAATCAAAATAATTGCACATAATTATACAGTACTACCCACCAACAGTAAATGTTGGGTTCTCCTAAGTTCTCAATTCCAGTGACTTCTGACTACTCTGTTCAAAGCAGAGAGATTATATCTACTTTATGGTGGGCAATTCTAGAGAATCTGGTCTTCATTTACCCCCCTGGGAACTTGCACCCCAATCCCTCTCTATGGCCCTATTGATACCCAAACTGATTTTAAAAACCGGGGCCCAGATGGTCAATTGTACCCTTAGTTTTGAAAAAAGGCCTCTAAGGGCCTAACAAGTTAAGGGAAGAATGGTCAGAAATGGCCAGTGGTGCCCACAAGTGGTCACTATTGTCGATTTCGGGTCAAATTTTATTCAGTTTTGGGGGGGTGAGGCCACAGGGAGCCAGGAGAAAGCATCTGCCTTGTGGGTCACACTTTGTCCATCTTTTATTTAGATAATGTAGCAATTATCTCGCTAAACAACTAAAAACAGTCCACAGAACCATAGAATCATGAAATTAGAAGGGGCCTATAAAGCCATCAAGTCCAACCCCCTGCGCAGTGCAGGAATATAAATCAAAGGATATCTGCCAGGTTGTCTAATTTTCTCTTGAATGCCTCTAGTGTTGGAGCACTCACCACCTCTCGAGGTAATTGGTTCCACTGCTGTACTGCTCAAAGTGCTTCATCAAGCTACATGGTTTGTAACTGATGCTGTAATCCTGTGCAACAGAAAGGAGGAACCTGTGGTCCTCTGGATGCTGTTATTCACCTTCAGTTTTCATATCTGAATGGAGAAAGGCTGTCCATCCCCGCTATATACACCTCCCTGGGTGTATGACTAGTTGAACTCAGTGCAATGTAAATTTTGGTAGATGTGTGTAGGACGGTGCTGAAACAAGCCCAACGAATTGAAGGAATGACAATCATGTTAAAATGAGAATTTGTCATTATGAATTCCTTCTCCAAAGCAGCATTTGTGAAGAACCTTGGCCTTCAGTCAATAAGGAAACAAAAAGAGTTCAGAGTCAGAAATTGTGTTAAATCTGGCTATAATCTTCTCAGTCTATAACTCTGGTAATGGGATTCCATATTTTTCTAGTGGCTTCTTAAAGCAAATTCTTTAAAAGTTATCATTTCTGCATCCTCATCTAAAGGTAGGAATCATTCACACATGACTTCTGATAAAGCCACAGAGTAGGGCAGGGGAGCCCAGGATTTATTGGAAGGTCCATATGTGCATTTATTTTAGCTAATATATTTGTATACAACCGTTCTGCTGAGGCACTCAGAGGACTGTGCATTTTAAAATACTAACATTAAAAAAAATTACAAAAAGAACAAAGTCTTAGAATGACTGAAGATCTCCTCTGAGGCCAAAGGCATGAGCTGCCTTGCCTTAGTTTCCTAATTATTATTTTTGCTCAGGACACAAAGGTCTTAAGCAACCCTGGGGAAAGTTAAGGCAGGCAGCAGCATAGGCTCAAGTTCATGGTCCTTCAGCAAGTGATGGGATGAAATCTTATGCTGTAATAGATATATTTGTCTTGAAGATTGCACAAGACTGGTTTTCATGATTCTGATGATTCTATAGAGAAAATGGAAATAATTTTTATAACTTACTCGTTCCCGAAGTCTTTCATCATATTTTACAGCAATCTCTTTGCAGAATTGACTGTTTCTAAGAATTGAGTCAGTTGTCTGAAACAATAAGCATGCAATTCATGTTTTAAAAAATATAGGTGTTATTTAGGCTACTTATTTCTGGAAATAAATTCAACATTCAAAGATTTTTTAAAAATTCAGTGTCTGCATATACTTTGCATACTTTGGGGAATATATAAAACAAAAAAAGAGTACTTTGACATTAGGGGATTTTTTTTGTTAGATCTTCTGTCAATATTTTAATTTTATTAAACTGATAAGCACACTTCCACAAGAAAACAAGGCTATTACATTTGCTCCAATTTTCCCATGCTACCTAAAATGCCATTTTATGTATCATTCTTTTCAGTGCTGTTACCTGTTTCTGGTAATAATTTCTCTTTCTCTGGTCTTTTGGAAAGTTAGAGAATGTCTTTTAACAATTTTTAATGTACACAAGTAACTAGAATTCTTCAGGGTACTGTGCTATATAGGTTCGAAACAATACCTAACAGATGGAGCTATAAATCAGAATGTCCCTGTTTCAAACCCACCTTTACAATGAACTTACCCAACATGCTTTGGACAACCATTGTTTCTTAGTATTGGCCTCCATCTGATTTCTGGGTTTAATAATACTGACCTACATTATAAATTTAGATATCATACAAGAACTGCTATATAAATAGTATTACTATTATTGTTATTATTATCTTTCCCAAACACCACTGTGATCCAATTGTTAGTGATTGACTAGAACCAGGGGACCTCTGTTCACATAACCTTCTCAGACATGAAACATTTTGAAGTTAAAAAAAAATCATTTTGTTGTCAAAGAGCATGTTTTGCATGAATACTGTTGCCTCTCATAAACAATGGGCTCAAATGTTTCCATTCTGATGAGAAAAGACAACTGAAGAGATGCAGAAAGGTAAAGACCTTTCAATGCAACCCTGCTTAACTTAATATACCTTGTGCTCTGCCTCCCATATGGAAATATTACAACTTCTTGGTGGTATGTGGCCTTAATTTTTCTGCATGATTTATTTTATATAAGAAAAAGTTGACCAATTCCAAACGAACAGACTGAATTAGTTCAGAAAACTTCACAGGTTTAGCTTCCAAGTAAAAACTAATAAAACAATAAGATCACGCTTCTGACAGGAAAACACGTCCTGCCATCTTCGTGATTATAAACGGTATATTAACTACAGTACGCACGGTGATACACACTCAATAAGATTACATCACAAAACATTCCAGGTGTACTGCTTGCTTAATCTACTTTCTGCTGTCCTGACGAGATCAATTATAGGAAGCCACGAGTCACTAAGTCTTTGTCCTTCCTCTTGGTTTACCACATTATTTCTCATAGGTATGTCTAAAGACTCTTATCAGTCTCAAATTCCAAGATGTGTTTTCCTGTTGAAAGCTTGATCTTTAATTTTTTAATTAAAGTTTTTACTTCGAAGCTAAACCTGTCAAGTTTTTTGAGCCAATTGAGTCTGTTTGACTGGGATTAGTCAACTTTTTTATGATGCTTCAAGAAAGCAGAAAGGTTTTCATTGTTTTATTTTATTATTTTATTGCTGTTTGCTTATGATTTATTTCACTTCTTTTTGTTGTAAACCACCCATAATAATAATAATAATAATAATACCTGAATAAATTATTTAAATTGAAAATAATAATAATGAGGAGGAGAAGGAAGAGGTGGTGGTGAAGGAGAAATGTAATTTAACTTTTATTGCTAATGCTTGCTCTTTTTTGTTACTAACCTAAACAAAACCCTTCAGATGCTCTTGGACTACAGTTCCCATAACTCATATTCATTGGCTAGAGACAGATGGAAGCTGTAGTCTGCAGTGGCCCTGGAGAAGCATGTGGATATGTACAGATTTGTGTCTTCAGTCAGGACAGTAACAGTATAACAACATAGCATGCTTCAGAAGTCATTAAAAGGCAGGCTATTACAAAGTAAATGAAATATAGTAAATTACAGTAAAAAGGTAATATGGATGAATTGCATTCCACCATGATAAGCAGCAATAGAAAAGGAGCACAACAGCATTTATGGTATATATGCAAAAAAAAATTAATCAACAACCAGAATCCTGCTGGTGTTCATGTACAGTTGGCATGAGCTGCTGTACTAATTTCAGCTACTTGACAATGTGTCAAAGCACATCTGTCACGTGTCACACATACAACTGAACAAGTGAGATGTGCCCCAGCAACTTATCAATTAGCCACAGTTAGCTGCAGTAAAAACAAACCTTAGGTGAACTCCATTAAAGGATTTCAGTCAAGGGACAGATTTGACACTCGTTTGAGGATGGGCCACACTGATTTTGAAGTACAAAAGAATTTCAGCAGTTTTACAGGTATTTTTAGTGGTCATATTTCTACAAAGTATGCTGTGGTACACCTTTTTGGCCTCTCTATTTGTACTCTATCTTTCCAGAAATTATTTGTCACTAGGTTAAGGGGAACACCTATTGCACAATTTGCTCTGATAGCAATGAAATATGTTGGTAGTTGTTAAAACTCAGAGTGAATCTGACTGAACACGGGCAAGAGATTCTTCAACAGAAGGGTAATTCCATGGCAGTGGTAACAGCAAAGAAAGCCTTCTCTGCCACCATTGCATCTGTGCAGTATCATCGAGCAGAGCTGTTTCAAGTGGTCATGGACATTATGTGTTGGACCACTAGCAGGGATCATGGACTACTTGACAGCCCACTGTGAAGAATTAGCGTGATACTTTGCAGACAAAATCACCTGGATCCACTCTGACTTATCTGCTATGGTTGACACAGATCCTGTGGATGTAACTTTGTTTGCTCTATATTAATAGATTTGTTCCAATTTGTCGCACTTGAGGATGAGAATATAATCACTGAAGAGATGAGACCCACCATATGTGTGCTGGATCCCTGCCCTTCTAAGATCTTAAAAGGAACCAAGGGAGAACTGGTTGAGTAGGTAAGGGGAGTGCTGGACATCTCTCTGGCTCAAGGCACAACATTCTGCCTAAAAGAGACAGTTGTAAGACCTTTTTTGACAAAATCCTCTCTGGACCTCACTAAACTAGACTACTATCAGCCATCTCCAATGTTCCATTTTTGGGCAAGGTGCTAGAACATATGGTGCCCTCTCAGCTCCAGGGACTGCTGGATGAAAGAAATTATTTAAATTCATTTCAGTCTAGTTTCAGGTTTGGTTAGGGGACAAAGTCAGCTTTGGTCACTTTCTTGGATGCCCTACACCAGGAAGTGGTGAACCTTACAGTGACTTTCAGTATCATCAACTAAGGTATCTTCTGAATAGAAACAGGCACAAACCACAAAATTGTCGTTTGTGGCTACCCAGGGACCGGTTCTTTTTTTAAAAAAAGGTTCGTGCCTGGAGGGAGGGGAAACTAACCTCCTTACCCCGCACTCCTGTTGCCTCCCTACCTGGTCCTGCCGTCTCCTCCTCTTTCTCCTCTGCTGCCACCACTATCTTGAGATACATCAACCCGGCTTTCCTTCCAGGAGCCAGGTCGGCTGTTTCTCCACATGCAACCACCTATCAACTGATCAGTGGGCACATGCACAGAGTCAGCTGGCCCGGCTCCTGGAAGGAAAGCCGAGTTGATGTCTCTCAAGACAGTGGCAGAAGAGGAGGAAGCAACAGGATCAGGTAGGGAGGCGACAGGAGCAGTAGGAAGGGGGTGGGTGGCAGGTTGTGGAGGCAGGGGGGAATGAACCAGGAAGTTCATGAAATCGAAAACAAGTTCAGTTTGGGTTGGGTTCATCAGTTTTGATGAATCTGAACCGACCTGAACCAATGAACCAGGAATTTTAACCCAAACTTTCTGGTTTGTTTTTAAGTTCATGCCAATCTCTATTTCTGAACCATCTCTATGGGACTGGATCTAGGGGCACTGTTTTGCAGTGGTTCTGGTCCTTTCTGGTGTTGGGAGACTCCTGTCACACACCTTGGCCATTGGCATTTCTCAGTGTTCTGTTCTGTCCCCCATGCTATTTAACATCTACATGAAACCGTTGGAAGAGGCTGTCTGCAGTTTTGAGGTTTAGTGTCACCAGTATGCTAAGGACACCCAACTCTATCTCTCCTTTCCATCTAATTCAAATGAAGCTTTTCTTGGCTCTCAATCAGTGCTTGACATCTGTGATGGACTGGATGATGGCAAACTGAAGCTTAATCCTGGCAAGACAGAGGGGCTCCTGGTCAGTTGTAACTCAGATCAGATAAGAGGGATCCTTCCCATGTTACATGGGGTTATGGTCCTCCTGAAAACTCAGGTTTGTACCTTGAATGTACTCTTGGACTGACTGCTGAGTCTGGATACCCAGGCCTGAGCAGTGGCTAGGAGAGTATTTGCACCGTTAAAGCTGCTGGGTCTGTTCCTTCAAATGCCTGACTTGCTAAAGTGACACATGCCTTAATTATATACTGTTTTGTTTTATTACTGTAACATGCTCTATATGGGGCTGCGACTTGGAAAGTTCAGCTGGTTCAAAATGCTGCAGCTAGTCTGGTGACTGAGCCAGTTACAGGGATCATAACTCCTTTGTTACAACTTCACTGGTTGCCAGTCCATCTCTAGGTCCAGTTCAATGTATTGACTTAAAAAGCCCCATACCTATAAAGCTCCACATACCTTGGGTGCAGGCTATCCAAAGGACCATGTCCCAATATACTCCCCCTCCCAAGTCTATGAGATTGGGGGGACACTTTCTCTTAGTCTCACCACAATCACTGGCATGTTTGGTGAGTACTCTTGAGTGCTTCTCCTGTGACTGCTCTCAGTCTATGGAATCCCCTCCCTCAGAAGGCTAGGTTGGCCCTCTACATTTCTAGCCTTCTGCCAGCAGGTAAAAATCCACCTGTTTAAGCTTGCTTTTGATTTGTGAACACCCTGGTAGTACTGAAATTTTTAGTGGGGGAGGGAGATGCAGCATATTCTATTTTTATCATCTGTTTTAAATTTGTTTTAATTTGCTTTGAACTTGAGATGTTTTCAATATTGTTATAGCTTCAATTGTATTTTAATAGTAATACTCTAATGTATTGTGATTTTGAATATATGTATACATTTTAGCTGCTGTACACCACCTTGAGTCCTTTCATTGAGAGAAAGGCATGGTATAAATGAAGTAAATAAACATTCCATTTCAGGAGCCATTTTAGCCTATGGTGGTGATAAGGTATCATGTTGTACATGCCTAGCAACAGTTTATAAACTATACAGAGAAATAGGAGAAGAAATATGTGCTATAGCTTATATACTTCCAATTTAACATTGGAAACAGCTGAAGAGGGCTTCTGCCTGAGTGATAAAATATGAAACTGACTTCAAGGAAGAAGAAATGCCTTGAAAATAAAGGTGCTTAGAACTCAGCCTGCAAAACAGCTGAGAATAGCACTGTCAGAGCTTGTGAAATCTGACCCAACATTGACACAAGGAAAGAGAAAAGTGCTGAAAACAAAGAACAAGTGTTGCATTTGAACAGTTTAACTTGCTCCAACATATGGTTTGTCTTCCTAAAAAGAAGTTAGTAGCAATATCACTACTACTTTTTTGTCTCCAAGCTCCTAAGCCTCAGTGCTGCTTTTGGGCTTTTACACCCTGCATCTCTGCATCTCATTAACAAAAGGGGCTACCAACTTCCTTGTAAAGAGCAGAAGGCTTAATATTCTCACCAGAGTTTAGTGTTCTCAAATGTGTTTAGAATGTTAATCACCTAAAAAACAGAATGTTGCTAACTCTAGGCCCGTGGTACAAAACACATACTTCTCACATTAATTTATTGCTGTGTCAGAATTCACAGTACAAGAAGACGCAGGAACAAATCAGGACCTGTGGCTTTTCTGTCTGTACTTCAGCTGCATGTTTAGCGGGAAGAGATAACAAATCTGGTTTTATTTAGTAGTTCCAATTGGTTTACAGAAACATTTCTCTAACTGTGGACAAGCTACCACTGCCTTGAAATCTTTGGAAAAGAAATTAGAAATGTTTAATTTGAAAAAAGAAAATCACTGCTGCAACCAAACATTATCAGCCTTCCATGGCATACGTTGCAGCCATTATCAATCAAAACGTTTTTCACTTAAGAGTTTCTAGGACAGTAAATCCAGCCTAAATGGAGTTGAAGAATTTTGTATTTTCCAAAATGGGATTAATGGACAGGATCTAATTGCTAGATTTCCCCCAACAGAACACTGGAAGTCAGTAAAAGGGGAAGTCTCCTTTCAACGGCACACCACCTTACACCCCAACCCTGCTCCAAAAGGCCAGGAAGATCTCTGGAGTTGATTTTGAGGCAGCTCTGAGGACTGCAAGGGGAAAGGAAAGGAAACAAAGTTTCCAACTGTCATTATATTTATTAGTTTTCACCTATTTTGCAGATGATACAATTTCTACATAATTATTCATACATAATTTCTACATAATTTCTACAATTTCTACATAATTCATATTTGACAATTAGGCCTGAGAGGTAGGATATTATTTTCTACATATTCATATGAGAAATTATGATTATACCGATATGTTGCAAATCAATTCTTCATCAGAATTCATTTGATGTTCATTAAATAAACGATTTTATATTTATTTACTCTAGAGATGCATCAAACTGCTTATGTTTTAATTTTTGTGACTACAAAATGTGTTATGAATTTATAAGAGGAAGTGGTCTGAAAATATCTCTACACCTCTCTTGACACAGTAGTAGGCAAGAGCATCAAAGGCAACATCCTCCTTAGCCCCATCCTCCTTCCTTTTAAAGCAGCCACAATAAAATATGCATATTCCCAGAATCTGCATAGCTTCTCATCAGAGATACAAAGTCTAGGAAAGCATGTCCCATCCCTATTAGCATAGATATATGGCAGGCACCAAAGCCAACCACCATCCTATTTCCCCTTGCAGCTTTACTTTTGGCTGCCTCCTGACTGATTTCACAGCAGTTTTCTGGAGCTGGTCCTTTCTTTCTCTTTAGGAGGTCACAGCTAACAACAGATACATTTTCGTAAGCAATGATAATCTCAGCAGGATGCTCTCCTAGTAGTAACTTACATCCATTAAAAAAAAAATTTAATGCCCACCTCTGGCATACATATTAGTTCAACAGTGGCTAAAATCCTGTTGCCATAAGTTAGTCCACATAAGGCTGATGATGTCATCAACAGCAGCCTTTTTTTAAAAAAAAAGAAAATCCCAGAACATCTGATATTGTGGAATTTACTGTACACTGTACAATATACTTACCTGCTTTGCACGAAGCAGATCACTTGAGAAAACATGAGTAAATTTTACATTACTGAGATATACACCAGCAGCATTGGCTTGTCTGAAGCCTGTCTCGGAGAGGGGCATATCAATACCCTGTCCTGCAACAACCAAAATTGTTAGTTCAACATCTTATGGCAAGTCTGATTTATTCATCAATGGCTATTAATACTCATAGACACAAGGGAGGTCCCTGAACTGAGATTACTGTATCCCTATGTGTATATAGGCCAACATAGACCCTGATGTTGGGAAAGTGTGAAGGCAATAGGAGAAGGGGACGACAGAGGACAAGATGGTTGGACAGTGTCACCGAAGCTACCAAGATGAATTTGACCCAACTCCAGGAGGCAGTGGAAGACAGGAGGGCCTGACGTGCTCTGGTCCATGGGGTCATGAAGAGTCGGACATGACTTAACGACTAAACAACAACAATGTGTATATATGGGTGCTTTTTTAGGGGGTGGGCATAATAGTCTTTAGTTGAAACCAAGAAATGAAAAGCTAGATTCAAATCCATTGTCCATGTACTTGTCCTTCCTCCACACCATCATCTCCAATGTCCAAATTCTGATGGCAAACATCTTAGAGAGACTTGTCGTTGTTTTCACTAGGGTGGACAGTATGGCCCTCCAGATGTTGTTACTGAAACTCCTCTGATCACTCACCATTGGCTACTGCTGGGAGTGGCAATCCAACATCTGGAGGACCACAGCTATCCACCCTTGGTATACATAGATGGAGCAAAAAAAACCCAAAACACACACATACAAACCTGAACAATTAAGACCAACCAGACAGTTATACTTACTTTGTAGATTTGCAGGCTTCTGATAGAAAGGAACACATTTTCTGCCTCGCATTATACAATTCTTGCCCATCTACCAAGTAAGTGCCTTTGTGTATCTACTACCCTCAGTGAGAACAGTCAGGCATTCTGTATTTCTATCTGGACTTAGCTTTTGCTGAAAATCTCCTTTCTTTAGTAACCTACTGTCATCTTGAAGCTGTGCTGTTAATGTATCCCATAAGCAATTTTCACAACACAAAGAGTGCAATTAAAGAAGTATTTCAGACCACATGTCATTATTTGGTAATCAAAGTGGTACAAGGTAGTGTTTTTGTTGGGAATGGAGGCAGAAATATGTGGTGCAAATGAGCATGATAGAAGTTCCCATATACATGCAGACATAGCTTTCAAAAATAATTGTGAGAAAGGACCCTAGTCACAAGTAGGTCTATAAAAACTTGTGTTAAGAGAGAGAGAGCCAATTTCTCTCCTCTGCTACCTCTGAAGTTTCTTGTTTTTCCATGGGTAATTTACATTTTCTCTTGTAGAAAATTTGTAAATTGCAGGGAAAAGAGCAAGAACTCTTGGAAACTATTTTCCCTTTTAAATTATCAAAATTGAGTTGAGTAAGATTTGTGCTACCTACATTTTATTCCCTCTAGATGATTTTTAACAATTGTTAGTAATTATGATAGTATTAGATGAAAATAGTGTCAGAACATGTGGGACTCACGTGTTAGATAGACAAAAAAAATATTTTAAAAAGCTTTGGAAACAGACTGGAAGAGGCATAGTTATGGATAGTACTATCTCCCCAGTGCTGATTCACAGGCATTTTTCCTATATTGCTTCTTCTGCTTCTTGATAATGCTGACTACAGAGACAGTTTCTAAGCTCAAACAATGAATCCCCTTACTATGATGCTGATGATTTATGTTTTAAATGCTATTTCCTTATGCTGCCAACCTAAAAAAGAAGCTCCTTAAGATTTAGGAGCTTGCTGCCCGTTTCTAATCCTTGATATGCTTGTAACTAAAACATATGAATAAAACTCAAATATTTTTAATCGAACCTTAATTTATATTTACTTTTTTATTGTAATAAACACAAAATCACAATTTATATACAGATGTATAAATATTCTTAAAGTATAATAACCTTAATACTGCTAAAATAAAGCAATATATCCACTCCCAAATTCCCTTTTATTTTTGAACTCCACTTTGAAAATACTTCCGTATGTCCACAGAAGCTTGCCTCCACAACTGTGTATTAGTCAATTAAATTGTCTACAAATAGCTGCTAGTGTGTGAGCTTCTTCAAGGTGCAAATACTACATGGAAGCCAGTTTGCAGAAATCATGCTGTCTACTTTCAAGTCATTGTGACTTTCTTTGATCAGATTTTTCAGGCCAGAAAAATAAGCATGCACCAGCAGCTCACTGCTATGCATGTGTATCCCAGATTTGAGGTCCAGGCCTTGAGACATCAGACTCAACTTAATAATTTTTCAAAATAAGCCCAATAATCCTTCAGTATCTAAATAATAACAGTGGAAATATATAGAACAGCAGCCATGGCTTATTAACACTCAATAAGAGTTGCTACAAATTCACAAACCTTGTAGTATCTTCTCTTTGTTGTATCTTGTTTCTCCACTGAAACAAACAAAAGACAATGTAAAAAATGAATAATAAAATAGTGTGGGGGGTATTTTATTTTTGTGCTCGAAAGGACAAGAGGAGCTAGGGAAAGTACCAAGGATTTCAATCAAGATTGGCCATTAGAACACCAGGTTTACATGTTAATGGGCAGTTAGAAATTATTTACTTGCAATTTACATTTATATCCTGTTTCTCCTTTAATGAGTCCAAAAAGTCCATATGGTGCTCCTCTTTCTATCATCCTTATAGCATTCTTGTGAGGGACTTAGTGGTTCACATTTTCTCAGACAATTTCTTTGCTCAGTGGGGACTAGGTCTTGGATTTCGAATGTTCAAGTGAAAAACATTACAACTACTATACCACACTGATCCATGGACTTGCCCATGGAGTGGGTAACATTAACTCTCATTTTGCCAGCCCAGTTTCTCTATGAAGCAACAGACAAAACCAAGGATCACTGATGCAGAGTTGCTATGATTCCAAACCCTATGTTAGATGTCCTGTCCTGCAACCTGTACAGTTTTAGCAAATTTGAAAATGGGCATTCACGACAGAATAAGGATTCTCTCATTGTACCACCCAATATGCTGCTCAACAGTCTCCCTTCCTAGACCACACAGACTGGTCTCTAGGACAGTGTTGGAATACTTTTTGTTTATTGCATGATGAGACGTCAACATCCACACCCAGGCTACTCTGCTGTGGCTCAAAACTTTAAAGTCTCTATGGGCGTGCCCCAATGGCTGTCTGGCACCGTTCATTCTGCAACTTATTCAAGCAACAAAATCCTTATGATAATAAATTTAATTAAGCATCTCATGTGCTTTAGAAAATAGAAAGTAAGGGAAAGAAACAACAGGTTTGAAAATAAATCAGACTACCACCTAAACCCACTGAAAATGTATGTTGACCAGAACAAGGGTCCTGTTCCTTTGGAAGCTTTAAAAGAAGGAATTATTAAGGATATCTTGGCATGTTAGGATTAGGCAAAATCTATTGAAAATACATAACTTTACATAAACACTAAAGGTACAGATGTTTTTGCCTGGATTCACTCTACAGGGATAAACCAGACAAAAGAGAATTACGATCCACTAGGCAAAACCCTTTTACCTAATTTGTGCAGAGGCTGGATGATGTCATCATTTGGGCCAGCAAAATTAAATTAAATTTAACGGAAAGCTTCTGATCCTCCCATTCCAGTTTCAAGGTTCTCTAGGCCTCCCTTTTGCCCTGGGAAGGGAGGAGACTTTAATAATAAAAATTTGCCTCCAGATCACCACAGCCAGGATTGCTGCCAGTAATCTGATGCGATTTCTGGCTATTAAAGATTCCCCTTCACCATCCCAAGGCTTCCCCAAGGCAAAAGGGAGCCAAGAGCCTTGGAACCTGAAAAAGGAGGGGGAGATAAGCAAATTTCAATTAATTAAATTTTACTGGTCCAGATGGCAATATCATCTAACTTCTATGGTTTAAATTTATGCCAATAGGATTTTAGCCACTGGTTTCAAAAAGAAAGACTCATAAACATGCTCAATTACCTCAATAGAACTTTAGAGGACTTTGCTGGGACCAATGTGTGAAACAGAACAGAATTTCATTTAAGTCCTAACATAGAGCCAGGAAACTGAGGTCTAGGACATCACATCCTTCTGTGAGCCTTACTATTTGTGTTGGTGGGCAGCCCCCCCCCCCCCCACAAATGCAATAGATGCTGCTGTCTCTTGTTCACCCACTTTGGGCATCACAGCAAGGTGGGATAATCCGATAATGCTATCCAGAGAGAAAGTGCAAACAGCTGCAACTGCCTATTTGCTCAATATCTCTCGCTGGACAATGGAGTATTAAAAAAGATAGTAACAGAAGAAACAACAATCACTCATCTCATCAAGTCACTCACCTGCATTCCCCCCTCCAACTGGTATAATGATAAAAACTTGGCCAAATTAATCTAATAGCTCACACTAATATATGTGAAACAGAGTATGAGCAGGCAGAAGTAGCAACTGATCTTCAAATCTTTTGATTGCATGCTTCCTCCCATCTTGCAGCACTCACAGTGGCAGAAATAGCATGAGTTGCACTACCCCTGCCCCCCAAAGGCCTTGCTAAGTCAAAGTCTGCAATGTTCATAGAAAGGATGAGCAAACAGGTGAACAATCCAAGACAGCAGCAACTACCACTTTGCCCATTCCTTGCTGCAACTAAATAATCATGCAAGCAGTAACTGCCATATTTTCTTCCTCATTTTCTCCTACCCTCAGAAGATTTCGTTCACTGGGCAGAGTCTCATTACCATGCTGCCATGATGGAAAATACAAAAGAGCAAGTGAGAAAATGAAGTGGCTGTCTTTTGCATGACCAACACTGTATGCTACACCACCTAGAAAAACTAGGGGAACAGGTGGGTAAAGGCAGCTGGTAACATTCTTTTTTCTGGGCAATACCACAGGCATAGCTCTCTCACACACACACAACACACAGAGAGTGCCTAGAAATGGCAATGAAATAAGAAGAGGAGATGCCAATGTCATCTTCTGACTCCAAGGGTCCCCATTCCTGCTCCCATAGCAGCATGCCATTGACCGTGAGACACAGCAAGCAAGAGAAAGCAGTGTCTAGTTTGGCAGAAGCCACTGCCTCTTTTTCTTTTCTTGACAATAAGGACTGGACAGTGATTATTTCTGCTCCATATCACCACTTATCCACCTCCTCCTTGCATCTGACTACATCCCATTGTTTTGGGTGATGCAGAGAAGAATGCAGGGATTAGCCATGCAAGAATGAGCAAGCAAATGGTGACTGACCAGAGGAGCAGCCATCAGTTCCACCATCTTGCCTTCTCTCTCACTGGATGATGCAGAAGATTGGGCTAAATGGGCCTCACAACTCAGTCCTTAGAGGAAGCAGAGAGATGACTGAGAAACAGGTGAGATGGCTGCTCTCTTGGTGACCAAACATCTATGCTACACACAGAAAGAGAAGGCATGCAATCAGATTAAGGCAGCTTCCTATACTCTGTCTCTGTGCAACATAATGTTTGATACTCATGGGCTCAAACCCTTGATGAGCTCAAACTAATCCTCCCTGCCAAGCACCCAAAGAGCTGAATGCTAGATGCAGGACAGTGGACAAACTGGTGGGTCTCTTTCTCATTTTATGTTCCAACCAATCATGTAAGGCAACAAAGTAAACAAGATTCTCTTTTTATAACTTTATTACTTTTCCTTGCCAACAGGCTGCTTCGTGGTGCAGTGGCTAAACTGCAGTACTGCAGTGAAAGACTCAGCTCATGATCTGTGTTCGATCCCAGCGGATTCAGGTAGCCAGCTCAGGGTAGACTCAGCCTGCCATCCTTTCAAGGTCAGCAAACTGAATACCCAGCTTGCCAAGGGTGAGGGGCAGCAATATGTAACACACATAACTGAACTGAGTTTTAAATTGCCGAGCAAATGCTTTAAACTTTCTTTCAAAACAGAAGTGGCAGGTAAACATCCCTTTCTCTAACTCTTAATGAGGGGGGACAAACTGCTAGTCACTGCTACTATTCATAAAGTAGAGAGGGAACCAACAAGCTTTTTGTCTGAGAGGGTTTCACTTCATACAGAAGACAGTCCCTTCCATTATACTTTTGCTTTCATCTGCTGCTCCCTTATCTGTTCTCAGAAAAACTGGAGAAAAGCGCAATTCTCTCAGAAACAATAATCCAGAACGTCAATGCAGTCCTTGCTTGCTTGCTCACAAGTAAGTAAACCTAAAATGCCGGGTTAAAGTCGTTACCCTTACAGGAATGACAAGAGTGACTCTTAATATGTGCACAGAGCCACTTCCATTGGCGAGAAAACCTTCCTGACACAGAATAACAAACAGGTCATGACACGAAAGGTGCCATTTTATGCCACCTCCTTTGGCCAAGGCGTCGGGCTTGGCACTCGCGCCTGCCGCTCCCCGACACGCAAGAGAGCGGCGCACACGTGTCCCAAGCTCCCTCCCTCCCTCCCTCCCTCCCCGCTCGGGGGGGGACGACGACTCCTGCAAGGTTGTCTCGCCCTGCGTCATTTTGCCGAGGGAAGCTTGTAAGAGAAGGCGGGGGGGGGGGGGGGGTTGGGGAGAGAGAATCGCGGTACTCACTGCCGAACGACGGTTAATCTAAACACAACCATGTGGCCGGCTTCGCTCCTGTCACTCACTTTGCCGCTTCCCGGCAGTGCAAGGCTCAGCGTTTCCTCCGTTCTCCTTTCGAGTCCTCCCCAAAGCCCCGCCCACCGGCCGGTTCCTGTTCCTGACGGTTGCAGGGAGATGACGTCATGCCGCGCGCGCCTCTCGCTCGGAATAACAGACGGTCCACCCACTCTCTTTTGAGGGTCATAGAATTAAATTAAAAAAGGGCTGCTAGCTCAATACCCGGAACTTTCTAGTTCCTTCTGACCTTGCTGTCGTGAGTGACCGACGGCTGAGAACAGCCGCCCTTATAGAACAAATTTAGGATTTCGGCTTTGCTGTAGTGGGACGAAAGACAAACGATAGCAGGAAATATGCTCTTTGCGCATCAAATTTATTTATTTATTTATTTGTAAAAAGTTGCTTTTTTTTAAGTTACTGAATTTTTAAATATTGAAAAGTATGTGAAAGAATTTGGAGCCGTGCAAACTAATAGAGCATTTGGCTTCTGCAAGCAGTTCAGAGATAAATTGGGTTGGGAATCCGGGCTCGGTGGGGTTAACTTCAGCAGATCACTGCTACAGAGGGGGAACAAAATTTTACTTCGCTGTTGTTGGTTGGAAAGTTCTCCTGCAGGCATGAAAGTGAAGCGCATCGTATAAACTGACACTAATAAGCATGAGACTAATTGTGTGTGCGTGTGCATGTTTGTTTGTATCCACAATTTTTTCATTGTTTCTTGTGGGCGGCTGTTATAAATTGCGAGAGACCAAAACGAGGATCAAAATCAAGCCAGAATTGCCAATGTGCTTGGGAGTAAATAATGGATTACATGAGACCCAATACATTGAAGCCCAAACAAGATGGAATTTCTATTATGTACTTTGTCACCCAAAAGGTGCAGCATTCACAGACAGTGAACAGACAGCAAAAGTCTGAAGGTTTCTTGAAACAGAAAACCTGTTTATTTGAGCTCAGCGCATATGTGCACATACGGGTGCCCTCGGAGGGAACGCTTAACAAAGGCATGTAGCAGCTTTTTATACCTTTGGCTTGTAATGTTACTTTATGTTGGCAGGCTCCACAAAGCCCACTCCTATTTTGCTATTCACTAAAAGAAAAGAAAAGGCCTAAAAGAGGATATACATACAGTACATATAGCATTAACAAAACTAGAGTAGCCGTTATCAGTAGACATTCCTCGGCACAGCTTTTTTATTTCTCTCTTCTCTCTGAGAAGCTGGAGAGATAGGTACAGCCAATGTAAACTAGGGGCCCAGGAATGCAACGTGTCAGAAAGTCAGAGACCAACCTAAATGTCTGCTTCACTGCAAGTTAATGGCTGCTTTTCTCTATTTTATTGTATCTGTAACTTATTCACATCACAACTTCACTTGTCCAGAGAGGTGATATTCTGAGGGGGTTTGCTTTCTTGTGACAGGATTACCTTTGTTGTGTAAGGGCATGCATAAATCCAGCTTTGAAACAGTAGTCTGGATTCCTCTTGGTCATGGTTATCCACTTTCTGATAACCTCCAGATTAGGCTACTGTGATGCAATTAACTGGGACCATTTTCAGGAATCTATCTTGCTAGTACTTAAGTGAGTGTGAGGGTTCGTGTTGAATCTCTAGTTGTTTCTCTTCCTCTCTCGATCCCCAATCCCTAAACACGGACACCGATCGTTGTAACAGTTGAATGTTTATTTTGGAAGTATCAAATAAACAATCTACTCCTACTGGAACACCATCTTTCTCCTTTCCCTCCAACTGGGCTGGAAAGGGTTTCCACTCTTAATGAATAAAAGGATTTCCAAAATTCGAATTCCAGGGGCCCAGTTGTTCAGCTGGTAACTAGTCCTTTATTGTCATCCCCATCGATACAGGCAACGGCCACGGACACTTCTCTCAAGAATTCCTCCCGCTTAGTTCTCTCCCCGGGTTCCACGATTTCCCAGGTTCTGTCGACTCTGGTCTCTTCTTCATCTCCCACACTCGCCATTCACTCCTTTCCCTTCTTTCCTGCTCTACTGTCTCCCTCTCTTCCCTTAGTCTCCTTCTCTACTCCTTTGCCTTGGCCTCTCCCCAGTATGAAGGTTTCGGGGGAATCACTGCCCTTCTTCTATGATATCCTTTGTCTCTGGGTACCTTTCAGTCTTTCCCACCTGTGAGTCCAAGGGTCTTCTAATCAGATCCACCCCCAACCTGGTGGTAATGTCCCTTCCTTCTTTATCTCCTTCTTCTGCTTCTGCCTCCTCCCCCATCTTTTTTCTCTTTCCTCCTCCTCCTCAGTCTTTCTAACTGTTGTCTTAACTCTCCTGTCCCTCTTAGGCCCTGGGACGGTTCTTCCCCCTTGGCCCCCTTGAGGGAATCCTCTGTAGTGTCCTTTGAGGGAGCTGCCAGTCCATAGTCCCCTTCACTCTCTCTTTCCTTTGTGGGCATGGACAGAGCTCCAGCAAGAGGTGCTCCATCTCGCCTCCTGGCTCACAGTGAGTTAACTGGCTTTTGTTCCAGTTTTGATCACGATGCCACACATATCTGCTAAGAAAGGGAAAAAACACACATATTTAAAAACCCCAAAACCAAATGTATAATTATTTAGTCCATTACATATTTTGAAACCTTAGAGTAAAAGAGAAGGTATATAAAATTAATAATGTATAAGAATAAGGAGCCAGTGTGGTGTAGAGGCTGGAGTGACGGACTAGGAATTAGGTGTTGTTATTTATTTATTTAATTTATATGCCGCCCACACTACCCAAAGGTTTCTGGGCGGCTTACAACAATTAAAATACAATAAAAAGATAAAACAATTAAATACAATTCAAATATATACTCTAAAAATTGCCATCAGGACCCACAGTTGATATTATTTCAATTAAAAGCCTTCTGGAACAGGAAGGTTTTCACCTGGCGCCGAAATGTCATCAGCGTTGGCGCCAGACGAATCTCCCTCGGGAGGGCGTTCCATAGTCTGGGGGCAGCTGCCGAAAAGGCCCTTTGCCTACAAGCCACCCCTCTTACCTCCTTGAGGGACGGCTCTTTCAAAAGGGCCCCCTGGCTAGATCTTAACTGCCGGGTAGGTTCATATGGAAGCAGGCGGTCCTTCAGGTATCCAGGGCCCAAGCCATTTAGGGCTTTATATGTCAAAGCAAGCACTTTGAATTGGGCCCGGGCAGCAACTGGTAGCCAATGTAATTTAAACAGAATCAGCTTGATGTGTTCCCTAGCGGCCCCACCACTCACCAGCCACGCAGCTCGATTCTGGACCAGTTGCAGTCGCCGGACCGTCTTCAAAGGCAGCTCCACGTAGAGCGCATTGCAGTAATCTATGCGAGATTATTATTATTATTATTATTTATTTGATTTATATCCCGCCCATCTGGTATATTCTACCACTGTTACCAGTGTGTGTGTAACTGTCATGAGACTCCGCTCGTCCAGGTAGGGCCGTAGCTGGTATAATTTCCGCAGCTGAAGGAAGGCGCCCCTGGCCACCGAGTCCACCTGGGCTTCCAGAGTTAGACTGGGGTCCAGGAGCACCCCCAGGCTGCAGACCCTGTCCCTTACGGGGAGTGTAACCCCATTCAGGGCAGGGAAATGGCCCTCCAGCCTGTCCGGCGAAGCACCCACTAACAGCACTTCCGTCTTGTCTGGATTGAGTTTCAATTTATTAACCCTCATCCAGTCCATTATCAGGTCCAGACACGAGTTCAGCACAGAAACCGCCTCACCTGGATTGGTGGAAAACGAGAGGTAGAGCTGAATATCGTCAGCATATTGCTGACTCCTCAGCCCAAACCTCCTGATGACCTCTCCCAGCAGTTTCATGTAGATGTTAAACAGCATGGGGGACAGTATCGAGCCCTGAGGAACTCCATGACTTAAATGCCATGGGACAGAGCAACTGTCCCCCAGCACCACCCTCTGGACATGGTCAGCTAGGAAGGAGCGGAACCACCATAAAGCGGTGCCCCCAACTCCCAACCCAGCCAGTCTATCCAGAAGGACACCATGGTCAACAGTGTCGAAAGCCGCTGAGAGGTCCAGGAGTATCAACAGGGTTACACTCCCCCTGTTATGTACACCAAGTCTCATTCAACTGATTTGTTTATTGTTTATTTAAAATATTTTAACCCCATCGTTTTTCTTAAAAAGGACCCAAGGTGGCTTACATCATGAAAGGCCAGGATTTAATGCTAACAGTGATGAGCATACAAATACAAAGGGCTCAAACATGGCAAACCCAATACGATTTTCAAAGTATGTGAGGTGTTTAGAGAGTAGTTTTACCATTGCCAATCCCCAGTAAGTTTCCATTCTGAGCAGGGGTCTGCCCTAAGTCATAGTTATGAGATCTGGCTTCAAATTTTTGCCTCATTTCCCCAAGACCTTGACTGTAGGGTAGGATTTCATTGCAATATAACTGCCATTCACATATGTGAGGGAAAGTACTTGGTCATACCACTGGGGAAGTAGATAAAGTTGTTCCTTGCCTTTAGTAACCTGAACCAATGACCATCAAATCTACTCCTTGATTTTCTTTCCCTTCATCATTATAATCTGCCAAATATTTTGCTTTAGCACATTGAACTGTGGTACCCAGTGTGGTGGATAAAGTGACAGACTGGCACTCAGGAGAACTGAGTTTTTATCCCTGGTCTATGGAAACTCACCTGGGGGGGGGGGGGGTAGTACTGGTAAAACCACTCCTTAAATTGCTCATTTAGCTTGAAAGTTCTGTAAGCTGGTTCCAGCTTGATGATGCATAACACACATAGAAGTAGGAAGAAATAAGTGCATTTTATGATACATGCCTTTATGTTTTGTTTTGTTATGTTTAGTGTCTGGTAAAATAGGCAGAGGAGATCACTGCCCGCTTCACTTGATCAGCCGATCAAGGTTAATAGTCCCAATTTTATTAAAGCTGGAAGGGAGGTCAGATCACGATAAAGTTCGCTATATGCTGACGGCTGAGATGACTGACATTGTAGAAAGAGTCGCAGACGTCCTTGATACTATTGTTAGGAGACAAACTGTTGTCCCTTTAAGGATGTCTAACACTTTTCTGCCCTCTTGATGCCTATATATGTTGTTACCTAACAAACCACTGTGACTATGTCCAATTTTTACTTATGCCAATAAAGGTTTTATCTATCTATCTATCTCCATTAGGCATCCTTCAGTCTCGAGAGACTATGGTAACGTGCTCTGTATGGAGGACTTGGAACAGCGTCTAGTGTGGCTGAGAAGGCCAATTCAAGAGTGACAATCCCTTCCATACTGAAGACAAATACAATCTGTCCCCTGTCCAGCTCCCTGATTTTCCTGGTTTTGGGACTGCCTCTTTGCCTCGGCCTGCTGGACAAGTGTCTCTTCAAAATGGGAGAGGCCATGATGCACCGCCTGCCTCCAGGCTGAACACTCAGATGTCAAGGTTTCCCATCTGTTGAGGTCCATTCCTAAGGCCTTCAGATCCCGCTTGCAGATATCCTTGTATCGCAGCTGTGGTCTCCTCTGGGGCGATTTCCCTGCACTAATTCTCCATACAGGAGATCTTTTGGAATCCGACCGTCAGCCATTCTCACGACATGCCCAAGCCAACGTAGACGTTGCTGTTTCAGTAATGTATACATGCTAAAAATTCCAGCTCGTTCTAGGACTACTCTATTTGGAACTTTGTCCTGCCAGGTGATACCAAAAATGCGTCAGAGACAACGCATATGGAACGTGTTCAGCTTCCTCTCCTGCCGTGCACAAAGGGTCCAGGACTCACTGCAGTACAGGTGTATGCTCAGGACACAGGCTCTATAGACCTGGATCTTGGTATATGTCGTCAGCTTCTTATTAAGCCATACTCTCTTTGTGAGTCTAGAGAATGTGGTAGCTGCTTTGCCAATGCGTTTATCCAGCTCGACATCTAGGGAGAGAGTGTCAGAGATCGTTGAGCCAAGGTACACAAAGTCATGAACAACCTCCAATTCTTGTGTGGAGATGGAAATAGAGGGAGGTGAGTCCACGCCCTGGCCCATGACTTGTGTTTTCTTCAGGCTGATTGTTAATCCAAAGTCTTGGCAGGCCTTGCCAAAACGATTCATGAGTTGTTGGAGGTCTTCAGCAGAGTGGACAACAACAGCTGCATCATCGGCGAAGAGGAAGTCCCGCATGCATTTCAGCTGGACTTTGGTCTTTGCTCTCAATCTAGAGAGATTAAAGAGCGTTCCATCTGATCTAGTCCGGAGATAGACACCTTCTGTTGCAGTTCCAAAGGCGTGCTTCAGCATGACAGCAAAAAAGATCCCAAACAGGGTCGGAGTGAGGACACAGCTCTGTTTCACTCTGCTTCGGATGTCAAAGGGATCTGATGTTGAGCCATCAAAAACTACAGTGCCCTTCATTTCCTCATGAAAGGACCTGATGATGTTAAGGTGTCGAGGTGGACATCCAATCTTGGGAAGGATTTTAAAAAGGCCGTCTCTCCTAACCAAATCAAAGGCCTTTGTGAGATCTATGAAGGCCACAAAGAGTGGCTGTCATTGTTCCCTACATTTATCCTGCAACTCTCGGAGGGAGAATACCATGTCAGTGGTGGATCTATTAGCTCAAAATCAACACTGTGATTCTGGATAGACTCTGTCTGCAAGCACCTGGAGTCTCTTCAGCACAACACGGGCAAGCAGCTTCCCTACAATGCTGAGAAGAGAGATGCCACGGTAGTTATTGCAGTCACCCCTGTCTTCTTTGTTCTTATACAATGTGACGATGTTTGCATCCTTCATGTCCTGTGGTACTCCACCTTCCCTCCAGCAAAGACAAAAGATTTCATACAGCTCGGTGGTGATGATCTCTTTACAGCACTTCAGCAGGGATGTTATCCTTCCCAGGTGCCTTGCCGGAGGCTAAAGTTGGTTTGCTGTCCAACTCTTCCAAGACAGGCAGGCACTCGATGTTATTTAGTGCCTCTTCGGTTACTACATTCTCTCTGGAATATAGCTCAGAGTAGTGCTGCACCCAGCGTTCCATCTGCTGTGCTCGGTCCTGGATGATCACGCCTCTAGCAGACTTCAAGGGAGCAGATTTCTTCTGTATTGGACCTAAAGCCTGCTTGATACCGTCATACATTCCCTTGATGTTACCTGTGTTTGCTGCTATCTGTATCTGAGAGCAGAGCTGAAGCCAATAATCGCTGGAACATCTCCTGGCAGCCTGTTGGACTTTGCTACGAGCAAGTCGAAGAGCCTGCAAGTTGTACTCACTAGGACAGGCTTTGTATGCTGCTAGAGCTCTCCTCTTATCCTCGATGGCTGGCATCAACTCCTCCGAATGGGCTTCGAACCAGTCTGCCATCTTTTTGATCTTCTTGCCAAATGTGGACAAGGCGGTGTTATAAACAGCGTGCCTGAAATGTTCCCATCGTTCAGGTGCATTTGCATCAGCCGGGCCTGGAAGGGTTTCCTCAAGCGCTTGGGCAAATTCCTCCACTTTTCTTTGATCGCGAGTCTTGCTGATGTCAATACGTGGTCTTCCTTCCTTTTTCGTGTGATACAATCTCTTTGCTCGCAGTTTTACTCTACTACACACCAGGGAGTGATCAGTATCGCAATTGGCACTCTGGTAACTGCGTGTGATCGTAATACTAGTAAGGCTAGAATGTCTAGTGAGGATTAAATCGAGCTGATGCCAATGCTTCAATCTTGGATGTCTCCAGGAAACTCTGTGTTGAAGCTTCGTATTAAAGAACGTATTGCTGACACAAAGACCATAATAACAGCAAAACTCCAGCAAGCGTTGGCCATTTTCGTTCATCTTCCCAATGCCAAAACGGCCTAGACAAGTGGCCCAAGAATTGTGATCAGCACCAACTCTAGCATTAAAGTCTCCGAGAATGAACAGTGGTTCTCTCTCGGGGATTTTTTTGATAGTAGCTGCCAGATCGTCGTAGAATTTGTGTTTGACTTCTGTTGTGGAAGACAGTGTTGGTGCATATGCACTAATGAGGGTGACTGGTCCCACTGATGAGTGGAGCTGCAGAGACAGGATTCTTTCACTCCCCACAGTAGGTGGAACAATGGATCTCAGCAGAGTATTTCTGACCGCAAAGCCAACACCATGTTCCCTGGTCTCATTCAATGGTTTTCCCTGCCAGAAGAATGAGAAGTTTTTTTCTTTGACAGATTCCATGTCTGGCAATCTCGTCTCTTGCAGGGCAACAATGTCCATCTGCAGTCTACTCAGTTCCATGTCGATGACAGCTGTCTTGCACACGTCGTCTATTTCCTGCAGGTCGTCAGAAAAGCCAGGGGTCATTGTCCGAACATTCCAGGTGCCCAACTTTAGGGCAGAAGTTTTCGTATGATTGTTGCATGGTGCAGGGTTATCAATCTGCTTGTTGGCTTTCACCCTAAACCCCACGCACCCCGTGAGGTTAACAGACCGTGGCGAGGTAGCACCTTACTGGCTGGGGACTGCCCAGCTTAAGGAGGGCGGTAGCTACCTAGTGAGGTGCAATGACCTCTCCCACCGTCAGAAGTAGCCCCTGGCATCAGGCTCTACGCCAATCGAGCAAAGACTTATAACCGGTAACTGCTACTTCCCGTGTTGTTTGAACGCTGTATGCGAAGCTGGAGTGTCCTCTCCAGAGCACGAAGCCTGGGTAAAATAATATGGAGGATAGGCTGTTACCCAAGCAGCAAATCCCCCCTCTCCACGTCGCTGAAATAGTCCAATGGAAAGGCAAGAGCCAATACAACTGGTTCCAGCGATGTCGCAGGAGTTGCCAGAACGACACGAACTGCCTCCGGAACTCCGGCTCCGGATTTTGCCTCGAGGTTAACTCCTGAAGCCTTTTCTATCTATCTATCTACCTACCTACCTACCTACCTACCTACCTACCTACCTACCTACCTACCTACCTACCTACCTACCTACCTATCATCACTGTGAGGAAGAAGGTCAGGCTGAACCCATCCCAACCTGAGTGCCATCCTTTCCTGAAAAGAGAAGGGAGAAGCCGCAGAAACAGAAAAAATGACCTGTCAGAAAAGTGACAACTCCAACAGGAGAATGGGACAAATGAGAAAGGTCACAGAGAAAGCTAGGAAGATAGAGATAGATCCAGGTTATGAATCAAAAGTTGAGACCATGAAAGAGATGGAAGAGTCTAGACAGAAACAGCTGGGGGTGTTGGAGGCTGAAGTTCCAAGGGGAGAGGTGGGAAACCAATCAGATAAAAGGAGGGAGCCACCAGGTAAGTTAAAAGTGAAGGAAGGTTAAAAGTGAAGGAAGCAGAGGAGAAGTTGGAAAAGGCGGAAATAAGGCACGAGGAAAGAAGGGAGATATATATATAATGGGGGGGAAATCAATTAGGGGGACAGTTGAAGCAGGAGAGGCAGAAGCATGGAAGAGAGAGAGGGTATTACCACCAGACTGGGAGTGGGTATGGATGTAGAACCCCTGGACTAAACAGTGTGAGAAATTGATGATGCCTCATGAAGAGGCATAAAGGAGATGGAGAGAAGACAGGAGAAGCCCTCCTACTAGGGAGAGAAAGAGGCAAGAGAGTGGAGTAGGAAAATCAGTGAGGAAAGAGCCAAGCTAGCCAGGGAAAGGAGAGAGAGGGAGAGATGGAGCAACCCCTCGGAGAGGGTTTTTGACAGGACCCTCTCCAGTGGGAGATCACCAAACCCATGAGAGGTTTAGAACAAGAACCCCTCAGAAGCGACCCCTTGCACCTGCTGTCAGAGGCATCGGAATTTGAGATAAAGGAATGTGACCCAAATCAGATGTTTGAACCTGTTGACACCCCTATTTCTAACCCCTTTTTGAAGCAGACAGTTAACCCCTTTGTCGCACCACGGTTGAGTGATGAGGAGATGTTCAATATCACAGTTGACGTTAATAGTTTTTTGGGATCTGCCTGAAATAAACATTGAAGTTCTGGAACCGGTTCGTCAGTTGTCGTTATTGGAGCCTACAGGAAAAACAACAAATTCCCAAACGTCTGAGGATCTCGTACCCTCACAATCACAAAAAACAAAAACAAAAAATAAAAAAATGACATTTAAAGGATTTCTCACAGATTTTCTTGAAAAGTAAAATATTTACTTTCATTTCTTATTTAAAGATTTATCTCATTCAAGATACATCAGTACCTATGAGGGCAGAGAGAGAGAGAGAGAGAGAGAGAAGTCATCCTTTGTTTTTCAGAGAAGACCATTTCCATCAGGTTTGTCGTTTAGGAAAAAGAAGTGAGCAGTTAATATTGAACTGCAGCATGTTGATGGACATGCAGGTGACTAGCCCAATACAAGTCCAAAAGATACAGGAACAGTGGAGGCAAGAGGCAGGTTGCTCTTGGACTTGTTGGGCTATAGAGATGTTACATCCTTGCTTTCTCATTTCTCTCTTCCTTTGTGCATCCTTGATTCCTTTTGTTTGAAAAAAAAACCTTTTTCCCCCACTGGATATTTCAATCTTGAGTGAGAAGTTCCCAAATGATATGGTCAATATTAAATTCCTTCAAAGTTGTTCTCAGTATGACCTTGAATTGTCCACCACACAATCAAGCGCCTGCAGCAAGCTCACCAAAGAAGATACACTGTGGGAGATGGCCATCCTCCATCCTGACATGGCCAGCCCACTGAATCTGTTATTATTTCAAAACTGTAAAAATGCTTGCCATCTGTGTTTGTTCCAGAACTTCAGTATCAGGGACTTACCCTGCCATTTGATATTGACAACTCTTGAAAGACAGGTAAAACAAAAGTGACTGAGTTTTTTTTTGTTTTTTTCTTTCTTGCGTGGCATTAATAGATAGTCCAGGTCTCTGCTCCATAAATCAGAGATGATAGAACAACAGCTTTATACATCTTCAGCTTAACCGAAAGATTGATTCCACATCTGTTCAACACAGAGGATCAAAGTCTTTTGAAGGCTTTAGAGATTCATGAGATTACTTTATTGTCAACAAGAACACAGTGGGAGACAGATTTGCCAAGTGTTGGACCACACGGCTGCCCTTTACTTCAATAGATTTTCCAGGGTACATTAACTTACCCACTGTTTGTATACCTTCAGAACTGGTTCCTCATAAAGTACACCCAGAGCTGGTGATAGAAAAACTCCAAAACATGTTACAAATCTAAAAATTACTTGCTGCCTTTTTCTGGTAAAGTAAAAGAGCAGTGTTGTCTGCAATAATAACATGCTACACATCTGAAGCTCTGTGACATCTTTTTCAAACATAGTTCGACCACTTGTGATTTAAAAAATTCAAACAGTAGGAGACTGATTTAGTGAAGACAGCCAAATAAATAAGATGTCTACTTTATGACAGTGGAAAATGCCGGGGGGGGGGGGGGGAGAGATTTTTTAAAAACCCTTTCCACTCACAAACTAAATTCTAAATCTAGAGCATTATTTGGAGGAAGAAGAGAACAATCACTTAAAAGGCAACTTCTTTTGAAGGATCAAGCTATGTCTTCTTGGACTAAGGGTATTCTTCCGGGTGGTGGGAGATTAGTTAATCAGAGACATACCCTGTTTCCCTGAAAATAAGACCTAACCTGAAAATAAGCCCTAGTATGATTTTTCAGGATCCTCGTAATATAAGCCCTACCCCTAAAATAAGCCCCAGTTAAGTGAAACCCCACCCTCCACCATTGTGCAGCAACCAGAAGAAGATGACATGACTGTATTCGAATAAATGTAGATTGTTGTACATGAAAAAAATAAAACATCCCCTGAAAATAAGCCCTAATGCATTTTTTTGGAGCAAAAATTAATATAAGAACCTGTCTTATTTTCGGGGAAACACGATAAGCAGCTGGCTTTGTGACAGGTACAGGGCAGGTACGTGCCTGATGTGAAGATTGTGGATATCATATTTTGTCTGGATAGCTTGGATGGAGTCAGTGGTCACGGTCCATGTTGGGAGAAAAGACATGGGGAGGTTCTGATTGTCAATTTAAAGGTGTTAGGTAGGTGTTAGCACCTCCAATATAGCTTTCTGTGAAAGTCTATCTGTTGCATACACAGAGCCATCTAGAGAATCAAGTCTTAAGAGTCAGTCTCTGGATGGGATGGTGGCATAGAGAGGTGGTACTTAGGTTTATTAGGCATCGGGTAACGTTTCGAACAAGCTAGACCTGCATATATGGAAAGGTTTTAGTTGAACTAGAATGGAAACATATATCTGGGTATCTGGACCCTTGGGGAAAGATGATAGGAACTGAGGAGCATCCAGTTCCAAGTTCCACCACCACCTCATTGCCCAAATTGGGACAGAGTGGGAATGGAAAATGAAAACGTGACAGCTAGCCAAAGTTGAACATGCAAACCAAAAAGACCTCTGAAGAGAAACGATGTGACTGGGTGTCACATAACAACAACACTGAGTCCTAATCCATCACTCAGCCAGCCTCAGCCCCACTTCTAATCTGCAACATTAACCATGAAATACATTGCAAGGCTGTTTTTAAACTACTCTTTCCCAACTTGAAATACAGGGATAAAAATGATGGATTATTTCCAGTTTTATTGGCAGACCATTTATACAGTGGTGCCTCGACTTATGAACGTCCCAACTTACGACCATTTCGAGTTACGACCAGCTCCGGCCGCAAAATTTTGCTTCGACTTGCGGCTGGAGCTTCGAGTTGCAACTGGAAAAAGGCAGGGAAAAAAGGCAGGGAATTCAAATTTGCTAACCGTTGGTAGGCGAAGAGGCTGCTTCTTTGTAGCTCTTTCGCCCCAACAGTTAGAGTGAGTGCGTCGGAGGAGGCCTGGGACTGCCTGGTAAGGTAAAGTGCTGCTTTCTGCTTTTTAAAAACTGTTCTGGGTGGGTTTTGCAGGGTGGGTTTGGGCTGGGGGGGTTATGTTTCTGTGCTGTGTTGTTGTTTTGTGTTTTTTGGTGATATTTTTTTTTTGCAGCCCCAGCGCCTTCCAATGGGGCTTGCTCCGTTGTTTATTTTATTTTATTTTTAAGACCCAGCGCCTTTGGGGCTTGCTGCGTTGTTTATTGTTGGTGGTTTGTGTTTTTTTGTTTTTTTGTTTTGTTTTTTTTGCAGCCCCAAGCTTCCTATGGGGCTTGCAGTGTTTTATTTTTATTTTTTATTTTTTGGGTTTTTCTTTCTTTCTTCTGGAACGGATTAATCGTGTTCCAATGCATTTCAATGGGAAATGGTGCTTTGACTTACTACCATTTCAAGTTACGTCCATCTTCTGGAACGGATTACAGTCATAAGTCGAGGCACCACTGTATTTGCATCAAAATGTTTCATCTTATGCCCCATCTCTTTCCATGATTCTTGTGTTGGGGTATAACCTTTATATTTTGTAAATACGTATTCTATAAAAGAGTTCCAAATCCCATTAAAAGTATTTTCCTTCAATAATCCTTTTCTAACTTCCAATTCACAAGTTAATTTATTGTTAATAGCTAGATTTCACATCTTATTATACAATTCTTCCAACATCAATTTATTATTATTTTTCCAATTCCTTGCAAATATAAATCTAGCTGCAGTTCACATAATAACAATTAGTTCAATTTTTCCCCTATCTAATTGACAGTTTCCAAATATATTTAACAATGCTAACATTTGACCTTGTGAAGGACAGGAAGCTAGTGTGCCGTCCTCACACGGAGAAATATCAAAGGACGCCTGCGCGTGTGTGGAGGGTGTGCTGGTGGAAATAGAGGGGAGTGAGGGGAAGAGAGGAAATACACTGGAGGTGTGTTTAGCGGAAGACAAAGGGGAGGAGTTGGATCTGATAGTATGGGAGGAGATTATAAAGGGGGAAGGAGAAGCGCGGGAATTTCAGGTGGTGGCAACGGAGCAGACAGAAAGACGCACAAAGGATTGTGCTGTGCAGACGGAGGAGGAAGGCAGCCCGTCCGGTAGAGTTAGGGAGCTAACGCGGGAGTTCCCTAACCTAAGGACTGGAGGAGGGTTGCTGCCAGATCCAGATGTGCCTAAGTGGGAAGGACAGCGGGTAAAGCCTGTAGAATGGACTGTAGTGGTCTACCCCCGCAATCAAGATGGGGGGAGGAAGGTTATTCGCCCTACACCTTCCTTCAACCAACCACCTCTGGAAGGGGATTGGGCAAGACACCCTTGCTGCGGGACAGTATGTGCGGTAAGGAGTACGCCTATACGTGCGATGACCGATCGGGAGCGTTTTGGCCCGGCCCCGATGTGAGGAGCGATATATTTACTCCGGATGTAAACGTTAAGAGTTATAAATTGTTGCCAGAATTAAGTAGTCTTGATCCGTTTGAGATGGTTGAAATTGAAGTTGAGAAAAATAAAAAGGAATCTGTTCAAGTTTTGAAACCGTCTTCGTCTCTCATTCCCGCCAAGACGAGGGAACCGCCAATAGTTTTAGAAGAACCTGATCACAGACCTCTTTGTATATCTGTCCCTAGAATTTCTTTAATCTCATTAAATATAATATCCATTCCTTCTCTCTTCACATGCTCACCATATATTAAAGTATGTTCCCCTTTCTTTTTTACATCTCCAATATATAGATGATATATATATATATATATATTTCTTCAATATATTCAATTTCATTGGTGTTAAATAACATCTCTATGTTACTTTATAACAGTTTTCCTTACTCTAACTGACATATTTTTCATTATTCTTTTTCCCCAGATCCTCTTCCATACCTCTTCACTGATTTCTTTATTTAAATCTCCTTGCCATATCTCTTTCAAAGCTATAGTTTTATATTCATTCTCTACTAACATCTTATATATTACACTTATTATCCATTTTCTTTGAATATTATCATCCATCTCTTCCCTTTTCAATAATTTCCTCAAATTTAGTCATCCCCCTGCATTCTCCTTCCTTTCCCCCCCATTCCTTAGTCCAGTTATCTGTCTTACATTTAACCAAGTAATTCTTTCTCCTCCTAGTATCTCTTTTATTCTCTCTATATTATACATCTTTTTATTCCAATATTTAATTTTTATAACTTTCTGTTCTAACAAAACCTTGTATAATTTCTTCTTCAGGTTATCTGGACAAGTGTGTAATTCCACCATGTGGGTCAATGGGGAAATCTTTGGACTCAATATTCTCTTATACTTCTTCCAACATTGCAACGTATTTTTCAAAAATGAGTTATCTATGTTTTTAATAATATCCTTTAAATTTTCTTTTAAAAACAAATTATCCATATTTTCCTTAATCTTGTTAAACTCAAGATCACTTCAAACCCCTTACTGTTTACTATAATTTCTGGTATATATCTCAATTGATGAGCTATGTAAAATAATTTAATATCAGGTATACCAAAATCTCCATTCTTTTGAGGAAGACACCATAATATTTTGTTTATCCTTGCCTTTTATTTTCATTACAATACATATTAATCACATTCTGCAATTCTTTTAATTCCTTATCAGCTATCTTTATAGGTAACATCCAAAATACAAAATTTAATTTAGGGATTATCTCCATTTCCACTACTGCAATTCTTCCTAACCAAGATAACTTCAACTTTTCATATTCTTTAATTTGTTCCTTAATTTTTTTCACTTTTTGCCAAATTCATTTTAACAATTTCTTGCAAGTTCCAAATAATATTTATCCTTAAATGTCTAATGCTATTTTTTAGTTTACCCTCAAATTCCTATTTCAATTTACTCCTTTCTTCATTATCATAATTTGCTAACATAAATTCTGATTTACTCCAGTTTACCCTTAGTCCCATTACTTCTTCAAATACTTTTAAATGCCATTTAATCTTTTCAAAAGAATTCATTGGATCTTCAATTGTTAATAACGTTTCATCTACAAATAAATTTATCTTGATTTTATCTTTATTCCCTAATCTTTTTATTATCTTCTCTAATTGTATTTGCTATTAATTCTATTATCAAAGTAAATAGTATTGGATATAGGGGGCATCCTTGTCTTGTCCCCCAGCCTAATGTAATTATTTCTGTCATACATACCATCATTTACTAAAGCTGTGGCAGTATTCTCTGAATATAGTTGCTGAATAATATTTCTGAAACGTGCACCAAAACCTAATTCTTTTATTAATATTTTTAAGGCTGACCTTACCACTGAATCAAAGGCTTTGAAAATATCCAGCGACAGTATCCCTGCTTTTATCTTTGTCTCTTCAATTGTATTGATTACATTTAGTACCCTTCTCATTAAATCCCCCATTTGTCTACCCTTTAGAAATCCATTCTGATCTTTACCAATATATCCATCAATAAAACAATCTTCAATCTTTTAGCTAAAATAGCTGTATATATTTTAGCATCCTGATTAATCAATGAAATTGGTCTATATGATCCCATATTTATTGGATCCTTATCTGGTTTCAAAATTAACACTACCATTGAATGTTTCCAAGACCTTGGAATTTCTTCCCCCATTAATATTCTATTAAATAAATCCTTCAATTTGGGTAAGAGGAGATTTTTAAATGCCTTATAATATTCTGGCCCTGATCCGTCTGATCCTGGTGTCTTACCTATTTTAAGTCTATCTATCTATCTATCTATCTATCTATCTATCTATCTATCTATCTATCTATCTATCTATCTATCTATCTATCTATCTATCTATCAGCAATTTAGAACTCTAAATTGCTAGCAAGACTTACTCAAGTGAAAAAAGCAAAAAATACAATAGGGTTGATTGAAAATGTCAAGGGTATTAGATGTAATAAAATGCGAGAGAAAGTTGAGGCCTTTCAATAATTTTATAAATATTATACTAGTAATAAGTATAGATAAAAATGAGTATATAATTTTTTTATTTAATGTCCTCCAACATTTTCAATCAACCCTATTGTATTTTTTGCTTTTTTTCACTTGAGTAAGTCTTGCTAGCAATTTAGAGTTCTTATTACTTAATTAAAAATACTCGCTCTTCAAATTGCACTATTTTGTTATTGATTATGTTATAATGTTTTTATGTTTTTATGTCATTTCAATGTATATATGTTTGTTGGAAGCCTACCAGAGTGGTAGAATATACCAGATGGGCGGGATATAAATCAAATAAATAAATAAATAAATATATTACATTTCTTTGAACTCTAATTGAATACCTTCTAAATACCTTCTAACTCTTTCTTTTTACCTTGCAATTCCCTCATTATCTTGGTATCTCTAGATATTATAAAGACCCTTTCTAATTCTTTTATATTTTCCTCTGTTTCCTCCTTTCTTCTTGCTGTTTCCTTAAAGTATAAGATTATTTTATACTCAATCCTTGTATCATACACTTCATAGTATCTCATCTTAGTCCAACTTGACCTCCTCCTTCCTCATTAATTTTCCATATTTCTTCTAAACTCTCTCCTTTTTTGAATACAGTGAGTCGAGCTGAGATGTCCAGCGCTCCGTCTTGCCCGGTGATTCTTGATCTCTTTCAGCCTGTGACGCCAGATACTGTGGACAAAGTGCTTGATCGCTGTCAGGCCACCATTTCCTCCCTTGACCCTTGCCCGGCCTGGCTAATCAAAGCAGCCAGGCCGATCACAACTGAATGGGCCACTGCAATAATAAATGGGTCTTTCCTTGAGGGCAGGTTCCCACCTGCCCTCAAGGAGACACTCATTAGGCCCATAAGAAAGAAACCTAATATGGTGGCGGACGAAACTGGCAATTATAGGCCCGTCGCCAATGTTTCTTTCATTAGCAAAGTGGTCGAGAGGGTGGTGGCTGACCAGCTTCAGGCTCTTTTGGATGAAACAGATGCCCTGGATCCATTTCAGTCGGGCTTCAGGCCGCGCCATGGTACAGAGACGGCATTGGTCGCCCTGTATGATGACCTGTTGAGGGAGGCTGACAGGGGTAAAACATCTCTGTTGGTCCTCCTCAACATCTCGGCGGCCTTTGATACCGTCGACCACGGTATCCTCCTGTGGAGGCTCTCTGAGTTGGGAATTGGTGGCTTGGCGTTTGCCTGGCTCCGTTCCTTCTTGGAGAACCGTCCCCAGAGAGTACAGCTTGGGGAGAGTGTCTCGGCCCCGTGGAGTCTCAATTGTGGGGTTCCACAGGGGTCGATTATCTCCCCAATGCTGTTTAATATCTATATGAGGCCGCTGGGTCGGGTCATCAGGGGGTGTGGAGCATCGTGTCATCAATATGCTGATGACACCCAGCTCTACATCTCCTTTTTACCAACTGCAGGTGATGCCGTCCTGTCCCTTCAGTGCTGCCTGGGGACTGTATTGCAATGGATGCAGGAAAATGGGCTGAGGCTGAACCCGGACAAGACGGAGGTTCTGAGGGTGGGTGCCCCTGTGGTTGGCGGCTTGGATGACTCTCTCTCGTTTGGGGGGGGTGGCCTTGGCCGCTAAGAGTGGGGTTCGCAGCTTGGGGATCCATCTGGACCCGGCGCTCACCATGGAAACGCAGGTGGCGTCGGTAGTCCGCTCCGCCTTTTTCCATCTTTGGCGGATTGCCCGGCTGCGGCCCTACCTTGATATGGGGGCGCTCACTACCTTGGTGCATGCGCTCGTAATCTCAAGATTAGACCACTGTAACGCGCTCTACGTGGGGCTGCCTTTGAGGTTGATGCGGAAACCTCAGGTGGTGCAGAATGCGGCGGCCAGACTCCTTAGTGGAGTGAGAAAATACCAGCATATCTCTCCTATTCTGGCCGCATTGCATTGGCTGCCCATTCGGTTCCGCATTGACTTCAAAGTTTTAATGCTTACTTATAAGGCCCTAAACGGTTTAGGACCTCGATATTTGGCGGAACGCCTACTCCCACCAAGGTCTACCCGGATCACCCGTGCAAGTCAGGAGGTGAGGCTGAGGAGCTTGACGCCGAGGGAGGCCCGTAGGGAAAGAACAAGAAATCGGGCCTTCTCGGCGGTGGCTCCTCGCCTCTGGAATAATCTTCCTCCGGAGATTCGTGCCGCCCCTACGCTGGGTATCTTTAAAAATCAATTAAAAACATGGATGTTTATACAGGCCTTCCCTCCAGTCAATACCTGATCTTTTTATCTTTTCTATTTATCTTTATTTTTTGTTTTATAATTGTTATGGAAATTGTTTTTGTAATAATTTTGTGATTTTATCTGTTGTTTTATGTTGTTTGGAAGCCGCCTAGAGTGGTCGCAAGACCAGATAGGCGGGGTATAAATGAAATAAATAATAATAATAATAATAATATTTTCAATGACCTTCTTAAATCTAAATATGTTGGTATCCATCCTCCATCTTTTTGCTTCTTTATAGTCACAATTTATATTAAACACCATATTAACTTTTGCATGATCAGATATTTTTATAATATCTATTTATTTATCACTTACAATAGGTAGCAATTCATTTGAAACAAATATATAATCAGTTCTAGAATAGGTGCATGGCTGAATAATATGAATATTTTCTTTGTTCTCCCTTTGATTCCCTCCATACATCTTTCTTATCTGTATTACTAAATAACTTATACAGACTCATTTGTCCCCTTCTTTCCTCATTGTTTTGTAATTTTTTCTTATCTTGAATTTTATCCATGACTATATTATAATCTCCTGCCATAATAACAAAACCTAAACAAACTTTATCTACTTCTTCCAAGACCGTATTGAGAAATTTTTCTTGATTCTCATTTGGTGCATATACATTAACCAATGTACATTCCTCTCCTTTAAGTTTTCCTTCAATTATTAAAAATCTACCCTCTTCATCTTTACTCACTAATTTTATTTTAAAACACATCTTTTAAATATCAATATAGCCACACCTCTAGATTTTGATGTACCATATGATTTTTCATAAATATAAATCCATTTTCCCTAAATTTCATTTACCCCCTCTTTTTTTGGATGAGTTTCTTGTAAAAACACTATATCAGCTCATCCTTTATTTAACAGACTCTGGATTTTAGCTCTTTTCAACTATGAACCTAGGCCTTTCACATTCCAAGTTGTAATTTTTTATTTTTTCAACTATTCTTGTAAAATAATTTTGGTTCTAAATTCCTGATTTGTGCCCCTTAACACATACATCAACTGAAATACTGTACACAAACAAATTAACTTACTAAGAAAAAAAAGCTCCTCCCCCACATATTATTCTCTTCTTACCCATATCCCGAACCCTCTCATCATTCCTACAACTATCCCTTTTCTTCCCTTACTTCTTTCCACCAATTAATCTTGGTTGCATTTTGGGGGGGGGGGGGAGACAGAGCTCTGGTTTCTCACCAAGGCCCCTCTCATCTCACTTTGCCCATCTACCAATATTAATTCTCATTTCTTGGCCTTATCTTCCGTCTTCTTGTTTCTCTGCTGTTTCGAACTCTCCCCTTTTTATTGTTCCATCTGCTGCCCTTTTTTCTTGATGTCTCCATTGGTGAGATCTTGCTCGCATTCCGATTCAACTTCTGATTCAGTCTCAAGCGCCCATTCTGGACCTTTCATTTTCTTCATTTCTGTTTGCCACTCTTCTTCCGATAGGATATCCATCTGCCTCATCCAATATAATGCATCTTCGCAACTATCTTTCCTATAGACTTGATCTTTGTAGAATATTCGCAAAAATACAGGATATCCTCAAGTATATTTTATTGCTTTGTCCTTCAAAATAGTAGTGACCTGTTTCATTCCTCAATGCCAACTGATAGATTCCTCACACAGGTCATTATAAGCCTGTATTTGCATGTTATTTATCTTCAGTAGCTCTGGCTTTGATCTTAAAACACCCATTAAATCTTGTTTTTATGAAAATTCTAAAAATGGACTATAACATCTCTTGGTGGACCTGTTGAGCTTCTCTTTTTCCCAAGCTGATGACATATCTCCAAGTCATAGATAGACCATTGCACTCCAGGCATAGCAGACTTGAGCCACTCCAAAATTACGTATATCAGTCAATTCCTTTCTTTCATGTCATTTTTCTGGAATTCCATGTAAACACAAATTTAACCTTTTATAAAAATCTTTCTGTTGTATTAACTGGATCTGTAGCTCCTTGGCTTTATTTTCTTGCTCATCAATTATTTTAGTCAACTTCCTTGTTTGTTCTTGAACTCCATCAATTTTATCATCATTCTCTTTCAATTTGGTTGTAACCAAGCCCTTCAATATTTTATTATCCTCTTTAAGATAAGCCTCTTTTTTTGTCATTCTTCCATATACCATCTTTCAAATCGCCAATAGCATCCATGACTGCCTTCTGTAACTGAGCCATAGCATCTCTAAATTCTCCTTCTTGGGCTTTTCCTGCCATTTCTGACTCCACTAGATGTTGTAGGCATGCTTTATTCCTATCAGATGGCCTCTCTCTTAAATGTTTATCCTCCTCTCTTCTCCATTCCAAACGCTTACTTTGTTCTTTAGTCCTCTCTCTAGACATATAAATTGTTTTTATCTTTCCAGTCTTTATTTGGAGGTTAACCAGGTTCTAGAACTATGGCACTGTTATATTCCAACAAAGGCCACTTTCAGCATCTTTGAACTTGCCAAAATTTCTAATTTTATATAGATTATAATGTATTAAATGAATTGAATCTGAATGTTAATAATTCAGCCAAAACTGTGCTCACGACCCGGGGTTCTATTCCAGGTAGCCAGCTGAAGGTTGACTCAGCCTTCTATCCTTCCGAGGTTGGTAAAATGAGTACCCAGCTCGCGCGGGGGGGGGGGGGGAGGGGGGAAATGTGTAGCCTGCATAATTAACTTGTAAACCACCCAATGAGTGCCTTAAGTGGGGCGGTATATAAGCAGCACACTTTGGTTTTTTGTTTTGGTTTTTTCTGCTTTTATGGTATATTTTTAGATTTACCACCAGATCGAGCTCAAGTCTCTCTCATAAAATCCACTTTAGGCACACTATTTACTTCTTCCAGAATACTTAGCTGATGAAACTAGGTCAGAGGGAATGCTTCCACCCCTTTCCAAACACTTTTATCCGTTTAATCTGCGTTAAAAACCTGATAGAGTCGTCTTGTTTTAAACCCAGTCAACTGAACATGCCACTTATTTCTCCCTCTTGATTTAAAAGTGACACCTGGGGGGGGGGGGGGGAGGAACACTTACTTCTGAAGCCTCTAAAAATTGTTGTTACAGCCTCAGATAATCACCAAAGCTTATCTCCTTCAGATTGTTTCTCCCCCTTGGTAAACTAATAGGGGAGTGGTTTACTGGCCCAATTATATTTCAAAACTCAGAAGCCAGATTCAAACAGCTTTCTACTTTAAATAGATCCAGTTTCACCCACCCCTCGCACTTCAAGGAGGTTACTTTCGTTTTCTCTAAGCAGCTACTGAAGCCAAAGTCATTACACAGTTCTTATGAGCCATGCTGTATATTTTATTGCTCTTTTGTTGTCTTTCTCTCTTTCATCCCTTAATGATTTCGGAAGTAGAATTATGGCTTAATTCAGCCATCTTTTGACTCTGCAGGCTTCATCATCAGCCGACACTCCTCCCTCCTCTGACAGAAGTTTTTCAGAAGAAGTTTAGTTGTCTCTCTCTCTTCACCTCCCCCCCCCCCCAATAAGTACATAAGACCTCACTTACTGAAATCTTCTTTTCAGGAGTTCAGTCATAGTTCTGAATAGTTCTGGACTGGATATTTATTTTCCACCGGCTGGATGAAGTGAAAAAAGCTAGCCTTCTGCCATTAATATGGCTCCGCCCCATTGGTAGAGCATTTTAAAGAAATTTTTAAATTTTTAAAAAAATTTGCTTGAAGAAGCACAAATTTTTGATTTAGCTTCTGACTGATTGTGTAGATGCACAAGAGAGAAAACACTGCTTTCCCTGTCAGATTCTCCATTTTTCTTTGGGCAACTTCGCTTGAATGACCAGGTTTTTTTTTTAAATCTCCTTTGGAGACATGGGAGATGTCAATAGTGCTAGTAGACACATGTGGATTTTATTGCATCCATGACTGGGAATCTGATGCCTGATGGCCCAGAGATAGAAGAAAAGAGCAAAGTAGCAAAGATAGAAGATGGTTGTTGTAGGTTTTTCGGGCTGTTTGGCCACGTTCCGAAGGTTTTTCTTCCTAATGTTTCACCAGTCTCTGTGGCTGGCATCTTCAGCGGATAGGAGTTGGAACACTGTGTTCTGGTGTAGGATAGTTGAGTATTTGTAGCTGTGGGATCAGCTTTTTGTCCTTTTCAGAAGATTGGGTGATTATGGTGATCAGAGTACCTACACAAACTCCAGCCACCACCTACGACAAAAAAGAGGCATAATCAAAACACTGGTAGACCGTGCGAATCGGAACTGTGAAGCTCAATTTCTCAGCACCAAACTCAACCATCTGAAGTGGGCCCTACAGGCAAATGGCTATTCCAAGAATTAAATCACAAGAGCCATCAAACCGAGAAGACAACACCAAACTGAAGAAGAAAAACAGCCACCCACAAATAAAGTATTTCTGCCATACATCAAAGAGGTCACGGACCGCATGGGGAAACTTCTGAAAAAACACAACCTACAAACAGTATTCAGGCCCACCACAAAAATACAACAAATGTTACGGTCAGCAAAGGACAAAAGGGACCCCCTCACCACTGCAGGAGTATACAGGATACCTTGCAGTTGTGGCCAGGTATATATTGGGACCACAAAATGCAGCATCCACACCAGAATCAAAGAACATGAAAGACACTGCAGACTAAAACAACCGGAAAAATCGGCAGTAGCTGAACACGCCCTGAAACAAGCTGGACATGACATTCTATTTCAAAACAGAAGTACTGGACAACACCAGCAATCATTATGTTAGACTACACAGGGAAACTCCTGTCCTCTGAAGATGCCAGCCACAGAGACTGGCGAAACGTTAGGAAGAAAAACCTTTGGAACACGGCCAAACAACCCGGAAAACCTAGAACAACCATCAGATCCCGGCCGTGAAAGCCTTCGAGAATAGATAGAAGAACCTACTCTTTGAGACTGACCTTTGCTGAAAGCTGGGGGAGCTTGGGAGTCTGGACCACCCTCAACACCACCTTTAGTCTGCAATAAAATAAAAATAAAAGGTGATTGTGAGTTATTTTTTCTAGCTACAGCTATGCAATAGCTATGTAACACTAGAACTACACTTAAGTGATGTTGGACTCAATCTGCAACATGAGGAATTCTGCTCCGGGCAATACTGCATACTGTTTTTAATTATTGGCTTCAGCTCTGCTCCCAATCCAAATATAATACATGAAGATGAGCTATGACTTGAGCAGGGGAAGCACTTTATCCTGCAGTGACGAGGTAAGGCTGTCTGAGATAGTAGATCTGGACCACACTGCAAGGCTGTAAACTACGGTATCATCTCAGCCTTAGCCTGATGTCAACTTGCAACATTCAGAGTAAGCTACGAAGCAATTGTAAGCCATTGGTTTCAAGCCATGGCCCCATCTGCTCCGATATTGAGGAGGAATGCCATTTATTTGCATTGGCAGGACTGAGTTCAAGCTGCCACCACTACCCTGCCCCTTTAAGACTCTCACACAACGTGAGAACTAAGCACTAGTGTGTCTGCTGCCAAAGAAATGCCTGTGGCCATTTATTCAGGGGCAGACATGCCAGTACTCAATCATGCACAAATGAAGATTTTGGGCTTCTCTTTTTCAAAATAAAACTTTTAGTTTTACTGTAAACAGAACAACGGGTAGGTGGAAGCCTTGGAAGGCAGCCCATCTAGGAGAAGGAAAAATGATTTCAAACCTCCACTGCCTTGTGGTTATATCCATTGATGGAAAAGGCTTCAGGAGTTAACCTCAAGGCAAAATCCGGAGCCGGAGTCCCGGAGGCAGTTTGTGACTCTGCACAGTCACGCTCTGGCAACTCCTGCTACGTTGCTGGAACCAGTTGTATTGGCTCTTGCCTTTCCATTGGACTACTTCAGTGATGTGGAGAGGGGGGATTTTCTGCTTGGGTAACAATCTATCCTCCATATTATTTTACCCGGGCTTCATGCTCTGGAGAGGACACTCCAGCTTCGCAAACAGACCAATATTGTCATAAACAATCTTATCATAAGAGATATGTGTCTAGGGCAGTGATGGTGAACCTATGCCACGTCTGCCACAGCTGACACGCAGAGCCCTCTTCGTGGGCATGGGAGCCATAAGTTGCCATTGAGAAATACCCGTCCTCCAATCCCGGATTTTGGCTGGTGCAGTGGTCCAGAGGAGGGGTGCAATGGCGGCCATTACCGGTCTAACCCGATGGGAGATTGGAGAACTGGTAAGTATTTCTCTGTTAATACCACCCCTAGGGGGGAAAAATAAGCATTTAAACGTTGCAGTGCAGGGACAGTTGTTTTTTCTAAACTAAAAACTCAGTATTCAGGTTTAATTGCAGTGTTGGCATTCTGAAATAAGTCGGTTTTGTGTTGCAATTTGGGCACTCGGGCTCAAAAAGGTTCACCATCACTGGTCTAGGGAATGCTCTATTTTTGAAATTCAGATATTTTAAAATGTTTTTTAAATGTTTTCAAAATTGTTTTTAATGTCTTTGGGCACAGCTGAAACTGGCAGGTGATAGGATTGCTTAAGGTTCGATAGAGATGCCATATGGTATGTGGTGTGATCTTTGCATCAACATTGCATGGTGACCCTATTTGTACCTGTGGCGGATGCCCAGTCACTCCTGTCAATCGCATCGGAACCTCATTTGCATGAGCCAATGGAAGGACAGGAGGGGCGGAGGCAGAGTCTTGGGGGTTAGTCAGAGGAGTCAGTTAGTGAGAGAAAATCAGTTAGAGTTAGAGAGAGTGAGAGAAATGAGATAGAGAGATTTGCAGAAAGAGCTAGATAGTCAAAGTTAGAAGTGAGAGTTGTAACAAGTAAATACATAAGCTGGTTAAATTGCACATAAGTAAACAAAAGATGACATTTCAATGATTGTGATTCTGAGTAAATAAATAAAGAACATCTGTAACTTTAATAAAAACTTTCAATTGTTGGCAGCCAGTGTTTGAGTAAAATAATTTACATTCCAGATTTATCTGTGCAGCAACTTCAGTTGCATTTTGTATATTTCGTTTGCTGCATTTTGTGTATTTCGAAAGGGGAAAAGTACAGTATAGTGAGTGCAACATTCAACGATCTTGACTGAACTAGGCAAAAATTGCAACACATACGTTACTGAGGTGTTCCAAAGTAACAGAAATCGCTGTGTTGCCGTAAAAGGTACTCTTGTCTTGTATCAGATATGGGGCTCGTAACATTGAACTGCATAGCCGGATTGTTGTAAATCACTGTCGGTCTGTATGTCACGTCCAACGTTTGATAATAGAAGGGTTTTTGTGATAAACCACCTAGACTATGATGTGGTGATAAGAACAGTGGGCTGCACTGCAGAGCTGTTCGAAGTCTTCCTCTCTACACAATATGAGAATAGTGAGTGGACATTCTATTTGCAATAGTCCTCAGAGTAGTTTAAAAATGAAGACAATATTTTCAGATTTTCCACACGAAATACATGACGACGATCGTGATAGTGATCGTTTGCTTTTTCTGCATACCCGAAGGGGGCGTTTGCTTCCCCAAATCGCAAGTCATACTGGAGTCCTCGATTTTCTCCATCATAGGTGGAAAGCAGCGGTCATTTTTGCAGAACTAATTGTGCCAAAATTGACCAAGAAATTTTGCTTCCCAAGTACGGAATTATCAGTCTACAGTTTAAGTCTATGGTACATAATCCAGGAAGACTCCATTTTAACGGCTGCTCTAGGAACAAGGCAGTGGGCGGCGTCGAGGGGCGGGGCTAATCAACGGCTCCCCCTCATTCACCTGAAGACGAGCCCGCGGAACAGTTGAGGATGTTGGGAGCGGCTCATTCTGCCGTTTCGGCGGCAGAGGATGCGGTGAGGGGTCTCGCTGTCTCGCGGTTATGGGCGGAGCCTTGTCAAGGGAGGGGCAGCTGTTATTGGCTGTGACCAGCTCTTCTCCCACCTCCCCCGGAGTTCAGTCTGGAACAGGGGAAAGGTTTAAATTGGAGGCTCCTCAATGCTAACGGCCCTGCGAGAAACCTTCATCCTGAGTGACGAGATGGGGCGGGGAGGGGAGAGAGAGGATAGGGCAGAAAAAAGAAATGGGGGCGAAATGACGTGTGGAGCAATCACACTTCTTGTTTCCGTTGTTGAAAGTGAAATTATCCTTTCAAAAAATCTAAACGGTTCTGAATCAGATTACTTTAAGAAATAGCTTTCTCTTTCCTCGTTACAACAGAAAAGATACTTGCGACATTTATTTTGGGGGGGGGCAGGTTCTTTTTCTTACGAAACTATGATTTTTGTTAGATCTGAACTAATGGGGGGGGTAAATAGATTGAACACCATTTACCTTAAACTCGCTTCTGCACACATAATCTCAGAACTGCAGAGCTGGAAGGGACCCTATGGATCATCAAGTCCGGACCCTGTCGTGGAGGCCCAGTGGGGAATCACACTCCCGACCTCAGGGTCCACAGCCAGAGACCTAAACCACTGAACTATCCAGCAGTTCTGGATAGGAAAAAACAATTTTTTTCCTTCCCTCTCTTCCTCATCAACAGGGGAAAAAGCTCTGTCACAGTTGTTCTCCCCCCCCCCCCCCAAATGCCCCCTTCCACTTTTATATGTTTAATAAAGGTCATGATCCACTGTATAGTTTTTTTGTACCAAAGGGGCCAAAAAGGATGCAGGGCCAGCTGGATAGTTAAAGCTCTGGTGTGTCAATATTTGATGATGTGGTGGTGTCATTTGTTACATACTGGGAGATGTTTGAAATGTACAGTACTGAGCTTCTGCAGATGGTTGTATCTCAGCCAATGGAGAAGACTGCTGGCACTTAATTTTATGCCGGTTGCGAACCACTTTGAAGCAAGACATCAGAGAGGAAGGCTGCAAGAAATGGGGAATTCCTAGTATGGGACAATTCATTCCCAGGATTGAATGGTTCTGTGTTATTTCTATGGAGATCAAATGCAATATGGCGCACAGCATAAGCAAGCTGTTTAAAGAGAACAAAAATACATTTGGGGTGTGGGAAGCCTTGGGAATGCTTGACTCTAAGTCAGAATGTTTGTCTAGTTGTCTTACTTGAAAACATGGTGAAACAGAATGCTTGGATTATGGTAACTCTTAGATGTCCACTGTATAGGAATGGCAGGGAAGAGTGTATTGAGGTGAGTGTTGCTGTATATACTAGGAAGAACGTACTCTAGTAGATTTAACATTGTAGTAGTTACAAATAGTAGATCAGGAAATACAGTTTGTATATATTAGGGATAACACAAGTGACCCCTTTAATCAAAATACTGAACATGGCCATGGGATGGAGAATGAATCAAGAGTTCCTCTAAAGAAAAAAAATTGGTTATAATGGGTAACCAATTGCCCTTGCTGGCTTGGTAAATGGACATCTACTTCCTGGTGAAGATACAACTTTGTTTTAGAAATATTGGACATGGGTGGTAAGGGTGGAGTTCCATTATACCAAATAAAAATGATTCCAACCCTGAGTCCTCCACCTTAACATTCCATTCAATTCATCTTGTGTCCTGCTGTCTTATAATTTCTTTGCTCTCTCTCCTCCACATTATCGGCTGCCACTGATGTGGAAAACATACATATTTATGTTTTTCAACAGAGTGCATTTAATAAGAAATTAGAGAGAAGGAAAGGATTATTGACCATATTTGGAGGTAGCCTTATGTTATTTAGAACAAGAAGCTCTTTGTTAAAATATTAGGCTACAGATAGGTGCCTCATACCTATTTGTATTGCAGGAGTAATAAAACACTGTTTTGAATGGTACAACAAAAATTATTTTGCATTTATATTATGGTCTTCAAAGATTTATATTTGCCATTTCCTTACAATATAAACCATACTCATTTATTTGTTCCATTCGTACTCCACCTTTCCTCCAGTGAGTTCAACATAGTATAAATGGCTCTCCTACTTCACAACAACAGTATGAGATAGGAAATGTCCTGACCCAAGGTCATACAGTAGATTCCGTGGCTCAACTGTGGCTTCAATCTGAGCTCTCAAGTTTCATTCCAACACTAACCACTAGACGACACTACCCTATACATCGTTACATCTGTGTAATAACTTCAAAAGTCACAAGGCCTGTTTAATAAGATTATATCTTTAAAACATTGTAGATCATTGGGTTAAAATTTCAAACCACTTATGGTTTTGTTCTTACTGTTTCAGGAAATGCTTCAAGGATCTGATCAACTCTTTCAAAATGTGGCAGATCATCTTGAGGAAATGGATACCTCAGACACCCAGTGGGGATGGTTTTATTTGGCTGAATGTGGCAAATGGCATATGTTTGAGGTAGTCATTTAGCCTATAGTACCTCCGTTCTTCTCATTCTCATGGCAAATGTTTGCCTCAGATGAACAATATTTCCGGCTTGACTCTTGGCTTCCAAAATTAAATGAGATGTGATGCTACATTCATGTGGTATCTTCTTTGATAATATAGACACTGTTATTATATTTGATGAAGATGTAACAAATCTGGAATCTAGTAATTCAAGACTTCACTTTCTTGAAGTCATGTCTTAGACTTTTTGGTTTTGCTTCTCATCACAGTTTTTTGCACATGTGAACATAACAGTAACAGTAATCATGATGATTGATCAATGGCCTTCTGTTTTTGCTGCACTAGGCAGAGAAGGAGGGTTTATCTGTGGGCCACTCTGCATGGCTGATAGGCTGTATGCAACCTTATAGTTCAAAGAGGTTGTATAGGTCTATTTAGTGCAGAAAAATTGCAGAGAGGTGTCTGACATAGTACTGGTGTGAGCACTGCCGCCCCCAACACAGGGCCAAACCATCATCGGCAAGGGTTTCCATGACCTTTAGGCTGTCTGAACTGCTCAAACTAGATTTTATTACAACAGGGTAGTGAGGTAGAAAATGCTGATTGCCACCAGCTACACCCAGTTCTACCAAACCTTCTGAGGGCTGAGTTCCTGTCACTTGCCTGCTGAACAGTTTTCTCTTCCCAACTCTTAGTTTCCATGTCTGAGGTCGGTGTGGGAGGTGTTCAATCAATGTGGCGTGTTAGGACTTCAAGACAGTCCCTAGCCACCCTACTTCAGAGAGGGCTCGTAGTGTTTGCTAGTCAGAAATGAGGATGGGTCTCCAGCCTGTCTTGCTGCCACCATTCATGCTTCCGCTGGCACTTGTATCTCCAGTGCCTCCTCCACTGTATGTGGGTTGGTTGCTAAGGTCTCCATGAGGATAGCATTGGCAATGGTGGTAGATAGAAGATGGCAGTGCCTCCTCGCCTCCATCTGTTGGCTTTTCTTCTGTATCTGGAGCTGTGGTTTCCTCTGGGCCTTCCCAAGGGCATAGGGAGAGGCAGACAGCCCAGCAGGAGTCACAGTCCCCTCACTACTGGTTATATCTGAAAACCTAAAAAAAACCTTCAGCCTTTGAACAGATTTTCCAGTATTGATCGGGTTTTTGTTTGTTTGTTTGTTTGTTTGTTTTTTGGTTCTTTGCAGCCAGCAGGCTCTTTTATTTTCATCAACATATATTAGGGTCAAACTATATGCTAAGGAGAACTAGTTTTGCCTTCTGCAATGGAACCTTTGAGAGATAAGCACCTCAGCAATCAGACTTGCAAATTAAGCTTGTGTTTGCCATCTAATGACCAGTCATAAAACTTTGCACACTAAATACAAGTTATGTAGTTAAGGAAAATCGTGTGCTGTGACCTTAAATATCTTGCACCACTTGAGGGAGATATTCTGCAGAAAACATGATAAACCTATCACCTAGTTTGAGTCTCAATTCCAGCTTTTAATTTATTTTCTCCCTGCTGTACTGATTGTTCTGCTTACCATAGAAGCACAAAAAAAAAAAAAAAAAGCAAAGTAAAGCATGGAATACACTTAATTTGTACAACTCTATGCAATGTTTGTGGTTCCTTCTTATACAAAATTTGTGAGGTAAATTGGTAGATGTACTAGACCAGTGGTTCTCAACCTTGGGTAACCCAGGTGTTCTTGACTGCAACTTCCAAAAACCACAGCCAGCACAGCTAGTGGTGAAGGCTTCTGAGAGTTGCAGTCCAGGAACATCTGGGTTACCGAAGAGTGGGAACCACTGTTCTAGAACAATGAGCTCCTCTGTCATGAATTCACTAGGACATTTTTGACAAGGAGCAGTCTTTCAGCCTTAATTCCCTATCTACAATATGGGAATGACAGTACTGGCTTCTGTTACATAGTTCAACAGACTTCTGTTATTTAAAAAAGGAAGAGCTTTTTTTGTTTGCCCCTGTATGTGACCTTTCAGAATGTGTTTTCTGTTTATTTTAAAGACTGATTCTAATACCCAGTGTTCATTAAGCAGTGAAGAGATTGAAAGAAGGTTCAAAATGAATCCACAAGGTTCCATTTCTTTCACAACTTCAAAATTTAACTACATTTTAGACTTTTCAGGTATGTTTTATATCTTTATATGTATGCTATTATTGGTGTTTTTGTGAAACAATATGTAGAGACCAGTTGTCCAATGTTGGTAGCAAGTAGTTTTATAATGGGTAGAATTGGAAAAGTGTATGGATATCATTGGTAGGTGCGAATCTCCTCTACATCTGAAATAGTATTTAATGTGATACATTATATATGTATCATTATTTTTTATTCTGTCTTTCTCCGAATATAGGAACCCAAAATGATTTCCTAAGTGGTTAAAAACCGTTCTCACTAAAAATAAATTAATACGATTAATATTCAAATATATCATTGTACTAAAATAACCAATGAATTAAACCAGTTTAAAAGCTCATCACAGAAACATAGAAATAAAAAAATACAGCAACCTCCATTAAATCCCCTTCCTAAATGGACCATTCAGTTGCCAAAAGGTTGCCTGAAGAGAAAAAGCCTTTGCTGACTGTCATAAGGACAGCTGGGGCAGCCAACTGCCCTCTTTTGGAAAGTGTTTTGGCTAATAAAGCAGTACAAATGCAAATGCACATACTGTATGTATACAAGAGCTGGACAAGGGGAGAGGAGAAGAAGATAGATTAGTATAAAGCAGTGGTGAGAACAGGGTCATCACACACTGACAGTAAGGATTTTTTAAAATGTTTTATAGAAATAGTTTGGGTTCCTTTTTAGAACTTATCATTGGAACCATTAAATAAAACTGTTCTTATGATAAGTATAAAGAAGAGTACTTGAAAGAATACTATCTGTCCACTTTCTCAAAACTTGGCTAACATTAGTTTTGTCCACAGGAATGAAACAAATTAACCAAACAACTAGAAAAGAACGTCCCATAAAACGAGCTCCATTTTCTATCAATGCTTTCAGGTAGGAAATAATGATTACTTGAGTTTTCTTTGTTACATATTAATATCTTCTGTTATTATGCTGGTATAGAGACCGTCTGTGCTAAATATAGTCTTTTCCCTCTGTCATGGATAAAAAGGCATGAGAGAGGTGACAAGGTACAACTAATTTCTAATGTTGATGTGGCAGGTTCCTCACTTACTCTATGTCAGCTGTTCTTGTAATCAGCCATAGTGGACATTTGAAATGTCTAATACAACGTGTGTAGGTCAGATCTTTATTTTCAGACATGAGGAAAAGAGACAGTTTTAACTTCTTTGTGTTTTGCATTACTGGAAGTAGTTTCATTCTGAGCACAGTCCGCCAAAGTTAACTTTGTTCACATGCTCATGAATAGGTGCTATGCAAGTGCACAGAATCTGTTCCCTTGATTTTAGTTCACTCCATCCTTGGATTGATCCAGGTAAACAAGAGAGATTCAACCAGGAATTGGAATGGCTGGATCAATCAGATCAGTGATGTCAGTATTTCCAATACTGAGTTTGGAAAATAATCTTAAAATCACTTTCTGTTTGGGATCGATTGTCTGTCTTGCATTCTTTTCATTTTCTAACTTTCTTCAGAAAATGGTCTTATTCAGACAAAGCATTTGTTCCCCTGAGAGTGGATTTGATTTAAATAAATTTTAAATCAGTCCTAGCCTTCAACCCCAATGGATATAGTGAAAAAAGTTTTTTTTAATTCCTTAGTTTTAGCAGGGACAACTATTGCCTAGTATTGGGGATGGAAATGTAGAAATAGGGTGCAACAGTTTGCTTACTTTATCTTTTATTTTTCAAGTTATATCTGTGAAAAACAGTCAATCCCTGTGCCAGCACACTGGGAGAATGTAAATTCAGAAGAACCATACCAGGTAAGAGCTTAATAGAAACCTTTGAGCATGTTGGAAGCAAAGGAGATTGCAACCGGGTAAAGCTGTATGACATCTTTCTTACAGCTTATTCCTCTGCAAAAGCAGACAAATGAATATCTCCAAGTTGCTGGTTACTTTGGAAGAACAATGGACACTCATCGAATTAAGCGAATCCAGAGAATTCAAAACTTGGACTTGTGGGAATTTTACTGCAGGTGAGAGAATTTTTAAAGTGATTTTTCTGATAAATTTTCTGTACAGAATCTCTCCCTTTTTAAAGACACAAAACAGGACCATGTACATGAATCTAATTTTCAGGCTTAAAAGGGGATTTATGTGGATCTAGTTCTCAAGAGAAGATTATCTGAAAAAACAATAATGCTGAGAAAGGTTGGAGGCAACAGAAAAAGAGGAAGACCAAATATGAGATGGATTGACTCCCCAAAGAAACCCACAGGCATGAGTTTGCAAGAGTCGCGCCAGGGCTGTTGAGGACAGGAGATTTTGGAGCTCGCTCGTTCATACTGTAGGGCTGCAAAAATGGAATAGGAATTTTTGCAAGAATGGATTTTCTGAAGTTAGAAAAAAGGATGAAAGAGGCTTAGGAAAACATGAAAAATTACAAATTAAAAATATTGTTTTCCCCAACTTCTTGCCCCCAATAAAATCACATCATTAAGGCAGTACGATTGCACAGCAAGTTCCTTATACTGCTGCTGTTACATTTTCATCTTGTTTGGTATCTGTACTACTATTTGGGGAGAAAGATTGAAAGTAACAGAAATTAAATGCTACAGAGAATAAAGACAACATTTCAAAAGATAGGATCAGTATACAGATCTCTGTTACCACATAAGTGCAGCTTGAAGTGATTTCTATATAGTATCCCTCATTTTGATTTTTGATATGCATAGCACTTCTGTGCCAGCATATGCCAATGCCAGGAACATGCCAGAAAATTTGTGAAGTCGTCTACCATTGGAGCCCTATTTAAAGCAACATTGTTCACACAGCATTTCAGATAGGCCCGTATCATTATACTTCCCCACTTATATTTCTGTTAGGCTAAATGGGAAAAAACAGCTTTATAAAACAACCCCAACTGGTCACCTGGAAACATTTCCTACTCACCACAGGAAATTGGAGCAGTTTACAAGGTTGGTTGTATGTTTGGAAAACTTTTTTTTAAAGTCACTGTATTTAGCTTTTAAGCATCTTTTTCATATATTTTTTTCCTCTTGGGAATGTGAATGTAGGAAGCAGACGTGTTCAAGAGAGGTGTTCTGGTCTTGGCTATTTTCTTGGATGATAGTCACACTGTGAGCAATTTGTTCACTTGCAGAGCTCAAACTGGACCTGGCTTACTATACGCTTACATATATGTACAAAAATATTTATTTCTAGTAAAATACTTACAATGTATTCTCAAAGGCTTTCATAGCCAGTTGTTGTAGGTTTTTCGGGTTGTTTGGCCGTGTTCTGGAGGTTTTTCTTTCTAACTTTTCGCCAGTCTCTGTGGCTGGCATCTTCAGAGGACAGGAGCTAGAACTCTGTCCAGAACACAGAGTTCTTCGTAGTGGTCTCTGTGAATGCACACAAATGGGTTTATCCTGCGCCTGCGCAGGACGTTCGGAAGATTCTAGAGCATAGGAAAAAGAAACAATTTAGTCTCCCCCCCCCCCCCCGGCAGGGTATAGGCTCTGCCCCTCAACCTTCCTTTCAGTTCCTCTTTTTCCGCCGTTCGAGTAGGACGTTGGAACACTAGAGCGAATTTTAGGAAACGTATCTGGCTTTTTAGCTAAGATTTTGTTCCTTTTCTCTAGCCTTTTCGCTAGAATTTATTGTTTCTCTCTGATAGAACGCTTTTCTTTATAATTTTTAGCGTTCTTCGCGCCTTCCCCCCCTTTCCCGCCAACGGATTCCCCCTCCATTTTATTTTTCTTTCCTTTATGGCCCCTCGGGGCTTCAAACAGTGCTCAGTTTGTTCGCGGAAAATCCCACTTACAGACGGGCACAATCTATGTTTATTTTACCTGGGGGAATTCCATCAACCACAGGTGTGCACTGCGTGTAGGAGCTTTTCTAAGCAGGCTATTAAACTTCGGCTTCTACGACTTCGTGCTTTCCTCTACGAAAGAACTCTGGATCCGACTATGGAGGTACCTGCCCTCCCTCCACCAACTCCTTGCTCAGAGGTGTCCAAATCGCTCCCTACTCCGGTTGAGCAATCTTCACTCACAATTCCTTTACCTGTGAAATCCAAGGACTCGGTAAAACCAACTAAGGCTCCATCGCGGTCTGTTATTCCTGTTAAAAAGAGAAAGGAGAAGGAAAAGCCTAAAAAAATCAAAGAAACCATCTAAACCTACTTCCCTGCCTCTCCCTGCGGCTCCTATCCTACTGGAGGATTCTTCAAGGGAAGGCATTGGACTTTCTGAAGCAGAGGAGCATATCATTCCTTCAGCTCAAGCTGCTCAGGATCTCATGAGCATGTCTCCAAGCTGGGGCCATTTTGGGGCTGATGTACCTGCCAGCCTGGCCATTGCCCATGTTAGCCCTCGATCTTCAGGGCGGGCGGATACAGAGACTCAGTCCGAACAGGAGTCTGCTTCATGCACTCCTACAAAGCGTACGGGGAAGCGCAAACATATCTCCCCATACCAGCCTCTCAGGACCGAGGACCAGTACCGTCCACAGGGTCCACCACACGACCAGTACCGTCCACAGGGTCCACCACAGTATGGTCACCCGTTTTTCGGTCAATACCAGCCTAATCCATACCAAGGCTACGGCTATCAACCTGACTATAAGGGATCTTCTTATCCTCCACCATCCTGGTACCCTTCCACGGCTCCGCCAATGGAAGCTCAGCCGCAATACCAAGGGGATTTCTCCACACCCCAGGCTCCTCCTTCTCGAAAGAGACGTACTCCAACGGCACTTCCAGCGCCTCCCAAACACGCTAAATATAGCAGGAGCCAATCTACGGTAAAGGCTACCACTCTTTACTCTGGTCCTCAAGGCCACGATACGGAACCTTTCTCTCCGTCTACGCATTCTGGTGCCGAACCTATGCCGAGGGATACGGTACCACGCCGTTCTACCTCTATGGCTTCTGAGTCGTTCCATGATGATCACTCATCTACCTCCAGTGACTCTGATGTCCCTGATGCCGGCGATGCGGGCACTTCTTCCCACTCATTGGAAGATTTTTCATCATATGCCCAGCTTATCATGCGTATGGCCAGGACTCTCCAACTTGATGCGCAGATGCCGCAACAAGAGAAAGACCTTGTCTTTCATGATACGGAGCAGGACAAGACCTCCCCTCCTAGCCTAAGTTTGATACCAGCACTCTTCGACCTGGTTAAGAGTTCTTGGGATAAGTCACCTTCGGCTCTACAAATCCCTCGCAAAATTGAGCACCATTATAAAACTCATGGGTCAGACTCGGAGTTTTTAACTAAACACCCTATGCCTAATTCCATCGTCATAGAGGCTACTCAATACAAATCTCGTAGCAGATCCTCCCTAACACCCGCTAATAGGGAGGGAAGAAAGACTGACTCCTTGGGAAAAAGGCTTTATTCCCTAGCTGCTTTGCTAATCAAAATCTCTAATTACCAAGCCGCAATGGGAGCTTATCAAAAACATCTATGGGACAAAATTCTCCCCATGTTACAGACTCTCCCGGATTCCTCGAAGACCGAGGCTCTCAATACTTACGAGGAAGCTAACACCCTCACTAGACAACAGAGAGTAGCAGCGAAGCATACTGCCGATACTGCCTCAAAATCTATGCTTGTGGCAATTGCTGTCCGGCGACACGCCTGGCTTGGAGCTGCTAACATCTTAGACAATACCAAGGCTAAAATCGAGGACCTGCCTTTTGATGCTACTGGCCTCTTCAATTCTAAGACCGATGAAGTTATGGACAATATCCATAAGATGAGAAAAACAGCTAAGTCCTATGTACCATACCAACCGTATAGGTACCAGAAACCGGCTTACAAGAAGCCCCTTTACCAATCATCTTCTCAGTACCAGCCCTTTCGGTACAGTAGACAACAGCAGCATGATCGGACTTACCAACCTCCACAGTCCAACCCTTCACTTTTCAAGCAGCGACAATATCAGAGCCCTAAGCAAACCTTTCACAAGCCACAACGCAGGGGTAAGCAATACTCCTAATTCTTCTCATCAGACTAGACTGTTCCCATTCCTTCCTGAATGGCGTAAAATTACTACAGATAAGTGGGTCTTATCCATCATCGAGAAAGGCTATTTAATAGAATTCTCGCAAACCCCTCCACCAGATTTCGTCAAGACCACCCCCTTTTCAGAATTATTACATCAGGAAATTTCATCACTCCTATGTAAAGGGGCGATAGTCAGAGTTCCAACTTCTGACTCTCATAAGGGATTCTTTTCTCGATACTTTGCAGTCCCTAAAAAAGATGGAGGTATCAGACCCATCATGGACCTTAGAGACCTTAATCAATACATCTCATACCGAAAATTCCGTATGCTAACACTTGATTCCATTCTCCCTCTTTTATCTCAGGGAAATTGGTTCGTCACCATCGACCTAAAGGACGTCTATTTCCACATCTCCATCCACCCGTCTCATCAAAAATTCCTCCGGTTCCGCTTTCATCGCACCACCTACCAATTTGCCGCCCTCCCGTTCGGGCTCTCCACAGCCCCCAGAACATTTACCAAATGTATGGCTCCCGTGGTGGCTTATCTCCGTACCAAGGGAATCAAAATCTTCCCCTATATCGACGATTGGCTCCTGGTCGCAAAATCTTACCAAGACACCGTTTCAGCCACCATTATTACACTCGATGTCCTGAACAACCTCGGTTTACAGATCAACCGAGAAAAATCTCATCTGATACCGTCTCAAATCGTAAACTATATAGGAGCACGAATCGACTCCACTCAAGCAAGGGCGTTCCTTCCATACCAAAGAATCCTAAAAATCCGGATGGCAATTCAGCCTTTTCGGCCTCTCGCTACCATGACTGCCTTTCACGTCCAACACCTGCTTGGCCTTATGGCATCCACCGCGTCAGTGGTCCTCCATGCCAGATTGAAACTCCGGTCTCTCCAATCTTGGTTCCTCGACCAATTCGACCCTTAACTACGGGTCCTACCATATCTAACACACCATCTCACCTGGTGGTCAATCCCTCGCAACCTAACCATGGGAAGGCCATTTCATCCTCCGTACCTGTCTATACAGGTCACGACAGACGCAAGCCCCTCAGGTTGGGGGGCTCATTGCCAAGGCTTACAAATTCACGGACTGTGGTCAAAAAGGCAAAAAGCATTTCAAATCAATCAGCTCGAAATGCTAGCTGTCATCAAAGCCTTTCAAGCTTTCCTTCCCTGCATCGAAGGCAAAGCAGTGCAGCTTGTCACGGACAATACCACGACAATGCACTACATAAACAGACAAGGAGGAACTCGATCTTGGTCCCTCCTTCAATTGACCATACAGCTCTGGGAATGGTGCAGTACTCACCATATTTTCCCACAAGCAATCCATATTTCCTCCCAGGACAATGTCATAGCGGACCGCTTGAGCAGGCTCCCCACGGGTATGCACGAATGGTCTCTCAACCAGACAGTCTTCAGAGACATATGCCGTCGATGGGGCCAGCCTACCATAGACCTTTTTGCATCCCACCACAATACCAAATGCCACCGGTATTGCTCCAGGGCGGGCATAGACACCTCCTCCCTCGGAGATGCCTTTCTCATACCGTGGTCCGGGGAACTCACCTACCTGTTTCCTCCAATACCACTGATCCTCAGAACAGTCACCAGGATCATTCAATTCCGCACGGATGCAATACTCATCGCCCCATGGTGGCCACGACAACCGTGGTTCGCCCACCTCACAGAAATATCGGTGGACATATTCCACTTACCTCCGATACCGTCCCTTCTCTCGCAGAACGACGGGGATCTTCTCCATCCCGATGTCCGGTCTCTTCACCTGACGGCGTGGAGGATAACCCCCAATTCCGTGCGATCCTAGACCAGGCTCGGAAACCATCCACTTCTCGCCTATACAGCAATAAATGGAAGTCCTTTATCAAGTTTACTCAATCCAAGGGACTTACCTCAATACCAGCATCTCTTTCAACCGTGCTTACCTTTATCCTGCATCTCTTTGATCTCGGACTGGCTCATTCGACTATCAAAGTATACGTCTCCGCAATTGTGGCTCACCAACCTCTCCAATCGGGCTCCGCCAAATTTCTCTCTCATCCTATGATCAAAAAATTTCTCAAGGGCCTGCGGAACATCAGACCGCCCTCACAACACATTGTACCTCAATGGTCGCTTCCTATTGTATTAGAAGCACTTACTAAACCACCATTTGAACCAATGGCTACCTGTAACGAGAAATTGCTTTCTCTCAAGACTGCCTTTCTTGTGGCCATAACGTCTGCCAAGAGAGCTAGTGAACTATCAGCTCTCAGATCAGACCCTCCGTACCTTCAGATGCATCCCGACAAAGTCATTTTGTACCTCGATGTGTCTTTCCTTCCTAAGGTGGTCTCAGATTTCCACCTAAATCAACCTGTTGTACTCCCGACACTATTTCCGTCTCCATCCACACAGATTGATCGTAAGCTCCATATGTTAGATGTCAGAAGAGCTCTTGCCTTCTACCTTGACAGGACTAAGCACATTCGACGTGCTTCACGTCTCTTCCTGTGCTACCATGGACCCAACAGAGGTGTGCATGCCTCTCCACAAACCATATCACGGTGGATAGTGCAGACCATACAACTGGCGTATCAGCTTGCTGGCAAGCCAATACCGGACCATTTGAAGGCTCACTCTACTTGAGCAGTCTCTACTTCGACCGCTCTACACAGAGGTATTCAGATTCAAAACATCTGTAAAGCGACTACTTGGTCCAATCCTCTGATGTTTGCGAAGCACTACCGCCTCGATGTCAGAGCCAAAAATGATGCTGCCTTTGGAAGGGCGATACTGTCATCCTTGATATCGTGACAGCCCTCCGTCTGGTGAGTACAGCTTGCTAATCACCCATTTGTGTGCATTCACAGAGACCACTACGAAGAAAGTTAGGTTACCTACCTGTAACCATGGTTCTTCTAGTGGTACTCTGTGAATTCACACATCCCTCCCTTCCTCCCCGCTGTCCGTCACGATACCGTTCTTTAAATACCTACTCTTTACGGTAACGGCGGACTCAGGGAACTGAAAGGAAGGTTGAGGGGGCGGAGCCTATACCCTGCCGGGGGGGGGGGGGAGAGACTAAATTGTTTCTTTTTCCTATGCTCTAGAATCTTCCGAACGTCCTGCACAGGCGCAGGATAAACCCATTTGTGTGAAATCACAGAGTACCACTAGAAGAACCATGGTTACAGGTAGGTAACCTAACTTTCTAACTCCTGTTCTCTGAAGATGCCGGCCACAGAGACTGGCGAAAAGTTAGAAAGAAAAACCTCCAGAACACAGGCAAACAGCCCCAAAAACCTACAACAACCACAAAATACTTACAAACTTGTAATTCAGGATTTCTCACTGAGATATAAAGAAAACTCTGTATACATGTAGAAGAATGAGATGTTAGACAGGGCTGTGTTAGATAGATGGGAGGTCCTATTTTTGAAATGCTCTTCTCTGTATAATTTGGAAGAAATCCTTCCAAAACAGAAAACTAGTATATGAGGTCTAGCTCAGCACTCTCTCTGCATTAAAAAAGTATAATCTTCTCCTTGCAATCTGAAGCAGTACAGACTGTTGAATGATTTCATGATTTGCACTTCATGCTGCTGTCTGTGAGAGGACAACAGCTGAACATACAGTAGATTTGCTGGGCTTTTATTGGAAAGTGTAGAAACATTATCAACAGTTTTTTTGACCTTTGCTCTTGTTTTGTGCAGATACTTGATTTCTATCATGAACTGTTTGCAATCCTGCCTTTCTATAGGAAGAAAGCTCAGTTGAAGAAGAAAAGAGGTGTTTCCTTCATTAATGAACATATGTTGTTTCATGGCACCAGCAGTGAATTTGTGGAAGCCATCTGCATTCATAACTTTGACTGGAGAATCAATGGCATGCATGCTGCTGTATATGGAAAAGGCAAGGGATTGATTGTGTTCTTTCTTATAATTTATATACATAGTGTATGTTGAAAGCATTTTGCTAATGAATGCTTTGCTACCTTTGTGGAGGATCCCTGAGTCAATCTAAAATGTTCTAGCTTTGCTAGATGTCAGGAGAAGAGCTGTAAACCAGAACTGAAACAAGGAACAAAGCTTAAAGCAAAGAATTCTTGAAGGAATGATAGGGAACATCAAGCAAAGCAAACAAGGATTGGAATTGCATTTAGTCTGGTGAACACAATTCTGACTTTGCAGGACATGAGAAACAGAGAAAATGTGGAGCACGTGAATCAAACATGGGAATCCGCCATATTAGAGATGGAGAACCAAATAAATGATTATTGATTTATCTAAATCAGGAATTGATCATTCTGGCTATCCAGCTTTTCTGGGCTGAAAATCCTGTAATTCCACATATTTGGCTATGCTAGCTAAGGCTGTTGGCAGTTATAGGTGAAGAACTCTGGAGGACCATAGTTACTGACCTTCATCTAAATAAATCGCACCTGCCTAACTGCAGAGGCAGCCTGGATGCCATAAGGGAAGTCAGGCTTACTTAGCCAGTAAGCTTCTTACATAATCCCAACAACCAGTTTGGCTTCAGTTCGTTGACTTCCTGTGACAACTACATACAGTGGGTGTACTATGGTTGTGATTATCATATAAAGAGGGCCAGCAACAAGAGTGGATGTCGTATCTGCAGGGCTGCTGGGTGGTTCCTGGTTTAGTTAAGTATAGGCCATTAAGATGAAATTAAAATAAAATGAATATTAGAACCTTTCTAAGAGTAGGTTTTTAATATTCTGTGTGGAAGACAATTTGGGACATATGAATCTGGCATACCTCAGAGTTCCTGATGTTTTAAGAGTTGGAGTGGGGAGGAGAGGAATTCTTTGATGTTCATTAGTACCACTTCTGAGCACTCCACCAATCTGGCACACAAGAAGATGTCTGGGAGAGGACAGGGAGATGAGTGGCCTCTCTTGGCAACTGCACACACTTCATCAAAAAAGCCCATCTCAGTTTGAAAACTTGCAGAAGCGTACAGTTGTTCAGAAGAAAAGGCAGCAGTTAACTTCTTGGTAGAGCAACTGAATTAATTAACCTAATTGAAAGTTCCTACATTCTCTTAATCCAAGAGCCACTTAAAAAGCTTACTGTTACTCAGTACACAGAAAAGTACGCAAAGAGTGTTGCCTTACATTTGGAGAAATCTGAAGTCTTATTCGAGTGTTCGAGGTGTATGTACTCCATGTGTAAGGAAGAGAAGTGTGCTCTCCCTGCTGTTCCATTCTTGATTTCCTCTTATGAATGTGACATGTAAGTAGGAGACAGCCTGTTCTATCCATGGAAGCTTTGTATTCAAGGCAGAAGCCCAATTTTTCTATGTCCTAGCAATGTGAAGTAGGGGTGTAAATCCTCACTTGTCTTATTCTTGTGTGCAAGAATGAAGAACTACAAATATTTTTTCTTTGCCTTCAAGAAGGTGAAATATTTTCTGCCAATATTGACAAGTTGTCTACTGTCGGAACAATTTCAGTGCAAATTGTGCAATGGCAACATTGTGTGTAACTACAATATCTGCTGCCTTGTTGCAGGAGCTTCTAAAAATGAAAAGCACCACATGGTTTTTTTTTTGTATCTAGATGCTGGTGTTGCACTGATATATTTTGCACAAATTGCAGAAACTTCAATGGGAGAAAAAAGTGCTGCTTGTCTTATTCTTCCACAAGAGGTGAGAAATTTCATGGAGGCCAGTACTTTTTCAACAGGGATCTCAGAAAGGACAAATAATTTTGTGACCATTCACTCCTAGTGTGGAGAACTCCCATGGATATACTGTCCTCTTTGTCAGACATGTTTGGGAGTGAGGAAATCAACAGCAGAGAGTCAGAGACAGTGCAATCCCCCCCCCCCCCCCAGCATGTAGAGTAGCTCACATGCTTCAATAATACCTGAGTGGAGTATTAGAAAGAGCTTCTGCATATGGTCAGCAGAACCTATGTAGAAGTATGATTCTCCCAGGCATCCAAACTGTGCTATATGCTGCTATTCTGTCTATATAATAATTGCCTTCACTGTGGAATGAGCTCTGCATAGGGGTACCTGGTTCAGATATATGACATAAAAGTGTGACAGACCAATAGAATTAATTTCCTCATGCCCATGTGATCATCTGGTGGTCTTAGAAAATCCTGCAAAGACCGATGACTGTTAGAACCAGCTGAGTACCAGCTCTTCTGTCTTGCTGTGTTGCAATTAGATGAGATAAAGAACAGAGAACAACAACCCAATGCTGCCCTCAGTCATACAATATGCCATAATGTTGTGTTGTACTTTTACCTCCTTCATATTCTGAGTAAGTTTTAATGTGTATCAGGAAACACATGACCTGATAGTGTCTTGTCATGTATTTCCATTAGTACATATTTTGGGAAAGAAGAGAGAATGTGACGTTGGTTTGCCATTTTAAGGAATATGTTCCATGACATTTCTCTCCACTCTGAGACTTCAATAACCAAGAAGAAATTATTTCTAGGCTTTGATCAAGCATATCTCTTTTTCTGTAGGGACATATTTTTCCAGGGATGCTTCATACTCCAGCCGTTTCTGCAAAGATGACCTGAAACATGGCAATACATTTCAAATTCACGGCGTTGATCTGCAACTTCATGTCCTTAGGAAGCACAAAATGATGTTTCTTGCCCGTGTATTGACTGGAGACTATATTGGTGGAGACGCCAAATATGTGAGACCACCTTCAAAAGATGGGAGCCTTGTAAATTTGTATGACAGCTGTGTGGACAATACTTGGAACCCAAAAATTTTTGTTATCTTTGACGCCAACCAGATTTATCCAGAATATTTAATAGAGTTCAGCTGAGAGTTCTAGATTGCTGAGCAGAGTGGTGTGTGTTTTATTTTTTTTTGGTTTGTGTATATTTTATAGGAGATCAGCACTGTCTGCTCTACCTGTCTGGCACAAAGATGCACTCAAGAAAACCAGCATGCAGATTAGATGTCATTGATGGAAGCCATGGCAGTAATCAGTTGCCCAGTGAAGCCACTACTGAGGCTGACCAGCAGGTGGAAATAGCAGAGAATATAAGCCACTGTTGCGGTTGGCAAAGAAAGCCCACACATGCTTGGCCAGAGGCATGTGGGATTTTGACACTTTCTCTGAGAAAGTGTCCCACACTTTCCCAACAGCTGAGGAAGGAGGAGGCCCCTGGGCCCGAAGCACAGACATTCTTCAGATTAGCAACCTAAGAGGCATGGGTGGAGCACAACCCCTTCCTCTCCCAGAAAGAATACAGTACATGGAGTACTTGAAAGATGGGAGGACCTTTCTAACCCCACTGACCAAGTGCTGCTGATGAGTGAGGCACAGCCTTGACTCCCCAGCCTTCCTATTCCCCTGGAATACGTTTTTGGGGTTTGAGCCTGGGAGCCAGGCCAGAAAGGTTTCTGCCAACCACCCAGCATGCTTGGACCCTGCTTTCATCTTTGATGCTTTATATAGTGATCCTTCTGATATGTGTCCTGGACAAACAAGGATCCTGCTGATATCTTTTGCTTGATCTATCCTGATCCCTCCAGAGGCTTCTGCCTGAAATGGCAGTCTTGGACCATCTACTCTACCTTTGGTTGCCCCTGTGTCTAGTTTGCCATGACTGTAGAATCACAGCCTGGAGACGCAACCCCTTCAAAAGTAAATTAGCTTGTTCCACTCTCACTGTAAAAAACCAAAGTGTACTGAGGGCTATGTGACAAAATGAGGAACCGTAACTAGGGCCAGTCCAGTGGCAAATTATATTTTAAAAACTGCATATAAGAGTGCCAAGAGCTTGATGGTGTTTGCTGATCAGGATGGAGGTGGGAGGATACAATGTGCCCCTCCCCATGGAATGGGCAGGGCTGCTCCCAGAGGTCCACTTGTTTCATTAAAGAAAATGACATTTAAATGTGAGCTTGTAAGAGTAACTCAGTATGAAAATGTGAAGCATGGACCAACTTCAGACATCAAATGATTTAAATTTAAAATCCTAGACATATTTATAAACTTGATTATAATTATATTGGATTATAGTTGATCTTGGAGAGGTTGTGCCAGATGGAAATCCCAAGATAACTATTGGTCTGGTTTGCTTGTTTCACATTGTTATCACCTATCAAATTCAACTATAGCATTAAAGTGTCCAGCATAATGTCGCAGTACTCCAAGTAAGACTATAACATGTAACCTTGATTTAAAATTGATTAGCAGCTGTGGATTTTAATGTAAGTATTTAGTATCTAAACTATAAGTCTTGGACACTTGTGGAAAGGTCAGCTATGAATGTGTTAAATAATACCTAAGCTCCAGTTTCAAGATACTTTTGGGAGCATGGTAACTCTTATTTGCCTTTATGGGATAATATTTTTGATGATGTCACTGGGAGAAATCCAAAGAAACGTAAGTAACGTTGAGTCTCAGATTTGAATGTATTATGATATACACCAAGGGACGTGGTGGTGCTGCGGGTTAAACCGCTGAAGCCTCTGTGCTGCAAGGTCAGAAGACCTGCAGTCGTAAGATCGAATCCACGCGACGGAGTGAGCCCCCGTCGCTTGTCCCAGCTTCCGCCAACCTAGCGGTTCGAAAGCATGCAAAATGCAAAAATGCGAGTAGATAAATAGGTACCACCTCGGTGGGAAGGTAAACGGCGTTCCGTGTCTAGTCACGCTGGCCACGTGACCACGGAGGATTGTCTGCGGACAAACGCTAGCTCTATGGTTGGAAACGGAGATGAGCACCGCCGCCCAGAGTCGGACACGACTGGACAAATTGTCAAGGGGAACCTTTACCTTTACTATGATATACTCCACTGCAGGCAGCGTGATCGTGTCACCTTCTCCCATAATATCCAGAGCTACTCAGATTTTAACATGGGAAGGAGGAGAGTGCTTCTGCAGACCCTCCAGGTGGAGGGGTGGTGATGCCAGCCAGATGGTTCCCTGCAGCACTGACCTGCCACATGCGAGTTCCTGACTTGTGGAAAACTGACAGGAGGGTGGAACAGAGGTCCATGTGCTGAATCTGTGACCCAGAGCTGCTCTCATGTCCCATTGGGCTAAGAAGGACAGTCACAGGTTACCACCGCTGCCTGCCTGTGATGATGGAAGAGTCATTTCTCTCTCTCCTTCACCCCTGAGTTGTATTGCCAACTGTGCGGCTGTTTGGTGGTTCACAATTTTAGCCCATTTCTGTTGTTAAGTTCTGGCTGCCGTCCTCCTTCCTGTTACTGTGTAAAATAAAATCTCGTCTCCTCCTGTATCCTGCCAAAGAGAGTATTTGATTTTAAAAAAATAAATCAAAGTGTTACAGTGCTGAATTGGCTTGCCAAGCAACCAATTCAGCACTAGTTTCAAAGGGTTAAAAACAACAACCCTTAGATCATCTTCTGTTTCCTCCTCTGCAGGGAAGCAGGAGAGGGATTTCAATATCCTAGTCACTAATTTGTTCCTGAAGTGGATTGAGAAAACTGACAGTTTAGCTATCCACTTTGGTTCAATCCCGGTGATCACATATTCTGAACCAAATCAAAACTGAGTGATCCCACCCACACTAAAACAACAGTACCCCCTGATAGGGGACCCAAAAGAGGCACAGGTGGGCATGGATAAGGGATAGGTTGGTTCACTGATTGCCTGTACTTCATGTAGTTGCTGGGAAAAGGAGTGAACCAGCCTGTCCTCAGAGCAGACCAAACTGCAGGAGAGAACTCCATCTGATTGCAGGCAGTCTTTGAGCCAAACAACAGCTTACGAAGTATGCGTGGAGAGGCTGTGTCGCCCTGTGTCATGAAGATCTGTTTTTACAAAATCTTCAGCAGATGGTAGTCAACCACCATACTGACCTGCTTGTCAAAAAGGGAACAGCCTTTGACTGTTTGCCAAACCTTCTTTTCAAAAGGACTAGAGCAGCCAGCCCTCTGGATTCTTTGCTGTCTGTTCACACTGCTTGTAGAGGGTTCACATACAGTCTCTCTAAATCTCAAGCCTCCCCTATCCTTCAGGTCATGAGCAGACTCACTTCATCTCCCTCTGGCCTAGAAACAAGAGAAGACAAATGGTCAGATTCAATCCCAGTTAATGACTCTTTCAAATACAATAATGAAAAGGAACTGGTATATCCACCAAAGCTGTTAGGCAAAAAGAGATTATGGTCCCAGGATGTAAAAATTATTGTATGAACTTTATTTCAAATTAAAAGTCCAACAAAACCCAATCAACTACCATTCCAGATGTCCAGTGAAGCAGGTCTCTAGGAGAATAAGCTAACAAGTTTCTCAGGCTGCCAAAACAACAACTCTTGGAGGGTAAATGAATGAGGTCCTCTGGCGAGAATGAGGTTCTGAAGCCCTGTGAGTGATTTTTAGCTCAAGATTGGGTTAAGCAAGTCCTGTGCTCAGCTAGTGATTTCAACAAAAGAGTTCAGTCAGAAGCTGGCTGTGTCTCAAGAGCACAGAGGTGCAAAAACTTCATCTCAAGAAAATCTGAAGTGCAAAAACATGAGCAAAACACAAACTCACTATGATGCAAGAACTATGGACTCAGAAGTCCAAAGCTTTGTGTAATGGATCTTGAGGGGCCCCTCTCCTGATACAATCTTTTTGTTCTGTGAACATGGCAAATCCAGAGAAGCCATGCTTAGTCTCAGTGTGGTGACAACGTCTGATCCATCCTTGTCAAAGTGTCACATGGCATGAACAGAAGGGACAATAGGACGTGGCTGAGAAACTGATCAGCCCTGTTAGGTCAAATTCCTTATCAGCTCAGAGTACTTACGGTTGCCATCTGTTCAATACCTTGATGGGAAAGATGAAGTGGAGGTGCCAGGAAGTGCTGCTAAGTACTGTTAGTACAGTAGGGCCTGGCACCTGGCAGGCATCAGCCTTGGTGCAGTGAATGGATCCTTCCTCCTCCTTGTCATTGCCTCACTTTTCTGGCTTAATATTGTTGCTAAAAGCAGTCCAAGCAGCACTGGTCAGTGAGGGAGAACTCCACTGGAGAGGGGGGGGGGGGGGTCAAGTTACACAAACAGAATGTACATATGGAGTGCCGAATGTGTGAGAAGTGTGAGAAGAGCCGAGGCAAACCATACAAAGTACTGTTCCGTTCTGACCTAAGAGCAGGAGGGCTAGGAAAGCTCTAAGGACAGAGGAAATTAGACAAGATGAGCAACTCACTTAGGTGCGTGTATTCACATTCACACACCAGTCAACTGCTTTAGAATCAGAATAATTGAGTTGGGAGGGGCCTATAAAGCCATTGAGTCCAACTCCCCTGCTCAGTGCAAGAATCCAAATCAAAGCAGATCTGACAGATGGTTGTTCGGTTTTCACTTGAATGCCTCCAGTGTTGGAGCACTCACCAATTCCTGGCATAACTGGTTCCATTGTTGTACTGCTCTAATAGTAAGGAAATTTTTCCTGATATTCAACCAGAATCTAGCTTCCTATAACTTGAGCCCATTATTACATGTTCTGCACTCTCAGATGATTGGGAACAGATCCTGCCCCTACCTTCTATGACAATATTTCAAGTATTTGAAAAGTACTATCATATCTCCTCAGTCTTTTTTCAAGGCTAAACATAACCAGCGTTTTCAGTCTTTCCTCATAAAGGCTTGGTCTCTAATCCCCAGATCATCCTTGTTGCTCACCTCTGAACCTGATCCAATTTGTTGGCATCCTCCTTAAAGTGCGATGTCCAGAGCCAGACACAGTACTCTAGATGAGGCTTAACCAGTGCCAAATAGAAGGGAAATCACACTATTGGCTCATATTCAACTTTTGATCTACAATAATTCCAAGGTTCTTTTTACTTGCAGTATTACTGAGCCAAGTATCCCTCATCTTGTGACTGCACATTTGGTTTTTTCCCCCTAGGTGTAGAACTTCACACTTATCCCTGTTAAATTTCGTTCTGTTGTTTTCAGTTCAGTGTTCAAGCTTCTCAAGATCTTTTTGAATTTTGTTCCTGTCTTCTAAGGTATTAGCTATTCCACCCACTTTTGTGTCATCCACAAATTTGATAAGTATTTCCTGCACGCCCTGCACTCTCCTTATCAGGAGAAAGGCAGCCTATAAATAAGACAAACAAATAAATACTATATAAGCAATGCAAGTGCAGCCCAGTGAGATCAATTGCCATTCTTTTCCTTCTCTGAGACATTTGGGGTGGCTGAGCATGCAAGTTGCTTTCCCCCCGCTTCCCCGTGGATATGGAACTGCCTGCTACTAAAACACAGACTAGCCTAACATGATCAAGCAATGACAATATCAACAAGTCAAGGAAAGCTAAGAACACATGTGAATGAAAATTTAACAATAGACTGGCTGGATTGAATGGACAGTTTGGGTAGGATAAGGAAGAATATTTGAAGAATAAATCTTAAAGGATAAGGAAATAATAAATAAACACAAGCTACAGTGAGGACAACACCCTTCATCCAAAATTCTTTAAAATGCTGCCAGTGTGATACCTGATCAATTAAAAGCATGGAGATAAATGTTCAGTTCGACTCAGCATCCTCTCCTCAAAGCCTTGTGATTAATTGCAGAGATGTGATAAAATATGTCTTGAGATTTGGGAGAAAACCTAAATGCCACTCAAGTCTTGTACTTCCCTCCTCCCTCCCTTTTTCCCTAAATGGAAAACTACAATAGCTAATTGACAGACACATGGTCTGCTTTGCACCCCTCCGAGCTATTGAGGTTTCATTAAGATCTAGTTTTTGTTCTGGAGGTGATGGAGGTGAGCCCCACTTCACCTTATAGCAGCTCGGAAGTACTTTTGCTTGAAGCCAGGAGCTGACACTCCTAATTTAGACTTTTGAGCTCTGACTGTCCAACTGAATCTGCGTGAAGAAAGGATTGGAGAGATAACTTGCCTTTTGCTCTTTCCCATGTTATATTATGCTGGTTCTAGTTACACTGTGATTATGATTGGTGACTAATTTCCATGTTCTCTCACCCACAAAAATGAAAGGTGAAGCTCCCCGCTCTTTTGCAGCATCCTTTTTACTGTGTCCATTGTTCACTGATGCTGCAGTTCTACTTTTCACTCCTGTTGCCTTCTGAGAGCTTCAGGTCTCTGCTTGTATCTTTTACTCAAATGGACAATGTATAATGGTAGGTATAGGATGAAAATTGTAGTTTTTAAAGCCCTCGTTCTTGTAGGATTAGCTGTTGGTGAAACACCTGTGATCCTGGAATATGTTTCCCAGGCAAAAAATGCTGAGCAGCACAGCACACCAACAGTAGTATGCATAACCTATTTAAGAGATAAGCTTGTTCTCCTTCTTTTTGAGAGGATGTGGTTTCCCTAGAAAGCCAAACAGAACTGGCCTGGAGAAATTGGTGTGTTTTCTATAATGAGTACAAGGTTTAATGCAGCTGTTGACTCTTTTCTGTGCTATTTACGCAATGGTTAAAATACTGTTGCTATTTCGCACATGCAGAAGGCAAAAGGCATAAATAACATTTAGTAATTCCTAGCTGCCAAGTAACAAGCCAGCATTGGGATTCTCAGTGTGTGCTGAGAATCCCAATGTGTGTGTGTGTGTGTGTGTGTGTGTGTGTGTGCACGCGCTCGCATACCCACTGGCTTGGTATACGCTCAAGATTACCAGCAGGGACTAGTTAATTACTGCCTAAGAACGAGTGAATGTTCTAACTTTTGTGTAATAAAGCAACAGGATTTCAGCCACTGGCTTCTAATATTTTTATTCAATATTTATCCAGTGGTTTCTAATTGTTTTCTTTTATCCTTATTCAAAAAAGAGAAATTCTCTTCTCTTAGCATTGATGACTTTGTGCTTCTGTATTTCAAGTAGTAGGGAAATTCCTGAAGGGGAGAGGGAACCTTTAAATTAAAGTTTAAAAAAAGGATTGAAGCTGTATCCCTTAAAGCAAAGAAATTCAGATCACAGTTGAACCTCTCGCTCTTAAAATTTAGACACACTGTAGCACTCATTTTGGACTTTAACTGCAATTCTGTAGTGTTTAGCTGCTGACACTATCAAAGCCTATATATCATCTCAGATGTTCCCCAACCTTAAAGATGTACTATACTGTATGGGGACTGGGGTAGCTGTATATCAACATTATGCTGTAGTGTTTACTTGGACTGGAAGTTCATGTGTAAAAATGGTGCATCAATGTGCCCATGTTCTGAGTGAGATGAGTTTATAATCTGAATTTGTGGTCTGAATTTCTATGGTTTTTTGTTATACTCTCAACCATAAGATTAGCTTTTAACTGTAGGTGTTCTCTCTTTGGGAACAGTTATTTTCAGTATGGAAGATATGGGAGCCTCTGCTTGGACACATCTAGTTTGGCCCTACAGCATCCTGGCTTTCTCATGAAGAAACTGACATGAGCTGTGGGTTTCTAGACATGTTTTTGTCCTTCATGCATTGTAGGTGCATAACCTAATCTAAAGAGCTGCAGCTAGATTATGTGTGTGAAAGAAATGGTTTTCAGACCACACATCCTGTTTCACAACTAAACAGCTATTATCACTATAGCAGTATATCACATGAAACCACTCTATAACAAAACTGCATATATATACATAGGAAAAACTTGACAGGAAGAAAAAAAGGAGGTAAAACTGGTTAGACTTGCTCCTGTCCCGCCCACAGCTTCTTCAGTACCTGTTCCAATCACATGTTGACTGGGCAATGTTTGGGAAGTTCTCTGTCCCCTTCCTGTGCACTCTTCCTTCCTCCTCAGTGTCTGTGTGTGCAGAGAGCTAGCACAGGAAAATCATTTTAGAACTTGGTGCCAAAAACTGCTGCGTATACCTTTGCCCAAGAGACTTCTGGAGACACATGTTTCATCTCCCAAGGAAGTGAGGGGTAAGTTGTTATTAAATTACAATAGCTGAGCAAAACATAGATAGGGTTACATTTAATAAAATGTATTTGGAAACATGCTGTTCAGGTTCAAACTCCTGTGATACAGGCTGAAGCATTTCAGCCGGTTTCCACTTCCTCTCTCCTGCATGTGTTGAAATGCAGCAGCTGCCTAACCGCTTTCCTGTGCCGAAGAGGCAGAGTGAGCCACCTTTTTCTGAGGTAGAGACAGTATTAAAGTGGTATTGTTTAAGTACAACTCAGTCAATAGACATGTCACTTTGTTCCACAGGTGCAATTGGTAGAAAGGGGGCTGTTTTTCTCAGGTGTTTGCGTTTGTGGAGATTCACAGTAAATTCTGAGGGCTATATAGATGTACTTTGAATCTCTGTGTATTTTAAAACCATCTGTGGGCTTGTTTGTCTTTGTTTTCTTCCACAGTGATTATAAATGTATTGTGAATCTGGACAACTCACCATTCTTTTTAAAAACCAAGGGAACTGTGCCTTTGGTTTGAACTTCCAGAATATCAACCAGCTTTAGCCCTTTATGGTGCAAACATATTCACAGTGACCTGGAAGTAACTGAATAGGATTTATTTCCAAGTAAAGATGTACAATATTAATAATTATGTGCTGTCATGTTCAACTTAAGGCAACTGTCACAGAGTTTTCTGGGTGCGAAGTAGTCAGACATGCCAGTCCCTTCTTGTTGTGCTGCTCTGGGATTGTGCACCTTACACAAGACAGGGCACATAATTCTACCAGCCACAAATGCTTGAGGTGATCTCAGCTGCCCCCTCCCCAGAATGCACAGTGGGGTTCAATCTCCCAACTGCTGGCTCCATAATTAGGTGCTTCAAAGCACTCTTTATTATTAAGGATGTATAGGGTCAACAAAATCTTGGGGATCTGTCAGATACAAAAGCAAGCTTGGTTAGTTTTAAAAATATTGGTTGGCAATAGATTGCAACCATTTTGGTCTTCCCCTCAAGTCTCAAAACCAGAATTTGAGCAAAAAGGTAATAGTGCTGTTGTATATGTCAGTGCATGTTTTAGAAGATAGCTTTCTGTCACTGGTGAATCTTTATGTGTTTCTCCGCCTTGCTGTTTGACCCTCAGTCTGCCTTGTTTTAAGCTGTGGGTAGGTCAGACAAAGTTTCTATATTTTCAAGAACTCAGAGCATATATATGATTTTGCGCCTGAGGAAAGGAATTTGTGACACTGAACTAATTCTCTATGTACATTCCCAACAGTTTATGGGCCATTGTTCTAGTACAGCACTGGGGAAACTTCTGTCCCAGGCATGCCCTTTTCCTCTAACTATGCCCCGTTATCTTTCACCTTGTACAATGGATTCCACCACCACCACCCCTGCCCCAATCTGTACTATACGTAGGTTTGTGGTTTGTGTTTCTCACAGTATCTGGCTTTCTCTATCTTCTGTGCTGATCTTTCATTCAGTTAGTTCTGGACCTTTTCATAGTCCCTTCAGGATTCCTCAAAGACTTTGAGCCTCTTCAGACAGTTTCCCTCTTAATTGGCAATCTCTGAAATGGTTATAGGCCAAATTATTCTCTGTGTTGATTTGTCATTGCAGTTACATCCCACTCAGTCATGATGAAGCATCATAATTGAAGTGTAAACTGAAAATAATGCTAGACTTCTATTTGTTTTTAAAGTGGTTGATAGGATGCTCATGCATGGAACTGAACTTAGTTGTGAGTAGGGATGGAAGGGGCAGGTTTTATAGTAATTTGAGTCCTGCTTGCTTCTGAGCAGTCAGTAAGAATAAGGCCACTACACTACACCACTGGAAAGCTGCTCCTGAGGCATTTCCCAGGCTGGAAAATATGGACTGAAAAAAGTTCTCTGCCTCTGATCTAGTAGGATCACATTAGCGGCCCCTTCTCACAGCTCCCTTCAGCAGCACATTTCTTGGGCCTAATTAACAGCTGTCTGTGAAAAAAATACTGAATCCATCTCATTCATCACTGGGCTTTGTGTCCTTTTTTGTGCTCATTATGAAACGTTTGTTTTCCAAAGCTACCTATCTTATAGTTTCTACACATTCCCAGTTCAGATGGCCATGGATAGACGATGGCAGAATTACTTCCCCTACAATGGCTGAAATATAGTATAACTGATGTCATTAAAAATATTCGTATAACTACAGAGCTGGAAGGGACCCTAATGGATCATTGAGTCCAGCCCCTGTCAGGGAGGCACAGCCGGGAACTGAATTCCCAGTCTCTGGTTTGACTGTCAGATATCTAAACCACTGAGCTATCCAGCAGTTCAATTAAGGCTGACAATGAAATCAGCTCTAGTGGTTGTTGTTTTTTTTTTTTAAGTAAAACTTTACAGCTCTACCCATCCCAAAGGTCCCAAAGCTCCCTTGGGATCCGCTTCATGCTGGGGAAATTGTTGGGAGACCAGGAGACAGAAGAGGGGGTCTTTAATTTCTAAAAATGGTGGCCACCAGTAAAATCATCAACAAAAATAAGTCATAAGCTTTCCAAAAAATGAACCTGTTCATATAGCAGATGTATCAACCACCCTTTAAAATTTGTGAGAAAGAACTATTGAAATCACTAGTAAAGTAAGTGTATAATTTCCTGGTGCCCAAAGAAACAATGATATCATACAACTAATACAGAGTGGATTGCCGATAGTTGCATCAGTGTATTATGCAAAGTTTTATCTCAGTAACACCAAAACCATCATGAAAGTCAGTTCTAGCCTTTCCAGAGAGGTACCTTTGCCAGTATGTTCCAGCATGGATAAAAAATGAAATAAAAAGAAAAATGCAAGCCCTGTAGCACCTTGAAGGCCAAGAGATTTATTTCAGTGTGAACTTTTATGGATTACAACCCACCTCGTCAGACACTCCAGACTGTTAGATGAGTCTGCGGACGTGACTTTTAATGCGTAAAACTTCACACTGAAATAAATCTCTTAGTCTCCGAGGTGTCACAAGACTTGTGTTTTTCTTTTTCTTTCATTTTTGTTATATATCATTTTGGCACTGTGGTCCTTCATATGTAAGCAGTCTTGTGCAACCTGTATAAATAATGGCTTGTTATGCTGAGCAAAGCATTATGTTAACCAAACTGATGAATGTCAAACCTTGGATGTAACTTGCATAAATAACTGTATTATTATCCATCTTGCCATGAACCTTTGGACTTTAAGTTCTTCACACTGGTACATACCTGATGAAGTGGTTTTTTTAACCCACAAAAACTTGTGTATTGTATGATGATTTTTTTAGTAGTCTGTAAAGGTATCGCCTATTTTTCCATTTGTATTTTGTTTTTATCAGCCACATGACTACCCTTTATTTCAATGTATTATTATTGTCATTATTAGTAGGAAGACATTGTGCCATCAAGAGAATTCCAACTTCTAATGGCCCTCATAGGGCTTTCTACATCTAAAGGACTCAGAAGTGGTTTAGCAGTCCCCACATCTGGTGTTGCTTTGGAACCATGCTGGTTGCCTGTGGCTGCACTAAAATAACTAATTAATAAAGGTACAGCTTCCTTCCCTTGTGACTCTAACTTCATGAGGTAGAACTTCACTTCTTTTATGGAAGAACTGGGACTATTTCTTATTTTTAGAGTTATACAGAATGTAGCCTTACTGAATGGTGGAGGAGGAATTTCACAAGGTTCCGTTGCTGTGGCTTGTGCTGGTGCCTTGTGCTCTGTTGGGGTTGCTAAAGTGACAACAAGGTGGTGAAAAGAGAGTATATTTTCTTGTGTGGGCTGTTCATAGAATTCAGACTTTTTAAAAACTCAAATTAACGAATTTACTAAGTAAGTTTTTAGTTCCAAAGCTCAAAAGTAGTTAGCTAATGTAAAACTGTAAAAGATACTACTTTTCTTTCAAAGCATCTAAAATTAGTTTTTACCTTTTGGAAAACTTCATCTGAATAAACCAGCATGAGACACAGCAGGAAGCAACCTTTGAAGCACATAGTATTCCTTCTCCCCTCATTTAGTGAGACAATACCCCAATAATTATACAAGTAATTTTAAAATTGCAGATACACTGAAAAAAGAGTAAAGTCATCCCTTGTAAATTTATGTGTGTAATATAACTTATTTGTACCTTTGTTACTGAAAAAATAAATTATTTGCATGTAACTTATTCAGCAATGTTAAACCCTTGCTGACGAACTTTCCTTACCGTGAAACCCCTATGATGAGACAGTCCAAAATTAAAAGAAGAGATAGTGCTGGAAGATGAGACTCCCCAGAAAGCACTCAATCAGATACTGAGGAAGAGCATAGGCAAGTACTAATAGCTCTGTCACCAGTGATGCAATTAGATTTGGTAAACAGTTTGGGTCCAAGCTATCTGAAGGACCGCATCTCCCTTTATGAGCCTGCTTGGGTGTTAAGATCGTCAGACGAGGCCTTTCTCTAAGTCTCACCACCCTCACAGGTGCACTTGGTGGGGACATGGGAGAGGGCCTTCTCTTTTGCTGCTCCCAGACTTTGGAACTCCCTCCTATAGGAGGCCAGGCTGGCCCCATTTTTGTTGTCCTTCCACAAGCAGGCGAAGACCTTTCTCTTCAGGCAAGCTTTCCCTGTGTGACTGGCTACCTGAGTGGATTGTTGTGCCTTGCTGCTTTGAATGTGTTGCTTTTGTTTTCCATTTTTTACTGCGGTATTCGCTTGATCATTTTTTGATATTTTTATACTTACTATTTTTAGATTTAAATATTGTTGTTTAATGATGTAAGCCACTTTGGGTTCTTTTTAAGGAGAAAGGCGGGGTATGTATAAATAAACAAACAAACAAACAAACAAACAAACAAATAAATAAATAAATACCAAAGGATGTCTAGTGGCTGATGTGCACAGAAGTGAAAGGGAAGTCTGAAGCTGTACAACACAAACAATTGGAACATGGAATGTGAGAAGTATGAATCAAGGTAAACTAGATACCATAAAGCAAGAAATGGAACATATAAGCATTGCAGTGCTTGGTGTCAGTGAGTTAAAGTGGACTGGAACATAATATTTTCAGTTAGACTACTACAAAGTGTTGTACTACGGAAATGACAAATTCAAAATAATTGGAGTGTCTCTAGTACTGAGGAAAGATTTAGCACAAGCAGGTAGGGGCTATAATGTGAGATCTGACTGAATAATACCAATCAGACTTCATGGAAACGTATCAACATAGCCATCATTCAAGTATGCTCCAACTACAGATGCTGAAGATGAAATTAAACATTTATATATAAACATCCAAGAGGAAATTGACCACACACCAAAACAAGACATTCTTATATAGGTGACTGGAACATAGACATAAGGAACAAAGCAGAACCAATTGTTGCTGGAAAATTTGGCATACGGAACAGAAATGAAGCAGGAGAGCTCTGCAAAGCCAAAAATCTGTTTATTGCAAATACATACTTCAGACAATCAAACATATGTTTGTACATGTGGACATTGCCAGATGGTCAATACAGAAACCAAATAAATTATGTAATTTGAAGCAAGAGATGGAGAAGCTCTATTCTCTCAGCCAAAGCAAGACAAGGAGCAGATTGTGGTACTGATTGTGAACTGTTAATATATGTGGACATATATAAAAAACAAAACAATGGTCCACAGACTGGAAATATTCAATATACATTCCAATCCCTAAGAAAGGAGATGCCAAGGAGTGGAGTAACTATAGGACCATTGCTTTAATTTCCCATGCAAGCAAATTGATGCTCATGGTGTTGCAACAAAGTATTTTACCTTATATGGAGTGAGAATGCCTGATGTTCAAGCTGGATTCTGAAAAAGAAGAGGTATTCGAGATCATATTGCAAATATCTGCTGGCCACTGGCATGCACCAAAGAATTTCAGAAGATAATCAGTCTATGCTTATGAACTATAGCAAAGTCTTTGATTGTGTAGAAAAGATCACAAAAATCATGGGTTGTTTTGAAAGAAATGGGTGTGCCTCTTCATTGTCCTTATGTGTAAATTATATTGTGTACAAAAAGCTACCTTTAGGACAGAATGTAGGGATACAGAATGGTTTCCTATAGGCAAAGGTGTTGGATAAAGGTATGTTTTTCCCCCTTATTTGTTCAATCTGTCTGCAGAACATATCACATGGAAAATCTGACAAGATTCAGATAAAAGAAGAGTGAAAATTGGTGGAAAAAACCAGTAATTTAAGATATGCAGACAACACCAATTTATTGGCAAAAAGCAACAATGATTTGAAATGACTTTTATTGAAAGTGAAAGAAGAAAGTGCCAAAACAGAACTGCAAATGAACATTGAGAAGACAAAAATCATGACTACAGAAGAACTACACAACTTCAACATTGACAATGAAGAACTTGAAAATAGTTAGAGATTTGTATACCTTGGTTCAATCATCAATCCAAATGGATAGTGCAGCCAAGAAATCAGAAGAAGACCAAGATTTTGAAGGGTAGCAGTAGAGGAACTAGAAAAGATCATCAAGTGTAAGGATGTGTCACTGGAAAGTAAGATCAAGATCATCCACACTCTTGTATTTCTAATCACCATATATGAGTGTGAGAGCTGGATAGTAAAGAAAGCTGACAGGAAAAAATGGACCGGTGATCACTGCACACAAAAGACTAGCTAACAACACCCATCAATCACAGTGACAGATCATCTCCCCCCTTATCACAACAATACACCCATAACAAAAAACACCCTGATCACCATAATCACCCAATCTCCTGAAAAGGACAAAAAGCTGATCCCACAGCTACAAATACTTAAGTATCCCATAAACTACACCAGAACACAGACAGAGTCCTAACTCCTGTCCTCTGAAGATGCCAGCCACAGAGACTGGCGAAACGTTAGGAAGAAAAACCTCCAGAACACGGCCAAACAGCCTGAAAAACCTATAACAGCCAAAAATTAATTTGAGATATGGTGCTGGAGGAGAGCTTTGAGGATTACCTGGATTGCCAGAAAGATAAGTCCTAGACCAAAACTATCTCTGGAAGCAAAAATGTTGAAACGGAGATTGTCCTACTTTGGGCACATCATGGAAAGGCAGGATTCTCTGGAAAAGACAATGATGCTGTGACAGGTGGAAAGCAGCAGGAAAAGAGGAAAACGAAATACAGGATGGACTGACTCTCTAAGAACCCACCGGCTTGGATTTGTAAGAACAGAGTAGTTGATGAATGGAAATTTTGGAGATCACTCATTCATAGGGTCGCCATAGGTTGGAGGTGACTTGATAGCACATAAGAACAACATATTCTTCGTAACTAGTACTGTGTTCTTCATAACTAATGCCTTCTGAGTTCTGCTGGGATCATAAACTTTTCAAAGAGCTACCTCATTAAATTGCTTCAAATAGTAACAAGCAACCACTGGTCTTAATACACCTTTTGCTTTCTCTAAATGTCTTTTCTAAATTCCCCTTTTTCATGACAGCTTTGTACAATTCTTAGTTCCCACCCCCACATAACAGCATAGTTATGCTGGGTCACTGGGTATTCCCTTTTTGGGGCAGAGGTTTCATCTTCCTTTTCCAACCCACTTTAGGCTGCAATACAATGTGCACATACCCAGGAGTGGGCTCCTCCAAACTGGACTAAATTTCAAGTAAAGGCACGCATAGGACTGCAGTGGTTACCATCTTCCACTCAGGTAGTACCAGGTTCTATCTCCTCTCTTGCTTGTTCAGTGCTTAGAAATTGTCTAAGTTGTTCTTATTAGTAAGACCCCCCATATCCACTGAGTATTGGTTCTAGCCCCCTCCCGTGGATACTGAAAACCATGGATAATAGCAAATGCTGACCAGAACTGGTCACTAGAGGGTGCCAGAGATCATACTATATATTCTTCACTAACAAGTATTCATAGCATGGTCTCTGGCTCCCTCTAGTGGCCAGTTCTGGTAAGACATGTGAAAATAGTTTTTTTTCCTGGATTTTTTTTTTTCTTTTAATATTTTTAATATTTTCAGACTGTAGATAAGTGAATCAGTGGATACTGATACCATGGATAATGGGGGCCTACTGTACTTTACTTTCTCAGGATGGATACATCAGTTGCTATAAGCACTAGTTTAGAAATAGTATCCCTTTTTCTTGCAAGTAACTGAAGTTATTTTCTAAAATGTTACTGCCATTTGAAGCTCTTATTAGTATCTATTAATAGCTAATTGGCTGCTCCTATTTAATTCAAAACATTTTAATTTGTGCTAATAAATTGATTGATTAAGGTAGCAATTCAAAATTCAGTCACTAAGAAATAAACTCTTCTGAACATTTTCTGAAGCCAAAAAAGAATTTTAGAAACATCAATAATTTAAGATGTGCAGATGACCCAATAATACTGCCATATTACTAGCTGGAGGCTGCAATGAATTGAAATGACTGTTGATGAAGGTGAAAGATGGAAGTGCAAAAGAAGGATTGCTGCTAAATGTTAAGACAAAAAAAAATTGAGTACAGAAGTACTATATAACTTTATAATATTGAAAATAGCCCAGTGGTTGAGGTTTCTGGCTGTGGAGGCAGAGGTTGGGAGTTTGATTCCCCCTTGTGCCCCCCAAGGGAAGAGCCAGCCTGCCTCCATGTTCTGCAGACGAGTACTTTGGAAGACAATTTGACCATCACGACACATCTTCCTTGCAACATGTAATCATAGGGCGGTTGTGAGCACATTCTTTGTTTTGAGAGCACAGGTTGGGTTCCACATCACATGTATGCAAAATGCCTCTCATTGCAAGGGAAAAGATTATAGGAAGTTTCATTGAGAGAAAGCAGTTTGTAAATCAGTGATATGCAACAGTTGTTTTCAAACTAATTTTGGAAACATTTTCATGCCGTTCATAAAGGACATCTGATGCTGTGATAGATTTTCGGCCCTCCCTCAACCCCTAGAAAGAGCATATTTATTAGGTGAAGTTTCAGCAAACCACATAAAAATATGTGTTTCTCGACCTTGAGGGGCACCTTTTTATTGATCACCCTTCTAAATATAGCTTTTAGTGACATTTTAATATACTCACTGCTGTCAGAGCTATATTGTTAGAGTTTGGGAAAAATAAATAGTAAGACTTTTTTTTTACTCCATATTCAGGTAATACCAGTATAGGCAAATCAAAAATGTATAAAAGGTACATGTAGGCACATTCTTTGACGTTTGTTCAAAGGCAGAAATGCAAAAGTTCCGTGTAAGGAACTGAAGTTGCATTATGGAATGTTTCAATAGAGGTTTCCCTATTTGATAGGTTTTAGGTTGATGGCCATATCTGTCAGTGCCATACGTGAAGTGTGTGGTTGATGGAATGGGTTTGCTGAAGCTATATTAGTCTGCCAAACCTGACTTTGTTCACAAGGAGCTGTATGACCTGCCTGTACAGGACATATTCATCTCTGACTACATGTAATAGACAGTAGCCTTTGTGAGATCTCCAGTTTATTATAATACCTTTGAAATGAGGCTGATCTAAACATTCTCTTTGTTATTTTTCAACCCACTCTCTTTTTGATGCAAGGCTGAGATATTCTTGCAAAGATGGCTGTCAGGCTTCCTTCATTTTGTTTGCTTCTGCAGCATTGCACTTTTCTGACATTACAGGGTCTGTCTACAGGCTGAGGAGCCTAACAGAAGTATTTCATTCTCTATTGCATGGTTGCTGTCTGTGAGCAGCTGGAAAACTTAATCTATAAGAGAAGTGAGTCTTTCATCTATATGGACATTCTTTTAACCATACACAAAGAAAACCAGAGATGAAAAATATTTGAATAAAAATGAGAAAATAAATAAGTTTAAAGACAAAACAGATGTCCCTAATGGCTAGTCTCTGCTTAAAAAACATGTCAGTTGAACGACTTGCTTCTGAAGAGCCTTGCGGTGCAGTACTGCAGTCAAATCTCTGCTCCCGACTTGAGTTTGTTCCTGACAGGTTCAGGTAGCTGGCTTGACTCAGCCTTCCATCCTTCTGAGGTTGGTAAATTGCGTACTCAGCTTGGGGGCGGGGGGAGGAATGTGAAGCCTGCTTAATTAAATTGTAAACCACTCAAAGAGTGCTTTATATGCAACCCTATAGCTTATATACAGCTATGGGGCTGTATATAAGCAGCACACTGCTGTTCTTTGAATGTTTCTATACCTCTTGAATATTTGGGTAAAGTGCCCCACCACTGGAACCCTGAGTGTGAGGCTAAGAGGTACTTTATGCAAGTGGTAATTACACTGTACATTAATCATGCTAAGGCACAGCAATTCCTTCTTCCTCCCACCCACAGAGTAAGCTCAAACTTGTGAGAAGCATATGTGAGTTTCTAACTTGATTTCTCTCTGCCACAGCCAGCAAGGGAGGGGATTGCTACAGAGGAGAGTAGCTATGGCGGAAACAATCGGTCCATGCAAACATTTAGGTAGGGGAAATTGCATGCCACTGCACAGTTCACATTCTCAACCATTATACAACACCTAGTACTTGCGCCAATATAAAGATTAGTGAGTTTGCACAGGAACATTTGGGAGGTGATGAATCTATCTTAAGCAATTATTTACAAGTTTGAGCACTGCACTCTGTTCAACTTAGATGACGACTGTGACTCAGATCATGTCCAGCTCTATTTGTATAAAGTAAGAAGGAAAGGTAATAAAAAAGGGAGTTTCTTCTGTTTACTTATGTATGGCTTGTGCAAAGAAACCTATGAGAACTTCTGGATGTATTTTACATTGTTGTGCCATAGATGACATTTTTCTGACATTTTAGAGGGGAAGAATATTTTAAGGAGAATGACATAATCTGGACCAGTGGTTCCCAACTTTGGGTCCCGAGAGGCTCTTGGACTATAACTCCCAGAAATCCCGGCCAGAACAACTAGTGGTAAAAACTTCTGGGAGTTTTAGCCCAAGAATCTCTGGGGACTCAAGCTTGAGATCCACTGATCTAGGCAAATTTCAGTTTCAGATTCAGATCTGGTTTTGGAAATGACTGGCCTTGGTCACAGCAATGGGCTTTCTTCCCAAGAGAGAGATGGGGTGAGGGTGCAACACTGTCTCATCAGCTTTTCACACCATTGATTATGATATCATTCTGGATACAGCTGGAGGGGAGCTCCTTGCTTGTGTTTTTCAGCTCCTGCCTGTGGAGTTGGTCCAGGAAAGTGAGACGGGGAGAGTGTTTCTCACCCATGTATCACATTATTTCCATTGCACTATTTATAGTAGGCTATTGGACTGATCACCAGTAAAAGGAGAACAGTATAATCTATATACAGATGTCATCCAGTGTAGCGGATACCCGAGATGTCACCTGTCCGTCACTACGGAACCTTGGCAGAAGAACCAATGAAGAAGACGGAAGGCGGAGTCAGAGAAGAAGGAGGGGTACAAAAGAGAGAGATTGACTAGAGATCAGAGCAGAGAGATTTTGAAGGAGATGGATTTGAGATTTGAATGATTGGAAAGTGAGAGGGAAATGCTGGAAGGGTTAGAAAGCTGAGCTGTGGGAGTGGAAATAGAATGAGTAGGGTCAGAGCAAGATAGAAAGAACTAACAGAAAGATCTAATTGAACTGAATATTACTTAATACCTGTGATTTGCTTCCTGTGAAAGAATATACTATTTCCAACTGATTATCTACCCCACCCTGTATAATAAACTGATTGTGTTTAGCAGCATTAGTGTCCAGCAGTTGATTGATGTTATGAAGTAATAAGATCTGGTGGCAGCGTGAGATGGAGGAAAGAGTGTGAGCTTTTGTGAGGGCCAAATAAATAGGGACTACAAAAGCGAGACCGCGACATCCAGGCTCTAATTAGTACATATCTATCAGGTGTAGCAAGTAGGTCCTGGACCAGTGGCATTTTAGATACAAGTCAATAAATTAAGGCTGGATTTTTGCAAAACAGAGTACTTGTGAGTGAGTGATTCCTATATCCAAGAGATTGCCTGGCTACCTGTTCAGGAAGGTGTCACATTTCTTTTGAAAGGTTGGCCTTCAGCCAGGTAATACTCCTGGGTCAATCTTTGCCATCAGAGGCCAAGGTGGCCTCAGCGGTTCCAAGTGCCTATGGCCAGTTTCAACCAATATGTTAGCTGTAGCCATTCTGTTGCTTGTTCCTGTATGTGTTAGTTTTTGTTGTTACTATTTAAGGGGCCTAGTTATCTGAGAGACCATAATCTCCCTTATAGCCAACTTGACCCTAGAAGTCATTTCAGGCCCTCCTGGTGGTACCACATGCTTCTGAATTTTGCTTTGTATCTGTTTGGAACGGGCCTTTTTATTTTTAATTTAATGCTGGTGCTCACAATGTGGAACATTTGTACCTTTGATATTAGACATGCACCAACAATTTTAATTATTATGGGCATATTAAATACATAACCTATTTATGCAACCCTTCCTTGTATAGTTTGCCCTACTACAGTATGTATTTTTACAGACATGCTAGAGCAGCCTCATGTTAAGTCTGGATTACATGATTTTAATTTCATCATCACAAATGGAAATCTGGGGGCGGAGGAGTAAGTTTTATGGCTTATTCTGATAAAATGGCTTAAAACATGGATCTGAAACTTGGCAGTATAGGAGAGGTTGGACTGAAGGTAGTTCTGTTCCATGCTGTCTGTGAGGTGGAAAGTTTTATTCATAGGACCTGGAACTTTAATAGCTCTTCCATGGTTTTGACAGACACTGTTTGTTTTTCCATAGATACTGTAGAGGTTCATCTTGCCATCTGATTTCTGCAATTTTACAGCATGTATAAGGTAACTATTTCTTGTGTTTGGTCAGAGAGATGGTCTGGTGTATGTTGTTCCCCAGTGGCTGCATAAGGTGTTCTTAGGGTTTTCTCGTGCACTAGGATCTTAGAATCATAGAATACTGAAGTTAGAAGGGACCTATAAGGCCAGCGATGCAGAAATACAGATCAAAGGATATCTGCCAGGTGATTGTTTAAGTTTCTCTTGAATGCCTCCAGTGTTGGAGCACTCACCAACTCCTGAGGTAACTGGTTCCACTGTCGTACTGCTCCAACAGTTAGGAAGTTTTTCCTGATATTCAATCAAAATCTAGCTTCCTGTGACTTGAACCCATTGTTCCGTGTCCTGCACTTTGGGATGATCGAGAACAGATCCTGCCCCTCCTCTGTATGACAGCCTTTCAAGTATTTGAAAAGTGCTATCATATCACCCCTCTGTCTTCTTTTCTCAAGGCTAAACATGCCCAGTTCTTTTAGTCTTTCCTCATAGAGCTTGGTTTCCAGCCCCCCTGATCATCTTAGGGGCAATATATTAATTTGGAGATACACTACACACAGCTTAGTTAAAATGACTGCGAAAGCACCAGGTAAAATACCCAAAGGATCTCCTGCAACCAATACATCTCTGGCCAAATTAATGAGTGAAGAATATTTGAGAGATTGGCAGCAAAACCTCCAACAAAGCCTTGAAGCCCTAATGCAGAGGCAACTGCAGGAAATTTTAACGCAACTTTCTGAACAAATTAAAGAACTTGGAAATCATTATAGAGACAAAGCAGCAGGTGGAAAAAAAACAAGAGAAAAGTCACAAAGATATCGCAAACTGTCAAAAAAACAGGATAAATTAGAAGAACTAGCTAAAGAATTACGAGAGGAACAGACACAGAGAAAACAAGATGAGGACATACTATTGAATATGGAAATGGATAAAGCAACATATTTACTTAGACTCCAGAATATATATGAACAAAAAGAAGAAAACATAATTGATTGTGTATCGGAAGAGCTTGCACCAATTCTAGAAAGGGGGAAGTGAGACAAAATATAGACAAAGCATGGAGAGTTTTCTCAGCTTACACAAAGCGGCATCATAACTTACCCAGAGAGATACATGTTAAATTTTAACAACTACCTTTAGAAATGCAATTCTGAAATCTACTCAAGGAAAGAAATTGGAGATAAAAGGAAAAGAATTTAAGATTTTGAAGCACATTCTGTGGAAAATATGACAAAACAGAAAAAATATGAACATCTGACAAACTATCTCAGACAAAATGTGATACTATATAGGTGGCTAACTCCAGAAGGGCTTGCTTTCCAATTCCAGACCCAAAGATACTTTATAAACACCCCAAAGAAAGCAAGTGAATTTTTGGAGAAAAGAGGGAAAGAATCAGAAAGGAAGGGGAAGAAAGAGAAACAGCTAGAGGAGGAGAAAAAAAAAAGGAAAGTTCTGAAATAGAAGAGTCAGAATGAGAAGAAACAGATTCAGAAACAGAAGAAGAGGAAGAAGAAATAGAAACCAAGTCAAGGATACAGACAAGAGGCACCAAGAAAAGACAGGGAAAAACAGATAGTAAAACCAAGTCTAGTGAATAAGAACCAATGGAAATTTCTTTCAGTCAATGTCAATGGATTACACTCCCCACAAAAAAGAAAAAGGATCTTCCTACAATTACAGAAGTTAAAATTGGATGTGATTTGTCTACAAGAAACACATATAAGGATAACAGACAATAAGTTATTACAAAATAAAAAATTGGGAGAGATATTTACAGCATCAGACTTGGGGGGGGGGGGGAAGAGGATTGGCTGTGTCTGTAATAAAAGAATTAAACCCTAAATTGGTCCATGCATCACAAGATGGAAGAATATGAATGGTGGAAATACACAAACTTTGCAGGTTACTACAACTGAAATTTCTCCATCCTCCATAATCCATGCTAGCTTTTTGCTTTCAACTGATTGTTTATGAATGCCCATCCCTTTTATTTTGTTACCTTGAATGTAGCTGGAAGCTTCTACAAATATATAACTATATCCAAAAAAACAAAAAAAATTGTTAGGGGCCTCGCCCTTGGCCTCCCCCAGGAAACTCCTGTTTGCTCTCCCTGGTCACGAGCTCCCTGGGTCTGCCTCAGCGTTGTTCCTTAGGTGTGCTCTGTTCAGAGTCAGGAGTCAAAAAAGCACTAGAAATAGATGGTATTCTTTGCCAGTTTGGTGCATGCAAAGTGGAATGGTATCTTCAGCTGCATGATAGACTCCTTTGTGTAAACTCTGTATGTATATTGCAATGAACAGAAGAACCTGGGACTTTGAGCTACCACTTTGCCACTGGTAGCCATCTAGTTCTAAGGTAGAAGTGAAACTAAAGCTAATAACATAGGAATCCATATTAGGGCCATACTGCCTAGCTAGCGCACCTGTTAATACCATAAAGCTTCAGAGCTGCAATTTCCTGACATTTTGGACCTTGCTTGAATATTGTTATTAATGAAGCATTCTTACGGAGAATGTAGAAACCAAATGTTGATTTGATGTATTATTTTCAAAGAATCATAGAAAAGTGAAGTTGGAAGGGGCCTACAAGGCCATCAAGTTCAGCCCCCCCTGCTCAATGCAGGAATACAATCAAAGCATATCTGCCAGGTGATTATCTAAGTTTTTCTTGAATGCCTCCAGTGTTGGAGCACTCACCAACTGGTTCCACTGTCATACTGCTCTAACAGTTAGGAAGTTTTTCCTGATATTCAACCGAAATCTGGCTTCCTTTAACTTGAGCCCATTGTTGCATGTCCTGCACTGTGGGATAATCAAGAACAGATCTTGCCCCTCCTCTGTATGACAGCCTTTCAAATATTTGAAAAGTGCTATCATATTACCCCTCCGTCTTCTTTTCTCAAGGCTAAACATACCCAGTTCTTTCAGCCATTCCTCATAAGGCTTGGTTTCCAGCCCCCTGATCATTCTTCTCGTCCTCCTCTGAACTTGTTCCAATTTGTTAGCATCCTTCTTGAAGTGTGGTGTCCAGAACTGGACACAATCCTCAAGGTGAGGCCTAACCAGTGCTGAATAGAGGGGGACCAGCACCTTGCGGGATTTGGAAACTATACTTCTATTAATGCAGCCTAAAATAGCATTTGCTTTTTTTTGTAGCCACATCACTCTATTGGCTCATATTTAGCTTGTGATCTACGACAATTCCAAGATCTCACTCATAGTTTTGCTGAGCCAGGTATCCCCCATCTTTTAACTGTGCAATTGTTTTCTTTTTCTGAGGTGCAATACTTTGCACTTCTCCCTGTTGAATTTCATTCTGTTGCTTTTGGTCCAGTGCTCCATCCTATCATTTTATTATTATATATTTTACTATTTGTGTACACACCACCTTGGAATCTTTAGGCATAAACAATTTATTAAAAATCATAAGTTGAATAGAGCTGTTATTGTTGTTGAGGATGAAGTGCCAAGCTCAGGTACTCAAAACCTCACTGTTTATTGCTTCAGCGGGATTCATATCAAGTAAAATCTACTCCTACCTCCCTGAAAGAAGAAAGGAAGGAAGAAAGACAGTTATCTTGGTGCAGCTTCAGGTTTGCAGGAAAATATTTCAAGCCTATTGCCCTCACATGGGTGATTGCACATTAAAGTACATTTGTGGGGATTCATCCATGGAGTGTGGAGGCTAGGACTGGGAATGACTGTCTAGGAGAAATTTTAAAACTGGATGGTTTATATTTTGTTCCTTCTAAATCTGTTTTTAGTAATGGTTTTACCTAACATTTTTAATATGTTATTAATCCTTTTTAAATATTTGAATAACTTACTATTTTTAGCTTTTAATATTGTGTTTTTAATTATCTAAGCCGCCTTGGGTTCTTTTTTAGGAGAAAGGAGGGATAATCAATATTTAAAATAAATAAATAAATATGCCTCATTTCCACTGCAAAGGGCCATTTTTAAATGCAAATGTTGAAGTCCAGCTCACCAACACCACCACTGGTCACGCCACCCTGTCTTCTTGTGATACATATATTGTATTAGGTCTTGCCATCTTGGTGATGTACAAGAGCATCTATTAAGAGATTCTGCTGCTATTTCCTCAACAATGTCTTTTGGCACTGTTGGATATAACAACAACATAAGATCATAGCCAGTGGAGTCAAGAGATGGCTCTTTCCAATGCCAAAACAGCAGCTACTCATGGTGTATACTGTAACCATTCCAATATGTGGTCTTCTCAATAGGGAGGGAATTTTGTTTGGATACCAATGAAAAGCTGCATGAAAGAGGCTTTTTCGCTTTTGTGATTCTTCATTGGTTTCCAAAAAGGGGCCTCTTGACTGTGAATGTTTCATATGGTAAACAAAAAGAGGGGTGAACAACAATTTTGTACCTTTTTCATTTCCCTCTTTCATTTGTCCTTTCTTTCACCCAATGTCTGTCAAATTGTGCAGGAAATGCAGTGTTGCGAGAGCTCTTGTCAGCAGCCAATCAGGAATTTCTTCAGGAATACCTTCTACAATTCTGTTAATTGTGTTGTTGTGCTTCTGTCGTGAATAAAGGAAGTTAGTTCAGGATTTGGCCAAATGGTTTGCATAGCCTTAGTTTTCATGAAGCCAATTCTCTTTTCTCCACTTGTCCCCTCCAGAAAAAAAGCAATGATTTTCATTTGAATTTCTTTGAGCTGTAATTCCTTTTCCACTTCTCTTTCATGCATCACTTTGTTTTCCCTATTTCCTGTCCATATTATATAAGGAACCAATTATAGTAGCCATTTATTAAAAGCTCCTTCTGGGGTATTTCACCTAATAAAAGAATGCTTGTTTAAAAATGACTCTGAAAATGGCTTGTATGTGTTTCTCTTCCTTTCATCATAAGGTTCAAGTCATCACAGCTTCCTGAAATGCTTCTGCAGTCACAGTTGTGAAGATGGACAGACAGACAATTTCTCCCTCTAGGCCTCAAGGAGAGGTAGATAGCAGTAATGTGATGGATGGAAACTTGGGAACAACAGAGCTGGATATGCTGGCAAAAGCACACGAGTTCTTCCAAATCTGTGATATAGAAGGCAAAGGATTTGTGTTTCGTCATGAGATGCAGGTAAAGTGAACAACACTGTTTTACAAAAAGTTCTGAATCCTTTAAAATTAACCACTTGGGACAGTTTAACATGTTTTAGCTGGTGTTAAAAGCAGTATTCAGCAGGGATGTTGGCAAATGTTTGGGTCCGAGTCCCAAGTCCTAACCCGAGTCTTTGTTACCAAGTCCTGAGCCCCAAGTCCGAGTCCCTATTAAAAACAAACTTTTTCCCACAGAAAAAAAAAGGGTGGGTGGGTTCTGAGTCGCAAGTCGAGTACGAGCCATTGAGAAAAAAATCCCAAGTCGACTCATTATTGTGACTTAAGTCTGAATTGACAGCAAGTCCCGTGACTCAAGTTCCCATCCCTGGTATTCAGGAACAAACAGGCTATGCAAACATTTTCCTGGAAAATTTCTGTTGTCTTGGTTTTTATTTTATTTTTGGTTTTATTTTTGGTTCCCTCAAAATCCCCTGTTCAGATGAAGAGCCTTCAAATCTGCAACTGGTTTTCACTTTGAAGACAACATTATTGGCAACTCTGTTCTTATTGTTTGCTGCATAGAGACCTTTGTTCCAGACTCAGTGAATTGCTAGGTTGTTAAAACAAAGAAACAAGCAAGAAGCAAACTTGGGATCCATGCCTATAGGCCTGTAAGACCCAAAATTTCTAAGGCACCTATTTGAATAAAATTTATATATTCAAATTTATATGTCAACATGCAAATATGATCCCCCTCCCCTCACTTCTGGTGAAAAGAAACCCAAACTCCAGTTCCTGCTGTCAAGGTTTATGCTGAGCTAGGTAGTGCCAGCACATAGCAAAACAGCTTCATAACCCTGGTAATACGTTTTAAAATAAAACATAAGAATGAACATCTCTAACCACATACATAGATCTCCCCATCAAAAGTAGGAGAGAGAGAGAGAGAGAATACTTATTTCTCTATGATTCAGCTGTTTTGCCTCCACCAATGGAGTACATGCTTTAGCAGTCAGACATGCAAAGCTGGATAATCAATTTTCCATCTCCATCTTGATATACTAAGGACTTGCACCCACTTGCAATTGATTCTACATCCAGGGGCAACCTGGTAACACAGGCTGGTTCTCCAAGCTTGCAGTTACCATTTTGGAGAGAAGTCACTATAGTTCCCATACCTACAACGTTTGGCCAGGATGATTATTCAACTTCTCTGTTTTTCCTGCTCTGCTGTCTCACCTAGGATTTGCCATGCCCAGCCTCAAGGACTCAAAAGCTCACTTTTTCCTCTCTCCACTGACTGCTTAAAGTATTTAGATTGCCCAATAAAAGCATTACCCAGTTCCGTTTTTCATTTTACTTATAGGCCACATGGTTAACTTTTTTTAAACCTCTTTTTAGCTGCACACACATACAACTAAAAAGAGGTTGGCTACAGACCAGTCAACATTCCAGTCTAGAACTGTCTTGCTGTAAGAGGTAGGTGGCAGCATCTGTACATGTCCACATTATAGGTCTATGCTATGCGGTCTCTTCACCCTTCATCGTGCAGCTGTTTCACCCAGCTAAGTAGGGATCACAGGGGTGGTTGATCAGAGGTTTGGGGTCATAGCCTCCCTTCTGCCTTAGGCAGAAGCACTATAAGCTACTGCCACAGAAGTTTAGTAGATCCAGGACCAAGCCATCAAGCACCCCAGCCCCAGAGCTAGACGGAGAACCTGCTACTACAGCCTTTCTGGTACCCTCTTCTTATGCTTCCAACAGAACACTCTGACAGTACAAAGCAGAAGATGACCTTTTTCCCAGCATGGTCTTTTCTGCCCAGACCAGAGCATGATTCTTTTTTATTCTGAGCAGCATGAAAGAGTTCATCTGACGTGAAGTGGCAACCACAAGCTGAACAGCCAATATATCAAACAAGACTTCAAAGGAGCAGATTCCGATTAATACCCAGCCTGCTAGATTTGTCCCTCCCAAGGTGATAAAGCCATTCCTTTTCATGTGGAGTGTCTGGCACTCTGAGAAAAGACTTGGCTTCCAATGTCTCCCCGGGCCCCATTTCTATGTTGCCAGTATCTAAATGGTGTGTATAGCCATTCCGGAAAGATCACAAACACCATCTGTTCAACGTGCTCCCTCTAGTGAACCCTAATGCACTGGTTTGTGATTGCTGCCCCTAAAAGAGAAGAGCCAAGCAAGACTGTAATCTCTCAGGCAGTCTTCAGGGGCTTGGGTACTGAAGAGACTGTGTTGTTCATGCTTTTCCAGGTCGAGCAGAAGTGCAGCCCCAGGGTTGGCAATTTCCAGACGTCTGGGGACCATGTGTACGAATCCCTAGACCTTGGAGGGCTACAACCACTACTGTGACCCTCAGTCCACTAATTTTTTTCCCCTATTTGGAAAGCCCCCTTGCATCCCCTGGTGGCAATTTTTTAAATATAATATTTAAAATTTGATCTAGGGCCTAAGGGGTGCCTGGGTCCTAAAACAAAGCCTTTGCCAGGACAAAAGAGAGCCTTAAGGGACTTCAGAACCTGAAAGGATGGGAACAGGAAGCTTTCCTCCTTTAAACTGATTACGCAAGCAGGACTTTGCCGACTGTCAGCACACATCCTCTTTGTGATGTGTTCTGTACATCGTCCAAATTACAGAACTGTGTTACAGGGCTGGCAAAGGAGCCCTGTGTTAAGTCTGTCTCAGAGGAAATGCATCCCTCTGTTCTAACTACTAATGGCGGGGGGGGGGGGCAAGAGTAGGGTGAACAGATTGTATTGAGAAAATGGCTCAAGAGATTGATCCAAAGCATGGACGTATAGGAAAGGAGAGGCTGAAGGTGGTCCTTGCCAGTTATGAGATGTGAAGGGCATGAAATGCAGAGATGCTGGCAAATTCAGTCACATATGCATTTATGGAGACATTTTTGTGGTTCATTGGGGCAAATTCTGTAATGAGAGGGAAAGGATGTCAATAATGCACAGCTGTTACATATTTTTCAAAACCATACAATCAGAACAGTTTTTTTTCCTCTGTCACTGTGCTATTTGCAAATTTATTACTTTTGTGTTTGGTGGCTCTCTTTCAGTCAGCCAGGAGGTGCAGCGTAGACTAGAGCATCATATATATAAACGAATAGCGAGCTTTCGATGATAAAGCAACTTCTTCGTGCATCAAGTTCTTGTGGATCGTTCCAAAGTTATATGCTGTCATTAATGTCCCAAATTCACATGGCTGATGACGTTGGGGCCCGGTTCACTTCTTAGATGGAGATAGCTCCAGTATGCAAGTTGGTTTCAAGCTCTTCCTTAGCCTGACTGTCCTTTAAGAGGTGGGTCATAAATTCCAAACTGCTAGCTGAGGAGGAGCTTAAAACCAACTTGCATACTGCAGCTATCCCCATCTAAGAAGCTAACCTGGCGTCAACGTCATCAGTCATGTGAATTTATAAGTTAAAAAAATCTCTGCAAGCATTATCTGTTGCATGCCAAGTTTGCACAACTTAGTATGTAACAGATAATGCCTATGAGGATTTCTTAATTGGTGGTGATTCACTTCCAAAAGTTATGCTATTTGTGTAAATGAACAACAAGATTTTAGCTGTTGCCTAAATAACATATATGTTATCTGTAGTCATGAGACAGTAGGCAGTGATCTGACTTCCCACTGTGATATGGGAGTGTAGATACACCAATGTCCAACCAACTGTTTAATAAATATATTGATCCAAAACCTGACAGCGTAGGAGAGGTGGGTTTGAAGATAGGAAGCAGAAGGTGGATGAAATAGCTTACTTCTTGGAGTTTAAATTTTGATGAATAAACTTCATCAGTTTTGTGGCATCTTAAAGAATAAAAAATTAATTTGACTCAGTCTTTTGTGGACTGTGTCACAAAAGTCAGTGAAAGTTTATATTAAATAAAATTTGTTAGTCTTTTAAATCGTAACAAGATTTTTGCTGCAGTGGACTAACACAACTATTCTCTCAAAACTTAAATCAAATTGACAGATACTTTTTTCTTCCTAGATTTTGTGGTGTTAAACTTTATTGACCAATTTCTCTCTGTATATAATGTTTTCCAGAACTGTTCAGAAAGAAGGTCTAGTACACCCTTTATTCTAATGGAAGCTTAACCTTAAGTACAACAGCAACAATTTTTTAAATGTGACATCCATTTTAATAGAGCTCAAAGGGTCTATTTTGGGATCATGCATAGCAATGTCTTCTAAGTGGCAGGAGAGAACGCAGAAGGAAGGACAGTAGTTATGTCTATCAAGGGTTAGACAGGAGGAAGGAAAGTGATGTTGACAGCCAATGTTTCATCAACTTTGACTTTTGGGTTTGGATTCTCCATTTATATTGTAGCAGTGTGTGGATCATTATATAAATATTGAATCAGGTCTCCCACAATTCCAATCACTGCCTTTCCTCTCTATTTTCTTTGTTTTAATATTTGCTTTGGAAAAATGCACAGTGAAAAGTCTGGGCCATTTGCTGCTCATGCGGGATGCATTATAATTTTATTTATTTATTTATTTATTTATTAGATTTATATACCGCCCATCTAGAACGGGTCTACTCTGGGCGGTTTACATATAATATAAAAAAATAAACTAAGATAAAATCCAGATTAATCCAAGATGGGAAAGGAAAAAGAAAAGGGGGAAAAAAGAAGAGGAAGAAGAAGAAGGAGAGAAAAGAAAAAGAAGAAAAGGGGAGATAGGCTAGGTAATGGCTGTATAACTAACCGAAGTATACATATAGTAAGGAATATTTTGCCCATACAAGACTGTTGCTGAGGATAAGAGAGTTCTGTCTTGTATGGTTAAGATTCTAAAGAGAACCATGAAAGTCCTTCCTCCTTAATTTTAGTATTCTTGTTATATACAAAGACTAGTATTTTTAGTCTTTGAAACTGGGGATATATACATATACATATATATAAGCGGTGTCTTGCAGCACTATGTTCCTTCATTGGGAAAAGCCCGGAAAATATCCCTTCTCAGCTATGAGAAAAGGACAAAGGGGAGCCTGACTGCCCCATTCTTACTTTGTGTTCTGCTCCTTATGGTGAGTGAGACTGCCTGAGTGGCCAGAATGTTAACTGTCAGGAAGATGTTTCTCTGATGTTTCTGTTTCTAAGTTGAGGTCAGGGATTACTCTGAAAAGAGAGAACTCTGCAACCTTCCCATCTGCATTTGAACCTGAAAGACTACAGAAAAGTGTGGGTGCCTGGATGATAAGGTTTGAGCAAGTACAATTTATTGATACTGCAGTATGTCATTATGGATCACAGGCAAATATATTATTTAGAGATGGGCATGAATCGGGAAAATGGTGATTTGTTGCAATTTGTGATTCATCAAGGTTGACGAATCATGAATAATGAATTTTCTGATGAATCGACAAATTGATTTGTTGATTCATTTTGTCTTTAAAACCCTATAAAATGCCCCCCCCCCCCCGGCACCAGAATCACAGGAAAGCTTTCCCTGACTGTCCTCTAAAAGCCTACCAAGTTTAGTGAAGTTTGTGTTTTGGATGTCAGAGTTGCACATCCACAAAGAGGGCTCTGCAGGAAAGCTCCACCCAGGCACCTAAAGACACCAAAATGGCAGAGAAGCTTCCACTGACGCTCCTCTAAAAGTAATCCAAGTTTGGTGAAGTTTGGGTTTTGAACATCTGAGTTATACACCCACAAAGTGGGTTCCCCCAGGAAAGTGACAGAGCTTGCAGATACATAGTTGTCATTGTGACAGCCTGATCCAGGCATTTCCCTCAGAAGTGGCATAGTGGCATGCGTTGGGGTTTTCCTCCAACTCACAGAGGTGGCATAGTAGCAGGTGTAGCAGGGCATATAGACACGCATAAGCTGAATCTTATGGGCAAAACAGCAGAAATCAGCCACATGGAACAAATATGTGGCCTGGATGGTGTTTGAGGGGCTGGTGACTGGCTGATGGGCAGGATTTTTTCTTCTTCCCCTGGGTTAGCCATGGGGCTGGCAGACAGTCTTCTCCTTCTCCTTCTCCTTCTCCTTCTCCTCCTCCTCCTCCTTCCCCCTGGGTTACTGGGGGGGGGGCAGGCAGAAGTCTTCTCCTTCTTTTCCCTGAGTTATAGGAATGAATGGTGGGGAGTGGGACATTGAGGCAGGCTTCTTTCTTCTCCTAGGCAGGTTTTTTCTTCTTCCTGTGGTTAGAGGAATGATGTAGTTTGGTTTGTCCCCAGGTTCAGAGGCAGCTGGCATTGAAGTAGTTTGGTTGGTGCTAGCAGAGAGTTCAGTTTGGGCCCTGAGTGGGCCATGTGAACTACCCTCCCCCTTGTCTGACTCATGCCTTCACAATACCCTGCCGATGTCAGTGGAGAGCTCTGTTCTCCACTCCTTGAGCTCCACAGTGCGTACTGCTAAGCTGCTCTTGATACAAAGATCATCCAGGCAGGCCATGTAGTGAGCTCCGTCCCTGCAGACAGGATGAAGCTATTTCCGTATGCTTGCCTGCAACCTCTGCACCAAGGCCCTGGTCCACAGAAGGAGGAAGGATCCCTGTGCCAGAGCGAACTCCAGAGATCGGTCAAGGGCACGAATCATGGGGATTACTCACCCCAGGCTGGCCATGTGACTACACAGGACATCAGTGGTCTATTAGAAGAGCTTGAGAATCTCCACCATCTGGGAGAGGACCAGCCAATCCTTTGCACTGATGCCCATCTCTCTTCCCCCAGGCAGAATGGGCATAGATGTCCTTCAAAACTGCTCAACCAGGTGGGACATATGGTGTACGTAGTATTCCACCTGGTTCGCAGGTCTGGCAGGAGAACATGTATCTCCTGCCCTAACTCCTCCTGCTTCTCACACAGCCATTGGGTAGTTTTCAGGCTGCATGAGAAATGGCCCACCAGTTGGCGCCATTGTTCCAGAAGTGCCCGCGTCTCTCGGGTGCCTACATCCCACTTGGGCTTGATGTAGCTCCCCAGGCCAATGGCATGACTCACAAGGTGTAACTTGTGCACCATGCACACTATGCCTCGAGGCCCACTGTATTCAATGCCACCAACATGTTCCACCCAGCATCTGTGACCATGTGGCCACGGATGACCTCACCCTCATGTGCCCACTGCTGCAGTGCAACCAGGAACTCATTGGCAATATTCCTCCTGGTTGCCTGAGCCTCCATGTGCAGCGCCTGCAGCAGAAATGGACCTGTAGCCTGATGGCAGGACAAAGGCCTCTGCGGTGGTTCTATCGCCAATGCCCTGACACTTCTCAGGTCCTCAGGCTACCACCAGTGGGCCATGAGTGAGAGGTACCCGTGATGACCTCCACTCTGCATGATAAATAGGAGACATAAAGAGGAGTGAATGTTTCTTTGGACACCCTACCTCATTTTTGCAGCACTTCAAGTCAGTGTCATTTTCTCCAGTAGCAGGAAAGAAAAAATAAATATGCATATAATTTTTTCATAGCTCATCATTATTTGGGATGAAAAACAATGAAAAAACGGAAATTTTAAAGAAGCATGCCATGTGTTGGATTCACTTGGAATTCATAATGCTTCATGCATCACTCTGCATAAGGGACTGTGGCGAAATGCCTACAGGTGACGTCATTCCTGCCTGTCAGTCACAGGAGCTCTAGAGGGAGGAGCCAAGGATAGAGCAGGAGGGGTGGAACCAGAGAGACAGTTAGACAGTTGGAACCGGAGAAAGGGAGTGGAGAAGTTGGAGCTTAGAGAGAAGAATTAGAGTGATCTGAGGAGAGAGTTAGGAAAGTGAATTAAGACCAAGGTTATTAGAGTGAACAAGCAGGAATGAGAACACCTAGAATAATAGAGATATTAAGTGATTGAAAGTATATAACACAAGCCTGAATATATGTCCAGTCCTACCCAAACTTAATCAGACCCCTGTTACAGTGACTACGTGATTTACTTTGTGAAATGATTAATAATAAAAGGTTATCTGTTATTCAAACCAACTGATTCTGTAGTTCAATAAACCTGGCAATTGGCAGCACATGTGTCTAACACTCAGAGGTGGTATTAAGATAATAACACCTGGTGACAAGTGAGAAGAAACAAGAGGGAGAGAACCTTTGTGAGGGCCACAACAAACACAGCCACAAGGGCGATCCCCACAGGGACCTTCTTTCTTTTTTGCCTCATCAGAAAATATAAACATCTGTAAAGTTAAAGAAGATGTTTACATATTTGGGCAAACTATATTCACACTATAATCAGAGTTGCACCTTCTCCCACGCCTTAAAATCAAATATGATCAAAAGTAATTTCTCTCAACAGATCCCATTCTATATTAGAAGCAGACAATGGCAGCCTTGTCTGCAGCGTTATTGACTCTAATATATTTTTAATATAGGGGAATTTAAATTTTGCTCTGTCTTCTTGCAAGCCTCTTCAGTCCTTCCCTGGATCGCGGGTGGCCTCTCCTCCATCCCCAGATCCATGGAGCCTATACCAGCTTCTACAGACACAGTGGGGTTTATTGAAACTTGGGAGGGGGATCGATCAACAGTCCAGCCCAAAGGCTAGTTGACTCCACCAGCCCTGGCTCAGTCCTCCTCTTTGCTATCCCCCCAGTTTACTGCACTAGGGGATTTAAGTCCACAGTTCCTCTCAGTGGGGGTGTCACTGGCCTCTGAAGCTTCAGGCACAGGGACACTGGAGTCAGTAGGACTTCAATGAAGACAGGGCACACAGCATATCAGGGGCCCTGCTCCTCAGCCTGTGGCTCCCTCTGACTCCTCTTACAGTTCCTCCTGTTGATGACATAGGGGCCCCTTCAGGTACTGTCGTATCCAGCATTGGGATAGGCTCTCCTCCTGAGGTCTCCCTAAGGATTTAGAGTTGTGGCTGGGCACATCTTTTCCTCCAGTAATCAAAACAAGGGATTGAGCAATGATTTGGTGTTTAGTCCCCTCACCTTTTGGGACCCTCACCTCAGTAACTCTCCTGTCCAAGGATCCTCCTTGATTACATAGTCTCACTCCTGGGGAGGTGCTGAGGTCTCAGCATCCATGTCCTCAGCTTGATACACTTCCCCCGGTTCTTCTGCAGCATTCACCAAGTCCCTTCCTCCTCCTCCTCCTCCTCTATTATTTCATTTAGAGACTCTGTCCTAGCTCCCTCCGGCTCAATCTGCTCTTCCACCTCCTTCAACACAGCCTTTATAGCCTCCAGTCCTCAGTTTCCTCCTGAGGTTGACTCGTCCTCCAGAGGGCATGCTGTTGCTACCGTAGTTGGTGTAACTCCTGGGTTTCTATCCCCTGCTTTGGTGGGAACATCCTCTGTTTGTCTTGTGCAGTCTAGGGACCCTAGAGAAATAGCAGGGATCTCCTCTGGTGTAGTTCTGACCCTGCCTTAGTCTGTGTTGTGCAGTCCTTAGCTGTGGGTCTGCTGAGCACCGCCTCCCCCAGCAAGGCAGGCATATTGCTCGCCTGGATCCCTGGGCCAGGGCCAGATGGCTTGCTGGAGTCATGTGGACTGATGTCTCCCTCACACTTTTTCACAATTTGAAATTGACAAGTTTAAATAAAGACGGAAAGCAGTTGGATGCTTTCTAATGTAGAACACATTGTGGGGAAAATTAGCTAATTTTAAGAATTCCATACAGCTTATAGTAAGCTGCATGGTCCCAGAGTGCCCATAGATGAAAGGAATGGTACTTGTGAGTATTCTGTACCTAGAAAACCCTAGAAAGGGTTTCTATAAATCAGACTCAGCTAGACAGCATGACAGTGTTACATTAATCTTCATCAGAATAATTACAACTAACTGAACATTTAAAACTGAATAACTAAACTATACCTCATTGTCTGTGATGCACATACAGTAGAAAATAACAGTCCATTTTTAAAAAAATAATATACAGAGTACATGCATTGAAAGACAAGAGAGATAAAGGCAATAGTACAGGACAAAGCTCAAAGCACAGAGCCAATAAATAGAGAAGACAAACACAAACCACTGGGGCCCCTTCCAGCTGTGCCTTTCTATGGTTCTGTGATTCTACAGATGCCCTCAAACCTCTCTCAGCAATCTCAAAACAGTCTGAGTTTAAAAGAAATATCACCACCAAAACCCAGTTTCTAACATGGGTGTATAATACATCACTAAAGCACAAGAAGTTTTGTAACTTTATTTCTTGGCTGTCTGTTCAGGTTGTGTTTTAAGTGTTCCTTTACTGCTTCTCCTTGAATGCTCTTTGTTTTTCTCAGCCTTTGGATAAACGAGTTACAAGTACTGTAAAGGTAAAGGTAAAGGTTCCCCTTGACAATTTGTCCAGTCGTGTCCGACTCTAGGGGGCGGTGCTCATCTCCGTTTCCAACCCATAGAGCTAGCGTTTGTCCGCAGACAATCCTCCATGGTCACGTGGCCAGCGTGACTAGACACGGAACGCCGTTTACCTTCCCACCGTGGTGGTACCTATTTATCTACTCGCATTTACATGCTTTCGAACTGCTAGGTTGGCAGGAGCTGGGACAAGCGACGGGAGCTCACTCCGTCACGTGGATTCGATCTTACGACTGCTGGTCTTCTGACCTTGCAGCACAGAGGCTTCTGTGGTTTAACCCGCAGCGCCACCACGTCCCCTATACATTACATTGTAATTGTGATTTAATAAGCGATCAGTTGTTGTGCAATGCAGTGATAATATGTAGTTACTTTTATAGTTAGGGAGTGAAGCCACACTAAATGGAAGAGGAGGAATATGCCATGGATTAACAGCCAGTTCATGCTGTGCTGCATGCTGCTCCCTTGTGCTTTATTGTGGGTGTTGGTGGTGAACAGGAGGAGTGGAGAGAATGAATGGTGATATAAGGGGCAGAGTCAAGCACAGCTCAGATCCAAGCATCCAGAAAACCCGGATAGGTTAGATCTGGTAGGCGACAATGTTTCCAGCAGTTTTCTTGCTTAGAATTAATGTTTTTAAAGCTAAGGCCTTGCTCAGCCAGTGATTTCAACAGAAAAGAGGGCTATGGTTTTTTATAGAGTTCCAATCCCACACCTGCCAAAGAACCCCACTCATACCATTTTGGCCATTATTTGGATAATGTCAAAATTTTCCATTCACATGACACAGATAACATAGATTCATTTGTCCCGGCAATTGGTTTATTTCCTCCTTACCAGGAGGATGGTTTTAAATTGTACCAATGACGTGTCACTTCATTCCTTATTGTTTCAGCATCTTGCTGTCAGTTTATTTCCTTTGCAAAGGGGTCAGGTTTTGGGGCACTGTGGCTACTTCATGACCACTGCACTTGTACCCTTTATTTATTTATTTATTTATTTATTTATTTATAATACGTATTTATTTTTAATATTTATTTTTAATTTATTTGTGCCACCACTGCCACCACAAACATTGCTCAGAAGGAGACAGCCTTCCCCCCCTTGCGAGTGAAAGAAGGGTCATTTCTTGCTTTGAACTGTAAAGAAAGGGATGTTGTATGAACATCTCTCTCTTTTTTTAAACCCTGCTCATCACAATATTTTGCAAGTCTTTTATAACCCGATTCCTCCTCCAGATGCTGTGCAAAAGCGAAAAGAAAAATTAAAGCCAAGAACTGAGAGGGAGAGATATGCAGGGAAATAAGGAAAAGAGGATGAATAAAGGAGGAAGGGAAAGGGGGAGGAGGAGAGAAGGTTCTACCGTTCTATCGATATATCACCTTTGGTAATTAAAAAAAGACAAGGGTGGGCCTGACTGCCCCAAGAAACAGTAGAGAAAGTGAATCAATGCAAAATTAAAGAGCAGTGTAGCCTGCTGAAATGGTTCAAAGAGAAGGAAATGAATCAACACAGTTCTAAACAATGTAAACACTCCCACTGATATATATGTTGTTATATTTTATATTGTTATTATATATGTTGGAAGCCGCCCAGAGTAGTCAATTGACTCGATGGGCGGGGTATAAATGCAATAAATAAATAAATAAATAAATAAATATACTACATGACCGCTGAAAAAGCGTATCAGCATAAGAGAGGGATGAAAAGAATTGATATAACTGGGGTTCTTTTCTTACATGTGATTGAGCCCTTAGACACAATCCTATTACTAGTTTTGATACAAATGCAAAATGATGAGCTAAACTAATAAAGATCAGCTTTTACTATAAAATGGAAAAGCTGTGAAATACAGATATTAAACCGCTTTATGATGGTGTAAAACTGTTGAAGAAATGTAGCAAAGCAGCTGACGCTGACCTGTCCTTGTAAAATGAGAGACATCCCAACCCATCTTTTTTTCCAGAGACAGACTACAAGTTGAGCCTGCATTTATATATACCCAGAACATGTGCATACATGATGTTTCACAGTGATGTTGTACAGACCTAGTAGGCAATGTAGCCAGACAAACCACCCTGCTTATTTTTAGAGATGTGTGCCTTGCAGAACATCCTTTCTGTGCTGGTGATGTGAGTGGTGATGGTAACAATATTTTCTTAGTAGTTAAATTTCTAGGGCAAGGACGAGTAAGTTCTAGGAATCTGAGAGCCAATTCTGACCCTATCTAAACACTCCATAGAACATGGCACCTTTTAAAAAGCGATTTTCTCAGTATTTTTTTTTTTCAAAATCAGAAGTGACTGGAAGTTCATTTTAAATTTTTGGATAAATAATAAAATAATAAATCACCCCTTCCCCCCCCCACCCCATTAAATCAAGGCTTGGTCCCTTTCTCAAAAGAGGAATTATGTCTCCCTGGAGGCTTGCAGGACTATGAGCAGTGATTCACCATTTGGGGCTGGTTTCTTTTCTGTGGGTAGAGGCCCTGGGTCATGTATGTAGACATGGGGGGGGGGGGCTGCAGAAACTGACTTAGGGATGACCTGTGAGGTGCCTGATTCCCACCTCTGTTATAGGATATTTAGGATATAAATGTCAGGCTAGGTCTTTGTTCTCAAAGGCACCAGAGGAGAATAGAGTATGACAACGTGAAATAAAGCAGTTTAAGAAAAGCCTAATCCCCTAAATGTGTGCAAAACCCATTGTTAAAGGAGGTGCAGAGAACTGACACTTTTTTTTTTTACATAGATGAGTTCATCAAGGCCATTTTTCACACCAGATGCAGTCATATTTACAGTGGACTAACTGAAATAAATGGGACTTTAGTTAACCACTATTCATTTGTCCCCTTGAATTCAATCAGTCTACACAGTTGTTGTTATGTGCCATCAAATCACTTCCATCCAATGGTGACTGTGAGAGATGTTCAAAGAGTGGTTTACCATTGCTCCTTTCTCAGTGACTTTGAATGCTGAGTAGGGATTTGAACCCAGGTCTCCTGAGTCCTAGTCCAACACTCCACCCATTATATTACACTGCCTCTCCTAAATTCACTCTAACTACGACTAAATCAAGGATCAATTAACTGTACAGATATAAAAATATAGACTTCAGTCTTAGTAGATTCAATTGGACTGAGCGGACATTACAGGATTGCACTGACAGTTTTAGATCAATTGTAAGAAAATCAGAGTGTGTTAAATCTGAACTGTCTTCTCCCAGTTTTTTAATATAACAGTTCAGTGATATATGACACTTATATAACTGATGAATTCTTTGCTATTTCAGAGACTTCATGGTGAGTTACCGCTTAGCCCTCAAGAGCTGGAGAAAGTTTTTGATACTCTGGACGCAGACGGCAATGGTTCACTTACTCTAGAGGAATTCACCACTGGATTCAGTGAGTTCTAAAATGCAAATGGGGGTTCAGAAAACTTTCAGCTGAGTGATAAGTCCTACTCTGTGGGGCGGTTTGCATCTTCACCTGGCTGAATTTGGTTACCATGCACCTTGATCTGAACTGGGTGTAGTGGTCACGAAATGAGAAGGCTGATAGTTTAGGTGATCACCAGATAATTAAGAAAGCAGTTAGTCTTAGAGAGAGAAGTTAAAGAAGTCAGTCACACACAGAGATGTCTGCCAGCAGAGTCCTCGATGCCTACTATTCTGGGCAACGCCCCCAGGAGGACTCCCTTTTATTACTTTAACAAGCTCACAGATAGTTGACAGTATACAGATAGGACAATGGTTACATAATGCCAATTAGGATAGGCTTAAAAGAGCCTTTGAAGTTAGCTCTCTATCTCTATGAGAAAGAGGAAGGATGTGTAGCCGCTCTTCCCTCAGAAGCAGCTGCATTACATCCAGGAGAGTGTGCTCTACACTGAAGAACAGACAACAGCTTAGCAACCTTGGGGAGGGCCCCCCCACAACTGGGAGACACCACTGCTACTCTGCCTCAGGCAGATAAAATTCTTGGCCACCGTTACCTCCAGCTAAGCAGCCATACATATGGAATGGCAGGGAAGGTACAGGTAGGCTTCTAATGCTGAAGATACTTGCCTTTTTCATTCAGAAGAAACTTAATTGAAAAAGAAACTTTTCATTCTACTCACTTGCATCCTTTCCCCCTTTTGTTAGTCCTGTTTGTGGTCAGTGGTGGAGACCTCAAGAGCTGTTAACTAGCTTGACACCTGAGTGGCCCTTGCTATTACACCTGTCTAGCCACTTTTAAAAGTCAGGAGACAAATTAACCCTTAGCTTGTACCTTTTTAAACTTTGTAAATGGAACTTTCCTAAAGTAAAGAACCCTTGGAACAATGATCCAGGGATGATCTTGCAATTGTTTGTATGTATGCTTCCTTGGAGGTAACTCAGTAATACTTAAAACAACTGTTTAAAATTGTCTAATAGGATCATGGTGACAGAGGAGAACATATGAATTTTACAGTAACAACATTAATATCTGTGGCTTACATAATTAAGCTGTGGCCATCACAAAATACAACATAACAAAACTTTCTTAATAAAACACACCTAATAATAATAGTAATAAATGGAAATCTAATTAAACAGTACAACTCTAATAAAGCAAAACATTCTACTTGGGGAGGTAAAAAGTGGTTCAGATATTTATTTTACGGCATGGATTTTGCCTCACATCTTTTTAAAGACGTGAATGTGTATGAGTGTGTAGTCTTTTTATCTCATTTGCTCCAACAAAGGAAAGAGTTCATTATATTGTTAAATCAATTTCTTAATGTTATGAAAATAATTGTTCTAGTTTCCATTTGTGGAAGAACCTGAACATTTAATGGACTTCCTTTGCTCTGTTGTGTGGCCATGAATTTGCCACTTATATTAATTACTTGTATGAGTGAAAACAATTAGTTTGCCCTTCTCTTTCCTTGATAAGTTTGTGGCTTTTCTTGCTCTATCAGCTGGTTAGCTTTAACTAATGGGCAGTGCAATAAAAGCTGAACATCAATCATGACAAGACCAAAACAATGGTCTTTGTTATCTTGTTTCCAGCAAGATGAGTAATCATGTAAATCCTTCTTATATAAAATAGTATCATCTGCATATGTAAGGACTATGGTTTGTCTTGGAGATCATATTTATCATTGGTCATTTATTAAAGAGTTAACATAAACATTGGACACTGCTAGTGAGAAAGAGGAAAGCCAGGTACACTGCCTTGTGCACCTTGACAGAAAGTAAGATAGAAATACTGTATAAGTAAAAATTTGTCTCACAGATTTCAATAGCAGAAACAGATCCCTCACAAGTAAACATTCCTTTGCAGCTTCAAAAGAGACATCACAGCTCAGAAATGCTCTTAATAAATTACCCTGCAGAATGATTCATTAAACAAATAATGGAAATAAGCTTCTTAAATCCTATTCAAGCATCGTCTATATGCCATAAGATGAATGTGTGCTAGCCCTACCTCCTCTATGGGCACTCTGTTCACATGAAAAATGATGCATCTGAAGCAGTGATGTGAGGAAGCTCTCTAAAGGAGCTCTAATTCTAATTTTTTCAATAGTCAAGTCAACCTATTCCTAACATTATTGCCTTGTAGTAAATGTGTCTTCGATGTTAACATAATTGATTTAAAGTTCAGTCTCTGAGATACTATGTTATGCTAGTTTTCTGGAGAATCTGATTATGGTTCTTCAGTATTCCTTTATATCTCACCGCCACCCATGCTTGATTAATTAGGAATTTTGAAAACATCTGACTATTTAGATACAAAGACACTGAATTCTTAACCTAGCACATGCCAGAGTTTGAAGATGGTTCCTTGAACCTGAGCAGCAAAGTATTTTTTTTCATTTTCTGAGAGAAAAGTTTACAGAGATAATAGTGATAATCAAATATAAGAATCAAAGTTATATTGTCATTATAATTCATAATACACCCTGTTCTTCAATGTGTTGCTTTCCTTCTGAGATCAATAAAATATTAGTAAGATTTGCCATAGCAACAACCTCATAACCAAATTCTTTCTTCAAAGACAGCAAGTTAGTTATCATACAGTTCTTGACTTAAAGAAGTGGTTTATAGAATATTCTCACCGCTGACACCACTTTCTTTCCTGCTTTTCAATCTACTGATTTAAATAGTCAAGTAACTATAATTTGGTGGTCTCATATACAATACCCATTCATTTTGTAATCTATATAGAGTTCCCAAAATTGTCTAATGGAAGAGCACCTTCAGAATTATATAAGAATTTGAGCTGCAGCTTATATTTTCAACAATAATCACCATCTTACATATATATTTGCTTACACTTATATGGCAAAGAGTATCATTTTTACTAACACTGAAATAAATGTTCAGCTTGTACTAAAGAACTAATAGCTAGTATACTAAATATATTGGTCATCCAGTCACTCACTTTTTATTACTTGCTAGCTATTACAGCGTAATCTAGAGGGCTACTTTCTCCCTTAAGAAGTGTCCTACCAATTATGATATCTGTGTAACCCTCCCAAAGTTAGGTGACCGGAGATGACACTCAAGTATGAAACGTCAGTGGCAAATATGGGTATCTGATACCATTTTTTTTTTTTAAACTAAGTAGACTCTGTGCAATACTGAGATTTTTGACTGCCTTTCACCTGCTGTGCCAGTTTTAAGCAACTGTTTTATTGGATTTGTTGATTAAATTATGTCTTAAATTATTTTAAGATAAATTATTTTTATGTTTCATTCTGAACCACCTTCTGCCTATTTTACAAAAGCTGCAGCTGAAGACATCTATAAGAAGTGAAACTAATAGTTGCCATTTATACGGCAACATGTCTTTTCAATGCAGCATATGCAACAAAAAGCTAAGAAGTCCAAACAAGTGTTGTTATAAAAATTAAATGGAGCAGATTTTAAAAAGCCCCTACCTGGAGGTTTTCTGGGAAAGACAGGGTAGCCACATCTGGAGAACCAATGCTTTAGCTCACTTTCATTGACTGCATGGGGTTGAATCCATGGCCTAAAGGTCCCTCTAGCTATATTATTTGAATGCTTATGGCATCAGAGGTTCTGAGACCAGTCACTGGGCACTGTTACATGTGTACATGTTCTGAAATCCTCTTTCATTTCTCTGCAGAAATGCAATTTTCTTGAAATTCTTTTGAGTTTTAAATATTTTATACTGAATCAAATATTTTGAAATCTGCAGGCCAGTTTTTGTTTGGGCAAAAGAAATCTATTTCTGAGCTTCAGTGGTATGAGACTGAAAATGTGCATCAGCCTAACTGGGAAGAAAGCAACTTGGAAGGTGATGAGGAAGATCAGTTTTCAAATCTTTTGGAAAGCCTTGGATCTAGCAGGATATTAGAAGAGTAAGTAATGCCATCAGTATGCCAGAGAACCAAGAGAATGATCTGAAAACTGTACTTTGTGGATTACACAGTTTCAGCCTGCTGGTGGAGCACAGCCCTAACTGGGATAGGGGCTTTTTTTGTTTGTTTGTTTTTGGGGTTTTGTTCATTCGTTTTGGGGGCTTTTTGAGCCACCATTCACACATGCCTTCATTCCCAAAACACATCCCCCCCTTTAGAGTCAGGCATTTTTTAAATAGCTGCACCAAAGGCAGTCATGCTAGAAAGGTGTTGTGGGGCAGCAAGGACCCTCCTGGGGCAATTTCTGCTCTGCCTCTTTTTCAGTGGCATGTGGGGATGCTAGTCCTGCCTTGGTGCTCACTTCACCACCTACCTCCTTTCCTTCTCCTTGGTGAAGCTTTGGAGTGGCAGTAGGTACCCCCAGTTTGAAGAGGGGTGGCCTTTCTTTCTTCCCTTCAGACAGGGGGAGAATTTGCACACACACCCTTGTTAAAAATGAAAAGGTTTTATCGAGCATAAGCTTCCACAGCCTGCAGCTGCGGTCCACAAAATCTGATGTGATATAAACTCATTAGTCCTTAAGGTGCCGAAGGGCTCTGCTAGTGTTTCCTGCAACAAACTGCAGGAGTTTCGTACTACCTATCCTGGATGCTGAGATTTCTAGTTATGGCTCTGCAGTAGGGTATGGCATATTTGATTGCTCCCACATGTAAGAGTTGAGTACACAAATCCACATGTGCAAGACTCTGGACTAAGAGACAAACTTGAAAGGTCCCATTGCAGCCGTGATTCATCTGATTTGTTTCCTCTAGGTTTTTTTTTGTCTCCCTCAACATTTCTCATATCTTGAATGTGAAATGAACTGGAGTGTCTCACCTCAGATATCATTAAACTTGGCAGTGCCTCAACTTTATAAAGATGTGAATGCATAAAACTGTGAATGTAGAAAATCCAAATACAGGAGAAATTGTCTCCAGATTATTGATATGGGAAATTTCTAGTACAGCCTGGCTTCCTACGATTTCACTCATAAACTGATAGGAATGGGCCTCAGACAACCTAGGTTTCAGTGAGCTGGAATATGTTCTGCCTTTGCATTTTCAAAACCTGTGTCTTGTGGGGCTGCATTTGACAGGATGAATTGTAAATTGCTTTTATGGTCTTTGAAATGGATCATGTACTTTTAACTTCCACTTGCATCTGCAGCAATTCTTGCTGAGGTGGGGGAGGTATCAATTGTGTTCTGATGTTTTTACATGTGTTTTTATTGACCATTTTAAATATAATACTTGTTTAATCCTTTTAAAATATTTGTACATTCACTGTTTTAAGCTTTTAAATATTTTCTTTTAATTGTTGTAAGCTGTCTTGGATCCTTTTAAGGAGAAAGGTGGGGTAAAAATATTTTAAATAAATAAATAAATTTTAGATTTCACCAGATCTGACAGAAATCATTCTTAGCTGTTTCTAATGCACTCATTCTGAAGCCAGTCTTATGAATAGAACAGAATAGGTCAGGACAGGAGAGAATTGGTGAGAGTTGGAATTTGCTTAAATCCCCAGTAAAATGCACAGCAGAGGACCAGCTGTTTAAGGTCAGCTACTGAAGTCCTCCTTTACAATTCTACTGATCTTCCACCCTCCCCCAAGCCAGTACTTTATGAAATTAAAGACTCAGAAGGCTATCTTTAAGTATAAGAGATTTTTTTAAAAGGAATTTTACACCCTGAAATTCCAGGGATACAGCAGGCAAGCATAAGATCAAACTCAATAGAAGGAAAAAGTAGATAAAAGTAGCAAAAAGAAGATTGTTCCCTTAGCCCACATAGCTTGAGGAATTCTGGAGGCCACAGATATGTAGCCTACTGGTCAAGCATCTTGGAAGTTAAAAAGGAGTAATGGAATCAACAACAACATGCGGAGGAGAAGAGAAAGAAGAAGGGTGGAGTCTCTGCGGCCCTGGGAAAATAAGCCCCTCTGATTAATTCATGTTCAAACAAACAAGTAAGCAAGTTAGTCTGTGAAAGAGGCTCCTCCTCTCATGTGTTGAAATTTGCAACAAGATTGTTAATTAGCCAACTAGAATAGAATAGAATAAATTCTATTTGTATGTTCAAGCAAGTGGTCATCTATAAACTCACACCTATGGGTTTGGGGCAGGTGCAGAATCCATATGTGTAAGTCTAAGAGACCACAAAGAAGAAAAGAATATATAATAGGCAATCTGATGTAAAAACGTACTTAAATGCTTGAAACAGAATAAACACTGCACTTCCAGTTCTTCCCCAAACCCTCTAATTAGTACTTTTCCTCCTTCTGTTCAAGAAGACTGCCCATATCAACTGACATAACTTTCTCCTGCCCTACATTCTTTGTCATCTCCCTGTTAACGATTGTCACAAGCATCGGTCCCACAGTCTGCTCTGGGGATGGGCTGGTTCCCTCCTTTTGCCAGAGACCAGACGATGTAACTGCCAGCACAAATCAGCCTGTCCCCAGAGCATTCCTAACTACACCAATCCAAGGTCCAGGTAGGATCATTCCATTTTGGTTTTTTTCCAGCATGTGTGATAGCTTGGATCGAACCAAAGTGGACCTTGCTGCTTTAAATTTCCCTCCCGTTTTCAGTTTCTCAATATTGTTTTTGGGTTTTTAAAATAATTTTTATTTCATTTTCTATTGGTTAGGGGAAAATCATAGGGAAGGGGATTTGGAACAGGGTACTGGTTTAAATAAAAAATACAGAATGTGATAGAGAACAATATATATCATCATTACTTTTGCTGATATGTTGTCTTACTTACTTCGCACTCATCTTGCCAGTTTTTCTAAGCCTTTAAAATCTACAATTATATCTTATATCTTATATCTTCTTTCTCGTAACTTTATCCCATTCATGTTCTCATGTTCTCATCCAATTATACAGAGGTTCCCACTTTTTTCTAGCCTCAACAATTTCTTTGTCATTTAATAGTTCAGTTAAAATATCCATCTCTGCTGCTTCGAAAAAATTTTCTATTAAGTCCTGGATTGTTGGAGTCTCCTCTTTTTTTCCAGTATTTAGCATATAAAATTCTTGCTGCTGTAGTTTATTTATTTATTTTATTTATTTATTCGATTTATATCCCACCCATCTAGACCGAACTCTACTCTGGGCAGCTAACAATAAGACATAAAAATAAAAGCAATATAATAAAATAAAGACAACATTAATAATATAATTCAAGATGGCAAAGAGTAATTAGGTGATGACAGAGGGGAAAGCCAGCCTAAAGAGCCAGGTCTCAATTTTGCTCTTAAAAACACCCAGCGAGGGAGCCAGGCAGATATCTGTGGGCAGACTATTCGAGGGGCCACTGCCGAGAAGCCTCAGTTTCTTGTTCTTTCTTTCCGGGCCTCCCTCGGCGTTAGGCCCCTCAGCCGCCCGTCCTGGCTAGAATGAGTGATTCGGGTAGATCTAGGTGGGAGAAGGCGTTCCGCTAGATATCGAGGTCCTAACCCGTTTAGGGCTTTATATGTCATCATTAACACTTCGAAATCAATGCAGAAATGAACGGGCAGCCAATGCAGGGCAGCTAAAGTGGGGGAAATATGCTGATATTATCTCACCCCAGTGAGAAGTCTGGCCGCAGTGTTCTGCACCATTTGAGGCTTCCGCATCAATCTCAAAGGTAGCCCCACATAGAGCGCATTACAGTAGTCTAATCTCAAGACTACAAGCGCATGGACCAGAGTGGTGAGTGCCCCAACATCAAGATAGAGACGCAGCTGGGCAATCCGCCAGAGATGGAAATAGGCGGAACAGGCCACTGATGTCAGCTGGGTTTCCATGGTAAGCGCTGGATCCAGATGGACCCCCAAGCTGCGAACCTCACTCTTCGTGGTGAGAGTCACTCCCCCAAAATAGAGGGAGTTTCCCAAACCACCGATGGCAGGCCCACCCACCCTCAGGACCTCCGTCTTTTCCAGGTTCAGCCTCAATCCATTCTCCTGCATCCATCACAGTACGGCCTCCAGGCAGTGCTGAAGGGACAAAATGGCATCTGCTATTGTTGGAAAAAAGGAGATGTAGAGCTGGGTGTCATCAGCATACTGAGGACATGAAGCCCCACACCCCCTGATGACCCCACCCAGCGGCCTCATGTAGATATTAAACAGCACTGGGGAGATAATCGAGCCCTGCGGAACCCCAGAGTTGAGACTCCACGGGGCCGATACACTCTGTACCCAAGCTGTACTCTCTGAGGACGGTCCTCCAGGAAGGATCAGAGCCAGGCAAGCGCCAGACCACTGATTCCCAACTCGGAGAGCCTCCCCAGGAGGATACTGTGGTCGACGGTATCAAAGGCGGCTGAGATATCGAGGAGGACCAACAGAGACATTTTGCCCCTGTCAGCCTTCCTCAAACAGGTCATCAAACAGGGCGACCAATGCCTTTTCTGTGCCATGGCACGGCCTGAAGCCCGACTGGAATGGATCCAGGGCGTTGGTTTCATCCAAAAGGGCCTGAAGCTGGTCAGCCACCACCCTCTCTACCACTTTGCTAAGGAAGGAAACATTGGCAATGGGCCTGTAATTGCCAATGTTGTCTGGCGCCAAACTTGGTTTCTTCCTAATGGGCCTAATGAGTGTCTCCTTGAGAGCAAGGGGAACCTTGCCCTCCTGGAGAGACCCATTAATTATTACAGTGGCCCATTCAGTTGTTACAGGCCTGGCTGCTTTGATTTGCCAGGCCGGGCAAGGGTCAAGGGAGGAGGAGGAGGCACGACAGTGATCAAGCACTTTGTCTACCATATCTGATGACAGAAAATGATTACATCTCATCAGGCAAGACGGAGTGCTGGACGTCTCTGCTCGATCTACTGTTTTCAAATATGGGATAAGATCCCTGGCCTCCACTTTAGATTTTAAAAATGCTGCAAATTGGTCAGGTGAGATGCTAGTGGGAGGCCAATCACTGTGACCAACTCCGGATAGATCGCGGACTATACAGAAATGTTCCGTCTGCTGATTAGAAGCTTCGCTTATCCAGACAGTGAAGTAAGCTCGACTGGCAGCCCTCACCCTAGTAAAGTAATGGTTAGTCGTGATCCTGACAGCTTTCTGATTATATTCCATCAGGTTCCGTCTCCAATTGCACTCTAGCCTTCTTCTGTTCTGCTTCATAGCTCACAGCTGCTGGTTAAACCTGGGCGCTGGACAAGCTCTGCAACAGAGAGGGCATTTAGGAGCGATAGTGTCAACAGCCCTGGTAGCGCCGGCAAGCCAGCCATCAACCAGAGCCTTGACAGGAGTGCCAGTCAGATCAGCCGGAATCCCTCCCATGGAGTCCTGGAATCCTATAGGATCCATTAACCTCCTAGGGTGGACCATTAAAATAGGTCCTTGCTCCCTGTGGGGAGGGAGAGTCAGTGAGAGGTTGCATTTGATTACGAGGTGATCCGACCATGACAAGGGGACTGACACAAGGTCCATCACCATCAGACCACATTCACTCCACTTGGTGGAGAACACCAGGTCTAACGTGTGACCATCCACGTGGGTGGGGCCATTGACATTGATGTTGGGACATGTCCAAGGAAGCCATGGTTTCCAAGAACTCAAGAGCCGGACCAGTAACCTCCGCCTCCACATGGATGTTGAAGTCACCCAAGACCAAAAGCCTCAGGGATTCCAACAGTGCTGCGGAGACTAAGTCTGTCAGCTCTGGTAAGGAAATGGCTGGGTCGCAGGGAGCGCGGTAACCCAGCAAGATCCCAATACCATCCCTAGCCCCAATTGACACGTGGAGGGCCTCAAGATCCAGCGTCACCACTGAAGAGCGCCTAACAACCTCTAGAGTGTTTCTATAAACAATGGCTACTCCCCCCCCCTGCCCCTCCAGTCTACCCTGGTGTTGGACTGCATAACCGGGAGGACAGGCAAGAGTCAAGGGAACACCCCCTTCTCCGCCCATCCAAGTTTCGGTTATGCATGCCAGATCTGCATCCTCCTCCAGAATAAGGTCTTGAATAAGCTGGGACTTGTTGGATACAGTTCTGGCATTCAGCAACACCAGATTTAGAGTGGAGGGATGGCTGATCTGGCTACCTTGAGTCAGACAGGTGGTCACAGTGCCAGAACAGTGAACAGCCTTCAAACATCTATTCACCGGTCTTCTGAAATGAGTAGGAACTGTGCCATCGCTAAATCTCCCTCTACCCGTAATCACTCAGATGTTCAAAGGACCCCTGCTGGGGAGGCAAACCTTCCACTCTATAACAAAGAAAAGAAAAATGAAAGAAAAAAGACCAGAAAATTAACAAATTAATAAAAGTGAGCAATACAATAATAACAAAGTTAACAAAATTAATCAAAACTATAACATAAAAATACAGATTTAAATTAAACAATAATCAAATTAAACAACTTAAAAGTTAAAACATTAAGAAAAAGGAAATAAAAAATAAGAAACAGAACACCCCCCCACTCAGACCACACACACACACCGGTCACACCCAGAGACAAGCCTCAGTCCTCCCATGTTGATCCACAAAGATGTAAGGCCAGGCTCGCTGCACCAGAATTGTTCTGGTCACTGATGAGCATCGGCGTTGGCAAAAAAGCCAGCCCTTTCTAGGGCTCCGCTGTTGCCACCAATGCCCCAGCAGACCACCCAAAAGGCAATGATGTAGGTTAAGTCCAGCCAAGGAAGGAGAGCGAAAAACGGGGCCAGATACTGTAAACCCAGTCAAGGTGAAACAGAGAGGTCCCCACGAAGTAATGGCCGCTGCAAAATGGAAGTGGCCACCCACTGTTACATCTATAATCAAGTATCTTTTTTCTTTTTCTGTCGAATCTGGTGTTATATTCAACAAAAAACAGTTCAGGTTCATATGGAATTATAGAGGATGACATTTTTGTAAAAATTCATGGACTAGTTTCCAAAAGCTCTTAACTTCCCTACAAGTCCACCACATATGATAAAAACTACCTTCCTTTGATTTGCATTTCCAACATTTGTTAGAGGTACGATATATTTTCGATAATTTTTCAGGTGTCATATACCATCTATAGAACATCTTATACGTATTTTCTTTATAATTAATTGCTTTTGTTAACTTAATATTGTCTTCCCATATTTGTGATCATGACTTTAAGTTAATACTGTGGCCCACATTTTGGGCCCATTTTATCATACATTCTTTAACTATTTCATCTTGCATTTTAAATTCTAGTAAATAATTGTACAACGTTTTAATCAGTTTTTTCTTTATATTCAGAAGTACCTTATCTAATGGTGTTTGTTCCTTACAAAAGCTTATTGTTTTATCTCTTGTATATCTTGAATCTATTTGTGTTTTTGTCCACCAATCAAGTATTATACCTTGTTCTTCTAATTCTTTCCTTGATTTCATACTTAAGTCTTCTTTTACCAAATCTCTATATCTCAAGAGTTTCTTCTTTTCCATTAATGTTGGTTGAGTAAATGCTTCCATTGGCAAGACCCATTCAGGTACTTTTTGGTAATTTTCTTCCCGAAAGTCCATACCCATAACCTTTGCTATTTACAAGTCTTTCTCCTTTTTTTGTTTCCTCAGTGAGAGTACTATAAAGAAACTTTGGTTGCACCTGAGGAAGGATGAACCTCATTTACTTTCCAGCTTTGAGGAATTCCTGGCAAAAGTTCTCTCTCAGCTCCAGGAAGCCAATTATGAAAAGGAGGCCTTGGAAAGTGCCCTGCAGAAGTTAGTGCTTCTCTTCTAATAATCTTCCTAATCACAACCTTTGAAATAGATCAAGTGCTCTTTATTTGCAGTGATTTTTCTTGTCAAGTAGTATCCTTGGGTACATGGATTAATTTTAATTAACAACAGGGGTTATAAGGTAAGAAAACAAAATAAAATTAAAAAAAACCACTTTGCCTGCAACAACCAGACTGCCTGGCTTTGCCCAGGCCAATGAAGCACTTCAAAGGACTTGAAAGGTCACCTTCTTCACGATATTTCCACAGTCCAATAAATATATTATTTAACTTTCCTTTTTCATTTTACTTATGGATCATATGGTTTGTTTGTTCTTTTTTTTAAAATTCCAAATGCAGTAATAAGAAAATATTGGCTTAAACTAGGGATGTGTGCTGTCTTTGGATAAACATGTAAAAACAGGCCAAATCAGGAGTATTTGTATGATTTGGGGACAACCATGGGGCAGAATAAGTACTTTTTGGTTGTCCACAGGATGGAGCAGGCCCCACCCCCTATCCGTTGCGTTTAATCTGGCATCCAAGACATTTTTGTTTGTTTGTTTTTATTTTAAACACACACCATGATTCCAGGCAAGGAAGGGGAAATAAAAAGTAATACATAATATATCCAGGAAGACTGAGCTAGCAGTATTGGGGTCATATGACTGTGATAACATGTACCAGTTGGCAGCGTAGGTTTCACTTATTGCACCAGTTGATGATTCTGGGCCCTCTTCATGCAGAGGCTTGCCTTGACTTGGCAAGGCACGATGCAAATCAGGCATAGATAACTGCTCCTAAATCAGGCAGTCCTCGTCACTGCTGCCACCTGGGAATTAAAAGACAGTGCAGAATCAAGGAGTACTTCCAGACTATGAATGTAACTTGGGTGTGTGTTTGCAATCTTGTTTAGAACAAGTTGAATCCCAGTTCCTGAATCTGACTTTCTACTGACCAGCAGTCTTGTCTGGTTTTAAATTCAACTTGTTCACCATCATCCTGTCCATTGTTAAGCTCAGATGCTATTCAAGGGTCTTAACAGCTTCCTTGATGTTGGTGTACAGAGCTGGGTGTCATCAGCATATTAGTGGTGCCTTCTCCACCGCTCCAAATGACCCATGCACCCCCCAGCTGCTTCATATGACTATTAAATAATATAGGCTATAAAGAGGAGCCCAAGAAAAAGTCATAGGCTAAAGGCCATGGTGTTGAACAGTGCTTCTCCAACACCACTTTTGAAAGCACCCTGACAGGAACTACTCCAATGCACCCTGTCCACATTCTCAAGCTCTACAAGGTAAAAAATGGTTGCCAAGGTTACATCAATCAGACCACCACCTATATTAGAGTTCAAGGTAAATCTGATGGATCTTGTCTGAAAAACACAAAGCAAACTGTTCATAGCAAGCAACCAAACACTCCAGCATTCCTGCTTCAATACCCTGGTGAAGAGACCCTGCACAATTCAGAAAAGTATCACTGGTCTGCTATGTGTGGATGAAAAGGTAGCAGAGTCATGGGCTTTCTTAGCTGCCTTTGCCACTGCAATGTACTTTTTCAGATGGATTACAGCAAGTTGGGGTTTGATTTGTCCTGAGTTGTCCTCTAATGATGATCTAGACACTGATTCTTCTGTTTCATTGCCTTCAGCTCCCTGTTGACTCAGAGAGCTAACCTGGTCTGCAAGTAGGAAGGGGAAGTGAGAGCATTAAGTCGCCAGCTATTTCTACATTCCACAGGTCAGTCAGGGCTTCAACAGTATCACTGACAAACAAAGCAGGAAGTCCCCAAGTGCATTCAGGAAATCATTGGGATCATTATGTACTTGGGTGGATCATCTTGATTGGTCCACCATCCCTGCAGAGGTTCACACAAATTGCCAGTCTAAAAAACTAAACAGCTGTCCTGCTCTAAGAGGCAACCAAGCTTATTCCAAACACTGAAGGGGCAGGAAGGAAAAAAATGGTCTTGAAGAGGAAGTGGGAGATGGTTCCTGATCTTTCAGGCCAGTTGTTTTTAATTTTAAAAAAAGCATGCCAGCTTTGGCATTCCCTGCTAATTAAATAGAAGGAGATGTTGGGAGGATGAGCTATTATTACTCCACAAGGGACAGAATTTTATGTATAATAATGTTCTTTATAAGAGAGTCTCTCCCTCTTGTACACTCACACACACAAGCCTTTTATCAAAAACAAAAATGTGGCTCCGGTCCCTGTATTAGATTCCTGCATTTTCTTTTTCTGACTAGGAAAATCGCTGTCTATGATGAAGAAATCAAAAACCTTTATGAGGAAATGGAACAGCAGATCAAAAATGAGAAACAATCATTTCTCTTGAAAGTAAGTATCTCATTTGTATGGATCCTTCCAAAATGTGATATTTTACCATAGATTTCTTCAGAGCTGCTCCCATGATGTAATAACAGTTTTAAAAGATTAAAAGATCAATTTTTAAAGAAAAGAGTTAAAAGTTGCAGTTTCTTGCACTCAAGTACCAAAGAGCATCTTAGTTTTCCAGACAGCTTTACATTTCAGGGCTAAAATGCATATCTGAAGCTGGTTGTCTAATAAAATCACAGAAAGTACATGGCATTTTGTAATTTATTTACAAAAAAATATTTACAAAGAATCAGACATTTTGCTGAGGTTCTTTTTTCCCTCTTCTTTTTCTTCCATGAGCCTCATGCTTGCTAGGTGCTGTGTTGGAGGGGAGGGGGTTGAACACAGAAATTCATATATATATTATGTGCACCTTCCTATATGTGCACATTTTTATTTCCATGTTTTAAAAAATACATGTATATCACAGTCTTCCCAAGGGTTGTGGGAATGTTTTCCTGCTAGCAGATTTATAGCAATTGTATGCTGAATTTTCCAGCTGGGCTGAAACACAAATAGTGAGCCATCTCCCAAGGATAAGCTATCCTTCAAATAGTTCAAATCAGGTAGTTTTTACATTGTTTTGAAATTAAAAAATCACAATGTACCTGTACGTTGGGTGTGTTCTGTCTGAATTACTAAAAACAAAATTGCATAGGTCTTTAATGTTGTTTATAATGTAGTTCTAATGGCCTAACTAGGCTTCTTAATTAATCATCTTCTGCTTCTTAAGGTCATCTGTTCTCATTTTTCAGGACACAGAGAGGTTCCAGTCCCGAAGTCAGGATCTGGAGCGTAAACTTACAGCAAAAGAACAGGAGCTAGAACAGCTTGCTCAGAAACAGAAAAGAGTATGTTAATCTTACCATGCAGAGACAGAGGTAGTTTTCTAGCAAAACGTGGGTGGGAGATTCTTTATCATAGAGTGTAATATATTTTTGAAGGGTTAGTGCCCCTCGAAAGAACACTGTGTGTATATGAGGGTTGCAGACAATATACTCAAAACCAAGTCTGACTAAATAATTTGCAGATACAAATTCCAGAGAGATGTGTGTAGTCTTGTCTCTTATGAATTTATTTTGTTTTATATATATTATTATTCTTAAGCTTTCTCAAAGGTTTTTCTCTAAAGTTATAAAATTCAAAATGTCCTTGGTGGCAACTTTATGTAATAGGCAACGTAGCACCACTTTGTGGATCTAAGCTAGTTGCTTTCTATCCCACCATTAATTTACTCAGAGCATGAAGTCACATCTTGGGTCTGATTTATTTGTGGCACACGCCACCAGAAAGCATTCACTAATATGTGTTCTGTGTGCTTTCCATCACATTTTGCAGTGTTTATCTACACAATCCAGGTGCTATACACAATAATGGCACATCTACCCAGGGTGTAAATGTTTGGCTGGCTGGGTAAGAATGTACATGTATGGTCTGTCACACGTGGTAGGTGTATTTTCAGCTGAAAAGTGCACAGAGTGCCTGTATGCACAGCCCCTGTCATATAAAAATTAGATATGACGATTCCTTTAATTAGGTAACTAGCAGAAAGCAGAGATGTAAAACTCTGTCAGCAAAAAACAAACAAAAAAACACTGAAAGCACATAATGAATGACAACAATATTTTTTGGATTTTGTTCAGACCATGCAATTTTTTTAAAAGATTGTATTTCTTTCCTTTTTCCTGTATAGTTGGAGGGACAGTGTAGAGAGCTGCACCATGACAAGATTGACACAAAAGTAGAAAACACCAAACTGAAACTCACAAACCAAGAGCTGCAGAATGAATTGGAAATAACATCCCAGTCATTAATTGTTGCCCAGCAGCAGTTGCAGATACTTCAAGAGGAGGCCAAAAAGCTTCAGGAAGAAAAAGAAGTGTGAGTGGTCTCTGCAACTTGGATTTCTCAAGGCAGTGATGGGAATAACCCTCCATATCCATGTAATTTGTGGTTCTCAAAATCATTAATATTTGAGAGAGAATTATTGTTCAAATCAAATTTGGAGGCAGAAGAGTTTCCATGTGGAAATGAGTGTAGTGAATGGTGTGGTCTTTATCTGAAATATATGCAACATTTTTGTAAGATAAGCAATTGGCTAACTCAGTGAATCGCATAGTGGGGAATTGAACTCCCAACCACAGAGCCAGAGGTTGGGAGTTCAATTCCCCACTATGTGATTCAGGAGAAAAGTCAGCCTGTGTAGCCTTGGACAAGATGTACAGTCCCAGGGACAACCCCAGAAGAAGAAAATGGTAAACCACTTCTGAATCCTCTCCACCTAGAAAATCCTGGAAAGGGTCGCCATAAGTCAGAATTGACTTGACAGATTGTTGTAGTTGTTATATTACTATACAACAAGACATGTTTTTTTCTCTTTAAACAACAGGGCATATTTTGGTGCTTATTACATTTCTCTTTCAGTGAGGTTTACAGAGTGACAGAAACATTACAGAGGGAAAAATCAGGGCTGCTTAAACAACTGGATTTCTTACGGTAAGAACACAGGGTTGTCTTGTGGAGGGAGCCCATGGGGGGAGAAAAAAAGAATAGGGAGAAGTTACTGTGCTTCACTGTAAGAATGTGGGGTTTCTGCAGAATAGAGAAGTGTCATTAAATAAGGTGGTGGGACTACGTATAATATTTTTTCTGAGATATGGGACAAAAGAAATCCTCACATTGTGCTGTGAGACTGGAAGGAGTAGCAACTGTTCCCATCTCCAAGAAGAGGGGAGAAAAACATTTCTAGATGTGCCTCTCACTCCTTTTGGAACACACATTGGACCTCATCCCTACCACAGAGCAGACAAAACTTTGGTCATCTCATTAGAAGAGACCTTGTAGCACTTTCTGGTGACATTTCCTAGCCCTCTTGCCCTACCAGTGAGTTTACGCAATTATAGCTCTCCTAATAGCAGGTCACTGACGAGGAAGGTCTTCCAACTATGAGGGTGGTGTTCTATAAATCTGTGGATCATGGATTACTCTGAGAGGATAGTCACATACAAGATATCTTGCTTTCCCACAGAGCAGATTTCTTTAAACAAGGGGTGACAGGATTAAGACAAATGTCATATTCCTTAGTAGTTTATGGCAATATGATTAAATGTATCATTCACAAGTCTTTCCACAACCTTTGTTTTGCTAATTATTTGAGTGATTGTGGAATTGTAAGAATGGTGGGAAGTCTCTCCTGGTCCTCTCAACAAATTCTCACACTGCTACAGCTCCATGCCAGGTATGAGGAACAGTCGTTTCACCCAATGATATGGACAAATATCAGTAGCACTCAGGGCACTACAATTCTCAGTGCCTCACGTACCATGGTAGCAGTGGGGGAGTGGGGTGGGGCAGAAGAAGATCTCCCTCGATTTTCCACTGTTGGAACAGTAAGACCAGGTGGCACTGTGAGGGATGGAAGAGAGTGCTTGGGTGCTGACTGAGAGGGAACCTGGGTGGGGGCAACTGCATCCTCTTTCCCCTGATAATAGTATTTTTAGAAGGCGGACAGCAGGGTCTGAATTCGCTCAGAAGAACCAAAGGTATTTTCTGAGTTTTGTTTCATTAGTTCATCTCTCAGAGCCGAATTCCAAGTCATCTCTATTTATACACTTGCTCTTCCGGTACTCTGAAAGCTATCATCCTTGCGTAAGGATTTAGCTTCTAGAAGCCCAGAAAGTAAACCTGTGGAATTATATGGCATGTGTACATGCAACAGTATTTTAAAATGGCATCCCAAAATATCCTCCCCACCATAGGCAGAATGACTGCTACCAACCCAAAGCAGGATTGAATTGGGTAATGCAGATAGTTGAAAAATATGGTGTAACTTCCTTCTTGTCCTTTGTTTTAATTTCCATTCCAGAGAAAGGAATAAGTACCTGAGAGATGAACATGACATGTGTTTATACCAGGTGAGTGTGGCTCAAGGTCACAAATCTTTTTTTTCCTGTCTTTGGTATTCTTAGCAGGTGTCTAACAGTAGTACTACTATACACCTCCTGCCTTTCTGGAGACATGCCAGATTTTGGACTCTAAAAGCGTTTACTGTTAGTGTGCAAAACTGGTTTGTCTCACAGATACCCAATTTCCGCTCAGAGGGTTCAAAGACTGATATTTCAGATTCTTCCAGAGAGACTCTGCCCATGAGGGGTGGCTAGATGTTTGTGCCCCAAATCTAGTCCTAGTTAGTCACTGACTATCTTAAACATGAACCACAGGATGGTATAGGGCGTTTCAGAAAATGTCAATTGCCCTGAAATATACTGTTTTGAAATACTGACATTGGATCTGCTGGTTTTTTTTAAAAATAAACAACCATGAAAGTTACTTTCAGACATTTAAAAAACAATATTTCCATAGAAATCTAAGCATGTTCCGTCTGCCACTTTGAAACAGAGATCAGGCTCAATCATTGGCAACTATGTGGAAGGAAAAGGTTCATTGAAAAGGTAAGGCTTCCGTTATGTTATTCGGGATCTCAGTTGTTATGTTGAAAGCAAAATAGCAAGCTAACTAGAAAACTGTGCAAGAAATAGTTCTTAATTGAACTCCCCCCCGTACCTAAATGAATATTCTGCAACTATATTTTTTACTTATATGCCATCAGCTGTGATTGAATGCTCAGTCAGCTATTTTGTTAAAATGTGTATTGGAACTATTGACAGTGTTATGGGGTTAAAAAATACAGTAGTAGCCTTCTCAGTTGGTGGGTTTTGTTGGCAATGCGCCTGTTTTGAAATGAATGGGAATATTAAAATAATTTGTACAGATGAATGTCCTGGTCTGTGGTTTCCTGCATAAGCTTTTAACTTTATTAAGAAATCACATAAAATTATGGACTTAGATATCATTGGTAGCATTTTCACAGAAGTTGTTATATGTATTAAAGACAATACTAATGTAGGTATCAATGATTTATTCCCTAGAAACCAACAGCTGTAATATTGATGGTGAGAACTAAATTTGCTCAGTAAAATTACAAAGCAGACATTACCATTTTGCTATCAAATGACTGAAAACTTGTTTTATGTTTCCTGAAATCAGATGTTAAAACTGGTATTCTGGTAGAACTGAAATACTCTAATATTTTAATCAATATTCTTCAAATGGTTTCTAAAATGCTTTAAGATTTGCTGAAGATTTGATCAAATATTTGATTCCAAGTTTACATGTTGAACCCACATTTGAAATGTAGCATTTTGCAGACTGTACATACAATTCTATTGTGAAATTGAGACTTGAACCATGCTGTGTCTGGTAATAACTCTCCTAATGACTTTCTAGCCAGTCTTCAGAAGATGATGACACATTTAGCACTTCAAGGAGAAGAAATTCCTATGGCTTGAATGGATGTCCTTCAGTAGATTCTGAATCTACTGCTGCTGGCGGACTCATACGCAGAAAGTGTTTACAAAGAATAATATCAATTGAAGAAGATCATCTGCCTCAGCTTCTTGACAGGTCAGAGAAGCAGCTAACCAAATGGTCAGAAGAAGATGAAGATGTCTTGCCAGATATGGAAATAAATGGGACCCAAATAAAATCCCCACCAGAACAGACACCTTCCTCTCCCAGGGAGCAACCAGTAGGGAAAGAAACACTATCAAATGTAAGGAACAAAATTATGTTGCTTTTTTTGGTTTCGTTTTGGAAGATATTGATTGTGACAGAGTAGATGGACAGATTGCCTATAACTAGGTCAGGGTAACTTATTGTTTGATTCAGCATGCTGAAATTTAGACAACACAAAAATTTGCTGTTGAAAGACTGCAGATACCGTCTCTAGCCATGCCTCCTCAGGTGGAAAGAAACACAAAACAGGTAGACTCAGCATGGAACCAATATGGCTCTCATGCACCCGGACTCAGGCATTCCTCTCCATTCTTCCATCCTCACCCTGCATTTGTCAGTCTCTCATGACCCAAGCTTAACTGAGCAGTGAAGCCCTGGGGGCAGAATTGTTTTACTCTGTATTCTCACCCCACCCCCAGATCTGCTTTGTGTGAACAAATTTGTCTTGATACCTTGTATTTCAATGTAGTGAAGTCAGTTACTCTGTGAACTTTTAATATACATTTACTGTGAAATTCCGCTGAATGTTTTGATATTTCATATGTCTTATATCCAACCAGGAACTTTGGTGGTGGCTTGGAATTCTACCCAAAGTCTGGCTGCTAAACTGCTATAGACTTAAACTGAATATGAGCAGCTTAATTATGCACAGGTTTGCAGCAAGCCATTATTAATAGACCTTGTTCATTAAAATATGTGGGTAAATAAATAAAAATATATTGAAAAGGTACACTTTAATTATATGGTTTTTTCCCTATGCAGACTAAATCAGTTTTTTCTAAAGTTTTATTGTTAGAGTTTGTAATCTTCTGAACTCTCTGAATTGAAATTAGAAATCAGAAGGGACAATACCATGCCAGGAAGTCTTCTAGAATCTCACACTCTTAATTGTGCAACTGAGATGCACCCTGGCATCTCGTCAATTAGTCACAATTACCCATGGCAAGGTATACAAGAGCAACAATGTGATTCTGGTCACTATCATTTGTTTTTATGAGTGACAAGTAGAGATGGACATATTTGTTCTGTTTTGTTTCCTTCTGCATTCAGGCTGCCTTTTTGGAATATTTTGATGTTAACATTTTTGCTAATGTGAGTTTCTAGAATCATCATTATACACAACAGAAAAATGCATAAATTAAATAAATAAAGCATATTTTTCATATTACCCTCTGATAATTCTTTAAAAAGCAACATGGTGTGGTTCTATATCATGGAAAATTACTGTATTTTGAGGCGTAGTGGTATGTCTCTATGCCCACATTTTCCTCTATGCCCAGGTTTGCTGGAATCTAAAGGTTTATGTGCCTAGGTTTCCATTTGTATAGGGCCATAGTGGTCATTTTTAGCCTGAATAGAAGGTGGTTCTCCGTTTCACAGCTCTATTTTACAGGGTTTTTTCCCCTCTTCTCATGACCTACCAAATAATTGTTTGGGAAGAATGAGTATTTACTAATTAACTGCCTGGGAAGGCAGGTATTTATCATGAAGATATGGGGTTATCATCTGGGAAAGAAATTTGTTTATTACAGCTGTGCTGGCCAAGTCAGTGATTACAGACACCTGAATTTGGGAAACAATTGCCAAAATCCTGTTGCTTATCATAGTAAATCTCATTACAGCAGGCTTATTAAGTCAATGGTGAGTCAACTCCTCCATTGATTCAAATAGGCCTAATGTAACTGCAACTTACTTTAGCACAGTAAATTATAGTTAGAGTAGACCCATTTGAATTGAATCAGTTTACTCATCAGCTAAGTTCTTTGAAGACAAAAGTGTTATCATTTTTCCAATTAGCAAAGGATCTCATCAATGTTCCAATTAGACAGTTACTCTTCAAACATTTTGCCAATTAAGAAGGAATGTGCTATGTTCTTAATCAGAGAGCAGGTATTAGCTGCCTTTAAAGGTATAAATGACTCCTTGGGGCCTTTATTCTGTAACCTTTCAGTACTACTTGTGTTTACCATTTCTTAGAGTGGTATTTGTTCCTTTTTAATATTTGTATACTCATTGTTCTTAGCTTTAAATATTGTCTTTTAATGATGTAAACCACCATTATATACTTATTGTTTTCAGCTTTAAATATTGTCTTTCAATGATGTAAGCCACCTTGGGTCCTTTTTAAGGAGAAAGGAGGGGGTAAAAATATTTTAGACAGACAAACAAACAAATCACAGGCCATTGCTGGCTGGCATTATGTACACGATTCATGGAAATGGGTACATGGATCAATGGAATAACCCACCACTGTTCTGGGGGCTCCAAGGCAGGATGGGTTCAGGCTTTGTCTTTGCTTCACTCTGTCTTTTTGTATTAGAGTTAATATTTTATGCTTAGATTCATCGTTTTCATACTATTGCTTTTTATTGTATACTTATTTTACTATTCTTTTCTCTTTATGGAAGTGCCATTGTCTCTTGAATCATAAGAGCCTCTTGCTCCTGGCAAGACACATTGTTGAGAAGTACAGTACAACTAACTGAACAGCTATATTTGTGTTTGTTTGAAGGATGAACAGGTGCTTGGCCCAGATCGTTTATTCAAGATTATTTTTGTGGGTAATTCAAGTGTGGGAAAGACCTCCTTTTTAAGGCGGTTTTCTGAAGACCATTTTTACTCGGGCACTGCTGCTACTGTTGGTAAGTGAAACAGTGAAGGGCACACATATAGGCATTCCTGTCACTGACCTATGTGCATGTTACAATAAGGGTTTCATATTCACAAGTGTTTCATATTCACTGACTGTCAGCCTTCGCTTCAGAAGACTGACTGCTAAAAGCAGAAAGGGGAATCATCATCAATATTATCATCCTCATAGTTGTTATTGTTGTTGGACTACAACTAATAGAATCCTTCTACCACTGTTGGAGTTGAAAAAAGTCAAGTTTTTCCATCACTGACTCAATCAATTTACATTTGATTGTTAGCATCCAGTGCTGTTGACCAAGAAATGGAGAAATAACCTCAGTTTGGGGCCAAACCTGGAATTCATCTGGGTTTCTTAACAGTCACTGAATCATTGACATTCACCTAATATCTACATGAGTGTCACCATGACTTCATATCCTTTACCTGCTGAATATTTTATACTGCTATTCACCTTTATATGATTAGAGATTAGAAAGTTTTATTACATTATAATTAGCTGCCCTGGTTTTTTAAATGGCAAATTGGAGCTGCCATCTTAAATTGCTTTAATTGGAAGATTAATAGATTAATAAACTAAAACTCTATAGAGGGAGAATTGTAATTGGGGAGGGAAAATTGCAATATTTTTAGCTGGAAGTTAATGGTACATTTGCTCAATGTTTTAGATTATTTTTATTGGGACTGACAACTTAAGTATGCCATAGCTTTCTAATTTTGCATGGTAGCTTTTATTAATTAAAAATTTTACCTGATTAATCATTGGGAGCCAATCTCAAGCATTGCAGATGAATTTTGATCAGTGAAAGGCAATTTTTATTTTTGATGTTATTTTGTTTCTGGTGTATTTCTATAATAAAATATTTATTTTTTATGGCATGCATATTGAAAAATACCTGGTTAACAAGGGGCTAGGAGTATATTTTGTTAAATGTAACAGGGCTTGTTTCTGAACAGACATGTACAAGACTATTTTTAGTTCAATTCTATGTATGCTTAGTAGGGGGTAAACCTAATTGAATTCAGTGGAACTTCTGTGTGGATTGTACAGTAAAATTGGTTTAATTAATTTACAATAAATTTAATTCAGTGATGAAACAAAGAGGGAAATCTCCAACAAGCAATTCTGGCTCATATTTACATACATACATACATACATACATACATACATACATACATACATACATACATACATACATACATACATACATACATACATACATACATACATACATACATACATGTATGTATTAGGCATCCTTCAGTCTCGAAAGACTATGGTAACGTGCTCTGTATGGAGGACTTGGAACAGCGTCTAGTGTGGCTGAGAAGGCCAATTCGAGAGTGACAATCCCTTCCACACTGAAGACAAATACAATCTGTCCCCTGTCCAGCTCCCTGATTTTGCTGCTTCCGTGACTGCCTCTTTGCCTCGGTCTGCTGGACAAGGGTCTCTTCAAAATGGGAGAGGCCGTGATGCAACGCCTGCCTCCAGGCTGAACGCTCAGATGTCAGGGTTTCCCATCTGTTGAGGTCCATTCCTAAGGCCTTCAGATCCCGCTTGCAGATGTCCTTGTATCGCAGCTGTGGTCTCCCTCTGGGGCGATTTCCCTGCACTAATTCTCCATACAGGAGATCTTTTGGAATCCAACCATCAGCCATTCTCACGACATGCCCAAGCCAACGTAGACGTCGCTGTTTCAGTAATGTATACATGCTAAAGATTCCAGCTCGTTCTAGGACTACTCTATTTGGAACTTTGTCCTGCCAGGTGATACCAAAAATGCGTCGGAGGCAACGCATATGGAAGGTGTGCAGCTTCCTCTCCTGCCATGCACAAAGGGTCCAGGACTCACTGCAGTACAGGAGTGTGCTCAGGACGCAGGCTCTATAGACCTGGATCTTGGTATATGTCGTCAGCTTCTTATTGAGCCATACTCTCTTCGTGAGTCTAGAGAACATGGTAGCTGCTTTGCCAATGCGTTTATCCAGCTCGACATCTAGAGAGAGAGTGTCAGAGATCGTTGAGCCAAGGTACACAAAGTCATGAACAACCTCCAATTCTTGTGTGGAGATGGTAATAGAGGGAGGTGAGTCCACGCCCTGGCCCATGACTTGTGTTTTCTTCAGGCTGATTGTTAGTCCAAAGTCTTGGCAGGCCTTGCTAAAACAATTCATGAGTTGTTGGAGGTCTTGAGCAGAGTGGGCAACAATGGCTGCATCATCGGCGAAGAGGAAATCCCGCATGCATTTCAGCTGGACTTTGGTCTTCGCTCTCAATCTAGAGAGATTAAAGAGCTTTCCGTCTGATCTAGTCCGGAGATAGACACCTTCTGTTGCAGTTCCAAAGGCGTGCTTCAGCATGACAGCAAAAAAGATCCCAAAAAGGGTTGGTGCGAGGACACAGCCCTGTTTCACTCCGCTTCGGATGTCAAAGGGATCTGATGTTGAACCATCAAAAACTACAGTGCCTTTCATTCCCTCATGGAAGGGACCTGATGATTTTAAGGAGTCGAGGTGGACATCCAATCTTGGGAAGGATTTTAAAAAGGCCATCCCTGCTAACCAAATCAAAGGCCTTTGTGAGATCTATGAAGGCGACAAAGAGTGGCTGTTGTTGTTCCCTGCATTTCTCCTGCAACTGTCTGAGGGAGAATACCATGTCAGTGGTGGATCTATTAGCTCGAAATCCACACTGTGATTCTGGATAGACTCTGTCTGCGAGCACCTGGAGCCTCTTCAGCACAACACGGGCAAGCAGCTTCCCTACAACGCTGAGAAGAGAGATGCCACGGTAGTTATTGCAGTCGCCCCTGTCTCCTTTGTTCTTGTACAATGTGATGATGTTTGCATCCTTCATGTCCTGTGGTACTCCACCTTCCCTCCAGCAAAGACAAAAGATTTCATACAGCTCGGTAGTGATGGTCTCTTTACAGCACTTCAGCACTTCAACAGGGATGTTATCCTTTCCAGGTGCCTTGCCGGAGGCGAGGGAATCCAAGGCCGCTTTTATTTCTGCTAAGGTTGGTTCGCTGTCCAACTCTTCCAAGACAGGCACGCACTCAATGTTATTTAATGCTTCTTCGGTTACTACATTCTCTCTGGAATACAGCTCAGAGTAGTGTTGCACCCAGCGGTCCATCTGCTGTGCTCGGTCCTGGATGATCACGCCTGTAGCAGACTTCAAGGGAGCAGATTTCTTCTGTATTGGACCTAAAGCCCGCCTGATACCGTCATACATTCCTACATACATACATACATACATACCGTATTTTTCTGTGTATAAGACGCACCATGTATAAGACACTCCCCCACTTTTCTAACCCAAAATTAAGAAATCAATATTTTAAATATAAAACAGAACACATTTTTATTTAGTAATTAGGTAACATTTACATACCAGTACTGTCATATTATGCATCACACTTTAACTTTATTCAGCTTCTGGACTTAGAACACTCAGACATTAGGAGTCCCTGTTGCATCTGAGCACTGTTGCAATTGGTTTGTTCAGCATCAGCTGACGTCAGTTACATAAATCTCCTGATTGGAGGCAGCTAAGCTTTGTGATTGAAGGAAGCCTGTTTGCAGAGGCAAGGTATGGGCCATTTTGTTCTATCCTCAGCTTACTTCCATGTATAAGACAACCCCCAATTTTCAGTCTAACAATTTTAGGAAAAAGTAGTGTCTTATACATGGAAAAATATTTTATTTATTTATTTATTTATTAAATTTATACCCCGCCCATCTAGACCAAAGTCTACTCTGGGCGGCTGTATGGTACATACATACATACTGCTATTAAAAAAATCGCATTACTTATTATGAAACCTGCTGAAGGAAATTAAATCAGCTAAACACAATTTAATCGGTTGACTCTAATGTCTGAAATATTTTCAGTTGTTTGGTTTGTATGCTATTTTATATCAGTTGTAAATGAAACCCACATCCTGATTACAATTTAGTCATGTATATGTATGTGTACGATAATCCATCTTGCTGGTTGCAACTCATCTTCTATGGAAGGTCCTTCAGACATTAGAGCACTGAAGAGAAAGGTCCTCCTTGCCTTACTCAGACGGATGGTACTTCATCTCATGTTTTGGGTTGCTTTTGGCAAGATCAGTTTTGATCTATTTTCTGGCGACTATACAGTGTACTGGTAATTCTGAACTAACTGAATGTTTTTCCGTGGCTGCCTGCACTTTTTTGGCTCATGGACAAAGGCTACTTTTTTAAAGTGTGGATTCGATCACTATGTTTTAGTTTGGTTTCCAGCATGTGTGATAACCAGTACTGAATCAAAGCAGCATTAGGCAGTGTTTACCCCAACAATTCAGGGCTATGTCACTTTCATGGCAAGCTAATAAAGTGGGATGTCACTTACCAATGCATGAAAAATGTTTTTTACCAGCTTTCCCCTGCTACCTGCAGAGGGAGTGGCAAGAGAAGACATGGAGGGTGATTTTTTCCCCTTTCTCTTTACAATCCAATGTTGTGTCTCTTGGGTGGCAAATTAATGAAAGGGGAATGCCATTTACCAATAAATGGAAAAATAAATAAATAAATCCAGCTTTCTGTGGGGGAGGGGGAGATAGGGAAGGATGCAGGGGCATGGAGGCTGGGAGAAAGGAGTGAGCTAAATAGGGTCACTTTGAGGTTTGGTGTGGTTTCCTGTCCTGAAATCATCTGCTTCCTGTATGTGGATGCAAAGATTGTTCTAAATGTCACACCATACTTTCAAGTAACCCTGTTTAGCCGGATGCAGCCTGGGATAACTTCAATGTCTAGTCACACCCTGAACTTCTTAGGGCCCCCATTAGGCATGACATCAGATGCATAAATGCATTTCTTCATGTCTTTGTTTTTGCTAAAAACAAACAAACAAACAAACAAAAAACAGCCACATGGCGTGAATGACAATTGGATTAGGTAAAGGACATGCATGAAACATGAATGCCTCCCTCTCAAGACCTTTTGATCATGGCCACTCAAACAAACATATGGAAATTTTAGTATGAAATAAATATTGCAGCAAAATAGAGCTCCTATTGTTTATTTATTTTATTTATTTATTCAATTTATACCCCGCCCATTTAGACCAAGTCTACTCTGGGCGGCTAACAATAAAAATAGCATAATAAATTAAAAACAACAATAATGATATCATTCAAGATGGGAAAATAAAAATAATCAAGTGGTGACAGGAGGGAAAGCCTGCCTAAAGAGCCAGGTCTTAAGTTGGCTCTTAAAAACACACAGCGAGGGAGCAAGACAGATCTCTGAAGGGAGACTGTTCCAAAAGCGAGGGGCCACTGCCGAGAAGGCCCGGTTTCTTGTTCTTTCTGTCCGGGCCTCCCTCGGCGTTAGGCCCCACAGCCGTCCTTCCTGGCTATAGCGAGTGATTCGAGTAGATCTAGGTGGGAGGAGGCGTTCCGCTAGATATCGAGGTCCTAAACCATTTAGGGCTTTATATGTCATCATTAACACTTTGAAATCAATGTGGAAACGAACAGGCAGCCAATGCAAGGCAGCCAGAGTGGGGGAAATATGCTGATATTTTCTCGTCCCACTAAGGAGTCTGGCCGCCACATTCTGCACCATTTGAAGCTTCTGCGTCAATCTCAAAGGTAGCCCCACGTAGAGCGCATTGCAGTAGTCTAATCTCGAGATTACAAGCGCATGGACCAAAGTGGTGAGCGCCCCAACATCAAGATAGGGACGCAGCTGGGCAATCCGCCACAGATGGAAGTAGGCAGAGCGGACCACTGACGCCACCTGAGTTTCCATGGTGAGCGCCGGATCCAGATGAACCCCCAAGCTGCGAACCTCACTCTTCGCGGTGAGAGTCACCCCCCCAAAAGAGAGGGAGTTTCCCAAACCACCAATGGAGGGGCCACCCACCCTCAGGACCTCCGTCTTGTCCGGGTTCAGCCTCAGCCCATTCTCCTGCATCCATTGCAATACAGCCTCCAGACAGTTGGCTCAAGAACCATTGTTCTTATGGTTCTTGAGCCAACTGAAGATCTTAGCTGCCTGAGACAATGACTCTTGGTTAGCCAGGCCTTTCTCATCATGTCCTTGTCCATTCATCATATTTTATTTTATCTGAACTATAGCATTAATGTTTCCCTTACCTCTCCCCACCTCTATCTCCACACTTTCCCCACATATAACATGAGTAAGATGCCAAACTGCGATGAAAAGGAGATGAAGGAGAATCACTCTTCCTGAGCACTTTCTCCACATCACAGTCCTTCTCCCCCAGTTTGCTCAGCAGCTGAGCATCAGACTTGTGGTGGGAATTTGGGATAGGAACATGGATATCTAAGGCTTATCTGCTCACCTGTGTTGGATCCGGTCTGTTCTCTGCAGCGGTGTTTGTTTTGTGTTCTGAAATGACAAAGCATCTCAAGATTTTTTAGCATTCACACTTTGTTTGCAGAGGCACAAAGTTTTTCTGCTGAGAATTTAAGGGATGTTGCTTGGTTTGGTTTGGTTTTTGCTAGCTTTTCTGTCAGTCTAATGTCTTAATGCCCTCCATGGTATCAACTCTATGAAAACAGTATAAAGTGAGAGAAGGAAAGTATTTATGGCTCAAAGTCTGAGATATATGGCAACAGTGGGTAAGACTTAATAGCAGTAATGTTTCAGTCTTCTGTATAGACCTTACCCTCACCTATCACTATTGCATTTGCATAACTGACCTAGGCTGCAGAATTTAAGGTTTGGTTACCTTGGTGCAGATGAAGAAAAACATTTAGCACATATCTGGAAGTTGAGTCATGGCAACTGGACTTCTTTCTTATTAGGTTGAAACATTTCGCTACTCATCAAAGTAGCTTCTTCAGACTGAAGAAGCTACTTGGATGAGTAGCAAAATGTTTCAACCTAATAAGAAAGAAGTCCAGTTGCCATGACTTAACTCCTAGACAACCTCACCTGGATGACTGAGAATCTTCACAGATATTCAGCACGTAATTATTCACTTAATTCTCCTTTGGGCAGTTACCTCTTTACTCTTTTTATTTAATCATAGAATCATAGAATAATGAAGTTGGAAGGGGTCTATAAGGCCAATGAGTCCAACCCCCTGCTCAATGTAGGAATACAAATCAAAGGATATCTGTCAAGTGGTTGTCTAAATTTCTCTTGAATGCCTCCAGTGTTAGAGCACTCGCCACCCCTCAAGGTAATTGGGTCCATTGCTGTACTGCTCTAACAGTTAGGAAGTTTTTGTACTCATTTATTTTTGTGTGACCAGCCAGAGACTGAAAGCATAGGATTGGCTAAGTGTAAACTGTTGTGTGAATGGTATCTGAGATAATGTGCACATAGCTTGTGATGCAGCAACTTGAACAACCAGCATATGGCCCATGTTTGTAACTCAGTAGAGAGAGATTCATTACACATTGCCTGGTACTACAGAAATGGAGGAGGCCCAAACACTTGTTTGCTAGAACATCTGTCTTCAGCTTGGTGAGTTATGAGTTGTATATACTTGTAAAACTAGTATAGAATCATTTATATTATTAATCAGGTGTCCACAGGCTAAAAGGAGTATACAGTGATGAGACAGCCTGAGCTCTGTTTCCTTTACAGGTGTGGATTATAGCGTGAAAACAGTGATAGTGGATAATAGCCGCATAGTGCTGCAGCTCTGGGACACTGCTGGGCAAGAAAGGTAAGGAGATATCCTTAGCCATGTTCAACTTTTAACAATAATGATTGAATCTCTGAATGCCTTCTTAGAGTTAAGATAGTTTTAAATGTTTATTTGCTTTTAATTATTCAATTGCATTTTAATTAGCATATAGTTTAATTGCTTTTTTTAAATGTTTAACTTATTTTTAATTCTATGCCTTTAAATATTGTGTTCTGCCTTGGGTCTACCTATCAGGAGAAAGATGGCCTATAAAACAAACGAACGAACGAACAAACAAACAAACAAACAAACAAACACATCTCATGTGGAAGGTGGTACCACTGTCATAGCCAGCCAAGGTTTCCTGAAACCAGAATTCATATGGCATGTTCCATTCATTTATAATATGAGTTTCACTTCAAGCCATTCGCATGATTTAAATGAACTCTGTTCTGTTCTTACTTGGGCAGCTTCCAGTTGCAAAGTCTGAAAAATCAATATATATACCAGCCAGACAAGGAGAATTCAGAAGCAGAAACAGAGAACAATGCAACGGTCAACCAGATACAGTCCTATCAGCAGCTTAAATAAAGCAGTCAGGGAGGATTCAGGGCCAGAATCAAGCAACAGTCCAAGGACTGAAATCTGTCCTGTTTAGAAATAGCAACCAAGGAAATATATTCCAAAAGGCTGAGTCAAACACTGTCCGAGGTAAGGCAGAAGCATATCAAATCCCAACATGAGTCAGAGTGTGCAGGAAAATCTGTCGTGGTTCAACTGAAGACACTGTACTCAGTAGCCTGACTGAACTAGAGCTGAGATCTTTATGGCTAGACTGTCAGAGCCCCATCAAGAACTCAAGTGCTGGCATTCCAGTGTTAAATCTCTATGTGAGGAGGGCCCTTCACTTGAGAAAATCTCATACTTTTGAGAAGCTTTCTGTTCTAAAACTGAACCATTGCCTTGACTAGGTGTTGCTCCCAGTATCCTTGTCTGACTCTAGGGCCACATCACATCTCCTGTACCCTGAGGAACCTGAGTCTTTGCGCTTCTCGGGCTCTAGGCACTGCTACTAGAGGAGTCCTCTCTTTGGAGCATAACAAAAGGTGGCTCATTGCAGTCAGAGAAGCAAAGTTATTTGAGATTCAAAGACCAATCCATGAATGCTATGGTCTAGTTTGGACACAGACTGACTTGGACAAAAGATTAGGATGGATGACTGTGGTTGTGAAGTCAAACAATAGGATGTGGAAGGGAACAGTACTTTGTCATGACAATAAACTGAACCTATCATACCTAGGAGCAAAGAAGCCCTGAAGCCCCAGACAAAGATTAGGATGGGTGGTGGTTATGAAGTTAGTTAACAAGTTGTGGGAGCAATTAAAATATTAGTCATAGAGAAAACCTTGAAGCATATCCACAGTACTTAGCAGCAAAGAGAGGGAACTGAGCAATGAATATACCAGATAAGCTTAGAAATGGAAAGAGTGAGAAGTTATCTGCTTCCCGGTGGATTGTGCCTGATGTACTGCCTGCTTTTGGATTTTGAAATTTGTTTTGTTGCTGGCTTGTCTATGCTGCTATATGGATCTGATGCTACTGATCAAAGATCTAAACAAAGATAATGGGTTTGCAGGTACCGCAGTATCGCTAAGCAGTTCTTCCGAAAAGCTGATGGTGTTGTTGTAATGTATGATATCACAGCAAGAGACACATTCCTGGATGTGAAGCAGTGGTTAGTGAGCATTGAGGTAAGTCTAGCTATTTAAATACCATTATATGCTCTCTACTTCCAGAGCAATAAGACGTTGTTCCAGGGACAGCACTTATGCAGTTTTCCTTCACTTGGGAAGGAGAGGTGATTAAAGACTTGACAAGCTACTACAATATTTTAGTTTATTTACTAATATACAAAGTGGGGCATACAGTAGCTGGAAGTATACAGTAGAACATACGCTGAAATCCTGTTGCTTAGTATAGTAATTTGCACCAGAGTAGTGAAATCTGGTGACTCAACTACTCTGTAAGTTCCATTGATTCAAATGGGCCTACTTTAGTTGTGATTTGCTTTAGCTTAGCAAGTCATAACTAAAATATGCCCATTTGAATCAATGGAACTCACTCACCAATTCCTCACTGATTCAATGGGCCTTCTCTAGTGCAACTTATTACTCTAAGCAACAGTATTTCAGCAATATTGTCTAAGGATGTAAAAAGTATTCACAATTTTGTTCACTGTTGATGAAAAATGGTTGAGGCACTCCATTGGAAAAAAACAACTGTCAGCTGCTGGAAGATTGTTTACTCTTGCACAAAAATAAAAAGACAAATGCTTGTTTGTATTGTTATGTAGTTTCAAGAATCTAGTTTAAATTGGAAGTAAACCCAGGACAATTTATGCAGTTTCATCAGTGTGGGATTAACAAACCTTGTATATTGTCCATTTTGTGTGGGACACTGGGCTTCTTGCACAGAACATGAGGTTTCCTGTATTGAATACAAGGTTTTCTGAGCAGGGGACTATTCTTTTGTGCAAAATGCAAAGTTTTGCAAAAAAAACCAAAACTAAACTAAAAGCTAAAAAACAAACACCTTTCACAAAGATTTTGCAAGAAAACAAAAACAAAACAGAAACAAAAAATCATCTCATCAAGAATTGAGATAACCAGATTTTTAATTTTCACTAAGAGCAAAATAAGCACACATTTATATCCCTAATACTTGAAGCTTAGGCTCAACTGCACAATTAGTTTAAATTAAATCAGAGCTGGAGCTGGTTTACACCAGCATAATTACCACAGCATAATACTACAGGATTTTGCCCAATATGTGAAAAAAGACATAAACTTCATAAATTATCCTGGGTTTACTTTCAAGTTAAATTGTATTCTGGAAACCTCTGACTATATAAGTAAATTTATGACTAGAGATGGGGACGACTCACCATTTTGGTGGGTCGTCCTGCTTCGTGATTTGTCAAAGTTGACGAAGCACGAAACTCCCCCCATGAACCGATGAAGCACAAATTTATCCGTTGATTCGTGGGGGGGGGGGTTACAAAAAAAATAACTGAGCCGCTGCCCCTGCCCCCCAGCTGATGCCCCACCACCATAATCGCCGCCACCGCCGTCTCCAGCTGGCCTCTGCAGCCATGGGCTGTAGAAAGGGACGCTGGCTGCTCTTTGCAAAGATGGTGGCTGCGGCTTCATTTAGGGTAGGGAAAGCTGCAGCTGCCATCTTTGCAAAGGGCAGCCAGTGTCCCTTTCTACAGCCCGTGGCTGCGGAGGCTAGCTGGAGACAGTGGTGGCGGCGATTAATGTGGTGGGCGTCGGCAGGGATGCAGGGCCGCGGGGCGGCACGGCAGGGGGTGGCTTCTAAGATAGGGAGAGGAAGGGGGCAGGGGATAGGCTGTGGGGGTGGGTGGCTGTGGGGGTGGGTGGCTGCCTATCGGCCCACCAATCAGCTGATCGGCAGGCTGGTAGGCAGAATGGGAAAGACATAGGAAGAGAGGGAAGGCTAGCCTTCCCTCTCTTCCTATGGGGGATGAATAAAAATGGGAAAATATTCATCCCTTCGAATTCGTTGGGGTCTCTGGAACCCACGAATATGAAGGGATGAATATTTAATGAATCAGCGATTTCTGACGAATATCACAATCCATTTTTTTATTCGTCCCCATGTCTATTTATGACACAATCTAGAATACCAAAAAGGAAAAATTTAAGGCATGCTTTGGGTAAGGAATACTTTTTAAATAATCACTAACAAGAGTCTCTTAAATGGCAGTGAAACTTGTTTGAACTGCTGTTACTTGACCACATGTTATTAGATCTGCATGTATGATAGATTTTCTATGCCAGATTTAACAGGCCTGATGCAGTGGGCGTCATCTTGAAATTTTGGAGTGAGACTCCTGGCTCAAACCATGAACTGCCCCTGCTACAATTTATATTAATAGGTCAAATGGTCTTGACTTGAAGATAAATAGAAATTTCAGCATTTGGAAGAACAAAAGGCTGAAAAAGGAGGATGCCTTAACTGTGCAGCATTTCCATAGCAGTATCACAGTTGCTTGATCCCAGTTAAAAGAACATGACATTTCTATTTATTTTTAAAGATCTGAAGAAATAATATCCAAAATTTGTGTCAGAGAATGGCATAATCCTAATATAATAGTATTCCCATCTACCCATATCCATTTATTGCACCATGTTTTATTTGTTTTGTAAGAAAATACATTAGGTGCTGATGTTCTGTTTATATGGCATTTTGTGGTCACCAGCTTTTCTTAATAGTTTCATTGGGGGAAATATTCCATATTTTAATTGCTGTTTTGTGATTCATAGGAGGCAGCAGGGGAGAACATACCTGTCCTCTTACTTGGCAATAAAATTGATAATGAAAAAGAACGGGAAGTCCCTCACGCATTAGGAGACCATCTAGCCAAGGTACAGTAAGAAGCAAGAGTCCAAAGAACACATTCTTTAGAAACGGAATATTCGATCAAAAAATGAAGTGCATGGTATGCTCACTTACTAGCCCTTGGGAACAGATTGTTAAATGATTTAATATTATCTTTTTGTGAGTAGACAGGGATAATAGTCTCAAATATATATGGCTATATGTGCAGTTAATCAAATCTGCTTGATTCTGATGCATTATCATGTTATGATTATCAGCTTTTTAAAAATTGCCAGGATCACAGGAGGAGGAGGAAGATCAGCATGGGTAGCAATTTTTCCCAGTTTTATTTAAAGTCCATTTGGACAGCAAATGTTCTTTCTAGCAGGTATAGCAAAGTGCTTCCAAAATAAACAATGTACTTTTGTAAACATACTGAGCAGTGGAAATGGGAGGAAGCTTCTACTCCTTAGGAACATTGAAAGCTGCCTTACACGGAGACAGACCATTGGTCCATCTAGCACACTATTGTTGACTCTGGCTGGTAGCAGCTCTAGAGTGTTCCCTATCCCAGCCTTGAGATTTGTGGTAACCTCTGGTAGTCTCCCATCCAAATCCTAAGTGAGCATGATCATGCACTGTTTCCATAAGCAGTTGAAGTTGATTTGTTCAAGATGGTATGGATGAGATATTCTTTTCTCTGGATACACAAACCAAAGCAATGGAATATAGTCCTGTAAACTCAGGAAGCCCCACCTTGTGCAGCATTTCACACCTTGCAATGATTTTTAAGACCCCTGTTGGTGTTCAGTTTCCCTCCCAGGAAGCATTGTTCTATAAACAATGACAATAATGGTGGCTGAATTAATCCCAGGCTATAGATAGCAAACAAGAACAACATGGTATGGGTATCTCTAATTACCAGTGGGACTTGTGAGATGGCACTGGTAGATATATTAAGGAAGTATAGCTGGGAATTTCAGTGGATGCAACACAATATTCTACGTTTGTTAATGGTCCAAGATACCTTTGGCTTATATATCGAGTCAATTGAGATGGTTTTTAAACATCTCAGCTGTCTCTCTTTGGATTCTTGTGCGTGAAATGCCACACTATCAACAACTTGTGCTGAGAAAAATACAGTCCCTTTGTTAAAAAATATAGTCCCTTCCAGACATAGTTCCATGTATAAATATTTGCCATGTCTTCCCAATTTTATGTCTGCAGAAGTGGACTTATCCATGAAACCTCCATTAAAATATAGCATTAATTTTTCAGGTCCCACAACATTTTTGTTTTCTTTATTTTGTTTTGCCTGATATGCTAGCACACAGACTAAAATGGCAACCTCTTCTAAAACTACACCACGCTAAAGATATAATAGCAGCATGATTCTATACATGTTCACTTACTACTAAGCCCCACTGAGTTAAGTGAAAGTTTCTCTCAGGTTAATATACAATCTACAATCTCAGCAATATACAATTGCTGATTGAATGTGCTACGTATAATTTGCAATAACTTAAAAGTTCACTAAGTCAATTCGCTTCACTTGGTGGTTTTTTGTGAGTAATGATAATTGGATCATCAATATCTGATCTATTCTGTACAGGCAAACTTACAGGAACAAGTGGTGGGGAAACACTGCTCAATAGGAGAGGACATGTTTTGCATTCAGAAGGCTTGTGCATCCTGCAAAGCATTACAGTATTTTTGGAAGCTAACAAGGACTATTAATGAAAGAAATTTTAATCACAGATTTAACTAATTAATCAATTGATCATCGTTAGATAAATTTACATGTGAAAATTGCTTGATTTATAATAAAATCACATCAGAATCCTAGTGCACTGTTAATATCCCCATATTGTGGGTAGGTGTCAAGCTGTGAGAGAGTGGATTACAATTATTTCTTACATCTGGTCTTAATATCCTATATTGCATATTTCCTTATTTTCAGTGGAGGCTGTATTTGATAGTACCTCGCAACAACTATCTAATAAAGGCTTTATGAGTGATTACTTAATCAATATTTATTGATGAGTTTTAATAAAACTTTCATGGCTATGGATTTCCACTGCATATTACCATATTTTATTTGGCATCTCTATCTCCCTGCACTTGTAAACAGAGAGGGATCTGCAATCAGATTGCCTGCAACTCTAGCTGAGATAAGATACCAAATACTCCCCATCCAAAATGGGGTGCTGATTCTTGCTTTGAAACAAACGGATGAGAATGGGTGAGGCATCTGCTGGTCTGATCTTTATCTGAAGTGGAAAATGGAAGTTTGGCCTTCAGTTGTAGGAGATCCATAGCATAGGAAAGAGGCAGTGTTTGAGTCAAAATAAATTCCTTAGGCAATTCTGACAATTGGTAAAAATCTGTGGATTGGCTGTCGATTGTATATTCCTCCTTTAGTCTACCGGTATATTCTGCAGTTTTAATAAGTCTTCTTACAGTATAGCAACTGTACCTCTCATGTAACTTGTGTATTTCACTTCATCTGTTGCATGTCACTTTGTGGAAGATTTGCTCTAAAGAGTGTTTAATTCTTCCCATAAATAAATCATGCAGCACTATACCCTAGTTATTGGTTGATGGAAAGGGACAGGTCTTCATAGCTTCTACTTCATCCAAGTTAATGGAGCTAATGTGCTAATTCTTACTCAAGAATTGACAGGTTGGATCTTCAAATTAGCATGACAGAGGTGCTATACCACGGCACTAATCTTCTGCATATGTTCACTAAAAATACAGCCAATTACTCCAGTGAATGGTCCAGCCATTCTCTATCATCCAGACAGAACAGACAAAAGGTGCCCTGAATATCAATGAAGCTTGAAATCTGTGAGTTGCTAAGAAGCACCTTGGAATATTACACAGCCCAAATAACATCTTATTAAATTCACATAAGGCCTGCTGTTTGCAGAATGCTATCTTCTTCCGACCTGCTTCATTTATCAATAACAACAACAATGTGCTGTCAAATCACTTCTGCCTTATGGTGACCCTTTCAAGGGCTTTCTAGATATACAATACTCAGAAGTGGTTTACCATTCCTTTATTCTGAGGGCATCCTAGGACTGTGCATCTTGCCTAAGGCTAAACAGGCTGGCTTTTCTCTTGGGATGCACAATGAGGAATCAAACTCCCAAACTCTGGTTCCATAGCCAGATACAGTGGTGCCTTGACTTACGAACGCCCCGATGTACGAACATTTCAACTTACGAACAGCTCCGTTTGCAAAATTTTGCTTTGACTTGCGAACGGAGCTTTGACTTACGAACAAAAAAAAAAGTGGGGAAAGCGGGAAATGGACTTTGGACTGCCTGGTACTGCCTGGTACTGCCTGGTACTGTAATTTTAAAATGTAAAAATTGGTTTAAAAGGTGCTTGGTTTGGTTTAAAGCTGCTTGGTTTTAAAGGTGTTCTGTTTAAAAGATGTTCGTTCCCTCCCTCCTTTCCTGCCCTTTTTTTTAACCTAAGTCATCTTAGGTTTTTTTAAAAAATTCTCCCCCTAGTGGTAGAGGATGGATTAACCGGTTTTGCATTAGTTCCTACGGGAACTAATGCTTTGACTTACAAACGGCGCCTTGACATAAGAACAAAAAACAGCCGGAATGGATTAATCGGTTTTCAATGCATTCCTATGGGAAATGCTGATTTGACTTACGAACATTTTTATTTACAAACATCTTCTGGGACGGATTAAGTTCGTAAGTCAAGGCACCACTCTACCTCACTCACTGAACTATCCAGCCAGCTATAATTACATGTGACAAGTCATGGTGATCCTTTCTATGCTTTTCTACGTAGAGAGTACTCAGTGCTTTCCAAATCCCTTCTTCAGAGGCTGGCCTGGGACTGCAGCTTACCCAAGAGTACACAGGCTGGATCTAGGGACACACAGTGTGGAATCAAACTGCCAACCTCTGGTTCCGCAGCCAGATACCTAACTTACTAAGCATTGCCCATTAAAAAAAAATCCAAGCTAGTATACTGCAATTCATCTGGTAGTAAATCCAATGTGTCATTTGTTCTGGGAGTACAAATACTTCCTTCATAATCACTTCATTCAAGGGCTGGAAATCAATACAAAAGCACAGCCATCTTTCTTCCTTACTAAGATCACCAAAACTGCCCAAGCATTTTCAGAAGTCCGGACAGTGCCTCTCTATGCATTTCCTGTATATGCTCATTAAGCTCCAGTTTGAAAATGCACAGGAATCGGTCTAGTAACAGTTTTATCTGCTGAGGCACTGGTAATTAACATAATGTTTAGACCCACAAGTACATCCCAGACTGTGTCATTAATGCTGAACACATTTGAGTATTCCAACAAAGTCTGATTCACTATTTCTGTTTTAACTGAGCGCCATTTTAAACTAACTGTTTTCCAATAGAAGTTTAGTTGGATAGCATAACAGCTGGCAGTTCCCCAGACTCCATCCTTGGTAATATGAAGCATAGTCATTAAGTGGGACGGAGACTAGAGTGACGATGGCGGAAAACTCAGAGTGAATCCGACCGAACACGGGCTAGAGCCCATTTGAAGGCCTATTCCTTGGCAGTGGCTGCAGCAAAGGAAATGTTCTTTGCTGCTGCCATTGCATCTGCACAAAGTCGTCCAGCGGAGTTGTTTCGAGTGGTCAGGGGCTTAGTACTTGCCCCACCAAAAGAACAAAATATTGGCCACTCCACAACCCGCTGTGAGGAATTTGCACGACACTTTGCAAATAAAGTCACTCGGATTCGCTCTGACTTGGATGCTGTAATTGATACAGACCAAGTGGATGTAACTTTGACCCCGACTTGTCCTGTTTTAATGGATACTTTTCAGTTGGTGCAGCCTGATGATGTGGACAGGATTCTTGGAGAGGTAAATGTCACCACATGTGTGCTGGACCTTTGCCCTTCCTGGCTCATAAAAGCAGCCAGAGGAGGAATAGCCGATTGGGTACAGGGAGTAGTAAATGCCTCCTTGCAGCAGGGTAGGATCCCTGCTTGCTTAAAGGAGGCAGTAATAAGACTGCTACTGAAGAAGCCCTCCCTGGATCCCAGTGTATTGGATAACTACCGGCCAGTCTCAAACGTCCCATTTTTGGGCAAGCTACTGGAGCGTGTGGTGGTTTCTCAGCTCCAGGGATTCCTGGAGGAAGCGGATTATCTAGACCCATTTCAATCTGGTTTCAGGCCTGGCTATGGGACAGAGACAGCTTTGGTCGCCTTGGTGGATGATCTACGCCAGGAACTGGTGTGTCCCTGTTGGTTCTGCTGGACCTCTCAGCGGCTTTCTATACCATCCACCATGGTATCCTTCTGGGCCGTCTCTCTGGAATGGGACTCGGAGGCACTGTTTTACAGTGGCTCCAGTCCTTCCTGGAGGGGAGAACTCAGAAGGTGATGCTGGGTGACTCCTGCTCAACACCTTGGCCATTGGCCTGTGGCATTCCTCAGGGTTCTCCTTTGTCACCCATGCTTTTTAACATCTACATGAAACCGCTGGGAGAGATTGTCTGGAGTTTTGGGGTTTGGTGTCACCAGTATGCGGATGACACTCAGAAGAAGAAAACACCGGAAAGACAAAACAGAGTTTCCAGTCAGGCTTCTAGGCTTTTTCAAGATCATCTTTCTAGGCTATTTGCCAACATTGTAGATAGACATTACTCTGAGGGTTGTTTGCAAAAACAAATTTAAGAGGAAGATTTCTTAAGTTTAACACCAAAGTAATATAGAACTTCTTTCCTTGACGTATAATTAAGTGTTTAATTAATGTCCAATTTATTTTCTTTGCTTCTCTTTGCATCTCTTTCCCCTTCTCCAGATCCACCGCTGCTTAATTTAGAGTTGGGGCTAAGAGACCCTCTTTTTTTCCTGTTAAAGGGATTTTTCTGTCCAGGGATAGTTATAAAGTAGTATAATTAAGATTTTGTATCTCACCCAATGTTAACGACAATGTTTAATTTGGCTGGTTTATCGCTTCTTCTTTTGCCGGCTGCTGACAACTTGCAAGCAGGTTTATTCAGCTGCTTGTTTCCACCCGCTGGTTGATTGGGGAGTTTCCTGGATCAAATGTGGGTAACCGCCGTCCCCCCCTGTAGGTGATCACAGAACAATAGGAAGGCAATTAGCCTTGAGAGAAGTTGCAAAGAAGTCGACAAGCAGATATCCGAACCAGCAGAGCCTAAAGGCAACGCCTTGAGAACTCTTTTATTAACATAGCACGATTACACAGAATGTTGAAAGAATTCAGATAGGACACTAGTTACCTTATCGCCACTAGGATTGGCCGGAGAAAGTCTTTGAACTTATGATCTAACTCTAAGGGAAAAGGCAGAATGAGAGGTCACCCCGCCCGTCAGGAGCCGCTGCTCTCTGCCAGGAGAGTTTGCTCTCACTGAAACAGGAATGCAGCTAACGACCTTGAGCAGGGTTTTCCCACACACCCCGTGATCAACAGGCTTCTCCCCCATTTCACCACCTCTTTGGGGTGGTTTTAACCCCCTAGGGGGTCCCAAACAGGTCGGAATTCAGCCCAGGAGACGGAGCTCCGTCCTCCTGCTGCTGTCTTGTTGTAGCATCAAGCCAGAAGTCCAGATCCCTTCCACATCCTTGACCATTATTTGGTTATCCTGGACCTTTCCAGGCTGATCTTCTCTTGCTCAGATTAGCCAAGCACTATTGACGTCTCAGTTTGTGACTGTAAATTTCTTTAAACACTTGGTGAAAACTGATATATGCAACTCTTTTCCCAATTTGTTTCAGGAGTACAAATTAATCTTTTATGAATGCAGTGCCTTGTCTGGTGACAACACTAACAAATCCCTACTTCACTTGACTAGGTAAGAAAAATGTGTGTACTGTTAAGAATACAGTGTGAACTATAACATGCCTATTAAGCCCGAGCCTCTGTGCACAATTTTGGGAGGAGCTGGGGGTGAAGCCATGCCATTTGGAGGGTGGAAGCTTTATCATACCTTTGTCTCCATTTGCCTTTTCTTTAATGGACCACTGGCTTTGATAACTGCTGTGAAAGAAGCAGCAAGAAACGTGTCAGTTGAAACCATCAGAGTCAGTGGCTTATACAGGGCGCACCACTTCTCTGGTAAGCAGATCTTGCTTAAAACTGGTTTAGAGCTTCAGAACTCATTGCCCTTAAACATGCTGTTCCAGTGCTTTACCACCTCAAATGAAGGTGGAGAATTTGAGTGCCTTTTTGATTCCTAGAAGCATCTGGCTGACTGCCTTTAGGAACAGAATACTGGACTAGACGACCCTTTGATCTGCTTAAGAAAATCAATTATGTTTCTTTCTGTAGGATCTTAAAAGAACAAGAAGACAAGGTGAAAGAACAGACTATTCAGCTGCATCAAAGCTCTAAGAAAAAGGCTTGTTGTTCCCGGCTGTAGGGGACATACATACTCCTCTTCCACCCTTTCAGCAAGAAACAGTAATTTCCTTCTACACTAGTACATGTGTTTTACACACACACTACAGTATAATTGATGATGTTAGAAGATTCTTGGTTAATGATAGAGATGGGCACAAATCAGAAAAATAGTGATTTGTTTTGATTCATGCTTTATCAAGGTTGACAAATCACAAATTATGAATGTATTATTTTTTCTAATGAAGTTATGAATTGATTCAATTCATTTTTGACTTTAAAATCCCATAAAATGGTCCCCAAAGCACCTAGAAACACCAGATTTGTAGGGTAACTTCCCACTACTCTCCTCTACAAGCCCTGCAAGTTTGGCAAAGTTTGAGTTTGGGGCATCTGAGTTATACTCCCACAAGGAGGGCCCCTCAGGAAAGCTCTCCCCAGGCACCTAGAGACACCAAAATCACAGGGATGCTTCTACTGACTCTCCTTTACAATCCCTCCAGGTTTGGTGAAGGTTGGCTTTCAGACATCCAAGTTATACACTCACAAACTGAGTCCCCCAGGAAAGTACCCTTTAGCACCAAACTTGGGGAAAGCCAGTCTTCACCAAAGAGGAGAGTCAGAGGAAGCTTCCCTGAAATTTTGGTGTCTCTAGGTGCCTGGGGTACCGTTCATAGCCAAACAAACAGATGAATCAAAAATTGCTAAAGATTTGTTGATTAGTATTTATCAGGGGCATTGATTTGTACGAATACAAATCAATGAATTAGCAATTTTTGAATGAATTTGGAGATTTACTTTTTAATTTGTGCCCATCTCTAGTTCATGGGGGACGTGGTGGCGCTGCGGGTTAAACCGCAGAAGCCTCTGTGCTGCAAGGTCAGAAGACCAGCAGTCGTAAGATCGAATCCACGCGACGGAGTGAGCTCCCGCCGCTTGTCCCAGCTCCTGCCAACCTAGCAGTTCGAAAGAATGTAAATGCGAGTCGATAAATAGGTACCACCACGGTGGGAAGGTAACAGCGTTCCGTGTCTAGTCGCGCTGGCCACGTGACCACGGAAACTGTCTACGGACAAACGCTGGCTCTACGGCTTGGAAACGGGGATGAGCACCGCCCCCTAGAGTTGGACACGACTGGACTAAATGTCAAGGGGAACCTTTACCTTTTACCTAGTTCATGATTTATGCTGAATTGTAAGTACTCAGTCAGTTTTCCTTGTGGCTTTATCCTTGCAAAGATAAAAAGCTTAAGTGGAGAGGAAATGAAGATTACTGGCTACTAAAACTAGTATAATTATTGTTCCCACAGAGAAATATTTTTCAACATTTGTAAAGGAACTAGATGTTAAGATAAAGTGTTACCTTTGTATTTCTTTTCCAAAACTGGTTTTCCTCAGAGATATCCACCTCAACAATGAGACCAGCAAAGTAAATGTATGGATATCTTCTAATGACCAAACACAAATTAGAGCATGCTAAATGAAAAATACATCTAAAAGTAGGGAAAATGACATACCATGACTAACATATTTCTTTTACCACTTGAGGGAAGACCTCTTCTGAAAACTTGTTAAATATTCAGTTTAGTTTGATACTTAGGTTGAAAGTGAAATTGTGGGTGCATGGCTGTTACTGAATATAGCAGGAACACTGAATACAGTTTCTTTGCCTTGCTTTCTTTCTTGTAACGTTTAATACTGTGTAATATAATATTATTGTGCTGCCAGTTTGCTGCTGCTTGGGAAGGCAAGGGAACTGTTTGGTAGTTCTAAATGCTGATGGAGAGACAAGGAGATCTGGGACTGCTGGTCTTGGCTCTAGCTGCTCATCTGTTACAACACTGCAAGTTTAGACTTTCTTGAATAGTAATGTTAAAGCATCCTACTGCTGTGACAAATTAGCCTTAGGCTAATTTGTAAAATCAGTTAATCCTTTGTGGCTTTAACAAACCAGATGTTTCAGTACTTTGAAAATGACACTTATACTATTTAGATTTCAAGAGCAATTCTAGAAAGACTGTACTATTAAACTTTCTGACTTGAATCCAGCAGAATAAGAGACTAAAACTTGGAATTACTGTGCCAGAAATAGGTTTTGAGCAGTGTTTTTTTTCCCCCTCCCTTTCCTTTTCTTTACTGGGTTTTGCTCCTTTTCATTTACATTGCCAATAATTTCCCTGGAGATGACAGACCTTTTCACCCTTTCTGGGATCTTGAAAAGATCTTTCCATAGAAGAGTTCCAAAGCCTCCCCCGAGCCACCCTGGACATAGCAGAGGCTCATCTGTTGTGGGCCATTGTTCTGTTTTAGGCTCAGACTACCTGCAGCCATGCCATTCCTGCTGTTATCACAGGGAGGTGGCTTGTGTGTGTGTGTGTGTGTGACTGTTCGCCTTTCTCTGGATGTGTCTGTGCATGAATATCCACTTTTGTCCCAGGCCTGTGTACTACTAGTAGCAGTGCCTTGTGCCCACTAACCACAATGGGCACCAGCCTCCAATGCCTGGGCATGTTCTTAACACACACCTTTCTACTCCATCCCCACCCCTGCAGGTGGAGCTGCTGTGGTGGGGCATTGATGCAGGTGAAGCTTTCAATTCCCATCCATAGAAAATCTTTGTAGATGGTCAGACCTGCCTCTGTGGGTGAAGGAAGCCTGCAAATGCAACTAATATCTCCAGAACAATCTCTCAAGGGAGTGTGGGATTGCTCCCATAGGCTTTTCTACTGTTCTTGGTATGTGACCCAAGGAGCTCTGCTTTTCCTGAACTTGTTTATGAACCTTCCGTGCATATTTGTAATTTTATCTAATTCTTTCAGTTAGATGTTAAGACTGGCTGATTATTTTGTGCCCAAACTTTATAATCAGCATTGAAATCAATCTTATTCTGTCTTTATTACTAAATGAGAATCCAGTGATCATTTTTTAAAAAAAAAAATCAGCTCTATATAGCTAATATTCAGGGTTATCATTAATAAGGGAAGAGACAGAAGAAATATCTGCCAGGTACTTTTTGATAGTGTAAGCAGATGGGAAATATGTCTATTTGTTACTACTTTAATTTTAGGATAGAAATGTATAAATTTTGGTTTGCATTGTAGATATCAGACATTTTAAAAAGTCTTTATGACTTGAAATAATATTGTCAAAATTGTTTTCAGCATCTGAAAAGTTTGACTAATACTATCAGTTAAATGTAGTAGTTCATATATAAATGTAAAACTTAAAATGGTGGACATCCTCCTGTTCAATAAAATCTGATTATTATCATGGAATATATTTATGTAATACTGGTTTAAATGATTTGTCAATATTGTTTTTAAATGTGTGATGGCCATTATTTTAAAATGGTATTTATCTATAGAAGTAACTTGGGAGTATGCTAGCTTCTAAACAAGAACCTGACAGTTTCTTATTTATCACTCTCTCTCTCTCTCTCTCTCTCTCTCTCACACACACACACACACACACACACACACACTTACTTTTTTGCTAAACACACATACACACACCTTTTTTTGCTAAAATTTAGTTGCCAAACCATCATACTGTTTCAGTGCTATAATAACCATATGTATTACCTCTACTATAACTAATTAATCTTATTTTTCCAATTCCTGTCATTTTTTTAATTTTATTGAAAATACAAGTTTTCATATTAAGATTTATCAAGGTTATTTATTTTAATTAAAGATAATTATTTTAAAATTGTGATAACCCAGGAGGAATTTTAAAAAGCAGCCAACCATTCCAAAACAGAGGCTTTTGCTTTCTGCTCTGCTTTGCCCCTTTAACTAATGTGCAAATGATTTGATACATTGCTTTTTTCAGAACATTGTTTTACAAAACACATTTGCATATATGTATCATTTGCATGTTGACATTTCTGCAGATTCTAACAATAAAACTAATTCTATCTCTATTGTTTGCATTTTCCTCATTTAAGTAATAATTTGTGGATTTAATGTTTCATTTGTGTTTGCAACAGGTCCTGCTGTAATTCAAAACATACCTAATCTTGCATAGGTATCCCTAGCAAAAATGTATAACCTTTAGGATTTTCTAAATTACTTTGCTTTGGAAATGTTATAGGTTAACATTCCCTTTTTCTCAAATTTACTTCTAAAATAATCTTAACTTTAGGATGATAATGAACTCCTAGAAACATCTTAAGCTTACTTGATTGGGTGAAATGGTACTAGTAAGATGGTGTTACAGTACTTTGAAAGTTGTCCTTTTTATTCCAAATGCTACCCATTGTTTTTACAGCAAGACACTAGCAAAAGAGGCAAAAATTACTTGATCTAATGTAGTGCTTACAGCAGTAGTGGGGAATCTTCAGCTTGTGGAAGCTTCCACCAAGCCTCTCCTCTCCCCCGCCCTGCCGAATTCCACACTCTGGAGGAGTTAGTAGAGAGATCATTTCCTACTCTTATGTAGGTCAGTGGTCAGAGAAGACTGTCAATTCCATTCATAGCTGTACATTATCCAATCAAGATAAGGGACAGTGCAGAGCCCTTTGGTGTCATGTAGTATGGTTTGGTTCTATGGTCATAACTAAAATAGTTATACTGAAATAAATGAGTATTACTATTACTTGGTCTGTTGTGTTGTATGTTGTGTGGATACTGTGTGCTCTTAGGTGGGGTTCTGGGTTTTAGGATTGTTATGAGGGTGTGTGTGTTTTGGTCTGGTCTCTGAGTGTTCTTTGTGAATTTTGTTGTATGTGTATACGGTGTATATACGTTCAATGACAATACATTATTATTATTATTATTATTATTATTATTATTATGAGACACCAGTCATAACTAACTCATTCCATTTATCTCCTTGAATCTATTCAAAACATAACTAAGGGCTCGATCACAGTATAACCCCAGTTATACTGATTTGACCATTTTTTAGATCTTTTCATAATTTTCCATTCACATGCTGCACGGCTAACATTGATTCATTTGCCCTGGCAATTGATTTATTTCCCCCTCGCCAAGAGGGTTGTTGTTTCAGCATGTGTGAACGTTGCTGCCAATTTATTTCCTTTGCGAAGGGGTAAGGATTTTGGGTGCTGTGGCCACTGCACGGCCACTGCACTTTTACCCTTTCTAAATATATATATATATATTTAAAGGGATATTGGTAAATTGCTAGAAGCAGCCGCTGCTACTAGCAAAAACAACATGAATACATTGATCAGAAGGAGACGGATCACTGTCTCCCCCTCCCTTGCAGGTGAAAGAGGGCTTGAAAGAAAGACATTTCCTGCTTGAATTTTAAAGAAAGGGGTGTAGGATTAACGTCTACTCTCTCTTTTAAAAAGCCTGCTCTTCATATTACGCTTCTTCCTCCCGATACTATGCAAAACAGAAAAAAAAATGAAAGCCAAGAACTGAGATGGAGAGATATGCAGAGAAATAAGGGAAAGGGGACAAAATGAGTAAAGGAGGGAAGGAAAAAGGGGAGGAGGAGAGAAGGCTCATACTGGTCTATTACTCTACTGATATACCACTTTTGTTATTAATAAAAAAGGACAAGCAGGGGCCTGATTGCCCCAAGAAATAGTACAGAAAATGAATCAATACAAAATTAAACAGCAATGTAGCCTGTTATTGCACTCATTTCACACGCTAGCAAGTTTATGCTCAAAATCCTACAAGGTAGGCTTCAGCAGTATGTGGACCGAGAACTCCCAGAAGTACAAGCTGGATTTCGAAGGGGCAGAGGAACTAGAGACGAAATTGCTAACATGCACTGGATTATGGAGAAAGCCAGAGAGTTCCAGAAAAACATCTACTTCTGCTTCATTGACTATGCAAAAGCCTTTGACTGTGTGGACCACAGCAAACTATGGCAAGTTCTTAAAGAAATGGGAGTGCCTGACCACCTTATCTATCTCCTGAGAAATCTATATGTGGGACAGGAAGCAACAGTTAGAACTGGATATGGAGCAACTGTTTGGTTCAAAATTGGGAAAGGAGTACGACAAGGCTGTATATTGTCCCCCGGCTTATTTAACTTATCTGCAGAATACATCATGCGAAAGGCTGGACTGGAGGAATCCCAAGCCGGAATTAAGATTGCCGGAAGAAATATCAACAACCTCAGATATGCAGATGATACCACTCTGATGGCAGAAAGTGAGGAGGAATTAAAGAACCTCTTAATGAGGGTGAAAGAGGAGAGCGCCAAAAATGGTCTGAAGCTCAACATCAAAAAAACTAAGATCATGGCCACTGGTCCCATCACCTCCTGGCAAATAGAAGGGGAAGATATGGAGGCAGTGACAAATTTTACTTTCTTGGGCTCCATGATCACTGCAGATGGTGACAGCAGCCACGAAATTTAAAGACACCTGCTTCTTGGGAGGAAAGTGATGAGAAACCTAGACAGCATCTTAAAAAGCAGAGACATCACCTTGCCGACAAAGGTCCGCATAGTCAAAGCTATGTTTTTTCCAGTAGCGATGTATGGAAGCGAGAGCTGGACCATAAAGAGGGCTGACCGCCGAAGAATTGATGCTTTTGAATTGTGGTGCTGGAGGAGACTCTTGAGAGTCCCCTGGACTGCAAGGAGATCAAACCTATCCATTCTGAGGGAAATCAACCCTGAGTGCTCACTGGAAGGACAAATCTTGAAGCTGAGGCTCCAATACTTTGGCCATCTCATGAGAAGAGAAAACTCCCTGGAAAAGACCCTGATGTTGGGAAAGTGTGAAGGCAAGAGGAGAAGGGGACGACAGAGGATGAGATGGTTGGACAGTGTCATCGAAGCTACCAACATGAATCTGACCAAACTCCGGGAGGCAGCGGAAGACAGGAGGGCCTGGCGTGCTCTGGTCCATGGGGTCACGAAGAGTCGGACACGACTTAACGACTAAACAACAAAGTAGTCTGTTATAACGGTTCAAATAGCAAGAAATGAATCAATGCAAAAACAATGTACATGTTCCTTCCTGTGTGTGTGTGTGTGTGTGTACCATGTCACAGCTGAAAAAAGTGTATTGGTACAACAGAGGTACGAAATGAAAAGAATCAGTATAACTGGAGTTCTTTTCTCACATGTGATCAAACCCTACGTTTGGGGATCCGACACTATGTTCTTAGGATATGTCTGGAAAGCTGTGATGTTACCATGATTGGGGGGGGGGGGGCGACAAACACATGGAAAATTTCCTGCAGCAACAATGGGTATGCTGGGAGCTGATGGAGCAGTTCAGCTTTGCCTATTGGAAAGCAGTGTTCCTGCTGTTTCCAGAATATAAATATTTACCCAACACATAGACTGTAACATAGATCCCATGGATGTTTTATGTTTATGTTTGGTCAATTTGTTTTATAAAGAGCCCCCTTCCAACACATTCTTGTTTTGCCCCTACAAGTGCTGCCGCATCTGTGCACATGTATTGTTTGATTCTCTCTTACCACCCTATAGGCAAGGCTTGCTGCTTCTTCCTCTGTTTGCCCACATGATTGAAAAAGGCTGGAAAAGAGCAGCTACTGCTGCCTCTAATTCTCACTCACCATTGTTGTGGCAATGGACCAATGAATTGTGCCCTGCAGGACCAGGCACAGCCTGTGAGTAAAGGGAGACAGCAGCTTAGAAACCTTTCCCCACTCACATTCACTGGTGGCATAATTGCAAGGGAATGAGCTGAAGAAGCTGAGAAGCACTGACACCCATGACCTGAAGAATGTTTAATTGAGGCTGTGACTACATGATCAAACACTGCAGGATTTGCTGCAGTTATAGCATGGGTTGATTCAAAGTATTGTTTTCTGATCACATGAAGCAAAAGCAAACAGCCCTTTTTGCTCCCCAAACAGCTCTTTTTCTCTGCGACTGGAAGCTTCTACTTTTTTCAAGCTGGAATGGTTCAAACAGCCTTCTTCCCATGTGGTCAGTTGATTCATTCCTGTAAAGACACGGGGCATGTCTGTGGGTGGTCTTTTGGTGAAATAGGTAGTTGGGGCATGATGTTCAGAACCATAGGAACACCAGCCCCCATGTTCCTTCCCCCAATAAGTCTCTTGATTTTTTAAAAATGTTTACATTTATGAATCTTGTCAATATTTGAAAATTTGAGTTTATGGGATGCTGAAAAGATTATAGGGAAAGCAAAAAAAAAAGTGATTTTTAAGTACAGTTAAAAGTGAAAGTGTTTCTTCAAACAACACTTTATATTAAGATACCATATTTTCAAAACAAGCACATTGTTTCCAGCCAGCCTGAGATCAAAGGTCAGTTATTGATAAAGCCACTTTGAAGTATCTCATTCATTGTATGACAGTTTCCTTGAGTAATGTAAACGTGATGCAATTTTGTGATTTAGGAGAAAAACACTGGATAGGTAAACAGAGAAGGGAAAAACTATAGTCTTACAGTGTCATCTTTTGGAAAATGTGAAAATATGAACTTTAGGTTTTTCCTAACTTTGTAAAACATTAATCAAAAATTCCTATATAAGAAAAATCTGAGATGGGAATTCCAACTTTAGTATTCTCTGCATCAGCAGAAAAGATGGTCATAACCATAACATAAATGCTTTGATATACAAACTTTACCAACTAAACGAAATTGAACAGGACTGAAATAAATGGAGATTTGTATTAATTGAATGTTCAGAAATTCCTATAGCTGAAAGTCCTTAGTAAAAACTAAGGGGAAGAAAGCAATTATTAAGATTTTTAAATATGTGGAAGCAGGACACACAAAACTACATGGGATGGGACATTCATTCACAACAAGACAGCTTCCCATTATGCTACACATGCTGAATACCAGCAACATTGATATCATGGGACAGAACAGCAGCAGCACCAGAAAGTCAACAATGGAACTTTTCACTTAAACTTTTAACACTCAGGCTGGGTGAGCTCAATTTTCTGTGTGTGTTCTTAATATGTTTAGAGGCTAAAAAGTGCTTTTTATTTCATATATTCTTATTTTAAGAAATTTGATATTTTTCTATGCATTTGCAAGAAGGCATTTAAGGCTCATAAAGTTATATTGCTTTTATTTTTAAATGATGTATTCTAGAGATGTATCCTCTGCTGTCATGGGCTATTAAGCTTTGCATTTTTATAATTTAACTGGAAATATTTGCATTTTTTTTACTCTAAAAGAGATGCGCCTATATTTTTGACTTAAGCATCTACCTACAACTTAAATTTAATTTTCATATATTTTTAAGCATATATGCCTACAGCTTTTCTTACAACTGTAAGACTGTCTTCAATATATTTGGACTTGCTATTTTTTGAAGTATGGAACCTAGAAATAATATAAATAAAGTTTGTAGAAACAGACAAACTTGTTACCTGCGATTATTGTAACAAGTAATGCTCAGATGAATTTTAACATGATTGCCTGTGATTGTTTGATTTCATTCTGGGATCAACCCTTAATTGAGATAAATGCCAACTTTGATTAACACAGGCTTCTGTTCTTCTCCCAGGGCAGTGGTCCCCAACCTTTTTGACACCAGGGACCAGTTTAGTTGAAGACCATTATTCCAAGGACCCGCTCCATGCACACGGGCTGTCACAAGCAGCCCGTCCTCTCCTCTGCAAGGAGCGCGCACCTCGGCCAGGCAGAAGGCGGCGAGTCGGCCCTAGGGGAGCCTTGCCAGAGGGCAGACCGGCAGCCCGCCTGCTCAGCTGCCTGCCAAGATGTTAACTCTCCCGCGGGCGCCGCCCACCGCCTCCCCTCGACCCGGGCAGGAACTTCTTACAACCTGACTGGACCAGGTGGGCTTTCCCTCCTTGGCTCCCTTGGTGCCCCTTCGCCTTCTCTGGTGGTGGGGGTGTGGGCTTCCCTCCCTCCCTCCTGCTGGAGAGACTCAGGGCTCCCCCGTCCCTTCCGTCTGGGTTGCACCAGCAGGCAGAGAAGACCCAGAGGATGGAGGAGGAGGCTTACCTCGGCGGCTCTCTTCGTTGCTCAAAAGCCACCAGCGCCAAGGACCACTTGGTGAAGGGAAGCACTGCACTCCCCACCACCTCTGGCTTGCAGTGTGCTCTAAACTTCCTGCTCACTGCTCATCTGTCCCCGCAGCCTGGTCCTTCCAAGGCCACGGCCCGGGACCGGGCCATGGCCAGGGGGTTGGGGCCCCCTGTCCCAGGGGATCTATATGTGTCTGTAGGATTCCTGGGGGGGTCAAGCACCCTCTCACAGGGTCTGACATGACATGAGCACTACTTTACCTTATCACTAGTGTTGATACTAGTTTAGTGCTGGATCACCTTAGGATAATAAATCAGTCTCTCTTTTTTCAAGTACAAACAAAACAGAAACAACACAGATGAAATTAAAACTGTTTCTGTGATATGTGGGCTTTCTATACACATTAAGAACTTTGGAACACTCTCACCTTTTCTGGAACACTGTACAGCCCTTTCAAAACCATAATGGTAGCAAACCATAAAAGACCAGCAGAAGTGGGACCAGAAGAAGGAAGAAATGAAGCGTGGGTGGGCTGTGGGCTGAAATGTGAATTGCATCACATCAAGTGTGAACAGTGAACTCTGGAATCAATCTACAGCCCCTGTGTGATCACTGACTGTGAATTCAGCCATAATACAGGCTGTGAATCAAACTGCAGCAAAGCTGAATCAGAGCAATTGAGCCTACCAGTGCAGCTGCACCCACAGTTGCCTTCCTGCTTTCTCTGCATGTAGCCCTCCTGGGCTTTGTGTTCTCCACCATGCCAGAGGGAAAGTAGACACAAGCAAGATGTAAGTGAGGGGCAGGAGACAGCAGCTGGGCCTTGTCTGACAGCAGCCAAGTCTTCTGGCCACCTGAGGCAAAAGTGCTCTTCCTGCCCCAATCTCTGCTTTAGACTCCTCTTCATCTCCTCCTCTTCCCCTCCCTGACAGCTGGCCATTGACTCCTCCTTGCTACACTTCATCTCCTTGCCAGTGTTGGCTACTGTTGTGGCAAATGGTATAGCAGCCAATTGTAAGCACATCCAGCAAAACAGGCAGAGACAAAACTGTAGAGTCATGCACACCTATTCTCAGATACATTTATGCAGAGGCAAGGAAGGTAAGCATTCACACATATACACGGAAGCAGGCATTCACTAGTGACTGCCTCACCCCACCCTCTTCATACACTCTACAATTCAGGAGAGGAACACGAAAACACACCACATGCTGGAAATATTCCTCCGTGTTACTTCTCTCCCCCCCCCCCCCCCGCACGTGCATGCACACTATACATGGCCGGGAGCTCAGCAAAAGGACAGCAAAGGTACACAGGCCTCTGGCGAGAAGGAGGCAATGGATGGGTGGAGTTTTACGCATTTGACGAAATCGCAGGGGTAAGCCGACCAGGAGCGCAGCATCCCACTTGACTTAATGGGCCAGCCACCCCTGCTACTTGCCTGCCTGCCCCTTTGTTTATGCCGGCCGGACCTCCAAAGGTCCGTTTGCCACTCTGTGTGGGCAGCAGCCTTCTACCTAGATAAGCGAGTGAACAGCAATGATGGCAAAGGGAGCGAGGCGACGTCAGCAGCACGGCGTGTGTGAAGCAGGCGGTGCGGGGACAGGCAAAGAAGTGAGACTCTGCTAGGGCAGACCCTCCCAAGTTGGAGGAACGATCCAGTTCAAACTTTGCTGGCGCTCTGAGGCGGCCATTTCAGTCTGCCTAACCGCACGCTTCCCTCTGCCCTCCTTGCAGCGGCCTCTGTTCAACTTCCCCGTCTCCTCCACGGCCGGCCCTGCTGTTAGGCATGTGGAGGTGACGACCTCAGGTGGCAAGGGACCAGAAGCTATGCATGGCGCGCTCCCCCATCCTCCCCTGCTTCACCTTTCCGAAGCCTCAGTTCCCGCCCCACAGCCTCCCGCTACTTTTGCTACTGCTCTCGCCGCCGCCGCCTTGCTCACAGCCTGCCTCCTGCTCTCGCTCAAGGCCGCGGCGCCTGGCTGGCCATTACTGCCGCTTGCGCCTCCCGCCTGAAGCAGCTGCCCGTCCTTACGCAGAACAGCGAGGCCCAGGTCAGCGCTCTGCAGACCCGACTGGCAGGCAGGCAAGCTGCGGTGGGAGGACGAGGCCCGGCTGGACCGAGAGGAGGAGGAGGAGGCCGGGAGGGGGAGGGAGGGGGAGACAATAGATGAGGGGCAGCGGGGGCACTGTTGGGGGAGCTTGGGCTCCCTTTAGCCCTCGCAGGGGGTGCAGGTTGAGCATTTTGCTGGGCCTGCCTTAAATCGGGAGATCGAGCCCTTCTTCACGTTTCAGTCAAGCTGGCACTCCGACCCCCTCGGGTACCTCCCTTCTCTGGTATCCGCAGCAAGGACTGAACATTGAAGCTCCCTCCCTCTCTTGGCAGCGGGAGATGGGAAGCAGTGCCTTTCCCAATGTAACTGGGGGAGAGGGCAATGCCGCAGCCCTGCAACCTACACGCCCGCGCCACAGAGTGAGTGAGTGAGCTGGAAGCAGGGAGCCGCTCCAGAAGGGCAGTGGCCGTGCTCGGCTTCCTCTCCTCGGGGGCGGCCCCCTGCTCCTCCCCGCCGGTCCCTCCCCTTGTTTCCGCTGGCAGCGGCGGCAGCAGCACCAGCGGCCGAACGAGAGAAAGGCCGACGTGGAGAGGACGCCTTTCTTGCTGCTGCTCCGACAGTGCTTCTGCTTCGGACCGGCCGGCCCTGGGAAGGCGGTGAGTCCGGTGTGCAGCCTTGCGGGGGAACCCGTCTGTCGAGGCTCTTTGAAGAGGGAAGATTGTTTCGGAAGGATGGCTGGTCTTGAAAGTGGACTTTGCATTGGAGCCCGTTTTCGACCCCGGGGCTCTGGAATGTGCCTAAGCCCGGCGCGGAGTGCTGTCCCGTTTCTCCTTTTCACTTCTGCTTAACCGCATCACTGCCCCCATTTGGCTTCTGGGGCAAAGTCTAACTTGGGGGGAAAAAAGTCCTTTGGCTGGCTCTCGACGCCTCTTTTCAGAAGTGATGGAGGGGCTTGCGTGTGTATTATGAGAAGTACTGGGGTACAGAACATGAGAGACTTGTTAACTCACAGGGAAAGTGGGTGATGATAGTTGAAGATTGAGGGGAGGATAAATACGATTTGGGGCGTGAGGCTTTGCTTAAAGAGGATCCTGGTGGGCTTGTCTTGGATGAGGAGCAGAGAGAGATTCTTGAGACTGAGGCTTCAGGAGGAAGGGGCAGCATAGTCAAAAGAAAGAAAAGGCAGTGGGGGGGGGGTCCCTGGTGGGAAGCAAAGTCAGCAAATGTTCATTCAGGCACACAGAAGAGAGCAGAGATTGTGGGAATGTTGGGAACATACCCAGGTGTGTGCCCCACTTTCCTGGCTCTGGGGCTGTAGCTGAAAAGAATTGCTTTGCCTTGGCTGGAGGATGGTGACAGGAGACTGGAGCTTATGTCACCACCACAGATATGTGTGTGTGTGTGCATACATATACATATATGGGCAAGGATGACCTCCCCTCTTAATGTTTAAAATACAAAAGAAGTAAAGTTAGAGTGAGGGAGAGAAAACCATCCTAGCCCATTGGGTGTTTTCCAGCCAATGCAAAGAGGATGTGAAGGCTTCCCTGAAAGTGTGCTGCTGTTTCCTCCATTTTAATCCCAGTTTACTGCACTTCACAGGAAATGCATATTTAGAAGGGGAGGCCCAGAGTGCAGAGATTACTGGCCCCGTAAAGAAAGGGGTTTGATTTCTTTCTCCATCTCCTGTAGTTTGGTGAAGGGTGAACGCAACATGTTTGTTATGAAAATGGCATGAGAGAGAGAGCGAGCATAATGGTGCTGCAGTGGCTGTTTGATTTCTGAGCAGAAAGATGATAGAAACATTCAGGGGCAGTTGTTTTCCAGAGCTTGGCAACTGTTGCAGGGAATCTGTAGGGAAAAGAGCAGAGACAGTGGTTCAGATGGGGACTGACCACACACTTCTACAAGATTGTGTTTGCTTCATTATCATGAATGTAAAAGATAGCTCAAGAAAATGCCTGTGTGTTTAAATGAGCCTGTGGTAAATACAGTGTACCATTGATTGACAAGAGGTTTCAGATAGGGGAGAGAGATTGGTAGGTGCTTAGGAAGAGAGGCTTGGGACAAATGTGTTTATTGTACCAAATTTCTTGGAGAAACTTTCCCCAAACACAGCATGTCCACGGCTATTGCTCTCTCTGTGTCAAGTGTAGAATCAAGAGAGTATTGGGCATGGCCTGAAGCGTGCTCTCATCTCACTGAAGTGATCCTACAGACCTGCCCAGTACTCTGCCTGCAGTGTGTGCACTCCTGAGCACTCCGCTTGGACATAGGTATTATTTCTTCGTTATTAACAACATGGTGTAAGTCATTCTCTACACGGTAGTACAACAAACAGTTAAAAACAGACTCAAAAGCAAGGACAACATCTACACATTTGCAAAAACTAACTGACAAAAATAAAAGCATATTTCAGGAACCTAGTTAGTATTAGCCAAGAAATTCAGAGTTCCTATGGCAGTCAAGATTATTTCTAAAAACTACCCAAAATGGAGTTTAAAAGCTGCTCTTAATATAAACATACACAGAACTTGGGAAGATCACTTTTATAGACTATATCTCCCAGTGTCCTCCTGTGGCCATACTTGTTGGAGGATTCTGGAAGATATGGTCCAAAATTAACTTTGGCAAGATCTGTACATGATAGCAGTATGTTTGGCAGGAATGAGTTTGGTTATTCTGGAACTACTATATAGCTACCGTGATTGTGTTACCCTTAATGCTTCGGTATGTAATTGTAGAAACTGCAGATAAAAATCTGAATAATAAACCTCTTCTGTCAATGAATGTTCCAAGACTGTAGCTGTTGACTCAGATATAAGTCTGCTTAGGTCTAGTTTAGGCTGGCTTCTGCTTAAGCATGAATAGGCTTATACAGTAGCTGCAATATTTTAGTGGAAGGTGTCGTCTCTTAAAATAGAGGTGTTTCTTTTGATCAGAGTGGTTGGTTCTTGAACACTTGTTTTAAACCTCCATCATAAAGCACAATCCTTTTGCTAAAATCACTTTGCCTTCAATGAAAGGCAATTGGACAATATCTCTAATTCTCCATTCAAATTTTCTTTTTAGGAAAACTAGTCAGTGTGATATAGTACTAAGGTGTGCACAGGTGTACTAGGGTACATCTGCAGCTAATGTTAAATCTCTGGTTGATATGCAACAGCTACAAGTATCTTGACTTTCAGGGTTTTTTTAAATAACACTAACCAAATAACTTTCTTCTCATCATAGATTTATGCTGCCAAAATAATGAAAGCTTGAAGTAACCAGGAGTTGGTTTTTATATGGAAAAACTGGGAGCTCTGTTTGGTTTTGTTACTCAAATTAAATTAATGGGTTCATAATTCTGTTTCTTATGCACCAGGTTCTAGCTGGTGGAACTTGGGATTTCAGTGAAAAACAAAGTAGGTCTGCAAGCGTGAACTATGGTAGAGTGAGGACTCATTCACACAATGGTGTATTTGCCAGTTGTTCCGAGTCATTCTGGTATTTTTTGTTGCAGAGTGGCCTCAATCTCCCAGTATTTGCATTCACCCGTTGGTAGGGTATTTGTTGCTGATTGTACTGGGAGGCATTGGGTCACCCTGGTGCCATCTGTCTCCACACATCTGGTATTGCTTCCTTATGTTTCATTCCCAACCCGAATCAGCCTCCCCTTTGCCTGTTTTCTCTGTCCTCACCTTGTCAGCTTTGTCTCCTCATTTCCCCTTGTTGTCACACCCATCCTCCTCAATCCTTCACATTTTTCTTAACTACTTTTTTCAGTGTGTGTATTCACCAGTGCTTATCTTCCAGCATTTTGCTCTTGAGCTTTGGTACTGCACTGTGCAACTCATGCTTTTTTTTTAAACATGAAATGACATTCCTGGACAGTAAAATGTGTATGGGAGTTGATAAAAGAAAACAGAAAATCAGTAAGGGGCATTGGCATGTTAAGAAGACAAACAAAAAAGATAAAAACAAAATAAATGGCTTGGGCTTTGCTGATTCTCTCTGTCCTGCATTTTGGTGTTCTAGTGTTTTCTAAATAAACACATGTACCTCAGAACTAATTTATGCTAATTTATACAGTGAGGTTTTAAATCTTGATGGTTCTATCAAAACACAACAAGAGTTAGTAGATCAAGGCATCGAAATGGATTGGTGGGAGCGATCACAATTATTATCAAGGTTTGCTAAAGATAATCAGCAGGGCTTTTACCTAGAAAATACCCCTTTTGACAGAATTCTTCTAGAATCAGAGGGAAAATGTATTAAGTTATTATATAATTTTCTGTTAGATTTTGAAACACAAGATGAAGTGGTAAAGGCATGTATGATTAAATGGGCACAGAATGTAGGACATAATATTGAACTGGATCAATGGGAACGAATTTGGAAAACAAATATAAAATTAACGAAATCTGTTGTATTTAAAGAGAATATATACAAAATGTTCTACAGATGGTACATGACCCCCACAATACTGGCTAAAATAAGCACCCAGATTTCAAATATATGTTGGAAATGTAAAGAGAAAGAAGGAACATTTTATCACATGTGGTGGATGTGCAAAGACACCCAAAGATACTGGAGTAAAGTGAATCAGATGCTACAAGAGATATTAGAAACTTCAATACCGATGGTACCAGAACTATTCCTATTAAATATCTTGCCAGATATACTAGACTCTGAAAAATCATATTTAACTATTCATATTATAACAGCAGCAAGAATAGTTTTTGCGAAACACTGGAAGGAACCTAGAACACCGCAAATAGATGAAGTGATAGATAAAATACTTGAAACCGCAGAAATGGACATACTATCAGATTGGCTAGATGCAAAAAAGAAAAAAGACCATCGGAAAATTTGGTCACAATTATATACATGGTTACGAGGTAGAATAGTGGACTGATACATAGTTATCTGTATGGCTGCAGAAGAGACAGAATAAATGATGGATAAAGACTATCAGCTACATAATCAATAATTAGAATAACAATATATCTGTCTGAATTTGATTTTTCCCTCTCGCTCACTGTATATTTCTTTATGATATGTGGAACTATTTCTAGAAGAGAATGTATAGAATTACTATGAAAAATATTGATTTGTAATGTATCCGTTCAAATCCACCCCCTCCGAGGGTACCCCTATCCCAGCTGCCCCTTACCTTACCCTGCCTTTATAAGGAAAATAAAAAAATAATTTTTTTTTAAAAAAGGAACTAATTTATGCTTAGCAAAAGAAAGAATTCTGAGGCAGGAACAGGTGATATGCTGAGAAAATTAAACAAGAAGGATGGGAAAAACCCACCTCAAAACAAATAAGATTGGGTGTTGCTGATTTTCTGTAATGTGTTGCAGTTTTCCAGTATTTTTAAATAAGCATTTGTGCACCTTGGTGCTACATATATGTTTTAAAGAAAAGCTAAATGTGGGATCGACCAATAACAGAAGAAAACTAAACAAAACAGACAGGTGGGAGTGGTGATAAGGTGCAGAAGGGTAAAGGCATGTAAACATGCCTATAAGAAAATGTCATCCAGTGATACTCACCCATACAATGTGGGATTAGTTCAGAACAGTACGTTGCTAGGGTCCACATGAGCAAATTATGCACAGGAGTGAATCAGACCAAAGCAGAAAAAAATACACACACACAGGTGGGTTAAAATTACCCAGAAATTTAGGGCTTTTTTGTCCAGCTTTGACTGTGCTGACAACAGTTTCAGTCGTGGGCAATAGGAAAAGTACCAGTATCATGGGTGCAAGACAAGTTGAAAAAACGCTTAGTGTTGATAAACTCTTGGTGTAACACTGAAAACATAGGGAGACTTGTATTTAAGTCCTACTTACTGATGATGCCTACTGAACTGTCTTTGTCCAGTTGCTGTCTCTTAGCCTTAACATACTTCACAGCATTCTCATGAGGATATATACAATATTTGTTTGTGTGTGCCTGAGAGAGCGCAAGAGCGAGAGCACACACTCTTGAGGAGGACCATGTTTATTGCTCTGAGCTCTCTGTGGAAAGTGTGGAACAAATGTGATGAAATAAGTTAATTCCCATAGTGTTCTTCTAGTACAAATCTGTTTAGTCCTGATATCCTTTGTATTCTGTATTTCTGTTTTCTATTAAGACAGTAATGTGAAGACTGAAGCTATATGGCTGTTCCATGTTATACTATTTTTGTCTTACACTCGGCAGTGCCCCAGGGCAGAACCATCTGAGTGAGATATCTATTAAAAGAACCCTTGTCAACCAGTCATTTAAAGGAAAGTCTGAGTAAAGAGAAATGTTTCTATCTCATTGCAGAAGGACAGCAAAGATGGGACCAGCCTGGCATCCTATGGGAGGGAGTTCCAGAGAGTAGCAACAGAGCAGGTCTTCTCATCAGATGCACTTGTGAAGGTGATGGGGCCAAGAGAAAGGCTTCTCCTGATGATCTTAACACTCGGGCAGGCTTATAAAGGGAGAGGCGGTCCTTGAGACAGCTTTGGCCCAAGCTGTTTAGGGCTTTAAAGGTTAAAACCAGAACTTTGAATTGTGCCTGGAGATAGATTGGCAGCCAGTGGAACTCCTATAACAGGGGAGGTATATGTTCCATGTGGTTATATAACCAATCATGGAGTTATATAACTATGTAACCAGTCATGTGGCTAAATATAATGTCCTTGGCAATACCTGGAGGGAATCAGGGATAAAGCAGCAGAACCAATGACTGAAGAAGATTCAGATGAAACGTTCGAAAAACAAATTGCAAGAATTTAAAAGAAACACAGTGTAGTACGAGTAATGGGAGACTTCAATTATCGTGATATCTGTCGGGAGAGAAATTTCAAGAAATTCCTGGCTTTTGTGGCTGATAATTTTCTCCTACAAAAACTGGAGGAAGAAACCAAAGGAGTAGCTATCCTGGACTTGATCCTAACCAGTAGAGATGACTTGATGGAAGAAGTGGCAGCAAGAACAACTCTGGGGGAGAGTGACCATGTTCTACTTGAGTTCATGATTTCAAAAGAAACAAAAGCAGAGTGTAGCCGCACATATACGTTAACTCACTGTGCCCAACATGATATGTCAGGAATGGGCAGAAAGTAGATTTGCAATAGGTCTGGCTAGAGTCTTATCTTGGTGGGAGATACTCTTCAGCATTCATCCATTTGGCAAGATATGTTGTTTTTGTTCTCCATATGTTTAGCCTATTCTGGTTTAATGTTTAGAAGTTGAGACGTGCAAAAAACGTTTCCTGAATTTTAGCTGTCTGCTGGGGGTTCAATCCTGTATTAATTTTGTTCATTATTTGCTAGCACTTCTTGATGTACTTCTGGAGGGGCAATGCCAGCCAAAAAATAGACTTTTTCAGAAGAGGTGGGTTTCAGGCAGCCAATAATAATCCTGCATGATTCACTAAGAACTACATCTACTTATTTGGCATGTGCTGATTTATGCCATATGACGCTAGCCTATTCTGCTATCAAGTAGCAGGGGGACAAAGCTGTTGTTCATATTGTTTATGGATGTGCATCCCAGTCTGACCCAGGCAGTTTTCTAAGTATGTTATTTCTGGTGGCAACTTTCTGCTTGGTGTTTTTTGTACAGAAGGGTTTGATCCAGAGTGACACCCATATACTTTGGGGTAGGGCAGTGTCCCAAAATTTGTCTTGCATTTGCAGATAACTCAGAGTTTCTTCTCTAGTTCTCTGTTCTTTCAGTGGAAGGAAGAGATCTGTGTTTTTAAACAGTTAGCTTGTGCCCAATAGCATCTTCATCATCACTTGGGATTATTTACTCTGTGGTGGTGTTGAGTTTTCTGTTCCATATATTTTTCATCTCCAGCACTTTCCACGTCCTCCAGTATCTGTATCTAGAAAATATCCTCTTACCCTTGTCATCAACCATGTCATGTTCCTGTAGCTACAGAGTATGAAGGACACTGATGGCAGATGGGTCATTAGTGCCTGTCCCTGCAACATTATTGTTTCAATGTACTCTGCTGGAAGGGACTGCACCATGTGCTAAAGCTGCTTTCATCTTTGATAGGAGCCCTGGAAAGATGTGGGTCATGGCATCAGAGGAAGATGTGCGTCACGGTATGTTCAGAGATAGGTGGCTGATAAGTGGAGCTAGAAATTGTGAATGAGAGTCAAAGGGCTAAAGCAGTGGTCAGGGAACAGGGGTAATTTACCCCAAATGGGGTAAAAATGAAAATCCTGAGGGTAATGAGCAGAGCGCTACCCCCCCACCCCCACCCCTGCAGCTGAACCTCAAACTGTAAGCCACCTCTCCCTGCTACCTTCCTTGGTTCCAGCAGTTGTAGATCAGTTCTTTTAGAGATCGGAGATAAGCCGGCTTTATTGTTTAGGGCTGTAGAACAGCCCGGGGCAGTCAATCCGGCTTGTGAATGACTGCTTCCGCCGAAGCTGAATAAGGCGGGAAGGAAGGTGTGAGAGAGGGAAGGGTGGATTCATCAAGCTTGTTTAAAGGTAAGATTGTAGAAAATTTAGGGAGGGAGGGTGGGTGTATGTGAGAGAGAGACTGACTTTCATAAAGCCATGAAAAAAGGAGGTGACTGCAAGGAGAGAAGGCTCCAATTAAGGCAGGAAGGTGCGAGAGAGGGACCGGTTGGTTTCATCAAGCTTGTTTAAATGTAATGAGAGGAAACGGACATACTGAACTGAAGCAACTGATTATTGAAAATTTAGGGAGTGTGTGTGTGTGTGTGTGTGTGTGTGTGTGAGAGAGAGAGAGAGAGACTTGACTCTTTCATAAAACCATGAAAAAAGCAACCTTCAAAATTTAATCTCCACTGCATTTAGCTCTGCAGTTTCTGCTGAGAAGAGAAAGTACTTCAAGATTCTGTTTAGACGCTGAATTTGTACTGCGCAGAACCGGAATATTTAGAAGAGTCTCGCTAACAGCAAACACCTAGTAAAAGACAACCAACACACCTGGGACTAGATGTCTGAAGTGTGTAGCAATTGTGTTTCTCTATTTCTCATCCCCAAAGCAGGCAAGAGTATCATAGTTTATTCCCCAAATCTGAATCCCTGTCTCTCTGCTCCTGGTCCTGCTTTGACTGCAACACCAAACAAAAGGTCTTACAAACAAAGACTGTGGATTTCTTTATTGAGTCAATCCATCTCATGTGCATTCTTCCTCTTTTCCTACTGTATTGCACTTTTTCCTGCATTGCTGCCTTTTCCAGTGAGCTTGTCTTCTCATGATGCCACTGTAGTACAATACCCTTTGTTTGGTTATTTTAGCTTCTAGTGAGAGTCCACACTTAATTTGCTTTACTTATCTCTCTGACAAGTCATGCTATCTGTAAAACTCTTTTCCAACACTACATTTCAAATAAGTGAAATGTGTGTATACACTTTATGTAGTGTATAAAATGTGTATAAAATGTGTATTAAAAGTCTGCACTCCTATATATAGCTGCTTTTCTGAGGGTGGTTTACTTTGGAGGAAACAAGTCCAGGATTTCAATGTACTTAATAAGCTTTATAAATGTTGTTGTTGTTTAGTTGTTAAGTCGTGTCCTACTCTTCGTGACCCCATGGACCAGAGCACGCCAGGCCCTCCTGTCTTCCACTGCCTCCCGGAGTTGGGTCAAATTCATGTTGGTAGCTTCGATAACACTGTCCAAGCATCTCGTCCTCTGTCGTCCCCTTCTCCTCTTGCCTTCACACGTTCCCAACATCAGGGTCATTTCCAGGGAGTCTTCTCTTCTCAAGAGATGGCCAAAGTATTGGAGCCTCAGCTTCAGGATCTGTCCTTCCATTGAGCACTCAGGGTTGATTTCCTTCAGGATGGATAGGTTTGATCTCCTTGCAGTCCAGGGGACTCTCAAGAGTCTCCTCCAGCACCGCAATTCAAAAGCATCAATTCTTCGGCAGTCAGCCTTCTTTATGGTCCAGCTCTCACTTCCATACATCACTACAGGAAAAACCATAGCTTTGACTCTGCGGACCTTTGTCGGCAAGGTGTATTATTAGTATTAGGCATCCTTCAGTCTCGAAAGACTATGGTAACGTGCTCTGTATGGAGGACTTGGAACAGCGTCTAGTGTGGCTGAGAAGGCCAATTCGAGAGTGACAATCCCTTCCACACTGAAGACAAATACAATCTGTCCCCTGTCCAGCTCCCTGATTTTGCTGCTTCCATGACTGCCTCTTTGCCTCGGTCTGCTGGACAAGGGTCTCTTCAAATTGGGAGAGGCCGTGATGCAACGCCTGCCTCCAGGCTGAACGCTCCGATGTCAGGGTTTCCCATCTGTTGAGGTCCATTCCTAAGGCCTTCAGATCCCGCTTGCAGATGTCCTTGTATCGCAGCTGTGGTCTCCCTCTGGGGCGATTTCCCTCCACTAATTCTCCATACAGGAGATCTTTTGGAATCCGACCATCAGCCATTCTCACAACATGCCCAAGCCAACGTAGACGTCGCTGTTTCAGTAATGTATACATGCTAAAAATTCCAGCTCGTTCTAGGACTACTCTGTTTGGAACTTTGTCCTGCCAGGTGATACCAAAAATGCGTCGGAGGCAACGCATGTGGAAGGTGTTCAGCTTCCTCTCCTGCCGTGCACAAAGGGTCCAGGACTCACTGCAGTACAGGAGTGTGCTCAGGACACAGGCTCTATAGACCTGGATCTTGGTATATGTCGTCAGCTTCTTATTGAGCCATACTCTCTTTGTGAGTCTAGAGAACATGGTAGCTGCTTTGCCAATGCGCTTATCCAGCTCGACATCTAGAGAGAGAGTGTCAGAGATCGTTGAGCCAAGGTACACAAAGTCATGAACAACCTCCAATTCTTGTGTGGAGATGGTAATAGAGGGAGGTGAGTCCACGCCCTGGCCCATGACTTGTGTTTTCTTCAGGCTGATTGTTAGTCCAAAGTCTTGGCAGGCCTTGCTAAGACGATTCATGAGTTGTTGGAGGTCTTGAGCAGAGTGGGCAACAATGGCTGCATCATCGGCGAAGAGGAAGTCCCGCATGCATTTCAGCTGGACTTTGGTCTTCGCTCTCAATCTAGAGAGATTAAAGAGCTTTCCGTCTGATCTAGTCCAGAGATAGACACCTTCTGTTGCAGTTCCAAAGGCGTGCTTCAGCATGACAGCAAAGAAGATCCGAAAAAGGGTTGGTGCGAGGACACAGCCGTGTTTCACTCCGCTTCGGATGTCAAAGGGATCTGATGTTGAGCCATCAAAAACTACAGTGCCCTTCATTCCCTCATGGAAGGACCTGATGATGTTAAGGAGTCGAGGTGGACATCCAATCTTGGGAAGTATTTTAAAAAGGCCATCCCTGCTAACCAAATCAAAGGCCTTTGTGAGATCTATGAAGGCGACAAAGAGTGGCTGTTGTTGTTCCCTGCATTTCTCCTGCAACTGTCTGAGGGAGAATACCATGTCAGTGGTGGATCTATTAGCTCGAAATCCACACTGTGATTCTGGATAGACTCTGTCTGTGAGCACCTGGAGCCTCTTCAGCACAACACGGGCAAGCAGCTTCCCTACAACGCTGAGAAGAGAGATGCCACGGTAGTTATTGCAGTCGCCCCTGTCTCCTTTGTTCTTGTACAATGTGACGATGTTTGCATCCTTCATGTCCTGTGGTACTCCACCTTCCCTCCAGCAAAGACAAAAGATTTCATACATCTCGGTAGTGATGGTCTCTTTACAGCACTTCAGCACTTCAACAGGGATGTTATCCTTTCCAGGTGCCTTGCCGGAGGCGAGGGAATCCAAGGCCGCTTTTACTTCTGCTAAGGTTGGTTCACTGTCCAACTCTTCCAAGACAGGCAGGCACTCAATGTTATTTAATGCTTCTTCGGTTACTACATTCTCTCTGGAATATAGCTCGGAGTAGTGCTGCACCCAGCGTTCCATCTGCTGTGCTCGGTCCTGGATGATCACGCCTGTAGCAGACTTCAAGGGAGCAGATTTCTTCTGTATTGGACCTAAAGCCTGCCTGATACCGTCATACATTCCTTTGATGTTACCTGTGTCGGCTGCTATCTGTATCTGAGAGCAGAGCTGAAGCCAATAATCGTTGGAACATCTCCTGGCAGCCTGTTGGACTTGGCTACGAGCAGCTCAAAGAGCTTGCAAGTTGTACTCGCTAGGACAGGCTTTGTATGCTGCTAGAGCTCTCCTCTTATCCTCGATGGCTGGCATCAGCTCCTCCGAATGGGCTTCGAACCAGTCGGCCGTCTTTTTGGTCTTCTTGCCAAATGTGGACAAGGCGGTGTTATACACAGCGTTCTTGAAATGTTCCCATCGTTCAGGTGCATTTGCATCAGCCGGGGCTGGAAGGGTTTCCTCAAGCGCTTGGGCAAATTCCTCCACTTTTCTTTGATCGCGAGTCTTGCTGATGTCAATACGTGGTCTTCCTTCCTTTTTCGTGTGATATAATCTCTTTGTTCGCAGTTTTACTCTACTACACACCAGGGAGTGATCAGTATCGCAATCAGCACTCTGGTAGCTGCGTGTGATCGTAATACTAGGAAGGCTAGAACGTCTAGTGAGGATCAAATCGAGCTGATGCCAATGCTTGGATCTTGGATGTCTCCAGGAAACTCTGTGTTGAGGCTTTGTATTAAAGAATGTGTTGCTGAGGCAAAGACCATAATAACAGCAAAACTCCAGCAAGCGTTGGCCATTTTCGTTCATCTTTCCAATGCCAAAACGGCCTAGACAAGTGGGCCAAGAATTGTGATCAGCACCAACTCTAGCGTTAAAGTCTTCGAGAATGAACAGTGCATCTCTTTCAGGGACTTTTTTGATAGTAGCTGCCAGATCGTCGTAGAATTTGTCTTTCACTTCTGTAGTGGATGACAGTGTTGGTGCATATGCACTAATGAGGGTGACCGGTCCCGCTGATGAGTGGAGCTGCAGAGACAGGATTCTTTGACTCCCCACAGTAGGTGGAACAATGGATCTCAGCAGAGTATTTCTGACTGCAAAGCCAACACCATATTCCCTGGTCTCATTCAATGGTTTTCCCTGCCAGAAGAATGAGAAGTGTTTTTCTTTGACAGATCCCGAGTCTGGCAATCTCGTCTCTTGCAGGGCAACAATGTCCATCTGCAGTCTACTCAGTTCCATGTCGATGACAGCTGTCTTGCGCACATCGTCTATTTCCTGCAGGTCGTCAGAAAAGCCGTGGTCAGAAAAGCCAGGGGTCATTGTCCGTACATTCCAGGTGCCCAGCTTTAGGGCAGAAGTTTTCTTATGATTGTTGCATGGTGCAGGGTTATCGATCTGCTTGTCGGCTTTCACCCTAAACCCCACGCACCCCGTGAGGTTAACAGACCGTGGCGAGGTAGCACCTTACTGGCTGGGGGCTGCCCAGCTAAAGGCAGGCGGTATCTACCTACTGAGGTGCAATGACCTCTCCCACCGACAGAAGTAGCCCCTGGCGTCATGCTCTACGCCAATCGAGCAAAGACTTATAACCGGTAACTGCTACTTCCCGTGTTGTTTCGACGCTGTATGCGAAGCTGGAGTGTCCTCTCCAGAGCACAAAGCCTGGGTAAAATAATATGGAGGATAGGCTGTTACCCAAGCAGCAAATCCCCCCTCTCCACGTCACTGAGATAGTCCAGTGGAAAGGCAAGAGCCAATACAACTGGTTCCAGCAACGTCGCAGGAGTTGCCAGAACGACACGAACTGCCTCCGGGACTCCGGCTCTGGGTTTTGCCTCGAGGTTAACTCCTGAAGCCTTTTCCATCAGTGGATATAGCCACAAGGCAGTGGAGGTTTGAGATCAGAGTTTTCCTTCTCCTAGATGGGCTGCCTTTCAGGGCTGACGAGCCCCACCTACCCGGCAAGGTGATGTCTCTGCTTTTTAAGATGCTGTCTAGGTTTGTCATCGCTTTCCTCCCAAGAAGCAGGCGTCTTTTAATTTCGTGGCTGCTGTCACCATCTGCAATGATAATGGAGCCCAAGAAGGTAAAATTTGTCACTGCCTCCATATATTCCCCTTCTATTTGCCAGGAGGTGATGGGACCAGTGGCCATGATCTTAGTTTTTTTGATGTTGAGCTTCAGACCATTTTTGGTGCTTTCCTCTTTCACCCTCATTAAGAGGTTCTTTAATTCCTCCTCACTTTCTGCCATCAGAGTGGTATCATCTGCATATCTGAGGTTGTTGATATTTCTTCCGACAATCTTAATTCCAGCTTGGGATTCATCCACTCCAGCCTTTCGCATGATGTATTCTGCATATAAGTTAAATAAGCAGGGGGACAATATACAGCCTTGTCGTACTCCTTTCCCAATTTTGAACCAATCAGTTGTTCCATATCCAGTTCTAACTGTTGCTTCCTGTCCCACATATAGATTTCTCAGGAGGTAGATAAGGTGGTCAGGCACTCCCATTTCTTTAAGAACTTGCCATAGTTTGCTATGGTCCACACAGTCAAAGGCTTTTGCGTAGTCAATGAAGCAGAAGTAGATGTTTTCCTGGAACTCTCTGGCTTTCTCCATAATCCAGCGTATGTTAGCAATTTGGTCTCGAGTTCCTCTGCGCCTTCGAAATCCAGCTTGTACTTCTGGGAGTTCTCGGTCCACATACTGCTGAAGCCTACCTTGGAGGATTTTGAGCATAACCTTGCTAGTGTGTGAAATGAGTGCAATTGTACGGTAGTTGGAGCATTCTTTGGCACTGCCCTTCTTTGGGATTGGGATGTAGACTGATCTTTTCCAATCATCTGGCCACTGCTGAGTTTTCCATTGATGATGATTAAAAAAAAATAGCGCACTGGTCCTTTGATGTTGGGCTGTGGCACCAGGGTGGGTGACATGACCTTTAGCCTGGTTTGTTCCCTTTTGCACACCACACACAGAATGATTAAAGTGGTAGGAAAAGCCCCCCTCCCCAACTCAGCTGTCTCTAGCAAACACGTCATTGCTAGCACCACTCTGGCAGCCATTGATGATGATTAAATCCTCTGCGAGCTAGCAAAAATTTAATGCAACTTGCTAGGCACGTTGGACACCTTACTACTCCCTATACCACCCCATGGCTAGTGTGCAATGTGTTCCAGCAAAAATAGTGCACATCTTTATTAAATTTGATGCATCCTGCTAGTTCGGTACACAGCCTGTGTAGATTCAATAAGATTTTGAATTCAAATAATGTTTTAGCCGCTAAAGGAACCCAAGGAAGAAAGGAGAAAGAAGTGAAGTGAATCTGGCTGCTAGATAATGGTGCCAATGAGGGTGCGGTCACACCAGCAAAATGTTTCCGAGTTACTCCTTGTGAATTTTGATCCCATTTTTTGGGTTCAGATGACGCACATCCATTACTGGTTCTTTTGTCCCTCCTCTGTGCTATACTATATTTGTTCCACGTTTCATCACACAGTACAACCAACATTCCATTGAGTATGTACAACTGAACTGATTTTCTTTACATCTGGTGTGTGGTCCCACTTCCCCCACCTGCTGTTGTTCAACTCCTTTAATTTGGTATGGCTTCTGTCAAATACGGCTTGAAGTACTTGAGGCAGTTTTCTTAGCCTGCCACCCACAGCATGCTTCCACCAGGTGGTGCTAAGAAGATACTGCACTTTTGAGGTATTCTGACATTCCTGTAGTGGAGCTGCACCACAAGCTTCTGCGACAGCAATTCTCCAGAACCACATCTTTATGCCCAACTGGAATTTGTAGGCATCTGTTCTTCCACTCCTTTGTCCCAAAGCATGGGTCATGGCCTGCAGCAGTGCTGTGCATGAATGGCTGTAATAGAAGGAGTTTGCTTCTGAAATTACGGCAGCATGTCGGCATACTGAAACTTTAAAAATTACATGTTGCTCCTTTTACATGCTATTTATGCATTCGTACATATCCGTACTGCCGTTAAGTAACGGTCACATTCTGCAACTTTGAATTTGTGCTGTATGTCTTCCTTAAAGAAATGTGGCTTTCCCCAGCACCCTCAGCCTCTTTTACTGCTTGGGATTTACGTCACGGGCTCAAATGCTTGCTGTACGTATCAGAAACCTGTGCCAATACTGAGCCAGTTATCTATTTTGATATAAATTAGGCTTCAAACAAGGAATTACTGAAAAGTGACATTTACAGTGTTGATGAATATTTCTCCCATTTCTTGAGTTGAGGTCCTAACATCACCAGATGTCAAACTCTTAAATAAAGGGTCCAACCTCATGCAACTCTAATTTTAGCTCAAACCTACTTCAGAATAATTATAAAAATCATTTCTGAGCCAGACATTTTATCAATGCTTATACTTAAGCTAACCTACAGATTTCTCTCAAGGCTTATCGTGAAAAATAAATACAGGGAATCGTAAGTCCAACAGGCACGTTTGTTCACGTAAGGCACATCAATGATAGATTCCCCCCTCCCAAAAACAATATATTCCCCTTCCTCATGTACAGTTCCCCCCCTCCTCCGAGGGAAATTGGCTCTCAATTCTTTCTTTCACTGCCAGCAATCTCCTTTTGAGATCGGACACTGCAAAGTCAAACTAAAAAAAAAGAAAAGAAAAATGGTTAAGTGGATTATGCTGACACTGCTCCTACAGCACTTTTAAAGCAGGTCGAAATGACACTTAAGAATCAATAACCCTACAATAAAAAAAATTCATCACACCTCTTTCAGATGACTCCTTCATAGATCTCAAGATTTCCGCTATAAGGTCTCCCTGTGGAGTGACCCCTGACACAGTGGCAGAACCTGTTGTGTCTGTTGCTTCCTCCCCTTCCCGACTGGTCCCTGTTTATATACATGGAAAAAAAATGCATGTTGGACTGTTTTGCATTAATCATTCTGTACTTCATATCACTTCTTAATATAAATGCCTGAACATATATTAACCTTCCCCTGGAGAGAGTTGTGATTCCTCTTCTGCCTTCTCCTCAACTGCTCTAGCTGCCCCTTTCCACAAAACATGCTGCCTGTCCCCAGACCCGTTCCTGTAATACAGTGGCCCCCAACCTTTTCCCAACCGCGGACCGGTTGGGGGGGCAGAGTTGGTGCGCAGAGGGGCGGGGCACCCCCGGGCTCACGGGTGGGTGGGTTGCGCACTCTCATGTGCATGTGGGGGCGTGCTCACGGGTAGGTGGGGCGTGCTCATGGGGGGTGGGGCATGCTTGTGCACATGTGCGGGGGCGCACTCACAGGGGTGGGGGAGTGAGTGCGGGGGGTGGTAGATCTGTCTCCGCGGCCCGGTCCTGCCAGGGCCACGGCCCTCTACAGGGCCGCGGACCGGGGGTTGGGGACCCCTGCTGTAATGTGATTAGAGATGGAAACAGTGTTAGAAGTTATAGTTTAGTCTACTATAGCTTTATTTCTTACCCAAACCTTTCTGTGTTCACCTTGAAAATCAAGCAGTCCAAACTTACCTAGTGGGAAATTTTGCTCTGGATTTGGTCTTCCTCTGAGCATCCACATCTCATGTAGTTTTTTGAAAAACGGGGGCTGGTGCTCCTGCGAGTAGGTGCCTCTACAAACAATCATTGCCTGATAAAACTGCTGTCGCATGATCTTGAATTTTGACCTAATTTTTCCCGGGGTCCGTGGGTACCCGGAACTCGTCATTCTCCTTGACAGCTGAGAAAAAGCTGTTTGGTTCTTCCTAGGTGTGTGGCTCCCATTAGAAGCCTGAGGTCACATACCTTTATCATGGTGTCCAGCAGTGTTTGGCGCTGGTGACTGCTCAAAAAAAAACCCCATCTCTGTGAACTCGGGTCTGCCATTTCAAATAACCATCAAAGGAAATAAAAGCCTTGGGGGTAATGCCTTTTGACACATAACTATATATAGGGTTCAGTACTCCTAAATCACGTAATAACAGCAAGGGATACAATGTTTCATTTCTTATTGCTTAGCAGTGAAAACATAATATAGAGAGGTTGACAGTCGAAGGCCGATGTGTTGCAGAAGGAGCTGATCATAATAATTCCTGAATAGAAACATTTAAGACACCATGGTATTTGGGGTGTGGGCAACAAACTGGCAAATTTTGTATATATCAGCTCAAAACAGGGGGTAACTGTTCAGGTCTACAAGTGACCTTGATGCTAATGTAAAAAAAAAAAAGAGAGAGAGATGTAATTTGGAGGTCGAGACGCCGCAAGACCAGCACCTACTAGCTTCCTATACCAGCCATGTCCTTACCCAGAAACAATGTAGGTGGCTGCCGTTTGTTTTTTAATTTTCGGCATCATGGAATTACTGTGTTAAAAATCACTAATTGCTGATCTTTTATAACAGCCATCAAATCCCAAACTTTGTGATAATAATGAAAATAAGATTTGCAAATTTAAAAACCAGTCTTGTACTGGGAGCATGCATATGTCTCTTTGGTACACTGTCAGTGACAACTAATGCCAGCGGAAAGAAAGAAAAGGTGAAGTGCCATATCCCTTCTGACGAACTTGAAAGTTCCAACAAGCTATGATTCCCAAAAAGAAAATGGTTTGGAAAGAAAAAGTTAACAGAATGGTTGTCTGTAACTTTAACTCCTGCAGGAACTCTGCTCACCTTAAACTTAACACTTAACCATATAACTCTAATGATGTTCTGTATCTCTTTTTAAGGGTCATGCACTGATTTACCAGTTACCACTACAGGCACTGTCCCTGTAAAATTTCAAATCTAGATGCAACTACTTAGAAGTCAATGGAAAGTGCTGACTTTGCACCTGGTGGGGTTGGGTACAGTGCCCATAGGCACTGATGCTGTCTTTGGCTACACCTATAACACTTTGAACTTCCCAACGTTGCTATATGAGTGTATACTTGTGATAAATATAAAATTCTAAAGTGTACATTTCATGTGCTGGTTAATTTCAGCCCCCCCGCCAAATGGTGAGAGACCCCAGCAGTGCATAGTGCACAGATGACTTATGGCTTCCAACATTTCGATGTTGCACTATCCATCTGTCCATGACTCTATCAGCAAGGTGGTGAGGGGTATATGAAAGCCAGTACTGATTACTACATTTGCTTTGCTAATAGCATGTTCAAGAAAACAAAATTGGGCTGTCTAACGCTCAGGACAATGCTACTTAAAACCTGTACCTAACTTTCCAGTGCAGTACACATTTTAAAAAATATATATTTTCATGGCAAGTAATAATTGAGATAACACATATTACACATATTACCTGGCGTGCTCTGGTCCATGGGGTCACGAAGAGTCAGACACGACTTAACGACTAAACAACAACAACATATAAAAATGATCACAAGTCATGCCTACATTGGATTTCTCATCAACTCTTCCCTGCTTAATTGGACCACTTACCAAGGGCAACTGTGCCCTTCTGTACCTTAAACCAGGCTCTCTTCATGAAAAATATTTTTGTATGGTACAGATTGCGATAAATTCTCCTATATGTAATATGACGGCAAAATAGAGCCCTCAGTTACTGAATACACAGTGATTGCTCTATGCGTGCTATTCTGAACACCTAAATATTGGATTTTAATAAAGTGCAATGTATAAGGATTTCAATTAGCACTAATTAACATTTAATAAAATACTTGAACAAAGCCTCTACCTTTTGCCTCAGATCCTGCACTGTAGAAAGGGGGGGGGGGGGAGGAGAAAGCATCTGGTTAGGCAATCAATTCAGTGTGAAAATGGACATTTGTTAATGGCTTCTTATGATAAATGCCTGTGATGGGTACCTTCCCATACGAGTGCCTTCAGCATACTTAAGGGGCTTTGGTTGGGACTTCCTATGGATTTCCAGCAACCTTGGGCTACTATCTGCAAAAGATGGAAAAGGGAAAGTTGGCATCATGAATCAATTAATTTCAATTTTCTGTTTAGTGCTAGCACTGGCTTATTCTCCACTCTATTAACTGTACCGCTTGATGGTCGCTGCTCCTGGTTTAAAGGTGACACTTCCCCATCTGGATGTTCTTGGCTGCTGGTTCCTCTGAGGAAAGAAACATTTGGCAGATGAGCAATTCATTCATCAGGGAGAATGAACCAATTTGGTAACCATTTTTCAAAATGGTGCAGTACCTTCTCCTTTCAAATATGCGTCTCCCACCATTTTTGCAACTGTATCCTGCACTTCTGCTTGCAGACTGGACTAGCAGATTCTGAGCCTCTGCTGTCCAGGACTGGGATTTGTTCTGTTTTTTTTTTAAACAGATTTGCCCTTTAGAATCTCTCTACTGCAGACCTAAAAAATTAAGGGAAATACTGTGTTAACATCAGCCATCGTTTACCATCAATAACGTCAACAGACCTCATCAGCAGGATAGGCATGCTGCTGGTCTGGTTGTCCGGCCTCCTTCCAAATTTGGAGCAGAGTTTCGAAGCATGCTGGTCTTCATCCCACTGGTGGATTTTCTCCCCAGAGGACCATAGCTCTGTTCAAATTTTGCCTCAAGCACTTCTACTTCAATCGTGTCTGTTCCACTGTTCACATATAGCCTGCTCTTCCCATCTTCCTTGATAGTCTAGACATAGCTGCTATGGAGGCCGGTGGCATTGAAAACAAGAGCAGTCTAAGATCAGGACTGTTCTGTACTTGGGACAGAAGCAAATCCAGCTCTGTCTTTAACCAAAAGAAATGCCATGGCGGGAAGATGACATTCGACAGGACTTGTAGTTGTAAAGGTCGAATAGAAGGATCAACGTGTTGTTTGTACTTGCAGACTGAGCTAATATTTTTATACACTTATGCACAAAGCTGCCCCAATGAGAAAATTTCAGGTATTCAAATTAAATGAATCTTCCTTAACTGTTATTTTTAGAAGTGCTTAAATCTTAGCTTCTTCAGATTTGTCCTTACCTCTTTAAACTGTAGCATGACACTATTTCTCAAGTCTTACAAAATGGTTAATTGGTTTGACATTTACGTGACACCACTCTGATATATCAATAAATAGAATACCTGGCAGCCATAGGTTCAAACAATAGCTTACATTGGAATTGAGAGCAGAGGTTGTCCTTTCTCCCTTTGCCTCCAAATATAATCAGCTACCCTTTCTGAATGCATCCAGAGTTTTAACAGTAGAACAACTTTCTATCTCTATGAAGTCATGGAGATTGGCTTTCTCAATCTTTTCTGTAGTGTACTATGTATGGGGGCTTTGTGGCACCATGGTGTCTGGCTGGTGCTGACTCTCCTGATTAAGAACAATGTTGGGGTCTTCCTGTGTTTTGCTAGCCACTCTTGCCTTCTTGTTCAGCCTCTGACCTCCCCTTAAGAAGCCACTCTTAGCACTTTCAAGAGAATTTTGTTCCTCTGAGCCCTTTCCAGTGACAACTGAAAAACCCCTTTTTTCCTCCCCTGAATCACTGACCAATGCTGCATAGCTTGTATTAGGAATTTCTTCATGTTTGGCTCCGTTATCGGGAACAGTACCTTTTAAATTTCCCTCAGAGAACTCATGGTTGCAATCACACATACCTTTAGCAACTTCAAATATTAGTTTATTGATCCTTTGTCCAACGGTACGTATAACGTTAAGGAACTCAGCTGCAATGCTTTTCACGTTGCCCTGCCCTTCTAAAGCCAAATTAACCAGCCTGTCCTCTTGCTCTAATGCCTCTGCAGCAATCCTTTCCTACTGAAACATGGAATCCTTGGCCCCCTTCTCCATGTATTCAATAACCCTCAACATCAGTACTTCTATCTTTATTGTTTTCTTCTTCTTTCTGTGAATATTGCTTAAATGAGTTGCAGTGTCAAATGTTACCTCATGGTTGCAGATAGCTGGGTCTTAGAAACCCAAAGAAAAAAATTATTCAGTGAGGATTAATGCAATATAGAAAAAGTTAGAAAGGCAAAGCTTTTATGAATGGAAAGTACAGTATATGTTATGCAGGCATGCTCCTTTAGTTCTTTAAAAGCCAGACAGTCCAGAAATCATAAGCAGGGCAAAGTACTGAAGGAACAACTTATTTCACCACCACCACCCCAAAAGGCAGAAGGATTAAGACACTATGATGGTTAGTTTGGCAGGTAGGCATCTACACTCAGCTATCAAAGCAGTTATCTAGTTTTACAATCGAAAATTAACATAACATTCATCCATTGTGATCACCTCTTCCACAAAACTGTAAAACAAATAGTGAGATGATGTACATATAGTGAGGAAGCTTCAGCTTCTAACTCTTCACAGGGCTAGAAAACAGAAATAGTCAATTGCATTACAAAGGGCAGTATTGCTCACCAAGCACCCACAAAGTAACACCTATTAGGATTACCTGCTGTACGCCCAATGATTCACAATGCAGGGTCAAAAGGGGTTCAAAGGAATGACCGATACTGATCACTTCAATCAGTAACTGAATACTTTGGCTGTATGTAGAGAATCAAGGAACCACACTCCCCCCCCCATTTTAAAACACACACACACCAATACCCTGCTAGTAGCTGCAACGAATGGTGTCTAAGGAATGATTTCTCAAGCACTCAATGTCGACTCCCAGGTAGGTGGGGCTCGTTAGCCTTGGAAGGCAGCCCATCTAGGAGAAGGAAAACTCCGATTTCAAACCTCCACTGCCTTGAGGCTATATCCACTGGTGGAAAAGGCTTCAGGAGTAAACCTCGAGGCAAAATCCGGAGCCAGTGTCCTGGAGGCAGTTCGTGACGTTCTGGCAACTCCTGCGATGTCACTGGAGCCAGTTGTATTGGCTCTTGCCTTTCCATTGGACTACTTCAGTAACGTGGAGAGGGGGGATTTTCTGCTTGGGTAACAGTCTATCCTCCATATTATTTTACCTAGGCTTCGTGCTCTGGAGAGGACACTCCAGCTTCACATACAGTGTCGAAATAACATGGGAAGTAGCAGTTACCGGTTATAAGTCTTTGCTCGATTGGCATAGAGCATGATGCAAGGGGCTGCTTCCGACGGTGGGAGAGGTCATTGCACCTCACTAGGTAGCTACCGCCCACCTTAAGCTGGGCAGCCCCCAGCCAGTAAGGTGCTACCTCACCACGGTCTGTTAACCTCACGGGGTGCGTGGGGTTTAGGGTGAAAGCCGACAAGCAGATCGATAACCCTGCACCATACAATAATCATAAGAAAACTTCTGCCCTAAAGTTGGGCACCTGGAATGTTCGGACAATGACCCCTGGCTTTTCTGACGACCTGCAGGAAATAGGCGAGACGCACAAAACAGCTGTCATCGACATGGAACTGAGTAGGCTGCAGATGGACATTGTTGCACTGCAAGAGACGGGATTGCCAGACTCGGGCTCTGTCAAAGAAAAAAAATTCTCATTCTTCTGGCAGGGAAAATCATTGAATGAGACCAGGGAAAATGGTATTGGCTTTGCGGTTAGAAATACTCTGCTGAGATCCATCGTTCCACCTACTGCGGGGAGTGAAAGAATCCTGTCTCTGCAGCTCCACTCATCAGGAGGACTGGTCACCCTCATTAGTGCATATGCACCAACACTGTTGTCTACAACAGAAGACAAAGACAAATTCTATGATGATCTGGCAGCTACTATCAAAAAAATCCTGGCGAGAGTGCCACTGTTTATTCTCGAAGACTTAAACGCTAGAGTTGGTGCTGATCACAATTCTTGCCCCACCTGGTCCTTTCTGGAAATGAATGTTTGGTTGGTTGTACACTGTTACCCAGAGGGTGTCCAAGCATACTTGCAATGGCTTTGGGAAGCCTCCTGCTAATGCACTGACTGTATTCTGGAGGTAATTTCTGATGCCATGGGAATTTAAACATATTGCAGGATATGAAAATGCCCCATGTCTACAGTAGTGTTTGTGCATGTAGAAGCAAGAGTGTTTTAATATCTAAAGCCTGAGAGGCTTTCTTTTTTGCCAAACTGCAAGCTACAATGATCCTGAGTCTAAAAATAGTGCTATTGTTAGTTGTTTCCAGTTCAGAGCCCTAAAAAACTGATTTTGAGTTTCCCAAATAAGGAAACACATACATTCTGAAGCAAAATAGCTGTTTTTTATTTATTTCCAAGAAGACTTAGTGTTAATAGTGTCATGGAACAATTTCCCACTCCAACAATAAAATAGTGTCTACTGAGGAAAATGTGCCAAATGAGGGACTTTGTATCAGGCATTCTTTGTCATTTTGATGGGTCTTGCAATGAAATTTTCCCATATGTGATACACTAACTTGTAGTTTTCTTATCCACTGCTTTGGTTCACAAGCAGTAGCTACAGAAGTGGGGGATAGATGCCTGTCTCTGTTCAACGGTGCCAATGTATGTTAGGTCTCTAATTAGCAAACCTTCTGGCAGTTCTAAGGTAGTGAAAAAATTCTGTTGTTTCTACTCTTGGATGACCGTATGACCTATCACCTCCGTATGTACCTGGAAGCTTTTCAGAGGATGCTTCTCAACAATGTTTGTATTTGAGGAATGCTTTGTGATGTTTGAGGAATGCACTGAGAGAACACTGCCAGATTATGAGAAGCTTTCAACAGGTAGTATAATATCCATCTTTAGATATAGGGTGATTTTTCTGTAAGTAACTCTGAAATAACCTTTTCAAAGCTCCTTCATTTCATTGCAGACTTCTAGACTTCAGAAAGCATAATTCAGAAATGACTATGGTTAGATGTATTTTCCCCCTATCCCTGCTTTGAAATTGGGGGCTGACTTTTCCTGCCAGCTGACCCTCAGGTGAAACTGCAGTAATGTGAGGTCATATGTGTGCAAAAAGACACAGCACTGGGATACTGATGGATGTATTACGCAATGAATTCTGACTCTTTCAGGGAGTCTTGACTCCTTGGTTGCAAAGCCATTGACTGAATATTATTGTCTGCATGAACAGGATCCTTCACGATCTAAGTAAAAAGTAGGTTGTTGAATGCAAGTGGTGGGATTTCAGATTATAATTGTCTTCTACTTTCTGTTGTGGTGGTTGGAGTTATTGCTTTCTTTCTGAGTGCTCACATCAGCTTCTCCATGTCCATATTTTGACTAGAAAACATAATGGGACTTTTTTATCCTAATGTATTTTGTGGGGGACAGAAAAGTACTGCAGTGGGAAAATGCAGTAGATTTGTTGGGACAAATTTTATCCTAGCAGTTTTTTATCTGTTTAAAAAAAGTTAAGGCAGGCGGCTGAAACATGAGGGCATTGTTTGTAACACTTCTGGTAACAAGGTCATAAACATCTGCTTTTTAGGCCTGTTTTGGTTCTTGGGTTATTAAAAAGTCCTGTCTTCCTGTATGAGAGCTGTTAATAATTTACTTCATTTATAATTTCTGTACATATATAGTCTTTATGGTTGATATAAGTAAGCAGCCAATTCTGCCGTTATGGTCTTGATGGTGTTGGCAGCATGTGCTGAATTGTTACTGCTGCTTGTGCTTGTACTGCCTCTTTCTGAAGGGAAGCATCAACCATTGGTTCCCTTAGTGGTTCAGTGGTGATCTCTTATTTGTAAACAAAGCACATGAGATAGCCATACAGTGTATAGGTACATATGAACTTTCATTTGTATATATTGTTGGATTTGTAACTCACCCAGCAAACAAGGAAGGATTGTGGGGTCCATTTACTCATCACTATTGCTGTATCCTACCCTCTAGGAGAAGAACAATCATCCCTCTTGCAGAGTTTCTTCTGATGAAATGGTGTAGTGTTTAAAAGACAGATGCTTATATAGCCAGAGGTGATGAAAAGGATTAAGTGGAAACATCTTGGAAATGATGGGCAAATTGAATCAGCCCAATTTGGTTAATTTAATTGGACATATGGTCTGAAATGGTACACCTGTAGTAAAGTACCAAAACAATATTAGAGAAGAAGTCATGGCAATCTAGTAAGCACCCAGCAAGGTCTGGCAAGTGCTGGCAACAGATGTGCCTGAATCTGGTTTCTACTTACTGTCATTTACTACAGTTGCTACTTTGAAGTGATATATTTGCCAGGCACAGCATTTGCAATGAGTTAATCTCTCATAATGGGCCTCAGTATAATTCCAAATATTTGCATAAAACGTGTTTACTCACATGATGATCAGCTTGCACTACACAAAGACCAACAATTTAGCTGAAACATATGTGGCTATTGCCGATCAAATTTTAACAAAAGAAGCTAAAACCTAAATAAATATCAGATTCTAGCAAAGCTAACCAAAATGGGGCCAATATCCCATATCCTTTCTTACTAAGCTATTAGAACGTATCACTAGGATCAAGGGTATTTGTATTTGCCTGTCCAAAATTCTGATTAGCAGAAGGCGCAAATCTATCATAAAAACAAAGGGAACATTCTAATATCCAACAATAATAGATCATGAGAAAGTGAAGGTGAATAGAAGTGGGGGGGGGGGAATTCAAGGAGTGCAGCACCCCAAAGCTCTAGTAAAAACTTTCAGAGTGCTTATGCAAAGCTGTACTAATCAGTGGAAATATTGTTCAGAAAACGTTGCAAGCACATTAGGTCCAAGATATGTGTCCAGCCAGTGATCAGGATATTCAGAAGACTCACACAGAGGTCTAATGCTGTTGTGTACAAGGAGCCAATATATATTCAGTCAGCATAAGAAACATCTTTGTAAGACAAATCTGCCAGAGATGCAGTTAAAACCTCTCTTTATTCATTATGACATGGAAGGATTTTCAGGACCAAAGAACAGAAGAGCGATGAAATACCACCAGCAGTGCATCTTTTTCTAAAATCCACATAATGGGAACACATTTATTAGGTCAACAGAAAAGGCTCCAGAATGTGTATAAGGTTTCAAGGTATTCAGATCTTGCTATTAGTCATAACATGACAAAAAGCAGTGGGGCAGGAAAGAGGGGGAAATCATATTGTCTGCATGTCCTCTTGAGATGTATTGAAGTGGAAAAGTCTATGGATTCTCAATTGGGACTCATCAGGTGATGTAATGACCTTAGGCATCACCTGAAGGAATCCCTAAAGCTTGGTGGGGATTGGGGAGGGGGAAGGATGTTGGATTCTTGAGGTTGAAAATACAAAACTCCACTGGAGATTCAGACATGGTGAATCAATTGTATAACAACTGCTTTCTACAACTAACCCTCTTCACTGAGACTGGACTGGGAGAGGGAATCCTACAGGCAACTCTGCCAAGAATTTTGCCTCATCTTATTTATTCACCAACCAATATTCTTGAATCACATCAAACATTATAAGTACTGTACAAGCAAGAAAGAATAAAATAATAAAATACTATAAAAATATAAAACTTATAAACGATGATCGGAAGAGGATACTAAGGAAAAAAAAACCTACACTTCTGAGAAGGCTTTTTTGAACAAGAGATTTTTCAACAGGTGCTAAAATCCAGAAGTGTCAGTATTATCTAATTTGTACTGAGAGAAATTCCAAAAGAAGTGCTAATTCTGAACTATCACAGTCTAGGATTCTAAAATATGAGGCACTGTTTCCCAATGAGAGCAATGTCCAAACAAGCAAGTAAGGGGTCAGGTGATTTCTTAAGTATCCAGGTTGTTACCCCGAATAATTTATTATTGCGTCTTAGTCTCTAGTGGGAGATCAAGAACGAAGCCAGTGAATAGGTACAACCCAATTTTATTAAGAAGCCAAACACACTAAGGACGAGAGGAACCCTGAACAAAGAAAAGCACTGATACTTATAAATTCTCTTATTAATAAGGTACATTCCAAAGCCAGGAGATAAACAAAAGGAAAAACGGGACCAAACTGGTTTTGGTTAGCATCTTTACTGTACTGTCTGCAGCCGTTGATAAGAACTACTGATTCAGACTACATGTCTTCAGAAACACTTAACAAATACCTAAGAAACTAGCAAGTACTTAACAATCAAGAGGGCCAAAACGGGAAATAGAAGATGGTGCTATCTTTGTCGCTTTTAACATATGCCAACAGTCCTCCCCCCTTTTGAATTTCTACACCTCTTTTATGGGCATAGAAGATCAACATTAGGAAGAGAATAACCAGTAACAATCATGTATCCAGAATCAGCTTGTTTACTTGAAAGAGAGCAAATGGAAAAACAGAGAAATGTGGGGCATATATTGGATACATATACAACATAATTCTGAAATAACCACAATAAGTACAACAATAACAAAAAAGTAATGTAACCATCCCAACTTGGGTAGCCAGGAGGTGAACCAAGACCAGTCCCAAGAATGATTCATAAGTTGGGCCATAACTGTTTGGTTAGCATCTTTTTAAAGATTTTGGTTACCTATCATTTTTAAGATGCTGAACTACAGGTACCAGCCCATCTTGGTCCAGGATTAATCCCTTATTTTCATCATGAAACATGCAACAAGTTTGATTAATAAAAACACAAGTACCCCCTTGGACCATTAACAATAAAGCAAATGCTAATCTATTTTGTAATACCACATCCTTCAAAGAAAGGATTACAGATTGCATGTGCAATTAAATGTCAGCTGTTAAATTTGTCAGTCGTTCCAAGGCCAATTAGGTATTGTAAATACACTCAGCAAATTTGTGTAGATCTTTATAATTTCCTGCAACTGCAGCCATAGGACATAAACTATGAGTTACCAAGGTTCCTGTGTCCCATTCCAAGAGAGAAACAGCTCTCCGTGTTTTATGATAACTAGACCGAGTGGAGTAATAAATGGTATGAGGTGCTTTTGGGCGAGTGCCACTGGACCATAAATATCCTAAGGTGCATCATCCAGACCAATCTACAGGTAAAAATTTGTACCTTTGTGTGTCACATAAGCACCAAATACCTGCCTTTAAGCATATTCCAAGATATTGTGCTTGCAAAATTTTAAGAATGGTCTGGATAATTGAAATGAAACATTAGTTTGGAATTCATTAGTGGGAATTATTTTCTCCAATTGTATTGAAAAGACTAGACTGAAAGGATCCAATACTGTATCATGCAAAACAGAAGAACCTTCATGTGCTGAAATATTATGAGTGCATTGATACCAATTACCAACATTAATATTCCCAGTGGTATTTATAAAACAAAAAAGAGCACTCGGAGTAGGTTGCCGAACATATCATCCTCATATCCAGAATTAAAAAATTGTATAGAACCATTATACCACTGGTCTAATGGAACTGTTACTCGGAGAATGATAAACCCTTGTTGACTATGAGTAGGAAAATAACTGCAAATCCAACAATTAGATAGATTGATCTCATTCCAAATTATGTGATATAAATTAATAACTATTGAATTCCCAAACTCCTAAGCCTGCCCTGCAAACAGACAAAAAGAACAACAAAATAATACTTGTCACTTTAATGAAAGAATATGTTATTTGGCTTGTCCTTCTATCCACTTAAAGTGACAAAGCCAATCAACTAAAAAAATCAGTATCAGCAGAATAATAACAAAATCAATAATAAAACATGTCCATAAGGGAAATGCCAGTAGTGAGTACAATGTACTGAAATTCAAGGAACATTGGGGAGGGGTTTAACAGTTAAAACAGAAGAAACATATCCTTTTATCTGAAAACCATAAGCCCCTTCAGAACATATTCTAATCGAAACCTGTTACTGTTCAGGACAGGATTTGGAATGTTCAAGAAGATCAAGAATAAGTATTAATGGCCAGCAGCTGCCTCCCATATTCTGGCCAAAACATATATAAAGTCAGTATAATCATCTTTTAAACTATTACTGTTTTCTAAAGAGATCCTTTAGTCCATCTAAACCTTGGGTGGTCCACTGCTGCGTACCTCTCTTCTTCCTTGATGGTGTTATCTTTGTCACTTTTAACATATGCTAACAAGGTGTTTTTAAATAATTGTGTTGGTTCTGAATCAGTTATCAGGTTGCAGGAAATAACACATTGTACAGATATTTTGTGATCTGAACCATTTTCTAGATCAAGGATCTGTGTATACTATAAGAGTAGTTGACTTTGCAAACTGTTTAGGTTTCTTTTTTGGCAAGCACGGATGTATACCTTTGTTTTGCAGTGAACTGCTGTGAACAACAGTTTTCCATAAATTGCTCCACATGTGAGACCGTGCACCACTGACTCTTAAAGCTGGCATGAAGGTTTTATTTGTGAACTCTGCATTTTACTCCTTGTGTTTGAAAAAGTGGACTTGTCCATGAAAACTCACATTAAAATATAACAGTCTTTAAGGTGCCACAAGGTTTTTTTCTTTTTTCTTTTTCTTTGAGTTTTGCCTGATATACTGAGTACACAGTTTGAGATCCCAGTTCCAGGTTTTGACCTGATGGTTTGTTTTTCTCACTGTACACTTTCTCTAATAATACTATGATGACATGATTAAAAGGCAGCATGGTACTATTGCAATGCCTCTCACTCAGTGTCACCAGAAATGAAGTGAGCAAGGTTCCTTCTAAGGTGGGTGCGTGCATGTGTGAGTCTCTGCCTCTGTGCGCGCAGCTCTCTTCCTCCTCTGCGCAGTGATTGCATTAGGTTCTGGTCGCAATGGAACCCTGTGCGCAGGGGGGCGGAGTCGTGGGAGCACATAGGGGTGAAGTCACGCGTGCGAGAGGTGGAGCCCCGCCTAGCGGGACTGAAAATTAGAGGGTAGTTTGGAAGTGAGTGTGTTACACAGCATGTGACGCATACAAGGGAATGAATGTCTGGCATCTAGGCAAATGGCTTTGCTTGCTGAGCCTTTTAAGATGCTCACAAGGGAATGGCATTAAAACCCTCTATTCAGCTATGGATGTGTGTGCGGATGGTTGACACTGGAACAATGTACAGCAAATCATAAGCTCAAAGAAGGAACAAGGGAGGGTGGAAGATACACTTTATTCACAGGTGAGTTTGGTGGTTACCTGGGAGGGGGGTCTTCTCTGTTGCTGCTCCAAGACTTTGGAACTTCGTCCTATAGGAGACTAGGCTGGCTTCATCTTTGCTGTCCTTCTGCAAGCAGGCAAAGACCTTTCTCTTCAGGCAAGCTTTCCCTCAGTGACTGGCTGCCTACGTGGGGTTTTTAAATGGATTGTTGTGTTCTGTTGCTTTTAAATGTCTTTTTAACGTTGATTTTATTTACCATTTCTTACAGTGGTATTTGTTTGAACCTTTCTAGCGTTTGTATACTTATTGTTTTTAGCTTTAAATAATATTTTTAATTATGCAAAATAAGATAGATAGATAGATAGATAGATAGATAGATAGATAGATAGATAGATAGATAGATAGATAGATAGATAGATAGATAGATAGATAGATAGATAGATAGTGACATTTGTCTACAGGTTGGATAACTATTCACCTGAATTCTAAAATGTGGCTGCCTGCTAAGGACAGAAATACTGTACTCTTTGCAATTTTCATACAGCATATCCATGGAAGTGTTGGATCTGTGTATCAAGCAGCAGAACAGAAAAAATGTATAGCTGGTTCTCATTGTGTTTAGATAATTTCTACTGAATAACCACATAGATTTCGAAGGGATTCCATGTATGCACATGGGGAAATATTTAGCATTTGTTTATTTAAAAAATAACATAGAGTTGAGAAGAGAAATATTTTGGTGATGTTTTCTGCTCACCTATAACTTGCGCATATGGGACAAAACAGAAGCACATGAATAGTAGCAGACGTGGCATCTGTTTCCAGTAAATATGCAGACTCGTGTAGTTTACTATTTGTGGACTTTTCAGAACTATTTTCAGACATAACACAGTAATAATTTTTCAACCCAGGCAGTGCTTGATCCTTGACAAAGAGGGCAGTTCAATAGGTTTGTGTAAAAGGTGCATCATTAGGTTGTTATTCCTGTTATCTTCCTTTGCTTTGAAAAATACTTATACTGATTTAATGAGCCTATGGTTCTTTGAGATGAAATAAAGAAAAAAAGGAAACAAAAATTGAGAAACTATACAGAAGATATCCAGGAATGATAAATTCCTTTGAAGAAGAATTATGTGATGAGAAAAACTGCAGTTATAGAAAACAAAGTGAAAACTCGACTATATCTCCCAGAATTCCACAGTCTGCCAGGCAGCCTGAACGGCTACAGGATTCTGGAGATGTTGTTCAGCAAGTAACTTTAATAAATTGGGATTTGCCTCTCCCTTCTTGAAAGGTAGCTGAAATAAAAGTCCGTACTAACTGGAAGAGGCAATTCAAGAGAAATGCTGAATATGCTGACTGAGTCAGTAGCTCACAGCTTAGGTTTGCAAAGTTGCATCTGGACCAGGGGTCTCCAAAGTTTTCACAGTGAGGGCCAAATAATACATTGTCCATATTTTTGAGGGCTGAAGGAACAATGTGACAGACTGATAAAGTCATACAGAAAATGATTAATTCAAGTTTTTGCTGCTAAAGGTGGTTCTACAAGCTATTGAAATCATAAGGTGTCCTTAGTTTTTCACACATGGCTTTTCCCTTTTGGCTTTATTTTTGTAAAATAAATCATGACATGGTGTAATATGTCATATGTTGTTCAACTGAGGTTGTATTTACCTACCGCATGTTTCCGTGTATAAAACAACACTTTTTCCTAAAATCATTAGAGGAAAAATTGAGGGTCGTTTTATACACGGAAGGAGGCAGAGGCAAAGGAGCAGCCACGCTTGGCCGCCTCTCGCGGCTGCCCATTGACTGCCGCCAGATTGCCTCCTCCAGCACCACTCGCGGGCTCCCTTCGTGAAGAGGACAAGGCGGTGACGTGAGCTGGAGGTGAGCCCCAGCAGTGGCGCTGGAGGAGGTGACTGGGCAGCGGCAGTCAATGGACACAACCTCAATGAACAGCAGGTCTGAACATTACCATATTTTTCCGTGTATATGGCCCCCCCAGTGTATAAGATGACCCCCAATTTTGACCCTTGCCGGAGGTGGAGGAGCAGTCAATGGGCAATCACGAGGGGCGGCCCAGCATGACTGCTCCTCCGCCTCCTGCTGCTGCTGCCGCCGCTGCTCGATCACCTCCTCCAGCGCCACTGCTGGGGCTCACCTCCAGCTCACGTCGCCGCCTTGTCCTCTTCCCGAAGGTTCAGCAAGCCACTCTTTGACCTAGCAGAGAGGCTTGTCGTCCCGCCTCCTGCCAGGAGTGGCGAGCCGAACGCGATCTCTGGAGCCATTGGAAGGCTCCGTGGCACCCGCGCCCATGGCAGATCGGTGAGTGGACCATCCAGCCTCATGGAGCTGTACCCTCGTTATGTCCACCTGTAGTCCATGTTCCCCATCTCTAGTCCTGATACATAAAACCATAGAATTTAAAAAGGATGTACTTTCTTTTTCACATGACTGTAGATCTGGAATGTTCTGGTTTAAAATGTGCTAGGAAAAAAAAAAACCCAAAGACCAGGAGGATTTGCTTAAATATATATAATGTGTGAAAGTCTTTATGCCTGTAGTAGTATAGTACAGACTGTAACAGTACAGTACCAATCGAGTCATGGGCAAGCAATTTAAGCCCAAATCACCAGCTTTTACACATTGGCTTTTCAAATCTGACTGCTGATAGCCTCCCCCCCCTCAATCTTGGATTGACTCATTCAACTGCCACCCTACAGCTACTCTTTCAGTTAGAAGCCAGAGGAATCCTTTTATTGTCTGTTCTCCTAACAAAGCTGCATCAATCAACCCTCCACAACAGCAAATGAAGGTCTAGAGAGATTTAGTATGACACACAATTTCCAACTGAAATGAATTGCATTAACAATGTGCATGGCAAAAAATGAAGATTAACTGTCCCTCTGCTTGCATAGGTCTGAAAATAGTTCCATCAATTTTCTCTCAGCATACTTATTCCCCGATCCACCTTCCCTCCTACTCGTTTTCCAATGTAAATATTTTGCTATCTGCTTTTCACAACTGTGTACATTTGAATGCTAGATAAAGATATTTAAAGCGTAAGTGAGAATAATCTAAAGAAATAATTTAAAAAATCCTGGATTGGAATACGGTAAGTGAACCCTCATTCAGTTAGAAACCAGGGCAATTAACATGTGAAACATAACGTTAACGATAAAGGGGAAACAACATGGCTGATTAGTTATAGGCCTGTTTGCTCAACAGGCAAGAATAAAATCGAGGACAGCTGCCTGTGTAAGATATTTGTGCTGAGATTCTTTGGTGTTCTGTCCAAGAATCACCAGCTGAAATCCTGTTGTTTAGTGTGGTAGATTGCAAATAGAGTAGAGAATTGATGGAACTTACAGAGGGGTTCAGTCGCCAAATCCCTACTGATTCAATGGACCTATTCTAGTTGCAGCTTACTATGTTTAGCAACAGGATTTCAGCCATAGCAATATAAGGTTGAAAGGAATCTTGAAGATCAATCAGTGTGCTGTACGTTGCAGGCTGCAGTGTAGGATTCTGTCAACGCATCCCTGCAGATGGCTGTCCAGCCTCTGCTTGAACACTATTATTGGAGGAGAATACATCACCTCTTGGGCCAGTCCATTTGATTGCTGATCAGCTTTAGTGCTAGAAACCTCCTGATATTCAGGAATAACTTCAATCAGAGTTGGAAAAAGGGCAGATTAGACCTATTATTTCCCTATGTTGTTTTAAGAGATAAGTGTCTTTGAAGAGGCAAACTCAGTCAGGATGGCAATTTTTTTGGATATCTATTAACCCAAATAATCTATACTAAATTTAAAACAACAACAACAACAGCAACAACAACAATAATAACAACTAACTTGCTTCCAAATAAAGGATCTGCAAGCCATATTACATAATGAGATCTTTGAGCTAAAATACATTTTAAATTAAAACAATGATCACATAAGGACTTTTTAAAGTAAGAAAAAGCATTTTAACTGCAAAAAAGTAAAAATCTGATTTAAATTTCAAAAATCCAATTTAAAAATCTGGGGAGAGGGTTAACGGTAGTTTTTATCTACTTGAACATAACTAGGTGCTTCAAGAGTCCCCTTGAATGACTTGGTTTCCATATCCCTCCATTCCTGGTCACTCTTCTCTAGATATGCCCTGACTTGTCAATATGCTTATTAAAATAGGGCACTCAGAACTGAATACGGTAATCCAAAATGCAGCCTGATAAAAGCAGAATAGAGTGATTCTGTTGCTTACAACAATTTGGAGAGTGAACTTATTTGTGATTCTGTTGATCAGGACCCTGGGACCCATCTCCTCTTTATATAATCTAAGTCGCTGGGTTACTGTTACTTACGTTGCTAAGTAGAAATGTCAGTTACGGGTCATCACAGATTTATGAAGTTTTGGAACAGTTTTTCCCATGTTGAAGCAGGGAGCAAGATCTGATCTATTAAATCTCCGTTAGCTTACAGGCGGCTGTTGGGAAAATATATCAGGCAAAAACATAAGAAAAAGACAAAAGTCAAAAATGTTGTGGCACCATAAAGACTAACTGCTATATTTTAATGTGAGCGTTCATGGATCAAGTCCACTCCCTCAGATATAACAGTGAGATTACATGGGAATTTTTTATAGATTTATACATGCCCCCGAAATAAAGACAGTGGTTGGTTGTAGACATACTGCAAGTTGCAAATTGTGTGAGTCAGTGTGGTATTTCACACCTAGAAATGACTTCTGTTTGATGTTCAGATATTTTCCATTAAAGCTTTGCACTGTAAAAAGTGAAAATGGTTAGTGGGTAAAGGAACCTCTGGCTATAAAATAACAATAGCAGAAGCAACATTATTGTTAATTATAGAAAGCCAAAAATAAGGAGACTGGCATTTCATCCCGATATTGACTTTTATTGAGTCATTACCAGCTGAAGAAAATAAATTAATTCATTTGAATTGTGGTCCTGGAGGTGAGCTTTGATGATACCCCTGACTTCCAGAAAGACAAACATGTGGGTCCTAGATCAAATCAAGTCTGAACTATCTCTGGAGGCAAAAATGTTGAAATTGAGGCGGTCCTACTTTTAGCACATCGTGAGAAGGTAGGATTCTCTGTAAAAGACAATAATGCTGGGAAAGGTGGAAGGGAGCAGGAAAAGAGTAAGACCAAATATGAGAAGGACTGATTCCCTAAAGGAAGCCACAGGCTTGGGTTTACAAGAGCTGAGCAGGATAGTTGAGGACAAGATTGCTCATTCATAAGATTGCCATGAGTTGGAGGTGACTTGATGGCACATAATAACAACAATTATTTTAACACCCCTGTTTGATATTCAGTTCCTTTTTAGGAGGTTTTGTTCTGTAAACAATGACAATAGTAGGTGGTTAAATTACCACAGGCTATAGATGACAGCAAGAACAACATGGTAATGATTTAAGAATTTCTGATTACCTTTGTAAGGTGGATCTGGTTAGTTATGAAGGAAATATAGCAGCAAAACAGCAGATACAGCACAATTATTATAGTGTTTTACACTTTGTAGTGCTGTAATAAACCTTCGCTAATATTGAGTCTACCGAGATGGGTGCCAAGCATGTGTATATATTTTATCTCAGCTGTCTCCCTCTGGATTCTTGTCCTTTAATTTCTCTTTTCCAGGATGGCAACTTTCAGATCTTCTGCAGGGTGTCAAGGTAAAGTAAAATGATTTGAAACAGTTTTCTGTGTCTTTCCATTCCTGATGTCCAATTTGTGTCCATTAATTCTTTTGTGCAGAGATTTACCTGTTTGTCCTATGTAAAATTCAGAGGGGCGTTGCTGGCAAAATATGGCATAGATAATATTGGCAGAGGAAGAGATAAAAGTACACTTGATTTTGTGTGTGACATTGTTAGGTCCTGTAATCATGTTGCCAGAGTAAATGTGGGGGTGGAGTGTGGGTGATCATGGAACAAAGGAAGGTTAATTGCCTTAGAACAAAGGAGTCGACAGCGCGGATGTCTGAACCAGCGGAGCCTACAGGCAACGCCCTGAGAGCTCTTTTTATTGACTTAGCATGATTACATAGTATGTTGTTAGAATTCAGATAGGATACTAGTTACCTAATCGCAACTAGGATTGGCTGAAATAACCCTTTGATCTTATGCTCTACCTCTAAGTGAAAGGGCAGAATAAGGGGTTACCCCGCCTGCTGGCAGCTGCCACTTCCTGCCAGGAGTGTATGCACGTCACTGGAACAGAATGCAGCTACAACCTTTAAGCAGAAGTTTCCCACAGCGGAGTTTGCATCTGGGTTTGTAACAGGGTTAGGTCCCATCTCTGTGCCAGTGTTGTGTATTCTGTTGTGTCAGTAGTTGCTTGAAATTGGCGTGGGGGTGGTTTGGAAAAATGCATGCTTAAGTATGTGTAAGTCCTTGTTAACCAACTCCAGAATATTAGGAGATGAACAGACTAATTTAGTTCTGGGTGGTCTGTACTGGGCCATTCTATGAATGTTTTTTTTCCAGCTGACTCTTAGGGACCTTGCCAGGAACTGTTTGGAGCATTCATCGATGTTAGATCTGCTTGGGGCATATTCTTAAAAGATTGGGACAGGATAAGTTTTTCTAAATCCTAGGTAAAACACAGGTTGAAAAAGTATACGTTATACATTTTTTACCAGTTGATAATCTAAGACTTACATCTACAGTACCTCTCTCTACTTGAAGAGTAAATCAAGGTTTTTTTGTCAAGGCACCTATTTTATTTAACTTATTTATAAATGAACTAGTTTCCTTGTGGGAATAGGTTGTCTCCTATGTCCACAAGTGCCTCCATCGAGAGGTCACAATAGTAAAATGATCTCACATACCTTGAAAATCCTGTTAGGTCACTAAGGGCCTGATCACACAGACTATTTGAATTGTTTATTTTTCCTCCCTTTTTTACATTTAAACATTTTTATGTGTGGTTACATAGTATATATATTGGTGGGTCCATTCACATTGCTGTTATTTGACCTGGTCCATTTCTTGCTTTTTGTATCGTTTCTGTAGGCTACATGCCCCATGTCATTTAAACTGATTTGTTTTCTGTCCAGTTTCTGGGTCCCCAAATTTTTTTAAAAAAGAAATAATTTGTAAATGATATATTGCTTAAGCGGCATATACATGCACAGGTGAGAGGCACGGTTGCCTTACCTCTGCATAGACCAGAGGGGCAGTTGCTCCCACTCATGGCACCGCCACTCCTGAGGGTGGAGGTAGCAGTGGTGTTGCTCTTAAGAGCCACCCACCCCGCAGCTGATCCAGGAGAAAGGAGGAGAGGTGAGCCATCTGGCAGGACTGACGGCCAGGCTGTGGCTCTCCTCCTCCTCCAGCTCCTTCAGGGAGACAGTGGGGTGGGGGCAAACCCTGGGGGCATGGCGAGGCAACCAACCGCCAACAAGCCCACACCATCTCTCTCCATGTTCAGGCAGCCACCGCCCAGGGGAGCAGGCAGTGGCAGCAAAGCAAGTTTTTGCAAAGGAGGAGGAGGAGAAACCAAAGGCAAGATCTCTCATTCAACCCCCCACTCCACCCCATCTAAACCCCCAAATAGAAAATCGCTCATCTTGCTGCTTTTTTTTTTTAATTTGCTGTTATTTAATTTTGCTTGGGATAATAGCCACCTGTCTGCCTCAGCCACCTTGCTTTGTTTGAATGTCAGGGCTTGCACACAGGCGCACACATAGCTGCTGCTGCAAGAACTTTCCACAGATAGTAGGTGATTTATCACTAAGCATTAATTTAAGGGAAAAAATGGTTACAAACCCATTGGCCATACAGTGGCCAGGGTGCCCCAAACCCTGGCGCGTTTGCAAAGTAATAAATTTACAATAACTTTCACATATGCCAAAATGATAAGAATTGAAGCTATACAGGAATTGGTACGTTTTAAAACAACTATGCCAGCAAGGTGGAGACAAAAATGATTGGCTGTCCAAATGAATCAATGTTTCCAGTGTGAAATTTATAAAATGATTTAAATAACAGCAGAATCAATGTAACTGGGGTTCTTTCGGGACATGTGATTGAGTCCAAAGTCACATGTGACTTGATGGCCTATAACATCAAGCATTAATTGATTTTATACTGTATAACCTTACATTTCAGTGTTTTGCAACTCTAAGAATCTATATAGAGGGGCATTTAATGGGCAATATACCAAAGAAGTACATCATTCTAAGAACCAGAGTATTTATTTTCATCGTAATTCAAATTGACATGTCTAGAGATTTTGCATAGTACAAATAGCACACAATAATTCAGCTGCTCTATGGAAATTTGTATTCACAAAGGACAAGTGTTTATGGCTTAAGGCACTGCATGTGTTTCAAGAAAAAAAAACAATAACTCTGCTTTTATGTGTGGTAGCTGTATGTATTCAATGTACTAATGTATGGATTGAAAGGATTTTGTTAGAGCAGATCTTGATTTCTGTGAGTGGATAGCTAATGTGATGCTGGGCTTCAAAACAAATAACAATCTGCTTTCTAAAATAAGGGTGGGTGACACCTTTCTTAGATAACTAAATTATATATATGTAAGTAAGCTTTTGAGTCCTGCAGTGGTTTTCTTCAGGCTGAGCATTGCAGAACTGGGGAGGGTAAGAGCCAAAGCTTATTTTTAATTTGATCTTTGTTAACTAAACCAATGAACTAGCTCCAGACTAATCACAAGCCCTGCTTTGGTCCACCCCAAATCAGCCAGATTCTGGGTAGCTCTAACTTCCAAAAGGGGGAATGAGTCTATGGGGGCTCAAAACTGTCCTTGCTACTGCCCTCTAGTTTTGGAAGAAGACGCCGTTCACTGGTTGGTCTGTACCTCAGCTTCAGGTTGGTGGAGGAGATTAAATTGCCTCAGTCTCCTAAACCTGTCACAGCTGTGTTGAAATAGGCATCATTGGGGTAGGATTAGCAGGAAGTTGCTGGCACCTTCTTTGTGTATATGGCACCCCTCAGCCATTGAAACACAAGACTTGCAGAACCGCTTTAGGTGGTTTGGGCTGGGGCCGCTCCAGCACTTCTACCCAGGTCTCTCCTTCATTGTCATCTCTTACCTCCTTCTTCTTCTCCTCAGCAGCCCATTTCCCCTTCCTGCTTTCTTCATCTCCTCCCTCCCTTCCAGTTCCTTGTAACTTTGTGTCTTGCCCTGAGCCTCATTCCTTCCAGAACAGTGGTTCCCAACCTTGGGTAATCCAGATGTTCTTGGACTGCAGTTCCCAGAAACCCTGTCCAACTCAGCTAGTGATAAAGTCTTCTGTTTTAGAATGTTCCTTGCCCTTTGGATGCTCATGGCAAGCCCCTCAATCATTTTCTCATCCTCCATTTTTGTAGGTGAGTCTATCGGGGTTGCTTCACTGTCTGCAGCATAGCCATTTTCTGGGGTAGGGTGGCCCAGGAAAGATCGCCCTGAGGGTGACTGGAGTGGACGACTCTAAGGTCAACCTGATACTGGGACCCTCTGGAATCCTTTCATAGTATTTAATTTACTGTAGTACTACTTCATTGGTCACCTCAATACATAATACTTCACAGAAAGTTCTTCCTTTGTGCAGGTAGATACTGGGTACAGGTAGATAAAACCCATAGTCACTTATTCAGTGAAATCTTTCAAGCTTCTTCTAAAGCCAGGGGGGGAAAAAAAGACATTGCCATGGAAATTATTGCTTACATGGGAGCTACCACAGAGCAAGTCCTATCTCTGATACTCAGTAGCATAACAGCTTTCAGCAAGGCCTCTACTGCTAGTTTTAGGGCTTGGGAAGGTACAAGTGAATGTAGACAGTCCTGATCACCTGCTTCCATAGCGTATAGTGCATGAAATCATAACATTAACCATCTAAATTGGGCCCTGAAACAAATGGGCAGCTGGCATAGCAGGTACAGATGAAAATTTCTGACCTGGTGGCAAGGTTCCCTCTAAGCTGTGTGCATGCACACAACTTCACCTCCCTCCGCACAGCTTTCTTCCTCCTCCGCACAGCAATCACGTTCAACCCCTTTGGTTCCAGTCATGACAAAACCCTGTGCAGGGGGGCCGGAGTTGTGCATGTGAGAGGCGGACACCCCCCCCCCCCAGTGGTGCTAAAAACTAGAGGGTACGTTGCTTGGTGGGAAGTATTCTTGCTCCCACAGTCTGCACCTGGTGAAGCTTCCAGACCATCTGTCAGGGCATTCCCATATATAGCATAGTAATATAAAAAATGCATGTATCACTGATGTGAGGTCTGTGTTTCTCAGAAAAAGCTGTAGTTAATAAAGCAAGCAAAGAGCCCTATGGTACCAATGACCCCCTCCATAAATGTGCCTCCATTAAAAGTAGAGGTCAGGACTGCATAAAGGTAAAGGTAAAGCTTCCCCTTGACATTTAGTCCAGTCGTGTCCGACTCTAGGGCGCGGTGCTCATCCCCGTTTCCAAGCCATAGAGCCAGCATTTGTCCAAAGACCGTTTCCGTGGTCATGTGGCCAGCGCGACTAGACACGGAACGCCGTTACCTTCCCACCGAGGTGGTACCTATTTATCTACTCACATTTTTACATGCTTTCGAACTGCTAGGTTGGCAGGAGCTGGGACAAGCGACGGGAGCTCACTCCGCCGCGTGGATTCGACCTTACGACTGCTGGTCTTCTGACCTTGCAGCACAGAGGCTTCTGCGGTTTAACCTGCATCGCCACCACGTCCCTAAGCGCCACCACGTCCCTTTTCCAGGACTGCATACACGGTCTTTAAGAGGAAAGAACAATCTAGGACCAACTATATGGCATCTTCCAGATTCTCAGACTTCCTGACTGTTTGCATTCCCACTTTTCCTGGACTAATTATTCACCCTTGTCCACCTGAAAGCTGCCTCTAAACACAAGGTCAGGACTGTACTGCCTTCTTGGATGTAAAAGCTGGAAAAGCCCAGGATAGAGGTGGGCTGAGTGCCATCCATATATTGCAAATGCCTCAACCCAAATCTATGAATGCCAGGTTGAAAAGGTTTTACTACTATATGCCCTGAAGCCTGTCCCAGTTCATTCAGCTTGAGATATCAGTTAGGTGTTCGTTCCTCATAAAGGATTTGATCATATGCTGCCTTGCTGGAAGCAGTTTCACACCAACATTTTTTCTGTCTTTGAAGCCAAGCTTAGTCTGATTCAGCAGAGAATTCTGAGAATTATAATTTTCTGTAACTGATAGTGTTTGTGGTAAAGTCTAACTCATGCAACATATTTCAATTAGCTTAGTTTGTAAGGTCCCCAGATGACACATAATTGAATTTTGTGTTTTTGCTGGAAGAACACTGTAGAAATAAAGGAGCTCTGTCTTCTTAGGTTTAAGTAGCCAGTTATTAAAAAGTTATTGGATTGAACTCTCCAATACAGAGAAGAATTTTGTTTGGAGGTGAATACCAGAACGTTCCAAAAAATAAGATCCTTGGTAAAAGAATTGGCCACAGCTGGATGTCTGTTGTTTTACTGTCTGGGTTTTGCTACTAAACAAGGACTTAATAATAAAAGTGGAATTAATAATAAATACAACAACTTTCTTCTTGTTAGGAATTATTGTAAAGAAGTATCCAAAATTAGTGATGGTCTTTTAACTAACAGACAGTATTGCAAAAATTCTGCTATTCTTAAGGTTGTATGCTGAGTGTTAAAACAGAATCTCAGATGGTAACCTACTTGTCATTCCATATTCCAGAGATATATGTGACCTTGAAATGGGAAAATATCAAATTCTACCTGGTTAGTAACTTTAGAGTACAGTTTAAACTCATTAGTGTTAGAATATTTATCTTGTTGATGTACAATAGTTTTACTAGCAGATAATTTTGTCTTTTTTTAAAAAACTGGACAGTTTGGTGACTTCTACTAGGATTTTCTAAAAGTCACAGAGTTTGAAATTATGGGATCAGGTTTGACACTGGGGAATTCTGTTCATCTTAAATCTTCTGCAACTTGTCTGAAACAAGAAAACAGTGCTGTACTAAGATCTGATCAACATCAAAAAAACTAAAAAACTAAGATCATGGCCACTGGTCCCATCACCTCTTAGCAAGTAGAAGGGGAATATATGGAGGCAGTGACAGATTTTACTTTCTTGGGCTCCATGATCACTGCAGATGGGGACAGCAGCCACGAAATTAAAAGACGCCTGCTTCTTGGGAGGAAAGCGATGACAAACCTAGACAGCATCTTAAAAAGCAGAGACATCACCTTGCCGACAAAGGTCTGCATAGTCAAAGCTATGGTTTTTCCAGTAGTGATGTATGGAAGTGAGAGCTGGACCATAAAGAAGGCTGACCACTAAAGAATTGATGCTTTTGAATTGTGGTGCTGGAGGAGACTCTTGAGAGTCCCCTGGACTGCAAGGAGAACAAACCTATCCATTCTGAAGGAAATCAACCCTGAGTGCTCACTGGAAGGACAGGTCCTGAAGCTGAGGTTCCAATACTTTGGCCATCTCATGAGAAGAGAAAACTCCCTGGAAAAGACCCTGATGTTGGGAAAGTGTGAAGGCAAGAGGAGAAGGGGACGTCAGAGGACGAGATGGTTGGACAGTGTCATCGAAGCTACCAACACGAATTTGACCAAACTCCGGGAGGCAGTGGAAGACAGGAGGGCCTGGCGTGCTCTGGTCCATGGGGTCACAAAGAGTCGGACACGACTTAACGACTAAACAACAACGACTAAGATCTGAATATCCACATTATGGTGTGTACCATTATCAACAATTCCATTAAAGAGAACTCCTTTGCACATTTTTTTCCAGCAGAGACATTAGTTGAACTTAATATAGCTGCACCTAGACAAGTATATCTACTTGAAGTAGTGAATAAGAAATAAGGCAGATCATCCTGGGGTCTCACAGAATTTACTGATAGGTTTTCTGTGTTTGAAGAGGCAAAGTGTCTTAGAATGTAAAGTGCAAGGACATTTTCATTGCTTACGGTGTTTGTTTGTTTGTTTGTTTCCATCTCGCCTTTCTTCCCAAAAGGACCCAAGGTGGCCAGTTTAAATATTGCCCAAAACATACCTAATACAGCTAAAACAACTGAGCTAATAGAACAATAAAACACAATGACACTAATCAGATAATATACAGACATTAATACAGACACCAAACATTAAAATTCAAATGCTCAGTCTTGAGTATTGTTAGAGCAATTAGGGATGCCCCTCTTTTCTTTTTTCTTTTGGACTTCAACTCCCAGAATTCTCCAAGAACTCCACAGGCAGAATTCTGGAAGTTCCAGTCCCCAGACCCACACCTTCAGACAGCTGGAGCCTAGCCCTGCGAGGCTACATTCTAGGCTTTCATCTCCTGCTTCCATGCTTCCTGAGTACTGTGGTTCTTTGGAAAGAGCTACACTATAGAAATTTAAAGGACAATAAGACTATGACGTGCAGGAAGCATTGCAGCATTTATAATTAAGCATTTAGCTAAATAACCTAAACTTTAATCCAAAAATAGCTTTATCAGAACCTAACAAGACACAAAAGTGAACTCCGATGCAGTATTAATACTCCATCTGACCCAAACCCTGCTAGGGAATAGGCTTATACTGTGGATGCTCTTGTGAATCCAGACCTCAACAGCAGTTTTTTACCTTGACATCGAATGAAAAGCATATTTCTTGAGTTAAAGCTTGAACATGGCCCCATTCCAGATGTGATATCATAATGTTGAAGTATATGTACAGTGCTGCCTCTTTTTAACCTACTCTGGGTACCTTTGGGCTTAAAATGGAAATCAGTGATTGAGATTTTTCTTTACCATCCAAATCATCAAGACTAGTGTAACAGACAGTGCAACTCAACAGTTTCCTAAGAGTATCGCAGCAGCCAGACCTTTATGTTTTAGTAATGGTGCAACCAGTCCTGTGAGAGAAAGAGGTTGGTAAGATTTAACTGCTAAATAGGGCTTGTCTATGAATGGAGATAGATAGAATTCACCTGTGGATAAGTTTAGGTGGCCTGAGGGCAGGCAGAGGTAATCTCAGGACTCCTTCAGGTTCAGAGAAAGGAACAAGAAAGTTAGTGGAGTTGCTTTTGAAGTGAATGGAAAAGCTGTTTACTCATTCCAGGGAGAACTGACTTTTAGTAAGCAGTGTAATGGTAAAAGGACAAGAAAGCCTGGCTTGGGATCAGTAGAATCTGAACCCTCTGAGAGTTGTTAAGACTGAAACATTGAATCTATTGAGTAACAAATTATGTGCCTACTGAAACAGTACAGCTTTAACCCTTAAGGAGTTCCTTGTCATGCAGTGGTTAAATTGCAGTACTGCATCTAAAGCTCTGCTCATGGCCCGGGTTCAATTCCAGGTAGGCTGGGGTTGACCTCGCCTTCCATCCTTCCGAGGTCAGTGAATTGAGTACCCAACTCACGGGGGAGGGGAGTTAATTTGTAGCCTGCATAATTAAATTGTAAACCACCCAGAGAGTGCTTTAAGTGATATGGACTGTAGTTCATGTCTTCAGATGCATGATGTGTAGCCTCAGTAAACAGATATCTATATAACAATGAGAAGAGAAAGTAATGAAAATGCAAGAGGTCCCATGTGGTGATCGTCTCATCAGTGGTCTTATCAGCCCAGGAAATTACAGATATAAATCTCAGTTGCTTTTGTTAAGAGTTGTTCTGAGGTTCTTAGACTTGAACATTCAAGAATAAATAAGTCTGTTAACATCTCTAAATGGGAGAAAAGTCTTTGTTTAAGCCTGGTATAATGGAAGTGTATGGCTTATACTTCGTCTTGGATTGAAATCTCAGGGAGCAGATGGAATAGGCATACAGAAGTCACAAGCAGAGGAAATTTTCCTAGATAATTGTCATAAAATAAAAGATGAGCAGCAATAAAGACAAACCTGCATGGATGAGCTGATTAACTTGTGTAATATGATTAAGAGCATCAGTCCACATTCAAGCCAAGGGAGACAGAGCTGAGCCTGCTATTTTCCTTAGGAGCTTGTTGTCGAAGTACAATAGCAGCAAAAATACAGAGGTTTTGTAGTCAACGGGCATTTGTTTGTTTGTTTTTTAATTAGAATGATACAGCTGTCTTGAGCTGATTATATTCTAGAGGGGTACCATTTAAGTCACCAACAAGTGGAGTAGTCACCTTTGAGTTTCATATAGTTCTTTCTTTCTTGAGCATCCAGTCACCAAAGAGCAAGTCCATTTGGTCATCCCAAACAAATAGACAAACACATAGATTTCCAGGGAGAACCCCACTTACCTGCTAATTAACACAGTTGCTTCTCAGATGCAAGGCCCATTTTGGATATTGCTATTTTCTGTCAGAGTAGTTTTCAATCAAAATAGTAATAACATTAGTGATAAAAAGAGACCCTCCCTTTACCTTGCCTGTAGTGCTTGGTTTATTTGTTGTTATTGCATTACAAAAGCAATTTAGGGGGAAAGTAGTTCAAAAATACTAAAGCATTATAAATAGAAATTACCAGAATAACATCAATTCATAACTGTCTATCTTGGCCACATGATGAAAGTTCACTGTCCTGCTATATATGGAAGATAACCAATCCTACCTTTTCTGTCGTGAACAATCTGAAATCATCTCACAGTGATAATTTTAATTTCTGGTACAGGGAGTTTTGGTGCATATCATTCCTAGATAACGTCAAGGCTGGCTCAATAGATTATAACTTTTGGTTTTCTATCAGCAATAAAAATATTGCTCTACTGCTATCATTTGATTTGTTGTAATTAGGAACATAATTACTTTCAAGTATTGTTTGTTAAGGTGGATATCTAAAAACAGTTAAAAGTGCATCTTAAAATGTACTCACGATCATCTTTAGATTTAGATTTATTTATTTTTTAGATTAGGCATCCTTCAGTCTCGAGAGACTATGGTAACGTGCTCTGAATGGAGGACTTGGAATAGCGTCTATTGTTGCCTTAACTTGGTCTTAAACTGCCAGATTTTTTTTGCTAATTGAATACTTTGTTTCACATGTCATAGAAAACTTTCTTGTCTTTTAAGTTTAAGATCCTTTGCACCTAAAGGAAAGGTAACTGTATACATAGGGTTTAAAGATGGTCTTTATCATTTATATTTCTTAGATTTAGGAATCATGCATGGATCCACAACTGTGTTTTTCCATCAGTCTTCTACGGAGATCCCTGTGCCCAACACATCATTTAGTACATCATTCAGATATGAAGCTATGGGTAGATCTTTCTTTGGAGTCAGAGCCTGTATTCTCATAGTAGAGGCCATCTTGGTGGATGACAGTTGGTCCTTTTATCAAGTTGGTGTGTAAGGCTACCTTTTCAGCAGACATGGCCTTTAAGAAGGAAGATGACCATGTAGCAGATGCCCGTACTTAGAGATAAAGGAGCAGTGCTATGTATGTTAATAGTGATACTTGCATACTGAAATTATCAAGCATTTTGAGTTTGGACTGTTATGCACTAAGACGTTTGCTTTCAGAATCTGGGGACGAAGAGATAGTCCTGCCTTTATTGCTGTAATTTTATGAAAATCAAGGATGTTCCCACCTTGGGACCCCTCAGAACAGAAAAGAAACATAAACAGATTTTAACAACAACTCATGCTAATTAAATTAAGATACAAAAGTGTTAACAATTAAGAATGTATTTGTATTTGTATCTCCAAGGCATTTTGATTTGAAGTAAAAGGTATACGTACAGCTATGGTAATAGTGGTCTGAGGAACCCCATAGGGATTAATATTCAGAGTCATTCTCCATCCATGCCAACCCGTATACAGCTGTAGTGTTGTACAGCACTTTTATTACAACATACTTGATATTTGCATGTAAAATAATCATTTTCCAATGTATCTCATTAATAACAAAAAGCACAGTTGAATTCTTGAATTGTTAATGCTCTTAAATGAGGTTAGTAAATGGCTCTTTGCAAATAGAATTTCTGTGAAGACTCCAGTCAGTACACTTTTCATACTCAAGCTGTACATCTTTGCTGGTATGTTTCCTGCTTTTATATTTATGTATGAGTGTTTCCTTTGATAGCAACTGAGAACATTGGGTTGACTAAAGGCCTTGCACTATTTTAACAATAGATGTTTGTCCAGGAACAGTGGCTTAGCGTTGGCTGGTACCAGCTATCCATAGACAGTGAATATGGGAGTCAGGTTCAAGGAAACCAGCCAGTGTAAATAAGCTCCTGATTGTCGAGGCCTGTATTGCTTGCCCAACTAAGAATGTGTTAAAAGTAGTTTTGGAATCATTAATTCATGCTTTGTTGCTCAGTAACTAGCCAGGCTTTATGTGTATTAAAATTTTTAAGCTGCTCTTAGAAATGATCAATTGACATTTAAGCAAATATAAACAATCGGCAAAGAGATAAATAAATATTCTTGTACAAAGGCCAGATAATAAAATTAACGTAAAAATGTGTGAAGCAGACAGTGAAATTCATCTTTCCATTGCCCGTTTAACAAATGTGGCAGTCTTATATGATATATAAGTAGTCCATGCCAGCTAGCAAAAATAAAACTGGACATAGCAGAGAATTGTTTCTAATCCCATTGTTAAAGGTTGAACATATTAGGTGAGGTCAAAACCTTCCTGTTCCAGAAGGCTTTTAATTGAAATAATATCAACTGTGGGTCCTGATGGCAATTTTTAGAGTATCTATTTTAATTGTATTTTAATTGTTTTATCTTTTTATTGTATTTTTATTGTATTTTAATTGTTGTAAGCCGCCCAGAGACCTTTGGGTAGAGTGGGCGGCATATAAGTTAAATAAATAAATAAAATAAATAATAAATATTGATCCCTAAAGTCAGCATGCATGGTACATTCAATTTGAAAATGAACCATGTTCTGCACCTTGGAACAAGCTGCAGAGCAATGTATATTTGCACCTTGTTTCTCCACGTAACATCCCTTAACCTCTTTCACCTTCAGGAAGTTCAATCTGCATTTAGTCAAAAGTCATTAGAGTTTGTGGGAACTTACAGAGGATATGTATGGAGATACCTTTCCAAAAGGGAAAGAAAAACCTTTTTATATCCCATTGAAAAAACAGGTGCTATAGCAGTTTGGATATTGAGGTGACTCTCAGACATAAGCTGGAGTTCTCATACAATCCTTGGCATTTTGAAGTAATCCTATGAATGAACTGGAAGCTGGAAGGAGAAAATACTTAGAGGGCATAGTATCTTCTTCCCACTTGTGAGGGAAGTTCATATATGCTAATACAAACTCTTTTCTCCAACTGTTGGTCCTTGTGTAACATCATCCTCATACAGAAGGGAGGTACCTGTAAGTTTAGGGGAAGCCTAAGAAGTGCAAAAGTAGAAAAGAGAGGGGAAGGAGTCAATGGAGGCAGAAGACCACTAAAACAGCTCAGTGAGGACTGATCATTCTCAGTGGGCACAGACTGCTAGCTGACCATTAGTCAATGAAGGGAAAACAGGAAAATCAGATTGTGGAGCTGGGTTCAGTAAGGGTATCTTGAAAGAATACTGAACTGGATTAGTCCACACTGCAGTATTTTTTGTTGCAGGCTCACTTGTAATTAACAATATTGAACTGGAGGCTCAGCATGTTTACATTATGAAAGAAAAGCATTACTTAATAGTAGAGTTGTGATATGAGGCTCTGTGAACAATGGCTGATAAATCTGTGAACAAACATCTAGATAGTTATGTGATATCCATGTGATTTGCATCATGGAACTAACAGGGAGGACTTCCATTTGACTCAGTCACTGGCATGAATCCATGTATATTTCAGTATATTGAAACTGAATCTTAAATTTATTTGTATTAAGGAGTTGAAGAACCTGAGGTTCCCATTCTTTAAAAACCATTCTCTATTCCTCATAACAGTGTCAGTGATCTTCATGTAATGAATCAGTAGATTATCTTGTGACACTGCAAAATTAGCTGTGTAATGTCCCTTGTTTGTTTCTGTGTGTGTAATTGAGAGTCATGAACATAACTCTGAGCCAAGTCTGATCTTGAACTCTATCCAGTCTGAGGCAGCAGCAGCTTGGTTTGGCATGCTTTATGACCAGTGTTTCTAAGAGTGTGGTGTCAGCATATTGGTTCATGGCTGACAAAATCTGATACAGACTAATGATAAATAAATGCAAGACCAGGAGTATGCCACATAATTCTTCTGCATTTGGCAGCTTTCCTGTCCAAGGTTAATTTTAAAGACTTTGGTAAAAACATTTTTCTGCACTGTCTTAAGTACAATACACGAGTTGCAGTTATGCTGGAGGGTTTATTATGTTTTATATAAAGTTCTCCGTCACTTGATTTTCACCTTACGGCCTTTCAATAAATTTCACAGTCAACTGTGTTGCACAGCATATGAGCCAAATTAAGACAGCATGATATACTTTTCACTGATAACACTGTTTTGTATTAACTTACTTATAAACAGTGGCAAGCGCTGTACATCTATTTTTGGCAGTGTTTTTGACATTTTACAGGACACCTCTACCTTTTAAATGCAACAAATTGTGCTTTACCTCTACCCATAAAGTACCATGTTTTCTCCTAACTACAAGTCTTCTCTTAATAAATATGCAGAGAGCCAGGCTGAAAATCTCCTCCTAAAACCAACTAAGGATGCAATCCTGTGCAAACTTTATTTTGAAGAAGCTTCATTGAACACAGTGGGACTGAATTCTGAGTAGATATATCTAGAATTCCACAACCAAAGTCAGTTTACTGTATATGGGACTATTGAGAGCAAACCTACTGGCTACCCATAGGCTAGTACTGATATACATAGGATGTTATTGCTAGAGATCACTATTTTCAGTAACAGATCTGGGTTATGTATGTAGAGGAGCAGAAAAATAGACCATATATATCTGTAGAAAACAATAGCAAAAACGTCTCATTTTAGTTAGACAATAGCAAAGCAAGGACTGTTTAAATTCTTGCTTTTCTACTGCAAGAAAGAACCTGAGTCATATTGCTGGAGACCCAGGACAGAATATGAGGTAATGTCAGCTTTTGCACTCTGTGGCATGCTGCCACCTCTTGTATTGGGAAATGGCTGGCTGTTGACTTGGTATGAGGCACAAACACCATCTGCCTGATGGGACTGTATAGATAGATGTGTCCTCCACTCAGATCTTGCACTCAGAACCATTGCCTTCTCTCAGCAAGAGGAGCTTCTTGCCATTGGGGAGCAGGCACATACCATTCTTAATGCTTGGCTGGCCCTCTCTGAATTGCATGCTGTTCCTGTCGTCACCTCATATTCTGCCAACCATTGTTCAAATGAGGAAGCCCCAGAAATGGAATGCAGCATGGTTCAATAGGAAGTTTGGAATCCCTGGCGGAAAATGATGAAAATAAAATGTTAGTCATTGCAGGAAGCCCTGCAGGATAGCTCAGTGATTTTGTTCTCTGGCTGTGGAGCCAGAGGTTGGGAGTTTGATTCCCCACTGTGCCTCCTTAATAGGAGCTGGACTTGGTGATCGATAGCATCCCTTCCAGCTCTGCAGTTCTAAGATGATGATGATGACCCACAGTCACTCTATATTGCTGGGATTACTTTCATCTTTTTTCTGTCCTTAAGCTTCACTGTGGATATGCCCATCTATCTCACCCATTGCTTCTTACCCATCTGCCACCTCTGTGCTGTTTTGTCCCCTCCCTGGGCAGTTGTTAAAAAATATATACAGCTAGTCTTGGTTGTGCACCTTTTAAGTATACTACTACCACTGAATGTTATGTTTACCTGTATCAGGAATATTCAGTGGTCAGATGCACTCGCTTGTGTTAGGTTAACGTATCAGCCAACAAGAGCAGCAGTAGCGCTGTTTTGCATTTTAGTATTTCAAACAGTAAATTACTAGAAGGCAATCCTAGTAATTATTCCATCAATTCTGCTGGTTTCATGAATTCTCCCAGCAAACCAATACCTGTTTTTAAAAAAATGTTGGGAAAATCCATGAAATCAGCAGAATTCATGGAAGAGTTGTGAGAATCTTGCTCTTTAAAAATTTGTGATGTTTAAAACAATGAATTGATTTTTTAAAAAATATAAATATATCAAATGGCTGTTATCATTTATTCACCTTGTGCTTGTGGGTCACTCCATCTATTGTTTGAATCAGAGCAGCTTTAGCCAACATTAATGTACAATATACACAATAAATAAATTATTTAAAATATACATTTATCACTCTGTTTCCTATACAATGGACAGGACAGACACACTCTTTATGGGAATATATTGCTCATATTTTATCTTCCTGTTCCATTCTTCATGTGGTCAGGGATGCGGCTGAGTTTTCTCCATCATAATGGGAACATGTTTCTCAGTTACAGTTGGCTGTTTAAGGACATCTTGGTGAATGCTTGCTACTTTTGTGTGTTTATGTGTGTGGATGTCACTGACCTAGTATTGTTCTGAGACCAGCGCTGGGCTGAAAACAACAGAATGAAATTCAACATGGGATAAGTGCAAAGTACTGCATCTAAGAAAAAGAAACCAAACACACAGTGACAAGATGGGAGATACATGACTCAGCAATACTATGAGCAAGAAGGATCTTGGAATCACTGTAGATTACAAGCTAAATATGAGCCAACAGTGTGATGTGGCTACAAAAAAGGCAAATGCTATTTTAGGCTGCATTTACAGAAGTATAGTCTCCAAATCCCATAAGATACCAGTTCCCCTCTATTCGGCACTGCTTAGGCCTCATCTTGATTACTGTGTCCAGTTCTGGACACTGCACTTCAAGGATGCCAACAAATTGGAACAAGTTCAGAGGAGAGTAACAAGGATGATGAGGGGGCTGGAAACCAAGCCTTATGAGGAAAGACTGAATGAACTGGGCATATTTAGCCTTGAGAAAAGAAGATTGAGGGTTGATCTGATAACACTTTTCAAATACTTGAAAGGCTGTTATTCAGAGGAGGATCTGTTCTCAGTCCTCCCTGAGTGCAGGACACGTAACAATGGGCTCAAGATGCGGGAAGCCAGGTTTCAGTTGAATATAAGGAAAAGCTTCCTAACTGTTACAGCAGTACTGCAGTGGAACCAATTACCTGGAGAGGTGGTGAGTGCTCCAAAAGTGGAGGCATTCAAGCGAAATTTAGACAACCACCTGGCAGATTTGTCTTTTGATTTGTATTCCTACACTGAACAGGGGGTTGGACTCAATGGCCTTATAGGCCCCTTCCAATGTCATGATTTGATCATTCTATCATAAGACATGTTGTATCTTTCTTTTTCCAGCTGTTCTGTTCCCCACCCCACTCCGAATTTGGGCTTAAAGACTGAGGGAAAGTGTGGGAGCATTGATGGTATGTTGCCACCAGTTAATCATAAATACATCTAATCTCTTCTGATTTCAGAAGCTGAGCAGGGTCAGTCCTGATTAATACTTGGATAAGCTACCATGAGGAAATATGAAGTGTATTTCCAGAAAAGGCTGGGAAGGAGTCTTGTCTGATAATCTGAGGAGCCTCTGCCAGTTCAAGTTAGTGATGCTAGGCTTGATGGACCAACAGTTTGTCTCAGTAGAAGGTAGATCCCTATCTTCTTGTGTTCTAAATAAGCACAGTTTGTGGCATTGCATAATATCATTTCTGGCCGTCCTTTTTCTTTTTATGTGGGTTTTATTAGCTTATATAAGAAACTTATTAAAAAGAAGACAAACCATGAAATCAAACAATACAGCATGTCTGTTAAGACATCATTTCCCAGTGTCCTCTTTGTGGAGTATGAACCAACATAAGATAAATGAAATGAAATTTAATTGAATTTATTACGATCAAAGATCAGCATCAAACAAATTTTACAGTACAAAAGAAAACAGATCTGGCAATGTACGTTATGCCAAACACTGTATCCACAAACATAAGACAGAGATTTGTTTGGGAAGGAAAATGAGCATTTAAGGGAAACACACCACATGCCAAAGAATCAGACCAATGGACTTGGCATGAATGTTGGGAGAAGAGTAACCAACGTGATCTTTTTTATAATGTGCATTTGTCGAACACTTGCCAAAGGGAAGAGTGGAGAAATGAAAGGCCTCATAGCTTTCTTCCTGAAGCATTCCACATACACCCTGTCCAGTTTTTATAGCTGGTGTACAAAGAGTACACAATCAGTCTGTGATCTAGGGGATCTTTCTCAGAATGACTCCCACTGCTCCTAAAAATTAACTGTATGCTATCTATGGTCTTTTACCAGAGTGGTGTGCAGCTTGTGGTATGAGACAGCAGATGGCAATCTTGTCAGACTAATGGGAATGTTGATCCCTCTAGAGCAGATGCCAACACATGTTGTTTTCCTGCTATGTTTCATGTAGATGCACATCCAAAGTGCATGACATCTGCAATCCAGAAGACAATCCTCACTTATGATTCTACATCTTTGTATGATTCTCCCTTGGAAGCAAACCGTGCAATGGGAACAGTTTGGGCACCAAAGTATACTGAGGCTAATCATTAAAGATGGGCATGAACCACCAAACTGGCAGTTTGTGCCGGTTCATTTTTCAACCAAACAGGTACTCAGCACTTCCCAGCCCTGCCTCCTCTGGTGGGCATACACTCAGAGGGAGCGCCTGGAGGAGACGGGGCAGGGAAGCTGGGGTACTCACCGGAGGAGGTGGGGCTGAGAAGTGCCGAACACTTGTTTGGCCAAAAGAATGAACCAGCACAAACTGCTGGTTCAGTGGTTTGTGCCCTTCTTACTAATCATACATGCAGTTGCTTAGAATGAGTTAGGTACAGGCCTGAATTTCTGTAAAGGTTGCCCTTGACATTTAGTCCAGTCGTGTCCGACTCTAGGGCGCGGTGCTCATCCCCGTTTCCAAGCCATAGAGCCAGCGTTTTGTCCAAAGACAGTTTCCATGGTCACGTGGCCAGCGTGACTAGACACGGAACACCGTTACCTTCCCACCGAGGTGGTACCTATTTATCTACTCACATTTGCATGCTTTCGAACTGCTAGGTTGGCAGGAGCTGGGACAAGCGATGGGAGCTCACTCTGTCGCGTGGATTCGATCTTACGACTGCTGGTCTTCTGACCCTGCAGCACAGAGGCTTCTGCGGTTTAACCCACAGCGCCACCACGTCCCATAGTTTGTGTTTTCTCCTACCTGAAGAAGAAATGCCTAACAGCAGTAGTTTAGGCATTGATAGTCTCTAAAATATAAAACTGTAACACCCTCTACATAGGGCTCCTCTTGAAGACAGTATGGAAACTTGAGGAGGTCCAAAATGCAGCTGACAGACTGATCACAGGTGGCAGCAGATATGAACGCATATCTCCAGGCTTGGCATGCCTTCGTTGTCTCCCTGTTAGTTTCCATGCCCAGTGCAAATTGCTGGTCATGACCTATAAAGCCCTTAACAGTTTAGGTCCTTGATATTGGGTGGAACATCTCTTCCACAAAACAGCTACTCGTCCCACCCACTCTTCACAGTCTGTGATGTTAAAAATGGTGACACGTAAGGACGACAAAAGAGTTAATACCAGGAAGTGAGCTTTCTCAGTTGTGGCCCCTTCCCTATGGAACAAGCTTCCAACAGAGGTTCGTCAGGCACCATCTCTCTCAGTTTTCAGGAAATTCATAGGAACAGTATTATTTAAAGTGGCCTTTTATTAGTGCTTTTAACCAGTGACCTGAGATATCCAAATTTGATTTGAATTGTTTAATTTTATTCAAATGTAGGTTTTTAGCTAGTGACAGTGTTTTATTTATTTTGTTTTATGGTATTTATTGTATAGTGTATTTTGTGCTGTTGATTTTAATGTAGTTTGTCATGTTGTGAACCACTGAGAGTGTGTTAACACCATGGGGCGGCATACAAGTTGAAATGAGAGAGGGAGAGAGAGAGGTATGTGTGGAAATAAATCCACATTCTTTGGTTCTTTAGAAGCAAAGTTTGATAAGGTGGCCAGGCTTAGTTAAATAACAAATACAGTGGACCCTCGACTTACAGACGGCTCGACCTGCAGACTTTTCGAGTTACAGACTTCTCTGGCCGCAAAATTTAGGTTCGACTTGCGGCCGGAGAATCGACCTACAGACTGGAAAATCAAACAAAATGGACCAAAAACGGCCGGTTACAGATTAATCGGTTTTCAATGCATTGTAGGTCAATGGAGCCTCGACCTACAGACTTTTCGACCTGCAGCCACCGTTCCAATACGGATTAATTCCGTAAGTCCAGGGTCCACTGTATGCAAACCTTTTGTTGTTGTTCTTGAGTGTTGGGACATTTACTGTATATCAATGTATTTTAAACCAATCTTCTATGGAGATGTTTTAAGTAATTATTTTTACTTAAAACAAATCAGTTGGAAAGATGCAGAATTGTTATATCTGGTAATTACTGCCTGATATGCAATTATGTCAACTCAGTATGTACTTCTGTTTACTTATGTAGCTCAAGAGGCTTTTTCGCCAGTAGGTGGTGCTTACACTACTTCCTTGTCTAAAGATTATGTTTGAAAAGTAGTGCATAAAGATCCTTCTTTATCATCTCTCTGAGATGAGAATTGGGGCTGTGGTTTTGCACAGCTCTGGTTCTTTCTGGAGGGATGGACTCACAAAATGTTTCTGAAGGACTTCTGTTTTTGGACGTGCACTTGAAACCACTGAAAAATATCATCCAGAGATTTAATGTGAGATGTCATCACTATGCAAATGACATGTAACTCAGCTCTACTTCTCTTTTCCACTATCTAAATGGGGGAGTGGAGGGAGATTAACTTTTTGACAAGTCAGTGAACAATACTGGAATGGATGCCGTTTAAAAAAACCTGGAATTTAATCTGGATAAGAAGGAAGTTGGTCTATCAACTAATCTGGATGAAGGGTTAAATCTGATTGAGGGCTCAACTACATGCACACTTTTCACTGCATATGTTAGGGTTTATTCTTAAACCACACCCCTGGCAGTTTCTGCTACTGATATCATTGTAATAGTCCTCACAGGAGATGATGAATTGTATCACTGCAAGAGTCCACACTGCATAAAGGTTTTCACCAGGATCACCACAGCCCCCAGTTTCTTAGTCCATTCCCTCCTTTCTTCCTTGTTCTCCCAAAGAAAACACAACTCCTTCTCCTCTGTACTCCCTCTCCATCTGCACCCCCTTGCCCAGCTGCTTGCTCAGAGTTCTGCCCATGACCTCTGGACAATCTTTCTCCTCCCCTCCCTCTCATGATTTTGCTTTCCTGGCTTCAGCTCATGTTTCCAGTGGCCTGATGCTTGAGGTAGCTCCCTCCATCCGTTGAGAGCTGCGAGAAAGTTCAGTTTGGGGCATGGATCAGAAAGCAAGTGAATGAGAGAAGTAGGAGTAGGAATTCTCTTGTGCCAAGTTGTGAATTAGAATGAGACAGCCAGTAAGGTTCTCTCCCCCAAAGTATCTGGGGCTTCTTGGATCGGGGAAAGGCAAGCAGATAGACAGGAGAGATGGGCTCACCCTGGGTACAGCAATGGAGGGCGGACGAGTTGTCAGGGCTGCAGGGAGCTGTCCTTGTCTCGCCCCATTGCTGCTCTCAAGTGGTCCCTAATCACCTATCGTCTTTGCTGCTCAGGGTTACTGTCATGGCTGCTGCTGTTTCTATAGCACTAACTGCTCCCCCACCACCACCCCTCTTAAAGTGCAGCAGCACCTATACAGTGGTGCCTCGCTAGACGATGTTAATCCGTTCCACGAGGATCGCTGTCTAGCGAAAACATCGTCTAGCGAAGCACGTTTTCCCATTGGAATGCACTGAAATCGCTTCAATGCGTTCCAAGGGAAAACTCAGTCGTCTAGCGAAAATCTCCCATAGGGAAACCTCGTCTAGCGAGTGAGGGTCCCCATAGGAATGCACTGACAGCTGCACTGACAGCTTTTGACCACTAGTCGGCGCACTCCTATGGGGAAACCTCATCGTCTAGCGAAATTCCCCATAGGGAAACATTGTTTTGCGAAGCGCAGTAGCGCTCGCAAAAAGGCATCGTCTAGCGATTTCCTCGTCCTGCGAGGCAATCGTCTAGCGAGGCACCACTGTATAGCACAGTGGATCAGGCAATCCCGCATGCCAGAAAATGGAGAAAAGCAATGCTAGCTGAATCAAGCAAAATAAAACTACACCTTCTGGCTGAACAAAGAGACGATTCCTACTGAAAAGAAACAGTTCCATACTGGATTTCCCTGCATTAATGTGTAGTCACTATTTTATAAGATTTGATTTTATCCCTGCCAAACCTGACACAATCTGTAGGGTAAATAGCCAATATACAGTGGTGCCTCGACTTACGACCATAATCCATTCCAGAAGATGGACGTAACTCGAAATGGTCGTAAGTCGAAGCAGCATTTCCCATTGAAATGCATTGGAATGTGATTAATCCGTTCTGGCAAAATAAATAAATAAATAAAAGCACACAGCAAGCCCGGTCGGAAGGCGCTGGGGCTTTTAAAAAAAACAACCAAAAATAAACAGCAAGGCAAGCTCCGTCACTGGGGCTTTAAAAAAAACAACAACCAAAAATAAACAGCAAGGCAAGCTCCGTCGCTGGGGCTTTAAAAAAATAAAAATAAAAATAAACAGCAAGGCAAGTTCCGTCGCTGGGGCTTAAAAACAAACAAAACCCAAACCAAAAATAAACAGCAAAGCAAGCCCCAAAGGTGCTGGGACTGCAAAAAAACCCACACCCAAACCAAAAATAAACAAAGGAGCAAGCCCCGTCGCAAGGCGCTGGGGCTGCAAAAAAAAAAAAATCACCAAAAAACAAAACAACAACACAGCACAGAAACATACCCCCAGCCCAAAGCCACGCTGCAAAAACACCCAGAACAGTTTTTAAAAAGCAGAAAACAGCACCTTACCAGGCAGCCTTCTCCAATCGCACACTCTCTAACTGCTGGGGCGAAAGAGCTACAAAGAAGCAGCCTCTTCACCACCTACAGTTAGCAATTTGAATTTCCCGCCTTTTCCCCCTGCCTTTTTGTGTTCGTAACTGGAAGCTCCGGCCGCAAGTCGAAGCAAAATTTTGTGGCCAGAGCTGGTCGTAATTCGAAATGGTCGTAAGTAGGGACGGTCGTAAGTCGAGGCACCACTGTAGTCACCCTGACTCACAATACATCGAAACTCTCCTTTAAGTGCAGTTTTGCTGTTCTCTTGGTCATAGTGCTATCTGTGGATACTCAGAGCACATTTCAAGTGATGGCCTCATAATTATTGCAGATATACACAGCTTGATCACGTCTGGATTAAAAATAAATAAACTTGACAATATATTAATTCCCGTCTGAATTTGGTGCTTAAAAACATCAGCTGCTGCTGCTGTCAGGTGTGTGTGCATGTAATTGTAACTATATGTACATATTTTTGTAATATTATTAGCAGCTTGGGTAGGGCTGTGTGCCCTGAAAAATGGCTTGAAAGTCTTTTATATAAACAAGTAACAGAGATTTGTAGTTATATGAGACCAGGACATTTATCACAGCAGCAGAAGCAGATTTTATTTAATTTGTTTTCCTTTAATTAATTTAGCAAACATTTCACTTAGCAACCCTCCAGTACATTTCATTATTCATCTCTACAGAGACATATGCTGTGTCTTAAAAGGAAATTTATGATGAAATCTGTGAAATGCTGAAAATCACTCATTTTGTAAGGTTTTGTCATGTTCATTTTATGGAAACTGATTGTTTTAATACAAATTGTGGCTTTCATTTTGTTGTAATATTCACAGTATTTCTTAATATTGAACTGAAAACACATTTCAACATTTCATTTTTTGACTCATGCTTTTTCAGTGGTATTAATTATGTTAGCTGAATTGAAATATTGGATACAGACTCTCTATAACTCTGAATATTATTGCATGATTAGAGCAAGGAATGGATTGTGTTGCTGCCCTCACTGCTTTTGGCTTCCCTGGGACTTCTATCTGGCCATGGTGGAGATCAGGAATCTGATTTTACGCAGAGAGAATCCTTATGTAAAAAGGATATATATATATATATATATATGTAAAAGGAAAAAATTATTTTCACATGCATTACCAAAAGTGGCTACCAGAGACAATGCTATGTATTCTCCAGTAACAAGTATTCATAGCATGGTTCTGGTAATACATGTGAAAATAGTTTTTTCTAGATTTTTTTTCTTTTAATATTTTTAATGTTTTCAAACTGTGGATAAGTGAATCAGTGGATACTGATTCTGTGGATTGGGGGGGGGTTCCTACTGTAAATGTTACCATATGTTTGAGCAGAGTTTTAAAGCCATGCTTCCTGCATCTAGCTTATTGTCTTTGACTGCTTCTATTTCCTTCAGACAGACTCTAGATCATTGCCAAACATTATAAAGAATGTACAGTGGACCCTCGACTTACAGACGGCTCGACCTGCAGACTTTTCGAGTTACAGACTTCTCTGGCCGCAAAATTTAGGTTCGACTTGCGGCCGGAGAATCGACCTACAGACCGGAAAATCAAACAAAATGGACCAAAAACGGCCGGTTACGGATTAATCAGTTTTCAATTCATTGTAGGTCAATGGAGCCTCGACTTACAGACTTTTCGACCTGCAGCCACCGTTCCAATATGGATTAATTCCGTAAGTAGAGGGTCCACTGTAGACACAATGGTTTTTGGCAAAGTCTAGACTCCAAGTGATGGTACTAGTCATGTGCTGGTTTCTGACTTTTGTTTGTAATCACAATCCGTGTCAACCATGCTCCAGGCCAGCACAACAGAGTGAAGCAGCCTGCTTAGGAATGTATTGTAAAGGGTGGATGTGGGATACAAGAGCCAGGATGCTTTGTGTGGCCTCATGATAGTTACCACTGGGCTTTCACTACAGCCAAGACTTTTCCAGCTTGAGGAATCTGTGCTAATAATGGTTGTGACACTTTTGTGGAGAGAAAAAGAAACTGAAGGCATTTGGATGACATGGTGAAACATGCTTTCACTATGACAGATAAAATTGTGCAAGGTATTTGCCAGCCTACTATACACAAACAACTGTCATGCAGAGGAACAACTTGGCCCACAGGGGTTCTGGAGAAAGCTGCTCCCCTCACTGAAGCCCCAGCCCCATTTGATGCATTTCTCCCACTCTGTTTGGGTTTCCAATGGGAGCATGTCAGGGAAAAGCCCCATTCCTATATTTGGAGGAGGCAGCGAGATTCCTTCTGTCATTGCCAGTCAGCATTGTGACCATGATAGGGCAAACTGTGGTGCTATCTCTAGTTTGAGGCCCCACCTGTGTTCTTTGTTAGAAAATGAGCAAAAAAAAAAAAAGGGGGGGGGTGAATACTTGTGTTTGTAATCAGAGATAGCAAGGGTGTTCTCCATGCTGAGCGGGCTGTGGAACTTTGTGCCTCTCCTTGTACAGAGGGAGATGTGACGCCAGGTAGAGGGTGAGATGAATGGTATCAGATGAGAGTGAAGCTTGTAAGAGGACTCTACTTCCCATGAGGCCATCCAGTTTGTCAGCTTCATCCTTGGGGATAATTTGGCTCCTAGAACCAAGGCACTAGAGATGGGCTATTTGTATTCGTATCCCTGGGGATACAGCTGAACGCAGAGACTCCCCATCCCCCCTCCTTGCCAGAGTGGTCAGCTGCACAGGAAGGTGGGGAAGTGCCGGCTACACTGCTTCCACGACTGGCACAATGACATGGATGACACCCACGCGTGCTGCTCGGTGACCAGTGAATGGACCGACCAGTTCGGGAGGGAGGGTCAGGATCTCCACAGCAGCTGTGGCACCGATGTTCATATTTGTATCCCCAGGGATACAAATATAAATAGCCCATCTCTACAAGCCTCTTCCTCTCCCCTGAGTCTATTAGCAGAGCAAATGGCACCAAGCAGCAGGTAAGTTAACTGGTGGGTTCAGTTCTTGAAAACTGGAAAGTTTGTCAGCGGGCATTTTTTCTCTTCAGAAAGGAATCGTGTCCACACTTGCTTCTCTTGGAAAAGAAGAAGTACTGTATTTATTAGAGAAACACAGTGAGATAGGAAAGGTAACAAGAATCCTATTTTTAGCTAAGTAAGGTGGACATGCAGGGAGGCATAGCTGTCCCCTTACTTCTTGAGAATAAAGACAAGATGTCCCCTCGGTTCTTTCCCAGTGAGGGTCAAGAAGGAAATATAAGAAGGAAGGATGTGACATCAGCAGTCATAAGAATATCAATCCAGATTGAAGAAAGGTCAGCACAGATTAAAGCAAATAAAGAAGGTCCTTCTCTGCCTTTTCCTCCTCATGCAATGTGTCAGCTGAATTGCACCCAGTCACCTTCAACAGTCTTAAAGAGACTATGTTGTGAGATTAGCACAGGAAAAATAAAACCACCAGTTCTGCCACCACAGTCAAGCTAGAATGGGGGAAGAGGTTTCCAAATAAAATTTGAATGCCTTCTGCATATTTCTACTTGTACTTGGGGTTTAAGAAGTGCCTTTCCTATCTCCTTAACAATACTTCCTGTCTCCTTACCAAATTAATACTGGATTAATGTTATAAGTGCAAGCTACTACAGTATATTGTTTGCACTACTGCTATACCCACATTTGTGACCTCTCATAATTTTGGGTATTTAATTTGCTTAATGAAATGAACTCTGGTTCTGATTTGAAGGCTCTGATATGGAAGAATATATATTGGACCAAAATATCCAGTTTAACAGTGAAAATACGTGGAATGTTTAGTATAATCAATAAATAGTATTGTCCTTCTGTGATCAGAAACCTAAATATTTGGAAGAAGGAGAGAGAGTTGTAATTATGTTCATAGTTGAAGTTGGGGAAGATACCTATGGACAACTATCATTCTCTGGTGCCTCTGCACTACATGTAAAGCATGATGATAGGGCAATTGAAGTCTTAATTAGAAAGCATATGAAAAATAAAACAACTCCTTCTCTTAGTAACTGGAATGGTATTCTGAATTCAGAGTTAAATTTAACTCAGGAATGACCCAGTGATGAAAATACCACCATTGTTTTTAAATTTTCAACTGCCCCAAGAGCATTCTCATTTGGGAGATGTATAAGCATTTTCAATACATAGATAAATGTCACTCTTTGGAGCAGTAATTTGTAGAAGAGGACTGTAGGTTATATGAAAACAAAAGCCTTTTTTTAAAATAATGGATGTTATACCAATAGAGGGGGGGGGGGGTAGGTAGCTTGCCATACTGTACTTGATAGAATATGATCTACCAGTGCTGTCTACTCCTCAGCAATCTTATTTGCAATCCATAGTTGTGACCCCAAGTGAGCTTACTTGGGAGCTGCAATTTCATGGCCTTGTCTCCAGTTTGGCTCTTCCAGGAGAGGGCCTGACAATCTTTCCCGCCAGCATCAGCCTCATTGTTCCCCGTAAAGGAGCATTCAGTTTGCATTTGTCCTATTTAGCTGACTTTGGTAAAGGCAGCAGTTAACTTAGCAGAGCCACTCGCTTTGAGTTTTCCTTGGCCCCCAGCTCTCCTTTTGTTACTTAACTTCAGGGATGTTAGCAAGTCTTCCCCTCCGAGTCTCTAGTCCCAAGTCCCAAGGTTTGAGTCTCAGTCTTGATTAACTTGCCCCATCCCTGAGGCTTGGGATGGATGACTGGGACCCAAAGACTTGGGCCTCCTGCCGCACCCCCCACCATTGTGCACCTCATACTGTTGCACCCCACCACTACTGTGCAACCCCCTTGTTCTGCACCCCCCTACTTGCTCCTGCAGCCATGCCACCTTCCAAGCCTATGAACATAGCAGGCCTGAAAGGAAAGTGGGGTAGGCCCATGTTCCTGCGCAAAGACAGCGGGCCTGCCTGGCTTTCCTTCCAGCCCTGATGTCTGTGCAGGCCTGGAAGGCAGTGCAGTGGCAGCCCCTGCTGCACATCTACCCTGCTGTGCACCCCTGTTGCTGCTGCACTCCCCATTGTCACCCACCCCCTACCTGCTCCTGCCACTGCCACTGTGCTGTCTCTACACAGGCGCATGGGCCTGCCCAGCTTTCCTTCCAAGCCCACTCTTGGTAGCGGCAGCAGGAGTGGGGTGGCAGCAGGGGTGTGTAGTGGTGGCAAGGAACTCGACAATGTGACTTGGATAATTGTTTCCGAGTTGCGAATCAAGTCCAAGACATTAACAAAACTCTGCAACTTGAGTTGGGACTTAACTACAAGTTGCACGACTCGAGTCCCCAACCCTGCTTATCTCTTATTGCTGCTCTAAAATTCTGTGCCATAAATTCACTGACTCGTTTCGGACTGGTCACTTATTCTTCGTTTCCTTTGGTGTACCAGTCTCTTTTTTACTTACACAATTCAACATGTTTCTGGAGGATTGCTCCTAACAGTACAATTATGGCCTACATTGGTTGGAGGATGAGACTGTGCAGTTATATTTGAATTTGTAAAATAATGTGTTTCCCTCCAAAGCTTTCCTTGTGCAAATTTCCCTTGCCTTAAACCTTGTTAAGGGTTATATCGGTACATGTTAAGTACAGTTCACCATGGCCAAGGTTACCTCTAAACCAGAGTCTGTGAGTTGTTCTGAAGAGGAGATAAGGCTGGATATCTCCCTCACCTCCACTGCGTCAACTGGGACCAATTGCCATTTGTGTTTTCTCTTTCAGATCTGACTGTCAGTAGTCATTACACAGAACCATCTCTGAGAGGACAAGACCACAAAAACTGCTCCATTCGCTTAGCAAGAGCCATTGTCTGGAGTTGTGTCCAGTGCAGCCATTCCACCGGTGTACAGCAGAAGAAAAGTAAGAGAGAATTTCATCGAGCTTCTCCTACCCCATCTGGTCATCATTATGTAATCTCATTATATTACAGACTGAAAGAGCTAGTACATAAATAAACTTATTTTTTCTTTCCTTTCCTACTCCTTTTACATTATTCATAATGTCTTTCAGATTATTTGAAATGGGAACCATTTTCAGCAGAGGCACAGTATAAGGTCTATCATGCACAACGTTGGTTGTTGCTGCTGTTATGTTTAATTAAGAGTAGGGTAGGGGAAATTCATAGGGAAGTGATAAGAAGTGCTAAAAGTCCTGCTCCTTGAAGTGAGAAGAGTTTATGAAAGCATTCTTTCAGAGAGAAAGACTAAAAATACCTGTATTATGTCTGTTAATTAAAATGCTTGCCTCCTTAAATCCAGCTCAGCTTTTCTGATTTGCTTGTCAAACACTTGAATATTCCCCTCAAGTGTTTCATCCAGTGATGTGGACAGAATGTTTTCTACTGTTACATCCTTCCACAGGCAAAAGCATTTTTTAAAAGTACTGTCTTCTATAATTCCTTAGCAACACAATGAATGAATGCTATAAAAGTCAAGTTGGGCAAGTAGAATAGGTACAGTGGCTGTCACTTCTAAAACCAAAGCTTCTTTTCCCTAGGTGACTGTCCTGAGGAGGCACATATATTTATGTGCACAACTCTGTGGACATGCTTAGATTTATGTGTTACCAATTTCAATGCCTTGAGTTTCTCTTTCTCTTTTTTAATATTTATATGCTATGGGTATGTCATGTCTAAACATCCAAATACTCTTAGAATGTCATCTGTGTCATCTTATGGACAATCTCCATGAATTCTCACAAAAATGGGGGGGGGGGACCTTCCAGTGGGCCACCCCCTGTTTTTCTATGGGATTACATGGGACCCCATTGGTTCTGAGGATTACCTGGCAGAATTTCTCCCCCAATGCTTTTTAGAAGGCACAATGGGGCTACTGACTCAAATTGGGTGTTCTGAGGGCCACATTTTGGTTGCTGAGGTTAAAATGTAGCTTGTAGGTCATGTGTTGCTGACTTCTATCTTTAAAGTATTTACAGTGACTCCAGTAAAAATGATTTCACACTACAATTTAGGATTTAGAATTACAGTAATAGAGAGTTAGAAATACTGCGAGGCACATCTAATCCAACCCCACCCCCATCTTCTGATACAGAAAATTCTCTGATACAGCATCCCTTATGGGTGGCTCTCTAGCCCTTGCTTGACAACCTCTTACAAGGAGATTTTCACATTTTCTGAGGCAATCTGCTCGATATTTGAACAGCTCCAGTCTTCAGGGCACTTTTTATTTCTAATGATAAAATGTCCTATCTTGTAACTTTCATCCATTGGTTTGGGTTCTTATTTTGTAGAGCAGAAATAAACGTATCTGCTCCGTCATCTCTGACAGTCCTACAGGTATGCAGATGGCTATGATATTGTATCAGAACTGTCTCTTCTGCAACCATTAATTTTTTTTACTAAGTACTATGAACATGTAATAACTAATAACTGTGCTCAGTAATGCATGAGTAGTATAGTGGAATTTTTTTTCAGATTTCTTTTTTTCAGAAAGCATATTTGTTTGATTTGAATGGAGTACTTGAAGTCCAAATGGCTGAAGATAAGTCCTGCGAGTTTCTCTCCCAGCAAAAATTCTCCTTACCGTGAGAAGTGATGATGGTAGGATGAGTTTACAGATAGCAGAAAGGATTCGCTTTCACACTATATTCAAACAGGATAGGCATCCAAGTCATGGTGTCATACTGTACATTACAGATAGTCTGCAGTTAGAAGCTGAAATTGTTAGGGTTCCAGAAGTGTGGTTTCCATAACCTTTTTTGTTGTTGAGCACAAATATTTACAAACGGTGCCTGTGTAAATCCAGAAGACAAACTAGGTTGTTAGAAATGCCATCCTACATCAAAGTCACCCATCAGCAAATTCATAAAAAATTAGAAGACTATTTCAAAATTATGTCTAGTCATGGATGCCTACATTGCAGCATTGATGTAAAGATTATTGAGATATTTTACTTGGAACCATTTCAGTGCTTAAAAGCACAATATCAAGTACTAAGGATTTCACAGTTAGAACTCCTTTGCTTCCTACATTTATTAGTTTTATTTATACTTGCCAAAAAAAGGGAATCAAGGCAGCTTACAATTTTTTAAAAAGACAAATACAATTAATATACAATAAATTACAATATTAAACACTCAGTATGCATATTACATATTAAAACAACTGAATAAAAAATTTCAAACAAAGAAAAACAAATTTAAAAGATTTAAAAAGTAAATGTGGTCTGTTAAAATCTCCTCCCTCGCTGCCAGTCTGACTGCATAAAAGAATTTTGCCTGCAAGTGGAAGAACAACAGTGAGGCCTCCCTTGGGAGGGAGCTCCACAACCTGGGAGTAGCCATCAGAAATGACCTCTCTTGTGTCTGGTGGCAAGACTGAGAGAAGGATCTCTCCTGCAGATCTCATTCTCAGTGTAGTCTTGCATGGGAGAATGCACTTTTTGAAATAGCCTGGACTCCAGTTCTTAAGGGCTTTATATGTCAAAATAATTGCTTTGAAATCAGCCTGAAAATTGACCGGAAGCCAGTGAAGCTGTTGTAACAATGAATTTTAGTTCTCCTCTAACTAGGTTCAGGCAGCAGTTTGTTTATAGCATCCTAGAACTAGACTTCTTGAATACTGTACTTTCCAAAGGGAGCCCCATATAGTGTGGGATGCAACTACATTGTGCTCCGATTGGCAAATCTGACATCTCCAGGAACTGGTACAGCTGGCACACTAGTTTTAACTGTTCAGATGTGCTCCTAGCTACTGCTGATGCCTGGGCATCCAGAGTTGAATCCAGGAGCACATTCAAACTGTAAATTTGACTTTTCAGAGAGAGTGCAGCCCCATCCAACACAGGATAGTTCCTTCTTTCCTGATTTGACTTTTGACAAGGAACATCTCTGTCTCATTTGGATTAAGCTTCAGTTTGTTTACCTTCATGCAGTCCCTTAATGAGTGCAGACTTCTACATGTTGCGGCACCAAACCCCAGGACTCTGGACAACCTCTCCCAGTGGTTTCCTGTAGAGACAGAACAGAATCCCGAGGGATCCCACAAGCTAAAAGCTAGAGCACTGAACTGGAGGCCTCTAGTACCATTTTCTGTGCTCACTCCTCCAGGATATACTGGAGCCTCTGTAACTCAATGCTTGTGAGACCCATCCTAGAGTGATGGCCAAGAAAGATATTTATTTTATTTTATTTTATTATACTTATATACTACCCATCTAATGGGAAGCCATAACTCTGGGTTGTTTACAACAATTAAAACCCATCCACTCACCATATAAATGAACAAATGGAATAACAATAACCAAAATAAAATTACAATAACTAAAAAAACTCCAACAAACCCCAGAGATGGCAGCATCAAAATAATTCCAATGTAATGGGTCAGTCATAAGGGGAGGAAATTCTCTTTTTTATTATTAATTTTGAAATATATAGAAGTGCAGAAGGAAAACTAAAGAAAAAGAAACATTTTCATACATTTGTATATATATCAAAGACAACTGACAGCCCATTTACATACAGTAGCTTATATAGCCTTCTTATTTTAAAATCTATACTATACATATTATTCTTAGCAGTGCCATATTTTAGTTTTTGTTAACATTTTAGAATGTGAACTCTACTTGTTTTACCTAATACTTTTTGCAAAGTTGGTTCTATACTCCTTCTAATTATTTATAATAGTCAAAATAGTTTTCCCACTCTTTTTCAAATTCTTTAGGTGACCTTCTGTTTACATAATTCGTGAGTTTAGCCATTGTGGCATATTTAAGCACTTTATCTCTCAAATCTTCTTTTGTTGGCCATGTCTCCATTTTCCATTTTGTTGCCATTACTACCTTAGCTGCCGTCAACATGTAATTGAAACGTTCTTGTGAAGATTTTCCCAAATTATCTGGTGTTATTGCCAAGAGCATGGTCTCTGGTTTCATTTCAAATCCAACTTTCAGAATCATTTGCATTTCAGAATGAATGTCTTTCCAGAATTTCTTTGTCTTTTTGTAAGTCCACCACATGGGGTAGTATGAGCCTTCAGCTTCCTGGCACTTCCAACAGAGATACGATTAGCTTTTGTCCATATTTTTTAATGTGTTTTGGGGTTATGTACCATCGATAATACATTTTATATCAGTTTTCTCTTAAAGTTTGACTTGCAGTAAATTTTACATTTTTTTGTCCATAGTCCCTCCCATTGTTGGAAGGTTATCAGTTTCCATAGATTCTGCATTCACTTTAATGTACTGATTTTAACTGGCTCCAATTCTGTTTCAAATTGAAGGAATAGTTTGTATATTTGTCCTAATAGTTGCTTTTTTTTTGTCTAATTATTCTCTCAAACTGTTAATTTTCTTAATCTTCCTCTATTATCTTGTGTAGCCTCTTTATATATTGAAATTAATTGAAGATAGCCAACTTATCTTTTTTCCTTCCTCTTTTATTACTTGCTAAGATTTGATTCCTCTCTGTCAATCTATCATCTCCTGAAAAGTTGTAAGGTCATGTATCGTTCGTTCTCTCTTGCTTGTTGTAATATGCATCTGTAAGAGCCATTATCGGTGATGTTGTTGGACTGATCCTCTATTTTAAGGAATCCCATGTTTTTAACAGACAATCCCTGATTATGTTTCCTTTATAGCAATATTTAGTTCTTTTTTTTTAATCCATAACAGGTTATGTAGGCTTTCACATTGATCTGTTGATTCCAATTTCATTAACCTGTCATTTGGTTTTTTAAAATCCAATCTACAATCCACGCTAAACCTGCTGCTTGATAGTATAATTTAACATTAAGCACCACCAGTTCTCCTCTTTTCTTATCATCTTGTAATATTTCAAATCTTATCCTTGATTTTTTGCCGCTTCATATATAATTGTGTCTATTTGTTTTTGCTAGTCTTTTAAATTTTTTTCCTGAATTGGACTTGAACTCATTTGGAACAAGAAGTTAATTTTTGGCAATATATTCATTTTTATACCAATATTTTCCCCAGCCAGGATAGTTTTAGATTAGCCCATCCTGTTAGATCTTTCTGAATTTTTTCTCATACTCTTTCATAATTATCCTGATACAGTGTTTTATTATTTCTTGTTAATAAATACCTAAATACTTTATAGGTTTCTCTGTGAGTTCACACCCTGTAATTTTAATAATGTTATCTTCTTGTTTTGTTAGAAATTTTGTTATAATTTTGGTTTTTCCCCTATTAATTTTAAAACTTGAGTGGAGTCCAAACTTTGCTAATTGTTCCATTACCCATTGTATTGAATATAATGGATTGGAGCTAGTTAAAATAACATCGTTGGCATAACTTTATTTATTTATTTATTTAAAATATTTTTACCCCACCTTTCTCCTTGAAAAGGACCCAAGGCAGCTTACAGCAACAAAATACAATATTTAAAGTTGAAAACAATGAGCATATAACGGTAGTTAATACCATTAAAAAGCGATATTTAAAAATTATGAACAACAAATAAGGCAGCATCTTACATCAATTAACAATTGAACAAAGTGATGATGGCTGTAGCTTTGTTCTATTTCTTTTTAAGGATTAAAAGTAGTGGACTAATTGTTTGCTTCTTTCTAAATAATCAGCCATTTGTTCTGTGCTTGTTTTAGATGTGCTTTGCTTCTTAAGGGAAAAGAACATTAGTTTTATGCAAAGACCATTTGTGAAAATTATGGAGACCTTGGAAAATAGTTTCATCCTTGTTTCATTCTTACGTGTAGGCAAGGAATCTCTCAGGCTTTGATAATTCCCTGTCATGATGTCTTGTTGCACTGAGACAGCCTAAATTGGTGAGAACAAAGAATCGAGGAGCTATTTGTTACATCCCTGCTAAGTGACACAGTATACCATAAGATATTTTGTCTAGTGTGGTGAATTACTTTTTTCCAGAAACTAATTGAGATTCTAGGATTTTCTTTCTTTCCCCTGGAAAAAACTATAAGGCTGTTAGAACTTGACTCAGTGTATTAAAGATCAGTTTAAGGCATCCACCTTAACTTCCACAGTAAACAAGTGGCAATGCAGCAGTTCCAAAACAAAGGGTTTAAACTATTTCCCAGCTCTCAGTATTCAATAGTATGGTAAGATGAGCCCTTTGTGCTATAATTTCTAACATGTTTATAGGAGAAAATCAGATATTGTCATAGGTGTGTATATTAATTTTATGTCCATATGTTTTGCATTAATCAGAGCTGACATGCTGGCCGGGGCCAATGAGAGTTGGATTCCAGCAAAACCTAGGGAACTCCAATTTCTTACTATGAAAGAAAACTCTCCTCGATGGCTCAAAAAGATTAGAAATGTTGGGAATGTATTTACAAAACAGCCCTTTTGCCTCTGAGCAATGAAGTGACTGAAGTAAAGTAGCTCAATGGATAGGCAAGTGCATGTAAGTTAACATGGCTTTGAGCTTTGTTCTATGAAATGTGCTACTATTTTCACACTAGAGTCCCCAATGGCACTGCACAATCATTTGAGCAAAAAACACTGGGAGCCAATTTAGAGTCATTGGGGAAGAAAATCTTTTGCTTTTTCACTGTTTGTGGTGATGCTGTCAATTTGTGACCCATTTCTTGGTTTGAGAGGAAATTACGTACAGACAAGAGCATCAGGTCTCTATCTTTGAAGGTTGAGAGACCAACTGTAAAGCTAGGGCTGCAGTTCAATCAGTCTGTAACAAGATACAGGCTGGAATCGTATTGAGTTTCCACAACATAAACCCCGAATTGTGTAATTGGCAAACAGTGTTGGCCTTTTGCAGTGCTTTCCCACAAATGGATGACCTGCTTTCTTTTTTCTTAATTGATATGAAAATTGCCTTATGATACAAACACTTGCCTGCCTCCCTTAGTTCTGTTGCTGTGTCCCTCTGCATGTAAAATTTATCTTTCATACTTCCTGCTTCACTGTATCCACCTCCTTTTTGTTTGTTTGTTTGTTTCCTTGTTTACAAAAAAAATACTGGGAACAATATTTACAGACTTAGTCTTTGTCAGGTGGACTTACAGCTGTGCCACATCAGTTTGTCAGTAGCAACACAATATTTATGGCATTCCCTGTTCTCTGGAAACTGTTGTCCTGAGTGGCTTTGGAAATAAACTACGCTGAATTAATCAGTCCCTCTTCGATTAATTATCCCGGCCATAAATCATCATCAGCCTCATTTATTTCATTCAAAATAAAATTAAATGGTACATGATTCTTTCCAGAAATGGGTTCAAAATGCTGGATGGGTGGGAGGAGAAGGGGGAAGGAAGACTGGAGAATGTTGAGAAGGGGACATTAGACATCGGGGAAGGGAGCAGAAGAGAATTAGAAATGAGTGTAGAGCTGTGAGATGAGAGACTGGGAAGGATGGAAGAGGAAGGTTTGGGAGTGGAGTTCACAGGATGGAGGGTAGAGGGAAAGGAAAATGCTACTGCAGCCTCTCTCATTTGCCTGAAGCCTGACAACCCCAACCCTGTGAGAAATCAGCTGGATGCATGTGCCATGGTTTTGAGGAGAAATGGGACATCTGAGTTTCTCAGAGGGATACGTATGTGGGACTTGAGCCATGTGGTCTCAAGCAATATTTCACTGCCTTCACAGACAGCCCACACTCACATCAGCCTTGAATTAGAGATGTTTATTCAGATATTAGCTGCCTTGGGTCCTTTTTAGGAGAAAGGTGAGATAAAAATATTTTGAATAATTAAGTAAGTCAGTCAGTCTCACTGTGTTCATTGCTCCCATTCAACTATATAGAGAACACAGCTTTGAGTTTATAAATTTATTTGTGAACACCACTCATTGCTTATGTAGTGTCATACCTTTCACATCTGGACGGACTTACTCACATAATTATCTGTTGGCTATGCTGTGTAAGTGCCATGCCATGTGCTTACATTGGCTGTGGTAGCCTTTAGCACTTTCACTGTGGTAGAATTCCTTTGTGGTTTTTCAGCTGCAAAAAATGCTGTTCCAGCTTCCTGCTCTCAACCACTAGTGCAAGCATGCTGTCAATATCTTTTGGAAGGAAGTATGTCCAGCAGATAGGCGCAAGGATACAGCTTTTCTCCCTTTCCTGCCTTGCTGGATCGCTCAGTGATTGAGGTATCTGGTTGCAGAGCCAGAGATTGGGAGTTCGATTCCTCACTGGGCCTCCTTGACAGGGCCTGGACTTGATGGTCCATAGGGTCCCTTCCAGCTCTGCAGTTCTAAGATTAAGATCTCTTTCCATAGGGCAGGCATAATATTAATACACAGTTTTTCCTTTAAAATGTATCAGTTCAATATTACATTTGTAAAATTACAATGAATTTTGTGGCACCTCTAAGATGAACAGAATTGTGATAATGTGGGCGTTCATGGATACAATCCAGTTGTTCAGATGCATCCTAGAACTTCAGGTATACATGCATAGTGTACATAGTTGAGGTGAATGAAGTGAAATTCAGATATCAACAATTATATTAGCAAAATATAGGGTGATAGTCCAAACATCCCTTTTCAGATAGCTCTTTTTTAGATTAAACTGTATATGTAGTGAAATACAGCTTGGCTTGTTTTAATGTCTTGCTTTCAGTTGTTTGATGGTTGACATTTACGTTTCTACCTCCACAAGGGTTTGCTTGTGTAATAGCCAGGAGGTGGAATCAATGGGGCATGTTCTTGTGTTTTGTAGTTTATTTGCCAGAGTTCATGACTCCACAGTTGTTCATCTAGTGGCCACTCTGCCTGACTGATCTGCTCAGTTATATTCTAAATGTATGTTGTCACCAGATAAATACATAAATGCATAAATAAAATAAAATATTTCTTTTACAAATTCTGTGATATCACAGGATCCAGGGTGTTGTGGTTAAAGAAAACAAGAAGCATCCCTATATAAAAACAAGTGGAAAAGAAGCCAAAAATCCAATCCAAAGCAATTCTTCTTCATAAATGTGTGTGAGAGGGGAGGGTTTTTTCTCTGTAAGGTGTAATATATGACACCTGTCAACCAGGCCTAGCCCATACGCAGAAGCCTTATTCAGAGAATGAAGCAAGAAGGGCCATTGTAATTCTGTCCATGAGTGTGTCAATTACATCATAACATGCTCTTCTGCTTATCATGTAGTTATAATTGATGGTGATGAAATGGTTTCAACATTTTTGAAACACATTGCAGAAATCCAAATTTGTGAAATATACTTTGAACACAGCAGCTAACATGTCTGTAATATTGATGAGTGAAATAAGAGAACTGCCAGCTGTGCCCACAATAATTTTCATCACTCAGAGCAGAACATTCGTATGAATAAGGATCACAACACCTTTCCCTTTCCTAGAGCTGCCACAAGTGTAGACATTCTTGACCCAGTCCTTTCAAAGTCAATCCTTATCAGACACTAAAATATGGATCTGTGAACAGGAAGCGTCAGCTTTCAATTTTTTTAATTTAGCAAGGACCTGCCTCTTCTTCTTTGGACTCCTTAAACTTCTGTCTTTAGATGTGCTCATGCATAAATAAATGTATAGCTATGGCTGTGAAACTAACCCAACTATAGACCACCTATGCATGTTTGACAAATAAAGTTTGAACCACTGATAAAAAAAATGAAATACAAAGAATATACCTCATTAGTCTATATGCAGACAGTGAGCCCTTATTTTTTGCTAATCCTAGGGAAGATTTGCCAGCAGTCCTATAAATACCAATAGGACTGAATGCCATCACATAAATACTACAGTGGTGCCTCGACTTACGAACTTAATCCGTTCCGGAAGATGGGCGTAAATTGAAATGGTCGTAAGTTGAAGTACCATTTCCCATTGAAATGCATTGAAATGCAATTAATCCGTTCCGGCCGAAGAAAAAAATCACCAAAAAAAATATTATAGTAACTGCAAGACTCATCGGAAATGCGATTAATCCCTTCCGGCTGAAGAGGGGGGGGGGGGAGAAAAGCAAGCAGAGCATGCAAGACAGATGGAAATGGGGAAAAAGCAATGCAAAAAGCAAGCGAAGCATGCAAGACAGATCGGAAATGGGGAAAAAGCAATGCAAAAAGCAAGCGAAGCATGCAAGACAGATCGGAAATGGGGAAAGAGCAATGCAAAAAGCAAGCAAAGCATGCAAGACAGATCAGAAATGGGGAAAGAGCAATGCAAAAAGCAAGCGAAGCATGCAAGACAGATCGGAAATGGAGAAAGAGCAATGTAAAAAACAAGTGAAGCATGCAAGACATATCGGAAATGGGGAAAAAGCAAAGCACCAAAAAGCAACCAAACCCCCCAAGACCCATCGGAAATGGGGAAAAAAACCAAAAAACAAACAAACCCCCCAAGACCCATCACAGCACAGAAACATAACCCCCCAGCCCAAAACCACGCTGCAAAAACACCCAGAACAGTTTTTAAAAAGTAGAAAACAGCACCTTACCTTACCAGACAGCCTCCTCCGATCGCACACTCTCTAACTGCTGGGGCGAAAGAGCTACAAAGAAGCAGCCTCATCGCCACCTACAGTTAGCAATTTGAATTTCCCGCCTTTTTTCCCTGCCTTTTTGTGTTCATAACTCGAAGCTCCGGTTGCAAGTAGAAGCAAAATTTTGCGGCCGGAGCTGGTCGTAACTCGAAATGGTCATAAGTAGGGACGTTCGTAAGTCGAGGCACCACTGTACTTCAGTGATCCAGAAACAAATTAATCAGATATTTGAAATATGACCCAGTTAAAATATCTTAAATGTTTAGGACACAGATTTTTATAAGAATCTGAACCATATCTTACTGTGTAATTATAATTTGACAATCAGGAAGATCAAACATGATGTATCCAAGTGAACTAGGCTGCATTTATATGTCTTAGGTTGGATACAAAGCAATCAAAATTGTTGCAGTACTAAAATAATAATACATGTTCCAGGTAATACCATTAATATTTCATGTTAAGATCCTAAACGGCTGGCAAATAATATTAAATACACCTGTATTAAACAAAAAGTGATCAAGGCTACAGATGACTGCAATGCACACTAACCAGGAACATTGAGGTTGGAGTGTTCCTAATTTTGTGGGTCTATTTTGATATTTTTGAACTGAAATTGTCCTGGCACATATATTACACTTATGTGTGAAGATGATAGAAGCCTGAACTGATGCAATTCATCTTCTCCAGAATATCCTCCAAACAAACAAACAAAACAACAACTGTGGAATCTGTATCAAACCCCACCACTAGGTTTATATTAGAAATCTGCAGAAAGTGACAGTGAAAAATATCTTCAGCTATTGAAGTTTTGGCACTCTGTAAGTTATCACACATCATTTTCAGTCTTACTTAGAGTAATTCATCTTTGTCATCATCATCATCATGCTTCACTACAGAGCCATAACAATCAACACAGCAAAATGCAATAATACAGTAAAAAAAAATCTGATAAAGTTTCCATACAAGTTTAACATACATTAACTTATGTATTATATTTAAGCATAACACTGTAACAAAAACAATAGTTTAATAATTCAGTATCCAATATCAGGTGAGCCAGAGTAGAGTAATTAATCTAACAGTCAACTTTGTTTGGAAAAAAAGTTTAACTTTATAATAATAGCAGGAAATCTTGTCATTCAGAATATGACAATTTTTCCCCTCCATTAATATTACTGTTAGTTTATCTCAGTCTGGCCAACTGGTTATTGTTCGGAGATAGACCTCAAATGCCTTTCATGCTCAGCTGCAAATATAAGACATTAGAATATCACATGCACCAAATCTTCAATGGACTTATAATTGCAAAGGGAGGCTCTTAAATGACAGTATATTCAAACACGTCTGTGTAAGAGATTGAGGCTTTCATCCCTTGAGCGACTGCATCTTGTATACAGATAAGATAAATTAGTTTACATTTTTTACCAAATCAGAAATCTGATGGAAAAAATACAAATAAAATAAATGGCTATTAAAATCCTGATAGATTTGAATGAGTTGACTCTGGATACGGTTAAGATTCCCAAGAGTCTGAAATCTAAGCTGTATGACCTTTTTCTTAATAAAACATAACCAATACCAATAAACTTAAAGTGCATTGGGAATTAAGCCTGCAGGAGACTGTGTCTGATGACACTTAAGCCAATAATTGGTCTCAAAAAACATCCCCTCATGTTTGCTCATAATTGAGAAAATACATTAAAATTACTACTTCAGTGGTATAATACACTTCAGATTCCTAGTGCAGGATCAAGTCTGTGTTGGAGAGATCATAGGTTTTGGGAAACTCACTGGTGTATGTGGACCGAGAACTCCCAGAAGTACAAGCTGGATTTCGAAGGGGCAGAGGAACTAGAGACCAAATTGCTAACATGCGCTGGATTATGGAGAAAGCCAGAGAGTTCCAGAAAAACATCTACTTCTGCTTCATTGACTATGCAAAAGCCTTTGACTGTGTGGACCACAACAAACTATGGCAAGTTCTTAAAGAAATGGGAGTGCCTGACCACCTTATCTACCTCCTGAGAAATCTATACGTGGGACAGGAAGCAACAGTTAGAACTGGATATGGAACAACTGATTGGTTCAAAATTGGGAAAGGAGTACGACAAGGCTGTATATTGTCTCCCTGCTTATTTAACTTATATGCAGAATACATCATGCGAAAGGCAGGACTGGATGAATCCCAAGCCGGAATTAAGATTGCCGGAAGAAATATCAACAACCTCAGATATGCAGATGATACCACTCTGATGGCAGAAAGTGAGGAGGAATTAAAGAACCTCTTAATGAGGGTGAAAGATGAGAGCGCAAAGAATGGTCTGAAGCTCAACATCAAAAAAACTAAGAACATGGCCACTGGTCCCATCACCTCCTGGCAAATAGAAGGGGAAGAGATGGAGGCAGTAACAGATTTTACTTTCTTGGGCTCCATGATCACTGCAGATGGTGACAGCAGCCACGAAATTAAAAGACGCCTGCTTCTTGGGAGGAAAGCGATGACAAACCTAGACAGCATCTTAAAAAGCAGAGATATCACCTTGCCGACAAAGGTCCGCATAGTCCAAGCTATGGTTTTTCCAGTAGCGATGTATGGAAGTGAGAGCTGGACCATAAAGAAGGCTGACCGCCGAAGAATAGATGCTTTTGAACTGTGGTACTGGAGGAGACTCTTGAGAGTCCCCTGGACTGCAAAGAGAACAAACCTATCCATTTTGAAGGAAATCAACCCTGAGTGCTCACTGGAAGGACAGATCCTGAAGCTGGGGCTCCAATACTTTGGCCATCTCATGAGAAGAGAAGACTCCCTGGAAAAGGCCCTGATGTTGGGAAAGTGTGAAGGCAAGAGGAGAAGGGGACGACAGAGGACGAGATGGTTGGACAGTGTCATCAAAGCTACCAACATGAATTTGACCCAACTCCGGGAGGCAGTGGAAGACAGGAGGGCCTGGCGTGCTCTGGTCCATGGGGTCACGAAGAGTCGGACGCGACTTAACGACTAAACAACAACTGGTGTATGTAGTGGCATTGTCCAATTGTCAGTCCATTTTGGGATTTAGTGATTTCAAGAGCTTTGCACTCTTTCGAAAAGACGGTAATAAAAGATTCCAAACCATGCTTTTAGCTGTCTGAGAGGTGTAACAACTCCCTCCTACAGAAATATCTCAATAGATTCTTCATTGTAGCAGATTACGTTGTAAAAGCCCAAGGTTGGAAATATGGCTACAATTACTCATTTTTTGTGTCATATAAAAAGATTTGGCCTATAGCAGTGTGACTTAAAATTATTAAAGAAATACTAAAAACTAACAACAAAACAGAAAAAAAATCCAAAGTGAAATAAATGACTAGCCAAGTGAGTAAGGGGAGTGGTGAATGCTTCTTTATATCAAGGTCCAATTTCAGCCTGCCTAAAGGAGACAGTTGTAAAGTCTTTACTTAAAAAAGCCCTCTCAGAACCCCACTGTGTTGGATAACTATGTGCCATTTTGGGGCAAGGCATTTGTGTGTGGTACAGTCTAACTGCAGGAGTTTCTGTACAAGATGGATTATCCAGATCCATTGACGTCTGACTTTGGGGGCTCCTATTCACTGGGATGGATATTCATTCACTGGTCACCTAGGCGGATGATCTACACTGGGATCTAGACAAACATATAGTGTCCCTGTTTTTTTTGCTAGACTTCTTATCAGCTTTTGAATTCCATCAAACTATAATAGTAATAACCATGGTATCTTTTTGGGTCACCTCTCAATGATGCAACTTGGAAATACTATTTTACAGTGACTTCTATCCTTTGTAGATGCTGGGTGTATTCAGTGTTTTGGCCCTTGGCCTTTGGCATCTCTCAGGTTCTGTCCTAGTTCCCATGTTATTTAACATGAACACGAAACTACTGGGAGAGGTAGTCTGGGATTTGGAGTTTGGTTCCAGCAATATGCTGAAGACACCCAGCAAAATCTCTCATTTTCATCTAATTCCAAAAAAGCTGTCTAAGTTCTAAACCAGTGTCTTTACATCATTAATGAACTGGATGAGGTAAACAAATTGAAGTTCGATCCCATCAAGACACTCCTGATCAAGAAAAATGCAGAGCTTCCCAAGCAGAATGCCAGCAAACCCATCTCATTCACCTATCAGATTTTTTTAAAGTATTGTTTTATAACAGAGTGGTACAAACATAGATATTTATGTTGATCAGGACAAAGAGCAGAGTTTTTCCCAGAGGTCCTCCTCTTTAGATTAAATCTCGGAGTGAAGCTTGAATAATTTTTAAGGTTGAGACATAAGGTGTATTGTGAGACCACCCTTTGTGCTTATATAGCCACAGGCCTTGAGGAAAAGACAGTTTGATTTAAATAAACAAATTTAGCTGTGATCATTGCTTGCTTTTTTATAACTTAATATTGATCAATAAATATTGGCAATAAAATATTTAAAGGACACTATTATAACTTCTGCAAAGTGCAACCGGACTTTACTAATGGACACCTGTGAAAGAGTGAAGGAAATGGATTTTTGCTTCACATGCACAGTAATTCTGAGATTAACCTTGCATGTTGCACTTAATGTACTGTGGTGCATTACCCTAAATATTTCATGGTGTGCATTTTCTAAGATTAAAGAAGCATTGCATAATCGGCATTTATAATTTAGGATAACAAAGCAATCTTCTGAGAGTTTGGTGTATTGAAGCAGAGCAAGAACTGTCAGTTTCCTTCACTTGAGTCTAAGCCTCAGCCATCAACAGACTCATTAATGATAGCTGATTTGTACTAATGGCCAATACGTACAGGCCAGAATCCTGTTGGTGATTTATGTGTATGCAAGTTAAGTTGTGTAGCTCACTGTGGTGCAAACTAACAAGGCATCAATTGCATTAGTAGGGATGTACCTGTTGTGCAGTCAGGGGTGTGTCTTATGGTGAATGGGCCCACATTAGTTAGTGGCAGTTCACCATGATGAGTTATGCAATTTTAACTTGACGCTTGTCTAAATCAGCAACAGGATTCTGGCCATGAAAGTGAAATTTAATCTCCGCATTTTCAGCCAGTGTATCTCCAAATATTAGCTTGTAGGTACCACAATGGGAATCTCATCATCTTTGTATCCCACTTGTGACTTTCCTAGTGATCTAATTGGTCAAAGATTAAAATAGATTACTGCAGTTCATTCCCTATTGATCTAGTTCAGCAAGTCAGTTGGTATGTTCATAACATTGTTATTATAGTAATGGACTCCTTCCTTCCTTCCTTCCTTCCTTCCTTCCTTCCTTCCTTCCTTCCTTCCTTCCTTCCTTCCTTCCTTTTATATATTGCCTTATTAGTGCATAGCAGTATTCTGCCCGGTTAATATAATAATAAAACATCTAGAATAGAATTAACATTAAAATCCAGAATCAAATAAAAACAAATACCATTAAAAGTAGAAGAGGCAAGAACAGGACAGGAGGCATAAGATCACGCTGGATTGCATAGAAAGGCTTCTCTATAAAGAAAAGTCTTCAGAAGCCTTTTGAATGTTAGGAGGGAGGGAGCTCCACCAGCAGCTGGTTCCAAAGTGTAGGTGCCACTGTGAAGAAGGCTTGGCCCCTTGTGGCTGATTTCCGAGCTTCCCTTGGAGTGGCCACCTGAAGGAGCAAGACCTGAGAGGATCTGGTGGGATGGGTTATAAATGTGGGGAGAGACACTCCAACAAATAATGTCCTAAAGCGTGGATGGCTTTGTATGTGAGCATCAAGACCTTGAATCTGATCCAGGAAACAACAGGTAACCAGTGGAGGCAAGCCAGCACTGAGGAGATGTGATCAAACTTGTGCACACCAGCCACCAATCTGGCCACCAAATTCTGGACATACTGTAGTCTCTGGGCCAGTCTCAAGGGAAGCCTCACATAGAAGATTATTTGTGAGTGTTAACACATGGAAAGTTCTGACCCCTCATTAAATGTTATTATTATCCGGTGTGTGTGTGTTATTTTAGTAGAAGGACTCATTTTGAACTATTACAAAATGTTGCCTGGCGGCCTTTGTGGTTTGGGGAAATTCCTAATCTGCATGGTTTCTGTAAATTGATCCCTTTCTTAGAAAACCATTCAACATCCTGCAAAGGATTTGGAAGATGACCAAGAAAAATCATAGCAGAACCAAATTTCAACATAACAAATGCTGAGATTGCTTTGCATCTCAAAAGTGAAGTGTATTGGCAGCTGTGTGTTTGTATATCCCCATTGTTCATCATGAATTACTTTCGATAAATTAAAACAGTTTTCTTGCTTTGCAAAACAAAACTTGTCTGTACATAGTTTTCCATAAACTACACTTAGCCGTCACAACTGCCATCTGAGTTATTGTGTGGTGCATTTTTTTGCACGTGGTATTCTCTGGGATAGACGCTCACTTGCTGAAAGCTTACTTAGTTGAATTAAAAACCAAGCTAAAATATTTTATGTCCCATGTTGTTGCTTCAGAATGTGAATGCTGTTTTGAATAATTTACTGTACTGAGAACTATTACTCTGGTTTCATCATGCTTTTCAGACCACAGTAGCACTTTAGAGCTATGATTGGGAGGGATACTTGCATCTCTTTTTCAAATTGAAACTTAGCTCCTGTGTTTATGGCTATAGTGTGTCAATGTGCCCACAAGGGAGAGAGGTATGCACTCAGGTGATGGAGTTTTTGATGTTTCAACTACAGACACTTGTTACCAGTGTTGCTTTGCAACAGACCCCTCAAGCCTTTATTTGTGTTGATTCCTCCCTTCCTTCTGCCTCATACTGGTACGTGTGTGTGTCAAAGTACTGGAATCTTCCTCCACCATCAACCTGGCTTTTTGAATTGGGGGAGGGGAGTGGAATAGTTTTTTCTTGTATTCCTTTCTAAGTTAACTGAAATGCTATGCCATGCAAAGCTGTCTGAGTGTCTTGAGGCTTCCACTTTGTTAGAATCATAGTATAATAGAATTGGAAGGGACCTATGAGGCCATCAGGTCCAACCCCCTGCTCAGTGTAGGTATCCACATTAAAATATGTTAGACAGATGGTTGCCTAACTTTCTCTTTTTGCATTGATAATTTATTTAGCACATTTATATTTATCCCACAATGATTTGGGCAGTTCTTTCCTCTTCACGATGAGGGAAGCTGACTTCTTTGGCAGCTCCCGAGCAGTGAAAGATTTGTTTGTTTGTTTTTTGTTTGTTGAACATATACCTCACTCATCTAGTGGACAAACTTGAAATAATAAACATACTAAAGCAAAATCCTGTCTTAACACCCCCGACAACAAGCGTTACAAATCTCAAGATAGCGAACCATAGGGCCATCAAAAAATTGCCTCAACATTAAAATTAGAAAGGAGTGAGGTTTTGAAAGGCCTGGATAAAGAGCCAAGCTTTAATTTGCTTCCTGAAGCTTAGGAAGGAATTTTCACAAGAAGGAAGTTCTAGAGCAAGATGGCCATTACCAAGAAGGCCTGGTTTCTGGTTGACGACTTCTGGGCATCCTTTGGAGTGGTCACCTACAACATCAAAGATTGGGAGATGCAGGTGGGATGAGAGGTTGATCTGAGAGAGAGGAACTTCAACAGGTAGTGAGGTCCTAAATCGCACAGGACTTCATAAGTTGCCATCAGCACCTTGAATTTGGCTTGGATACATACTGGCAGTCAGTGCAGTTGGGCCAGCACTGGTGAAATATGGGCAAATTTAGATGTATCCATAACAAATCTGGCTGTGGTGTTTTGCACTTGCTGCAGCTTCCGAACTGCCTTCAAGGGCAGCCCCACATAGAGTTTATTGCAGTAGTCAATCCTCAAGATTACGAACACATGAACCAGTGTTATTAAGGACCTCCTGCCAAGAAAGGATTTGGAGGTATGCAATCTGTCTCAGATAGAAAAAAGCAGACTTGGCCATAGCCAAGGTCTGATTCTCCACCAAGAGGGCCAAGTGCAAAAGCATACCCAAGTTGTGGATCTGATTGTTCAGGGGGAATGTGATTGAATCAAGATCAGGTAACAAACCTGCTAACAGATAGGATGCCCTCCCAATAACAGAATCTCAGTTTTGTCAGGATTCAACTTCAGCCTCTTAGTCCTCATCCAGTCCATAGATGTGGCCTAGCAGCGCTCCAGGTTTGTGCATCTTCCCCTGCCGAAGAGCAAAAAGACAGATAGAGTTTTGTGTCATGAGCATACTGATAACAACACACTCTGAATCTCCAAATGACCTCTCCCAGAGGCCTCACATAGATGTTAAACAGCAAAGGGGGAGATGACCAATCCCTGCAGAACACCACATTGTAGCACCCATGGGGACGAAACATCCCCAAGCTGCACCCTCTGGTACTGGCCATCAAGGGAGGAATGAAGCCAGCACACTGCTGAGTTTCCAGCCCCCAACCTCAATAACCAGTCCAGGAAGATATCATGGCTGATGGTAACAAAGGCTGCTGAGAGATCCAGGAGCACTAATAGAGTCACACTGCCCCAGTCAGCCTCCTGTAATAGGTCATCTAGCAGGGTGACCAGAACTGTCTCAGTCCCATGATGTGATCTGGACTCTGAATGAAATGGATTCAGACTATTGGTGTCCTCCAAAAACGCTTGCAGCTGATTGGCTACCAACTCGTATTAGTGATTGGGCGATAGTTGTTTAAGTCATCAATCAACAAGTTGGCTTTTTTGAGAATGGGCCAGGTCTCCTTCAGGGGGAGGGCATTATATTGAGTCTAGTGATCTGCTGCATACCTCCACAGATACAGACCCCAGCGCTTGTGCTACTGAACAGGCATTTATTTATTTATCAATCGAAGTTAAACCTTGTAACAGGAGTAAGTATGAGTTCCTCTTTAGGTCATGATAGAAATGACACAGCAAAGAAACCTGTGAGACTGTAGGGGGTTCCTTTGTTATTTTCACTGTGATCACTGAAAAATGCATCAGAAGCTGCCAGTGGTCTCTGCTCTAGGAAATTTCAAGAAAGAGCATGGGGTATCATGAATCCAGTACTGAGCAGCAGTCAAAACTCTGACTTGGGGAAAGAAGAACCAGGTAGACTGGGACCTTTCTGAAAGTGCAGAGGTGCTACACCCAGTCATAGGCCCAATATCAAGCTTGAGTGAGATCCTGTCGGTCAAGATCTGCTGGAGCAAGGTGCACCCTGATTTAGACCCCAAGAGCCAACACTCTTTATGCTAGATTTTCACCTAAGGGCCTCATGTTCCCCAGTGCAGCTAAAGCACAAAGCAAAGTCTGAATGAATGGAGATGCTAGGTTCCAGGCTAGGCTACAGGTCAGACGACTACAGCTTTCAGACTCCACCCATCTGGAAGGTGCTTGAGTAAAAATAGCACCTTCTGGAGATCACAAGCAAATACCATCTGTTCCTGGCTACCACCCCTTGCTCCCCCCCCCCCCAGCTTTTTAAAGCTTTTGTACAAACTTTTTGTGCCCCTTTTTTCCATGCCCCCCCTCACCACATGACCTGTTTTAAGCCCAGGAAGTACCATTTGTTTAACTGTACTGATCTAGATACGGCTACAGTAAGGTTGGGAAAACAATAGAGGCTCCTTACCACCTCCACTCCGCCAGTGTCCTGATTAGAGATAGGCACAAACCTCAGACTGGCACCACAGATACCACACATTCCCTTCCCTCACCCCACTAGCCAGCTCTCCCACTCACCAGCTGGCATGTGCTGCTCTCCTCCTCCTCTTTGGGCATTCAACCAGTCCCACAGGAGCGTGTGCTCCCCTCTATCAATTATGGATTTTGAATAGAAATCTGTGGCAGGAAAAATATATAAAAATATAAGAAATTTGAATGGAGTGCAAAAGTGTTGCTCTAAAATTGAAAAGTCCTTTTAAATTTTGCCTCAAAGAAGTACATTAAGAGTGAAAATAGTTTCTTAAAAAAACAACCACAGCTGGAGATATAAGTTTATATTGTAAAACCAAAACTTGACCAGTACACAAAGAACTGATAAGATGGCAGTAGTTCATTCATTGAGTTCTGTGCCAGTTTTCGCGATGAAAATGTAAACAGTGATGCTTACATTATGTGAACAGATACAATGACAAAGGGGGGGAAAAGGACTACAGTTTATTTTGCCGCTTGAGTTACGTTTGCCTATAATGTTCATTAATAAGGAAATACCACAAAATATATGTGGAAACTTGTGTTTTAAAAAAATGAGAATAATCATATATTGTACAGAAGAAACTTTTACAGAGGAGTGTAAGAGAAGAGAAGGATGAATGTTATTTTAAGTAGTTTGCTTTTTGATAAGCAAGTAGAAAAGAAAAACAAAAGTACCATTTTTTAAATAAGGCTTTAGCGTCATAATAAATAATAAATAATTCCTTAATTCAATGTGGTAACAATGAGGAGTATGAACTCATATGATATTCTGTAGTATTTATGATGGAAACATTTTAAATGTAAAAGCATGTACAGTCATTCGGGATGTACTATCCAAATACTGTATGGTATTAAGGAAGTTGCTCCAAGGGGGGGCATTTTCCCGGCTAGGAGCTATCTTGGCAGGTAACTGATTCGACCTACAGCTGTCTCGACAAGCTAGCATCGCTTACCTACGGGAAAGCCAAAGTTCAGCATCATAAATGTTTTGTCTAATTTAGAAACACTGAGTGTATAAAAACAGAGATTTCTATCATGTTTATGGAGCATCTCCAAAAGGACGGGAACATCTCCCAGAGATCATCTCACAGAGAACATCTCCCAAGAACCACAGCCACAACCCACTTGTTTTTGAAAACAAGTGGGAAGATGCAGACGGACTGAGAGCAGCCAGGAGATCGCCATGGGAATAGCATAGATAAAGGCTGAGAAAGATAGGTGAGCTTTTCTCTTTCAGAGAAAATATTTTTCTGTGTGTCAACTACATGCTTAGATAGAGCTAAATAATGTTTTTGATTTTGTATATTGTTACTTTAAAAAGTTTAAGTACTTTTTCATGCCTGTCACTGAAAACTATAAAGCTTTTGCATTTTATGATTTTATTTTAAAAGCAGTCACTGTTTTGAACTTCTGGAATTATGTATATCCACCTGGGAAGAACAAAATGAAATGCACTCAGAGGAGTGTACCTGAACCTGTGTGTATGCTTATGAACAAATAAATAGGATTGGAAGAGGAAAATGAAGTCAGGGTGCCTGCTTGGCTTCATCCCACCATTCTCAGTCTGCTGGTGTGAAGAGAACATAGAGGATACTCCAGAGGAATAGTTGACTATGCAAGGCTATTCTGTTCCTAGTTTACAAGAGAAGAGCATAAGTTGGTGGTTCAGCAGTCCTTCATTTGAAAACACTCAGAGTCTAGAGCAGGGATGAGGAATATGTTGCTCTCCAGATGTTGTTGGACTGCAACTCCCCACTATTGGGTATGATTGGGATAACGTTTCATTAGAAAATTGAGGCCTGCATCTCCCTTACCCTAGACTAGGGCACAAATGAAGAACCTGTTCTGTTGAGATGTCTGGAATGCAAGGAACTGTGGAAATGTTTAGAGGACAAAAGATTCTCCACCGGCATCTGAGTCTGACACTAGAGCCCTTTGTCTCCCTGGAGCTGCCCAAGGTCCTGCCACTCCATCCTGAGCCTACCTGCTAACAACTTTTAGCTGAACAGCCTCTTATTGGGGTGGGGAATGTGGTCAGAGGGCTTCTAAATGGGGACCTGTTTCGAAAAGGTATTCTGAGCAAGCTCACCTGTCTGAATGCAACTTAAAAGGAGGGAAATGGCACAGAGGCATGTTTTTTCTTGCAAAGCATTTTCTCTTTTCCACGAAACAGGTCTTGCATGGGCTACTGAGGAAGCAGTTTTACTAGAGGAGTATGAATATAGGGAGACATACCCAAATAAGGTTTCCCCAATGAAACTGCATACTTACACCCTCTGGTGCTGGAGGAGACACAAGGTAATCTCAGTGCACTGAGATGGTGGTGATGAAGTATGTATGAGCATGTATGGGGAGGGCGAAGATATAGGTTGTGCATGTGTGTGTACATAACATACTGTGATCAGAGAGAAATGAGTTGCATAACGTAACATGAGTTGCATGACATAACATGAGTTGCATGGTTAACATAACTTGTCAGCAGTGAGCATTGTTATCAATTGGGAACAGAAGCAGTTCCAGGTATACAGTGGGGATGGTTTTCAGTGTCACTACATCTCTGTTCCTACTGCCATTCTTGGGCGTTTGACTGCTGAGAAGGCATAGAACCATAATTGTAACTACGGTGTCACAGATGTGACATAACCGGACTAAGAAAACGGCCTGCCTGTCCTTTAATATAGCCAGTGTGGAGCAGATGCAAGCACCCAGATAGTTGACAGGTATTCAGCTGAGGAAAATGTGATATGAGGCAGAGCTTGGAAATAGTCTGCTACAGGTAACAGTTACCTAAAACCTGTTACTTGTGCTGATAACAAGAATGTAGTGTGGATAGAACATTATTCACATGGTATGGATAGAATACTTAGCTAGCAATAGCATAACTAAGTTTTATCTCAAAAATGATCCAATGAGTGATAACCATGGTCTTTTTTATTTTGTGCATGTGTAACAAGTATCACTTCCTAGTTTCTTCTAACACTCCTTTAGCTTCAGGCACATTTGTAAAAACATTAAGTAACCTTTTAAAAGTTTTATGCCATTGTCTTATCAGTCTTGAAGATTCCATCCAAAAAGTAATAAAGGAAGCAATGCAATTTTTGTTGTTTGCTGTACAATATTAAGGGTAATGAATTACTTCAGGGGCTTTTGCAATAAATTACATAGAAAACTACTTTTAAAAATAACATTCCAAGCTTCTGTATGAGATAGCTATGATCTATAACATTAGATGAAAAATTATAAGGGATGTTCAAACAATCGTTCTTCATGAGATATCCGTCTGAATACCAAGCATTGAAGATAGTCAGTTGGTGAGTCATTTCTTTGTTTTAAAGCCCAAGGCAGCACAATTTTGCCATTTGAATTGATGGCCTGTTTGTAGTCTCCAGACAGGAAAAGTATCATGCTGAGAAGCCTTCATAACTGGTGAGAGACAGAAAACGTTTCTTTCCCTACCGTCCTTCTGTTTAGGGTAGTCACATATACTACGGTAAACTGTAGAGTTTAACAAAAGAGTTGTTATGTCTGGTCATAGAGCATAAAAATGCAAATGTGTTCTTGTCTGGTTTTTTTTTTAATTAGAAAGGCATGTTGGTGGGAATTTACATATCCTTTTCATTCACAGATTTTTTTTAAAAAAAAGACCATCCTGCCATTAGCCTACATTGAAGTCATATTATTCTTGACTTTATGACAGTGTATGAAACAACACAAATAAATCACTTAGATGTACTTAAGTCTTCTTGCTGCTGTAGGAGTTGAAGTCCCCCTCCCTTTTTCCTTTTGCTTATTTGTCTGTTGTTTTTTGAGTGGTGAAGTTGTTAAGTATGTGGACAGTAAACAAGAAATATATTTTCTGTATTCTGCATAAATAGAAGCCAAGATGGATTTAAGTCAAATGCCCCCCTCCCTTGAATTGCTTTGTGTGGAGTACAAACTACTAGGAACATCTTGTGCTGAAACCTAAGTGATGTGTGTGAAAGCTATGAATGAAGCTTTTTAAACAAACAAATAGCATCAGCAAGATACTCTTTTTTTAAATTTTCATCTTTTTTCAAATCTAAAACCTTCTAAGCTCTTTTAGGAGTTGAGGATGGTCCCTCATGAGGATATACAGTAAGTGTCATAAATACCTTAAGATAACAAGTAAGCAAAGTCAAAGTAAAGGTTTAAACCATCTACCTTTATGCACTGGGCTGAAAAACTGGCCATTGGGGTAAGAATAAACCTCCAAGGGTAGAACTTTTGAGGTACCATGAAATATGCAGGAAAGTCTAGAGTTTTGGGGAAAGGAATTTTGGGATTGAGGACTCATGCATGATGTCCTTGTGCTACCCCAAGTCATCCTCACCACAGAGCAGCATACTGTGGAAAGCTCTCATTTAGCTGGGGTCAAGTGGTGGTTGGCAGTAAGGGGCCTGTCCCTTTTCTTCACCTTACTGATTAATGTGGGTTGATAGAGAGAGGAGGGGGCTTGGATGGTGTCTTCTGTTTCTGAACATATGCTTTCCTATATGGCTGCTAAGGACGAGATGCTTCAGTTAATTGGGATGTGAAAGGGAAATGACCTTAGCAAATGTGAGACCATTTCCCTCTCCTGTATGCCCCCTTGGAGACAACCCTTCAAAGACCCATTGCAGCCTCATGGTGTGGATCAGGAAATATAAGAAATCCAGGGGCTGTTCCATGGTGCTGGGAAGCATGACTGGAGAACAGACATAGAATGTAATTTTCTTCTTTGCTTTGCCTTCCTGATTTTTCATGAGTCCTCCCTTGTCCTTTTATCTTGGTCTTGTAAACTGTAATGAGCTGTCTGGATTTTTAAGAATTATAGACTATGCTATGTTTGTAACTATAGTTAATCATTGAGGCATGGTATGTGGCAGTTTTATAACAGTTCATTAAATTAAAAAAGGACAGTTCAGGCTCAGTTTTCGAAAAAGTCAAGAATCTGTTCCTGATGGAGTAGCGTGGATGAGGGACCCTTTCATATATATATATGATTGTGGTGGAGTACACAGAATGCATTACAAGAAGATGGAAAGACCACCACTGGCTTTTAGCCTTGATAGCTAGACTGGCTCTCCATCTACACTATCCTAATACCAGATGCTGGAAATAATAATTATAATAAAAGGAGGGGGTGGCTGCTCTCTGTGTGAGGGCATCTGACTGGTCGCTTTGGAAACAGAATGGTGGACTGGAAAGACAGTCTTTCATTCAGATCCTGTAGGGCGATTGTTATGAGAGCAGAGACAATGGGGAGAAAAGGAGTTTGTAGAACCTAGTCCTAAAGTATGTTTGAGAAAGTGAGAACAGTGTGCTCCAATACTCTAGCCTAATATGTTAGAGCAATGGTTTTCAACCTCTGGCCTTTCAGGTGTCTAGGACTTCCAATTCCGACATCACATGGTTGGCCATATGGGCTAAGGCTTTTGGGAATTGAAGTCCCAGCCATCTTGAGGGACAAAGCTTGAAAATCAAGTTGACAGCTTGAGGGTTTATAGCCTCAAGCCAATAGTACATACCCTAGATGCTTAGTGTGGTGTTTGTTGGCAGGAGTGACATCTATTTGCTTTAGCCATTTTGCCAGTTGTAACCCTGTCCGGATAAGACGTTTGGGTTTAGTTGAAGATGCCCTTGCGATATCCATATTGGATTACAGAAACCAGGTGGGCCTGAATTGAATACAACTTGGAAACCTCAGTAGATTTAAAATGCAGCTAACAAGGTATTGATAGGAACAGGGTAGTTAGATTATAAAGTTATACTATATTCCATTTCTTTCTGGGATCAGTTTAATGTCTGGTGTTGATTTTTAAAACCCTAAAAATATTTGAGATTTTTTTAAATCTAAAGGACTGTTCTCCCATGTGAACTTGCCCAATATTTAAAATCCCAATCCAAGGCCCTGTTCTTTGATCTCTTACTGAATAAGGATCAGATGATACATTGCAGATAGGCTGTCATTAAAAGAGAGAATTCTTTAAGTGCTGAAACTATCTCATTGTCATAGCAGGGACTTCTTACACTTTAGAAGTACAAGCTTTGTTTGTAGTGTGATTGCTTAATCATATATTTCTGGTGGAATCCCGTCTCTGGAACATCAGTGTGATTTTTAGCTTCTAATAACGTGTTAGCTGTAAAATGTGAGTGGGAGATCTCAGCAGGGCTGAGTTTTGTTGTTTGTTGTTTTACAGATTTTCTGGTAGTCCAAGGGCTGCACTCCCATTGGGGGAGGGAGATAAGAGGATGCAAGGCCAAAGAGCTTTATCTGAATTTTAAAAATAAAATTGATTTTTGTTTGCTGAAAAATGGGTTGAACGTTAAAAAACAATTAATTGAAAAAATCACCCTTGTATGTGTCGTTGCTCTATAATTAAATTGAAGAAGCCTGGAGCATGAGGATCTGGGGGGGGGGGGGGGGCTTCAAAGCATGCCAAAATTGGGGAGGCATTTCTTCAGCCAGAAAGAAAAATGGCCGGGGAGACATATGTGGGCCACCCCTGCTGTTATGTGTAGTCTGCTGCTGAGACTCATTTGAGGAGTGCCAAAGACAAGCACATTTTTTGCTGTTGTCTTTTGGAAAGATCTCTTCCTGGGGAGATACGGCAACGCCCATCCTTTTGTGCTTTGACTGTGTTTTTATTCACCTTTTCTTAACCACCTTTGAGCTTCGTATGCCAGCGTGGTTTAAACGAATTTTATCTCTGCTGATTTATTTTGTTAGCTGCAAAAGTTTATTATGATTTTATTGCTTTTTATTTAGTATGTGAGGGTTCATGAAATTTCTTGTAAACCATATTGTAAGGGGTTATCCAGAAAGCTAGAATATAACTGTAGAATGTAAATAAAAATAAATGGCGGGACCAGCAGTGGTGCTCCAGAGTTCTAGGCAGGATACCTTCATGGCCTTACCTGCTTGATCTCTGATTTTTCTTTGGTGCCCTCCCATTCAAACACTAACCAAGCAAAGTCTTGCTTAGTTGCTTAAGAGTGTTCCTAGGTATGGTGTTAGCATGTTTCTAGTAAAAGCTTTAATTTGCACAGTGCATTCAAGTTTGTAATGTTCGGCTGTGGGTGCTATGTATGTTGGAATATTTGCTCAAGAACTGGAAGAAGGAGATTTATTTTAGAAAAGTGTATTGTTTTTATTTGCTGCTTTTTCCTACACATCACATTTGGATTTTGTGGATCATACTCCATCTTTGGTGTAGCAGATTACAGCTAGATCCCCCTGCCCCCATTTTGTGAGAATTTGTGGCAAAACCTCAGTGTGAGCAGCATGTAAATAGGAAAAACCTGCAAGAGATTCTTGGATTGTGGTGGCACTGTGTGTAGATGCTGAATACATGGAAATAATGACAGGCTACTTTAGTATACCATCTGGTTTGCACACATATGCAGTGACAGTTAAGTGTAATTTTCCACTCCCCATAGTCTTCCATCCATGCACTGATCACTTCCTTCCGTAATTAGTTTCAGTAATCCAATAATGTGGTACTGCTCTTGAGCAAGAAAAAGTGAGCCTGTGTCCAGAGGATCTTCCATTCTGAATTTCAGCAAAGGGAGAGACAAGGGCATTAGCAAGTGATGAGTGAAACCAAATGTATATATGTAGGTTTCATTCCCTGGAAGAATGTACATACATGGAAAAGACAGATTTGAAGAAGAGGTTTGAAAGGGACAGAAGAAGTAAGGGCTCCAGGTATAAGAGGCAGCTACAGAGAATGAATAAGGGTATCATCCGCAGATTTTGAGTTGGACTTTAGAGCCTCCAAGCTAGAGCAATGCTAACAGAAAGTGATGTTGCAAGAGAGATACTTCCGTTTGTCACCTCCTTTTCTTTCTTTATAAATGAGGAAGAACAAAAAGAAACCTCCCCTGAATAAATTTGGAGGTACGGTATTTCTTAATAAGATGCAGAGCGCTGACTCCACCTTTGTCCCATGTGAGATCATGGGGCCTCCCCATTCAGGGACAAGGAGTACAGAACAGGGAAGTGAACTTTGCCGTCTCTTGTTCTTGGAAATAAAATGGAGTGGGGGAATCACTCTTTGCTCTTGTTTTCTGTTTAATGTTTTCTATGTGAGGAACCCCTTCCCCCAGCTAATCTCATGGGAAGTCTTGCTGGAATTTCTAAAATGTTTTATAATAATTTTTTTTTTTTAGGAAATTCCAAGCTGCATGGGATCGTTACAAGTCCTGTGTATCGTGCCATCTTTCCCATACAGGGTTCACCTGGAAAGGGCAGAAGAAATACCAAGCTCTGCAGGATTGTTACAATTCCTGTGTAATATGGCATCTTTCTTGCCCAGGATTCATCCAAAAGCCATCATGTGGCACAGAATTTGGCAGTTTCCTACACAGAACAAAGAGTAGCCAACAAACCAAACCAAAACAAAACAAAAAAACTAGAGAGAGGGAAAACACAATGAGCCCCATTTTTATTGGAAGCTTAGAAATCTCACCAACGTAGTGAGTGTTGGAATATCGCAAGATATAACATTCTACCCACTGTGGGTTAATATCCTTAAAGACCTCACCTGTCCCTTGTAATTAATGAGGCTCTATAAAGCTTTGTCTCTCTCCCTCCCCTCCCTCCTTCGATGGTGCTGACTGACTGAGCGAGGCAGAGACCTTGTGTGCTTGCCTGAGTTTGTGGGCGTTGCCTGAGCTGCCGCCGCCTTTAATTCCCTTTACTGTTTGGTATGTTTTGTAATGTATTTTAGTACAGTACCTTTATTGTTTTCTTAGGATGTCCCGTTTACCCTTTTCCTAAGAGAACTAGATAAAGATTATTAATTACATTTTGTCTCAGTGTCTCAAAGCCTTTTTTTCCAACAGTGAGAAGGCTCACTGGGGAATTTCAGCATTGAAAACTTGAGAAATCATAAAGGATGAGAAATGTTGTGAGTACTCCTCATGTCCAGACTCATGTTGTTGTTGTTTAGTCGTTTAGTCGTGTCCGACTCTTCGTGACCCCATGGAGACCAGAGCACGCCAGGCCCTCCTCTCTTCCACTGCCTCCCAGAGATGGGTCAAATTCATGTTGGTTGCTTCGATGACACTGTCCAACCATCTCATCCTCTGTCGTCCCCTTCTCCTCTTGCCTTCACACTTTCCCAACATCAGGGTCTTTTCCAGGGAGTCTTCTCTTCTCATGAGATGGCCAAAGTATTGGAGCCTCAGCTTCAGGATCTGTCCTTCCAGTGAACACTCAGGGTTGATTTCCTTCAAAATGGATAGGTTTGTTCTCCTTGCAGTCCAGGGGACTCTCAAGAGTCTCCTCCAGCACCACAATTCAAAAGCATCAATTCTTTGGCGGTCAGCCTTCTTTATGGTCCAGCTCTCGCTTCCATACATCGCTACTGGAAAAACCATCGCTTTGACTATGTGGACCTTTGTCGGCAAGGTGATGTCTCTGCTTTTTAAGATGCTGTCTAGGTTTCTCATCGCTTTCCTCCCAAGAAGCAGGCGTCTTTTAATTTCGTGGCTGCTGTCACCATCTGCAGTGATCGTGGAGCCCAGGAAGGTAAACTCTGTCACTGCCTCCATATCTTCCCCTTCTATTTGCCAGGAGGTGATGGGGCCCGTGGCCATGATCTTAGTTTTTTTGATGTTGAGCTTCAGACCATTTTTTGCGCTCTCCTCTTTCACTCTCATTAAGAGGTTCTTTAATTCCTCCTCACTTTCTGCCATCAGAGTGGTATCATCTGCATATCTGAGGTGGTTGATATTTCTTCCGGCAATCTTAATTCCAACTTGGGATTCATCCAGTCCTGCCTTTCGCGTGATGTATTCTGCATATAAGTTAAATAAGCAGGAAGATAATATACAGCCTTGTCGTACTCCTTTCCCAATTTTGAACCAATCAGTTGTTCCATATCCAGTTCTAACTGTTGCTTCCTGTCCCACATATAGATTTCTCAGGAGATGGATAAGGTGGTCAGGCACTCCCATTTCTTTAAGAACTTGCCATAGTTTGCTGTGGTCCACACAGTCAAAGGCTTTTGCGTAGTCAATGAAGCAGAAGTAGATGTTTTTCTGGAACTCTCTGGCTTTCTCCATAATCCAGCGTATGTTAGCAATTTGGTCTCTAGTTCCTCTGCCCCTTCGAAATCCAGCTTGTACTTCTGGGAGTTCTCGGTCCACATACTGCTGAAGCCTGCCTTGGAGGATTTTGAGCATAACCTTGCTAGCGTGTGAAATGAGTGCAATTGTACGTTAGTTGGAGCATTCTTTAGCACTTCCCTTCTTTGAGATTGGGATGTAGACTGATCTTTTCCAATCCTCTGGCCACTGCTGAGTTTTCCAAACTTGCTGGCATATTGAGTGTAGCACCTTAACAGCATCATCTTTTAAGATTTTAAATAGTTCCACTGGAATGCCATCACCTCCACTGGCCTTGTTGTTAGCCATGCTTTCTAAGGCCCACTTGACTTCGCTCTCCAGGATGTCTGGCTCAAGGTCAGCAACCACACTATCTGGGTTGTCCGGGACATCCAGATCTTTCTGGTATAATTCCTCTGTGTATTCTTGCCACCTCTTCTTGATGTCTTCTGCTCCTGTAAGGTCCCTACCATTTTTGTCCTTTATCATGTCCATCTTTGCACAAAAGGTTCCTTTAATGGCTCCAATTTTCTTGAACAGATCTCTGGTTTTTCCCTTTCTATTCTTTTCCTCTATATCTTTGCATTGTTCATTTAAGAAGGCCCTCTTGTCTCTCCTTGCTATTCTTTGGAAGTCCGCATTCAATTTTCTGTAACTTTCCCTATCTCCCTTGCATTTTGTTTCCCTTCTCTTCTCTGCTATTTGTAAGGCCTCGTTGGACAGCCACTTTGCTTTCTTGCATTTCCTTTTCTTTGGGATGGTTTTTGTTGCTGCCTCCTGTACAATGTTATGAGCCTCCATCCATAGTTCTTCAGGCACTCTGTCCACCAAATCTAGTTCCTTAAATCTGTTCTTCACTTCCACTGTGTACTCATAAGGGATTTGGTTTAGATTATACCTGGCTAGCCCAGTGGTTTTTCCTACTTTCTTCAGTTTAAGCTTGAATTTTGCTATAAGAAGCTGATGGTCAGAGCCACAATCAGCTCCAGGTCTTGTTTTTGCTGACTGTATAGAGCTTCTCCATCTTTGGCTGCAGAGAATATAATCAATCTGATTTCGGTATTGCCCATTTGGTGATGTCCATGTGTAGAGTCGCCTCTTGTGTTGTTGGAAAAGAGTGTTTGTGATGACCAGCTTGTTCTCTTGACAGAACTCTATTAGCCTTTGCCCTGCTCCGTTCTGAACTCCAAGGCCAAACTTACCTGTTGTTCCTTTTATCTCTTGACTCCCTACTTTAGCATTCCAGTCCCCTATAATGAGAAGAACATCTTTCTTTGGTGTCAGTTCTAGAAGGTGTTGTAAGTCTTCATAGAATTGGTCAATTTCAGCCTCTTCAGCATCGGTGGTTGGTGCATAAACTTGGATTACTGTGATGTTGAGAGGTCTGCCTTTGATTCGTATTGAAATCATTCTATCATTTTTGAGATTGTATCCCAGTACAGCTTTCCCCACTCTTTTGTTGACTATGAGGGCTACTCCATTTCTTCTACGGGATTCTTGCCCACAATAGTAGATATGGTAATCATCTCATATCATCCAGACTCATAAGCCCTAGCAATTTTCCTGATCCTGTACATATGACTGGGCAGAAGAGGCCATAAAAGAGAAGTAAATGTTCCGGGCATAAGAGATAGCAAAGAGAAATGAAATGAATACACCGTCACTAGGTTTTGAGTCGTATTTTTGAAATATGCAGTTGTGGGATTGTGATACACTCTCCTGCCCATACTAGCTGCTATTTCCTTTTTAAGACAGTTTTGACTGAAATAAGGTCATTCAAAGGTCTATCTTTTATTCAATCTAATAACGTGTTGCTTCAAAATCTAGGAGTATTGATATTAAGTGTGTATGACGACTTAAAACAAGGATGAGTGCTTTACTTAGACTCTATCGGAAAAGTTCTGCAACCCATCTATAGCTGTGTATGCTGGGTTAGAAGGGGAGAGGGGGTGCGGGTGGGAAGTTCCAGAGGGACTTATTCATGGGAACGTTTGTGAAACCTCCCTCTGCTTTAGCTCCAGCTGTTACAGTGGCTCCAGCCATTCCCTGCTTTTTCTTCCTGCAGCTGTTCCTATTCCATAATCTCTTAAAATACCATATTTCCCATTAGTGTCAGCAGAGCTCCTTCTGCTCCGAAGGGAATGCTGCATGTGCATTTTTGTTAGGTGACCTGTAGTAACGGAGGTGCTTCTATATCTGAATGCCAGGAAGTTGGGATCCCCAGAATGACATGTGTGCAAAATGTAGGCATGCTTATGGTACAATTCACTAACTGGCTAAAAGCAAAGTTTTTGGTGTCCGCGCTCCCTTTATTCTCAACCTCCTCTTTTCAAATGCCCATTCACTGAAGCTGTGCCTGACCTGTGTGTGTTCTCTGATGCCAGGCAGGTGGCATTTCAGTTTTGCTTGGAAGTTTGAATACTGCACCTGGGTGTGTATGTGTGTGCATATGTGCATGCTTGCATATGGTTACGTGTGATAATTCTAACAGCTGATGACCCACCATTCAAATATATCTGTTTCTATGCAGTTGAATTGAATGGTACTTTGTTAGTGCTGAGTTTTAACCTTTAGGCCTCAGCTTATTTTTAATCTAGTTTGGATTCTAGCATTTTTTTAATGAAGCACTGCCAGCCTCTCCTGCAGATTTCCCATCCCTGTCTTGGTATAAGGCACTGTGGGCCATGAGTCTCATGATTCTCTGGGGCAAGGCAGGTATTTGAAAAAGGAAAGGGATTTTCCTGTGGTTAATCTCTTTAAGCCTCACAGTAACCGGAGATATTGGTGCTCTAGTGCAGTGATTCCCAGCTGGTAGTGATAGCTTCTGGGAATTGAAGCCCAAGAATGTCTGGGGACCCAAGATTGGGAACCAATGCTCTAGTGGAATCATGGTGTTGTCTACAGTGGTGTGGTGTGTGTAGCAAGTTGGCCTCTGAATGGTGACTCTGATAAGACACCTTCATGTTTTCCATACATTCAGTCTATATCCTCCTGCCGTGTAATCTTTATTTTATATATATCGAAGGAATGTGCACAGATTGCAACTTGCATTGACAATATATTGGAAATCTGAATCACAGAATCAGGGAAATAGTGTGGTGAAGTTTTTCCCCCCTAGGATTTCTGGCAAACTATGAGCCTACCTGTAATTCCATGTACAAAAAGATACATTATAAAAGGCTCCATAATCAAGCAGCGAACCCAAAAGTTTTTGAAAGTCATCAATCGCAGCTAATAATCAGGGCAAATGTACACCAATGCTTTGATTTATGAAGTGAATAATTAGACCATGAACTATAGAAAAATGTTTCAGTGGTCTTAGAATCATGCAATAATGGAGTTGGAAGGAGTCTATGAGGCCATCAAGTCCAGCTACCTGCTGACTGCAGGAATCCAAGTCAAAGTATATCTGTCATGGCTGTCTCAATTTCTTTTGAATGCCTCCAGTGTTGGCACATTCACCACCTTCTGAGGTAATTGGTTCCATTGTTGTACTGCTCTAACAGTTGGGAATGTTTTCCTGATCTTCAACCAAAATCTGGCTCCCTATAACTTGAGCCCATTATTACATGCCCTGCAGTCTGGAATGATTCAGAACAGATCCTGCTCTTACTCTGTATGACAACTTTCCAAGTATTTGAAGAGTATTTGAAGAGTGCCAAGTATTTGAAGAGAACCCTGGACGGCAAGGAGATCAAACCTATCAGTTCTGAAGGAAATCAACCCTGAGTGCTCACTGGAAGGACAGATCCTGAAGCTGAGGCTCCAATACTTTGGCCATCTCATGAGAAGAGAAGACTCCCTGGAAAAGACCCTGATGTTGGGAAAGTGTGAAGGCAGGAGAAGAAGGGGATGACAGAGGACGAGATGGTTGGACAGTGTCATTGAAGCTACCAACATGAATTTGACCCATCTCTGGGAAGCAGTGGAAGAGAGGAGGGCCTGGCGTGCTTTGGTCCATGGGGTCACGAAGAGTCGGACACGACTTAACGACTAAACAACAACAAATCCTATCTTTTCTCAGCCTTCCTTTCTCAAGGCTAAACACACCCGATTCCTTCAGTGTTTCTTCACAGGCCTTGATTTCTAGCCCTTTCCAATTGTCTGCCTATGTCTAGGTGGAACAAAGATGAGCCATACATTACAGAACAAAATAATGGAATATTTTTCTTTATGATTTCATAGATTTGGACAATCTACCAAGGTGGCCTATAGTACTTGTCTTTTTGTTTTTACTTGTAAATAATCTCAAGCAGTCACTGAACACTGGAATCAACCAGAATACGGATCATCCAGAATACATTAAGTGGATACTAATTTAGTTACTGCTATTTAACAACCATTTCAGTTAACCATAGATGACAGAGATATGGCAAAAAGCAGTGTCATTCTGAAAGATTGTTTACTCTCCCTCCTCTCCATTGCTTAAAAAAAAATAATGGTATCTCTTTAGCTCATGAGCTGACGTGCAAGGGCTTTCTTTTATTGATTGTAGGTAAGCTGCTTAAGAAGCCTTTTTGGTTGAGAAGCAGGTTAAAAATAAGTTTGAAAGTGGCTTGATATCGTTTGCAAGGAACAGAAAGTCAATACTATTGTACCAATTCCTTTAAATGTACTATGATACAGATAGTGTGCTAAGCCATCTCTTGAAAAGTTCTTTGTGTGTGTGTGTGTGTGTGTGTGTGTGTGTTTGCCTCCTATCTGATTTTGTCTTTTGTAAGTTATCTTTTCTAGTTTAGTAGTGTTGACAGTCTGAAATCCCATTACAGTATCTATTTGTTTTGGAAAAGTACAAACTCATTCTTCAAGAAATTCTTAACTTACATCCTACTTAACAGCTGGCTTTTCTGAATGTTACTGGTATTGGATTTAGGATCTTGTAGGACAGCAGCATGTACAAGAGAAGATTAAAGCTTAAACTAAATTGTCATTCAAAAGCTCTGCTGCCACCCTCATGCTAATTCTTGATGTTTTTTAGGGCACTGTGTTGTGAATGGCTTCTGTAGCAGGTGATAAATTGTCAGGGCAGATCCCGTTGTGGCTGCTGGGACCAGTGGCAGTGATTTTCAGACATTTAAGTCTTCCTGCCCCCAACCTGGTGCCCCCAAAGGCTTCTCCAGGACCAAAGGAATTGTAAGGGATCCTAAGAACGGGGGGGGGGGGGGGGAGAGGCAGGATGTGGAATGTTTAATTACCAAAACACAGCTGTGACTGATGACATCATCAGACTTACATGGTATATCTTTATGTTACCTTCCAATGTCTGGAAGAATCTGGTGATCCAAATTGTAAGTTTGCTAAGGATTTGGCTAGACTCTTTTCTTATTTATTCTGTTCTTTAGCAGTAGCAGTACAAACATTGGCAAGTAACTGGAATCTAAATGATTCACTTTGGAAACTATAGAGAGCTATTACTTGCAAAGATATTTCTTTAGCAAATTCTGGCTAAGAAATTTATTTTATAGTAGTTTTGCTCACTTGTTTATTTTTTAATATTTATTTATTTAGGAACTTAGCTTTGATTCAGTTTTTAGTTCTTACTAGAGTAGACCGCTTGAATCAATTGCTGAATGATGAATTAATATTTGTGTAGATCTCATTGATTGAATGGATCTACTCTAGCAGGTGCTACCAACTGGGTTCAGGCTCTTTTTAGAAGGCGCTGCTAGCTGGGTTCAGGCTCCCATTGGTGAATTGCACTCAAGATCCATAGCAGCATTCACCAAATCAATGTGTGCTCATGTCATTTTCATGTAATGAATTACATCCCGGTAAGGTACTAAATGGATATCCAGTGTGGTGTAGTGGATAGGGTGACGGGCTAGGATTGAGCAGATCTGGAACTGAATCCCTGCTTGTCCATGGAAACTCACTCTGTCTGTGTGTATATAATTGGTAAAACCACTCCTTAAATATCTTGTTTACCTTGTTCATGTTATTAGGGTAAGTATAAATTGGCTCCAACTTGAAAGTACATACCAATAATAAGATAATAAATAGCCTGAGTGTTTACAGTTTTAATTTTGTTTAAATTCAAAAGCCAGTTTTAGCTGAAGTAGCGAACTTCACATTGCTACTCACATTTATTCTGTGTTCTCTGAGATTGTAGAATCTGAACTACTTTAAAGAAAGCTAATTGTGTGTTGTAGTTTTGTTTTTTGTTTGAGCTGCTGGCTCAGATTTCTAAGGCAGGATTTTTCTGACTGACAAGCTAATGTTTGGATTTCTGTCTTCTACTGAGACTCCTCACAGTACTACTTCTTGTAATGTGTAGATTTGATTAGCAGATTTCTCATTGTGTAAGTCACATTCTTCTCATTCTTTTCTCATAGGGAAAAAAGTCTAAATTACTTGTTGGGTTTTTTAAAAACTCTGCTATGTTTCCCATAGGCCCTAGAAATGTAAGTGGCGATTTCTATTATAGGGTACGTACGTGTGTAGCAAACCTCAAAGAATAACCAAGCCATGTGGCATGATGACTGATCCCCATGGGCAGCTGTTTCTAGTCTTTTCCTCCCTTTGTGAAAAAGCTTTATTTATCATTTAATTTTCCATGAAAAAATAGAAGTGAGTATGGGTTTTTGTTGAGTTCATTGTTTTAAATTAACAAATATGCAGCTTAAGTGTTCTGAGCATAGGTCTCAAGGGTTTTTTTTAGATTAAGTTTTGCTTATGGAAATATGGGACAGTGAATGCAAGAGGTACTCGCCTCTTCCATAAAGATTTTCAGTCAACACAAGAGAAACAATACAAAAAAATGAACCAACAAACAAAAATAAAATAAAAAACCTAAGGAGTGAAGTGGAAACCAGGAGTCAATGTGTAATTGTTTCATTTGGATGCTTGATGTGAGCGTCCAACTGTGATATGAGTGAAATGTTATATAGCTCAAAGCAATACTATAGTTTTGCTGTGAGAAATGCATAGGATCCTCCTGCACACTGGCATTACACCAGTAGTAATAAGACATAGGAGGATGGGTTTGTGACTCCTTGCAATTATGGACTTCTTTGCCAGGCTATAAAATTAAATACATCTAAGAAATAAATTCTGAAGCGATTAGTCTATAAAGCAGCCTGGGACTAGAAACCCACAGTATTTTTGTTGTATTACCATGCAGAATATAACAGAGGTACCTGATCTATGCTTATAGTGCGACAGCAGCCTTTTCCAATCTGGTATTCTCCAGATATTTTGGCTTGCATCTCTTAGGATTCATTGGCCAAGGTGGCTGAGGGCAATGGATGTTCGAAGTCAAAACCACCTGGAGGGTACATGTTGGGGAAGGCTGTAATAAGCATAGAATAAACGAATAGTGTTATTTTTTGCACAACCTGCTCATATATTAAAATGATTATAGAGTTCTGATTGAGATGCACAATTTAATGTCATGCATGACTGAGTATAAGTGGTGCCTTTTGTTCAAGAGAGTTTTGAATGCTTTTGGAAAAAAAGAGTGGAAGTGGAATATGCTGTCAAGTGATGGATCACAGCTCATTGCACTGAGAGATGGAACATTTTACCTAAATTTTACTTAATAAAAAATTAATTAATTAATTAGTTAATGTCAAGGGCAAAGAAAATAAAAAGTGTAGAATTCCTAATTCTGTTATTTGTTTTTAATCTATAATTCATCTAAATTGGTTAAATGTTATTTCTTTAAAAATGCAAGTTGCAGTACATTTTGACAAAGTGCCCCCTGATATTCTGATTAGCAGGCTGACTAGGTGTGGGCTGGATAGAACAACTGTCATGTGGATACACAATTAGCTACAGAATTATACTCAGGGTATGGAGTGTGCAAATGGTTGTTACTTGATTTCTTTATAAAAATGTTAAGTGACTGTGCAGCTGGTAAGGATGTCATTGGAAGCATTAATACTGTTTGCTGCCCAACATGGTTCCTTCTCAGACATTAGTGTTGTAAGGTGTTTTTTTAAAAAGTGTTTTCACTGTGTAGTAAGGTTTACACTATTGATATCTGCCAGGGAATTAGAATCTTTAAGATAGTCTTTCCCTGGAGATCTGGATAGTTTACTGGGTCCAGTGTTTATTTAACATCTTCTAAAATGAATTGGATGAAGGAGTAGAGGGGAATGCTAATTAAATTTGGAGAGGTTATAGGTAGAACTGTTAGATAACTCAGTGGTGTAGGCATCTGGCTGCAGAGCTAGAAGTTGGGAGTACAATTCCCCTCTGTACCTCCTAGACAAGGGCTGGACTCCATGATCCATAAGGCCCCTTCAGCTCTGCAGATCTAAGATTATTATTTTTAAATTATTATTATGGCTACAAGAAAGAAACAAGATTCATGACAATACTGAGAGGGGCTGAGGCATTGTGCCAAAACTATTAGAATGGATTTCAGCAGTTTCAGTTTAAAATCCTGCTTTTTGATAGAAGGAATCCATTGGACAAGGACAGATACAGGATGAGCGGCTTGACAGCAATACATATGAAAGGAATCTAGGAGTTTACAGGGCCACAGATTGGACACAAGTCAGCAGAGTGATGCAATGGCTAATAAGGCAAATGTGATTCTCAATTCAATCTACAAAAGCAGAGTATCTAGTCAGGATGACGTAACAGAGCTATTCTTTCTAGACCTCACCTGGAATGCTGTGTACATTTCCAGGTTCTACAGTTTATCTACAGACTTGAGTGTCTCAAGAGGAGAGCAATAAGGATAATGAGAGCTTGGAGACCAAGGAGAGGAAACATGGAAGGAATTGCTTATGTTTCATATGGAGAACAGACTAAAAAAAGAGCTGGGGGAGGAATTTGTGGTGCTCCAGATGTTGTTGGACTGTAACTCACATCTGCACCACTATTGGATGGCTTCAGCAATTAGAAGTCACTGTTCAATAACATCTGAAGAGCCACACATTCCCCATGTTTGTGTAAGAGCCTGAATGGGCCACATAGCAGAAATGCTATAGTGGAGGATTGTCCTGCACCAAAAGCAGATTGGGCTATATGTTATTTGAGACACCTTCCAAAGTGTGATGCAAAGAATATTCACTACGTTCCCGTTTGATTTGTCTTGACAGGATGATGGACTTTGAGAAAGAATTTTAAGGCCTTTTTAAATTCCTACCTTCAGTCAAGACTGAAATAAGGTTTTCCCCCCTTAAAGTATTTGTAATTGGCATAAAATGTCTAAATTATCCTTTCCTTGTGAGACACACAGACATGCACATACATACATCATGGAATGATTGGCTGGTTATTAGAAATACACAAATAACCCATCCGGTGCTTCAGATTCTTCAGCCCCATCTGGTACATCTTAGTTTACAACAATGTGCAATTGCAAAAAACTCAGAAATTTGCATATAATGTAATTCTGACCAATTTAACAACTCTAACAAAAGTGTAGGAAATTCTGCATTATCCTCATCAGTAAGGAGAAGAATGTTGCAGTTTTTCAGCCTGGAGTGGAAGGATGAGGCAACCAATGATTTATGTCTCTACTTCCAATGGTATAATTATGTGTTTCTAAATTCAAGGCTTTGCTTGAAAGTTACTTGTACAGGAATATATATAAATATATTAAGACATGACATCCCAATAGCTTAACCTTTCATACCTAATTTAGATTTTAAGGAAAAAGGAAGCCATTAAAATTATTATGAAGAAAGAGCAGATCCTGCATTTCTTCAAAGGAGACAGAAATGTTTTAACCTCTGTGGCTACAATTCAGCTGTGCCGAAAGTATGCCAATTAACAATTTAACATGGAGCAGGGGAAACGAAATACAGCTGAAATAATTTTATCTCCTTCTCATTATTCGGCAGTGTGGTTAACTGAAGAAAGGGGGACAACCCCCCAGTACAAGATGGATTTTCTTTGAAAAGAATAATCTTTCTAAGTTGTTGCTGATACTATGCAAAAATAAGCAACAACAACAAAAAAAGGTTATGTTTCACAAGCCCATGATAAAAACATATTTTTAAAAAAGCTGATTTCTGCCCTTTTATACACACCCTATATTGGGCTGAACAGAAGGTAGATCTGGATCTGCTGGGTACATTTCTGGGTGATTTGAGTAGATCAATAAGAATATCTGACTCACAGTCAAAGAAGTATAACATTCACGTTCCTGTAGTGAAGAAAGCATGAGATGACCAATATTGGATTTTTATGTGGAAATATTGTGAATTTCACTCAGTTTCAGTTCTCAAAACAAATTTCTGGGGTTTGAATTCTTTAATTGTAAGTGGGTATCATTTCCACCAAGCACTGGTTGTCAGTCCTGAGGTCATACTAACCACCCACAGAAAACAAAACAAAACAAAAAACAAGGTAGGTTCTACAACCTACAGTCCACTGTAGCTAGCTAGACCATGGGACAGGCTCTTTACATTATAATAACTCCACAGTTGGCTGGATAGCTCAGCGAGTTAGGTGTCTCACTGCAGAGCTGGAAGTTGTGAGTTTGATTCCCCATTGTATCTCCTAGGAGAAGAGTCATCCTGTGTAGCTTTGGGCAAGCTGCACAGTCCCAAAGCTCTCCGAGAAGAAAGGAGTGATAAACCATATCTGAGCACACTCTACTGAGAAAACCCTTGAAAAAGTCACCGTACGTTGGAATGGACTTGGACATCATTTAAATATTATTATTATAGTTTTATTATTTATTAAACATATTTTGGGAACGTGGAAGCTAAATAGGCCCCACAAACCATCTACATGCTGCAGATTCCTTCCAGCGTCTTTCAGGAGGTGAAACACACTGGTAAGGCAAACAGAAAACGACAAATCTAGAAGAATCAAAAAAAGAATAGATCTCCCAGTTACTACATAATTCCCTGCTGCCTACTCCTGGAAATTCCTGTATTGCAAAGAGTTGATCCCTTCTTACATCAGAGGCTGACAGTTGGTCATTGTTTACATCAGAGGTTGGCCACATGCCAAAAAAAAAAATCAAGAATAAAGTCTCCTTTTGCACTCCAAGGCATGTGAAGGCAATTTTGCCATATTTTGAGGGGCCTCTGGACCACCCATGTACTGCAGATGTATTTTTTTTACACGGCTACTAGAGAGTGTGAGAGGGACTTTTCAGTTTTTTGTTAAACCCATTTGTCAGGTAACAAAAACCCATTGTAACAACTTTTACAGTACCTACCATTGCAGTGATACCTACTATGATGTAGTGTGTAGAGTGACAGACTAGGACTCAGGAGGCCTAGGTTCAAATACTCATTCAGCCATGGAAACTCACTGGGAGTGTGGAACTGGTGAAAATAAATAATTGTGTGCTGTCAAGTCAATTCTGAGTTACGGTGATCCTTTTCAGGGTTTTCCAGGTAGAAAATACTCAGAAATAGTGTACCATTCCCTTCATGCTGGAACCATGCAGCTTGCCCAAGGCCACACAGGCTGGCTCTTTGCACAGGAGGTACAGCAGAGAATGAAATTCTCAACCTCTGACTCCGCAAGCAGATACCAGATTGGTTGGAGTCTCAGGCGACTAATTTCCAAAGTAGGAAGACTGCAGACTCGAAATTAATGATATTTTTAAAAAAATTCCCAAACCCCGATGGCATGGAACACATTTTGCCAAATATATGATCATTTCCATTTGAAGAAAGTGTTTCACCAGTCTTGTTAGGTAATTTAGGAAAGAAACCACACATGTATCACTTTTTTGCTACACAGTTCTAGTGCTAGATTCACATCCTAGCACAATAGTGGGATGGTTAGAGGCAGAAGATAGGAATCCTGCACCTTTAATAGTTGTGTTATAAGAGAGAAGAGATCAGATGGTGTAGCATCAGAATGTGGCAGTGACCAGATGTTGAACAGATGAAAGGGATGGGTCCTACAAACAGACCAATAAAAAGAATAAATAATTGTACAAAAGTCAGGTTAAAGTCAAAACAACAATATATTCAGGTAGATTTCCTTATAATTGCATTTATGGATTTTGACACTCCCCCCCCCCCCCCCCCCGTAGACCCTTTCTCTTTTTATTAGGAACTGGGTTCTGAATATATTCTTTCCTCATCTTTTCCTCTTAAATCATTATGCAAATATGATTTGAAAGAAGAAATAAGTACCCGGAAATTGAGAGAAAATATGAGATATAAGAACATTGAAATCTATGTCTGTAAGGATAAAGGAAAATGTTTTAAGTTAGTTTGGAGATGGTCTCTAACTACAGTAAAATTAAATCAATTAGATATGAATTATCCTAAATTGTGTCAGAGATGGTGTCAGAAAATAGGTCCTTTTTGTTTGTGGTGGGGATGTGAGAATATATTGAAATTTTGGCAATTTGTTTTTAAGGAAATAAATGAAATAACTAAATAAAATTTAGAGGCATGCCCTAAAATAGAACTTGTATCATTGGAGCAATGTAACAGGTCAACTAAAGAATTAATTTCAATTTTAATAACAGCAGCAAGATTAACGGTAGCTAGGAACTGGAAAATAAAGTATGATTTTCAGTTAAATGAATGGTATAAGAAGGTATGGAATATAGCTATTAATTATAAACTAATGTGTAATATCAAAGTACACAAGAGATTGTTAAATAAGAATAGTTTTATAGGTATTTGGGGAGAATTTCTTGATTATGTATTAATAAAGGGGAAGGGAGTAATTACAATTTTGGAAAGGGAATGGGGCTCCATAAAGGGAAGAGAAATGGGTTATATCTCCAATGGTCCTGATGTGGGGGGGGGGGGGCGAGCACTTTTTGTATAGTTGTGTTGATGGTTTTTTTTAAAAGGTTGTATGCTATATTTATGTTTTTTATTCAATGAAATAAACAAATGTTTAATTAATTAATTAAACGTATAGTTAGTCTGGAGATCTCCATTTGTTGTTTTGCTTCTATATTGCTGCACAAAATACTATGATTTTTTTTTCTTTAAAACAATGCGATTTTTCTCTATCTTTGAACAGGGTTGAAACATTGTTCAGCTTCCGTAATAGAGTAACTAAGATATAATCAGAAGTTCTGAAACACTTTTGGCGACACTTTTTAGAAACAGATCTGATAAGAAATTGGTTCTTCCACTGTTCTAGTCATGGGTGACTATTATGTGAACCTGAAAGACTCATGTTTCTCTTGGATGACTACATTATCTTTGACTTTTAATATAGCTAGAAAAAAAAGAAGGGTGGATAGAAATATATATATATATATATATAAAAGGACCTTTCAAGATTTTTGTTTTCACATAGATGTAGTTGCAGGGGCCTCCACGTTTGATCAGAATAGTGTCAGCAGGGGTGATGGTTCATTTAGTAAAGGGGAAGGAGGGAACCTACTAGTAAGGAATGAAAGAGGAAGGTGATAGATCCCAGAACAGACGTGTAAAGATTGTAACTGGGCTAGGGGAACGAGTCTAGATAAAAAACAAGCCTTTGCTGGAAGAACACGCCTAATTTGCTTCGAAAGTTAAGAGAAATGAAAAGGAAATAAAAACAGAGTAAACCAAGGAATTCAGAACATAAATATGACTCATCCTATGGCAAAGAAGGAAAAGAGAGCTCTTTTTCAGAAGTGCTTATGTAAAGGGATTTTATATTTATTTTGGTGAAATGTCATTTGCTTACAACAAGTGTAGGGAACCTGTGGAACTCCAGATGTGGTTGAATTCCCATCAATCCAGTCATAATAATCAGGAATGGGTGGAGATTTATGATGTTTTTAATTGTAACACAAAAGAAATGTAAAAGGCAAACATGGAAAATACATACAGTATAGTCATAGGGGTTCCCAGTGTGGTGTGGTGGATAGAGTGATGGACTAGGACTCTGGAGAACAGAGTTCGAATCCCTGCTTGGCCATGGAAACTCACTGGAGGAGTGGAAGTGGTAACCACTCTTTAAATACTCTCATTTATTCTTGATAGCTGTTAGGATCACTATAAGTTGGTTCCGACTTGACAGCACAGAACACACACATAGTCATAGACTACACATATACATCAATTAAAGCTTATCACTAGTGGGAAAAAAATGGAGCTGTCATTGATAACATGCATTTTCATCAGCAGATAAAGCAGGAAGATCATCTGATCATTGAACAGTGCATATATAAAAGGTGGTTTTGGGTTTTTTTGGCAACAATAAGGGTACACAGGATCCAACCATACCAACCTAGTTATTTTAAGTCATTAAGTTATTTAAAGTGCAATGTCAAAGATAAAAATGTCAAAGATTTTTCAAATGCAAACTCAATATGGTGCAATACATCCAACCAAAACGGAAACATCTCTGGAGGCACCCATACCGTGTATCAGAGGGAAACACAGTCTGTATTATGTTGCCACCTTTTAGCTGAACTGGCTAATTTATTTTGAAAGAGGTGTCATTATGTTCAATGCACCCAAAACATCATTTTCCCCCTGAAATAAATGCAGCTCTAAATTGAGAGAAACTATATTTGGGCCATGGGGAATTTTCTATTGATTAATTTGCATAGGACACTGTAACTTTATTACACTTATTTTGACTTCATTAACATCAGCTTTTTCAACAAATATTTATAGACTATAATTGCTGGTTACAATTTCTCTGAGGGTGCAAATAATACTCCCAAACACAGCAGGAATAGTTGAAGCAGTCAAAGCTGATGGCCCATAGATAGACATCAAGAGGTGTTGTAATTGTAGAGTATTGCCACATAGCACCAGAAGGGAAATGATATGCAGACTACAATTGTTTAAGCAAGGAAATGATGCCAGATAGCCTTACAGTGCATTCTTGAAACATGTCTACTGAGAAATAATGGAATCTCTTTCTGTGAGAAAATAATACTGAATCTCGATTAGATGTCAAGTCCTGTCTCCTGTGAAGTTGAAGATGGCGTGAGGCAAAGGTGGAGAAAGTGGGAAACGAGGGAACCATAGTTAATAGCTAACATAAACATACAGTGGTACCCTCGACTTACGACCATAATCCGTTCCAGAAGATGGACGTAACTCGAAATGGTTGTAAGTCGAATGCACTTATTTCCTGTTGAAACGCGATTAATCCGTTCCAAGCCCAAACCCCCCCCCCCAAAAAGCACACAGCAGCCCCGTCCGAAGACGCTGGGGCTTTAAGGAAAAAAAACACCCAAAAATAAACAGCACAGCAGCCCAGTTTCCGAAGGCGCTGGGGCTTTAAAAAACAAAAACAAAACCCCAAAAATAAACTGCACAGCAGCCACCGTCCGAAGGCGCTGGGGATTTTAAGAAAAAACCTAAAAATAAAGCACACAGCAGCCCCGTCCGAAGGCCGCTGGGGCTTAAAAAACAAACAAACCCAAAAATAAACAGCATAGCAAGCTGAAAAAATAAACACACCAAAACACAAAAAAAAATCACAGCACAGAAACATAACCTCCTCCCCCCCCCCCAGCCCAAACCCACCCTGCAAAACCCTGTAAATGTAACTTACTCAGAACCAGAAAGCAGCACCAGGCAGTCCCAAGCCTCCGACACCGCCGCACACTCTCTAACTGCTGGGGCGAAAGAGCTACAAAAAAAGCAGCCTCTTTCGCCACCTACAGTTAGCAATTTGAATTTCCCCGCCTTTTTCCCCTGCCTTTTTCTGTTCGTAAGTGGAAGCTCTGGTTGCAAGTAGAAGCAAAATTTTGGGCGGACCGGAGCTGGTCGTAACTCGAAATGGTCGTAAGTAGGGACATTCATAAGTCGAGGCACCACTGTACCTGTTTGTATTGTGGAGTGGAGCATCACGTAACCTGCTCTGGATCTGTTCGTTGGTGGAGACTTCTTGTTGTATGGCTGGTAACTGAAGAGTTCCATCTTTTAGCCCAAGTTGGGTCATGGTTATAGCCTCATGTCCTTCCTGTTTTCATCAGACTACAAGGTCAAGGTATGCTGACTCCTGAACAGATACAAAATGGCATTAGTGGTTCTGTAGTGTTATGGGGCACTCTATAATAGTAGTATAATCCATATTTCTTTATATACCACCTTCAAAAGACTGCACAGGCATCGTAGCAGGGTTCACAGTATTGCATACTAAAATTATCATAAGGGATAAAAAATTACAAACACATTCTCAGGTTCTACAATACAAACAAGTCCATCTGTAAAAAAAAAAAAACATAACAAAAAATAACGTAACAATAAAACAGCCAAAAAAAACATTCCCTGTTAAAACCCCTCAGCCTGCTTTAAATGGAATTGAGTAAAAGATGTGAAAAATCAGGTTCATAAAATGTATTTGAAAAGTACACAGTGAGTGGAGCAGGAAAATTTCTTGTGAGAGGAAGCTCTAAACTCATGGGATCACTACTAGTAAGGTTACTTTTATGTTTATCAATCTGATAAATTTACAGGTGGACCCATGAGCAAAGCTAATATTAAGAGCTAGGCAAGGTTATCCCCTTCATGGATTGCTGCCTTGTCGCAGCGAAGGGGCTTGAGTAATTCAGAGAAGCTATGGGCTATGCCGTGCAGGGACACCCAAGACGGACAGGTCATAGTGGAGAGTTCTGACTAAACGCAATCCACCTGGAGCAGGAACTGGCAAGCCAACTCCAGTATCTTGGCCAAGAAAACTCCATGGACAGAAACAAAAGGCTAAAAGATATGACGCTGGAAGATGAGCCCCTCAGGTCGGAAGGCGTCCAACATGCTACTGAGGAAGAGCGGAGGACAAGTACAAGTAGCTCCAGAGCTAATGAAGTGGGTTGGGCCAAAGCCGAAAGGACACTCAGCTGCGGACGTGCCTGGAAGTGAAGAGGAAAGTCCGATGCTGCAAAGAAAAATACTGCATAGGAACCTGGAATGTATAAGATCTATGAACCTTGGTAAGCTGAATTGTGGTCAAAACAGGAGATGGCAAGAATAAACATTGACATCCTGGGCGTCAGTGACCTAAAATGGATGGGAATGGGCGAATTCAATTCAGACAATTACCATATCTACTACTGTGGGCAAGAATCCCGTAGAAGAAATGGAGTAGCCCTTATAGTCAACAAAAGAGTGGGAAAAGCTGTACTGGGATACAATCTCAAAAATGATAGAATGATTTCAATACGAATCCAAGGGAGACCTTTCAACATCACAGTAATCCAAGTTTATGCACCAACCACCGATGCTGAAGAGGCTGAAATTGACCAATTCTATGAAGACTTACAACACCTTCTAGAACTGACACCAAAGAAAAGATGTTCTTCTCATTATAGGGGATTGGAATGCTAAAGTGGGGAGTCAAGAGATAAAAGGAACAACAGGTAAGTTTTTGGCCCTTGGAGTTCAAAACGAAGCAGGGCAAAAGGCTAATAGAGTTTTGTCAAGAGAACAAGCTGGTCATCACAAACACTCTTTTCAAACAATACAAGAGGCGACTCTACACAATGGAAATCACCAGATGGGCAATACCGAAATCAGATTGATTATGTTCTCTGCAGCCAAAGATGGAGAAGCTCTATACAGTCAGCAAAAACAAGACCTGGAGCTGATTGTGGCTCTGATCATCAGCTTCTTTATAGCAAAACTCAAGCTTAAACTGAAGAAAGTAGGAAAAAACCACTGGGCTAGTCAGGTATAATCTAAACCAAATCCCTTGTGAATACACAGTGGAAGTGAAGAAGAGATTTAAGGAACTAGATTTGGTGGCGAGAGTGCTTGAAGAACTATGGATGGAGGCTCGTAACATTGTACAGGAGGCAGCAAGAAAAACCATCCCAAAGAAAAGGAAATGCAAGAAAGCAAAGTGGCTGTCCAACGAGGCCTTACAAATAGCAGAGAAGAGAAGGGAAACAAAATGCAAGGGAGATAGGGAAAGTTACAGAAAATTGAATGCTGATTTCCAAAGAATAGCAAGGAGAGACAAGAAGGGCCTTCTTAAATGAACAGTGCAAAGAAATAGAGGAAAATAATAGAAAGGGAAAAACCAGAGATCTGTTCAAGAAAAACTGGAGATATTAAAGGAAACTTTTGTGCAAAGATGTACATGATAAAGGACAAAAATGATAGAAACCTAACAGAAGCAGAAGACATCAAGAAGAGGTGGCAAGAATATACAGAGGAATTATACCAGAAAGATCTGGATGTTCCGGACAACCCAGATAGTGTGATTGCTGACCTTGAGCCAGACATCCTAGAGAGCGAAGTCAAGTGGGCCATGGCTAACAACAAGGCCAGTGGAGGTGATGGCATTCCAGTGGAACTATTTAAAATCTTAAAAGATGACTCTGTTAAGAGGCTACACTCAATATGCCAGCAAGTTTTGGAAAACTCAGCAGTGGCCAGAGGATTGGAAAAGATCAGTCTACATCCCAATCCCAAAGAAGGGCAGTGCCAAAGAATGCTCCAACTACCGTACAATTGCACTCATTTCACACGCTAGCAAGGTTATGCTCAAAATCCTACAAGGTAGGCTTCAGCAGTATGTGGACCGAGAACTCCCAGAAGTACAAGCTGGATTTCGAAGGGGCAGAGGAACTCGAGACCAAATTGCTAACATGCGCTGGATTATGGAGAAAGCCAGAGAGTTCCAGAAAAACATCTACTTTTGCTTCATTGACTACGCAAAAGCCTTTGACTGTGTGGACCACAGCAAACTATGGCAAGTCCTTAAAGAAATGGGAGTGCCTGACCACCTTAACTATCTCCTGAGAAATCTATATGTGGGACAGGAAGCAACAGTTAGAACTGGATATGGAACAACTGATTGGTTCAAAATTGGGAAAGGAGTACGACAAGGCTGTATATTGTCTCCCTCCTTATTTAACTTATATGCAGAATACATTGTGCGAAAGGCTGGACTGGAGGAATCCCAAGCCGGAATTACGATTGCCGGAAGAAATATCAACAACCTCAGATATGCAGATGATACCACTCTGATGGCAGAAAGTGAGGAGGAATTAAAGAACCTCTTAATGAGGGTGAAAGAGGAGAGCGCAAAAATGGTCTGAAGCTCAACATCAAAAAAACTAAGATCATGGCCACTGGTCCCATCACCTCCTGGCAAATAAAAGGGGAAGATATGGAGGAAGTGGCAGATTTTACTTTCTTGGGCTCCATGATCACTGCAGATGGTGACAGCAGCCACGAAATTAAAAGACGCCTGCTTCTTGGGAGGAAAGCGATGACAAACCTAGACAGCATCTTAAAAAGCAGAGACATCACCTTGCCGACAAAGGTCTGCATAGTCAAAGCTATGGTTTTTCCAGTAGCGATGTATGGAAGTGAGAGCTGGACCATAAAGAAGGCTGGCCGCCAAAGAATTGATGCTTTTGAATTGTGGTGCTGGAGAAGACTCTTGAGAGTCCCCTGGACTGCAAGGAGAACAAACCTATCCATTCGGAAGGAAATCAACCCTGAGTGCTCACTGGAAGGACAGATCCTGAAGCTGAGGCTCCAATACTTTGGCCATCTCATGAGAAGAGAAGACTCCCTGGAAAAGACCCTGATGTTGGGAAAGTGTGAAGGCAAGAGGAGAAAGGGGACGACAGAGGACGAGATGGCTGGACAGTGTCATCGAAGCTACCAAGATGAATTTGACCCAACTCCGGGAGGCAGTGGAAGACAGGAGGGCCTGGCGTGCTCTGGTCCATGGGGTCATGAAGAGTCGGACACGACTTAACGACTAAACAACAACAAAGGCAAGGTTATATGGATATAAGACAAATCTTTCAAATAATGTAGTACCGAAGCCAACACAGACATTTGCTTCTTGAAATTATTCTAATGCTCTATTTGTGCAGTAGGACCCCATATTCACAGGATCAGTATCCGCCAATTCACTTATCCATGGTCTGAAAATATTAAATTAAATACTGTATTAAAAGTATATTTTTAAATGTGGGGGGTGGGGGGGTGGGGGTCGGGGGGGGAACCACATGTTGTACGAGAACTGGCACTAGAGGAAGCTGGAGAGACCTTGCTATGAAGAATACATAGGATGGTCTCTGGCTGCTTAAGGCCTCTCCTTTTGCAAGCTTTTTCCCTGGAGGAAGAGGCTCCTCCTGCTTGTTAGTTTACCTGGAGGCAGGGCTGATTCAAGACCTCTGGTGAGCCCTGGGCAAAAAAATATAATAGTGTCCTCCCTTCCTCCTCCCTCCCTCTCCCTTACCCCCAACCTAAATAGGTCACACAACATGAACAATGTAATATGAATAACACTGACTTGCTAAGGTAATCTTGGTAACAGTAAACAAATGAATAATTCTTAGGTAAACAAACAACATAGCAATGAAAAGAAAGTCTGGCTGATGACCATAAGCAAGCCTTCAGTACTAGAAATCAAAAAGTGTATCCAAAGAAAAACCTGCAATAAAAATAGAAGTCTTGGTGCCAAAGGGCTAAAGTGCTACTTCTTATTACAGTGCCAAAAAAAAAACACAAACCACTTTGGAGATGTCAATTTGCTGCTCAAAAGGTAATTGGGGATCCAAAAGGATAAGACAGTATACCGAGTCCAGGCAATCTGGATACATCATGCAGAGAAATGTACTGGAGGATTGATTTTGGAAGGACTTCTCTTACCATAAATAGGTTATAGGCAATATTATGAGGTTTCAAATAGAAAACAACTTTTACATTTTTTTTCTTGCTTTCTGTTTTGCAAATTCACTCATGATGTCTTCAAAATCAATTTGCTTCAAAATGTCACTCTCAATTGACTTTATTGTTAATCTGTTAAAGTGTTGTTTTTGCATCAAACACTGATTTTATAAGCTTTAGGTTTGAAAAGGAACACTCTCCTTCAACCATGAAGACATGTAATGCCAGGTAGAGACGAAAGGCTATATAGAAATTTGGGTAGACTGAGATAATGTTTCTTTCTTGCAAGAATTTACTACAGTATGCACTATGTGGATAATCTTTGTCCTCTTTGCAGCTGCTGATACAGCAAAGGAAGCATTGTACTAAACTCTGGAGAGCAACAACTTCATCTGTAAATGTCTTTTCCAAATCATCCTGATAAGCTTGTTGTAGAGTAAATGCACATTTGCTTAATTGTTGAACTGATATGAAAGACAAGTCATCCAAAAAGCCAAACTTGTAGTTTATTGAAGAATGCCATTCCCCTCTTTCATGCAGACAATTGACCAGTGTGTCAATAATTACATTATAAGTTTGAACTTGGAACTTTCTGCTTCCTTCCAGAACTTCTTCAGTCCTGGCCTCATCAAAAAATGTTTAGTACTTTCTATTACAGCTTTCATCCTCACTATCAGGCAGGATAGACTTAGCTGTTTTTTTCCATGTCTTGAAACTCGTTTCTGAAACTTTGAACATATTTCACAAGTGACTCAAACATAATGGTTGCAGTGCCCAAGTGCAGCTTGCTTGGTTGCAACAGACACTTGTTTTATTAAACTGATTTAAAATCCTGTTCCATTCATAGACTTGGTATATCATGCCAGTGAGCAGTAAATGCATAAACTTTGTGTATCATGCAAATGAGTGGTAAATGCATAAATGTTGTCCATCATGCCAGTGCTCTCTGTGCCTCCAGCCTGTCTGTGCCATCTTAGCCCCCGAACAGCCTCTCTCTGTCATCTTAGCCCCTAAAACAGCTTCTCTCTGCTATCTTTGCCCCCAAAACAGCCTCTCAATGCTGTGCCTGCCACTGTCAACTCCGCAAGGCCAGGGTCCTCAATGACATGAGCAGCAGGAGAAAAGGCTGTGCGCGCCACCAGTGCTCAAATGGTGCGAGGTCACACATCATGGTCCCATCATGACCTCAGTGCACATAAGACTTCAAAGGCCCACTGAGCAGCAGGCAGTGCAGGCTGCGCAGCACCATCATGCAGGGCAAAAAACAAAACAAAAAATTCCCTCCCCTCTTCATGTGGGCCCCTACAGACAGTGGGCCCTGGGCAAATGCCCACTTGGCCCTCTGAATAAAGCAGCCCTGCCTGGAGTGGGGGGGAACCATCAGTCCCGGGCAATCTAGGTGGGATGGGGGTGTCTCCAGCTGGCTTGCTTTGCATTGATGCTAGCAAACAGCCGAGCATGCAGGTAAGCAGTTATCCTACAGAGATGGCAGTGGCCTTTGCACTCTGCCCTCCCTTCAGGTGACCGTCGGGTTTGCATGGATTGGAGGGAGGGAGGGTGGTCGGGCATTTTTCTCTATACCTTCTGGATAGTTGGCGAGGGTAGGGAGGGCGTCTGGTTGGAGGGGGTGATGTTTGCTATAATCCACATTTTTCAGTGTCTGCAGGGAGGTTTGCAACCAATCCCCCACAGATATGGGAGTCCTACTGTATTATCTTGTTTTACTATGTTTTCTTTATTTCATTCTATTTTTGTCATTTTATTGCATTTTATTATTTCCTTATTATTTCCATTAGCATTTCTCAGTGTTACTTGCACTTAAGAAGTGCACTTAAGAGTTGGAAGTCAGCTGAAGCAACTTCAGATAGTCAATAGCATTCAAGATCTCCTGGAATGAAGAAGCCACCAATTTTTCCAGCATCTTCCTTAAGGATGTTACACCAAATTATTACCAGAATCATGGCAACTAACCTTGTGTTCTTTTTTTTTTTTTAAATAAGGAGGTAGCTGCTACCTGGAATTAACCATTTCTGAGGTCCAGCTGGTAAACCCAATCCTAGTAGATATTCAGGAAGGTAAATGGACCCAAATAGCAAGGGTAGATAGGAGTCAAACCTGAAAATAACTTGTCCACATAATCAGGCTGCACAAGCTGAAACTTGTATATACTTATATAAAATAAAATGACTATATGGAATCATGGCTACCTCCATCCTTGATCCTGTCAGAATGATTCATGTCAGAATTAATGCAATTGATTTTGTTTTTAAATCATAGTACAAATTTCAAAGGTTAGCTCCAATCTCTTGAACCTACAGAAAACAGTCTTCTCATCACAAAAACCTTAACTGACTGATAGAGTAAGCCCTGGGAGGGTTTGATCAATCATATAATGTTTTTATCATCTGAAAATAAAGGTTGCAATGTTTGGAGCTGTTTTGCTTAGATAAGGGGAGATAAATGGAGGGAGACATTATGCCAATGTGTAAAATTAAGCACTGCATGGAAGAAGTAGATAGGGCATGACGGGATCATCCACTGCAGCCAAGTAGCAGGAGATTCATGATGGAAGAGAGAAGAGAAAAAAGAAATATTTCTTCATGCCATGTGTAGTTAAACTATGGAATTTACTTATGCCAGATATAGTGATTGTTGCCACCTTGGGCATCTTTAACAAGGAATTTTTAAAATTCATGGAAGTTAGGGCTGCTGTTCAGGATGTCTATAGATTACCTCCTGTATCAGAGGCAGTATGCCTCTGTGTATTAGTTGCTACAGGAAGTGAGAGGAAAGTATGGTCACGCTTGTGTCCTGCTAATGTGCATCTCACAGGGAATAATTTGGCTATTTGAGCAGAATGCTGGACTAGGTAGACCTTCCGTTTGGTCCAGCAGGGCTCTTTTTCCCTCTTAGGGTGAGTCTGAGAAACCAATTTACCAGTTCTCTGCTTGATTTTGAAGGAGGTAATTTGTAACTGGGATGTTAATGGGGGAAGCCTAACCATTTCCCACAGGCAGCCATTTTCTCCCAGATGTGTTGTCTCCCCAGGCATGTTTACAAAGGGGGTTGTAGAAGAGGGCTAAACATTCAAGAAGGCTACCTTGTTGTTATATTGGGCTGATCTCAACCTGAGATCTGTGAGAGCCCAGCGTCTTCAGGGTTCCATCAGTATTCAGACTGACTTCGTGATTGTGAAGCAAGTCCTTGCAGGGGAACATTATCTTCTACCTACTGGAAGTCAATATGTTTGCTTGTCCAATGAGCAACAAATTGACAATGTTCTTCACTCATTATGAATGCCCCTTAGAAGACGGTATCAATGCTCTGGAATTGTTTGTGGTCTTCAACTCTTTTTTACCTTTTCCTACCCCTTCTACTTCTGACAAAAGTCTTCCCTGAAGTAAAGCTTGTCACTTCTCCTCCAGGGCTACTTTCATCCTGGACATACCTGTTGGTGAAGGGAACCCATTTCTCACCCAGTTTAGTTCCAGCTGAATATAACACTTTAAGATCCATGGGGTATTCTGAGAAACTCATCTCTATTGCCTTGTCTTTCAGGTACAGATTGGCCATCAGGTTATAAGCAATAACCCTTAACAACCACAATTTTTTCCATAAAGAAATAGTGTGCTGAATGACCAAGCTTGTGTTTGCTCAATCTGGATTTTAGGTGGAGAAACTGAGAATTTTCTAAGACAATTTTGAGACTGGGTTTTCAGCCCCAGCTCTTCATGCCCAAATCTAGCTCACAGTATTTGACTGCTCAAAGTCTCTGCATTACAAATCACTGAGTTCATCTCATCCTTCTCATTGTTCAGGTTCTGTTGGGAACTTCAGCTCAATTCACCTCCCCGACTGCTTGAATTGATTATGTTACACATGTTCTTCCTTTCTTCAACAATTCTCATTTTGTGACAGCAACATACTTTTTTCCTTTACCATTACCATATTAGTGACGTAATCATTATGCCATATTGGACAACATACCACATGGGGGGCATTTAGCAATGGGAGGAAGATAGATAGAAGACACGGGTTGGAGTACAACTGATGTCTAACTCAGACAAAGCTGGGTACATTGACAAATCCAGAAAACCTATTTTTTCTTGTTGTTTTTCTGATTGCATCTATTGGAGCAATAGGTAGGAGCTGGGTGTTCAACTCAGCACTTTTTACCAGAAGTCAATGACAACGGATTTTCCATGAATTTGAAATTTAAATTAGATGGAAAATACATGGCTGCTGTGGGTATGAAAGCTGAACAGTTAAGAAAGCTGTCAGGGAAAAAAATGATTAATTTGAAATGTGGTACTGGAGCTGAATTCTACAGATACTCTGGACTGCCGGAGAGATGAACAAGTGGGTCCTAGAGCAATTAAAGCCTGAACTATCTCTGGAGACAAAAATGTTGAAGCTGAGGCTGTCCTTCTTTGGGCACATCATGAGAAGGCAGGATTCTCTGGAAAAGATAATAATGCTGGGAAAGATCGAAGGCAGCAGGAAAAAAGGAAGACCAAATATGAGATGGGCTCACTCCCTAAAGGAACTACAAGCTTGAGTCTGCAGGAACTTAATACAAATCTACAGTGAAACTACACCTAGGATTCTTTGTGGAGTTTTGAAACAATATTGTAGAGCAAGAGATTGAGAAGAAAACTGGAACCAAAATAATTGACAGCCTGGATCAATTACCCCAACAAAGTTTCCAATAAAGCTTCAAATGAGAGATGTGTGTAGCAAGATAGTACTGTATAAATTTAGGAAGAGTATGGAAAAAGAGGAGAGGGAGGAGTTTTTCTTTCTTCTAATACTAGAATCTAGGGTCATCCATTTGTCGTGGGAATGATGGGAGGTTCAGAACTGATAAGAAGAGAGACTTATACAGCATTCAAATATGTGGAATTTGTATCCGGAAGGTATAAATTGAAGTCTTATAAATTGAGGTGTTATAAACATGCTTAGAGGGGATCCCTAGCCCTGCTCCATCCACCACCACATTATTTACCAGACCTGGAGAGGTGAGCTTTCCTGATCATGCGTAGGCTCTGCTAAGCCTGTTCATAGTGCTGACACTTATAAGGCCCAAATACATTTATAGTGAGCATAAGTCTGTGTGACGTTTACCAAGTGGCCCTTGCTTGTTTCACCAAACAAAGAGCTCACGCTACGTATCCCACCAGCTGACAACAATTGTGACGTCCACCCCTTTGAGGCACCTACGTGTTATGCTCTCACAAAGGGTTCGGACTTTCCTTTCCCTCACTGCCACCAGTGGATTTCCTTTATCCACAATATAAAAGACTTTAGTCAAACACTTGTCTGGTAACTGCCAACAGAACCAATTTATTGAAGTGTATCAAATTTAATCATAATCACAGATGTTATTCATAGGTTCATTGTACACCATCAAATCATTAAAATATCATAGATCTTGCCACATAACCAATCACCACCTGCTCTATCTATTTATCTTGACCAGCTTCTCTATTAATATCTGTTCCTTCTCTCTCTTCTCTCACTATCTCTCTGACTATCTGACTATCTATCTGACTCTCTGACTCTTCTCTATCTCTGATTCCAAATTCTTATCTCTCCACCCTTATCTGCTCCTGCCAATCCTTTATATATCTGCTGACTCCGCCCCTCCAATCTTCTCATAGGCTCATGCAAATGAGATCCTGACTATGAGTGACAGGAGTGACGTGGGGCAATCGTCACAGTCTGTTAATGTTTATTAGTTAGATAAATGGGAGATTTATCATAAGTAGAGATGGGGATATTTGTATTTGTATATGAATACGAATATCCCAGTTGCAGCTGGCCCTAATGAGGGTCCGGCCCCTAGGACTGGACCGTCCACTCTTGTGTCCTGCCTCGGCAATGGTCCCGCTTGTCCTGCCAATGGCATCTGGAGCGCCGCTCTCTTCCTGCTCAGCTGGCCATTCGAGGCAGGGGGCGGGAGGACAGGTCTTCCCTCATGGCTGCTGAGTGGCCAGCCGAGCAGGAAGAGAGCTTGTAGTTAAAAAAACAGAAATGTATTTATTTTATTATTATTATTATTATTATTATTATTATTATTATTATTATTATTATTATTATTATTATTATTATTGAAAGATGCATTTTACAATCAACTGCAAACTGGTAGACAAAAGTCCAGGACATCACTTTAAACTATTGCTTGGTGCTTTTAATCTGCAGATTGGTTGTGATAGAGATGGTCTGGAACACGTTATTGATCCACACAGATCAGTAACACAGACCAATGATAATGGCGAACGACTATTATTTTGTAGTATAAATGGCCTTTGTTTTGGAAATACATACTTTGTGCATAAGAACATCCACAAGAAGACATGGAGATCACCTGATGGTGTCACAAAAACTGGCATCGACTATATCTGTCTCAGTAAACTCTGGAGGTCATCTTTATTAGATGTATGTGTCTACCGAGGTGCAGATGTTGCATCTGACCATTATCTTCTGCTATCGCCAATCCATCTTCATTTGAAAAAAATTACAGACACAAAAAGTAATACATCAATTGGCTGAAAAGCTAAGAGTGTACTGTCAAAAAAGAGTTCCAGTTCCAGTTGCAGAATTGGTTTCGGATTGTACAAAATATTGACAGTCTTGAAGAACACTGAACACTCTTCAAAGAAATTATAGTGGAAATGGTGGAAAGTACCATAGGCCAAAAAAGAGGAACCTTGAAAAAACAATGGATTCAAGATAGAACGTGGCAGTTAATTGACAAACAGAATGTGGCAGTTAATTGACGAACAGAAAAAAGCAAAATGCCAGCTAGAACAGGCAAAATGTTACAAAAGACAAGAGCAACAAGACAATTCAAAATCCTAGAATGTAGAATTAAACAGACTTTTAAAGAGGACAAAAAAGATTGGTTGGAATTAAAGGTAGCATCAGCAAAAAATAATACTAGGACATTACACAACCTCGTCTGAGAATTAACAGGAGTCAGAAGCAGCGTTAACACCTCAATTAAAGATAAAAGTGGGAACATATTACAGTACTTAGTAAAGAAAAACAAGGTAAGTGCTGGGTTGAGCATTTCTACAAGATATTGAACCAACTGAGCCCAACTACAATGTATGATGTTACCAATATTGCACAGCCAGAGGAACTTGATGATAATATGGAGCCAATCTCAAATACTGACGTACAGGACACAATACGTATATTGAAAAAATGGGAAAGCAGCTGGTTTAGACCAGATATCTACAGAGCTCCTGAAAAATTGGGTGACATAGATTGGTTCAAGAGCTTACTGTCCTATTAAACAAGTGCTGGCAACATACTGTAAATGTGTACCAGAATATTGGAGTCAAGGAGCAATTATTAAACTACCAAAGAAGGGAAATCTCAGCGATTGTACCAGCTGGAGAGGAATAATGCTACTATCAGTTTCTGGAAAGGTTCTATGTCTTGTACTGCTCCAACGATTACAGCGCCAAGTGGATACATACCTGCAGGAAAAGCAGTGGAATTCAGAAAAGGATGCTTGTGTAACAACCAGATCCTGACTCTAAGAAACATCATCAAGCAGAGCATAGAATTCCAGAAACCACTGATAATCAATTTCATCGATTTTGAAAAGGTGTTTGACTTGGTCCATCACGAATCATTATCTATGGTATCCTTCATCGTTTCATTAATATATTCAAGAGCCTGTATTCCAGGTGCTGTATACGAACAGAATCTGGCAATACAGACATTTTTAACATTGATACAGGAGTAAGACAAGGATGTCTTGTTTCTCTTTTCCATAGACTTTGTTATGTGTAGAGTGATGGACAACTCTGGTTTTGGCATTCCATGGGCAAGAACTCACCTAACAGATTTAGATTTTGGAGATGACATCGCACTGCTTGGTGAAATGAGAGTGTGCTTGCAAGAAATACAGTGGACCCTCGACTTACGCACGGCTCCACTTACGGACTTTTCGAGTTACGGACTTCTCCAGCCGGAAAATTTCACTTCGACTTCCGGCCGGAGAATCGACATAAGAACAGAAATAGGCAGGGGAAAAAAGGCGGGCAATTCAACTTTCTAACTATAGGTGGCGCCGAGGCTGCTTCTTTGTGCTGTAGGTCTGTCGGCCATTACTGTGTATAGGGTGTGTCGCAGTTGAGAGAGCTCCTGCTCTCTCAACTGATGAGAACCTTTGAACCCGAAGGCGCGGGTCTACTCGCGAGTAAGCTCTGCCAAAGGCGCGGGTCTACTCGCGAGTAAGCACGGCTTTGCAAGCGCGGGAGGCTTCGGAGGCTTCAGACTGGTAAGGTGCTGCTGTTTTTTCTTTTTAAAAAGTTGTTCTGGGTGGGTTTTGGAGGGTAGATTTGGGCTGGGGGGTATGTTTCTGTGTTGTTTTGGTTTTTGGTGAATTTTTTTTTTTTTTTTGCAGTCCCAGCGTGGGACTTGCTCCACTGTTGCTGTTATTTTAATTTTTTTGGAGGGGGGTATTTTTTCCTTCTGCCGGAACGGATTAATAGGTTTTCAATGCATTCCTATGGGAAATGGACCCTCGACCTACAGACTTTCCGACCTACGGCCACTGTTCCAATACGGATTAATTCCGTAAGTCAAGGGTCCACTGTAACCACCAGCCTAGACAATGAAGTTAACAAGATTGGCTTACGTATAAATACTGAAAAGACCAGGTTTGTGCAGACTGGAGGAGTTCAAGATAGCATGCCTATAATTGCCCACAGCCAGGCTCTAGAGCAAGTCCAACAATACACTTATCTTGGCAGCATTATATCTACTGACGGAGGCACAGACAAGGACGTCAAATGCCAAATTGGAATGGTGTTGGCTATATTTCAGCGCATGCGCTCAGTGTCATCAACAGCAGCCATAAGTATTGCCACAAAGAAAACTTTTCGAGAGTATTGGTATACCTACTGCAGTATATTCCTGTGAAACATGGAAATGCACAACCAAGACGATTAAATGATTAAATGTTTTCCAACAACATTGCCTTAGAAAAATCATATTGTGATCATATCACTAATGAAGAAATACTACAAATATCAGACTCAAAACATCTGTCGACAACTGTGAACGAATGTTGAATGTGGTTTGCCGGCCACATCTTACGAATGCCTGAAGATCAGCACCTGAAAACTGCACTACGGTGGATACCTCCTGGAGGAGAGGAAAGAGAAAATGAGGCCAGCCTTGAAAAATCTGGCATCAAACACTCAAGGAGGACCTCAAAACTGTTAATGTTGCAACTGATCGAGTTTGTTGGAGAGCACTTGCTGCCCCATGTGCTCTGCACAGGACCTGAGGATGAGGATGATATGTGCAGAGGTGAAGAAAAACAAAGAATCCAGAGTTAAGGAGAAAAAAGACATGGAAGAAGATAGATAGAGGACTCGGATAGGGTGAGGGTGCCGCCGGTTGGTTTTTAACCCAAGAAAAGCTGGGTACATTTGTACCTACATCCACACCCAAGGCCATATTATTCTTAAGGCTGACTAAGCTGAAGCCCAGGGGCCAAGAAGCGACTAAGGCAGTGGTGGCGAACCTTTTTGGGCTCAAACTGGGGGAAAAAACAGGGGGCGGTGTGCCGCCGCTGCCGCCACGGTGGAACCGGAAGTGGCGGCGGAAGGGGGAATCCCAGGCACGGAGGTGCCTCGAGACCCCACTCTGGGTCCGCCGTCAGCACCAGCTGCTTCGGATCCTGACCCGCCGCCTGTCTGGGCACCAGCACCGCGGTTGCAGCTGCCTGCTCAGGTTTGGCTGCAGGGGGGGGGGGCGGAGTAGCGATCCAGTGACTTATGGCTCGCGTGCTGGCAGAAAGCGCTCTGTGTGCCAGCTGTGGCACGCGTGCCATAGGTTCGCCATCGCTGGACTAGGGGCTCATCAATTGTTTTTAATTTTTAATTTATTATTTTTTTATTTGTTTGTTTATTTATTTATTTATTAGATTTATATCCTGCCCATTTAGACCACGTCTACTCTGGGCGGCTTACAATAAAAAATATCATAAAAACAATTAAAACAACAATTTAAATCAATAATATTAGTATAATTCAAGATGGAAAAATATAAACAGAAATTAAAATAAAAAGTAAAAGTCAAGTATTGACAGGACGGAAGGCCTGCCTAAAGAGCCAAGTCTTTAGTTGGCTCTTAAAAACACCCAGCGAGGGTGCCAGACAGATCTCTGACGGAAGACTGTTCCAGAGTCGAGGGGCCACTGCCGAGAAGGCCCGGTTTCTTGTTCTTTCTTTCCGGGCCTCCCTCGGCGTTAGGCCCGTCAGCCATCTTTCCTGGGTATAACGAGTGACTCGAGTAGATCTAGGTGGGAGAAGACGTTCTGCTAGGTATCGAGGTCCTAAACCATTTAGGGCTTTATATGTCATCATTAACACTTTGAAATCAATGCGGAAATGAATGGGCAGCCAATGCAAGGCAGCCAGAGTGGGAGAGATATGCTGATGTTTTCTCGTCCCACTAAGGAGTCTGGCTGCCGCATTCTGCACCATTTGAAGCTTCCACATCAATCTCAAAGGTAGCCCCACGTAGAGCACATTACAGTGGTCTAATCTCGAGATTACAAGCGCATGGACCAGAGTGGTGAGGGCCCCGCCATCAAGATAGGGACGCAGCTGGGCAATCCGCCACAGATGGAAATGGGCGGAGCAGACCACTGACGCCACCTGGGTTTCCATGGTAAGCGCCGGATCCAGATGTACCCCCAAGCTGCGAACCTCACTCTTCGCGGTGAGAGTCACCCCCCCCAAAAGAGAGGGAGTTTCCCAAACCACCAATGGAGGGGCCGCCCACCCTCAGGACCTCCGTCTTGTTCGGATTCAGCCTCAACCCATTCACCTGCATCCATTGCAGTACAGCCTCCAGACAGCGCTGAAGGGACAGAACGGCATCCACTGAAGTAGGTGAAAAGGAGATGTAGAGCTGGGTGTCATCAGCATACTGATGGCACGAATTTTATTTTGATGAGGTGCCCTTGAGCTCTACTGGGGTAAAAGATTGAAGTGTTAGAGGACCCCTGAAATATTTGAAAGCCTAGGGGCCTGGCCGTGGGTTCATGCAGCCTCGTCCACGCCCACACTCTTACACCAACATGATTGGTGTACGAGCTCTTGGTACTCTTATCCTTCCTCACTACCTCTTCAGTAACAATATCTTTATCACTCCCATTCCAGTGGCAGAGGCAGTGTGTTTTTGTAGTCCAGTTGGTGGGGAACATGAGTAGGAAGGTGTTATTGTACTCTTCTGCTTGTGGGCTTGCCACAGGCCAACTGGTTGGCCTCTATATAAGCAGAATGTTGGACTAGGTTGGCTGTTGCTGTGATTCAGCAGGGCTCTTCTTCCATTCCTGACTTTTCATCTAGAGATTGAAAATAGTTATGCAAAACAATTAAAAAAAACCTTTTTATTAGCAAACCCTTTGCTCATTTTGAAAGTCTACAAGCAGAAGCTTATATACCTCCTGCCTGTTTTCTGGGGAAAGGGGAGAGGGGGGAGAATAACAATTTGAAAAAAATGTTACTTATTATAAGTAAAGTCCTCTCATAAGAAAATAAACTAATTCTGATATTAGTAAATGTTCCCTTTCATTCTGTAATAAAATCTTAAGAGCAACACACTTGCAGATTAGTTTTATGGACCACTAGGAAAGTTTTGAAATTGAAAATCTGGTGGTGGTGCTTTTTTTTTTTTACACACACACACACAATGATGAGTACTTTGCTGAGTTTTTTAAAAGCTATCTCAGATTATGTGCCTCAGCCAGAGGCCATCATCTGTCACATTCTGATAGAATAGATATGATATTAATGAGATGGAAAGGACTCAGGCGGATTAAAGCAGATGAAGACTTGTGGAATTATTTAGCAAGGTTACCTAGGCAAGGTTGGCTTTGTCTTCTCGAGATCAGACAGGCTGGTTGGTGGGTGCTGAAACATGATGAGTCCTGCTCGGCATGAGATCAGAGTACAATGGAGCACTGGGGCAGTTCCACAAGAGGGTCCCTATGGAGACAACATCAGATCCACACCATGGGCTGGTCCAGTTGATATCTCGAGAGCAAGCCTGCAACAAAGAGGTAAGCAAGCGGAGGCAGATGTTGATAGCTATGACAGGGAGCAAGCAGTCAGGGAGCCAACAGCAGAACAGGCAAGTTGCCAGAAACATTTGGAGCATGGCTAAAGAAGCCTCATGAGTGAAGCCAGAGCCTGGCTATTGTCCAGGTAGAGACAAAGGTCTGGCCCAGGAGTATTTACAGCCAAGTCAAGATAAATCATTCCACTGCCGTGGGGTGGAGTCACATGAGGAGAACTAGATTCTGAAATAAGATTACATCTAAATTCATAAAAGTGATGATGGAGAAAGATAACCTTGTACTCTACCTTGTACAGTAATGCAAATTCTAGATTGAATTGACTTGTTCTTCATAGTTTTTTACAGCTGGCTAGTAAATTAGGGTAGAGACCATTTTCAGTGAAAAATGAAAGCACTGCAACTTGGAATGGTTGGGAAGTTTCTTCTATGAGGAAAGGAAACTGTTGATATTTGTGAATATTTGTCCCCTTGAGACTCAATAAGAGGCCAAAGCCTCCCTGAGGTCTTTGCTGCATTCCTCTCTGTCTTTTCCATTGTGTCCGTTCTTTATATAATTGTCGTGTCTTTGTTTCAATTGCAGTCCTATAAAGCCTCCCTTAAAGCTTGAGTACCCCACCCCCACCCCAAGTCTCCTGGCATTTATGTGATGTTTACTCTTCTCCTGTTTTCTTTGTGGCATCTTTGTGCTGTGTAGTCTGTACTGTTTTATGTCTTGGTTAATGCAGAAAGTAAGTCTTTCTGTCATGCATTCTTGAGTTTCCCTAACAGATGTTCACAACATACTTTCTGGGCCCCCACTAAAATATGCTTCTGTCGCCACACAAGGATTGTTACAAACTTGGAGCACATGAATGGCAGGGCAGGAAACATGAGCTATCTTAGGTAAACAGTAGAAGCATCAGACCTGAGAGCTACTTTATCACTTCTTTCACTTGCCAGGATTGCAAGGATGCGCCATCAGTTACCCTAGCATTCTGGCCGAACAAAATGTTTCTGGAATAGCCAGGCAGTTAATACAGGGAAGGCATCAGAACACATTCAGTGTGAAAGAAAGCATTTAATTCCTTCCTGGCCACACATTTTTAGCTCCAACCTGTGAAAATATTTTAAAAGATATTTTAAAAATAGATAATAATATTTAGTAGCTCACTCCTTCAAGCTGTGAAATTACTGCTTTTTTTGCGGGTGTTGATCTCAAAGCAAGTTTTACCTAGCTTACTTGTCAGTAAGTTTACCCATTTGTGCCCATAGATTACAACACAGAAATCATGGATCCCCCGGGACATGGCTTTGCACTGGCGCAAAAACACCAATCCAAAGCACAGATAATAACAAGAACAACAACCTTAGAACTGCAGAGCAGGAAGGGACCCTCTGGATCATCAAGTCCAGCCTCTGATGAGGAGACACCATGGGAATTGAACTCCCAACCTCTCACTTCATAGCCAGAGACTTGAACCACTGAGCTATTCAGCTGTTTCTGGACCCACTTGATTTTTACATAGGATCATCCCCAAACCACTATCCAATATAGAACCTATCTTTCCCCACAGACTACACCACAGAAATTATGGATCCCCCAGTGCATGATTTTGCAGTGGTACAAAAAATAGATGAAAACAGCCCTAACAATTGCTTTGTGTTTGGGTGAGAAGTGGTTAACTGAAGAAAAAAGGAGTCAGCTTCTGGGATTTTCCCTTGTGTGGTGTCACTTTGTGAATGGTAGTGATGCTGAGGGACTCCTGTTCAACACCTTGACCATTAGTCTGTGGAGTGTCTCAAGTTTCCATGATTCCCCGTGCTGTTGTTTTTCGCACTGAATTTTTAAATTGATGAAACAGAAAACACGTAATGACTGTAAGGTTATTTTTACTACCCTGTTTCCCTGAAAATAAGACCTAACCTGAAAATAAGCCCTAGTGTGATTTTTCAGGATGCTCATAATATAAGTCCTACCCCAAAAATAAGCCCCAGTTAAGTGAAACCCCATCCTCCGCCATTGTGCAGCATTGTGCAGCAAGCAGAAGAAGATGGCATGACTGTATTTGAATAAATGTAGATTGTTGTACCTTAAAAAAATAAAACATCCCCTGAAAATAAGACCTAATGTATTTTTTGGAGCAAAAATTAATATAAGACCCTGTCTTATTTTCCGGAGAAAGACGGTAGCAGAATTTCAAATGTCTAAGAGAGTATTGTGGATTCTAGGGTGAAATTGGGGGGTGGGGGCTGAGTCCTGAGAGAAGGGCCTCCTGGAAGATCTTTAAAAGCAGATGTAGTTGGGTGTCATCAGCACACTGGTGATACCAGACCACAAAATTCTGAATAACCTCTTTCAGGTTTTTCATGTATATGTGAAATAGTATGGGGAATCATGGACTCCTTTTTTCATCAGTTTGACCACTTCTCACCCAAACACAAAGCAATTGTCAGGGCTGTTTTTCAACAAGTGTGAATGGTAGTGAGCAGAAGAGGGTATCCTGTAGACCATCTTGACTGCTGCCATTGGTGCTGTCAACATTCAGGTTGCCCGTTGCTATGTAAAGCTTGGCATCCTTTTTCCTGCTGGCAATATGGACATGAAATTTTGCAGCACTATTGGGCCATTTCCTGGCTTTTTGAATTGTGGATACAGAAGCACAATATCCCATTTGCATAAACCAGAGGTGTTTTTAAGAACTGAATGTATCTTCTAGGATTCCATAGATAAAAACAGGGCCCATCTGAGAGGGCAGACACTGCCAAATCTTCGAGGCAACATCACAGCCCACATAGTCTGTTCTTGCTAAGTTCTCCCTCAACACCAGTTCTCCCTAATCAAGCCCAGGCTGCTCCTGGGCCAGGTTAGGACAATTGTGTCCGAAGTCAAAATAAGAACTGTGAGCCTATGCAACCAAATGACAAAAGTGTGGAGACAAACTATACACATGCAGCATAGCAGGACAAATACATGTACATTAGCTATATGGCACATATACAGTTTATTTACAGGGTATTAGCAAGGCACAGCTAATATCCTATAAATGTCTAGTCTAGATGAGGTGCTGTAAAGTAACTCATGGCACACAGTTTTTAAGAAGAAATGACAGGCAATTAACAAGAGTATTCATGGTTAAGTAACTGCAGACTCTCTCCCCCCATAAATTTAAAATTCTGTTTACAGAAAGGACAACACCTTTCTCATGTAGAATAAGTTCCAGCCACTTCTCTCATTAGTAACTGATTCTGTCTCCGTTTCCCGCAGAGTACATTCTCTTTTGTCTGACAATATATTCCTTGTTTTCCTCCTATTTCCAGGAAATTTTCAAAAAGGCTCTCCCAACTCCCTTCCCAAATGTCCTTGCCCATGCTTTCCTGTTAGCACCTCTTGTTTTTTCTCTCCTATCATATTTATATAATGTATAGAAAGGCCTTATCAGCACAGTCTGGAAGTCTACTTTCAGTTTAAGCACTGACCCCTGGAATAGGGTGGAAGAAAATAATTTTCACGAATGCCAAGGGGTTCCATCTCCCCACTATCCAATGGTCTTCTGCCTCTGCACATGCTTAGCATTTGGGAGCAGGTTGCCTCTAAGCATGTTTAATACAAACTATTTGTAATAAAGCACAGATAATCTCTGGTCTGAGCAGTGGTGGGAAGAGTTTCCTCCACCCAGCCGTTCAGGATGAGACACCCTGAAGCATCTTGGGTATCTCCTAGCAATGACTTATGAGCCCCAAGTTCTTTCACTTTCCTAACATACACTTTCCAGATTGTATTACCCTCTTTCTCCAAGCCAGTTTTTCAGAAGAAAGAAGGTACTTTTCATTTTGTGTGTTTGTCTCTACATTCTATCAGTAATTTAAAGAAAAAAGGAGAAGTGTTCAGAAAGCACTTCCTTTGCCAAAATATTCTTCTTCTCCCATTCAGACTTCACTTACAAGTGTGGAAGAAATATGAATACGTAGCTGATAATGTTTAAAAAATCATTGAACACTGAAGGATTTCTAGGATGAAACTAGGAGGCAAGGAAGAAAGCACTGCAAAATTATTTCAAATAATATTTTTTAGGTGCCCAGCAACCGTTACCATTTTGTCATCACTGCTGCTTAACTGTGTTTGAAAAATATTAAGCTAGGCAGGCAGCTGTGGTTGGTGGCTTGTACTTCAACTGCCGACCATCACAGAGAGCAAAAAGCAAAAGGAAGGTGGTCCTTTGGAGACTGAGGCCTTCCATGGGGCAGGAGTCTGAAAAACATGCCTGTTCTTGCTGAAATGGAATAATTGATGAATACTTTGTTACACAAAGTGGTATGTTGCCTTTATTTTGAAAAGCTGCATGATGTAGCAAAAATGTGCACTGAAGGTGCTCTGTTTTAGTAAATAAATATTGAGGGATGTGAGCCTCTGTCTACCAGCATTTTGATACCCAGTTCTGTGGGGTGACTGGCCCGGAGAGTAAACATGTTGCGGCTGGGTGTCACTGTGTCCCTTTGTCTGTTAAATTTTCATTGGAATTGTGTCTTAAATGTTTTTCTGTTCACTCAGTGTAATTATATCCAGTTACCTAAAACAGATACAGGTCTCATTTCCCTCTCTTCCATTCAGCAGCTCTCATAGAAATCATATGATTGTTACTTTTTTCTGATACATTTTCAGAAATGTACAAAAAGTAACCAAGATATTACCTTAATTTTGCCAAGGAAAAGGGCAGAAAATGGGGGGAAGCCATCAAAGAGGGACTTTAGAATTTTTCCTCTGGTCAACATAGCTATTTCAACACTCTCTTCCCCCACCTCCACGCTTGTTGAGTGTAATTTTCTTGGCTTAATGCCATTTCAGAGACATTAAATCATTTTTTTCATTCCTTTGCAGTGCACATTTTGACAATACTTTGGGTAGGTTAAAAAAAAGATAAATATAACTAAAGGATGAATATTCCCACAGGACAGCTCATAAAACACAGATTTCTGGTATAATATCTTTCAGGCTATTTCCCCCTCTTTATAACCAGTTGCCTTGCTAGCGTTAGACAATACGTATTACAAATCCATCATTATTATGGAAGGTCTGTTAGTGTGTAGTGAAAGAATCATTTCTAAACTTTAAAGACACAGGCAGTTAGCACAAAATCAGGGTTATTTTCATTCAGTGCCAAAAAAATAACACTAGTGAGGTGATGACCTCAGTGGCGGAGCAACTGAAAATTTGACAAGCTTGATCTATTTTCAGGGGACAACTACCCTTCATAATTTTATTCAAGTCTGCTAAGAAATGTTTTTGCAGTAGTGATGTATGGAAGTGAGAGCTGGACCATAAAGAAGGCTGATCGCCGAAGAATTGATGCTTTTGAATTGTGGTGCTGGAGGAGACTCTTGAGAGTCCCCTGGACTGCAAGGCGAACAAACCTATCCGTTCTGAAGGAAATCAACCCTGAGTGCTCACTGGAAGGACAGATCCTGAAGCTGAGGCTCCAATACTTTGGCCATCTCATGAGAAGAGAAGACTCCCTGGAAAAGACCCTGATGTTGGGAAAGTGTGAAGGCAAGAGGAGAAGGGGATGACAGAGGACAAGGTGGTTGGACAGTGTCACCAAAGCTACCAACATGAATTTGACCAAACTCCAGGAGGCAGTGGAAGACAGGAGGGCCTGGCATGCTTTGGTCCATGGGGTCATGAAGAGTCGGACACGACTTAACGACTAAACAACAAGAAATGTCAAATGTTCCCTTTTTAAAAAATCAAAATTTAAAGGAGCATAACACAAAATCCCCTGCATCTATTTGTCTGAAGTTTAGTAGACATCATTGCTTCATACTTGACTTGCTATGCTTGAAAATGTCATCCATTTCTAACAAGCTGGAAAACAGTTATAGCATTCATTTTCAATTGTAGTCAATGGAAAACTATTTAAAAACATCACAGTATTGGTTATACTGAAGATTCCAGCCTAAGAATGACAAATTAAGGCTTTGCTACTAGTTCTTTCTATAAGGTTTAATGGGGCATGAAACCCTTAGCAAGTTTTGAAATGCCACATGCAACTTCTTTGGTAGAAATATGTAAAAATTGGAGTTAAGGAGATCAATATGTCAGTTTTCAGCACTTTTAAAACTTGCTGTAGCTCTGGCAATGTTTTGAGTCAGTTTTAAATTTGCTATACTTTTATTAGCAATAGAAATTTGAGACTTACAATGGAAGGCTTTCTTATGCCTTGCCTGTACCCCTTGTACTATATTATTGATTGCAATATGATCATATTACGTTTTTTCCCCTTCTGCTCCAGCAATGCACACAGGCCTAAATACTTCTTTATTTCACAAAACACTGAAGAAAAAAGCCATTTTTAGTTTCAGCTTCCAGTTTGATACAAAGATTTAGGAAGCAATGGCTCATCAAATAAATAAAATGTAAACAACAACAACAGAATAGTCCTTCCAAAGGGTAACACATCTTCTACACTGCCCTTGGAGAAAATGCCACACAAGCAAACACAGATTGCACCACTGGAGGTGAAGATACATCTGGGGGCAGGGAGGGAAGTCCACAGTTCCTTTATTCTTCAGTTTTCAAAGAAGTAGTTGTGTTGGTCTGCACAAGTATAACAGAACAAAAACAAAAATGAAATGCAAAAAACCCCAAAATGTAGTGGCACCTTAAAGACCAATCGTTATATTTCACTGTGAGCTTTCATGGCTCAAGTCCACTTCATCAAACACTGGAGGGAGAATATACGACTAGAATATTTATACATAGTGCCATGACCAAGTGAAGATACAAATAATAAAGTGACAATGGAATGCCCAGGAATGGCGTATCAAGGCATAAAGTACTTAAATTAGCAGGTTATATACAGAAGCACAGGAAGTGAGGCTACAAGGATCTTCTCAGCAGTGACACAGATGCCTCAGATGTTGATAAGAAGTTGTAAATCTAGAAAACATACATATATAAGTGAGGTACCTTATTTTCCACCATGGAGTCACACACACACTTTCTGTGCTCTTTCCTTTAACTGTGCTAAACAGTAAAGGTTTTGTGTGTGTGTGTAAAGATTCTTCTAGTTACTGAGGAAAGTGATGCCAGATTCCAAGAAGCTACTTATGCACGCTTTTTCTCACTCAAGCTCTGAAAAACATACATATTACTGTGGCATGATCTTATGCTGGCACAGCAAATCAACATTCTATAAGGCAATTTTTAAAACGGAGGGAACCCAAACAAAAAATTACTCCCATTCACCAAGAGATACCAAGCAGGGGAAAATCCCAGAAACCAACTCCTTTTTTTCATCAGTTAAATGCTTCTCACCCAAACACAAAGCAATTGTCAGGGCTGTATTTCAACAAGTTCTCTAGGTATCAAAATGTCTAGAAGAAATAGTAATTAGCACAAGAAGGTATCCAGTAGACCATCTTGGCTAGGGATATAGGTGTCTTCATCATTTAGGCTGCCCTTTGCTATATAGAATTTGGTATCTTTTTTTCCTTCTGTCAATGCAGGCACAGTATTGGGCCATTTCCTGGCATTTGAATCATGGATACAGAAGCACAATATCCCACATTCATAAAGCAGAGAATTTTTTGAAGAATTGAGTTATCATAACCAGAAGCAGTATCAACCAGTTCAGTGGAAAGCCTATATTCAAAGTGAACGAATGTCACAGATGAAATCAAATGAGATCAGTGATTCACAATGTAAAGCTTAAGGTGAGGAAGCCCACTGCAGAATTGTTTCTTTTTGTTCTGTCAGTGAGGGTGGTTTAATTTTACTCTAATTTGTTGACATTATTTTTCTCTGCTTTCTCGCCTGTATGATCACCTGATCAAACACAAAGAGGCTCTTGCAGGAGTGTCAGTTCTCCTTAGCCTGTTGTCTCCAAACAGCTGGGTTTTTTTAATGCTTTCCAAAGACAATGCTGCAACACATTAGCATAAAGTCAATTCAGGAATGGAGGAGAATAAAAAAAAAGGCAGTGGAAGGGGGTCGTCCTAGTGGAAATTACCTATTGGTACCTTGTCAGATCAGAGGCAGTTTCCACTCTAGGAGGTCTGTGAAAACACATTTACAACTTTTTCTATTTTAATGTGATCTTTTGTAGATAAAGTCCACTTCCTCAGACAAAAGAGTGAGACTATTAAAAGGACTGAATATCAATCAAGGGTTCTTAAGTCATTATCAAGTATGAAATCCTACATGGATTCCCACAGTTTGCTACTTGGTTCAGCTATGCTATTACCTTGTAGTCTGATAACTGGCATTATTCATAGCTTGATAGCCTTTTCCGTTAATAACAAATCACTGTCACTTTGTCCATTATCCCTGCCTGGTCATGAGGCCATGCACACATATGACAGTCATATAGACTCACTCTTATGTCTGAGGAAGTGAACTTGATCGACAAAAGCTCAGATTAAAATATAGCAGTTAGCCTTTAAGTGCCACAATGTTTTTGTCGTTTGCTTTTCTGTTTTTGTTTTGTTTTGTCAGATATATTTGCTCAGACTAACGTGGCTGCTTCTTCAAAAAGTACAGTTTTCTCTGCCTCTGCCCCTGCTGATGCCTAAAACATGATAATTGAAATGGCTACAGCAGTTTCACCCAAGGAAACCAACTGAGACCTGATTTGAAATATTTTGGATCAAAACAAGTTTCCCTGTGGGTCAAATAGATTAGACATCCCTCAGTCTCAAGAGACTATGGTAACATGCTCTGTATGGAGGACTTGGAACAAATAGACAAACTTGGAAACTAACCCATGGGAGAATGGTTCAGCTTCACTAGATGATAGTAGATAACAATAAAGGACTAACAGTATTACAACCTTCAAGTAGAACCAACCTATGTTAATGAAAGTCCCACAGTGCAGGGATGCATGGCTTGAGAAACCATTGTATGGATAGCACCTGACATGCCTCCTGGATGATAAAAGTTGATAAGCAACAAATGAACCTGTGGCTTAAATTAGGCCATTTTCAGGCTGAACTGGATAAGTTCTTGCAATCCAAGACCATGTTATTTACATGCATACTATCCAAAAATAATTATGAAGAAGTAAATGATACTTGTAGGGCCTATTACAAATGCAAAGAAACAATTTATCATATCATACATGGATGCCCTAAGCTAGCATCAATGGATTATACGTGCAGGCATAACCAAGTTGCAAAGATCATTTTTCAACAGTTGGCTGAATCTTATTCATCTCTTTTCCTCCATATTATAAATTGCAGCAGCCTCCGGTTTTAAAAAACAAAAATGCAATACTCAACTGGGATAAGCAACTTATCACCGACAAAACAGTTGACTTTAATAAGCAAGATATTATACTCATGGATAAGCAACAAAGTAAATCATAAAGAATTTGGAGTTTCATCAACAAGCAACCTCAAAAACAAAAAACTTGCAAAGTACCAAACATTAAGATAAGAAGTTAAAAGAATATGGAAGCAACACTGAGTTATTTGCATAGATACCGCCATCCTCCTTCTCATATTAATTTCAGAAACAAGTCATTCCAAAATCTTTGGCTACCAGTTTAGAACAATTACCAATAGCTGTTAATTTGCTTCCAGAAATTCAAAAATCAGTAAATTTGCAAACATGTCATCTTACCTGCAGATTTTTCACACGTGATTCCTAGTTTTTTGGATCTGACTCTTTGGTCTTCCCCCATGCACCATCAATGCTGAGAAATAAGAAGTGTAGTATAACAACCACAACCATCCAGGGCAGGCCTCAGCTATTGGGCAGGTCCATGGATGGTGGATAGCAGAATGGCCTACAGATACATAGCCATGTAGCATAATGGCAGTGGTATACAGTTTGTCACGTTCCCGCCTGGCCCTTGGTTGTTTCACCAAGCAAAGGCACAAGCTACGTGTCACTCAGCTGCTACCAGTTGATTACATCAACTTTGTTCACTATTAATGACAGAGGTCCAGGCAACGTATCATTTAAGAACCAAGTAGAAATTGTTTCTTGTTACAAGTGATAAAAGTCCAGTCAATGTTGTTAACACTTAACTAAACAACCTTCTTTCTCCACTCTCAACCACCTTCTCTCTCTCTCTCTCTCTCTCCCTCCTGTTCTTCATCCCACTTAACTCCGCCCCTCACCAACTCCTATTGGTGCATGCAGATCTCAATATGAGCAATACATGAGCAGGGTGAATGCTACACAGAACTCTTGAGCTGTCCCAGACCTAGGTGGCGGTGCTAACAGGGTAAAGGAATGTAGTCTGTGGTACCCATTAAAACTGAGGAGGCTCAATGGTGGCACGGTGACATGGCAAGGAAGCACTACCATTAACTTAGTATTGCCTCCACTGCCATGTGGGTAGGGGAAGAGTCACCAAAGGCTAAGGGAAGGAAAACTCTGCAGAAAACCACTGGCAACATCTGACCTGGAGCAGGCAGTTACCAATAGCGTTTTTCTCAGTCAAACTACCTAACTGTAGATAATAAACAGCAGCCTGCTTATGCCATTTATTTCAGTATGAGTGGTGAGTCTTAAATGAAATTTTAATACCATCTTGGCTGTCACCTGTGTTAACGGCTGCATAGCTTAGAAGATGGGCACATTCAACATGTTAGCTGTTGTCTCCTTCTGAAACACCTGTTGCTATCAAGCAGGGATATAGTAATGCTGTGAATAAAGGCCAGTGCCATCAGGCAAGCTCAGATGTGAGCAACCCCATCCACCAGGACCTTATGCTAAACCAAAACCAAGCCAGACCCAAGCCAGCAGTTCCAAATAAGGCCACTGGCATGAGGATGAGGAATACATTCGAGAATTGCAGGGCACAAGAAATGGATGGAAGAAGGTAATGAGTAGATTGTGCACCTGTTCTATAATATTAATGACTTCCAAGACCTAGAAAGACTGGGATGGGACAAAACCAATATGCAGCTTATACAGATGTGCACCAAGGAGCCACTTTGTCAGAGCAGAACATTGCAGACTGTTAAGTGCATCCTACAGAAAAACATTTCTGTCACATAGCTAGAAAGAGAATGCATTTAAAGGAAGGCTGGAGAATGTTAATTTGATCAAGATCATTTCTCAGGGGAAAGTGGCAGTTCCTTAAACCTTAATAAAAACCATCCTGAAGTCAATACGACAGAAGTCCTTGAGACACTTTGCAATCCACCAGAGGCAAGACAGAATAAAGAATTTTTGCAGATATTGATGATGGTGAAGATGATGTGATTATGACTCTGTCCTCAGATATTTGCTGTTCCCAAAGAGTAAGTGAAAATTTCTCATATTTCCCAATGAGAGCTAAAGGGAAACGGTCACTGCTAAAAAATCTCTTGACTTGCTTCCTTAGTCCCTTTATTGTGTATGGATCAAACACAAATGACAAATGCAAAAATAAGCAATAACATAGACCACTAAAATATCATCACACAATTCACAAGCTTTTGTGGATTGTATGATGATTTTTAGTGGTCCAAAAAGGTATCACCTATTTTTGCATTTGTATTTTATTTTGTTTGGACCACATAGCTATCCCTTACTTTGACACAAATGACAGATTATGTGTTATGGAAAAAGCAATTTGTAAAACTGGTCAGGAAGAATTCTGTTATCTTTGTGCAAGTATGTTGTAAACGCCTTTGTGCTGCCATTGAGTTGGCTTGCTCAAAAATACTTGGAGCCATGGTTTCTAAGGAGTTGAACATACAAGTCACTAACATTCATGACAGTCATGGCTAGAGATGGGGGTATTCGTATACAAATATCCCCGCGCAGCTGGAGTTAACAAGGGCACTCACACATCCGCCGCCGCCGCCCGCCCCGCTGAGCCTTCCAATCGCTCCCAAGTGCTATTCTCTTCCCTGTCGTCTAGCCACTCCTGGCAGAGGGAGGGAGGACGAGTCTCCCTGCAAGTGGCTAGCCAAATGGCACTCTGGAGCGATTGGAAGGAAGAGATGGGCTGCCGCCACTGCGGGTGTGTAAGTCAACGGTACGGCCGCAGGGACCAGACCCTTGTTAACTCCAGCTGTGCGGGGATATTCGTATACGAATACAAATACCCCTATCTCTAGTCATGGCTACATCAAACACTGGCGAAAAAGGTATGATAATAATAGAATATACCGAGATACTTCAGATACAGGTTTAAATGTGCCACCACTCTCATCATTTTTGTGGGTTTTTCACAGATCTGACCTAACCTTGGAATCAGTGATTCAGAAAGAGAAGTAAGATGTATTTTTCACCTGTTCTCTGCAACATGCTCTTCTTTCCTTAGATCTGACCTGTGATCTCGTAAGCTTTGAAACATAGCTGCAGAAAATAACATCCATTTGTTTAAACTACAAAAAATACTTTGAAATCAGGTGTACTGCGTTCAGCACAAATATCCTGAATAAGACGTTAGCCTTCTAGAACACACTTCTGATGTTCTTCCAAAAGTTAAACGAGAAAGCAGAAATGTTGAAAATTTCTGAATTAGAGCATCCTTATCTGATCTGCTATCAGTGTTTTCCTGCTGTCAGCAACAACTGCAGTCTGATAGTTTTACCACAATTGATATGGAGAAACTGACAGAAAATGACAAGGTGAAACTTTCAGCACTGAAAAAAGAACCATTTCTGGGAGGATGGCTTATGACTGGAAAAGCAAAAGGCACATAGAGAAAAAAAATGAGTTTCCCCTTAAAGGAAGTCACAGTTCACAAGACTGTGGATTTTACCATAAGGAACATCACAAGTTTTTACTAATCAGCAGTGCCATTATGAATGTAGTGCCAGAATCATGTGGAGGGGGAGTTGACATGAAGATTCATTATGGATGAAGACCTCATTTCCATCATTAAATCATTTGTCACTTTCAAGATTGAAGCAGATTTTTGGAGCTCCTCACAGAACCATTTGTTCTGACCTGGGCCAATCATAGTTTAAGTCTGAGTATGGAGAGCTGATGCTGATGGAGAACTTAGAGGATGTGTGCAAAAAAACAGTCTCTATGACCCAGTTATCATGCCTGTTGTTTCTGTCCATTACCTTACAGCTGCAACCACTGTGACCAAGAGCAAAGTGTCACAATGCTGGAGTACCAGCAACTAACGGAGTCCCCAGAAAGACAGAGCATAATTCTAGAGAATGCAAACTTATTAGTAACCCTTTTGACTTATGAGACTAAAGTCAACAGTCTTGTTTTGAATAAACAAAAAGGAATAGAGGAAAAAACAAATGGCCAGTGGGGGAAGTGTAAAAGTATTTCATGAAGGCTTTTTTGAAGTTTCACTACAACTGTTGCAGGCAACCTCTGATGGTCTGGCAACTATTTTTTCCTTCTATTGGAGCTTGGAGGGCCATAGCTCACATCAGCCCTTCTCATCACTCTGAAAAGGGAGGGAGGAAAAAAAATAAAAAATCACATCTACCAGTTGCAATTTTAATTTAATTCTAACTCTTCCTAGGCCTATTTTAGAAAATAACTTTCCCCCCCCCCCCCAAAACAGGCAAAATACACTGTCAGACAAATGCATCTTTCCTGCTCCTACAACATTTTCTCTCTAGCAATGTGTTCTGCTTTATTATGTGTATCTCTAGAATTAAACATTCAAAAGAAGCCTTTGCTTAAATTCCTGCTAAGAACTCCCAGGTTTAACATGCTTTTCCATTGGAAATGTTTCTCACAGTTATACCTTGTTCACCATTTGAGGGAGCACTCTTCCTAGATATGGGACTGTAGCAGCAGTTCGTAACCTTTTCTTTACCACAGACACCCTTTAAATATCTTTTGTTGCTGTGCACCACCAAGACTTAACTCAAGATTTAAAGCCCTAAAGTGCATTGAATATTTGTTTAAAGTTTCTCATGAAGGGTCTTCAAATTTGGAGAGAAGGGAGAAATAAGTTAATCTGTTAATGCACACACTCCTATTATAATATTTTTGTTGGAATGATCCTATACAAATTCATCATCATCATCACTATCGAATGATGAAAATTATAAACACCTTGGAATACTAGAAGCAGATAACATCCTGTACAAAGTCTCTGTACTTTGTCAGTTTTTCCAATTCTTGATTTTCAACTCTGACATCCCCTGGAATTGCAATGTCAATGATCCAGACATTTATTCCTTCTATTACTACTATATCTGGTATGTTATGTTCAAGGTGTCTGTCAGTTTGGATCCAGAAATCCCACAATATCTTGACTTTGTTATTTTTTTGACACTTTCTCTACCTGATGTTCCTATGAGTTTTTGGTGGCTGGCAAGTTATATTTTTTGCATAATGACCAGTGCACTAATTTTTCCACTCTATCATGTCCAATTTTGTAATCTGTTCGTGAAATCTTTGGACATTCACAGATGAGGTGTGACACAGTTTCATCTTTTTCTTGACAGAGTCAACATTTGCTGTTAGCACTGATTCCTTGGATCTTAGCTTTCATAGAATCGTCATAGGGTTGGAAGGGACCTTGGAGGTCTTCTAGTCCAACCCCCTGCACAAGGCAGGAGACCTCATACCATCCCTGACCTCATACCATCCCAGACAGATGGCTATCCGATCTTTTCTTGAAAATCTCAAGCAATGGGGCACCCACAACATCAGGAGGCAAGCTGTTCCACTGCTTAATGGTTCTCACCGTCAGGAAATTCCTCCTTATTTCCAGGTTGGATCTCCCTCTGACGAGTTACCACCCATTGGTTCTTCTCCTACCCTCAGGCCTAATGGAGAATAAATCAATGCCCTCTTCCCTGTGGCAACCCTTCAGATATTGGAAGACTGCTATCATGTCTGCCCTCAAGTCTTCTCTTTGTTAAGCTAAACATATCCAGTTCTTTTAATCATTCTTCAGGATTTAGGATTTAGCGTCCAGTCCCTTTATCATCTTTGTTGCTCTTCTCTGCACCCCTTCCAGGGCCTCAGCATCTTTTTTGTATTGTGGTGACCAGAACTGGACACAGCACTCCACATGCAGCCTCACCAGCGTGGTATAGAGTGGTACTATCACTTCCCGTGTTCTTGATGCTATCCCTGTTGATGCAGCCTAGGACAGTGTTGGCTTTCTTGGCAGCTGCAGCACACTGCTCACTCATCCTTAGGCCTTGGTCCACCAGGACACCTAAATCCCTCTCACAGGTACTACTGTCGAACCAGTACCACCTATCCTGTACCTGTGCATCTGGTTTCTCCTACCTAAGTGCAAGACCTTACCTTTCCGGCCACTGAACTGCATCTTATTGGATAGGCCCACTGTTTAAGTCTGTCTAGATCCTTCTGAATGTTGAGTCTATCTTCCAAAGTATTAGCAATTCCCCCCAGCTTTGTATCATCAGCAAATTTGATGAGTGCTCCTTCAATCCCCTCATCCAGGTCATTTATGAAGATGTTGAAGAGCACTGGGCCCAAGGCAGAACCTTGAGGGACCCCACCACACACTTCCCTCCACGTTGATGTGGTTCCATTGAGGACCACACATTGAGTGCGGTTGGTCAGCCAGTTGCAAATCCATCTGGTGGTTGCGCTGTCTATCCCACTTTGTTCTATCTTACGCAGAAGTAGCTTTCATCACATTGGTTTGGAGTGCTTGTTTTCGTGCAGCAAAAATCAACCCTTCAGTTTCTTTCTTAAGGTCCCCAGTTGTTGTTGTTGTTGTTGTTGTCTTTAATTCTTGCTGGAGAAACTGAAATTACAAGCACATAAAAGCATTAATATGACACATGTATAGAAAACGTCTCATGAAAATGAAAGCTAGAAAATGACATGAATATAATCTGTACAAAATTGTACCTCATTAAAGACAAGTTGGGTGGGGAAAAAGGGAACAGATTATATTCATATAATTATAATTAATGAGAAGGTTGGTGCTGCATTTCACTTACAAGCCTTGTTACGGTATATCGGGCGTAATAGCTGAAACTTGTATTCTGAGTTCTGATGCTACGTTTTTCAAATGGTTTCTATACTTATTTTTAAGATAAACAAGAACAGAGAATGATTTTTTGCACAAGTATGTCGTTACAAAAGGCATCAATACTTTCATAGCCCTCTTGAATAGTTCTGGAAAAATTACTTGTAGGTGAGCCCAGAAATTTGAAAGGAACTGTTCCTTGAACAGTTTCATTTCCGAGCACTATCCATGGATATTCCTCTGCTACCGTGAGTCCCTCTAGTTTATACACATTAATTGAAAATGGATCTCTAATCCAGTTTTTGCTTGCATCAGGAAAATATTAATGGAAAATATACTGAAAATCTTCCAAATGTCATGAAATAAGTGATGTTTCCTTCTCAGACAACTCTTTGTCGGTGGAACCAAGAACATTTGTGAGGTTTGGAAATGTCTCATAGTTTCTGTTTGATACGCAATGATGCCACAATTCCAACTTTTTTTTTTAATCATTGCTTCAATCTTGTCTTCAGCGTGAAAACTGTAACCTTTTCTCCTTGAAGATTTAAGTTGAGCATATTTAAATAGGTGAAGATATCTGACAGATAAGCTAATTTGACTAACCAGGAAAATCTGTCAAATGATAGCTGAGGTGAAATTGCTATCTCATCTCTCAATTCCCAGAAATGAGACAAAACTTTACCTTGTGATAGTCAACAAACTTCACAGTGTAGCAAAAGTTGGTGGTGTTCACTGTCCATATCTTTGCAAAGCTGTTCAAAAAGTCTTGAATTCAGTGATTTGCTTTTAATAAAACTGACGATTTCAATTGACTCAGTTAAGGTCTGCTTCAGTTTTTCTGATATCTTCTTAGTAACTGGAGCTTCCCTATGTATGCAGCAATGGTACCAAGTCACCAACGGTATGATTTCCTTAATCCGTGCTACAAGTCCAGTAAGCTTTCCAGACATTGCTTGTGCCCCATCTGTGCTAATTCCAACACATTTCAACCAATCTATTTCATGAGCTGTTATAAACTCATTTAAGCTGTAAAATACTTCTTCAGCTGTAGTATGTAGCAACAAGGAGATGAACAGTATGTCTTCAAAAACATTTCTCCCATGCTTATATCTAATGTAGCACAGTAAGATTGCTTTGTTTGTTATGTCTGTGCTTTCGTCCAATTGCATTGCAAAGTAAGGGAACATGCAAATTCTTTCTAATCATTGTTCCGTGGTATTGGCTGACAAACTGTTGATTTACTTCTTAACTGTGTCATTAAGGAAAGGTCCTTGGCAGCTTTCTTGTTCATCAATGCAGAGACCATGATTTTTGCAGCAGGTAATGTAAGTTCTTCAGCTATTGTGTCCAGTTTTCCAGTTTTTGCTGTTAGTTGAGAAACTTCAAATGAGGTGCTCACTGCATTTTCATTGTTACAACCAGTTGCAGTCTTTTTTTTTAAAAAAAAAACATTTTCTTATTTTCTTGAAGCTCATGCTCCTCCTTACTTTTGAAAAAAATCGATGCTCTTTGTGACATGTTCTTTATGTTTAGTATTGAGATGTCTTTGCAATCTTGAGGGTTTCATGGCCTTGTTGGACAATATCTCGTAACACAAAACACACTGTGGTACTTGCTTGTCTTTGGGACCTGCACTCGTGAAGCCAATTAACAGATATTCCTTGCTATAATGGCGATATCTTTTAAGATAACTGGAAGAAGCTTCATTTTGCTTTGAACATGATGCACCCTCATCAACATCATCAGTTCTTTTACGTTTCAGATTCAGCCAGTGATCCATTCTGAGGCTCAGCAAAAATCTATTGTTATGAAATTTACTGTGATGTTATCGAAAAGTCACTTTACCCGACTATAACCAAACGGTTTTATTAACAGAAATCAAAGAAGAACACAATCACAAAGTCCATCTGAACATTCGCTCACACTGACTGATTTCGACTCTCTCTTCCCCCAGCTTCTGACTGTCTGCACAATAGCAAGAAATGCCACGTGCTATCTCTCAGCCACTCAGCATCATTCATTTGCATGTTCTCACCATGTGCAGAAATATCAAACAGTTATTTCCTATCAAACAGTTATTTTCATAACCGATTTTACTTTTGTTTGTTTTTAATGGAGGCAGTAGGTTAGAAAAGCCAGGTTTTACACATACAAGCAAGAGAAATTAAGATTCCTTCCTTCCTTCCTTCCTTCCTTCCTTCCTTCCTTCCTTCCTTCCTTCCTTCCTTCCTTCCTTCCTTCTATTTTAACTACAAAAGATCATAACCCTTCTTCAAGCCTTCATGGTCCCCCTATGAGGACATTGCGGCTCCCCGGGGATCTGTGGACCATAGGTTAAGAACTTATAGACTTGCACAAGTCTAGTGAGGCCCTCAGAATGACAACAGCTCTTTCTTCATAGAAAAGTCAGTGAAAGTATGTCCACCATGAAACAATAAGTTTTAGATCTTAATGTGCAGGCTGTTAATGTGTTATTTTTTGTCCATTAAAACTTAAAATGAACCCAGTTGTTGAATGGAAGGTAGTTGTGTAAAAGAAAAATGTATTTGAATTTGTAAAGGTTTCTGTAAAAAAAGAAATATTTCAGGACAAAGTCCGAGTCATAGCTCACTTTTTGCTGGTTGGGAGCTCTTCTCTCTAGAGTAAGGGTGAGCAACTTGTGGTTTTCCAGTCACACTGAACCTTTCTGTGTTCACCTGGAGTTACAGTCCTAGATCATATGGAAGGCCATTAGTTGCCTTCCCTGATCTTGAATGAAGAGGATTCATCTAGGAGCTGAAACTCATATTTTCTAATGCCTCTTCAATGTCAGTTACATGGCCATCTGACTTGCAGTGATAATTCCAGATAAAAGACTGCTCTGTTTTGAAAATTCAGTTTTAATCACTTTGTGCTATGATTATGTTGAGAATATCGTGTTGGTTATTTGTGGCATCACTATCCTAATCATTACATTGACAACTTAAAATTAGTATCATTAATTCTTAATGAAAGAGTGATGAATTATAGTTAATTGGGGAATTCAAGTCTGTCATCGGAATTTTGAATCGATACCACAAATTCTGACAATATTCCAATTAATTGGCTTTCTTTAGCTCCAGGATGTTTGTGGTCTCAGAAACAGGTTTTTGAACAACGAGAGTTAATAATGTAATTGTCACTATAGCATATATGTGTTTAATTTGTTTTACTTCAGAGTCTGCACTCCCACATCTAATCATATGTATGTATTAGAAATTCTGGGGGACATTTTATGCCTCTGAAAGTCCAAAAATGCTGACACTGTAATACATTTGTTAGATTTTAAAGTGTCACAAGACCGTCATTTTCCTGTAGCAGAGTCACACAGCAACTTAGGAAATTGAAGGAAAAGTACAGAGACAGATGGAGCGATGATCTGACTAAGGGTAAGATAGGTTCACATATACATTCAAGGTGACTGTTAAAGATGCTTTTTAAAGATTTTCTTGTACTCTATAAGCTTCAGCTCTTCAAAAATCTGATTATTTATTACATGTTTGCATCAATGCCAGAATATCCCTTTTCTGAATAAGTAACTTTAATTCTGAATGTCTGTAATGAATTTGTTGTGAATAGATTAATTCTGATTCCCTATCCTTCGTCTACACCATCTGGTAAATCTCTAGGACCAGATGGATTTCCTGCAGAATTTTATAAAGCTTCTATATAATTACTGATCCTTCTTTTCTTTTCACAAATATGTTAGTTTACCCCTTGGGGATAAAACAACAAAGAGTCTTGTGGGGCCTTAAATGCCAACATATTTACTATTAGTCTACTTCATCAGGTATGTTATATATTTTTAGATAAATTCATGGGTTCATATTGATTCCTTCCATATTTCACTGTTCTGCTCGGCTGTAGGTTAGATTATGAGGCATTGTGTGTGTATCTTTTTAAAAATTAAGGTAGTCTTGTTACATTTCTTTTGTTAAATGTGGAATTTGAAATCTTGTTCAAGACTGGTCTTTGACGGATTAGAAAGGATAATTACCAAATCACACAGATCAGACAGACTTTAAGCTGTTGAGGTACTTACTTGAGATGAAGAGGAATTTTCTTGACTGGGATACGTCGGAAAACTCGTATTACTTTCCTGTTCTCCAGAACAGCTTGTTTGTATTCTCAACCGCTCTGCTTTAAGTTCAATAAAATCAGGACATATGTGATTGTGTTTACATAGCAGATGCGTCCATAGTGTAACTTGCAAATCATATGGATTTGGTCTCTCAACCTCTTTAAGCTCCAGACATTGGATGGAACGTTTGTGGAGTACTGGATGCTTTACTGCTTTTAATTTCTGGTTTCCATCACTCTTCACATGACATTGCTGTGACTGTGCAGAATGCTGTTTGCAGATGAATGTAAAAATCATATTGCTGCATCAGACCAAGGTCCACCTACTCTCACATTCTGTTCCTAACAGTGCCAATCTGATGTGTCTTGGAAGCTCACAAACAGCATAGGAAGGTAGTCATCTTCAGATTCCCTTTATATCGAGTACCTTCAGTTAGCTATTGTGGCCTATGACCATTGATAAACAAGTGCTGCATGAGGAAAGAAGTTGAATTATCATGCTTTTTATTCCAAAGTTGGAGACTGCCGGCATTGTAGTATGGATGGTGTTTCCCCTACTTGCTGCTTTAAAATAAAAAAGCAGTAAGCAGAACTTACTTTAAAGTCAGTTCTGTTCATGTTCATGTCCATCGATCTATCTTTATCTCTCTGATCTGTATCCATTCTTTGTCCCCAAAACTGTACCAGTTTATTCCGGCAGTGGGAACAGCCCCATAGTCTCTGTCACTGGCCCACTCGCCTTGGTGGATTACCTACGCCGGGAACTGGACAGAGTGTGTGTGTCCATGTTGGTTCTGCTGGACCTCTCAGCGGCTTTCGATACCATCCACCATGGTATCCTTCAGGGCCATCTCTCTGGGATGGGACTCGGAGGCACTGTTTTAAAGTGGCTCCAGTCCTTCCTGGAGGGGAGAACTCAGAAGGTGGTGCTGGGTGACTCCTGCTCAATGCCCTGCCCATTGGCCTGTGGCATTCCTCAGGGTCCTCCTTTGTCACCCATGCTTTTTAACATCTACATGAAACCGCTGGGAGAGGTTGTCTGGAGTTTTGGGGTTTGGTGTCACCAGTATGCGGATGACATTCAACTCTATCTCTCCTTTCCACCTAATTCCAGGGGATCTGTCTTGACTCTAAACCAGTGCTTGGCATCAGTAATGGGTTGGATGAGGGCAAACAAACTGAAACTTAATCCAGACAAGACAGAGGTGCTCCTGGTTAGTCGGAAGGCAGATGAGGGAACAGGGATACTACCTGTGCTGGATGGGGTTACACCCCCCCCCCCCGAAAACTCAGGCCCGCAGCTTGGGTGTACTCCTGGATTCATCCCTAAGCCTGGATGCCCAGGTTTCAATGGTGGCCAGGAGTGCATTTGCACAGCTAAAGCTGCGCCCGTTCCTTGAGATGTCGGATCTGGCTACAGTGACACATGCCTTAGTTACATTCCGTTTGGATTACTGTAACGCGCTCTATGTGGGGCTGCCTTTGAAGACGGTTCGGAAACTTCAGCTGGTGCAAAACACTGCAGCCAGACTACTGACTGGGGAGCATATAACGCACCTGTTACAAGAACTGCACTGGCTACCAGTCTGTTTCCGGGCCCAATTCAAAGTGCTGGTCATTACCTATAAAGCCCTATACAGCTTGGGTCCAGGCTACCTGAAGGACCGTATTTCCCTATGCAGTATGTGCCTTCTCGGCAATTAAGACCAGCAGAGGAGACCCTTCTCTGGGTCCCATTGCCAGCACAAGCACAGCTGATGGGGACACGGGAGAGGGCCTTCTCTGTGGCAGCTCCCAGGCTATGGAACGCTCTCCCTCAGGAGATCAGGATGGCCCCTTCCCTTTTATCTTTCCGGAAAAAAAGCTAAAGACCCATCTCTTCAGGCAGGCTTTTAACAATTGTAACTGAATCCATGAACCCCATTTTAGCAGATAATTTTAATCTTTTTTATATTTTCATGTTTTAATCTTTTAATTGTATTTTAAATCATTGTTTAATTGTTTAATTTATCTTTTAATATTTAACTTATTGTGTTTTTAAATTGTGTGAATTTTAATGTTGTGAGCCGCTTTGGGTCCCTTGTTGGGAAAAATGCGACATAATCATAATCATATTCTTATTACAGTTCATTTCCCTTCATCTAATCCATTACTGATAATGGATTATCAGTACTGGGGTGAAATTTTGATATCTTAAGGACTTCCATTTCTACTCCTTAAGGACTTCCACTTCAACTGCTGGATAGCTCAGTGGTATAGGTATCTGGCTGCGGAGCCAGACGTTGGGAGTTTGATTCCCCACTGAAAGAGGGTGGACTTGATGATCTATAGGGTCCCTTCCAACTCTGTAATTTTAAGATGATGATGATGATATTTCAGCAAAACCCCTTCAGGCCGAACTATTGGAGTATAAGACCTCAAAACAGTAAGAGGTAGAGCATCCATCTCCCTGTTGTTTCCACATCATGTCTCTACCCACAGGGAAGAAAATTGCCTGCTGCACTGTGGGAGGCACTGGTTTGGAACCAAACTAGTTTTTGTGGTTTTAGATGAAAAGAAGAGATAGAGTTAGGTGTCGTCCACATATTGCACACCTTGACCAGCTAGGTGTGGATCTGCTATTTTGCTTTAGGTAGCAAAATGTTTTGGTCTGGTCCTGAGGGCAGCTGGATTAAAACAGTGTGCAAGTTTTTTTTATGGAGAAGGAAGAGAAGTTTTATGGGATGCCTCTGTCCGTCCTCTGTGGGCCACTTCGATGTATTGGATTTGCTTTGGTCAGTTAATTTTCACAGATGCATTGTAATAAAACAGTGTATCTGTCACATTGTGCTTGATTTATGCCTGACAAGCTTATCTCATGTTGGTTGTAGCAGACTGGACACGGAGATAAATGTTTATGCACATAATATTTTATCTAACTACCATGGAATAAAGTTTTTGGATGCCTGGTAGGAGGAGTAGCCTGTTTTCTTTGTGTGAGTGTATTCTTGCTGGTAATAGCATCAAAATACAGGCAAGTGTTTACATGCAGCAAGTAACATCAAAATCCTGGCATGCCATATCGAAAAACTCACTGCTTTATGTGTCATGTTTGTAGTCTCCTTTTTGTCTGTTCTTTTTAAAAAAATCCTGTCTTGGATAACATTTCTGTTTGGCAGGACAACATGACAGTGAGTTTTGGCCCATCTAAGAACACCATTGTTGTTGTTGTTTAGTCGTTAAGTCATGTCCGACTCTTCGTGACCCCATGGACCAGAGCACGCCAGGCCCTCCTGTCTTCCACTGCCTCCCGGAGTTTGGTCAAATTCACGTTAGTAGCTTCGATGACACTGTCCAGCCATCTCGTCCTCTGTCGTCCCCTTCTCCTCTTGCCTTCACACTTTCCCAACATCAGGGTCTTTTCCAGGGAGTCTTCTCTTCTCATGAGATGGCCAAAGTATTGGAGCCTCAGCTTCAGGATCTGTCCTTCCAGTGAGCACTCAGGGTTGATTTCCTTCAAAATGGAGCATGAACTGGCAAGCCACTCCAGTATCTTTGCCAAGAAAACCCCATGAACAGAAACGAAAGAACACCATAGTCATTATCATTATTATTACCAAACACTGAGCCAGGGCATACTAGTGTGTAGGCCATAGTGAAAATGTTTGTATTTTTTTTTTTGTTTCAAGTTTTTGGGGGAGGGGGAAAGCTCTTTCATCATTGTATTCTTCATGTACCAGTCTTTTTGTTTTACAAGAAAGGGACAACCTCCTTTGGGTTTCTCCATTCATGTTTCCCCATGTGTGTTCCCTAGCACTAAAGGGCCCTTTAAAACTACTCCAAAAGAGAAGAGGCAAGGCAACAGATAATCAGTCTACTCCAAAAGCAGGCCACAATACATGCGACCCCTCCCCCCACAAAAAATAATCAGGCCTATGCAGCCACTAGTTTATATTATCACATTCAGAAGAACAGTATGAGTTCAGTGCCACCCACGTAGCACAAAAGACTCTCAGGGCCTGGACAGCACAATAATAATAATTCTTTAAAAAGCAAGGAAGCAGCTAACCAACCTGGCACACAGAAACACCTTAACTCACCAAAGCAACTAACAACAATACAATACCAGTAACAGCTAGAGAGAAATGAGCCAAGCTGTGCCCAGCCAAGAACCCCCACCACCCACACAGCTCAATGGTATACTGGTGCAGTCACAAAGTCCACACAAACACACATCTCCAAAGAAGCAAACAAAATAATCCCCACACCCCCACCAAAATGTGTACGTCTAACAGAATATAGTTTATTAATAAAATAACAATATTAAAAAATTTTCAAAAAGGAAGTTGACACACACACACACACACACACACACACACACACACACACACAAGGAGGGGCAACAAATTAAAACACAAACAGCATCCTTTCTCCAAATCCAAGAAAAGCAAGCAAGCAAATAAAGGCAAAAATACTATCAAAGCAACCAGCCCACCAAGCGAAACCCTTAGAATATTTGTAGATTTTACCGTTTGATACCTTCTCTTCTCTTCTTTGAGTCCAGCAGACCAGCCAAGCAGGCAGCAGCAAAAATAAACCAACAAGGGAACAGGGGCATTATTTTACCCCTGTTTTTCCATATATGTTGATATATTCTTGTTAGGACCTTGATACATGCAGTCTCTGTAGCTTGCCATAATTTGATTGGTATCTGTGATCCCTGCCGCCGCTTCCTGGGCTTGGGACAGTGGGGCTAAGTCCTCCACCCTTGGCTTCATTTACTCAGCAGGCTGGTTAACAGGTGCATCATGTTTTATTGAAGTGGTGAAGAGGTTACAAAGTTCCTCTGTCCCCAGTCCGTTCCTAGCTCCCGTCACTCGGGCCCCCAAGTCCTTAGCAGACCCCAACTAGGACTAAGTTGGAGTCACTAGCCCCAGAAGCCAGACTTGCCTTAGCAACAGCTGCTATGCCCAGGCAGAAACCTGATCTCATGCTGCAGCTCCTCCTCCTACTCTCAGGCTTCTGGGTTGGGGTGGAATTCCCTGGCTGTGAGATGAAGAGGCAGCCATGCCACCTTCCCTCTGTTCCCGGAGTGGTGGGGTGTGACGGCCATCTCACTAACCCTTGGCCCCAGGTGAATAATGTCCACAGCTGAAGGAAAAAAGGGCTCCTCTTCCTCCTTCCCCAGGGCACAAAAGACCAGTGGCTGTCCTTCCAGTGCCTCCAGCCAGTCCCTCCTCCTCTTCCTCCTCTTTTACTCTCTCCCTCCCAACTGGTTCCACCTGCTCTCTCCTGCCCACTGGCTGCCCCAGCTCACTCCTCCCAGTTCCACAGATCTGTGGCCTACCCTTCCTTGTCCCCACATGGCTTATGCTTTTCACATTTTGTCCTCTCCTTCCTGGTGATTTATTTCTTCAGTGACTTTGAGAGCAGTTTTCAGTTGACTTAATATTGTAGATTCTTCATCAAAATATTCTTTCTTAAAGGAAGAAGAACCTGGGGCTGTTTAGTGTAGGGAAAAGACAAATAGGGGAGACATGATGGAGATGTATAAACTTATGTACAACATAGAAAAAGAAGACAGGGAGAAGCTTTTCTCCCTTTCTCATACAAAAGTTCAAGTTCATCCATTGAAGTTGAATGGTAAGAGATTCAAGAAAAATAAAAGGAAATACTCCTTCACACACTACAAAGTTAAACTGTGGAATTCATTGTCACAAGAAGTAGTGAGGGCTGCCAACTTAGATGTCTTTAAAAGGAGAGTAGATCCATGGAGGTCAAAGTCATGAATGGCTACTCATCAGGACAGCCTCTGGTGACAGAGAGAATGTAAGTCTTTATATCAGTCGCTGGGGGGATGTGAGACCGGTGCAATTGCATTCATGCACTGCTGGTGGGCTTTTCAGAGGCAGCTGGCTAGCAGTTGTGTGAAGAAAATATTCCACTAAGTAGGCTCTTCATTTGATTCAACATGGCTAGCCTTATGTTCTTAAGTTGGTACAGAGGAATCAAAATCAGTTGGCAAAAATGTTCTCAAACAGGTTCAGACAAATGAGTGCAAAGGTTGTTATAAGGTCTCTTACTGTGACACTGTGACATTATATTAACATAAAGCCAGGGAATTATACAATAGTGTCTGGTACTTTACAGATTGACAAATTTAAGTTGGCATAAACATTCATGGGTCGCAGCCTACAGTTTCACATGAGGGTGTGTAGACTAAGTAGACAGATAATTATACATGTATTAAGTTTGTCTACTGAGGTTATACTCTGTTTATGCACTGAGTTACTTTAAGCCATCAGAGTATTGTGGAAGAGAGGAGCATTTGCAGAATGCAAAAATAATAACAGAAAGAAGACCATATTTTGTGGATGCCATTTGCTGAATGATTACTTTGAGTCCCAATATTATAGTAGGCCTTTCTTCTTCATTGGTCTCCAGCACACAAGGGTAGAAATGGCTGCTGTAAACTCTCCCCTTTTATTCACCAACCTCCAATAAGTAAGACCACTTGTGGCTCACTGACATCATTCTTTAAGAGGAATTACCTCAAGCTTGGTATTTTCTAGGCCATTAAGGCTAAGGGCAGGACAGAGTACCTTCTATTGAAACCTGGAATCTCTGATAGGATTGTCACATCAGCTGTTATTGTCCCTGAAGGCGAAGCTGGGAAGTACAAATTGTTTTTCTCTCTACATTCAATCACCTTTTACTGTGAATACTGAACAGTGGCTACTGAGCAGTCTTCCCTATGTGTTCACGTTGAAAAAGTAGCAAGTAACAATAACAACATTGCTTCTTAATATTGTGTCCAGAGGCAGGAGTAAAGATCACACTACTCTCCCCATAAGCCACCTTCCAGATTTTGGCTATCATTGTGTTACACACCCTGCAATAATTTCTAGTTGTTGGAGACATGCCTGTGCATGCCTAGGGAAGGGGTCCTGCAAACCAAAGAAAAACCGGTCACATATAACTAGCCACCTCTTTGTTGGGGTATTTATTGTCTTAGGAGCTCTTCAAAGGAACAAGTATAATTGGGGTATGGCTTGTGCAGTCTATCCACTTCTTTCCCTGGGCTTGGGCCTTCGTGGCCTGTTTAGGTTTAATGGCCATTGGTACAGGACATGGGTGACCCTTCAAATCGCATGGGACTTGGAGATCGATTGAATTGGAGGGATTGAAGTATCAGGTGGCCAGCATTTGGGCAATGTTGTAGTGTAAGCACACTGGCTTGAGAAGTCCATAGGTGCCTGTGTGTTGAACATGTCACCTGCAGTGCCTATTTGACATCATCATTAAGTTAGTTTAAAACATTTTTATCACATTGAGAAGTGGGCATCCCAGAACCACCCCAAATGGAGCCCTGTCCCTAATGAGAGACTATGTACTTTCTTCACGTCGGTGGGACTGAGAATTGTTTCAGTTTGTCCGAGCTCCAAAGAGTCTGCTCCACTTATATCCTCTTATTTTGGGGGTCTGGGTTGGCCAGGAGGCTGTTGCACTGTCCACTTTGTCCTCCCTGGAACCCTGACAGCCTAAGTACGCTGTTACACTGATGGTACATCATCCACCTGGAGAGGCCGACCGAGTAAGCAACAGGATCATAAATCCTCACAGATACTGGTTCTATCTTTATTTTTATTCCGGTGAGTCACTAAGTGTAGCATTTTGCATTTTTCATTACTTCTTCTAAATGGATAACCTCTTTTACTTCATATCAAGACAAGAACAATACAGAAAAACAAGGAACAATAATGTCAGTGCACCTTAAAGACAAATCTTTGTATTTCAGTGTGAGCTTTTGTGGATAAATCCACGTTGTCAGACTTATTCTGTGGATTTAGGCACAACAGCTCACACTGAAATATAAAGATTAGTCTTTAAGGTACCCTTCCTTTTTTGTTTGCTCTATTCTTTTTTTCATTTTGCTTTCTCTTGATATGGTTGCATAGACTTAACATGGCTACTTCTTTGAAAACTCAATTCAGATTCAACAGAGACTGTTCAGATTCTACTCTAGATGAAGAAAATGTTCTGGTTCTAGTTTAGGTTGGTTTGACTCCCTGTAGTCAGTACATGTGAAGGAGGTGTGATGAAGATATTGTGGGAAGTTATTGTGTGCATGGTCCCCACAGCCTGCTTTGCATATTTGCAGTGGAAAAGGACTAAAGAGGACACAGGCAGAGGCACCATGAGAGTGCCTTCCGTGCATAGAACATACAGTTCACTTAAAAGAGGTCCTTAAAATGAATTTCCCTATGTACATCCTCATCCCCCAATAATAATGGCCTTTTTGCTAGAGATAAATATGTGGAACTTTGTAAAACAGTCACATTTATATGTGGATTTGCAGAGAGAAAGTTGCTGTGCTTTTTCAAATTGTACTAACTGCTGTTGGAAAGGTCAAATTCAGTACACTGAAGTTTTGTGAAAGTAAAATAAATATCTTAGAGCAATTATCTGAAATACACCGTGAAAGATGTATGAACATTATTAAGATGCCTTGTCCAAGTTTCCCCCCCACAAGTTCAGGAGCTTAAAAATCCATATTTAGATACCTGTGTAGATTTCAAACATTCTGGATTTCCCAAAGCTGCCTCATATCCAAATATGGACTTAGGAGCTAGCCTTCATCGTCTTGTGCTTAAAATAAAAAAGAGTATACCTTGAAGATAGCTGAGATGAAAGATGTGTCTGAAGTTCATATTCATACAGCAATTAAAATGTTGAGGACAGCTTGCAAACAACTTAAGGTCTTGAAGTCATTGTTTTCCAAACTTTTGATAGTTGGAGCATAATATTTTTCTGTGATGAAACTTGAGCCATGTTTCATTTTTATTTAAAAATATATATGACTGTGTGTTCGTACATTCATTTAGGTGTTTTTTTCTTCTAGCCTAATGTCCCCTAATGGCTCACAAAAGCAGCAATAAAGATATCATTTTAAACCAGACCATTTGCACATTCCAATAAAAGCACTGTAAAGTTAAATAACAGTTGCACTTCTCTTGCCTCCATTATTTGTTGCCCTCTACAAACAGAGTGGTTGGCATTGTGAAGAGGAGACCTGCCAACTGTTATCTATGAAGACTTTTCATGTGATTTTGGATTCTAGAAATCAGGGTTTATAATTATGAGGACAGGTTCAGTTCTTAGTGGAGACTATGCCTACATAAAGTTACCCTCTGTATTTATTTCATTAGTGATGTGCCATCAGGTTACGGTCAACTTCTTAGGGTTTTCTAAGTAGAAAGTACTCGAAAGTGGTTTACTGATCCCTCCTATGGCCAGTTGGAACCATGCAGCTTGCCCAGACTTCATTAGCTACATAAACTCTGGGTGATCTCTTCTGGCCACTCTCCTGGGAGGCACAACAAGAATTTGAACTTCTGGCCTCCAGCTACAGCCAGCTACAGCCAGCCACACCAACCTGCTGGGCTGTAGTAGTTCTCCCGCATCTTTTCCATTGCCCCCTCTGTGTGTATAGGACAATGATTAAGACAACCAGGTTAGGTGGACAGTGGAAATGATGGTGGAGAAAGGCAGAGCTAGTGTACTCCTGCCCCTTTAATGTTTTGTCAACACAACAATGGAATACCTATTCATACAGTGAGCCTCCATGGATAGTGGCTGCTCTGCCACAAAGTCACCCACCCACTCCTTGTGTTGGTTGTGACATTTTCAAGAAGAAACTGGTAGAAGTACAAATAGACATAATCTTTGTCAGCAAATGCATCATTGCTAGGTGACTTAAGAGTGAAAAAGCTCTGCCCTCTCTTAAACACTCTTCATCCCCACCACAATACACACTGTATTTATACATGTGACCAAGAGGCTACGTTTCATGTGTCTGAAGAAGTGGATTATAGTCCGCAAAAGTTTCCACTGAAATACGTGTCTTAGTTTCAAAGGTGCCACAATATTTTTGGGTTTGTTTTTCTTGCAGAAATGGACGAACCTCGTAACCTTTCTGAAAATTGCCTCAGGAGAGTTTTTGCAAATGAATTGAGAGACAGTATTGTACCATATTCCTCTGTTAGTTCAGTTCAGCAATGAGCAGAGCAACCCTAGTGTATGCCTATTGTGCAGGCAGTGTGTGTGTATGTAGGGAGAGAGATGTTACTACTATACTGGAAGAAGAGAGTCATTGTCATTCGGGGGGGGTGGGTGTTTCAGCCTAAGAAGGGGAGGGGAAACATACAACACAAAGGCTGAAATCCAGCGGTAAGTTCCAACTAGAGTAGGTCTATTACATCAATGGGGATTTGGTGAGTCAGTGCCTATATATGTTCCCCTTATTTCAGTGGGCCTCCTCTAGTTGTGACTTACTACTGAATTTCAGCCAAAGTATTTTAAAAATGATAGGCATGTCCCCAGTGTCCTTGCCAGCTGTCAGCGTGCTATTGATAATGCTCACATATCACACACAGGCACTCTCACAGAGAGAAATGCAGTGAATTACCAACGTCTGTGGCATGACTGCAGCACACACCTTTGTTCCCTGTGTCTACCTTCCCTGTACACAGAGGGTACACACAGCCCTCCTGGGTCACAGACAGAACACCTACACAGAAAGGAGAAGGCTGTTTTGCCAAGTAGTCAAAGGGAGGGGCCAAGACAGGCAACAAGGGAGACCATGATCCCAGCTATTTGCAGTAGTACACTGCAGAGGGCATATGTTTAGGAAGAGACAGGGATTCAAGCCCTGGCAAGAGAAAGGGGCAGATGGAGCCCCATTGTTCACCTTTGTGACAATAGGACTCCATGGTCCCCTCAGGAACAAAAGAGAAGGAGTTCTAGGACTTCAAAAAAACTGTGTTCACCACAGAGAGGTTCCCTAACAATTCAGCCAAAGCAGCCCACCGTATGACATTTGCCTCCTCTTTGCTCCAAAACCTAATCATAGGCACCAGTGGTAGGAAAAACCCTAACTAGGTGGAACCAGTTAACATCAGGGTGTCCATGGTGTGGCTCCACATAGCTGGGGAGCTTCTCCACATGCAGGCACACATGAACAAGTAAAAGAAGAATGCAAGAACCTGGCTTCTGTATGGCACAATTGGGGGGTTCTTTTGGTCCATGCATCAGTCTGTGCATCTAATCCACCACCTGCACCCGATGCTTTTGCTTGATAGGCTGAGCAGTATCTCAACAGGCTCTTCCCTTCCTTCCCCACTACCAGACTGCTTCATTCACACTAGCAGCAGCAATCCACTGCCACCTCAAATTCAGGGCACATCAGTGAGAAGATAGCAGAGGGGCTTCTGGCCCTGAGCCCCTCCATCTGCCTTCCCACCCCTGAGATTCCCATCCTAAGGCCCAGCTGTTACCCAGTGTGGAAAACGAATCCCATCTCACCTCTCTGTCACAACAGAGAAATCACAAAAATGGCAGAGTAATCACATTTATTGAATAGCAGGAGATCCAGAAAGAAAAAGACATGTGTGTGGAGGTATTTCCCCCCCCACTAAGCTTAATTGCCATGGAGGGCAGGATTTTTGGGTTGTACCATGTGAGAAGAACAGGCTTGTTTTGTTTTGACAGATTCAATCTCTGCAGCTTGGAATACTTCTATCAGTGATTTATTTCTTCCTCGTGCTTTCAGAGCAGCTTTCACTTCACTTTTTAAAATGGCAAGTTCTTTATCATTGTATTCCTCTTCAAAGGAATCTGTCATGTTTTTATGTCTTCTATGTAGTTCTTCAGAATATTGTTTCCATCTTTTCTTTATTTTATCCTGGTCATCCCTGGTTTCAATCTACAGTTCTTCTGGCTGATAGTTAATTGAGTTTAGTAATGCAAATATATTCTTTATATGGGCTTTGAATTCATCAGAAATATTATTTAAATTATATTTCAGCACTGTGATTCTTTTTCAGCTTTACTTTTAATTTTTTTTATATTACCAATTTGTGGTCAGTACCACAATCTGCTCCTGTTCTTGTTCTGGCAGAGAGTATACAGCTTCTCCATCTTCTGTTTCTAATTATATAGTTTATTTGATGTCTATACTAGCAATCTGGTGATGTCCACATGTATAGTGACGTGTTTGGTTGCATACAGCATGTATTTGCAATAAACAGATTGTTGGCTTCATGGAATTCTGTGGGTCATTCTCCTGGTTCGTTTTTGACTCCTAGACCAAATTCCCCAACAATATTTGGTCTTTCTTTGTCTTTTGCATTACAGTTACCTGTGGTTTTCAAATTGTGATATGTGATCAGTTTCCTCTTGAATGCTTGCATAAAAGCTTTCAATTTCTTTTTCTTCAACATTTCTATTTGGAGCATAGACTAGAATGAAGGTTATGTTAATAGGTTTTCCAAGAAGTCTGATTGATATTATTAGGTCAGATCTTGCATTATAGCGCCCTAACTGCCTGTGCTACATCTTGCCTCAGTATTAGAGCCACTGCATTTCTTCTGAGTTTGTTATTTTCAGAGTAAAGCACTCCATAGTTTGACTGAAAATGTCTCATTCCAGTCCACTTTAGTTCACTGACACCAAGCACTGCAATGTTTCAATGTTCAATTTCTTGCTTTATAGTTTCCAGTTTACTTTGATTTATATTTTTAATGTGCCATGTTACAATTTTAGGCATTGTGCAGCATCAGACTGCCCTTTCACTTCTGTGCACATCAGCCACTAGACATCCTTTCAGCTTTAATCTAATTGCTTCATTAGCCATACAGTGCTATTCATACCTGTCCTTTGCTCTCCCCCAGACTGAGTGCATTCTAACCCAGGAGTTTCATTGTCCAGCATTATCTCTTGTTTCATGTTGGATTGTTTCATCATAGGATTCTCAAGGCCAAAAAAAACCCAACAGCAGTGGTTTTCCACTGTCTTTTCTGCACATATGTAGCTGATTAAAATGCCTTGGCAAAGAGAAAGGGTTGTTTTTTAAAATTTTATTTTATTTTTATATCATAATATTGGCTTCATTATACCTTTTTCTACAGGGCATTCCATAGTCGAGGTTCCACAACTGAGAAGGCTCTGTCCTCTATTGATATAAACCTAATATGACTGAGGTACATGAAGAAGAGACTCCTCAGGTGATCTTTAGTTGCAGACAGAATGATATAGGGAGAGGCAGGGATGCAGATATTATTCCAAATTATTTAGGTCTTTACAGAGAGGCACCAGCATCTTGAATTGGGCCCAGAAACAAGCGGGCTGCCAGTTTGGCTCCGAAAGAATCTCCATAGTGTGCTTCTACCTGGCTATACTGGTTATGGCATTTATTGCACTTTCTCGATTTTCTGGTGTGTCTTCAAGGACAGCCCCATGAATTGTGTATTTCAGTAATCCAGTTAGAAGGCTATCAGGGCACAAACCACTATGGCCTGACTAGTCCTGTCCAGGATGATGTGGACCAACCTGATTAGACAGTCATGAAACTCCTAACCAGTGAGGCTGCTAAGACTCAAATGGCAACGCTAAATAAAAGTGTACTCTGAAGTCCCATATCAGTTTGTTTAATATTGTGCAACCTTATCTAAGACAGGCTAGATGGGTGTTTAGTTACTTAGGATGATCAGTTCTGAGGCATAGGAATCACCCATAGGGCCTCTGTATTATCAGGATTCAGCTCAGTTTACTGGCCTTCATCCAGATTATGATTGATTCAGGACAGTCGTTTATCACCTCACACAACTCATGAAAAGGAGTAGAGCTTGAGGTTGTCAGCATATTACTGGTCATCCTTTAGGTAAGCCATATAGTTCATGGTTAAATACGTCACATCTAATGGTTTCATGAAATGAACATGACTATGTGAGAACTGTGTCTGTGAGTTCCTCAGTACAAACAACTGTTGCCTGTCCTATGGTGCTTGCTTTCAAGCTGCAAGAAATCTGAAAGTATACAGTTACTGTCAATATAATTGGGAAGTGGGGCAGGCAAATGCCTTGGTATACAATTTCAACTTCTTACAGTTGTTCTTCACATTATAGGAATATAATCGCCCCCATTGCCTTTCAGGCTTATAAACAGCCAAACAGTGCTTGACATTTAAATGTGATTTTCTTGTTGTGCACTTGTGTAGTCAAAAGAGTAATGATAATCCTATTAAAGGTCTCATGTCATGGAGGAGGAGGTGGATTCAGCATGTATATGGGGGGGGGAGGTGAAAGCCTTGCTTTGATTGGCTGGAGGCAAAGCAGAAAGGGAGGGACTTTTGAGAGGGGGGAGGATGTACGACTTGATATAGTTAGAGCAGGGATTTCTGTGGGAAATGCCCAGAGGTTGCAGTTCTTGATGATCTCACGTTGGCAGCAGTGCTGTGCTGAGCGAGAGGGTGACCCATTAGCTTATTACTGAATGAGATACAACAAACGGCTGAAAAGAAGGGGGAGAGAAGCAAGCAAGGTGCGAGAGAGAAGCAGCCAGAGTAAAAAGGGAGAGAGAGAGAGATTGAGAGAAAGAGAAACAGGCGCTCACGGAGTATCTTCCAGGTGTACTGCAAAATCTAAAACCCTTTGGATATGGATACAAGGACTGTTTTCCTGCCTATAGATCAACTGCTGTGGACCGACTGAATCCAGAGGGAGGGGTTGAATGGAGGGACTTCACGGCTCTCTTGAATAAAATGCTAAGTTATGCGTAACTGATTTGGCAAGACAGCCTGAGAAATGCTGCTGCATGAAACACTGGCATGTAAATCCCAGCCACTGATGCATATAGGACAAGCTGCTCTGGTGTAAGGGTGGAGGGAAAAAGGAAGGCAGGCAATGCAGGGAATGTCGTAATAAAGGTCTGCATTGGGTTGTCTGATTCACCAAGAGGGGGTGAAGCCAAAAGAAGTCAGCCTCACGTGAAGGGTGAAGTTGACATGAGCTTGTGCTGAATTCTGAGAGATGCTAGACGTTAAACCTGATAACTGTGCAAAGAAAGACCATGGAGAAGTCAAGTAGCGAAGATTCCTCAATTCATCGGAGTCCATCTTTGGATAGCAAGGACTCAGACTTTGCCAAACCTTCTACCTCAGGCAGGCAGTTTGGTCGAGGCTTCACTGCCGGAGCTTTCTATGGTACTGCTGGGTCACGCACACAGAGTCACAATACGGCTGCAACTGGAACTGGTGTGAAAAGTGACAAATACAGTGCACCCAAAGGCAGCAAATATGTGGTTTTTTACCTGGATCTATCATTTGTTTTCCTCTTAGAATTTAAGAAGTGCAGCATGGCAAGAGGCTGTTTGTGTTGTTTGAAATACATGATGTTCCTTTTCAATCTAATATTCTGGGTGAGTACTGCTTTTTTCCTCTTGTCTTCATTAAGAGTTCCTTTCCCCTCCTGGATTGGGAGCACCATATGTCTTTTAGCTTGACAGTTAAGATTACCCCCTTCTTTCTTTCACCTGCATGGAATACTTACAGCGTCAAATTCATGTCATGAGCTAGTGAAAAAAAATGCCTAATTCTCATGTGTATTGGGTTGGCTGCATTAAGAAAAACAGCCTTTTGCTAGCCATAATTATTCAAATTACTACAGTGGTATCTTTTGCATTCTTTTTTTTTAAAATACCTTGCTGTACACTAAGCTGCAGTTAACTATCTCTCAGCTGTTCCTATTCATCTGTCTCACTTTCCTAAAACAGAAAAAACAAAAGCAAGAGTAATTACTAAGTTACTTTTCTGTATGAATGAAGTTTAATTTTTTGCAGGTGTTAGTTGTTGAATTAAAAAAAAATACTCTGGCTCTTAATATTGTCAAGAGAAATGACAAATGATATGGATTTCTTTTTGGCCACTGTCACTTATATTGATGTGTTAACTTGGCTGACCAGAGGAATCACAATTTGCTATGCTGTAGGAGCACAATTGATTTTTCTACATTAGCTAGCCAAGAGACATGTGCAGTTGCAACAATGCTTCAGTAAGCAAATTTGTGAATGCTGACAACTACTATGGCCAAAATTATGTCATTGGGAAAATCAGGCAGTTTATGCCAATCAGAAAATAGGGTTGCATTTAAAAAGATTATGAGGAAGTGAAATCAAATGTGATCCATTTGGACACACTGTGTTGTCTATTTGGACTTTTGTCAATGAAAACCAAGAGCCTGCCACTTTGAATAATCAGGAAAAGCTGTTGTAATATTCCTATGTGTAAGTGTGAAGAACAATTTCTCAAATCTTAATTTAGGTATGAAAATACTGCTAGCCAATTATTATTTTTCTTTCAGGATTTGGGTAGTGAATTCTCACTGTTTGGTTTAAACGAAAGTTCAGAAGATATGTTTGTTTCTTGGCAGCTGAATTTTCTGTCTGATTGACCCACCTTTTAAAAGTCAGATGTACTGGGGGCACTACAGAGTATCTTAGTAGTCTTGAATCAATGATCCTCTGTCGGGGAGGCTCCTGACTTAGAACTATCGAAGTTTAATCTTTCTTACACACAACATTCTCACTTATTTATTTCTCATTTTTCTTTTTAAAAAGCCAATAAAGCTATTGGCTTTATTCTGTCCTGTTCATCTTTTTGCATTGGATACTAATATCTAAAGTAATACTAAGTACAATAAAATTATAGAGCGGTATCGTAAGAACAGGGAGAGTACAATGGGCATTAATATTCATACAGCAAATGCCTGTCTGAACAGAAAGGTCTTGCCATTTGGCAGAGTGCTGTCAGAGAGAGGACCAATCTCATCTGGCTGGGACAAAGAGTTCCACACTTGGGTGGCTAGTAAAGGCCATTTTTCTTGCCCCCAGTAATAGCAACTGCTGTATAACTGGGACAGAAAGAAGGGTCTCTCCTTTATATCCTAAGCCACAGCTGACATGGGGTGAGACAGTTATCACCAATACTTTGTATTGCCCCCAGAAACAAATTAACCAGACATCCTTTAGAACACGTGCAATATCATGCATCCAAGGTCTTTCATTGTTCTCCCCTCCTCCCAACAACCAAAATTCACTCCACTCACTTCTAGATTTATTTCATAATGGGACTTTTGGCCAAATATTTCACCGCTTTGCCACAAAACCTTCAAGTTACTATTGGTATTCATTTGTATTTTTTTCTGTATAATGTTACCATGTAGTCATGAAGTATGTGGACTCCATTAAGTTTTGAAGGCACTATAATTCACTGATGTTTAAAAATGCTCTAGTTGTATGCTCTTTATGGGCTATCACGTTTTCTTACTTCACAGTCATCACACAAGAGAAAACTTGAAAAGAACCCAGATTAGAGTGGAGATGTTTTAATCTATGGTCCTCTGAACATACACATACATACACCCAAGGGAAGAACAGTGTATATGGTTCTGTAAGCCTTCTAGTTGACCAGATTATTATTGAAGAGGCAATCTGACTTTCAGTTTAAATGTTAGCACTGGAATTAAAAAAAGGTTTGCTATTTTCAAAATCTTGTAGAAATTTCAAAGATACTTGAGATGTGCTTCAGGGTGGTCCATGGAATGTGCAGTGGCAGAGCTACTTATTTTGTAAAGCCTGCATGCCCTTCAGAGTTTGGCTTTTAAGTTAATATGCTCACACATGTGTGTCTGCAAGCATTTTTCTTGGATGAGCTGCATAGTAGTGTATAAGCAGAATTCTTTGGAGAAGTGTGCATTATTTCTCTCTCTCTCTCTCTCTCTCTCTCTCTCTGTGTGTGTGTGTGTGTGTGTGTGAGAGAGAGAGAGAGAGAGAGAATGTGCACATGCTTTGTTCCTTCACATTCCACTCAGTGACCTTTGGAAGCATATACATGATGGGAGAAAATCCTCAGAACTTGAAAGTTGACACCACTAACACAGAACAAAAGAGTCGTTGTGAACTCCAGCATAACTCCCTGGGGAGAGTGAAGCATCTTTAAATAACTAAGTGGACAAAGAAGAAGAAAATGTAGATGAACAACCACAGATCTTAAGAACTGACTGAGTATTTTTTGGCATCTTATTGCCCTTGTCATAACACTGAAAATCCATATGACCTGTCCGGATTACAGTGATTACCCGTATCTTGGAAGCATAGGTGAGCATTCTGGAGTGGGCAGTGGTGGGTTCTGCAGGAAGTATGGAGAAATGACTGTACGTGTTGCAGGGGATATTAAGAGCTTGGATGATTGCTTTTACCAGCTAGAGTGCTTTGCAGGGATGGCATAATCCTTAGGCTTTCCATCAAAACCCCCAAAATATTGTAGAATAATGATGGATTTTCTCTGCATGAATTGGCAGGGGTTTTTGTTGTTGTTGTTTTTATTTAAGTTTTAATTTACAATTTGGGGGGATTTCTTCCTCTTTTTATAGGGCATAACAATCACTTCCTGCCTGAGAGGTTAAAGATAATGGCTTTAGAATGAATAAGAGATTTCCTACTTTAGAGAAAGAGTATGCCAGTAATTGGTATAACATAATCCTTTAACTAAAAACACTGAAATATTGTGATAGCAGGCTAGCTGCTTACAAAACAGATGGGAAGAACAGTGGTTGCACATTTTTTCTCATACTTCTGCTTCTGTGAAAAGGGGAATATACTATACCAAATCCTAAAGGCAGTTGCAAGTACACCCATAAATGGTGAGACTGAGATAATATTTAGACATATTTGCATCCAACTCTGTTGTTATTATCACTATAGTAATTCTAAGATGCCTGACTGCTTGTCCTGTATCCAAGTAGCCCATTTTACTTGATTATTCTTTCATCTTCCTACTTTGCTTTGAAGTCTCTTAAGTGACTTCTAGATGGTCCAGCCAAAGTCTTGGTGGGAGTGTCTCTCTCCTGGTGGGAGACACTCTTCAGTATTCACTCATTTGGCAAGGTGTGTGAAGTGTGTCTTTCTTATTGTTTATGGATGTGCCAAACTATGCCACTGCGGAGTACCTAACTCAGAGTACAGCTACCTGGTCAGATACAGCATGATTTGCTCTGTTTATAAAGCAGGTGAATTAGAAGTATTTTTTACTAACTGCATGATGCAAAGGCTGATTTGATTTGGTCCAGGCCTTTTTGCTCCCAAACCAGCTTTTTTTTCTTTTCCACTGGGGGCTTTTTCAAGCTGGAATGATTCAAACAGTCTTTCCCCATGCATTTAGTTGTGATGCCTTCATATAAAAGGAGTGTGTGTCTGTTTTGGTGATATAGGCAGTTGGGACATGTTGTTTAGGGCCATTGAGGAGGGGACATGCAAAAGCAAAGCACCGTGATTTTAATGTGGAGGATCAGGTGCTAGTCCCAAATCCTGTCAGGTTGTGTGAGAAGGCACAAGCTTGGTGCTGTTAATTACTTAATCGCAAAAGCTTGGTGTTGTTAATTACTTAATTGACAGGTCTGAAAGTGTTATTAAAATCATATTCACCTTCCTATTTGTTACTCTTTTCCTTTACTTTCAAGTAATGCATGCAGGAGTTACCTCATCTCTGGTCCCATATGGTTTTAAACTATTGACATGATAAACTGTGACTAGAGATGAGATAATACTGGCATGTATTACTTGAAAGTAAGAGGAAAGGATAACGAAGGGGAAGGTGGTGATTCCTGTTATGGAATACTCTGAGAGGTGAATCATGATGTATTTTGTAACATTACTGTTCAGACTTTTGATGTTATTTACTCTTAGACTGTTAAGTACCTTTCTATGTTACTTTTCTATAGAAAGGTTTTTGAGAAATGTAGTAGTCTGAAGCTTTAAATGAGAAAGCAGCTTCACAGAGAAGGTGGGACCAGAGGAAGGAAGCATCAGCAGAGGCAGGACCAGAGGAATAAAGGAAAGAAGAGGGACTGTGGGCTGGAAGGCAACTCACATTGCACCCTAGTATGAAGGATGAACTCCCAAATCAATATGCAGCCGCTGTATGAACATTGATTGTGATTTCAAATGTAGAGTCACTGAGAGTCAAACTTTTAACATAGTCAGACCCCCACTGAGCTGTTTAGCCAGTTTTCTAAAAAGGTGATAAACTGATAATTTTAAAATTTATAATGACTATCTTTTTACTAGCATGCATGGGAAGAAGTGTTTGTGGAATGTTTTGCCTCATTAATCACAGTTCCCAAGTTAGTGTCTGGAAAGAATAGCAATTATACAGATTGCCTAATTTCTAGATGAATTAGTTAGTAATAAGTCATCTTTGACTAATAATAATTGCATCCAGGTGAGTAAGTGAGGGCACTTCTGCAGTTTTTCTTTATTTTAACTTTTTGGATTATTGATCAAGTTATGAATATGCTTCAGGTCTTCTTTGGCACAAAAGCTAGAAAAAATATTTGGGAGTTAAGAAATATCTTGCTAAGAATGATTGGTGTTCCTCCTAAACCCATAAAACTTCTGAATTGGAAAATATAATTTGTGTCTGTTGCCACTTTGATCACACAGTACCCCTCTTAAAATCCCTACATGGCTTGTTGTCTACTCCCAGATATAACACAAGTTCTCCATCCATATCCTCAAGCCCTTCTATACTCTGGGTGTTCCCCTCTCCTCTCTTTCTCTCTCCTGTGCCTCTGGTTTTTGCTTCCTCAGCTCTACCAGTTTTAGCTAACCAAAAATATCCTGGTCCCTCAAGCAACTTGTTGCTGCCATTTTGCCTCATGCTCTCTCCCTGATACCACCTCCTTCCTTTTCACTGTTTCTCAAAATACTTCTCTTCTGTGACGTTTCAGCACAGCCCCCACTCCCACATGCTTTACTCCAAAGGTGGGCAAGTCTGGGGGCCAATTTTGACCTCCCTGGGACCCAACACAACCCCACCCTCAAATATGTGTTTTTCAAAACTAGATGTAATCGGAACTGATCCTCCCACTTTGGAATAAAAACATGGAAACATTGCCTGTTCATTAATGTGCCTTTAGGGAAGAATAGCCTCAGCATCAATTCCCCTCTTTAAACACACACACCCAATTCTGGTGGCAGTGATTGTCATAGGTAGTCCAGGAGAGATCTGGGGGACCACAGAAAACTGGAGGACAGGTCATCCCACCTTATTCTGATGAAGGCCAAATGCCTATAACTTAAAGACCATATGTTTTTCTACATAAGCTGTACATCATCAGCTCTTTTCTTCTGTTGTCTTCTCCCCTGTTTCATACAGGAACAATAATCATAACCACAACAAAGTTATCCTGGCAATTTCCTTTACTACCGAGTATCAAATGAATGTGACTTGGAGAATAAAACTAGGGAAGGAGGAAGTGATGCAGTTATTACCTCACTTGTGCAAATGCATATTCTTCTCATTGAGAAAGAAGCAAAATTTCTAGATGCAGTAAACTACTGGACCCTAGAAGACTTAGTCCTGGAACTGATTAGAGGGAGGCAATTCTAGGCTTAATTCTAAGCAGCGCTGAAAACCTAGTGTGAGATGTGTTGTTGGGCCAATTTATTTATTTCATGATCACGGTGCTGTCAAATCTAGTTTATCTGTAAGCAGACAATTTCCAGGGAAGTCTAGTACAGTCGTCTTTGGCTTCAGAAGAGGAAATCTCTCTAACATGAGGGGACTAGTTCCAAATTGAAATCCGTTCTTTCTAACTTGTTCACATAATGTCTCAGTACAGGGTGGCGAATGAGACAGCCTACTTTGGAGATATCATCAACTTATTTCAGGTAGTTAAAACAAAAAGAGATAGTGTCAGGTTCAGACAGGATCTATTCAGTCTAAGGAACGTTAAAATTGCAAGGCTAGTTCTGTTGCAGAGTTTTGAATTTCTAGTAAAATTACTGTGCAGTAGAAATACTGAGATTCACAAGGTAGAATAGCTTTAAGTTCCTTGGATAGTCCACCTTTTTCTCATTAACTGGCACTAGGAGTGAGACAATGACCCCTGGCAAGAAATCCCAAGCAGTTTCTCAGTGGCTAAGGCCCATGGCTGAGGAAGAGGGATACCACCCTGGAAAAGGCTCCTGCCCCCCTCCCCAGCTCTGTGGTACCTGAGATGTTTGACAGGTCCTGCAGTGCCTGCCCCCACGCAGTTAAGGTGCTGGTGGTGCAAACATCAGCACAAGAGAAGTAGGCTCCTTGAGGAGCAGGTATACAGCCAACACCTGCCACCAGCCACCTCCACAGACCCTCACTGAAGGGTTCCAAGCCTACCCCGAGAATGGGCTTGTTCCTCACCAGGACTTCACTGGCCTCCATGAGCCCAGTACTGAACTGGAACTGGACAGACTGTTTCCAGGGGGCTAGTGCCAGAAACTCAGTCGCCTGGGGTGCAGGAGGGTGGTGACTAGGAATCGCTACTGAAGGCACATAACCTAATAAAAGAACTCTAATCATGAACCTGGAGCCAATGGAGTTATTGGCAGGAGATCCCAAGGCCACCAGTTGTGCTGGGAACAGGGGCAGTGGGCATCACATGTGCCCAGGTAACGTCAACCCAGTCTGCATATGCTGTTTAAAAAAAAAAAAGGCAAGTTCTTGCTGGAGAACATCAAGATCAGATTCCTAAATAAAACTGGCATGCCTTTATACAGATCTGTAGTGCAACCATGCTGAGACTTTTGTATCCAGTCCAGGTCATCACATCTCAGAAAGGATACTGTACAGCTGGAAAATGTACAGAAGGGATCAAATACTGTGATCAATGGACTGGAACAGCTCCTTTATTTAAAAATGTTATACTGGTTGGGACTTGTTCATTAAGAAAAGGTGGATAAAGGGGAGATGAGAAAGGTGTATAAAAGGATGCATGGTATGCAGAAAGGGGTCAAGGAAGGTTTTCCTTCCTCTCTCCTAACACTAAAACCTGGATTATCCAGTCATGACCAAGGTTGAGAGATTCAGGACTGGCAAGAGCAAGTACTTCTTTATACATCACATAGTTAAATTATGACATTGGCTACCACTGGATGTAGTAGCACCCACTAATCTGGACTCCTTTAAAACAGGATTGCTTGACTGATAGAGCATAAGGCCTTCAGTGGCTACTAATTGTGATTACTGTATATATTACATATGTAAGACAGTATGCATCTTTATACCCCTTGCTGCGAAACAAGCGGGAGGATGTTGTTGCACTCTTATCCTTATCAGGAGCTTCCTGTAGGTGTTTGTTTGGCTGCTCTGTGGACAGAATGCTGGAGCAGATAGACTTTGGGTCTGATTCAATATGGCTCTTATGTTCTTAAGCCATATGGCCAAACTACAGATTTCAATCTCATTGATGAGTCTCTTTTTTCATCTCTTGAGGACTGGAGGAGATGTTGCACAGTAAATAGGTAGTGGTAGTGGAGGTGTTAATCAGCAGATGACAATTTCACATGTTTTATAGGGAATCTTATTAAAAGTGTGTCTCAGGCTGTTTAATTATTCTTGACAAGAACATGTACTTGTTGAATTCAATGTCAGATCTCTCAAATGGAAGCCTAGTGTTGGATCTTTCTTTTTAATAGAACACCTCTTCATCGTGTCTTTAAAAAATAAGGGATGCGATTTACTAACTGCAGCTATGATTTATTTATTTGTTTACTTTTGTGTTGTATTTTTATTCCAGCTTTCATATCCTGCCCCCTAAAGTGTCTCATACCAGTAAAAATCAGGCAGGCCTGGCTACTGGGCTTACAGACATAACAATACAAGATACAGCCATGGTAGGGCAGTGGGAATAAAGCTGGGGAGATGAATTCTTCAGACAAAGTAATGTGCTACAAGCAGTTTAAGCTAGAGTGATCTTCCCTTGATGATGGTCTTCCTTGAACACACACCAGTGTCTCTTCTTCCGCTAATGGGTGGGTCCCGAAAGCTCTGCCTCCTTGATAACATAAGGACAGTCATACTGGCTGACCTAACCCTAACCCTTTCTTCCCAAAAGTAGTCAGTCAGTTCCCTCCTGAAAACCCACAAGCCAGATGTGAATGTAGCAGTGCTTACTAGCTTGTTCTCCCAAACAACTGATAGGCATAGACGTCTTGTCCCTGGCACTGAAGCGAATGTATATCCATCATGAGTGGTAGCTATATATAGCTTTTCCCTCCAGGGATGTGTTTGATCTGTTTTTAAAGTGGTCCAAGCTGGTGGCATCACTAGAGTTTGTGGCAGCAAAGGGCACAGGCTTAACTGTCCATTGGGAGGGAAAGTACCTTTTGCCTGTCCTGGATCTCCCACCATTCAGCTTCTGTAGATGACTCTAGGTTCTAGTATTCTGAGAGAAAGTTTTGCCTTTCTAACCTCTTCCATGCAACCCATCCTTGTCTTTCTCTTAAATAGTCCCCTAAATCTTTCCTCATAATGTAGTTGCTCTAGGCCAGTGATGGCAAACCTTTTTGAGCCCAAGTGCCCAAACTGCAACACAAAACCAACCATGACTGTCCCAAAGAGTCCCACTCCTCTGGCTGCACAACCTCCAGTGCCTGCCTGGGACACTCCCTGCTCCACCTCCGGCTGCAATCCTTAAAGGCACAGGCAGCAGGAGCCGGCTGTTTCCATGCCTGGCGTCCGGGCGTGTGTGTGTGTGTGTGTGTGTGTGTGTGTGTGTGTGTGTGTGTGTGTGTGTGTGTGTGTGTGTGTGTGTGTGGCAGCCGTTGCCATCTTGGCTCTCCCTCCCTTCCCAAGAGTACTTTCTGAAGTCCGGGATCGGAGGGCGGGTAAGTATTTTTCGATGGCAATTTATGGCTCACGTGCCTACAGAAAGGGCTCTGCATGCCAGCTGTAGTACATGTGCCATAGGTTCGCAATTGCTGCTCTAGGCCCTTGTTCATTCTGGTTGCACCCTTCTGCACATTTTCCAGTTCTCCAATGCATTTTTGTTGGGAACAATAGTTTAGTCGCAACATAGATTTTTGTACAGGCATCATCATCATCATCATAATTTATTTTAGTTTCTGTTCTTAATGGTCTGGAACAAATCATGCCTTCTTTACAACATCTACACACTGATCTGGCATTTCAATCCAGCATTCAATCACAGCCACACAATCCCTCTCCTGTTCAGTCACCTCCATCTCAGACCCCCATTGATATGTAACTCAGAATGTTTTTTACTCATTATGTAAGCTGTTCTGGGAATCTTTTTGACTGAAGAATGGGGAAAGCTGCTTTAACTAAATAAACATGAAGCTAAACAGATTATAATTTTTTGACCCATACATGGACGCCCTTTTAGAAACTGGTGTTACTTTGACCACTCTGCGTTTTTTTCAGTACAGAAACTAAGTTTAGAAACCATGCCTCTTTCTTTTTTTCCAAGAAGGCCAACACTTCATATTAGTTCATTTAGTTTTCATGCAGTGTCCTTATCTTCCAGTAGTATTCCTTTTAACTCTACTGTCATCCAACAGTCAGATTACTTCCTCAGCCACTTTCCTGCTCTCAGTAAATTACAATGATGGTTTACTGTTGGTCTTGATGCTATCAATGATATGTTCCTCAAAAAACATTTTTCCCATTCCTGATCGACTGCTTACAATTTCCTTTTTACAAATTTGTTTTCTTTTTTGTTCACTTTGCTTGAGCAAACTTTCCAGAACAAAGCCCCCCCCCCCGCCACTGCACAATAGCTTCCTTCATACTACTTGTTACTAATCCTAATGGTTTTCCTGACCAGTGGTTTACATTCCAGTTAACCTCTGTTATTGCGGTTCTGAGTAACACCCAGGATACTTACTGTAGGAGAGAACTGGTCCTCTTGACTTTTCCTCTCAGCTGCCTTTTACCAGTTCCCTCATTTTAGAGAACCTTTCTCATTTGAAATCAAGTATGATTATGTTGGAGTTTCATGGGACCACTATGACCATTGTTTCAGTGGGTTTTGCCACCTTCCATTTTCACTAGGTCATGAGGTGTAGTATGTAGTATTAAGTCTCAGGATGCCTCACCTTTAATTAGTTCCAGCTTTTGGAGGGCACTATCATCATATCTCAAAATGTTACCTCTTTCCTGTGACTGAACCATCAGTTTACCAGGCCAGTATGAGAGTACATTAAAGTTCCCACTACTACAACATTAACTCTTTTTGATGCCTTCTTGATTTCCTTCTCCATATCACCTCACAATGTTGTCCAGGGATAATACCTTGTCTTCACTACTAAATTATTTTGGTGCTGTGATCCACTGCAGTGCTGTAGAGCAATCAGCTCTTTTTAAAGTTTATCCTTTAATACCAGCTTCAGTATATGCCTCTTTGATACCAGCATATACTGGTATCATCCTTCCATGTCGTATCTGTAGAGCATATCTCCAAAGAGAACTATATGCCCCTGGTTTGCTCCATTGCACCAGACGTCCATTGTGCTCACTACATCTTTATTTCCCCTTAAAACAAAGCCCTCCCACTCTCTCATCTTGGAAGTTCTCCCATTGTGGCATTAACACAAAGTGCTCTTTGACTGGCTCTCATGTTTTATGTTCATTATCTGCATCCATTTGGGCAATCAGAAATATTTTTCAGCTTTCTTTTCTAGGAATGGTTCAGCCTGAACCTCTTGATGGTTTGCTCCCTGAGTTCAGTTTTAAATCTCCTATGCCACATTCTGAATGCCCAGTATCAGCAGTCTACTTTCATTCTGCTTCCATCCCTTGCTCAAACTATTGCCAAGTGCCTTACAAAGACCAGTCTTCCTACACAACTGTCTCTTCTGCACAACAAGATTCCTGAGCAATGCTCACTTAGCTGGCCTGGTTGGGCAGAATGGGTATTATTTCAAAGAAAGCTCCTTTGGAGATCCTGGCGTTCTGCGTCTTACCTGGCAGTCTATATTTGGCAACCAAGACCTCATGACTATATTTCCTCATGTCTTTGGTGCTAGAGTGTAGCAGAACCACTGATTATATCCCCATCACTCTCTAGCGCAACCACTGCCTATACCACCATCACTGTCCACCACTATCTAGATGATAGACAGTGGCTTCTGCCATCTCTTCTTCTGACATTTAGACCAGATAGCCCTTCCAATATAGGACTGTCTTTTGAAGAGGAAGACAAATGCCATTTTATACAGCAGGGGCTGTGAGCTTCCATTCTTTGGGGCCAGATGCAGTCCACAGTGCATCCCCATCCGACCTGTGGCCTCCCCACTACGCTGCACCCCCTTACACAATAATTAGTGTTTTTATTTAGTTAGGATCCATTGCGGAGAAAGGTCTAATTACCCATGTATAGCAACTACTTTTTAAAAAAGCTTTCATGAAGGCTTTTATAAAAAATAGACTGCTACAGAGCAGACATGGGGGAGGGGATCTCAGCTGGGAAGGGGTGGACTAACCCTGCCTTCTTCTCCATGTACAGTGACTAGACTTTGAACCTCCCCTGCAACCCCCTGTGCCTTTTTAAAAGCCTCAGTTGGGAAGGGAAGAGCTAAACCTTTCCTCCCAACATGGCATAACTCTGTTCATAAAATCTCACTATGTAATAATTAGGCTTTTGAAAAGTCTCTTTTATAACCAGTGGAGACTTTTAAAAAGCATTAGGGGAGCTTTGCCCGATGTGCATATGGGCAGCTGGTTTTGTATGAGTGTGCCTCTGTTTGTGTCTGTGAACAAATATAGATTATGTGTGAATGGGCTGCACATTACATTTGGGCAGATGGGTGTGTATGGAAGACAGGTTCACTTTTTGAGACAAAGTTAGGTTATTGAAGTTGTCAAAGTCATAATGATTTTTTAATTTACCACGCAATAAATGAAATTCTCTGTTGCTCTGTCTGATTTTTAGCAGTTGTTCTTTGGCCATCTGGCATTGCTTTCTTTAAGAGATTAGAAAAGTCTGAGCTGAGGGACAAGGAAGCTTATAGTATTTAATTGTGTGGTGGGGAAGGCAGTTTGTGCTATATTCCTCTTAAGTGTGGACGTACTTGGCAGGAAAAAAGAAAGAACAACAGCACAACCCTCTTCTACTGTATTTAATTTGCCTTGCAAAGTGCTTCTTTGCAAATGAGCAAAACTGTGCTATTTCCAGAACCCCAAGGCGGCAGCAATTCAGGTTTGATTTTGGCTGACATAGATAGTGGTATACCTATCACAAAAGATAATGGATAAAGATAGCCTGGTTCATATGTTAGCACTGGCAGCATTCTTCTCATAGCGGTGGAGCTGGTATGCTTGTTCCCTTCCCCCTAAGCAGATGATGATGATGATGTGGTATCTGAGTCAGGTTCTACATAATTACCCGTTTGCATAGAGCTTCCACCCATGCTCCCTCCCTCCACTTTTGTATGTCTGTGAGAAAAATAGTAACAGCATGATTATAATGCAGTTGAATACTATGATGAAAGTTTTAGATCAGTGGTTTTTAATTCTCTGTCACCACCAAGTGCACAACACTACCATACAAGTCCCTCTCTCCTGACCTGAAGAAAAAGAATGAGGGTATAAAAGCAGAACTCCAAATGGGGCAGTTTCATTCCATCAGCTGACCACTTAATGTTATGTTTATATGACCATTACTTTTTAAAGGACTAGTTTGTCTTAGCTGCTTTTACACTACATATTTGCCCTTTTTTTCTGGAAGTTTATCCCATACATTTAATCATATTGTAAATGGGTGGAAGGAATAATATTTGTGGCAAGAAGTGCAGGCAAGGTATTATTCCTGCTTGATTCCTGTTTGTTGTATACCTTTAAAAAAAATTAATGGGCATGGGAGACGAATCTAGGATTTTGTGTTCAGAGTGGAATGATGATTATACAGAATTCTTCTTTTAGTCTTAGAAACAACTCAAGGAAGAGGAAAGGGGCTGCCTAATATCCCAGTATGATTCCCATTGGACCCCAAAAGTTCTGAATATCTTCCAAGACGTTTAGATTCTTCTTTGGTTAAGAATAAAGGGCTTAATTCCTATCCCCAGACGTGTACCCAGCGTAAGACTGGGATACGGTTTCTGGTCCATAGGCATCTCTTTTCTTCCTTGCAAAGGACAGTGTTGTAGAAATTACTTCTGTATACTCTGTAATTCACTTCTGTCTGTAGTGAGAGAGTCAGAATGCAGGAACTCAAGACCCAGGAATGAATGTCGCTCCTCCTTCAGTGCCACCTGACCATCTCGAGTCCGTCTGGATGCCGAATACATTGGCAGTCCACTCTCAGAATATCCCAAGTTCAAGTGTAGGATTGCCTTGTAAATGAAGTAGTCTAAAATTTGATAGTTGTGGTTTAAGCACTAAAGTCACATATATACCTATATCTTTACCATTATGTTGCAATTCATACTTCACCTTATACTGGAGACCAGTTATTGAGACATGCAATAGCTGAGAAGAGAGAGACATGAAACACAGTTTTAGGAGGAATGGTAACATAGGTGTTTGTGTTACTTATTTTAATCTAGCACTGGACCTTTGTTCAGATGCATATTCTTACTATTGGTTATTATGGAACTATATGAGTTGTAATCCAGTAGGCAGTTACCCGAGGGGCAGGCTCATTGAAGTCAATTATGAAGGGAGAAGGGATGTCAAAATCTGTCTAGCTCATTCCTGTTCACTTTTCCAGTTATTCACTAGCTTTCTTGTTTCATCTTGTTTTCATATTGGACTGACACTCATTTTTTACCTCTGCTGACATGGTACATATTTTATGTAGCTTTTCTGTGTTTCTTGAAATTTTGGAATGTTTATGTTTTGATGCTACTTTTTGTGTAGAACAATCTGTGTGCATTTCTTAAATGCATGCATTTTTAGTTGGTCTTTTTCAAATTTGCAGGTGGTATGTGATGCACATTTTCCTCTTTGAAATGCATTGCAGGACTTGCAAATGTACATATTTTCATGTCAATATGTCTTGCATGGCAGTGAATGGTTTTAGGAGGTATGAAATAGAGGTTTCAGTATCGGCACATGTATTGAAACAAGGGTTTCTTTCCCACCCCTGTTTCAGAACAGTTTTAATGCACTGCAAGAGGGTAAACTAGGAAGCCCCTGTTCAGACTTGAATTCATTATTCTGGCAAAGGTGGGGTAGAGGATTTCCCAACTTTGAGATCTGTTGTGTGTAGGGTTTTTTCCCCAAGCTGGTTCCTTGTGCACATTGGTATCTTAAAAATTATTTTGGTGAAACCTAAGATGAAAGAAGGATCATGAAGGGATGTTAAGGCTTCTTTATCAATTAGTATTAGGGCTGTTTTATTTCAATTTTTTTAAATGTGAAGTTATAAAATTAGTGATTACAACCAAAGTTATTCAATAACACTTGTCAGATTCAGAATTTGCTTCAGTTCTCTACTGAGCACACATTAAAGATTTGTTGCTATGGAGGGAGTAAAAAAAAACAGTGTAGTATTATTATATTTATATGCGTTCAGTGGGTGTACACTGACTTGTAGATTTAGTTGTTCGGTTTAATTCTGGTAAAGTATTGTAAAAATAAAGAACAAACACTGCTCTACATTAGGACAGTTGAACAATGTGTGAGATTACTTGCTGTCCTCAGTTGCTACAGACACTGTCTGTTAGAACAGATTTATCTACAACCAGTACTCGAAGGCTGCAAAAGGTCTGTCTCCTTGAATGAACAGCTATGTAAATGAAGGCCGTGCTAAAATGTTGTATCTTTTTCCTTTTCAAAAATCTCTATTGAATAAACACAACAACTACAACAACAACATGATAGTACAGGTCTTTCACTGGAAATATATAATCTGATCAGATTAATCTGTATCAGATTAAAATATTGCACCAAACATGAGAGGCAGGTGGAAAATAAGGGTGCAGTTACACTTTGGAAAAGAAAACTGGTTTTGAATCAAATCTAGCATGTTTGAAATCGATTTTTAAAATTCTGACTACACAACACATAGGGAATTGTGACATTTTTTGCCCAGGAAGTGTGTGTTTTTAATTGGAAAGTGTGGTATTTTACTCAGTCGCAACAGGGTAGTTTATTTTGACTTGCTTGTGAAACTGATTTATTTTGAATCGGTTTGGCATATGTGAACGCCTCTGTTGGTGTGGATTGTGTCTGGGGGGGGGGGGTTGTCAAGTAATGGATGCCGGGTTTGGGGCTGCAGGGAAAGCTTGCAGTCAGATCTGTTATATATAGATTTCTATCTCTAATATTGATCTAGTGCTATCCTACTTTGAAAGAAATAAAAAAATAAGGCAAACATTAAAAATAACACTGGCAGTGACAAGTGGCTATGAGAGGCATTTGTATTTGCCAATGTCACAGCCTCTCTGCTCTCCACACACACATACATTTCATTCCCCCTGCTTGCAATTGAAGCCAGAAGGAATCAGAAGAACAAGAGTATAACTTAGGTTTAAAAAGAAAACAGAAAAGAGCCAGCAGAGAGAGAAAGTTTGGGTTTGGGGAAGTGCTCCCTCCTTCACAAATCTAAAAGCTGCCAGGCATATCAATTTCTCTGGTCAGTTTCTCTTTGCCACTCACTGGTGTGTCTTTCATCTCACCAGCCCTGGCTTCCTGTTCTGTCCCTCCCTCTCCTTCTACATCCCATGTGTGTATGTGTGTGTGAGACCTTTTCTTTATATATCTCTCTCTCCATGCATATCTGTTGGGCTGCAGGTAATCCTTGCAGACCAATCTATATTACGTTTTTTTCTATCTGTAATATTGATCTAACACTGTCCCACTTTGAAAGAAATTTTAAAAACACATATATTAAAAATAACACCACAGTAGCAGCAGAAAGTGATTGCAAGAGGTGGCCAGTGTGAGGGCATGCGTGCACATGACAATATTTATTATTTATTTGTTTATTTATTCAATTTGTATCCTCCTCCCATTAGTGTCACGGCACTACTCTGGGAGGGTTACAACTCGTAAAATAGAAAACAAAAATAAAAATAAAGATATAAAACCAATAACCCTAAAAACCCAAATGGCACTGACTAATCCCAGAGCGGATGGAGGAAAAGAGGGAAGGGAAGAAGAGGAGGGGAAAGAAAAAGGGGGGAAGGTAGTCAGCTGGGGTTGGTGTGGAAAGCCTCCCTGAAAAGCAGTGTCTTTAATTGCTTCCTAAAAGTCCACAGGGAGTGGGCTAGGCAGAGCTCCTCCAGAAGCTGATTCCATAAAGTTGGAGCCACTACAAAGAAGGACCTACCTCTTGTAGAGGATTTATGGGCCTCCCTCAGGGTGGCCACCTGGAGGAGCCTCGACTGGGATGATCTTGTGGGTCAGGCAGATAACATTAAGGAGAGACTCTCTGACAAGTAACATGGGCCCAAACCATGGAGGGCTTTGTATGTGAGTGTCAAAACTTTGAACCTGATCTGGGATGCCATGGGCAACCAGTGGAGGTGAGACAGAACCGGAGTGATGTGGTGAAATTTACTTGCACCCACCACCACTCTGGCTGCCGCATTCTGGACCCACTGAAGTATCCAGATCAGGTTCAAGGGAAGCCCCACGTAGAGGGCACTGCAGTAGTCGATCCGGGAGATGACCAGGGCCTGCATCAAAGTCCTGAGGGAGTCCTTGTCTAGGTAGAGACAAAGTTGGGCGATTAGCCTAAGCTGGTAAAGGCTGATCTGGACATGCTTGCAATCTGGGACTCCAAAGAAGGAGCCAAGTCCAGAAGAACGCCCAAATTACGCACTTGGTCCCTAAACTGGAGGAGAGTACCATCCAGCCTAGGGACCATCCCCCCCTAACCTCTTGGAGGTTCCCCCCAGGAGCAAAATCTCTGTTTTATCCGGGTTCCATTTGAGTCTGTTAGCCCTGGTCCATTCCAGTACTGCAACCAGGCAACGCTCCAACGTCTGGACGGCTTCCACTGCAGAGGTGGTAACGGAGACATAGAGTTGCGTGTCACCAGTATACTGATGACACCTTACTCCAAAATTCCTGATGACCTCCCCCAACAGCTCAACATAGATATTAAACAGCATCAGCGATAGTGCCGATCCCTAAGAAACCCGATACCAAAAGTTCCAAGGTGCTGACACCTCATCCCCTAGCTGAACTCTCCGGACACGGTCCTTGAGGAAGGATTGGAGCCAGCTCAATGCTAAACTCCTAATCCCAACCTCAGAGAGCCTTTCCAGGAGGATACAGTGGTCAACGGTATCAAAAGCCCCTGAGAGATTTAGGAGTACCAACAGGGTGCATCTGCCCCTGTCAGCCTCCCTTAAAAGGTCATCCTGCAGTGCAACCAATGTCGTCTCAGTACCCTGTTACGCCCTGAATGCAGACTGGAATGGGTCAAGGCAATCCTGTTCTTCCAGGTATGACTGCAGCTGATTTGCCACCACCCTCTCGATCACCTTGCCCAGGAATTGTATGTTAGTGATCAGACAGAAATTGTTGAGGTTGTCTGACGCTAACTGGGGGCATTTGGTGATAGGTTGGACAATGGTTTCTTTTAAGCAGGAAAGAAGCATTCCCTCCCTCAGTGATGAATTAATAATTTTCATGACCCAATCAATCATAGCCCCTTTCATGGCTCTGATCAGCCATGCTGGGCAAGAATCTTACGAGAAGGTGGTGGCCCTACAGCTAGCTATCACCCTGGAGGCTTCCTCCTTTACTACAGGGTCAAACTGAACCAACTGGGCAATGGGAGATGGGGCAGTGATGGTCACCCCTAGATCAGCTCAACTGCTAGTGGAGTCAAGGTTGGCATGAATGGCCTCAACTTTTGCTCTAAAAAAAAGGCTGAAAACTGATAACTGGTGAACTCAAAATGAGGCCTTGTATAGCCAGAACTGGTAAGGTCACGGACCACCTGGAACCATTCTGCTTGTCGGTTCGCAGCCTCACCAATCCTCCAGATATTAAAAATCTTTCTTGCCTGTTTAAGGGCATTAGCATATTTATTGGCCATAGCTTTAACTGCAGCCCTATTTTGTGCCGATTGATCTCTTCTCCACCTGCTCTCTAGCTGTCTCCTTGATAACTTCATAGCTTGCAGCTCCTCAGTATACCAAGGGGTGGTGTGAGCTCTGGAGCAGAGACAGCGTTTGGGGGCCATCATGTCAGCCACCCAGGTTGTCTCCAGATACCATCTATTGACCTGGGCTTCGACAGGGTCATCTATCAGGTCAGCCAGAAGCCCTCCCAAAGCCTCTTGGAACTGTTCTGGGTCAGGAAGCCTGCAAGGGCGGACCATTTTCACAGGTCCATTCTCCCCGTGGAGAGGGGTTGCAATAGGTTGAATCTCAGTTGGAAGTGATCTATCCATGACAGAGGGCAGGAGCTCACATTGCCTACCCTCAGATCACTATCCACCGTTGCAGTTGAGAACACCAGGTCCAGAGTGTGGCCAGCTGAATGTGTAGGGCAGATGACATGTTGGGATAGATTCATGGCTGTCATGGCACCCATGAACTCCAGAGCCAGACAGGACAGTTCTAATTCAGCATGGATGTTGAATTCCCCAGCTATCAGTAGTCTGGGTGACTTCACCATCCATGCTGAAATGAACTCGGCCAGCCCCGGCAGGGATACCGCTGTGTTGCAGGGAGAACGGTACACCAGCACCATTCCAAATCTATCCCTATGCCCCACAGTCAGGTGCAAACACTCTAAGCCCAGCCTCAAAAGCGAGGCGGTCCTACCGGCAACCTCTGTAAACTTTTGTGACCCCTGCCCTCTAGTCTGTCCTGATGCTTCACGGTATAACCTGGGGGTACATTTGAAAGAGGGCCACCCCTTCCAGATCACCCACCAAGGTCTCCATGATACACGCCAGGTCTGCATTCTCTTCATCAATGATGTAGTGCCCAAGCCTCCCTAAGGAGCGCTTAGCACTCGGTCAGAGAGTTCGACAGGCCACTTACCTACCACCTTTGCGCTGAGGCAAGTCCCAAGACCTCAGCAGTGCATAGCGTAAGCCCCTTGAACAAGTCTGACCTTAAAAGAACACTTTACTTTTGCCCAGTACTTTGCAAGTACAGACACATGGGCTTTGTGATTCCTTAAAACTCACAACAGCTCAGTTAGGTAGGACTCTTAAAGATAGCTAGTTTGTGGCCCTCTCCACCTCCAGGATTTAGCCAGACCCTGCTGTTCAAGAGACCAGTCCTTTGTAAGAATTTTTATAATTATTTTTTATTAGAAAAATAGAATTTCATAGAATCAGTTTATATTGCTCAAGCTTTAGCATAAGGAACATATTCAAAGGTCATTACAGTTAAATAAAATAACTAATCCCCATTAAAATAATAAACACTACTAAGCTAGGCTAAGGTGGGTTAGCCCCACCTCCTCCTTTCTCTCCACTTACATTCTTTCTCCTTCAAGCCACATACTCAAATCATCAAGTTCTTTTTCTCTCCCATCATCATGGAATAGAACTTCTGAACCTCTTCCACATAACCCATCGTCCATTTTCTACATTCTCTAACTCCTCCCTTCTTCTTGACACTTCATGGCCGTTAACCAATTAGCCTCAAGGGGCTATAACCTCTTCCTCCTCCCTCAATTCCCATGAAAATCCAGGTGTTTTATCTTTTCTCCAATTAGCTCGGAATGTTGAGTCTTTCACGGGCTCCTTGTCCGACCTTCAGCTTTATCTCGAACCACGCTGTACCGGTCTTCAGAAAAACACTCTCATAGCACTTAGAAAAACACATTCCAATGTCTCTCAAATTATCTTCACACAGAACCTGTCGGACTCCATCTTACATTTCTCTGACTACATATCCCATACTGCTTCAACTCCATCACAAATTAGATCATGGATCAGGTGGAACTTATTATTAGTAGACCTGGCATTAATCAGCAGGAGGGTCAGATTGGAGGCGCGGTTGAGCTGGTACCCATTCACTTGTTGGGGGATGGCAAGGTCAGAGCACGGGACAGGCACCAATTGCCTGGAACGTGGTCTCCTGTAATGATAGGCCCTACCTCCCATAGTTTCTTCGGCCTGACACCTCCTGGATGGCACAATTGTCCATTGAGACAAGACTTCCACCCACACCAACCCAAACCTACAGGGAGGGAAAAACAAAAAACAAAACAAATAGATATAAACCAAACCAACTACCAGGTTGCACCAACACTCAAAAAAGGTCCCTAGCAAATAATAATAACAATAAGAAGAAAAATAATACAAAGGTTAAGGCTAAAACCCCTATCTGAACAATTCTAATATGCAAACCCCGGGGGGGGGGGGGGGAGAATAATAGATTATAAACAAAGCAGCATAAAATATCCTTCTCACACTCCCACCACATCAAAAACAATACCCAAGAAGCATAAATAATAACAAAGCCTCAAATGCAACAATTCTAAAAGCCCGTGTAACCCCCTTGACTGATATACAACACAGTTTTGAAATGGATTGAAAGTTTTCCCAAGAGCACACACACGGTGACCCAAAATACACGTGACTACCATGTGACTTTAAACCAACTTCACACCCGATCCATCTTCCAATTCATTTTCATAGTGTAGCTGCACCCAAAGTCTTGTTATTCTTATTAACATTTAAAAAAAAAAGGAAAACCATGTGTTGAAAAAGTCATTTTGGAAATGAGATTTTTAAAGTGATTTGAACTGGTATGTTAATTTTTCCATTAGCGCAATATGCCATATTCTGTTTCTCCATGCATGTAAAGATAAATTACAAGTTCCCTTCCAGTTTGTGGCAATTTCCAAATGTTTTGCCATACAAAAAAAGAAGATAATAAACTGTTTATGAAGTAGCTGCTCGTTATTGCCTGAGAATAAAGAAAAAAGAGCTAGATCTGGCAATCTTATAATTTTTTGTCCTGTGATTGATTCTATTTCTGTAAAAAATCTGGACTGGAACAATTGGATTGCAGGGCATGTCCACCACATATGAAATTATGTACCAACGTTCCCACATTTCCTCCAACAGGATGAACTGACTTTTTAATTGATATAACTTAAACGGAGTGGTGTAAAATACTATCTGTCCTGTCTTTTTAATTTTGAACATGGGGGTGAGGAGAATTACACCCACGAATTGTGGGAACCAGTGAGGGATTGTTGTAACAAGGTGGCCAAGGAGTATGTCTTCCTACGTACATGCTTCTCATTTGGCAGTGTCACTATTCTATTGTACTTTGGAACCTCACGGGTTTCCTGAAAAGCCATCTAGATGATTTAACCTCATGGTCTGTTTCCCTTGGGGCTCTCCAGTGCTGTCCTTTCTGTGGTTCTGTTGTTGTTGTTCCTGCTGCTGCTGCTATTAAAACTAATTTTGTTTGTCTTTTTGACTCCATAACAACCATAAAAATAACAACAAGGCTTGCTGCCCCCTCAGGTTCTTAACAAGCTGCATCAGTGGAAAGCCCCCAAAGAGGAATCAATGCAAAGTGCTATAAAAGGTTTTCCAGTAAATAGTAGCAGCTGGGAGGACTGCAGGGCACAGGGGAATGGGGTATTGTTTGTAAAATAAAGAGCACACAACCCTTGGTCACTTCGCTGAAGTAAGGTTAGCACTGAGATCCTACATTGTTTGGAGACATTTCTCTTCTTTCTCTCTCTCTCTCTCTCTCTCACACACACACACACACACGAAATGGAGAAAATCATTTGGAAGGGAAAGAATGTGCAAAAGGACAAATGGAGATTTAGTACAGCCCTAAATGTAAATTGTGGGGCCATTTAGAAAACAATAATGTTTTGTTTTTATCATAAGTAAGGTGGTTGTGATAGTTACAGTGGGCAGCCTAGTTTCTTGTCTATTGGTGAGTGCCATTTGATTGGTGACAACATAGGACAGGGAGTCCTTTCTGATCCTTTCTGATCACTTTGCCTACCTGTAAAACACCTTTGGAGGGGGTGTGTGAATTTGTGTAGCATCTTCCCCAAGGAAGGAGGTTCATTTGGTCCCCTGTGTATTGTCTGTTAGAAGGGCCTGTTAATCCACTCCGGTTTAGGGTTGATTTTATGGCATTTTATTTTAGTGATGTTTTTACTGGTGGCTGTTTTATTTTTAAGTATGATTTTTGCTGATCTATTGTTGTAATAGCTAGTGATCTTACAACTTTGTTTTACCTTATGCATTCTAGACTTTCTTGGTAGGATGAATATTCTAAAATAAGAATAAAAATCTATGAAAAAAAATAATAAATTGTGCATCTCAGTCTTCTACAGCTCTTTATACAGACTTAGATGTTACTAAACAGGAAAGCTGTCCCGTTTTGGATTGGGCTCCAAGGGGACACTTTGAAGTCTCCTATGGCATGTAATTTGATGTATCTGTTCACACACAAAAGCAACTTAATCCATGTAATTTTAGAATCCACCTTAGAAATCCTTCTTAGAAATTTCTATGGTAAAACAGATTCTACTCTCTTCTCCTGATCACCCATTCTGGAGCAACTCACACACACTTTACAACGGATTACAAAAAAAAGCTTGTAGGGGGAAAAGTTCATCAACGATCTGATTAACATCATTCTTACTCTACCACTGTTATTTTACCATTGTTAATCTATGACAGAGGTTCTCACATTCTTTGCATGTGAATAGCTTCTACTAAAGACCGGCATATCAAAGACACTATTATCACAGTGTTTTAACACCCACTGACTTTCTTACCAACCAACCACAGTCTTGATGCCATGTTATATCTCCTTCTCTTATGTCTGATGAAGTGGACTTGCCCACAAAAGCTCACATTTAAAAAGATATAGAAGTTAGTCTTTAAGGTGCCACTACCTTTTTTTTTAAACTCTTTATTTTTATTTTGTTTCACCTTTAATTTGTGTAGTTACGGGAGAAGAAACCAGACTGCTTCTCAGATAGCGGCAATTCTTTTTGCTCCATGAGTGGAGCAAAAAGATCCAAATAGCCATGGAAGAAGGCCAGACTGGTTTCTGATTAGTTGTACGTTGTGTAGTCACCAGAGAATACAGTACATAGAACTTTAGCAGGCCAACAACAGTACAAACAGTGAGATAAATCACACTCTAGCCACATTTCACTGGACTTGTAGTATGTACAACAGCTACAGTCTGCTTACTTTGGCTTGATTCTTATGTTACATGTTATATAGGGAACAAAGAAAAAATAACCAAGTAACATGGCAATCCCCATATCAGCCCAGTTGAAGATTAAATTTCAGTTGCGCACCAGGCAAAATGAACTGATTGGAACCAAATTATTATATTGCAGTCTTTGGTGTAGTGCAGTCTCTCTTTTCTACCATGCCAGTACAGGTGTCATGTGCTTCTGAAAGGCACTGAATGGACAGTCTGTTCAGTGCTTGCAAGCCCTTTGTCTATAGACATGGAAGTAGGTCATACTATGACGGGGTTCTCCAAACTAGCTGTCTCCATTTTAGTGTTCAAATAACTACAGGTCTCATGGCTACAACAGAATGAATTTTGAATCATTGATATTTTCCACTACCACCAATTTGTAACACACAGCTTTATTAGAATTTCTGATTATAGGAGTTCAGCAACTGAATTTAGACAAACCCAGTTAAAAAGACCTCAATAGACTTTTCTGCTTAATGTGCAATGTTTGGCGGTTTAAGTTGCAATAATTGTCTTTCCACTCCTTTCTGCTGCTAATGCCAAGCTTATACTAAATCCTCTTAAATCATCAGTTCTACACCTAAGTTAGGTGATATTCGCTAAAATCTTGTTGCGCAGCTTCAAGTACAGAGTGGTGATGGTGTCGTTAGCAGCAGGAAATTGCTGCTGATTAAAGGCAAATCACCACTGGTTAAAGGCAATTTTGGGTATGGGTGTGTGAATTGTATGAATTGCACACAATACAGTGAAGTTGCCTGATCGCTTAAATCACAAAAGGAAGTCTTTAATTAGCAGTGATTTGTTGATAGTGATGACATAATAACTACAGACCCATGGGACTAGATTTCAGCCATTGCGTTGGTTTAGAAGATCATACTGTATTTTTCTGTGTATACTTTTTCCTAAAATCGTCAGACTAAAAATTGAGGGTCATCTTATACAGTTACACAGAAGTAAGCTGAGGTGAGAACAAAATGGCCCATACCTTGCCTCTGCAAACAGGCTTCCTTCAACCACGAGGCTTAGCTGCCTCCAATCAGGAGACTTAGCTTCCTACAGTCAGAAAACTTCGTTTCCTCCAGTCACGAGCCTTATGTAACTGATGTCAGCTGATGCTGAACAAACCAATTGCAACAGTGCTCAGATGCAACAGGGACTCCTAATATCTGAGCATTCTGAGCCCAGAGGCTGAATAAAGTTAAAGTGTGATGCATAATATGACAGTACTGGTATGTAAATGTTACCTAATTACTAAATAAAAATGTATTTTGTTTTATGTTTAAAATATTGATTTCTTAATTTTGGGTTAGAAAAGGGGGTGTCTTATACATGGGGGAATTTTATATACGGAAAAATATGGTATTACCCATCTGGATTTTTGGTGTGTTTTTTTTTTCAAAAGAGTGATGCATTTGGACATACACATAATACTGATCTAAGTCATCTTCCCTGTTCTCTTCCTGAACTTTTCTTCTTTTTTTGTGTCTAGCAGATTGTTCAGTATTTTTAAAAACTGTGTGTATTTCATTTTGTATAAGCAGAGGAAAAATTGCATGTACTTCACCTATGTATTATCCAATGACTAAAATAATTTAGAGGACTAAGATCTTGAAAGTAGTGAAACACCAATTATTGTCTCAGAATCTAGAAGACAAGTGAAGGCGAAGGCTACCACTTGTCTGCTAGACCCCTGCCCATCCTGGTTTATAAAAGCTGCCAGAGAGCAACTGGCCAAGTGGGTCCAAGGGGTAGTGAATGCATCCTTGCAGCAGGGTAGGATCCCAGCTTGCTTGAAGGAGGCAGTAGTAAGACCATTATTGAAAAAACCCTCTTTGGACCCCACAGTACTGGATAACTACCTGCCAGTCTCTAATGTCCGATTCTCGGGGAAGGGTTAGGGTTAGGGTGGTGGCTTCTCAGCTCCAGGGATTCCTGGATGAGATGGATTATCTAGATTCATTTCAGTCTGGCTTCAAGCCTGGTTATGGGACAGAGACTGCCTTGGTTGCCTTGATGGACAACCTACGCAGGGAACTGCACAGAGGGAGTGTGTCCCTGTTGGTTCTGCTGGACCTCTCAGCAGCTTTCGATACCATCAACCATGGTATCCTTCTGGGCCATCTCTCTGGGATGGGACTTACAGTGGCTCTGCTCCTTCCTGGTGGGGAGAACCCAGAGGGTGGTGCTGGGGGACTCCTGTTCGACACCTTGGCCTTTAGTGTTCCTCAGGGATCTGTTTTGTCTTCTGTGCTATTTAATATCTACATGAAACCACTGGGAGAGGTCATCCGGAGTTTTGGGGTTCGGTGTCACCAGTACGCTGATGACACCCAACTCTATCTCTCGTTTCCATCTAAGTCCAAGGAAGCTGTCTCAGTTCTAAATCAGTGCCTGGTGTCAGTAATAGACTGGATAAACTGAAACTTAATCCACATAAGACAGAGGTGTTCCTGGTCAGTCGAAAACCAGATCAAGGAATAGGGTTGCAGCCTGTGCTGGATGGGGTTACACTCCCTCTGAAAACACAGGCACGCAGTTTGGGGGTGTTTCTGGATTAATCTCTGAGAATGGATGCCCAGGTTTCAGCAGTGGCCAGGAGTGCCTTTGCACAGTTAAAACCAGTGCGCCAGCTGTTCCCGTTCCTTGAGAGGTCTGATCTGGCCACGGTGACACATGCCTTAATTACATCTTGGTTGGGTTACTGTAACACACTCTACCTGGGGCTGCTTTGAAAAGTGTTCAGAAACTCCAAAGGGTCCAAACCTCCACAGCCAGATTGTTAACTGGGGCTGGTTACAGGGAACATGTTACACCCCTGTTACAACAGCTCCACTGGCTGCCAATCCATTTCCAGGCACAATTCAAAGTGCTGGTTTTAACCTACAAATCCCTAAACGGCTTGGGTCCAAGCTATCTAAAAAACAGCATCTCCCTCTATGAGCCTGCCAGGGCATTAAGATAATCAGGGGAGGCCTTTCTCTCAGTCCCACCACCCTCACAGGTGCACTTGGTGGATACGAAGGAGAGGGTCATCTCTGTTGCTGCTCCCAGACTCTGGAACTGCCTCCCACAGGAGGCCAGGCTGGCCCCATCTTTGCTGTCCTTCTGCAGGCAGGCTTTTCCTTAATGACTGGTGGTCTGAGAGGAGTTTTAAATAGACTGTTGTGCTCTGTTGTTTTAAATGTGTTTTAATATTGATCTTAATTACCATTTTAATATAGTACTTGTTTAATTCTTACTGTTTCTGCTTTTAAATATTGTTTTAGTGATGTAAGCCACCTTGGGTCCTTTTGGGGAGAAAGGTGACATAGAAATATTTTGAATAAATAAAAGTGAAAAAAAGGGGGGAGGGGAGAAAGAACTGGGACACTGGAGGCTTGTTTTGTCTTGGACTAACCAGAAAGCAAAAGAAAACTTAAAAAAGAAAAGCTGGGGGGAAAAGAAAATTAAAAATCCCCCGCTTTGCCTCCCTCCACTTCCAGGAGGAAGCCTTCAATTTTTGTTTATTTTCTCTAAAAGGTACAGCACAGCAGGGCTGTCTTGATTGGCTTTTTTAAAAAAAATTGCTTTCTTCCTCTGCTCCACAAAGTTTTTAATTTTCCAATTATCCCATATAATTAAATGCTAAACCACTAATGATGTGGGGAAATTGGAGCAGGAAGTGATCACACACACAGAGGAAATGAACCAGACCAGAGTGATCCTGGCTGCACGAAAAAGGTAGAAGCCCGTGACAGCAACCAGAAAGGTGCAAGTAGGAACCCTCTGGGGGTCGGCTGGTTTACCCCAGCAAAGATGTCACCTGATTGTCAGCTTTAGGAGCAAACCAGCCCATCCTCACACTGGACCAAATGCCTGCGTAGGCAGCCCCTAAGTTACATTAGCTGGAGTGATTCTCAGGTGCAAATGACATACCGGACACTTCTGGAAATCCTAAGAGAAAATCTTTATTCTTCTTTGTCTCTCTTGGGCAGAGACCTGACAACCCTAATTATTTTTATTTTGGCTCTTGTGTAGGATGTCAATGTTCTGTTTATTTGTTTGACTTAATTTATAAGGTCAAGAAAATACACAAGAAAGAGCTCCAATCAGTCCTTATCACACAAAGCAACCTAAAATAGATTGATTTTTCAGTGTAGAAAATAATCTCTCAAAGACTTGGTATTCCAGTGACAAAAACACACAAGCAGCTAAGAGTAGAGGTATGCATACTGCAGTATCTGAACATGAGAGTGGCTAGCCATGAACCTACCACAGCCAATTAGAAGAGTAATATTGATGAGAGAGAAAATATCTGGGGAGTTGGAATTTGTTGGCAGAACTGAGAATTTATGGCAGTCAAGTCTTTATGGCAAATAGCAGAAATGGAAAGCTCGATTTAGCACATGCGATCAGTGGTAGGCTTCAACATTTCTATGTTGAAGATTTCTTTCCATTACAATATCTTCAATATTTGTGCTGGAGAGAGGAAGAGATCTACTTATGTGTTTGATAATAACATTAGATCATCTCTTTGAAAAGTTTGTAGTAGATATAGGATAAACCCTAAAGCAGATGTCAGTTGTAAGGTCAGTCTTTACCAGCCGGAGGGCACATTGGAGACCTAATTACAGTGGTGCCTCGACTTACGAACGTCCCAACTTACGACCATTGTGAGTTACGACCAGCGCCGGCCGCAAAATTTTGCTTCGACTTGCAGCCAGAGCTTCGAGTTACGATAAAAAAAAAAAGCAGGGGGAAAAGGTGGGGAATTCAAATTTGCTAACCATTGGTAGGCAAAGAGGCTGCTTCTTTGTAGCTCTTTCACCCCAACGGTTAGAGTGAGTGTGTCGGAGGAGGCTTGGGACTGCCTGGTGCTGCTTTCTGCTTCTAAGTACATTTACAGGGTTTTGCAGGGTGGGTTTGGGCTTGGGGAGGGGTTATGTTTCTGTGCTGTGATTTTTTTTGTGTTTTGGTGTGTTTGTTTTTTAAGCTGCAGCACCATCGGATGGGGCTTGCTGTGTGCTTTATTTTTGGTTGGTTTTTTTTTTAAGCCCCAGCGCCTTCTGATGGGGCTTGCTGTGTGCTTTATTTTTGGGTTGTTTTTTTTTAAGCCCCAGCGCCTTCCGATGGGGCTTGCTGTGTGCTTTATTTTTGGTTTTTTTTTTTTAAAGCCCCAGCGCCTTCCGATGGAGCTTGCTGTGTGCTTTATTTATTTATTTATTTGGTGTTTTTTTTAAAGCCCCAGCGCCTTCCGATGGGGCTTGCTGTGTGGATGTTTTTATTTTATTTTTTGGTAATTTTTTTTTTTGGCCGGAACGGATTAATCGCGTTCCAATGCATTTCAATGGGAAATGGTGCTTCGACTTACGACCATTTCGAGTTACGTCCATCTTCTGGAACGGATTATGGTCGTAAGTCGAGGCACCACTGTAATTGGAATGCAACTTTAGACATAGGTGTAGATATTGGACTGGAGGGAAAAGTACCTTGAAGAGACATTAATTTTTTCAATACATTTCTCACTCTGGAACAGGATAAAGTCATTTCAAAGTTAGATGTGTTGAAATGCAAACTTTTAAAAATAAAGGGAGATATTTTTCCCCTCCTCCTGATTGTTTAGAAAATACTGTAGGAGGAAGTGTTGATACCTCAAATGACAGAACTTCAATTTCAATGTCCTGAGTTAAGATATTTCAAAACACATTGGGGCCTTCAATACCACATGGCAAGAGCCTTCCATGCAAAGACTGCAGTTACAAGCAATTAAAAATAATTCTTTGAGATTAGAAAAGTAGGTAGGTAAACTTATTAAGAGACACATGAAATAGCTCCTATAGAAGACAAACATGTATTTGACAATTATATTAATTATCATCCTCATCATTCCATGATAGTAGCTTAGTCTTCATTGATGCAGGAATTTTATATGTTGAGTTGCCTAGATGTTATCATTTTCTGTATTTTTTATAATTTCCTTCCTATTGCATAGGTTTGCCTGTGCAACAGGAGTGACATCATCTACCGTGGCAGATTGCACTAATTAAAAGGTTCCTTTTTTATTTCAGGGTGCATGCAACTTTATATCACTGCGTATGAATCACATCCACCCCAAAATTTTAAAAGAAGCTCTTTAATTGGTGGTATTCTGCCATAGCCAATGATGTCACTCCCATTGTCCAAGCAAAGCTACACAACAGGATGCTGGACATATTAAGAATCAGCATGTTAAATATGAATTGTTAAAAGGAAATAAACAGAAAACATAAAATATAGAGAGAACATCCTGACTGTTTTATGGGATATTCATTAAAACCTAGAAGATTTATCATTGTATCCAGTTTTTGGAAAACTTAGGACTCTCCGTGTACATCCAAATCTAGAGAAGTAATGACAGAGGCTTTAAAAAGAATAGATTTCAAGGTTATAGATGGGTTGTCTATAGACTATAATGGGGGATAAAGAGGACAACGGCTGCAATCCAGCAGCTTAATTTAACTTCTGATTCCCCCTGTCTCTAAGGTCCCAAGATCTGTTTTGTGGGATCTGATTTGTAGGGAAGTTATTGGGGCCCATGGGATGGGGGGGGGGATGTCTCTAATTTTTGCAAATCACTGCCAGGTCTGTCAGGGGGTGAAGTGCAATCAGAAATGTTTAATTTCTGAAAACCAGTTGCGGCTGTTTTTGTTGTACTGTACATATAAAATGAAAAACTGATCAAGGAGAAGGACAAAAAGTCTCTTTTGTGTGCTTGCTTTCTATATATAAGGAACTGTTTGTTTTTGAACATTAAAAACATGACAGCCTCACTGCATTGGAAAGTGGTCAATGCACAGGTCTAGCGCCTTCATTCTGTATAATATATAAAACAGCTCATAATGATTTGCGAATTCAAGGTGTGCCAAGTGGACACGTGTTTTAAGGATATCTTAATTTTATTTTTTCACTCATGTCTGTCTCTTCTTCCCTCATCTCTGTCTATATATACTACCTGAAATAGTTTTTCAGTAGTCTGACTTTTTATTTGTCAGTCTGTTAAGATTCTGTTCCTAACTAAAGTAATTCAAAATTACACAGTTCTCTCTACTTTTACACCATTTAATTTAGCTAGTAAACACCCAATTTTAAATAACATGCAGACCATATATTACTATTGTCTGGATTCTTTTTGAAGCTTTTTTTAGAATAATCTTCCATCCAAATGTGATCTTAAGCACCAGTGAACAATAAGGCCTCAAAGAAATTAATTCCAGGCTATGAGAATTAGAATTGGGTTTAAGAGTAACAATGACTCTGTGTTGCAGTGAAAGGGTTTCTTCCCCCTCAGGAAGGCATTTAAAAACCATTTTTTCATCCTTACATATGCCAGGGTGATGTACAATATCACTAAAACAACAGAACTCCAAAAATGTTCAATCAAAACAAAGAAACGTAATAAAATAGACATTGTTGTTGTTGTTACATGTTTTCAAGTTGCCTGCTACTCATGAATGAGAGATCTCCAAAATGCCTTGTCCTGAACAGCACTGCTGAGCTCTTGTAAACTGTGGTTGCTTTAGGGAGTCAATCTATTTCATATTTGGTCTTCCTCTTTTCCTTCTGCCTTCAACTCTCCCCAACATTATTGTCTTTTCCAGCGAATCTTCCCTTCTTATGAGGTACCCAAAGTATGACTGGTTCAGTTTCATCATTTTTGTCTCCAGAGATAGTTCAGGCTTGATTTGCTGTAGGACCCACTTGTTCATCTTTTCTCTTAGCTTAAGTTGTTTTTTGGTGAACAGAAGAAACTGGAATTAAAGAGTGGCTAGCTTAGGTTGTGCATAATATCCCCTCTGCACACGTCACATAGTTCTTGAAACGGTGAGGGGGAGTTTTTAACACTATGGTTCTTTAAATTATGAAAAAAGATAGAAGCCTAATGATAGATACGCCTTCCGACAGACAGCCTGTTTGCTTTTTTCTCACTTTAGACAGGCAATTTGCTTCTTTCTGCTTTGCTTTCTGGTACAAATATGTTTCAAGTTTAAAAATCTTTTAACAGTACGATAAAATAGAAGAATAGATCAAACAAATAACTAACAGTAGACTGTGGCTATATTAAACATGCTGATGTCAGTGATTGGTGGTGTTCTGTGTAGCTGGTGACACAACCATCTGCCAGAAAAATGGAGGGCAGGCTTAGAGAATACATACATAAACTGAAGGGACTTTCTTTTGGGTCACTGTTGTTTTTACATGCTGTCAAATTACTTCTGACTAATGGCAAGTCTAATAAGGTTTTCTAGGTATGTGAGATGCTCAAGGATATGTTTACTCTTGCCACCTCCCTGTGGGTTTTCATGGCCAAATGGAGATTTGAACCCATGTCTTCTAAATCCCAATCCAACCCTTTATCCAATCGGGACTGGTTAGAAGCCTGTAGATTTTAAAAATCAAAGGCATCCTGATATATTTTTTTTTTGCTTTGAAGGTAATAAGAGGAGAGTGGCAAAGATGTTGAGGGAGCTAGAAATCAAACCCTGTAAGGAAAGGTAGAAGAAGCTGGCTAAGTTTAACCTGGGAAAGAAATGATTAAGAGGCAGTGAGAACTCAGGAAGGGAGACTTATCCAGCAGGGTGGATGGCATACCAGACAAATTCCTGTTCTCCTCTAAGCACCCTCCTTCCCAAACACGCATTCAGAACGGGTAGACTGCTGAATGATGGGGGAGAGGAATGGCTTCTCACTGAACGAATGCATCCACAACTGCCTGCTAGCTAGGTTTCAGCTACTGTTGCACAGAGAACCCGGGACTGTGCAGCTGGCAGAGATTAGCTCTCCCACCCCCAAAGCCAGCATTGTTGGGCATATGCCAAGGCTCATACCTCACTAGGGGATCAACTGTCAGCCCTTGGCACCTGCTGAGCTTATTCAGTCCTTCTCATTGCTGTTGCTGTCTCTTCTCCAAGCGAGCAGTTCAATAAGCAAGGAGAAACTAATAACTTATATGAGCTTTACCCTCTTCTCCTGGGAGGTAGGATGGGTAGAGGGCAGAGGATGTTGTAAGTGTAGGGGTGGCGGCATAATAAGGGTGAGATGGTGGTGAGTTCACCGAGGGTTTGGCTGCACTAAGTATCCAAATTGTTCAGAATTGGATCTACTGCAGGTCTATACAAAGTCTCCTTTTACGTTAAGTGTACTGTTGGGAATCACATAAAAAAGTCAAATCATCTGAATTAGCTGTGTTTCAAGTGTCCTCACCACATGTCAGTATGCTGCAGTTAGATATATGAACCCAACCCCCCTTTTCTTCTCTGCTGCTAATGCCTTCTTCCCTGCTTTCTCCCCACCCCTCCCCTTAATATCTGCTATCAGCCATTTTTTGCCAGTTTATGCAAATTCCCCAACTGGCACTGATAGACTTTGTAAAACAAAAACAAAAAACTCCACAGTCACAGAAAACACATCCCACTTAAGACGTTACCTCCAGCACCACCCCTGCACGCCTTCAGATTGATCCCTGCACAAGTGACCCCTGTTGCTTTACGACATTGGCACAAGCAATCAAACTGGCCTGAACTGATGTGAATACATTTGCCTGCAAAAAGATAGAAACTTGAGTGGCAGAGGAAAAAAAGTACAGATTAGAAGGGGAAAGGTCCAGGCTGATTCACATCAAGCCGTATGTTGTGTACTCAGTGGAAAATACTATGAATCGGGAATGTCATGACCATTTGATTTTGTTGGGACCTATCTCCAATACTACGGTATCTGCATCCAAACCGTTTTCCAGTGTGGGGTGTTGCAGACAGGAATAACTGTCTGTATCAGAGTTCAGGAAGCAACACTGTCCTGAAACCCTGTTCCCTTCCTCAAAGATTAGAGATAACAGCAGGGACTCCCCTGAGTGCCAAAGAGAATCCCTGCTGTTTCTCTGATCTCTTGTTGAAAACAGTAGGGATTCTTATGTTCCAGTCTCAGCCAGTATCTCCTAAATATGGCCGAATCCAAATCTTAGAAGTGCTGGCAGCCAATCTCCTTCTCCACAGTGGCTGAGTTCAGTGGGTCTTACTCCCAGCCACCTGTGCGTATCTTTGGAGGCCAAATCATACTCTCTACCACGGAGATAGGGCATTATACTTGTTCTCCCCCTACTGCAACAGTGATTTTTTTCCTCTTTAAAGAGTCATCTAATCCGTGAAAAGTGATCCAAATAAGTCTCACACCAGGAACAAACTATTAAAATGTTCTTTGTATGACTGTCTGGCCTGAAGGTGCAGAACACCTACCATTGGTTTTATTTGGTCACTCTGAACTGTTTGTTTCTTCCTCCTACACCTCATTTGTCCCCATGGCCTAATATGCAGGACCCTCCTGCTCTGGAATCATGTTCCAAAATAGACTCACTTGATCTCGACCTAATATGTGGACCAAAAAGTAGAGGTTCCTTGTAATCCCAGGAATTCCACAAGGCTGTCTTTTTAAAGCCGGGTAAATTCTGCATGGTAAGAAAGTTGTTTCTGTGCATATTGATACTGGCATAGCACACACCTCTTTTGAGCAATGGGACCCAGTGATGTTCCGTCTCTTCTGAGAAACCTGTGTAGAAGAATAGAAGGCTGCATCAGCAGTCCACATACCCTTGGGAGGAGCCTTGTTTGTTTTTATACTATGCCAGTGTAAGTAGTGCAGTGGCATTGGGGGCGGGGGGGTGGGGGGCTGGCTCCGGCCATTTGGCACATAGGAGCAGTTGTCTTTTCTTTTCCAGACAAGTTCCTTGGAAAGGGGTAGGGCATCTTATCCCTTCTAAGTGCCTCTGTGACCTCCATTTCCATGTTCACTACAGCTTCTGCACTTGTTCTTCTTCATGCATGTCAGAAGCAATCCATTGGTGCTTCCAGAATAGAAGGGTCAGCCAACAGGGTGCTGTTATTGCTCAGGGGATTCCCGGATGTGTTCACAGTCATCACGTTCTTTGGGGAGGCTCTTTCTATATCCCCAGCTGCAGTACTGTCCAGACATTTAAAGCTGCTCTGGCCTGGTTTTAAAAAGAAAAAAGTCTGTTTAAAATGCAATGCTCAGACTACCTTGTAAAACTGTGTGTAATCCAATAGTTTCACACTGATTTTTTTAAAAAAACCTGAACTGTAAATTAATATGGAAATAGGGTAAAATGTTTCAAAGATACATCAAAGTGAGACAGCCTGAGTTTAGACTAATCTGGCCCTCACGGAATGGGGGGAAGAGGTGGGAAATGTGTGAGCTCACTGCTCCCCATGGTGCATTCTTGTCACAAGGAACGTAGTTGGCTGTGATGTCTGAATTAGGTCATAGTTTCCAAGGGTATTTTGACAGCCTTGAGAGCTAGAACCTTTCTTTTTTAAAAATGAAAGCAGGGACTGTCTAGATTCTAAAAAGATTTAAATATGTAGATGCTGTGGTTGTATTTTTCTTCCTGCTTAGAATAGAGAGTTGTAAATGTCTTGTTAATATTTATTAAGACGAAGGAAACACAACAGCAAGAAATAGGCCTTTTTTGCTATAAGAAATAATGAGACTTTCATTTTAGTACTTCTGGGCAATTCCGTTTGTGTGATCTACATGTGGCAGTGATGGCCTTAGGCATTTATTGCATTGCTGCACATAATTGCGGACATTATTTCTTTGTGTTTATAAAGACCCTCTCTTGAAATTCACTTACTTCAGCAAAACCACTTTGAACTATTTGATTTCCATTGTGCTTTTTGTAACAGTTTTGTGTATGAGTCACATTTACACTTTTAAGCTTCCATTCTGGCTCAGAGATAGACCCAGCTATGGAACAGAAACAGTTCTTTCTATTACCTGTCTTGTGAAGAACTTGGAGTATGTTGATTCAGTTTCCCTGTGGAACATATTTCTTTTACAGATAGATATATTTGCAATTGTATTTTTGGACCTGTTGATCACTTCCCTATTAAAGGAAACCATTGCCTTCCCATTCTGTAATTTGTAAAACAAGGGCTGGAATTTTATCTGTGCCCACTGATTCACTCCAGCAAAACAATGTGACACCTGAGAAAGAGTTCTTTCTATATCTCAGAGCAAAGCATCTGAACTGCATAATAAAGGAGCTAGGTTCTTGATACTGAGGGTAATGCTGGACCAGAGGGGAAAACTATCTGGATTCTGAGGTCCTGCAGGAAAAACTGGAGGTGTGAAATAAGAACTATGGGCCTATTTGCAGTCCAGTGTTTTAATGGAGCTTAGCCTTAGAGGTTTGAAGCAAGACTTTTTGCTTTGCTAGAGCAATTACATACATCATCTCTAATGCCCTCACTCTTTCATCTGACTTTAGTTAGAATGCTTACAGTAGTTGGTGGTAGGTAGGGTGAAGGGTGCAGATGACACTTCCCAACAACACTGTTGCTGTGAATTATCCCTGTCAGTATACATGGTGGTTTGCGATGGGGTGGTCTTGAATGCGCAATTAAGAACCATTAGTGTTACAGACAACCTTCTCCTAATAAGTATGAAAACCACTAGAACTGGTTTGTTTCTTTATTGATTGTTTGATTGTTTAATAGCCCACCTTTTTTTTCAAATAAAGAGGTGCTTACTAAATAGTTTTAAAAACCAGAAGCTAAAACCCACAATAAATTATAAAATTAAAATTCAGTATCTTGGTAATACTCTCATATTAAGGTTCCATCAGCTTAAAACAATGTAAAAATATATATTTTAAATGAAGTGTACAATATTCCTCTATTAAAAGTACCTTCCGCAGCAGACCGCACAGTTGCTGTCTGAAGATAAAGGTCTTTGCCTGCTGGCACAAGGACAGCAGGGTGGGGGGCCATTTAGCCTCCCTTGGAAGGACGTTTCATGGACAAGCAGCAGCCAACAAAAAGAGCCTCACCCGTTGTGCCTGTAAGGCAGACATTACCAAGTGCAGAGCCACCCTGAACACCCCTAAAGCCCATAGAACTTTACATGGGGAGAGACAGTCCCTCAGATTGTGTGGTCCCAAACCGTATTGGGTTTTATAACTCTTTGAACTGTGCCCTGAAATGGACCAACAGCCAATGAAGCTGTTGTAAGAAGGAATTTCTATCTCTACGGAACTTTTAGGATTAACAAAACTGCCAGCATTTTTGGACTCTCCTTGAAAGTGGAGTTATGGGGCCTGTCATGATGAGCATCTGGCCTTTACAGTTTACTAGCAGACCATGGTTAGAAACCTAAGGCGGAACCACAAACTGTGAGATTAATATAAGAGTTCCTAACTCTATGTCCTGAAATCCTCAAGTGAGAGCCGAGGGGATATTTAGGGGAGTGGAATGGTGCTGGGAAGCAGGGTGGGAGCTATTTGAGAAAAGATATGGTTACAATTTCAACAAAAAAAAGAGACTTCTAAACACCAGTAATTTGTTTCCAGCTGTTTCCTTGAGGAATAATTAATGTATAAAGTATATTTCATAGTATTTAGAATCTATATTGTACTGGGGGCAAGGTAATAGAATAGTAGGTTGCCTCAGAATTCACTGACATACTCAGGATTCGAACCATAGGCTTATTGGTTTGTGGCAAGTCAAAGGTTGCAAGCGGAACTTGAATAAAACCCAGAGGTTCGTTGCCATGGTTAGGATTTCTTGGAGGTAAAATAATCAGAGTGTCAGCGAGGCAGCAAGGACCATTTATTACCAACTGGAGCGGGGTCCCCCGGGACACTGAGAGTAAAAAGATACAGAGTTTTTACACAGCTTTTATAGTATTCTTAGCAAGAAGGTGGGAGCAGCAATCCCACCAATCAGCAGGTTCCATTGCAACTGTTACAATAGAATAGATACAATGATGGTCTACATCTCTATCTCGTAATGTATTCAGGACAGGATGGAAGACTTTCACAAGTGCCTTCCCTTGGGTGCAGATGACATGATCAGGTTTGGACATACCTGGAAAAGATATCTGTTACTCCGTCCTGTTTCGGGAACACCTGGCTGAACCAATTTGGCCAATAGCTTGTGGTTACTCCTTCACAAGAGAAATGACGTGTAATAAAAGAAACATGTGGGCTGACTGAATCATGTTGTAATTGAACTGTTTCAAACAGTTAGGTCAGTGGTCAGTGGAGGCTGGGTGACAGGTTATAGAATACAGAAAGATACAAAGAAGCATTAATCAAGCAAACAGTGTTTCCATGCTGTAGTTCTGGAAAAAAATATTTCTCAGAAGATGTGATTTGCTCTGGAAGGAAATTTTTCTTCTTCATTGCAATCTCTGTGCATCACACATAGGGCTTTGCTTGTCCTGTGCAGACATCTCAGAATATTCTACAGCTAAAATGAAAGCAAAAATACTTAGGCTGGAGGCTTGCCCACATCTGACTAGGAGTGTGCTGGCAGTTTTGTTAAGTGTGGGACTCCTGTTTCTCCCTCAGTTCATTTCCATCCACCACATGGTTAGCTCTCTCAGTTAAGTTCTCCTCCTTTGATCAGCTTTTTACAATTTATTCCCAAAATCCTGGCTGTGAACTTTGGCTTTTCATCTCAAATTACCTTCTGAATCTTCCCTCAGCACAATGTTCACCTTCTCAACTTTGGATTCAAATTGACATTTGGTTTGGTCCTCAACAACACCACGGCCTCAAAGTTCTTCTTCAAGATATCTACCCAGTTTGGCCATAATATGCATCATACCAATGGACACTTTGAATGTCTCTTTTGCCTTGATGAAGACCATGTAGTAGAGAAATACTGCCATTGTCAGAATCTCTCCAAACCAACATTACAGAAGTGACAATGTAATTCTTGAGCATTTCCTCAAAGAAGGCCCTGCAGGTGTCTGGATAGGCCTTTCAGCATTGAGACCTGAACCCTTCAGTCTCTATGAAGCCCTGGACCACAGCTGCACAGCCCTGAGCTGAATCATCAGGTCTACACCCTCGACGTCAACGGCATTACAATCACTGGCAATTGCAGATCCATCTTTGCTTCCTGCAGGTGGCAAGCATCCTTGCTCTCATTCAGCATCTTGGAAGAGAAAGAAACACAAGAGAGACAAACAAGCACCTCACCAAAGCCCAGGCAACCTGGGAACTAAAATAATAGAACTCTTCAGTCCCACTCACTCTGCCTCCAACACAATCTGGTTGCTGTAAATGGCCTTGACTCAGGCAGCTGCCCCTGATACACAGGACCCTGCTCTGCCTCTAATTGCTCCCCCAGTCTCCCCCACTCTTGACCTCAGGGGATTACTCCTTGTCCTCCTCTCTCTCCCTTGACTACCCATTCACTCCTTTAGGGGATGCACTCGTTTCAGATCAAAACTCTTTATCAGCAGCCAATGACGTCCAACCATATGCTGATCAACTACACTGGATGTCAGCCAGGCTCAACCACAAGATCAAGGTGTTGGCGTGGGTCCAACTCCAAAGGCGGATATGGCGTTTGCCTCTCCAGAAGCTTGGAGTCAGATTTGGATAATGAAACTTCCAAGAGTACTCTGTTAGGGAAAAACAAACCTTGGAGCCCAAGACAACAAGTTACACAGAGTTATCTGGTAGCTTCAAATCCTCCCCTTTATAAGCAGAGCAAAGACGCGGCCGTATAAGAAAAAACACGGAGAGAGTTCTGATAAGACTTATAGCATAATATATTAGACTTTATATATTAGCATTGGTCAGATATATATATACATGGCATTATATACATAGGAATAGATCTCTCCGAGCAACATAACATTCACAGAAGTAAAGTAATGACCACCAGACTCACAACTGAGTGGCAAAGTGCTGTTCTCACTCTCTTGCTTAAATAGTGAGAGCAGCCTATCACTGCAGACATAGCAGTTGAATGTGGTTAACAAGCATTACCTAAGCTTGTTCCAGCTGCATGCCATCAGTCATTCATTGACTTGATGTTTACAGGCATGACTTTGCATTCTCACTACAATATTAAATTTAACCCCGTGTTTACTTAAAGGAACAAATCTTGACACAAGGCACCTGCTAACACAGTAACAGAACCTATCTTTCATGGAGTCCAAGCCAAGGCACAGCCTCCAGTGGCCATCCCTTTTCTGCCCTCTTTGCAGCAAGTAGCTAAGCAATCCTGGCAGACATTTTCCATAATACCCATCTCTCACCAGATAGAAAACCCTTACAGGGTCATGGAGGAAGACTGGTCCTTTCTCTTTAAGCACCTACCTCCCACACCCTTCATTGTGGAATAAACTCAGAGTAAGTCTAGAGAAAAACCTAGATTTGTCAGATTAAAAAGACAGAAAATTGGATGCCATGGGTAGAAAGGGTTACTCCATGGCTACCCTTTCATTAAGAATTGCCAGTTATCAGGTGTGCATTGGAGCTTAATAGCAGTTCTTGCAGGAACATACAGTATAAAACCCCTGCTTGATAAGCTCCCTTGATGACGGTTGCATAGCTTCTACATTTTATGCTGAAGTGCACCATCTTAGCACATGTAAATAATTACTGCTCAACATCTTGCAGATTGTGAAGTAGAGATGGTCATGAACTGCCAAAACAGCGGTTCATCTTGGTTTGTGGAACTCAATGAACCACAAATTTATGAATTTTCCCCCAATGGACCACAAACTGAGTCATTGGTTCATTCAAGATTTTTTCCCCTTCCCACTGCCCCGTTGCCTCCCTACCTTTTCCTCCTGCTGCCTCCTCCTTCTCCTCTGCTGCCACTGCCACAATCTTGAAATGCATCTGCAGGCCCACAGTTTCTGCATATGTCCCTGCCTTTTTTTAGCAGCCGGCAGGAACCTGGACAGCTGCTAAAAAGAATAAAAAAATTGGTTCTGCAGCCAGCCGGGTCCCGGCAGACTGCTAAGGAAAAAAAGGGCAGGGGGAATAACAACAACAACAACAGGCACAGTCAAAATTATACAAACATAGACTGGTACAGTGGTGCCTCTACTTACGACCATAATCCGTTCCAGAAGATGGACGTAACTTGAAATGGTCGTAAGTCGAAGCACCATTTCCCATTGAAATGCATTGGAATGCGATTAATCCATTCCAGAAGAAAGAAAAAATACCCCCCCCCCAAATAATAATAATAATAATAAAACACTGCAAGCCCCATAGGAACGCGCTGGGGCTGCAAAACAACAACAACAACAACAACAACAACCAAAAAAAGCACACACCAAAAATAAACAGAGCAAGCCCCGAAGGCGCTGGAGTTTTTTTAAAAAAAACAACCCAAAAATAAACAACGGAGCAAGCCCCATCGGAAGGTGCTGGGGCTGCAAAAAAACAAAAAATAAACAACAGAGCAAGCCCCATCGGAAGGTGCTGGAGCTGCAAAAAAAAAAAAATCACCAAAAAACAAAACAACAACACAGCACAGAAACATAACCCCCCCCCCCAGCCCAAACCCACCCTTCAAAACTCACCCAGAACAGGCAGTTTTTAAAAAACAGAAAGAAGCACCTTACCTTACCAGGCAGCCCGAAGCCTCCCTGCAAACACACACACACACACTCAGAAGCAGAAGCCAGGCAGCCCGAAGCCTCCCTGCAAACACACACACGCTCACTCAGAAGCAGAAGCCAGGCAGCCCGAAGCCTCCCTGCAAACACACACACGCTCACTCAGAAGCAGAAGCCAGGCAGCCCGAAGCCTCCCTGCAAACACACACACGCTCACTCAGAAGCAGAAGCCAGGCAGCCCGAAGCCTCCCTGCAAACAAACACACGCTCACTCAGAAGCAGAAGCCAGGCAGTCCCAAGCCTCCTCCGATCGCACACTCTCTAACTGCTGGGGCGAAAGAGCTACAAAGAAGTAGTCTCTTCGCCACCAACAGTTAGCAATTTGAATTTCCCGCCTTTCCCCCCTGCTTTTTGTGTTCGTAACTGGAAGCTCCGGCCGAAGTCAAAGCAAAACTTTGCGGCCGGAGCTGGTCGTAACTCGAAATTGTCGTAAGTCGGGACGTTCGTCAGTCGAGGCACCACTGTATTATATAACAGATACAAGTTTTAACCAAAAACCTAACTATCTGTTAAATGTATTCTTGAAGGCTTTCACAGCCGGCATTCGATGGTTGTTGTAGGTTTTTTGGGCTGTTTGGCCATGTTCTGGAGGTTTTTTCTTCCTAACGTTTCACGAGTCTCTGTGGCCAGCATCTTCGGAGGACAGGAATTAGAACTGTCTGTGTTCTGGTGTAGTGTGTGGGATAGTTGAGTATTTGTAGCTGTGGGATCAGCTTTTTGTCCTTTTCAGGAGATTGGCTTCGGCACCCTTCGCACCCACTGTCTGGTTCCAATACGTAGATGACACCTTCACAATTTGGAGCCACGATGAAGAAAAACTGGAAGAATTTCTAAACCATCTCAGTAGCATCCACCCAAATATACAATTCACCATGGGAAAAGAAATAGAGGGCCAACTCCCTTTCTTAGATGACATGATCATACACAAACCTGACATCCTATTGGGACACAAGGTCTACAGAACACACACCCACACAGACCAGTACCTACACAAAAACTCCAGCCACCACCTATGACAAAAAAGAGGCATAATCAAAACACTGGTAGACCGTGCAAATCAGAACTGTGAAGCTCAATTTCTCAGCACCAAACTCAACCATCTGAATTGGGCTCTACAGACAAATGGCTATTCCAAGAATGAAATCACAAGAGCCATCAAACCGAGAAAAGAACACCGAACTGAAGAAGAAAAACAGCCACCCACAAATAAAGTATTTCTGCCATACATCAAAGGGGTCACGGACCAAATGGGGAAACTTTTGAAAAAACACAACCTACAAACAGTATTCAGGCCCACCACAAAAATACAACAAATGTTATGGTCAGCAAAGGACAAAAGAGACCTCCTCACCACTGCAGGAGTATACCGGATACCTTGCAGTTGTGGCCAGGTATATATTGGAACCACAAAATACAGCATCCACACCAGAATCAAAGAACATGAAAGACACTGCAGACTAAAACAACCAGAAAAATTGGCAGTAGCTGAACATGCCCTGAAACAAGCCGGACATGAAATCCTATTTCAAAACACAGAAGTACTGGACAACACCAGCAATCATTATGTTAGACTACACAGGGAAGCCATTGAAATCCACAAACACCAGCAGAGCTTCAACAAAAAAAGAAGAAAGTCTAAAACTCAACAAAATCTGGCTCCCAGCACTGAAAAATACAGCCTGCCGAAAAGGTCAATCAACTCTACCCAGCCACAAGGACCGGTGATCACTGCACACAAAGGACTAGATAACGACACCCATCAATCACAGTGACAGATCATCTCCCCCCCTTATCACAACAATACACCCATAACAAAAAACACCCTGATCACCATAATCACCCAATCTCCTGAAAAGGACAAAAAGATGATCCCACAGCTACAAATATCCCACACACTACACCAGAACACAGACAGAGTTCTAACTCCTTTCCTCTGAAGATGGCGGCCACAGAGACTGGCGAAACGTTAGGAAGAAAAACCTCCAGAACACGGCCAAACAGCTTGAAAAACCTACAACAACTATATGTTAAATATCGGCACAGTATGTATGCTGTTCCTACTGTTACCATTTTTTGGAACTCTGATGGTGTTATCTCTGAGATCTGCAACTGCTTATAGTACTGTGTGAAATTTCTTGATATTGTTCCCAAAGCCCCAGTGACTACGGGAACCACTGAAGTGTGTTTCTTCCAGAGGTGAGATGTTTCGATTGCCAGGTCTCTGCATTTTCTTAGTTTTTCCAGTTCTTTATTTTCAACTCTAGCATCCCCTGGAATTGCAATGTCAATGATCCAGACATTTCTTCATTCTATTACTACTATGTCTGGTGTGCTATGTTCAAGGTGTCTATCAGTTTGGATCCAGAAATCCCACAAGACCTTGACTTCCTCATTTTCTGACACCTTCTCTACCTGATGTTCCCATGGATTTTTGGAGGCTGGCAAGTTATATATTTTTGCATAAGGACCAGTGCACTAATTTTGCTACTCTATCATGTCTAACTTTGTAATCTGTTTGTGCAATCTTTGGACATTCACAGATGAGGTGTGACACCGTTTCATCTTTTTCTCAGCAGAGTTTACATTTGCTGTTAGCACTAATTCCTTGGATCTTAGCTTTCATCACATTGGTTTGGAGTGCTTGTTCTTGTGCAGCAAAAATCAAGCCTTCGGTTTCTTTCTTAAGGATCCGCAGTTTTAGCCATGCCCATGTTGAATTATGAGCATGCTTTCCATCAATATTTCTCAGGTGTGGTCCATGTAGTAGTTTATTTTTCCAGCTGTTTAATTTATTTTCAAATTTTTGTTTCTTATATTGAGCCTTTGTTTCTGTTGTTTTCAAAATATTCTCCATTTTCACTGCCTTAAGTAATTTTTATCTGCTTCTACTGATATAATAATTTAGGCTTCCTTTTTCCCTCTTCTACTACCTGTTGTATTTGCAGTAAATCACAGCCTCCAATTTTTCATGGCAAACATAATCTGTCCACATCACTTTTTAGATGTAGTGTGTGATGCATGTTCATTAATTTCTGTCTTTTCTGATCCAATTCTTCTAATTCATTTTGAGTCCAATCTATTATTCCAGCGGGTATCTAATTACTGGAACTGCCCATGTGTTTATGGCTTTGATTGTGTTTCCTCCATTTAATTTTGATTTTAAGATTTTCTGAAGTCTTTTTGATATACCGTATTTTTCCATTTATAACACGCCCCCGTTTATAACACGCCCCTCCACCTTTCTAACCCCCAAATTTAGAAAGCTTTGGGGATTCAGCCTCTGGGCTCAGAATGTTGGACATTATGTCTGAACCTACAGGCTCCACCTCCAAGGAGGTGTGTTCCAATTGGTTTGTTCAGCATCAGCTGACGTCAGTTCCATAAGGCTCGTGACTGGAGGAAGCTAAGTCTCCTGACTGTAGGAAGCTAAGCCTCGCGACTAAAGGAAGCCTGTTTACAGAGGCAAGGTATGTGCCATTTTGTTCTCTCCTCAGCTTACGTCCGTGTAAAAGACGCCCCTCAATTTTTAGTGTAATGATTTTAGGAAAAAGTAGCATCTTATACATGGAAAAATATGGTATTCTCTTTCTGTCAGTTATTTAACTTTTGTTTAAACAATGTTATCTGCTTCTAGTATTCCAAGGTACTTATAATTTTCATCACTTGAGAATAATTTTATAATATTGCCATTTTTTAACTCTATTCCATCTGGTTTTTGGATCTTGCCATGGTGTATAGACAGAGCTGCACATTTGTCAATTGCAAATTTCATTTGGGTATCCTTCACTAAATATTTGCAGTGTTTAGCAGTGATTTTATCTCCGTGGAACTTTTTGCATCTAGTTTTAGGTCATCCATGTATAAGAGATTATTGATTTTTCCAGCTTGTTGTGAAATATGGTAGCCCAATCAAGTTTTATTTAAAATTATTGACATGGGGATAAGTGAGATGTTAAACAGTAGTGGTGACAAAGAATCCCCCTGAAATATTCCTCTCTTGATGCTAACTTCCCCAGTTTCTTCACCATGGGCCATTAAGACAGTTTTCCATTTTTCCTTTTTTTTTTCTTGAGGATTTCTGAATGTTTTTACTAATCCCAAAAAATTTTAGGCATTAAAAATGTTAGGTATTAATCCAGCTGTGTGGCAATGAGTCAAATGCCTTTTTATAGTCTATCCAGGCCATGTTAAGATTTGTTTTTCATCTTTTTGCATTCTTCAACTGAATGATGCATATGTTGTCATCAAAACAATCCAGGGCAAAATGATAAACAGTATGTGACAGGTATCCCACTGAAGACTGATGCTATCTTCCCTCTACCAGGTGCATGGTTTACATATCAAACTAAAGGAGTGAGAACATAATAAACATCCCATATCAGGTGCATGATTTGTGTTTCATCAAAGAAGTAATAGAGAAAATATATATTAAGAGAAAGAAATTTTCAGGCTTGACTGCAAAGCCAGTTATCTGGACACAAGATGGAGAAAACTGTGGTACACCAGACCTAACTCCTCAAATTAATGAATGTAGTATGTAGAGCAGCAATCTGGTCATAGCCTATGTCATCATTCACCACTACCAGATAGACATAAGGGCTGGGCAAGAGCATTCCTCGGATCCACTGTGCTGTTATCCAGGGACACCCACCATCTGGTAAATCAGCTTGGTAATAATCTATATGTGTGGTGCACGAAGACTGCAATGAAGAAGAAAGACCTGTGACTTACCTGTAAATGTGGTTCTTCGAGCAGTCATCTGTATATTAGCATATCCCACCCTCCTCCCTTCTTCGGCTCACCAGAAGTCACCTCTGACATCGTCTGCTAATTTGCAACAGACTTCCAGAATTGACGGTAAAGCTGGACCTCATACTTTTATCCCTAGCTGGACATGGGTGGGGTTCCTTCCTAAGTACTTTTTCATTAGCTTTAGCTATAGAAGATTCCAGGATGTCAGCACATGTACAGGACAGACTCATATCTGGGAATGCACAGATGACCACTTGAAGAATCCCAGTTCCAGGAAAGTAACATGTTCTTTCTACTCCTTCTTTCTCTCTTTTTACTGGACTGTAAGTCTGACCTGAAACACTGAAACAACTCGTTAGACTAATTCATGTGTGCTCCAGAGAATATCTTTCTGTTATATGATGGATTTATTTTGCCAATCTAATTCACTATTCCTGTTGTATGAATAATAAGTAAGTGGTTTAATAAAAGATTCCAACCTTTCACACACCAAACTCATTCTAAACTTTTCATTCTGATCAGAGTGCATACACCAGTTACCCAGTTACTTGATACCCCAGTTACCAAGCCTGTTCCTAAAATTTACTGAATAATCCACTGCTGACAAAACGACAAAACTTCTCGTTAAACTTTAATTTGACAGCTGTGAAGATTCTCAGTCATCCAGGTGTGGTTATCTGGAAGCTGAGTTATGGCAACTGGACTTCTTTCTTGTTAGGTTGAAACATTTCGCTACTCCTCAGTCTGAGGAGAGTTGGTAGGAGACTCCTGATATATCCTCCACGTTAGTTTCACTTCCCCCTGGTCTGAACAGGCTTGTTAGAAGGACAAAGGACTGGGGGTGAGGGATAATCCCACACCTGCAGTCCTTCTCCACCCATTGTCATGGGTCGTTGATGGTTGTTAACAGTAACTGGGGACGGATGAAAGGGCAGCATGATAAATAGGAGACCTCCTACCAACTCTCCTCAGACTGAAGAAGCTGCTTGGATGAGTAGTGAAACATTTCAACCTAACAAGAAAGAAGTCCAATTGCCATGACTTTACTTTGTCATGTTTCTTACATTTCTTACAAATAAAAGTTCCTCAAGAAATTTGGTTGGTATTTTAGTTATTACTTTGGGGGGGGGGGGTGTTGGTCTTTTGACAGACATGTACATTTTGAGATGTTTTTGCATAGATTTATTGCATGTTTGAATACAGTGGAGATAGTAATATCCTCATGTGGCTCCAACCTCTAATATTGTTCCACCTACTTTTAGGTTTTTGCTATAATTTTATTTCTTCTTATTTCCTATTCTTTCCCACTCCCAGGATTTCACCCCCCCCCTTTTTTAAAAAATAATAATAAATAATTAAATACACACAAGAAACAAAGAAAAAATGGTGCAGACCACCTTAGACAGAATGGGATCCAATTGTGAGTCTGGTCTTAGGTCACAATATATAGGGCTTGGCCATTTTAATAGTTTTTTAGAAGACTCAGTTATGGACTTTTCAGCTGCATTATGTTTCAGGAATGAAAAGACTGAAAAAAATCATATTTTTCATAGCTACAGATGGTCTTTTGTCTATTTTGACTGCCACTTTTAACTTTGAAAATTATGTCCCATTAGGGGGAAATGCAAAAGTTATCAGAGGATTATTGTCACTGTCTAAGTGTCTCCCCAGTTAACATAATAAATACTGTACATTGCTCAGTTGAATTAGACCTTCATCTGCTCCCAACACACATCTACCTCAAGCAGCAACCAGCTACATCCCTTTAGAAAATGATGAGAATGACACATTGGTACTATTATCTTTACCTTCAGTTACTGGACCACTGATAATGGGATATATTGGAGGTATATTGCCTCCAACCATGGAATTTTCATTTGGTTCTTACAATAGTTGTTGACAGGCTTAATTCTCTATGATTTTGTCCAGTACCTAAAAAAATATAGATATTATCACCACAACTTACGAAAATGACTATCACAAGAGAGTGAGTCTATATTTTCATGCAGAGCTTTTTATGCTATTATGCTAAGGATGCTTAACTGGATTAGTTGGCTCTTTATAGATTAATGGTTTCCAGTATCGGGTTCCTGGTAGTTTTAGACTGTATTTCCCAGAAGCCATAAAAAATCTTGGCTATGTCTGTTTCCGAGCCCAATTCAAAGTACTAGTTTACCTATAAAGCACTATACAGCTTGGGTCCAGGTTATTAAGGATCGTATTACCCCATATGAGCCTTCTTGGGAGTCCCTTCCCTCAGTTCCACCACATTCCCAAGCTCATTTGGTGAGAACACAAGAGAGAGCCTTCTCAGTGGTTGCTTCCAGGCTTTGAAATGCACTATCTGAAGAAGCCAGATTGGCCCTCTCTCTCTTGTCCTTCCATTGTCAGACAAAGACTTTCCTTTTCAGGCAGGCTTTTAAGCAACAAGTGGGAATGCTGTATTTATTAAATTTCGAGATTATTAAATGTTTTTGGAATTGTTTTAAATCTTGGTTTTAATATTAACTAATGTTTAATTGTTTCAATACAGTTTTTGCATAGTATTTTAAACGTGTTAGCATTGTGAAGTTTTAATTGTTGTGAGTAGGCTGGGCTTCTGGTTAAAATGTATTTATGAGGCCAAGGTTGGGCTGCCTTGTATAATCTAGCTTGGAATGCATATGACCATACTACCATGAACATGCCTGATCTAGTTTTGAATAAAAAGTGTAGACCCCCTTTCCTTTGAGGAGAGGAGTGTGAACTGACAGGTACTAAATGCAGGGAGCACACAAAACTAATATATACCTAATTTGTGCCAATTTAACAAGATGAACATCCGCAGTTTTGAACATTAATAGCAATGAGTTAATTGCCCGGTTTCTAACATTTATCTTTAGCTAATTTCCAAACCTAACAGTCCAAACTCTTGGCAGATGTACCCATCAGTTTGGGGGGTGGGGGACTGGAATCCTCACTGAAGTAGTCTCATGGAAGAGACTGCCCAGAGTATTTAAACATGGTGTTCCCATCAGGAAATAAAGAACAAAAATCTGCATAGTCCATGACTTAAAATTCAGGATCCAGTGGTACCTTTATTGAATCACTAAAGTGTCACAGAAATGGCAATACAATTGTCTGCTATATTATTAATAGAAATAATACAAATAAAAAACACAGAATGATAGCACAGGTTTTCTCAGACACCTGGACATCTCTGGCGGCAGCAGCTGCTGCTGTTTTTATTGAAACCTCATTTAATCCAAATCCCTGGGGATGGGGTGGGAAGTGTCTTAAGACATCCGGTCCTTCCAGGCTGTTACAATTACACACTAGTAACTCCCAGTGAGATGATTTTGATGAAGTGTGATATATGAGTACTGTAAATAAATAAATAGGATAGTAAGACTCGGTCATTTCTTAGTTATCTGAGTATGGGAAAGCAGCTCAATCTTTTCATATCCCTGACTTGATATTTCTAGGTCTACTATGTAAATCATGAAGAAGCAAAAGGTATCTTGACCACGTTTTCATTTTTTATTTATATTTTTGGAATCTGCAATGTCATGGGATTCTGGCAAACTACAGGAATTACTGAGGAACACCAAAAGACTTTTCTTGGGAATCATCTTTTCTAGGGGGATTATGTTTCTCCCTCATAGCAGTTATGCCCACTGCAGCAAGTGGCCTCCCATCTGCCCCACTGTAAAAGAGCAGAGTGGGTGTCACTACATGAGCTGGGCATTGTGCCCCACCTGAAATATCATATTATTGGAAATACTTGCAGGAAAGGTCATCAGAGCCTGGGGGAAAGTATCTGGCAATAGGAGGGAATACAGTGTAAGTAAGAGAGACTAGAATTTCTGCTTTGTAGTTATGTTGCAGGCATTTCAATTTTCCAAACTGGTTCCCCAAAACCAATAGGGTTATATTTTCCAAACATTTCTTACTTTAAGCATCCTCTCCCCCTCCCCATTTAAAAAGTTGCAAGCACGTATTAATGTATGTGTTGAAAAAGTTTACTTTTAGTGTAAGAGAGGCAGCTCACTAGTTTGCATCTGCCTCCAAAACGAAAGGAGGCGAGCAGCTAAGGCACAACCATCCATTTAAAAATCCCACTCAGGCAGCCAGTCGCTGAGGGAAAGCTTGCCTGAAGAGAAAGGTTTTTGCCTGCTTCAGAGTTGGCTAGAGTTTGTTTTCTTGATACAAATGCGAGGATTTTTTTTTTTAAAGGTTCTTGTTCTCGGCCGTTCTCCAAATCTCACCATGCCAAGACTTCTCACCAAGACAAATAGATGCAAACTTCACTCGCAGAAAACATGCGGAGAAGAAGCGCACCACACTCATTACAGAATATACTTTTATAAGTTTTAAATGTGAAGGGGGAGGCAAGGGATGGGGAGAAGGAGGAGGAAAGGAGGGTTTGCAGACGTCACCCCTCCCAGTTCCAGGCGGTTAAACTCCCAGGTCCCTTATCATCACTAACCAAGGACACATTCCCAGTTAGACTAGTTAGTTGCAAGCAACAGCAATTCAGGCAGCCTCCCTCCTTTGTCTATTCTTGTCTGCTAAGCAGAAACCCTGATACAATAGGTTTACACATTCATGTAGCAAAGCAAGTTACAGAAAGCAAGATGGCTATGGTTAGGCTAAGATATATATATTATATATATTAATTTGACCCCTTCAGTACTCTTCTGGAAGACAGTTCCATCTCGAAGAAAACACTCCTTGCCTCGCTCACCACCCAATAGCTTTAGTTTACAGGCATGCGGAGCAGCTCAGTAGACGGTTCACATGGCTGATTTCCTTGGTCCTGCTGCCAATTTTTTTGTGGGCCTAGGAAAATAGAGATGGAAGTAGAAGGATGAATCAAATATGAGTTCTATAATGCACACACAAATTATTTTGCTATCTCAAGGAGTATGGTTGACAACAAAATCTGGAAGGCTTTAAAGTCTGATGAAACAGACTGATGGAAGAAAAAAACTATCAGTGGCTACTGATCATGATAGTTTTGTGGTACTACCAGGAACAGAAGTAGTATTTAGCCTTCTGAATGTCAAATGCTGCAGAACAGCAACAGGAGAGGCTACTGCCCTCATGTCCTACCTGTGAGCTTCCCATAAACATCAGTCTGGCCACTGTGGGAAAACAAGGTGTTAGATTAGGTAGATCTTTCTTATTTCCTTATAGGTTACTTAAATAAACACCCATCAGGTCTGGAAACAGAATGAACAGGGATGCAGTCCTTGACCCACTTAACCCAGAATGATCTGAGTAGCAATTATTCCAGAGTTAAGTGGATTTAAACTATTTGTGTTCTGAATGTATTTGCTATTAATTTCCATTGACAACTTCCAGCAGCCTCACATTACAGGGACCAGTGACTTTTATCTCTAAGCTTTTAATGATCTTACGCATGAGGCTTAATTCTGTGCTTGCTTTCACACCAGTTTTCATCATAGATCTCAGTAGCACTGACCTTGTTTTCTGATGGTGTAAAAGAAAGCAAGATGAGTATTTGTGTCTTCTTCCATTGTGTGGTCAGAGTATGAGAGGTCACAAGAAAATAAAGCTGATCACAAAAATATAGTCATCAAGATGTGCACTTGTAATAGTGTTCACTCCCCTTCCCCCCCCCCCTTTTTTTTTTTTTTTTTTTTTGCTAAAACTGCAACACTCTAATTTATCACAGATCTCTGTGGGGCTTTATTTTGTGGGCTTTACTTCCATGTAAACATTTATAGAATAGCACCATTAATTAAACTATCTTCCCTGATTTTTCCAGGATTCCTGATGTGTAGTGCTTGAACACAAGCAGAAATATCTGCCCTGCAGACTTATCCCTTTCTACATGTATAAAATGATGATGAAAGTGGGTGGGAATAGCTTTTCCTCTCGTAAGCATACTGAGGTTATTCAGGTAGGGGATGCCTGAGCAGTGCTTTTACATTCAAACTGAACCACATGTCATGAATTTCAAACTTCATGCGAGATGCTCATTGTTCCGTGCTGCATAATGCTTTTGGCGTTTTTGAACAAATGGGAATGCAAGGAGTGTAGTGTATAGAAGTTTATATGTAAAGTGATCAGAGAAATTTAAGAGATGAGAGTAATTTTAAGCAGCATGTTAAGTGCTTACTCATGTATTAGTTGATTGTGAATGAAGATATCATGACTAAAATTAACACTCTGTTATTGTCACTTTGGGGTTTGTTTTTTTACTATTTATGTACTTGCTTTTTAATCAAAATAACCTTTATAAAAATATGGGGGGGGGGGAGGTTTACATCCATGCCTTCTTACCCCACCACTGTCTTATGGGTAGATCATTTTGGTATCACAGTGGTGGGATAAGAAGGTCTGGATGGAACTGCTTTGGGGCTTGTTTATTGTGTGAACAGGCAGAAGGGGAATCTGGATAAAACTCAACCAGATAATTGGAAATCCTCAACCAGGGGAAAATATCCACATTTTTTGTCTGTCAGGCAGACAGCAAATGACACATGGGACATTTTTCCAGGCTCTAGATTGCTGCTGGGGTTTACGGACAGCTCACAAAAAATTCATTGGGAATTATTCCACATTCTACAACACTGCTGACAGGATTTATGTAACAAGAAAGCCCATGAAATTTGTCTCCCCGCAATCTCAAGAGAACCAAGGAGACATGGCAATTCCTTGAGAGTGATGTGAGATCTGGTAAGGCTAGCCGTCCTCAATATGCTATTCTTGAGCAATGTACTGAGATACGTGGTGGTAACTCAGCTCCATTTCAATCTAGTTTCAGGCCAAGCAAATTAGGCTTCCTTGGCTACTGGCCTGTTTCAGGGTGCTATTCAAAGTGCTGGTTATAATCTCCAAAGCCATATACAACTTGAGATCCTTTGAGAAATCTTATTCTCCCTTATGAGCACTTTATGATCTTCAGGTATCACCTTTTTCTCAGTCTGGTCACTACAGGAGGCAATTGTGGTGGAGATGTGAGAGCGGGCCTGCTTACGGGCTGCTCCTAGACCCTATAATTCATTGCCTCCTTATTTGTTACCTCTCCAGAAAGGTGTTTTTATTCACAGAGGCCTTTGCCTCTGTGAAGGTGGAGTGTTGGGGAAGGAAGTTGTAAGTAGCTTGTGCTGTTTGTTTGTTTCTTCCTTTCTTTTTAGTAGTGTTTTATTTGTTTTTATGCTCTAAGTATGACTCTTTTTATCTCTGTTTTATTATTGAGCAAGGTTTGTGACTGAAAGGCAGAATATATAAATTTATCAAATACATAAAAGGACATTGAGTTGCAGGTCTCACAGGCTTAACTGACAGACTCACACAATCTGCCAAATATCTAGTTTCTTTTTTCAGTTAGCATTTTTTAATACTTCTGCAGACAGACCCACACTCCTTTTGTTTAAACTATTTTTTGTTTCACTGTCCTCTCTTCTTTTGTCCTCCATTTAAAATATATATATATATTTTCCACCTGACACACATAATCTTCCATGTCTCTCAAACTGCTCTCAGTCATAGACGTGATTGATAGGCTCTGTCTCCTCTACCTCTGGGAACTTCTTTCTCTGTTTAGCTAAACTGCCACATACATTTTGAAGGCTCACAATATTAAGCAGGAGTTTTAAGATGTAATTGTCTTTCAATTCACAAACTATTGCATTTCAGCCTTCCTAGGGCACTCTAAACATTCACTCATTCATTTTGGGGAGGCCTTGTTTCACTTCCATTCTGAAGAGCACTCAGTGAACTCAGTATTAAGTTCACTGTTAACAGGCAACAGAAAGTTGCTTTGCATTCCTTCTGGGCACCAGCACTGGAGATTTCCCTGCTTGACCCTGTAGACAGGACAACAGCAGCATGCCTCTGCTTCTGCCAGTTGTTCTGGCTCTGCTGTATTATGCCATTTCACTCTTCACTCCACGCTTGTTTTCTCTTTCTCTACCTCCTTTTTCACTCTCCTGCCTCCTGCCACGGAGTCACTTCCCTCCTGTCCTCCTCCTCTTCCTCCTACTCCACCATCCCACAGTTTGTGAGGTGCCACTGTTCTTGCCCTTTTGAGAACCAGTAAGTGTCGCCGTAGAAACAATGGGGGTAGGATTTGCAGTTCTCACTTTAGCTCTGATAAAAAGTTCTTCTGTAGAGAGAATTTGTAGGGGTTTCATTCTTTTTTTAATGCTTCTACAAATCTCAGGATTCCCCACCCCCAGATTTTAGGTATCTGCAATGTGTTACGGATGGTGCACTTTTAGCTGCTAATTAAGCAGCATACTTAACATGGGTTTACTATTCAAGAGAATGATATTATATAATACTAAAGAAGAAGAAACTGATCCTTGATTACCCCTGGTTTTTCTTCTTTCTCGAATAGTGAGAAACAGAAACTTTCTTGTGGGGAAGAGACAGGGAAGTCCTTCCTTCCTGACATTCAGTTCAGACTGGTGGCTGGTGTTCCTCAATTTGTAGCAGTAGTGCTCATGTTCAGAGATGGATGTGTAGCTTGGGGAAAAATTAACGTTTGTTAAGTCATCATTATCATGCAACAGTAATCAGAAACCCTGATTTTGGTAAAAGACATTATTATCTTAGCTCAGGTCTAATCTCCATCCACAATTAATACTGCTTAGATTGAGTTTAGAAACAACAACAACCATGGCTTACATCTGTATGACCCCAATCTCCTAGAGGAGTGCTGTAAATTGTTAAGAGTAAAGCAGTGCTCCTTCCTCCAACCTGTTGTTGGAAACTGCCCTTAACATTCTGTAATTCCTTAAAGCCCCTGAAGCTTGTCGTGTTGACTTCTGCCTCCACCACTCCTTATGTTCCTCTTTCAGTTTGTCCGCTTGATTTATTCATTTACAGTCTTATAAAATTAACCACATAATACAAACTTTGAGCTACCACAAACCATGTACTTCTAAGGATGTGCAGTGTCTTTGCCAAAACCAATCAGAGAGCAGGCCAACAGCTTTTTGTGCTGTTTCTGACAATGCCATGTACTGGATATTTCAAAGGATAATAGTCAAATAAGATAATGCGATGGAAAAACTGCAGTATGGCTTGTGAAGACCAAGAGCAATCATGTTCTGTACTGAAGCATGAAATCTGATTACCACAATCTTAGCTTCAAAAATGGAAATGCTTGTATAAATCTCATTTTTCAGCTTCCATGATGTGCCCATTTTCATGTGTTTATTTCATCTTAGTCTATCTCAGTTGTTCCAAATTGTTCTGAATCAATTGAACTGTATCAAGCATATAGAAATAAGAGGGTAGGGTTGCCTCTCATGTGCATATTACAAAGTACATCAAAGACAACAAGTTTGAAATTATTGAAACAGGCATCATTTCATAAGCAATAGACTATTAAGGTTTAAAATGGCAGAAGCTTTCACTTGCTGAGGATGTTGACATGTTCAGGTGAGCTGATCTCTTGCATGCTTGCTCCTTGCCTTTCTTCACTTCCTCACTTATTACACAGTAGGTCCAGCTGGATCCAAGAGATTTTACATTCTGTTTTGAGAGCACCGTGGTGTACCAGGTTCCAAAAGAAGCAATAGTCAAATTGTTGCTGAAGAAACCCCAGCAACTGTGCTGAAAAAGGCCCACGTTTCTGGGCCCAGAACATGAACAGAACTATAAGTTTGTTACCGACGTCCCCTTTTCTGAGCAAGCTACTTGGGTGAATGGCCACGAATTAACTCCAGATTCTTCTAGATGAAACTGATTTTCTAGATCCCTTTCAATCTGGCTTCAAAAACTGTTTTGATCACCATGTGGGATAACCTGTGTTGAGTGAAATATAAAGATAAGTAACCATACTAGTTCTCATGGACTGCTTAGACTTTAAACCTTCAGTAGCTTTTCGTACTGTAGACAATACTGTAGTCTTCTTTTGGATAACCTGTGTGAAGGAAACATCTTTGCCAGGAAGAGGGCTAATGATCAGGGCTAGGTGTTGTAGAGGAACCTGGAGCCTTTACACACAAATCCTTTCATTGTTATTAGGTGACTTTACATCAGCTAATCTAATACGGTGTTTACCTTACTTTTATTTTTGACATCATATATATTATTCTGGAACATAGCATTTTACATTATGTTGTATATTTTTTTAAAGCCCTAATAGCATCAGAGAACATTTTTATAGTACTGCTGACTGATCAGGTCTAAGACCTGGGCACCTGCTGTTTGATAAAATTATATTACAGGTTTGTTCCTTTTTTGTTTTTCAGAAATGGTGACCAAATACTTCTACCTTTAAATCATTTTCATGAATGCCTTCACTCTTCTAGCGCCCCTTGGCATTGCTAATAATGTCGTAGAGGAAGAAGTTACCTTACCCACTTAGTATGCAGTCCACCCCAGTCCAGAGCAAGAAGCGGAAGGCATAGTTACATTCACAATAGGAAGGACAGGAAGTTGTGTTGATCATAACAAAAACTCTAAAATCTAGAGAATACCTGTATTAGACCAACTCAGAGGTTACAAAATATATGCACACTTTTGAGATCATTAGATGGTACAGAAGAGTGGGGTGTATAGCTCACATAAAGAAATTTTTATTGGCCAATATCTTTCTTGCATTAGAATTTTAGGATATGGCCCTCTTGAGGCCATATCCTTCTGAGGTCAGTAAAATGAGTAGCCAGCTTGCTGGGGGGGGGGGGGGTGTAGTTTGCATAATTAACTTGTAAACCGCCCAGAGAGTGCTTTAAGCGCTATGGGGCAGTATATAAGCAGCACACTTTGCTTTTTGCTCTTTGATGGGAAAAAGATTAAACATAATGTTAAATAAATACACAGACGAAGTAAAAGATGGCCAATTCATATTGGAGTTGATCATAATTTGTCCAACCAAAATATTATAGGAAGCACAATGCCAAAAAAGAGTTAGACACAGTTGAACAGCAATATCTATTTCCTGTTCTCCAACAATTTCAGCTTGGTCAAAAATTTAGATAAATATATGAAAACTATATGGTCAAGTCCTAAAATAAGATGCAAGATGTGATATAGCAGACAGGGAGATATCCCTAGGTTAAGGATTAAGCTTTTCTAAATATTGTTATGGAGCAAGCCAAAAATAAAATATGTGTATGTTTGAATGATTATTTTATTATTCTTTGTTCTTTTTGTACTGTTTTAAGTCGGGTCTGTGACTGCATAATAAAGAAAGAGAGCTTTCCTGAGCATTTATACTGTTCCTACAGGGGGCACACCTTTTGTTTCTTTTCTGTTGTAAGCATGGTTCTGTATATTCTTTATGATACATTTTCTGTTTACATAAGTTTTCTAGTTGCTTGCTGCTACTATCTGGAGCTAAAAAGAAGGGAGAAAACATATAAACTGCAGTCTAATTGGTGAAGAATCAATTACTTAGTGATTGTTATTAGACCATATACTGATCAGCCACAACATTAAAACCACCGACAGATTATTTTTAGTGTTCTCTCCCCCAAGTTTGCAATTTGCTCAAAATGTTTTTCCAAATCTGGTGGCTTTTCCCTTTGTGATGCTAAGCGTGATCTCTCACATGCACAAAACAAGCAAAGACAGATTGGCTGATTGATCAAAAAGGCACAAGCAACCTGTCTGGTAACTCGATGTAAGTAGGCAGCATCTATCAAATTTTGCTCAGTGTGTTCTACTTGTGCAAGAATAAGGTTTGCAGATGTGTAGAAGAGAGAAAATCTCTTATCCTCTTGCAGGTGAGAAGAAAAGTATGCAGTTTTTCATTCTTGTATGTGAGAATGAGACAAGTGAGGATTTACATTCTATGTGATGAATACTAAATTACATAGACAAACATATCTACTGTTAGTGATCATCCCAATGATGAAACCCTGACAGACTTACAAAGAACATTATTCCCCTTCTCTACTTCCTCCAGTACGCCATTCTGGAGTACATCTTGAAAAACATCGCTTTGACCAACAGCAGATTCCTTCCTGAAGTAGATTTCTTTGTGAACAGTTCTCTCAAACATGGAAATATTTGTGTAATCGCTCCCTGCCTCCCTCTCCTCTCTCTCTCTCTCTCTCTGTCTCACTCACACAAACACATTTCATGAGTTAGCTTAACTTAAATCCACAGGTCTCTTAAGCTTGCAAGGCATTTAATACTGCTTAAAAATCTTTCTCTAATAGTCCACAAAACCTACTAAAAGCCATCAGAAAAACAAAGTTCTTGAGACTTCATTGTGGATGCAATAAAAGGTTTTGTTTACTTAGCTGGTTGTACATTGTTATGATACAGTCACAGATGCATGACATACAAGGAATGACAGCTGTCACTGAGAATTTAATTTTTCACTTGGATCTACACCAAAATCACACTGGCCATATATATCCTTGGTACACAAGTAAGCACATTGTTCCAGGAATTGTATTAATTGTTTTTATTCATTTATTTTCTATGATGGCTAGTTCACAAACTTCATTTAATTAGCCAAGTTAGCTTGGTAAGTATCTTCCTGCTCCTGTGATTCTAGATGTAACATTTATGTTTTACATTATAATTTAAGTTATTTACATGTTACAGATAAGAGAAAATAAGTGCTGACCCATTTATGTGGCAGACAGATGGAAAATTAGGAAGCAGTAAAAGGTTTGCTCCATTTTACTGCTTTAATCTCGAAAAGGATTAACATAGAACTGAATCCAGATGTCAGCATTTTCATTTAATAATATGTTTAAAGAGTTGGAATTATCTTTTCTGTTCAGCCAACTAGAAATTGAAGTGATACAGGGAAGTATTCTGTTGGCTAATAAAGTTGATTGAAGCTTAAAAACTGCCATGAATTCATTGCTTCCAATTAACTGAACTGGAGGTAGACATCAATTGTTGGTTTTCAGAGAGAAAGAGGATTGAAAAAGTGATTGTGATATGTACGCTCTTTCCATTTTTTTTGCTCTTAATTCATATGTTTATTGGATTTTTATATTCTTTTCTAAAGAATTTATATTCCCTGCAAGGCTTGTGTGGCCAGAGGCCATGGTGGGCTAAAACAAATGCATTCATAATGTACACTTTAAGAGCGATGCCACTTTCAGTTCTCTTACAGAACTGAGGGTTCAATACAGACTTTCCTACTTTGTAGAGCAATTGATGTCAGTGGGATTCATGCTAGTCATGATTGTTTTAATCTGAGAGGTGTTTTTAAATGGATTGTTGTGCCTTGTTGCTTTAAACTGCGTTTTTAGTATTGATTTTATTTACCTTTTTTAATATACCATGTTTCACCAAAAATAAGACAGGGTCTTATATTAATTTTTGCTCCAAAAAACGCATTAGGGCTTATTTTCAGGGGATGTTTTATTTTTTTCATGTACAACAATCTACATTTATTCAAATACAGTCATGTCATCTTCTTCTGGTTGCTGCACAAGGGTGGAGGGCGGGGTTTCACTTAACTGTGGCTTATTTTTGGGGTAGGACTTATATTACAAGCATCCTGAAAAATCATACTAGGGTTTATTTTCAGGTTAGGTCTTATTTTGGGGGAAACGGTAGTATTTGTACTATTCTTTTTTAAATATTTGTATACTTACTGTTTTTAGCTTAGTCTTTTTAATGATGCAAGCCGCCTTGTGTGCTTTTTAAGGAGAAAGGTGGGGATAAAAAAATTAAACAAACAAACAAATAAATTATATAATATATAATATATAATATATATATAAATTTCTGTTGATTTAAAGAGTTGCTAATTCTGCAGTCCTCAATACATTTTAAGGAGAAAATCCCATTAATCCCAACTGAACTTAGTTTTGAGTTCATAAGCTTTAGATTGAAGTGCCTAAGGTTTGGGAAGTTCAGATCTTACCCCATCAACTCAGTAGATGGTGCTCTGCAGGTACCAGCTTCAGCCTCATTTCCCCATCCTTTTTATGAGGATAATACTGGGTTGTTTTTAGGGATATGCACTAGCACAAAAATTTAGATTTAGAATTCAAAATTGAAATTCAGAATGACAGCGCTTTGGATGCAGAATTTTTCAAAATTCCGGATTTCCAGATATCTGGAACTCAGTTACAGTCAATATGAATATTATGTAGTCATGATTTCCCCCTTTAAAAAGGACACAAATAAGCAAAACATTTTAAAAGGATTTACCTGTGTCCTCTAACTCTTTCCCTGTGATTGTGGCAAAAGAGAGAGCGAGAGCGAGCGTACCAACAGCCAGCAATGCCTAGGTACGAGGAAATGGCTACAGTGGGCCTACTGACAGGACCCTGAACAGTGAGAATGCCAGCAACATTGGGAGAGGCAGAGGACAGGTCAAAATGGGAAGTGGGCAAATACCCTGGGCGGCACTAATAGGAAGATTGGAACAGCAGATAGCTTGTGGTGGGTGGGAGCTGTGCCAATAGCGTGGGGTAGAGCTGAATGAGTGAGAGCAGAATTTTGGAATAGCAGTTGAAAGAATGAAAGAGACAGAAGGAGAAAACAGCAGATTGAAGCATGGCATACCTAGTACTGTGAGCAGAGTGTACCATTCCCTCTTACTTAAGGGGGACTTAAGGAAGGTCCAGCAGTGGTATGTTGACCTTCAGGAAGATCAGTTTTTCGACAGATCCAGGTTCCAGGTGGACCGACAATGTTCCCTGTCTGAGCGAACACTCTCGCATTGGCACACTAGTTGGTGGGCAAGACAGAAGTCCCACTGCCAACTTGGCCAGACCTCCCCAAATAGACTCCTCCTCAGCCCAGTAAGATGAGGGGTCGGCCTCTTTTGGCTTGCAGGATTCCTGCATGTACACCTCTATCTTGGTCTCTGCCTCTGGGTGTTGTCTTTGGAGGACAGGTCCCTGCCATGTTTATCAAGATGGTATCCCAGAAAGCTTGCCCTGTTGTTTCAGGGGTGAGAGACTTGAACTCTAGAATACAACTATTGGTAGTACTGTTTGGAGTGTTATGCACATTCCTAATTTCTTTCTGCTCTATGTGACCCTTCAGTGCTAGCCAGACCTTCTTCACTAGCTGCTCTATGTGATGGAACATTGGCTGGCATTGCCTCCCTCTTGCTTAATATCTATTGCCCACAGTTTAATTTTGGGGTCCAAGAGGGATGCTAGAACGTACTCCTCCTTCTTCCACAAGAAAATAAACACGTAATGGAGCAGGTCTTTTAGCTTGATGTCCAAGGCCACCACTGTCCAAGGCCACCACTTCAGGCTGGAAAAAGTGCTGTTCTCCCTCTACAGAATTTGTCATCCACGTAGATTGTCCCCTCATTATGCCCTCCATCATGGCAACCAAGGAATATTGGGATCATGTAGCTAAGGATAGCTGTCTCCCCACTAAGGACCTATGTTGCACTCTCAACGCTTCAAAGGACATGGACAATGTAAACCATAATGCCACACTCTTCTCAACCCAGAAGAGCAGTTGCACCAATGGAAGTCTCATGGAGTGCCCTTTGCTCCTCCAGTACTCTTTTAAGGAGGTAAAAAGTGGCATTCCATTGAGTTGCCCATTCTGGATTAGGAGGCGAAGTGGCAATTTGAATTTTTCTTGCCTCTGCTGCTATAGCTCCCTGCCCCAGACACTGTGGTGAAAATGCCCTGCCTCTTTTCTGGACTACTTAGTTATATTAACTAATATATGTCTTCCATACCCTGCAAAGAACCCCAGACTGCTAGGTTGGGAGTATGGGCCATACACTACACCCCTTTCATCTTCTCAGCCTGGAATCCTGCCACCAGGCTTGCCCCATTGTCTGTGAGAAACAGACCTTTCCTTTCTGTAGCTAGATGCCACTGCTGCAGCATGTCCCTCAGAGCCTCTTGAATGTTCTGAGCTTTGTGGCTGCACTCCATCACAAGCACATTCAGCAGGGCCCACTTGTATCCTGCCCTTGTCTGTTGCCCTGTGCCTGATGCCTCCACTTCCCACCAGTGTCATGTCAGGAAGAGATTGGCATGATTTGCACCCTGATGTATGTTTGGCATTTGCTGCCTCTCATCTCTTGTTATTTGCCCCTCTACCCCCCTGCTTTCTGGGGCTCATGATTCAACTGCTGCTGTCTGATTACTCTTACCCTTCACAGTAAGGAGTCCTAACCCCTTGCCCCCACAGTACCCACTTCATTTTCCAGCGGCAATGCCCTGTGCTGAGTCTTAAGGGGACTGAGCATGCTACCATAGCACATACTTGAGCACCTTCTTGGAGTGCACACACTCAATCATGTGAGCACCTGTTGTACACAGCTGAAAATACTTCCTGGTTATTTAATTCTTGGGAGCTCCAGTTTTTGACTGCATGTTTCTAACAGGGATTGCTAACTTGTCACTACTAGTTCCAGCAACATGTGGGGCAAGTGCAGCTGGAGGGGCTGGGGTGATTTCAGTGTCACATGCTAAACCTAAATAAAAATTCCCTGTTGATTATAACCTATTAATTTATGAATCTACTAATCCTAAATCACATTTCTAACTATATTAAGTAAACTATATACAATGAGATGTAGAGAATGTAAATATAAGAGAGTTCAGAAAAGGACACAGAGAAAACTGCTGCAGTGCAGGTTTGCACCAGAGCATATCCTAACAGCAAACACTCATGGGATTTATAAGCAGCTATGCCCACCTTTCAGCTGGAAAGAGCCAATATAAAAAATACCTTCTGGTGTCTGTGCCTCCTTCTAGATTTCATCGGTGCAGACAGACAACCGTGACAAGTTTTGCTGTCACCCCATGCACCCCATCTTGGGAAACTGATAGCAACCCCAGTCAGAAGATACTGAGTTCTCTGCTCCCACTGCCTTTGGTGCCAGTTTCTTTCAGTTTTATTTCTCAAAAAATCATTCCAAGATGCCTGAGAAATAGGTGCGACTTTCACTTCTTCTCTAGCCCTTTGATTTCTAATCTGCAGGAGTAAATGTGACTCCAAATGTTAGGAAGTTTTATTACAGATATTCAGAAACAGAGTGGATAAAAAAAATCAAATTGATTTAAATCATGATTTCAGTCAAAAAATTGATTTTTTTATTTAAATTGTCAAAAAAATCCAATTATTTAAATTTAAATTAAATCTGCCCTGTTTGGAACTATCAAATTTATTCTGCTATAGTTAGAACTATGTGTATATGAATTCTGAATATTTACGAACCTGAATGCACATCCCTAGTTACTTTACAAAGCTATGGTAAAGGCCATTGAAGTGTCAAAAGCTGCAGTTTACTCCAATAACCAGTGTTTTAAATGAAGTGGATTACAATTGGGATGCCCATCTTTTCAGATGGAGCAAGACATTCTATAACTATCCTTTCACACGGATGTATGTAACTAAAGCTTAATTTTTCCATGTTTTCACCCTCTGCCTTACTACAGGTCTGGTGGGGCTATGGAAATGATCAGAAATAATTTATAGTTTTGAAAGACCTCCTCCTCCTCAAGGCCTGTCACAGGTCAAATGGGGTTTAAAGTGTGATAAGATTGTCCATTAGAGACCATGGGTGAGCTGTTTAAGTTAAAAGGGGAAGGAATGTGTCAGGAGGCCACAGGAGTGCTAGATTCCGAGAAGATGTATGCAGCTCACACTCTACTCTTTGCCCACCCCTGCCCTAAAAAGACATTGGTGGCAGCCATATTCAAGAGCACTGCTGTGACTCAGCATAAAGCTCATATGAAACCTTTGGAAAGCTATTATTATCTCAGTTTTGCCCAATTTGCAATAGGGGAATAATAATAATAATAATAATAATAATAATAATAATAATAATAATAATAATAATAATAATAATAATAATAATAATAATAATAATAATAATAATGACATAACTTACAGGGAAGAGTATTGAAATGGTGTGTGTGAAGCACTTTGGACACACTGGACTGCAAATGAAGTAGCATTGAATATGAAGCACTGAGAGCTCTTCTGTTTACCTGTGAGGAATCAAACAGATTGCAAATAAGAACTGCTTCGTCACATGTATAGCAAGATTGCATCAACCTTCTTTGCTGGAGCTTTTTTTTCCCCCCTGAATGTATGTGAGTACAGAAAGCAGGAGCTTATTTGACTTGAGATTTTAGTTACCTTGGGCTTAGAACAGAGGCACAGGGTGGGGAGGGGGGGAGAGATTTGCCCAAGGTCACTATGTGTCTATAACCATCTATAGCGAGTGGGAATTGACACTGACAGCAGAAATAGAAATTGTGTGTCAGTGATAGCTTCAGGAAAAACAGTACTGGGAATACGATTGCTACCTTCCATCCCTCCACCCACAGCTTCAGCTATTTCTCAGTCTAGCAACTATTTTCTTCATTTCCTGTAACACAAAATAAAAGGAAGCTCTGTGGAATGGTGAACATCTTTACAGTAACCTGCAGTCAAGCATCTATAGCTAAAGTAGTCAAATGTGCAGCCAGTGAATTGTCAAGAACAATGAAATCTCACATAGATGATGGAGAAAGTATTTTTTAAAATAAAAAAGTCTCAAAAAGATTATTGATAGAGGGGATTCAATGAGTACAAGCACAATTTGACAGGCAATGCTGAATTCATTTTAGTTACATCTTATAATATTGAATATAACATACATGCACATACATAATTGTTTCTAATGTAAGTGTTTCAAATACACCTTTACCAGCAACAAAAGAAAGGATTTCATTTTTTCACAGGTGGGGCGGGGTCCAACCAATTTGGTAATATATATATTTTTACATCCTAGCAGTCCTAGGGGCAGTCCTGGGTATATATGGAAAAATGGATAGAAATCTCTATTCTGCACCATTGATGCCCATATCCAAGCCTCTGCACTGCCATCCTTTCCCTACCAAGTTTGTGTTCCTTCAGGCAGGACACGTTGTTGATTTAGGGGCTGTGGGGTACATGGTTTTATTTGGGAGGCAACAGAAATGATCTGACCTGAAGATTGTGCTTTTGCCAGCCCACCAAACATCCCCCTATTTAATCTGTGTCTCTTCCTCCAGCAACTGATTCATTCCAGACATGCTATGGTTTTACCACAACATGAAAGGGCAGGTTAAGCCCATAAGCCCAGAACTTTGAAATCCTTGTGATAATCCTAAGGATAGAAGAGATAACATTATAACCATGCCATCTTGCTCACAAAGAAAGTTTGAGAAAGAAACTCCCCTCTTAAACATGACATAACCAAAGATCCAGGTAAAAATTGGTCTTTTGGGGAGGAGAAAAACAATTGGATGGAGGAAGGGAATAAAGAAGCAAAGGAATGGTCACACAGACAATTTCAGAGGCAACCAGTGAAGTAAAGCTGCCTTAGCTATTTACATTGTCTACTTTAGAACTGGGTTTCAGTCAGCTTTCAGGGCATGTGCAAGGGGACAGGAAATAGGCAAAACAAGAGAAAGAGAGATCTGGCCTGGTCTTAGGACGAGGAAGTGCAAGCAAAGTCACATTTCTGTGGGGAAAATGAGATTAGCAATAGCCAGCATTGACATAGGTAAAAAAATATGAAAAGTCAGCAGGCAGTGTGTTAGTGGAAAGTCACTATTGTTTTGTTAAATAATATGATACCTCAATTTCTGATATCAGTTGTATGCACATCAAATTAGAAAAGTACTTAGTGACTGGAACCACTAAGTTGGCATTTTTAAAAAGCCATCTGGTTTGACTAGCAGCTGTAGAAAACAGTATTTTTTTAAAAAAAAATCTGTTAGATTGATTTGGGGGGGGGGATGGGAGAAATGTTCAATAGAGCACTTGCCATTACTGTATATTCAAGTACTCATCCTGACAACAGACTCTAGGACTGTGTCCTTTTTTGCAACATGTGAGGCTAGTGCAAATGCAGTCCTGCTCCTTAGGTGCTATTCCCTAGCCAATGCTATCAGCTCCAGTTTCTCTGGATCCCTAGAGGTTGTAAAGAAACAAAGACCTCATCAGTAGTGCTTCCTCTCCACATCCCAGCCAAATACAGGCAGCAGAGCTTATTCACGGGAGTGCTGTGTCAAGGCAAGATTTTCATAGTCTAGAAAAAATGACAGCAAATTAATCAAGAAGGTATGAAGAAAATTCAGTTCAATAACAGTAGCTAGAGAAAAAGTGCCCCCCTCTTCCTTCCTCATAAAAGACTTCAACTTCATTATCTTCTCTGACAGGATTTGGGGACTTGCCCGAATTCAGACATCTCCAAAGGAAGATTAAGTATGAATTTAAAATTATATCAGCAATTACTAACTTCATTTTGAGGAAGTTTATACCCCTAACCATTTTGATCCCTAATCATTTTTAGCTGTCCCAAAGGGACCCTCACAATAGGAGGCAAACCCACTCTTTGTTTGGAATACCTGCTTCCAGGTGGTAAGTAACAAGCAAGTTATGAGACAGCCTAAGGTGAGACTGGCAGACACCCACAGGGCATTGCAGAATAGTCAAGGAGCAGGCAGAAGCTGAATCCAGGAAGCCTAGCCAAGGTTAAGTGACAAGCAGTGATAGCAAACAAAGAAGGATCCGCCAAAGTTTGAGAAACCAAGTTGGGGTCACAACAGATAATGCCCTACCAGATCTGGGAGAAACAGAGACAGAATTTAATATCAAGCCAAGGTCAGATGCCAGGAAAACAAAAAGCATATCAGAATTTGAAAAGATGAGATAACCACAGGGATGTTTTGCTTCTAATATTCCCTGCTTCAGAACAACTCTTATGTACAAGATGGCCCGTCTCCATTCATCCACAGATGTACAGATCAGAGGCAGATAGTAAAACATAGACTGTGCAGATGGAGTTATTACTGGGGAGTTTCCCGCTTCAGTTTTGCACTTCCACTGGGTGGGACCATTCTGGCTTTCCTTTTCAAGTGTTGCTGCTCTTGAGGATGGGGCAGGGGCAGCGCTGATAGTGATTCTGCTGCAAAACTTCCCCCTCTGGATGAGACAGGTCCTCACCAGTTCCCTCCTGAGAGCCCCAGTTCCTCTTCGGCTGGTTTCCAGTAGGTCCTGAGAGTGTCCTTTCTGGAACTCTGAATCCTCATCTGATGAGGAGTCGTCGAGTAGGCATGTGGCCATGGTGCTAATAATACCAAGGTCACAGGTTCAGTCTCCACATCAACCAAGACTTTTGGAGGGAGGAGCCTTTGGAATTCCTCCCCCTCTTCTTTTCTCCTTTGTCTGCCGTTTCAAACTTCAATTCCTCCTCTCTCTAATGAATCACAGCTGAATATTCTTTTTGAAAATTTGCCTGAAGAAAATAATATTCTTAAGCAAAAATAGTGCCCTTCTAGTGCATCCTGACAGAGGGCCCTCCAAAGTGTTGACCCTCAGTACTTCTTACATCTGAGATAGGTTGACTCCCTAAAGGATGCCACAGGCTTGAGTTTGCAAGAGCTGAGTAGGGCAGGTGAGGACCGGACATTTTGGAGATCGCTGCTTCATGGAATCTTTATGAGTTTGAGGCAACTTGATGACACATAACAACAGCAACTTTGTACATGGCATCAAATTCCTTGGTACCTAGCATCCTATTCAGAAGAGTAACAAATAAAATTTCCTCCTAAAAAAGAAAGCCTCTCCTGTGCCACTCATCAGATATCTACACACACATACACACATGTGCGCTTGCACACCTACATGACAAAAGATACTCTCACTCTACAAACTGCTCATGTTGGCCTTAATTATTTGATTCTAAATGCTGCTGTAGGTTAAGATATCTATCTGGACTGGAGGAATGGTGAGCAGTGTAGGAAGTGTCTTCTTGTCTACCCCCGGAAAAGAAAGGAGAGAGGCAACTTTGCTTCTCACTTGCAATCCCTATGGTACACAATGGCTCCATTTGGTGACAGGTTACATTTTAAGGAGCATTACATGAAGTAATGCTAAAGATAAGGAGGTCCCTTCGACCATGGGCAGAATGCTGTCGCTGCAGCATCATTACAGTTTTCAGTGTTACTGAGTCGTTAAAACTAAAGTAGTCTCTTTGCTGTGTATTTTGTTGCCCAGGGATCTTACTTATGTGACAATTTGGCGGCACTTATTTTTTTTCAAATGGTCACCCAACTATGATTATTGTCATTGACAGGAATATTTGTATTTTCTTAACAAAATGAAATGAGGAATTCCCAGTTACCACTTTCCCTCAGCCAAACACTGCATAATTTTTTTTATCAACAAGTATTTTGTTATTTTATTATTTCACTATATATCATTATGGTGTGCTATTCTTGGTTCTAAAATTATTATAATCTGCAAGATTACTGGCCTCAAAATATGAATATAAGATCAAAATATGTAAAGCAAACTAGTAAACAATGTGGAAGAAGAAAATGTCTTTGCAAACTGATATTGCTACCACGTGAGTGTGATGCCAGAGAATTGTTATATGGCAGAAAACATACAAAATCAGATTTCAACTGACTGTTTTCAGTTGAGAGAATGAGAGCAGAGGAGAACAGCTAGGCAGTGTCTAGTACTGCATATATCTGTAATACTGGCAGATATAACTGTATTACGTTACACATTGGGCTGGCATTCTGCCAAACAACTGGAGCATATTCAAAGGGGGAAAGCAAGGTTCTTTTAGAAATATATTTATTTAAAAATTATGTGCCACCTGCTAGCCTGATGGACTCATGGCAGCATGAAACTACAGCAATGAAGTGTAACATGAAAATTTAAAAAAGCAACAAAATAAAAGAGTGCACCGATGTAAAGTAGATATAAAAGCAGCAATTGACACATGGTCTTATGACTGTTGCCCACCATAATGTGTTTGGGTCCTTTTGTGTTTTTTTTCCTTTTTGAGATTTAGTGTAGCCTTTTCTTTCATACAGCATAGAGGCTCTATGTTTGTACATTTTAATTAACCACCCCAGCTAATACACTGCTGGGGATTTCCATGAGTGCTGCAAACATTCTCAACTGATTATACTATCTAGCAAGGTGTGCCCGTTATGTGACCTGTTATGTGACTGCTTGCATTGCATGACAAGTTACTCAATAGATACTGCACCAAATAATGCAACTGTTTGCACAATGTTAATTGTGCATGCAAAAATCCCCAATAAGACATTGCCCCCTACTTCTTAGCCTATAGCTTCTGTAGTTGTGAATACCTAGGAAAATTGTTTTTCACTGTGTAAATTCTTGAATTTTTGAGAAACCCATAAGACCCCAGACTTGCTCATTGAAATCTTGAAATCTGCTTCCCACTGCAACCAGAAAACACTCTCTCTCTCTCTCTCTCTCTCTCTCTCTCTCTCTCTCTCTCTCTGATTATCGGGGCTTGGTGTGTCCTACTCTGTCAAAGAGTTTTCATCATTGCTCTAGTTTGTCTTTAACTTGAGGTGAGTCACTTTTTATCATAGTTCTGTCATGCTTATTCATGAAAAAGTATATTTAATGGTTGTTGTAGGTTTTTTGGGCTGTTTGGCCGTGTTCCGAAGGTTTTTCTTCCTAACTTTTCGCCAGTCTCTGTGGCTGGCATCTTCAGAGGACAGGAGTTAGAACTCTGTCTGTGTTCTGGTGTAGTGTGTGGGATGGTTGTGTGGGATATTTGTAGCTGTGGGATCAGCTTTTTGTCCTTTTCAGGAGATTGGGTGATTATGGTGATCAGGGTGTTTTTTGTTATGGGTGTATTGTTGTGATAAGGGGGGGAGATGGTCTGTCACTGTGATTGATGGGTGTCATTAGCTAGTCTTTTGTGTTCAGTTATCACCGGTCCTTGTGGCTGGGTAGAGTTCATTGACCTTTTTCAGGCTGTATTTTTCAGTGCTGGGAGCCAGATTTTGTTGAGTTTTAGACTTTCTTCTAAAAGTCTAAACACCTACTATGTTCCAGGGGTGCCGTGAAATCCAGACAGGGGCGCCACAGGAAAAGGGATGGAACATAGAGCTATGGAAGCGATAGAGGAACTCTATGAACAGTTCCTCTATAGCTTTCATAGTTCTATGCCTAACAGGAAGAGGATGTGGAGGCTTGTGCCTGCCTCTCCTTTCCCCACCTCTATGATTCCCAGTAGAAGTGCTTGCCAGGTACCTTTGGGAGTTTCCTAGGTTAAGACCTTGAAGGAGGTGGGTCCTCGGGGATGTGGGGGAGGAGGGGGGAAATGAGATGGCTGGGATGGGGGTCAAGATCCTTCTTCTGGTGGGAGAGACAGGCCTGATGGCTGCTCTGAGCAAGGGGATCCATGGCCAGTGGTCAGAAAATGAAGAGAGCTGGGAGGCCAAAATCTTCGGGAACCATGGCTCTACAGGCTTCAGCAGCTAAATAAACCAAGTAGCTCATGTACTATTACACTTCATGTATGTGTTAGTTCTGCTGGATTTGCCTAAAGATTATTCAGATAGTGAACTAATGGATATCTTTACGAGCAATCTTTATTTCGGACAATTGTTTTTAAAAAAATTAAGCCGATTTCGGTACACATTTTACCGAGCAATAAACTAGCCACCGCACAGATGAAAATTTGCATGCTTTTGTCAGGTGGGTGTCTTTCACCATCTCTTCTGGGATTTAGGAAAGAAAATCCAGTTGTAAGGCCCAAGATATGCTTGTTGTGTACTTTTATTGTATTGTTTCTGCTTGTGTTTAAAATATTTCTACACAACATTCTGAGTGCCTATGCCTGAAAAATCAGAGTACTGTATAAATAAGTTACAATACTGTGCCAGTACCTCATTCTCAATGTAGACCTACAAATGTTTCACTGCAGTTGTTTCTTCTAGGATATATCCCAGGAGGTCAGTAGAGGGTTGATTTTTCTGTTCTTGTGATTTAACAAGGAGGGAATTTGACTAAAGATGGATGAAATTTATAAGGGTATCAGTTTCTGCCCCTTTAATGCATCTTGACAGTGTTGCTTTCACTTCGTCATGATTTTAAATTGAGCCCCATCTCAGATTGCTTATTGGCGTCAATCTATTCCTTTCGTTTCAGGACTGGCATGTATTGGATAGTTTCTTGCAGCCCTTTCCACAAACCAGAATCGTTATAATCATTTTCAGTTGCTGCAAAGGGATCCTTTGTAATTTACAGTGACTGTGATGGAGCAAAACTATATCTGCTAATGCTGCCTATGGGTTCAATGGAACCATTTGTTAAAACCTTTAGCAAATTGCAATTTCCTATTTTAGCTTATTACCCATGGTTGCAATTAACATCTTTAGTGCTGTTATCTCTGCACGTCTTCGTCTACTTGCTGAAATTTAGTCCTTTTTTCCCTGCTTCTTACATAGACCTCAAGCTCTTTGCTTTTCCTCAGACAGTGTAATTCAATATAAATATACTGTCAGATCAACAGAACCTTTGCTGGCATTGATCCAGTTCCAAGTGTGTATTTTACAACTTACAAAATCATAACAACTATGTATTATAAAAATCACACACACCCCAACAAAAAGACTAATGGAGTCTAATGGCAGCACCTTAAATTTAGTTATTTTGTATAGTAATCTGCTGTAACTAATTTAGAATACCAGTACTTTTTGACAAGCTGTGGGACACTACTGTGTGGCCATTCTGTTACCTGGTTCTTCTGTGGCAAGAGTTAAATGGAAGGAAATCATAGTCCACCAGTGGCTAATTGAACTAAAAAGAAACAAAACGTCTGGGTTTAGACCTTGCGGAAACTTTCTGGTGCAGTGTAAATATCTCCCAGCCTCAGTCCCCATATGGCCTCTGCAAAAGATAGATGTTGGTAATAGTAAATAGGCCTACCTTACAAGGCTGTTATAAGATTCCCTGAGATAACATACATGAAGTATTTTAAACACCATAAACTCTTACATAAACGCAATAATACTGTGCAGTGCTGTAGAAGGTTAAGAATTCTTATGCTTGCCTGTAGAAAGAGAAGCTTGTCCCTTATTAGAAGGAAGAGGTTCATCATGGATACCACTTTTGCACCTAATTCCAAGGAGCATGCTAAACTGAGTTACTTAGGGCCAGATAGTAGGTGATATAAATATGCATAAAGGAGGGCATGTTAAGTCACCATACTTCAGAATGCTAAATTTAGAAATACTTTAGGCTATTTCCCATTTGGGCTTTCCTATTGCTTCTGCTGCTGTCCATAATGTTTGTGTAATGCTTTGTGCTTCTTGATTACAAAAAGTGACAGGAAGCATCTTCTGTACCAATAAAAATAGCACGGCACCAGTTCTAACATTTGTTGGGTCTGTTGTCTTGGTTTTGCCTCAACAGTAAATGAATACAACAGATTTTAATATCTGGCTTTACTTTTATTTTTATTTTTATTTCTCACTAATATAGTAGCTGCATATATTGTGTTCTGTGTTCTTTCTCCTTAGCACTAGGGAATACACAGAGCTAGGAACTAATTTATTTCAAAAACAATGCTTATTTTGTTTATTTCTTCTTTTAAAATGTTGCATTTATTCCAGCTTTCCCACAAAACTGGAATTCAAGGAGATTCACACTTTTTTAAGTACAAGGAAAACATAGTTGTAATATTAACACACGATTGAATTAAAAACTCATTAAAAAGAACAGCACTCCCCATCAAAAGTCCTTCCTCAGCAGACTGTTCAGTTTCAAAAACACAAACTGCCAACATTTCAATATATTCTCACATTCCCGCTACATATGAAAATAAGTACCTATTTTCTGATATCCTCTCCAACGTAATTTAGAACAATTAACATCTATTTGATTTAATTTCATTGACATTAAATTCCATCTCAGAACTAATTTATAAAATGTTTCCTGTATGCTTATATACATAGACTTTAATATTATTTTATCCCATATATGCTTCCTGACCTTGGTATCTATTTTTGGGATAGATACCAGCCAGGGGGCAGGGGCAGTCTTGTTGCTACTGTATTGTTACTTGTGCTGTCAAGTTGCCTCCGCCTTATAGCAATCCTTTGAATGAGCAATCTCCAAAATGCCCTGTCCTCAACTGCCCTGCTCAGCTATTGTAAAAGCAAGCCTGTGGCTTCCTTTAGGAAGTCAATTCATCTCATATTTTGTCTTCCTCTTTTCCTGCTGTCTTCCATCTTTTCCAGCATTATTGTCTTTCCCAAACAATCCTGTCTTCTCATGATATGCCTAAAGTAACACAGTTTCAACATTTTTGCCTCCAGAGATAGTTCAGGCTTGATTTGCTCTATGACCTACTTGCTCATATTTCTGGCAGTCCAGGATATCCGCCAAGCTCTCCTGCAGCACCATATTTCAAAGGAATCCATTTTTTTCCTATCAGCTTTGTTTACTGTCCGACTTTCACACCTTTACATAGTAATTGGGAATACAAGAACATAGATTATCCTTGCTTTGACCTCTAGTAAAACATCCTTCCACTTGAAGATCATTTCTAATTTCTTCATTTTTGCCCTTCTGAGTCTCAGTCTTCTGATTTCTTGGCTGCAGTCTCCGGCTGGATTGATTATTGAACCAAAGTATACAAAATATTTCACTATTTCAGTTTCTTCATTGTCAGCATTAAAGTTGTGTCGTTTGAATGTATGTTTCTGAAAGTAGGAGCCTGGGACAGAATAGGGATTCTCTTGATGTATCGCCCACCCCATGATGCAACAACCTTTCTTTCAGAGCCAACTGAGCTGGTATCAGGGGTGGTGTTGGAGAACCCTCGGCTTATCATGCTGGGGGACTTCAACATGCATGCCAAGTCAGCTCTATCAGGGGTGGCTCAAGATTTCATGACCTCCATGACAACCATGGGTCTGTTCCAACTGGTATCTCCCCCACCCATGCCTCAGGCCATACTTTAGACTTGGTCTTCTGTACCGGCGTAGATGCTGGTGACCTGGGTATGAACAGACCATTATCTGGTGTGATTTGAACTCACTAGAATGCAGAGCCTTTGCAGGGATGGGATCAGACTAAGGCAATCTGCCCCAGGTTGGCAGATCCAAATGGTTTCCTCGTTGCCCTTGGGGAGTTCCCTGTATCCTCGGCAGGTGATTCTGTTGAATCACTGGGAAAAGCTATTGACATGATTGCTCGTAAATGCCTCCTCCCACAAAGTAGAGCAAAACTGGCTACCTGGTTTACTATTGGGGACCTCCAAGTAAACCGAGACCTTGAAAAAACAGGGTCCAAATTCATCACACTCCATATGTAAGAGGATGGTAAAATTGTATATAGAGAAGGAGGAGCAGGAATAAGGCAATTTCTGTCTGTAGTGAGTTTACCCTAATATGTAATGCCAAAATAGGGCTTAAGTGAGAAGTTCATTCTGATGTTTTTATAGCCTAACACTAACCTCTCTAGGCTAGCAGCATCCTGAGATTCTGTAGTATTGGGTGGCATGAGACAGTCACATAGATAGGAAAGTCCATTGAGCCATACAGGTACACAGAACCTGCCTGAGAGACAGCAAAGCAACAGGACCAACCGGAGATAACGCCTGAGAAGGAGAGAATCATTCAGATCAGAAGTTCATGTACAGGTGACATTTTTAGAGACTAATCAACATTGTACCAAAAGTGTGCAGAGGCACACAGAAATTTTAGGCACATTTACTCCTCACCTGGGGAGATGTTAAAACTAAGCAGCATGAGGAGGAAGCTAAAGGAACTGGAAGAGAGGGGGGAAAGCTGGTTTTCAGTCCTTATCTGCTTGCTCACAGAAAAATGGACACTAGAGGCAACTGGTCAGTGTTCTCTTTCCTCCCTTCTTTTCTTTAAACTCAGCAAGCCCAAGGGGGAAAAGTGGGGAAGGAAGAAAGCTCTGTTGCATGGTTGCTCACACCTTATTTTGTACAGCTTCATTGTGTGTGCATCTTTGTGTGTGTGCAGGCAGGTGGGCATGTAAAGCTGTGTAAATAATACTAGAGCGCTAACAGGGTCATCAGGCTGTGTGCACATTTGGAAGAGGGAAGGGCAACAAAGTGTTATTTTAAAAACTGTCAATCAGCATTATATTAATGTAGTAATTAATGCAAGAAATCAAAACTTTTACTATTAGCATTAGTGTAAATTAATTAGATTTTTGTGCCCCTAATGCTGAACATGACAAACCAGGGTTTTTTGTACTAAGGTTCCACATCTTGGAACAGACGCATCCAATCGTCAGTTCAAAAGGATTAGCCATTACAACCATTTGAAGCTGTCAGGTACTGTTAGGGAACAAAGCCAGCACTTCCTGTGGAGAAGAAGGGAGAGGTGATGGCAGATGTTTATTCCTTGCTGAGAACCCCAGCCGAAGCCAAAAGAAAGGAGGGTACTTGCAAATGCTTTCCAATTATTTCTGTCGATATTGAACACTGTGGGGAGGTAGAAAATGTTGTAGAGTTGTGACTTCTGGCCAAAAACCTCCAGCTGCACAGCAGAAATGCAGGGACTTAAAGAGCAGAATTAGCTACAAGTCTCCCCAAAGTAGGCCTCCCTTTATTGTCTCAGTAACTAAATGAGACATTGGTAAGAGAAAGAATAAAAATGTTTCATTTTACTCACAGTTCTGAACACATCAAAACAACATACTGTACAAAAATGAATGCTTAGAGCTACAGGCCTCAATACGCTAATAGCCTGCTTCCAACAGACTCCTGCAGACTGCATTCACATTGTAACACTAACTGCATAACAACCAGCAGTCTAAAAAGAGAGGGCAAATGTCATTCATCATTCATGCTGCATCAGTGTAGCTCCACTCGATGATACTGGTCATACTTTTGAAGCTTTAAAATAGCCATTATCAATGGAGGCCATATGGTGCCTGGAGGGCCCTGGCAAATTTGAAGGGGCCACAAACTGGAAACAATTCTTCACACGCTGCTTTATAAGGTTCATTATGTGACATACAATCCTGATTCAGCCTGTTTTTCTTTCATAATGCGTTTATGGCCACAGCCAAAAAAAGGTAGAGAATGGCTGCTCTGAAACATGCATGTTTTTTTAAAACATCCTTTTTCAAAATTCATATAACAAAAATGCTGTTCTCCCAACCTACGGTGTTTGTTCATCACATATATTTCCATAGTAAATTTTCCTTTCTGATCTGAGGCAGCAGTGAATGAATCATTCCTAAAAACAAAATCCAAACATGATTTGTGGGTGGAAAGGAAAGCAGAAAGATTGAGGGTTTATCTTTCTGTATTTCATTTCAATTTAAAGGATTCAGGAATTCATCCTTCCTTTTTTTTAAAGTATATCTTTAAAGGATTGCAAATTGGAGATACTGAATTACCCTTGTTTAAACTACTTAGTGCTCAGATGGGACCTTTCCATGCACATTCCACACCTGTGACTTTGCGCGTGCGTGCATGCATACACACACAGGGAGAGAGAGAGAGAGCATAGGTGTGAAGCTCTTTATTACGTTTGCTGGGGACAGGCAAATGTTTTGCCCTTCCAGCCATTTATGTTCCATGCACAGGTGTCAGGGGAACAATATCACATGCACATTACCCTGCATGGTAGATCATCTCATGTATTGAGGTAAGTGGCTTAATTAACAGTAGAGCACTACTGGTGCTCTGTGGACAGGCTGCAGAAAGAAAGACTTCCATAGATAAATAAAAACTGGATGGAGAAGTAATTGTTTGGGCAGATTTCATCCTAGGAACAACAAGCTCAAGACCTTAAGTGGCTGTACCTATCACAGTAGAAAGTACTAACGAAGCCAGAGCAGTTTGTATTAATCTGGGTTGGAATACGGATTCGGACACATTGCAATGCTCAGTTGTATTACAAATTGAAATTACATCATTTCAAATTTGGTTTCGGATTTTGAGCTCAGCAAACATATTATTAGTGGTCCTATAGCAACTGTTATGGACCTGAAGGTCTTTTTAAGTAGGCTGTATAAGCTAAACTTACTTTATCATCTTAAGAATTTCAAATAATTCTTCCCTCAGAAACAACTGAATTGATCTTTCATGTGCACTTAAATTCTTCCCATTTTGAATCTGTATACTGAGATTTTTTAATAAAAAAAACACCTTTCATTACAGGAGCACATATTCATATTCTGAAACAAAGATGGAAAATGAAAACAGTATGATCTACCATTAACATTATGAATATAAGACAAGGATTCTTAGGCCATTATCAAATGCAAAATACTGTGTTGCATCTGCTGTAATTCCCAGCTATGTTTCCTTACTAACTAACCAGTGTCACCTCACAAGCCCCATTGGTGATTAGAGATTCTCATGACCATGTTGTTTCTGTTTGTTATCTATAGCCTGGGATTAATTTAGCCACCGATCATTGTAATTGTTTGGAACAATGCTTGCTGGGAGGGGAACTGAATATCAACAGGGGTCTTTAAAGTCATTGCCAGGTATGAAATACCACACTATCAACAACTTGTGACCAAGAGACAAGCAGCCTCTTTGTTTTGGGGCCACGTATAAGTGTATAAATATTTGCCACGTAGATCCACTCTTATGTTTGAGGGAGTGGACTTGTCCACGCAAGCTCACATTGAAATATAGCAGTTAGTCTTCAAGGTGCCACAGTGTTTTTGTCTTGTTAATTTTTTTGTTTTTGCCTATTGTGCTAGCACAGACTAACACAACTGCCTCTTCTAAAACTATAGTTGTGATCTATGTTAATCTTCACCACTTTTTTTTTCCATAGAGAGCTGCTGTGCCAAGTGAACAGCATTGGAACTTTTCTGAAGCAAGGCAACTGATGGTTTTAATCAGCCATGAGTCTTGAATTTGATGTATTTTGTACTCTCCCATAGGAAAGCTCCATAAAAGAGATATGCCAAGCAGGTTGGGGAGGGAGGTGTGGGTGTCACTGACAGCTTAATTCCCAACCCACAAATGACTTTACAAGGTCCTCCTCTTTTTAATTCCAATTGAATGAACATAAACAGAGATTATTAGAAGCTAATCTATTATTTCCATTGTTTGTTGAGATTGCCTGTAAAGGCGGAAGCACTCAGGACTTCCAAGAATGATTTGAAAAAACACCATTACTTGAGAGATCCTGGTGTTCCATGATTGACTGCTCAGTGGGTGGTTGACAGTAACTCTCTAGCAAGTCCTCACAGTCTGAATCAAATTCCCCCAGCAGCTTCTCCCTGGGTGCCAGTATAATACATTGTCCACCATTATACATTGCTGGCAAGAAGTAGTCTTCCCCGCTATCCCTTCAGCTGTGGAAAGAATACAAAAAAGTAAACGGGCATGATATCTATTCTCTCCCCACCCTCCCCTGAATATGGGCCTCTTTCCCCATATTATACCCCACTGTCCTGAGTCCCCGTACCTTCCCAGCTTTACTCAGTAATACCCTAGGTACAAATTAAACCACCACTAAAGCACTAAATCAGTGATTCCCAACCTCGGTTCCCCAGATGTTCTTGGACTAAAACTCCCAGAGCCTTCACAACTGTCTGGGCTGGCCAGGATTTCTGGGAGTAGTAGTCCAGGAATATCTGGGGAACCAAGGTTGGGAACCACTGCACTAGATGTTCCCAACTAGGAAAGTTAAATAATTAGGTCCAAAGGAAGAGGTGTCAGTTAAAGACCTCATCTTCTCTGATTGCCTGGCCATTGTGCTTACTATTCTCTCCTGCTGATAAGAACTAGGTGAGCTGGCAGAAACACAGTCCAATCACTATCCTGTAAGTCTGTTAGAAGTCAGTTGTTAACAAGCTCCTAGTCACATTTATTAGTGCAAGATAGTGCTGTAAGAACTACTGTGAGAGTGGGTGTGTGCACTTGTGCTAGTACATGCACACCACATGCACATGTGCTCACATGCTGCTGAGCAAGATGATGGACTTCTGTGTGTGCTCTTCGATCGGCTACACAGATCTTTTGTTGAAAGGGCTATAGTAAACCATGTTTATATTTGTTTATAATGTTCTGTTTCTGATGTTCTTGCTCTGCTACATCATCTGGTCTCTTCAATCAACTTCTTCTGTTTCTTGATAGAGAAATATCAAGAACTTACCAATACCAACATACTCTACTTCACTACATACCTATTATTCGTGGGAAGAATCTTTAGAATCTTTAGGAACTAAGGAGAACAAATGCTCCATCTGGTTAAGCTCTCACTAACTTGAAGATCCTCATTAAACCATGGGGAAGTCTATGTCTTAGTACCAGGGAGGGAGGCTGTACAATCTATTATAACTAGCACCTATGTTGGATAATTACCCAGAACCGGTTTAGTGTTTTAGCCAATGGCTAAAGGCTAAATGGAAACAAACTGGATCCATCAGCCTTTGAGGCAGAGCCATCCTACTAGCTCTACTATTTATGCAGAGATGAGTTGGAGATACTAATTCAGCATGTTAATCCATCCACAACACTGGGAAGAATCCCTCTGTAAGACACATACATACCATCCTGAGCAGATCTGAAACAAAAGACTAAAGCAAGAATTAGAAACATGAATAGGACCACATGCACACTTTAATGAGGTTGTCACAGCCATCACAGAGTCATCCCTGTTAATGTCGTCTCAGCATGGAGCTTAAAATTTCCCTAGACAAGAACCTTAGACCTGACCCCACTTCTGCATGTCTGTTATTCATTCTTCCTGAGCATTTTGAAGATTTTACTTTTCTTTTTGGCTTTGTTGGTTTCTTTGTTGGTTTCTCAGACTTCTACATTGCATCCTTATTCATTGCATCCTTATTCATGGCTTATTGGTCAATGGTAGAACATAAGCGTAAGGTCTCATTCCTACTCCTTGAAACCTCCCCAGTCAGGCCAAGAAACATCTCTGCCTGAAACTGTGTAGAATCTCTTAACAGAGCAGGCAAGGACCAAGGACCAATCAACCCTCAAGGACCAGTGAACTAACTTGGTTGCTTCAAATATTCTTAAGGTTAAAAAGATTAATTAGGTAAAGGTAAAGGTTCCCCTTGACAATTTGTCCAGTCGTGTTCGACTCTAGGGGGCGGTGCTCATCTCCGTTTCCAACCCATAGAGCTAGCGTTTGTCCGAAGACAATCTTCCGTGGTCATGTGGCCAGCGCGACTAGACACGGAACGCCGTTACCTTCCCACCGTGGTGGTACCTATTTATCTACTCGCATTTTTGCATTTTGCATGCTTTTGAACCGCTAGGTTGGCGGGAGCTGGGACAAGCGACGGGGGCTCACTCCATCGTGTGGATTCGATCTTACGACTGCAGGTCTTCTGACCTTGCAGCACAGAGGCTTCTGCGGTTTAACCCGCAGCGCCACCACGTCCCCTAAAAAGAATAATTATATGGCATTAACTGACGGCTTCCTTGTGTTTGGAGAAAGGTTATTTTGGAATAATGCACTGTTGAAACAAATAAGATAGATAAATTAAAAAAGTAGATCAGGATTTAAGGTATACTAGGAAAGCTACAAATACTTGGGTATTGCCAATATTTATTTATTTATTTATTTATTTATTTTATAGACCACCTTTCTCCCAGTAAGGGGGTCCAGGTTGTTCATGTTTTTGCATTACCATATTAATTAATTTTGAAAAGACTCCTTTAGTTAATGATATTTGAAAAATCTCATAATAATCCATGGTACAGACGTTCATTTATTCCTACACTTACCAGTCTTGTTTATATGGTGGAGATGCACAGGCTGTTTGTGAACTATCTTGCAGATAGTGTGTGACATGAAGGTTCCCTTTATATACTTCTAAGGTTTAAAAAACCCAGTTACAACACAAGGGGGAAGATAATTCCCTCCCAGGACTGATTATTCATCTGCTTGTAAGCAGTTGTCAGAGGACTTTGGGACTTGCTAAAAATAATAAGTGAGCCCATGGCACAGTGGTTAAACTGCAGTACTGCAGCCAGGCCTCTGCTCACAACCTGATCTCACCTTTCCACAATTGAGGCAATAGGATGGCTTTTACTAGAGGCTCTGCCTTGAATATATCTGCCTTTACAAGTTGGGCTGGAGATCTATTGCTTGTTATTATATATTGCTGTCTGTACAAGACATTGAGAGCAAAAGATCTGGGCCATATCTTCAAGAGTTATGGAGAAGGGGCTGCTAATAAAACTGTGATGGTATTATTGTATGGAGAAGAAAAAGCTGAAGGCTGCAGAATTCTTGTTTGCACAATGGTGTTAAAAAAGGGGGGAGAAAGAGAATGAAGCTGCTGTCAGAGTGACTCTGATTTTTAAAGGATGATTTTATATAGGCCGTGGCATTTGTTCTAGGCTGACCTTTGTTCTCCCTGACCGCATTGTCCGAGGGGGCGGGGTTTTGGCTTTAAATGTGGGCTGGCAGAAGCAATCTGGTAAATAGGAAAGCCAAATAGCATTGCATACACCTGGGGGGCGGGGAAATTTTAGGGGTAGGATCAGACTCCCTCCCTTTTTTAAATTCACTGACCAATCAGTCGAGATGGAGACTGCAGGATCTGTTGCACTTGTAACACCTGTGGCATGTTTGTTTTCTTGCCAATGAGGTGCCTGGGTAGAAATGCTCTAAGTGTCAGCTGGTGGTCCTCTTGGAAGACAAGGTCCGGCAGCTGGAGGCCTGTGTTCTAATCTCTGCACTCTTAGGGAGCAGGCTGGGTAGGTGGGGCTCGTCAGCCTTGGAAGGCAGCCCATCTAGGAGAAGGAAAACTCCAATTTCAAACCTCCACTGCCTTGCGGCTATATCCACTGATGGAAAAGGCTTCAGGAGTAAACCTCGAGGCAAAATCCGGAGCCGGAGTCCTGGAGGCAGTTCATGTCGTTCTGGCAACTCCTGTGACGTCGCTGGAATCAGTTGTATTGGCTCTTGCCTTTCCATTGGACTATTTCAGCGATGTGGAGAGAGGGGATTTGCTGCTTGGGTAACAGCCTATCCTCCATATTATTTTACCCAGGCTTCATGCTCTGGAGAGGACACTCCAGCTTCACATACAGCGTCGAAACAACACGGGAAGTAGCAGTTACCGGTTATAAGTCTTTGCTTGATTGGCGTAGAGCATGACGCCAGGGGCTACTTCCGACGGTGGGAGAGGTCGTTGCACCTCACTAGGTAGCTACCGCCCGCCTTAAGCTGGGCAGCCCCCAGCCAGTAAGGTGCTACCTCACCACGGTCTGTTAACCTCACGGGGTGCGTGGGGTTTAGGGTGAAAGCCGACAAGCAGATCGATAACCCTGCACCATGCAACAATCATAAGAAAACTTCTGCCCTAAAATTGGACACCTGCAATGTTCGGACAATGACCCCTGGCTTTTCTGACAACCTGCAGGAAATAGACGACGTGCGCAAGACAGCTGTCATCGACATGGAACTGAGTAGACTGCAGATGGACATTGTTGCCCTGCAAGAGACGAGATTGCCAGACATGGGATCTGTCAAAGAAAAAAACTTCTCATTCTTCTGGCAGGGAAAACCATTGAATGAGACCAGGGAACATGGTGTTGGCTTTGCGGTCAGAAATACTCTGCTGAGATCCATTGTTCCACCTATTGTGGGGAGTGAAAGAATCCCGTCTCTGCAGCTCCACTCATCAGCGGGACCGGTCACCCCCATTAGTGCATATGCACCAACACTGTCGTCCACAACAGAAGTCAAAGACAAATTCTACGACAATCTGGCAGCTACTATCAAAAAAATCCCCAAGAGAGAACCACTGTTAATTCTCGGAGACTTTAACACTAGAATTGGTGCTGATCACAATTCTTGGCCCACTTGTCTAGGCCGTTTTGGCATTGGGAAGATGAAGGAAAATGGCCAATGCTTGCTGGAGTTTTGCTGTTATTATGGTCTTTGTGTCAGCAATACGTTCTTTAATACGAAGCTTCAACACAGAGTTTCCTGGAGATATCCAAGATCCAAGCATTGGCATCAGCTCGATTTGATCCTCACTAGATGTTCTAGCCTTCCTAGTATTACGATCACACACAGTTACCAGAGTGCTGATTGCGATACTGATCACTCCCTGGTGTGTAGTAGAGTAAAACTGCGAACAAAGAGATTGTATCACACGAAAAAGGAAGGAAGACCACGTATTGACATCAGCAAGACTCGCGATCAAAGAACAGTGGAGGAATTTGCCCAAGCGCTTGAGGAAACCCTTCCAGGCCCGGCTGATGCAAATGCACCTGAATGATGGGAACATTTCAGGCACGCTGTTTATAACACCGCCTTGTCCACATTTGGCAAGAAGACCAAAAAGCCGGCCGACTGGTTCGAAGCCCATTCGGAGGAGTTGATGCCAGCCATCGAGGATAAGACGAGAGCTCTAGCAGCATACAAAGCCTGTCCTAGTGAGTACAACTTGCAGGCTCTTCGACTTGCTCGTAGCAAAGTCCAACAGGCTGCCAGGAGATGTTCCAATGATTATTGGCTTCAGCTCTGCTCTCAGATACAGATAGCAGCGGACACAGGTAACATCAAGGGAATGTATGACGGTATCAAGCAGGCTTTAGGTCCAATACAGAAGAAATCTGCTCCCTTGAAGTCTGCTACAGGCATGATCATCCAGGACCGAGCACAGCAGATGGAACGCTGGGTGCAGCACTACTCTGAGCTATATTCCAGAGAGAATGTAGTAACCAAAGAGGCACTAAATAACATCGAGTGCCTGCCTGTCTTTGAAGAGTTGGACAGCGAACCAACTTTAGCAGAAATAAAAGCGGCCTTGGATTCCCTCGCCTCCGGCAAGGCACCTGGGAAGGATAACATCCCTGCTGAAGTGCTGTAAAGAGATAATCACCACCGAGCTTTATGAAATCTTTTGTCTTTGCTGGAGGGAAGGTGCAATACCACAGGACATGAAGGATGCAAACATCGTCACATTGTATAAGAACAAAGGAGACAGGGGCGACTGCAATAACTACCATGGCATCTCTCTTTTCAGCATTGTAGGGAAGCTGCTTGCCCGTGTTGTGCTGAAGAGACTCCAGGTGCTTGCAGACAGAGTCTATCCAGAATCACAGTGTGGATTTCGAGCTAATAGGTCCACCACTGACTTGGTATTCTCCCTCCGACAGTTGCAGGAGAAATGTAGGGAACAACAACAGCCACTCTTTGTGACCTTCATAGATCTCACAAAGGCCTTTGATTTGGTTAGCAGGGACGGCCTTTTTAAAATCCTTCCCTAGATTGGATGTCCACCTTGACTCCTTAACATCATCAGGTCCTTTCATGAGGAAATGAAGGGCACTGTAGTTTTTGATGGCTCAACATCAGATCCCTTTGACATCCGAAGTGGAGTGAAACAGGGCTGTGTCCTCGCGCCGACCTTGTTTGGGATCTTTTTTGCTGTCATGCTGAAGCACGCCTTTGGAACTGCAGCAGAAGGTGTCTATCTCCGGACTAGATCAGATGGAAAGCTCTTTAATCTCTCTAGATTGGGAGCGAAGACCAAAGTCCAACTGAAATGCATGCGGGACTTCCGCTTTGCCGATGATGCAGCTGTTGTTGCCCACTCTGCTGAAGACCTCCAACAACTCATGAATCATTTTAGCAAGGCCTGCCAAGATTTTGGATTAACAATCAGCCTGAAGAAAACACAAGTCATGGGCCAGGGCATGGACTCACCTCCCTCTATTACCATCTCCACACAAGAATTGGAGGTTGTTCATGTCTTTGTGTACCTTGGCTCAACGATCTCTGACACTCTCTCCCTAGATGTCGAGCTGGATAAACGCATTGGCAAGGCAGCTACCACATTCTCTAGACTCACAAAGAGAGTATGGCTTAATAAGAAGCTGACGGCATATACCAAGATCCAGGTGTATAGAGCCTGTGTCCTGAGCACACTCCTGTACTGCAGTGAGTCCTGGACCCTTCGTGCACGGCAGGAGAGGAAGCTGAACACGTTCCATATACGTTGTCTCCGACGCATCTTTAGTATCACCTGGCAGGACAAAGTTCCAAATAGAGTAGTCCTACAATGAGCTGGAATTTTTAGCATGTATACATTACTGAAACAGCGACGTCTACGTTGGCTTGGACATGTCGTGAGAATGGCTGATGGTCGGATTCCAAAAGATCTCCTGTATGGAGAATTAGTGCAGGGAAATTGCCCCAGAGGGAGACCACAGCTGCGATACAAGGATATCTGCAAGCAGGATCTGAAGGCCTTAGGAATGGACCTCAACAGATGGGAAACCTTGACATCTGAGCGTTCAGCCTGGAGGCAGGCGGTGCATCATGGCCTCTCCCATTTTGAAGAGACACTTGTCCAGCAGGCCTAGGCAAAGAGGCAGTCCCGAAAGCAGCAAAATCAGGGAGCTGGACAGGGGACAGATTGTATTTGTCTTCAGTGTGGAAAGGATAGTCACTCTCGAATTGGCCTTCTCAGCCACACTAGACGCTGTTCCAAGTCCTCCATACAGAGCACGTTACCATAGTCTCTCGAGACTGAAGGATGCCTAATCTAAGGCATTTGTACAGTGTTATTTTGCATAGTATTAGTCCTACAACTTCCTTTGGATTTTGTGTTGTGAAATGGGCCCATGGCTATATACAGCAAACTAACTGTAACTCTTTTGTAGTAATTTAGGCCCAGTTGACCTGAATCTTCCTTTGTAAGAGCACAGGAGAATTGCATAGACTGGACCAGTACATATCACAGTGTCTGCAAGTCCTTATGTTATAGTTACCTTATAGTGGTGATGAGAGCTACACTAATCTGTCTACCTCAGCACTAGGCAAACATGATCAGCAGCTGGCTATCAGTATGACTGTGAGTCCTGTAAGACTTGTAAGTTACCTATAATTCAATATGCCTACATTTCCAGGTTTAGAAAGGGGGGGGGGAGCACTGCTTTTCAGTACTTAATGGGCATGAAAGTGGATTCCATCCAGCTGCTGTTAGTTCAAATAGCCAGCTGTTCTGCTAATGCTGAAGGGCATAACATTTTCCATCTGTAGCACACTCCACCATTATGAATTTTGCAAATAACCTCTTTTAATCATGTTTAGGAGCAATTAACATTTCATTGCAGGCTTAAATTTCAGAGATAGAACAAGACATGGACTGCAATGCCATAAAACCAGATTTTACTGAATGAATACCAATGTATTTTCTACAGAGTTTTCTGCACAAATATATCTATCTTTCAGATTGTGAGGCTTTCCCATATTTACGGGGAACAAATCTGTTCAAAATGGGTTGTAACAAGCATATAAACAAATGGCTAATGTTAAGTCTCTTGTGCAGATAACATATATGATACTTCAGGCAAGCAAGAGGCGCTTATTAGACTTTCATGTATTCCTCTGGTTATATATTTAAAATGTTTTGAATTTGTTATGGATGTTTATGGCAAGACCTATAAGCACAAAAACTGTCATGTTAGAATTAATTGGCAAGACCAGGAACAGTATACGAAATTAGTTCATGATATAGGGTGGGGGAGAATGTATAAGAAATCTTAAAATTAAGACATTCTTCTTTTGAAAACTTCAGTTGAATTTGAATTGCTGTTTGTTTTTTATTTCTGTTGATATCCTAGGGGCAGTCATCATATCAGGAAAACCAACTTTTCCCGTTTGGGAGACAGGACGCAGCTGCTCACAAGAGTTGAAAAGGCCTACATTTTTCAGAGCCTATTACCAATGAAAACAAAATTGCCATCATCTTCATTTTGAGAAACATCTGTTTCTGTTACCCTCTCCCTTCCCAGTGTAATGATAGAGTTTTATTTCATTGGCACTTTCGTGGGTGTGATTGTTATTGCACCTGGAGGTCTTGAAAGCTCTGTTGAATAAAGTTGCTTTGGCCCTTTCCTTATTCCTGTAGCCCTGTTTTTGAACCACAGCACTTTGCATTCAATATCTGCCTGTCCCATATAAAGTTAAAGCTCATGTGAAATGTCAAACATCCATTGTGGCATACATAGATTCTAAAGTTCTCACAACTATACCAGATGACTACCAGATCAACAGGTAAATTGGTCCATAGCTAGTATTGGAGTCTGCCAGTTACCACCCAAGATAAAGATTTTGGTGATGGAGGGATCATGTGCTCTCTGTGCACTTTATGTTGTCTGAAGAGATGTAGTCAGATCCTTAATTTCCATTTTAGTCAAAAGTGACCACTTGGAGAAGTCATTAAGTAGACTTAAATTCTCGTATAGCTAACATCTCATGCTTGCTTCAGAACTTTGCCACAATGAGAAACCTGTGTCTTGGGTGAGACTGAAAATCCCACATCAGAGCTGTCTGTCATTGGCTCTCACATGCAACCAGCATTATGCTGCAGAATGTCTACTTAAATTGCTCAGTGAGAGCTAGACCCAGGCTTTCTGAATTATTAACAAGAAAGACTTTCCCACCTTGTCTGAGCATGCATTTGTACTCCCCATGATACTGACCCAGAGTAGATGTTCCCACATTTGTTCCAAAGTACTTTATCCTTCTGATTACATTAATGAACTCATTTCTCTCTTCCTCTTACATTCTCTATTACGCAGACCATATACAGCGAAATATTTTTATTTCTTATAGCCATTGACACTAAACGAGGCAGAGGGAGGGAATCTCCAGTCCATGGGAGTTCCTCAACCAACCCACAAGCTTTTTAGGCACACCTTTTCTTTTCAGTGTTATGCTGGAAAATCTTTCTTTCATCACAATCACTAATCAGAGATCTAAAAGGTAGGGTTTCTCTTCTCCAGCACAGTACAGGGAAACCCTGCTCATATTTTGCATCCATGACTGGAGATAAGATGGAATTAAAAGACATTTACACTTTCAATATCCTGCTGTTTAAATTTTACAGGTGTTTAAAAGAAAGGTGTCATTAGAAAGAAACCAACTGGCCCTTGAATGCAACAGAATACAGCACTTCTCCTTACCTATTAACAACCAAGAGACTAGCTGTATTAGTTCTGCTCGGCAAAACTAGCCATGAGTCATCTTAAAGAATAAGATGTTTGATTTGGCATAAATTTTCCTGGACTGTAGCTTACTTCTTAAAATACATAGCATATAGCCTTAGTAGACAGAATTGTTATTAATAACATCATCTTGAGATACTCTGAGAAGACTCCTACTGCCCATGTCTGATCCATGCATCTCTCTACCTGTCTCTAATGCTCGTCATCACAGATTAACAACAGGAGGTGGGCTCACGTGGCTTCTTTCACTTTACCCCCTTCCCAAGTACACTTGGAGCATCATGGAAAGTGTAGAGAATGGAATTATTATTACTTAGTTGAAACTAGAGGCCATGTGTTACACATTTATTTCTTCAACTTTAAATCCTTGTTTAGATAGTGAAAAGGATTGTTGAACAGCCAGCTTTCTTGTAAGAAGAATATGAAAGTATAATAAGACCAAACTCACCTATCTTTATTTGCCCAACTTGGAATATTCTAAGATAGTATTTTGATTTTTAGGAATGAGCAACTTCTCTGAAGAGTGAATAGTCCGTCACATTGGCCAAGGAGATATATCTGTTACCAAACTGGTTGTTTTTTTCACAGGATTCTGCCACAACATGTTGTTTTTGGCCTAACTAGGAAAGCGTTCTGTGCGATGTTGATCTTTTGTCTATGGTCTCCTTCTGTCCCTTTGTTATTCATAGGGTGTGCATACATTTTCCAGTTTCTTTATCATTTCTCATTTTGTGTTTATAGGTTTTAGACCAAAATACTACAGTTACTAAAAACGTTATTATGGTAGACTAGAGAGGAAGGGCAAGTGAGGATTTAAGTTTTCTGAAGCCCTCTGTTGTCTACATGCTTTTTATTGTAATTTATAGCTCTTTATTTCTGCTTTTTAAAAATGTTTTTTCACTTGTTTGTTTAAAGCAGGAATGAGCAAGTCCCAGAGGTTCCAGGGCTGCACGAACCCACAATGGGACTTTAGAGGGCAGCAATCAGTCCTGTACTTTGCCTACTTTCACAATATTTTTCATTTTAAAAGCATTTTTTTTAAAGCTGAAAAGGAGCCTGGAAACCTTCAATGGTTAATTTTTTAAAAAATTGCACACATTGTAGAGAGGTGTGAATGGACACAGGTAGTTGCCTCCCACACACCCCTAGATGGTAGAAGAGGACATTTGAGAAGTTTTTAGCAATGAGAATTAAAAACTGGCATTGGAGGGCATGGGGGAAGGGAATGTACATGCATGCACTCTCTGGGCCACGCTTTACCCGTCTCTGGTTTCACAAATTTTTATGTTATGCATAGTATAATATAGAATGCTTTCTCCAAAGATTACTTCCAGGGAAACATGGAAAGATCTCATAAGTAAGCAGAGAACTATTTTTCATGAAATGCAAAGTACATTTTAATTTTGTTTGGTCAGCATGAAAATTCATAATTTGAGAACTAAAGGCACTGCAAAACTCAGATCGGTTGGAATGCATTCATTTATTCAGATCACTATGTATGGATGATCAGATATGCCTATCAGTACATGATAGGAATCTAAGGAATTGGTTTATACTATTGATCCTTCTAGTTCAATATTGGTTATGCTGACTGTCAGCATACTTTTGGATTTGTGCCACTTTCTTTTTTACATTGAAAAGTATTCAACTGTGTGTTTGAGAGATGGTAATTCTAAGAAAGTATAAATATAGATCTAACAGATTTTTAGTTTTAGTGTCCTCTTTAAACTAGTTATTTTTAAAACAGACGCAAGAATTGAAATTTTCAGATAATTTAAAATATTTTTATATCCAATTTTATTTTATTTTTTTCCCTTCTGGTGCATTTGAAATATCCAGCCTACAACTATCTGATGTGACCCTCTCTTCGGTGTACTACACTAGGTATTTTAAAAGGCCAAATTGTGATGAGTGTTTATCTCCATGCAACATGGCCTACCTGTATGTATACAACTGTTTACACAAACAGACAAGTTTCTGGAGCCGAACATCTGAAATATGTGCTATAAAGTATCAACAACAACTTCCTCTAATTCCTCTTCTTCTTCTTCTTCTTCTTTTCAAACTCTGCCTCTCTAATACACAGTAGTGCTCAAAACAGTCTTCATAAAAGAACAAAAACAAGTGAAACCAAATTTAGTTATGAAATTATAAAAATTATAAAATCAAGTAAAACCAGCCCCACTGTAAAATCCATTAATATAAACTAAATCTATTAAACCTATTAAAACAAGAATTTAAGACAATATAAGGCAGGTTAAACATTATAAGCAAATCTAAAAAGATACTTTTTTATACCCTTCTTAAATTTAGTTATACTGTAAACTGATTGCAACTCTGAAAGGAGCCCCACGTAGAGAGCACTGCAGTCTTGTCCAGATTCAACCTCAGTCCATTTGCCCTCATCCACTCCAGAACAGTCCCCAAGCAGCGTTCAAGGGTCGGAACAGCATCCACTGCAGTTGGAGAAAAGGAGAGGTAGAGCTGGGTGTCATCAGCGTATTGATGACACCTGGCCCCACAACTCCGGATGACCTCACCGGAGGTCTCATATAGATATTAAATAGCAACCTTTTGCTACAGCAAGTTGAATTCCAGTTCCTGAATCTGACTTTCTACCAACCAGCAGTGCCTTCATATAGTCCTGATCTTATCTTAGTGTCTGATCAGCTTTTTATAGTTTCTGGCAAATTGTAACTATATAAGATACCAAGCTATTGATAGGACTGAATTGTGTTTTTGAGACAAAAAAACCATTTCCCCTCTTCAATGTTTTGTTCAGCATATATTTATTTTGGTTGTTGTACGTTTTTCGGGCTGTTCAGCACAAATGGTGTTCATTAGAAAAAGTGGACCTTTCAGAGATAGGATGGTGCTAGGGAGAGGCCATTCCTAACATGATTCTGGAATCGAAAGCATCATTTTATGTCGCTTGCCTTAATATAGAACAGACTTCTGCCGACCTGCAGAGATCCTTGTATGAAACTAGAGGCAGCACTCTGAGCTCAGCTCGGCGGCTGCTTTGATATATGAATTGCAGCAGGAATGCAGTCACATGGCCTTGACAGTGAGATGTGCAGTAGCATAGAGAAGAGCCATTGATTTCTTTTTCCAGTGGATGAGCTTGTGCCAGGAGCAGAAGCTTCTTTGTGTGGAAGAAGAAACATAGTTTAATCAAGAAATAATGGCCAGAAACCTATTGTGAAGTCACATGCATGTACAGGAAGTTATGCAAGTAGTTTTCCCAGTCCTCTGGACATCTCTTACATGACCAGGCACAGAACCAAGTGCTTGGTCTGGTGTGTCCAAGAATACAGAGACAGAATAAATGAATGCACACGCCAGGTATGCAATTTGGGGCTTCCACTGTGCTGACCCAGTAGGATCCTGGCCACTATGAAACATACTACAACAGTATAAGAGATGACAACACAAACACAGTGTGTTGTGTTTGTTGTGCAGTGTTTTCTAACACTGCTATTGTGTACCGCCTTGAATTAGAATGACATAATCTTCCGTGTAATTCCAAATGAAAACTCTTATTCCAGAAGGTAGCATATGTACCATTGACATAACATCAGAATACTATAGAGATGCAGTGATTTTGAAGATTTTTAAATGAATAAAAAATCTGGCCTGTAATCATAGAACACATAAGGATACACACACTTGATTTATGTTCAGCTTTACATTAAATCTAAAGTGAAAATAATATTAACAAAACAGCTTCTTTATCTTTCCCTCCTGAGGGTTTTTTTGTTTGTTTGCAACATTATGCAGTGTTGCAACTTTACCATTACCCCACTGCAAAATTCCAAAAAAAGCCCCGGGGGGGGGGGGGGGAGAGAAAAACAAAATGGTCAACTACTGAATACTGATATTGAGGAGAGGCAGGAGACTACCATCAACAAAAATTATAGTACAGTTTTCTATGCCAAAATATAGAAAAACTTTGCTTGGGTCCATATACAAACCTGAAAATCATTTCAGAAATGTAGAACTGTGTATACTATGTATATACTTACAATGACAATAAATTTATTTGATTTGAAAAATTCAACACGGAGCTCATTTGGCAGGTTTCATTATCATCCCTATACCCAGTCAACTGAAGTTGAAACTCTTATACCAAGTAATAGTCTTTTCTATATCCCTCATCGTCTATTTCTCCATTTTATTTTAGTTAAACTGAGTTGTAGGGAAAGGTTAAGCAAATTATCAAAGTGCTATTTTGGCAAATATGTAATATTTCTCTCTGACTGATTGCAGTCAGTTGCCTGAGTTGATTACTCAGTATTTATTTATTTCTTAAGTGTGTATTCTTCTCTTTCATCTGATGGATGTGTGTTCCTGTAGATACAGATATTCAAGCAGTTGGTAATGTTTTGAAGTTAAAGCTAGGAACAATCCCTTCTGGTAATAAAACCAAGGGATTTAGGTATGACTAATTTAATACACAGGCCATTTGTCAAGTAGGAAAGCTAATGTGATAGCTGGTGAGTTATTGGTAGCATGTGTTGCTGGCTGATAACTGTCCCATTCTTCTTTGCAATTTATTACATACTATGTTTGTGTAAAACAATTGGGAGAAAAAGGGAATCACAAAACTGGTGGGAAAACTCTCCATATATATCAATGATCTCAGCAATCCAGTGAGTTGAAAAGGCACTAGACTTGCAGGGTTTTGTCCAGGGATTATATGCAGTAATTTTTTCAACAGGTCACAAATCTGCACAATGATATGTGATTGTAATTCATATGCATACTATGCTTACCTGTGCATTCTCATGTGCTTTCTTGTTTAGAATCACATTGCATTTAGTAGCCTATACTATACGTTCCTAACCTGTGGTCCACAGACCTCCCAGGGGGCCACAATGTCCTCACAGGGGGATCGCGAAGGCTTGAAGAAATATTATGATCTTTTGTCGTTAAAACAGAAAGAAAGAAAGAAAGAAAGAAAGAAAGAAAGAAAGAAAGAAAGAAAGAAAGAAAGAAAGAAAGAAAGAAAGAAAAGGAAACATAGAACAAAACCTTAATTTCCCTTGCTTGTTTATGTGAAACTTAGGTTTTCTAACCTACAGCCTCCACTAAAAACAAACAAAAGTAAAAATCTGATATGCAAATAACTGTTTGATATTTCTGCACACAGTGAAAACATGCAAGTGAATGACACTGAATGGCTGAAAGACAGCACATGACTTTTTTGCTACTGCGCAGTCAAAAGCCATGGGAAGAGAAAGTCAGAGTCAGTCAGTGTGAGTGAATGTTTGGACAGACATTTGTTTGTTGGGTAAATTGACTTTTTGATATTATCACATTGTATTTCAAAAACAGTACATTTTGGCTGAGCCTCAAAATGGTTCTCTGGTTGAATTTGAAATGTAAAAGTACTGATGCTGTTGATGAGGGTGCATCCTGTTCAAAGCAAAATGAAGGTTCTTCCAGTCATCTTAAAAAGTGTTGCCATTATCGCAAGGAATGGCTTCATGTAGTCTGGTTCCGAAGACAGTGTGTGTTGTGTTACAAGATATTGTCCAACAAGAAGGATGTTGACAACCTGGAACGTGTCCAGAAGAGGGTGACCAAAATGGTCAAAGGTCTGGAAGCCATGTCCTATGAGGAGCGGCTTAGGGAGCTGGGAATGTTTAGCCTTACAAAAAGAAGGTTAAGAGGGGACATGATAGCCATGTTTAAATATTTGAAGGGATGTCATGTCGAGGAAGGGACAGGTTTGTTTTCCACGGCTCCAGACACTAGGACAAGGAGCAATGGTTTCAAACTACAGGAAAAGAGATTCCACCTGAATCTCAGGAAGAACTTCCTGACAGTCAGAACTGGTCTGCAGTGGAATATGCTGCCTCGGAGTGTGGTGGAGTCTCCTTCTTTGGAGGTTTTTAAGCAGAGGCTGGATGGCCATCTGTCGGGAGTGCTTTGATGGAGTTCTTGCATGGCAGAGGGTTGGACTCGATGGCCCCTGTGGTCTCTTCCAACTCTGTGATTCAATGATTCTAAGACGATGAAACCATCAAAATTTCAAAGAAATCTTGATACTAAACATAAAGAAAATGCCGCAAAAAGCATCAATTTTTTTCAAATGTAAGGAGCTTCAGGAAAGTAAGAAAATGGTAAAAATAAATAAATAAATAAAAGGACTGCAACCAGTTGTAACAATGAAAATGCAGTAGGGCCTCATTTGAAGTTTCTCAACTAATAGCAAAAACCGGAAAACTGCATGCAATAGCTGAAGAGCTTATATTACCTGCTGCAAAAAATCATGGTCTCTGCATTGATCAATGAGAAAGCTGCCAAGGACCTTTTCTTAATACCTTTGTCAAATTACACAGTTAGGAAGTAAATCGACGGTTTGTCAGCCAATACCAAGGAACAATTATTAGAAGAAATTAGCATGTCCCCCTACTTTGCAATGCAATTGGATGAAAGCACAGAGATAACAAAGAAATTGACCTTACTGTGCTACATTAGATATGAGCATGAGAGAAATGTTTTTGAAGACATACTGTTCATCTCCTTGTTGGTACATACTATAGCTGAAGAAGTAGTTTACATCTTAAATGAGTTTATAACATCTCATTACATGGATTGGTTGAAATGTGTTGGAATTAGCACCGATGGGGCACAAGCAAAGTCTGGAAAGCTTACTGGACTTGTAGCACAGATTAAGGAAATCATACCATCGGAGACTTGGTACCATTGCTTGCATACATAGGGAAGCTCTTGCTGCTAAGAAGATACCCTGTTTCCCCCGAAAATAAGACCTAACCTGAAAATAAGCCCTAGTATGATTTTTCAGGATGCTCGTAATATAAGCCCTATCCCAAAAATAAGACCCAGTTAAGTAAAACCCCGCCCTCCACCATTGTGCAGCAACCAGAAGATGACATGACTGTATTTGAATAAATGTAGATTGTTGTACATGAAAAAAAATAAAACATCCCCTGAAAATTAGCCGTAATGCGTTTTTTGGAGCAAAGATTAATATAAGATCCTGTCTTATTTTCGGGGAAACACGGTACCAGAAAAACTAAAACAGACTTTAACTGAATCAGTCAAAATAGTCAATTTTATAAAAAGCAAGTAACTGAATTCAAGACTTTTTGAACAGCTTTGCAAAGATATGGACAGTGAACACCACTTTGCTACACTGTGAAGTTTGTTGGCTATCACGAGGTAAAGTTTTGTCTCATTCTTGGGAATTGAGAGACAAGATAAGATTCCTCATGGAGAAGCAATTTCACCTTGGCGATCATTTGACAGATTTTTTCCTGGTTAGTCAAATTAGCATATCTGTCAGATATCTTCACCAATTTAAATATGTTCAACTTAAATCTTCAAGGAGAAAAGGTTACAATTTTTCATGTTGAAGACAATGATCAAAAAGTTGGAATTATGGCATCATCGCCAATCAAACCAAAACGATGAGACATTTCCAAATCTCACAAATGTTCTTGGTTCCACTGACAAAGACTTGTCTGAGGAAAACACATCACATCGCAAGATTTTCAGCATAGTTTCCATGAATATTTTCCTGTTCCTGATGCAAGCAAAAACTGGATTAGAGATCCATTTTCAGTCAATGTGTATGAACTATAGGGCTCACAGCAGCAGAGGAAGAGAAGCTCATAGAAATATCCACGGATGGTGCTCTGAAATTCAACGAACAGTCCCTTCCAAATTTCTGGGCTCAACTAAAAGCAGATTTTCTGGAACTATCAAGGAGGGCTATGAACATATTGATGCCTTTTGTAATGACATACTTGTGCAAAAAATCATTCTCTGCTCTTGTTTATCTTAGGTACAGAAACCGTTTGAAAAACGTAGCATCAGAACTCATAATACAAGTTTCAGCTATTAAGCCCAATATAATAATGCTTGTAAGTGAAATGCAGCACCAGCCTTCTCATTAATTATAGTTATATGACTGAAATATGTTCCCTTTTTCCCCATCCAACTCATCTTTAATGAGGTACAATTTTGTGCAAATTACATTCATATTTTCTAGCTTTCAATTTTATGTGACTTTTGTATAGGTGTGTGATATCAATAACTATGTGCTTGTAATTTCAGTTTCTTCAGCAAGAATTAAAGACAATTATTATTCAAAAATTCCAAGAACAGTCAATCAAAATTATAAAAACATTTACTGGTAATAAAATAACATATATAATGATGATGATGATGATTTTAAATTTATATGGAATAATTCCAATAAAAAAACTATAATAGGAGTGTGTGCATTAACAGATTAACTTATTTCTCCTTCCTCTACAAATTTGAAGACCCTTCATGAGAAACTTTAACTAAATATTTGATGCACTTTAGGGTTTCAAAACTTGAATTAAGTCTTGGTGGTCTGCAGAAAAAACGTTATTTAAAGGGGGTCCATGGTAAAGAAAAGGTTAAGAACCACTGGCCTATACGGAGTGCAAGAAAACATGGGAATTTGATAACATTAATGCAGAAGTATATTATATTCGAGTTTCATAGAAAAGACATAATCAGCTCAGCTTTTTGTAGAGCAAACAGTAGAACAATGAAACAAAACTAATAAGGTGGGAGAATAGATGTATAAACACAGACAATATCATACTGGGTATTCTCTGACAACACCATCCCTGCATTACTGGCAAGTTCTCATATTGGGAAAGAATTACTGTATGTTCAAGGACTGTGTTCATATGGTAAGTACTGGTGAATACTTTAGTCCTATTCAGGCATTTGAACTCCTAATATCCCGAAGGTGTTTAGAGGGGAATGCCTAGCCCTGCCATTCTCCGTCATCTCTTCCCTTGTGTGATAATGGGAGATATCTGAAGAGGGAAAGTTTTCTACGGCTTTTGTTCATGTGGAGAATCTCTGTCTTAGCATAAATTGCTCCTCTATCATATCAGAAGATTTAGGAGGTGGGTCTAGGCATATCTCTTGAAGCATGTTCAGAAAACCAAGTATTCTAACAACTGCACAGGGCTTTGGTGAGGGTAAAAGGAGGATCTACAACAGGGGAGGGCAAGCTCTGTGATCTGGGAGCCATTTCTTCAGCTCTGGCACCTTGTGGAGACCACACGAGCTCCTTCAAATGAAATAAGTGTTTGGAAGACCACTTCTGGTTTTGGGAAAAACACTTTGCCTGAAATCCTCTTGGCAGAACTGCATGGTAGTAAACAGGGATGACATTATCTGCTGTGGATGTTAATGTTTAATTTAAAGTTTCCTATCCCTCCCCTTAGTTTCTGAGGCTGTCTAGGGAATACCTTGTGACCTGGTGTGACCAGCCCTGACCCAGGCCTGTCACCTTTTAAAACATCTTTCCAGTAGCATGTCTGGCACCAGCCATTAACTACACCAGAGTGGCTAAAGAGTGAAAATGATAACTTTTTATTGCATAGGAACAAATTTGAGCTCAGGTTTTTCTTCAGCTACAACAACCAATTAAGATAATTCATACCCACAAGTTCCGTATCTTTCTCCCTAGCTTTAACATTTGCTCAATTCTATATTTCCCCTTTTCATCATAACCCTTATATATATATTTTATTTTCTCCCTCAAAACCTCCAAGCTCTTTCTTCTTTCATTACTCTAGCCCTCTAGCCCCCTCCTCCATCAGGCTCCAGGATAGGCTGACTACATACACCACCCAGGCATTGCTACCCTGTTAACAGATTGGCCAGGGTTCACTTCACATACCTCTCCCCCTTAGAAAACATTGCTCCATTGAGAGCCTCCAAACAGTTCTCAATGAGGAGTAATGAACTCCAGAGAACATACTAACTACATTCCAAATTTATTATTTCTTTTATATTTCTTTAACAATTTGTTCTCAAAACATCTATATACATATTTACCTACATATACACCACATAGATTTTCCTTTATATAACCATACTCTACCTAGATCTCTCCTCCCAGGTTGTCTTGACAAAGCATCAGCCACCACATTCTCTTTACCTTTGATAGTTTGAATATCAAAGTCAAAATTCTGCAATAGCAAACTCCACCTTAACAACTTACTATTTGTGCCTTTAAGGTGGTTTAGCCAGCATAAAGATGAATAGTCAGTACAGAGCACAAACTTTCTTCCCCACAAATAAGGTTTAAGTTTGCCCATGGCCCAAACTATTGTCAAACCTTCCTTTTCTACAGTAGCTGTTTTTCTTGGGGTAGCAGCTTTTTACCTATAAACCCAACTGGGTGTAACAATCCATCTGTAGCAGTTTGATTGAGCACTGCCCCAAATCCTACATTAGAAGTCTTGGTTGTCACCACGAATAATTTGTCAAAATCAGGTGCTATGAAAACCAGAGCTGATGTTATGGCATTTTTCAAATTTATATAAGCTTCCTGACAAGCAGGGGTCCAGATTATCTTATCAGAGTAACCTTTCCTTGTTAGCTCTGACATGGGAGGGGCTATAGTGCTGAAATCTGGGATAAATCTTCTATAATAGTCCACAAGGCCCAGGAAAGCTCATACTGTACTTTTTTCTTAGAGGTGGGAACTGGCCAATTTTCTATAGCTTCCACCTTAGACTCAACCCATTTAATGTGTCCACTCCCCACGATAAACCCCAAATATTTGATTTCTTTCTTCACCACATGGCATTTTGGGGCTTTTATAGTTAAACCAGCAATTTTGATCCTCTTAAGTACCTGTTGCAAATGTGACAAGTTTGTGCCAGGTTTGGCTGAATATGCCAATGTCATCAATACAAGCCACAAAGAATTACTCCAGTCCCCTTAAAATCCTATCTGCCAACCTCTGAAAAGTAGCTGGAGCATTCTTAAGACCAACGGGTAATAAAGCAAATTCAAAAAGGCCTTGGGATGTAATGAAGGCCATTTTGTGTTGGTCAATGGAACCCATAGGAATTTGCCAGTACCATTTTGTTAGGTCTAAATTAGTAAAGAAATTTGCTCTGCCCATTTCCTCAATGAAATAATACAACCTGGGCATTGGATAAGCACCTGTTTGTGTGACTTAATTTAACTTCCAAAATCCTACACAAAATCTAACTGTATGGTCAAGCTTATCTATTAATACTACTGGTGCTGCCCAGGGACTCTCCAATCTTACCATTATTCCCCGTTCAACATGTCCTCTATCTCTTTTGCTATTACCTCTGAATATTTCCTGGTCATTCTGTATGGGGCAGTGGCAATAGGGTTAGCGTTCCAATATTAATGCAGTGTTGAACCCCTTCAGCTCTTCCTGGGAGAGTTGAAAACAAACTTTTAAATCTATTCAGAACATCAGATACTTCCTCTCTTTGTATTGGGGACAAAGCGGCATCAAGGTTAACCCCTTCTGTATTACACATAGCCTGTTCTCTCCCAACATGGTAAATACAGGTCTTCCTCCCCATTTTCTTTTATGGCATATAACACCAGGCTTTCCCTGGTATAATAATGTTTTATCATATTGGTGTGCACCATTTTAGTACCCCATCGTCCCTCTTTACAATATAATTTATATCATTCATTTTTTATATTATTTTAACTGGTCCAGTCCATGCCAACTGCAGTTTATTCTCTTTCACCCGTCGAAGCACCAGCACCTTGTCTCCAGGTTCATATAGTCTCTCTCTGGCTTTCCAATCATACACGTTCTTTTGCCTTTGCTGCACTTTCAGGAGATTTTCTCCAGCAGCCTTTAAAGCAGTTCTCAAAGTGTTTAAAAGATTGTCTATGTAAATGACAACAGCTCTAGGGTCTTTTCCAGATTCTTGCTCGCAGTTCTGTCTCAAAAGGTCGAGAGGTCCTCGTACTGTCCTTCCATACAGCAACTCAAAGGGGCTGAATCCCAAACTCTCCTGGGGTAGATCTTGATAGGCATATAACAGAGGTTGTAGCTGTTCATCCCAATCATTCAGATTTTCAGCCACATATGCTTTAATCATCCAACCCAAGGTCCTATTAAATCTTTCCACAAGTCCATTAGTTTCTGGATGACATGTAGTATAAGTCAGACATTTGATGCCACAAGCCTTACACACTATTTTCGTTAATCTTGAAGTAAGGTTCATGCCGAAATCCGAAACAATCTCACTTGGAAATCCTAGTCTGCACAATATGTTTACTAGGGCATTAGCCATGGCACAGGCTATGTTGTTCAAGGGAACAGCTTCTGAGTATCTGGTAGCATAATCTACCACAGTGAGGAAATATTTATTTCCCCTTCGCATAGCTCTTGGTAAGTGAAGCTATATCTATGCCAATTCTCTTAAAAGTCTCAAAGTAGCATGTCTGATACCAACCATTAACCACAACAGACCTGGTGGCTAAAGAGTGGAAATGATAACTTTTTATTACATAGGAACATTAGACTAGGAACAAATCTGAGCTGAATTTTTTATTCAGCTACAACAACCAATTAAAATAATTCATACTCACAGGTTTCTTGTCTTTGTCCCTAGCTTTAATATTTGCTCAATTCTATATTTCCCCTTTTCATCATAACCTTTATATATATATTTTCCTTTTCTCCCTCAACCTCCAAGCTCCTCTCTTTCTTTTTTTAAAAAAATATTTTTATTGTATTTTTTCTATTTTTCTATCCGTTGCAGCCAGAGTGATTTATTACAATATGTTCCATTCATTTAATCTTATTTTATACTCTCTAACATAGTATTAATCTAATCTATTCTACTTAAGTTGATGTAGATTTCATCCAGGTATAAAGAGGTTCCCATTTATTATCCAGTCTGTCATTTAGTGTATCTGTCAAAATATCCATTTCTGCTAATTCCAAAATCTTCTCAATAAATTCCTTCTTTGTTGGCACCTTTGTCGTCTTCCACTTACTGGCATATACAATTCTAGCTGCCGTTATCAGGTGTAAGATCAAGTAGGTCTTGTTTTTTTCAAGTGTAGCTGGTAATATATTCAATAAGAAGCTTTCTGGTGTCAAAGCAATTTTAACCCCTAAAATTTTCTCTATCATTTCATGAATCATTTTCCAAAAGTCCTTGGCCCTATTGCACATCCACCACATATGATAGAAGCTCCCTACTTTCTTTTCACATTTCCAGCACTTATTAGAAACATTTTTATACATTTTTGTTAATTTCTCCTCTCTCTTTCATTACTTCAACCCTCTAGCCCCCTCCTCCTCCAGGCTCCAGAATAGGCTGACTACATACATGACACAGCCAATCACATTGCTACCATGTTAGCAGGATTGACCTGGGTTCCCTTCACACCTGGGGAAGCTTCTGGGAATCTCAGGATGGGGAGGTACATTTTGTATCTGAAAATTAGCACTGTCAGTCCTCATCCTGATCAGGGGGGGGGGGGGGATAGGAAATGTTAAATTAAAGATTAATGTCTGCAGCTGGTGAGATCATCCCAATTTATGACCATAGAGTTGCGCAACAGGATTTCAGCCTCAGTGTGTATGTGTGTGTAGATATTTACTCAAACAAAGGTTTTGGGGAAAACACCTTGTTTAAGAGGAGAATTGGGCCTCCTAGAAGCAAAATTCTCTTAATTCACTGGGAGGGAGACCTCTTATGGCTTTGAGGAGCTCTTGATGGAATGGTTCCTGATGAAATTATTAATAGTCTACATGGAGTATCTTTTGAAGTTAAGTACAAAAGTGGGTGCAGTTGCTTGGGGTTTAGAGTTCTGGAGTCTATTTTCAATTATCTGCCACACAAGCATAGCACAATGTTTTCATTGTATGAATCTTGAGCTTTGTAGGCTTTCTTCTGGAGCTGCATCTTCCCCCTAGACATTTCATGTCTGGCTGAATATTTTAAATTTTTCCTGACAGCATCAGAAAATAGGTCTGCCATTTCTGGTGACTGATTAACAACAGGACCTGGGGCATCAGGTAGGTAGACATAGCCTCAGAGAAATTTGCATATCCGTTTTACCTCTCTGTTTTGCAGTGGGAAGAACTTAAGTTTGTACAATGAATGACATTCCACCCACAATTGAAACTTTGGGGAGCTTTTTTTTTTTCTGGCTCTTTTTTGCCCTGTCATTGCATTTGAGTATGGCAGCTGAACTTACCCACCTCTTCAAAAAGAAACCGAAGCTTATTGTCTGATCTAAATCATCAAACTGTTTAGATGCCAAGAGACAGGACAGGGTCAAGGAGTACTTCTAAATTACAAATCTGATCTTTCAAGAGGAACACAAACCACTATGTCTCCTGTACCAGTAATTGCTTAAATATTTGTTCCAAAGTATGTTCCCACTTTTCCTACTTTTCCAGATGCTTCTCCAAGGCCCGTAAGAGTAGCAACCAAACAGCTTTAAAGATGCTAGAATTTATAAAGAAAAATACTGGCTGAAAAACCGAAAAAGCACAATGGCCAGAGTGAGGTGCTCTTGTCCTCAAGGGTCCCCAAAGGTGGCCCTACCACAGGCAAGCCTCTTGCTCAGGTCAACATCTCTTATAACAGCCCACAAACTTAGTACTGGGTCAATGAATTTCACACTCATGGGAGAATCTTGGGTTGATCAAAGAAGCAGGATCTTTCTGACAGCAAGGCCAAGGTGTCAGCAGGCCAAAGCAGATGTGAATGCCAGCAGATGCAGAAGCCCACTCTCTTTGTTGCTGTCTCCCTTTCCTTGCCCTGCTGCCTCAGCTGCTCCTGTTTCTACGGCATTTCTCCATCACAGCCCCCAAGCTGCAAGTGTATAAATAAATCACATTCTCTTTTATTCAGTTTTAAGTTGCATTGCTGCAACCTCATAGCCCCTGCCATTGATGCAAAGACCACATTGCAGTGTTGTCATCATACTCTCCCTTCTCCAGCAAAACAGGTACAAACAGGTATAACAACATGACTTTATCTCAGGGCTGGCATAAGCCATACACTCAACCAAGTCTTGAAATGTGGGTATAAAAATAATATATGTTCAGTATCATGGTTAATATCTAGCTGCTAACTGCTGTCACACAACCTTCTAATTACACACTGCCATTAGCTGGGTGTTAACTTAGATGATTTGGTCAGATATGATAAAATAAGATCTATGGGATTTTATTTTTGTATTATTATTTTTTTGTTACTAATTAGAGTGCGCTATGCCCAGTATACTGTGGAATGGATTTTTTTAAATACATGGTACTCTTTTATCTTTTGAATCTTTAAATAGTACATTTTTCTTCTTGAGTATATGAGAAAACTATGTTTTGTCTGTGAGTGGCTATGAGCTATCTGTAAGTATGGATGTGGAGACAATTTATTTGAAAACAAGGGAACATGAGGGCAACATGAGGATAAATCCTACAGTCTTACGAATAACATGTGTGGGGGTGCTCCTGGTCTAACTCTGGAAGCCTAGGTGGACTCGGTGGCTGGGGCGCTTTCCTTCAGCTGCGGAAATTATACCAGCTACGGCCCTACCTGGATGAGCAGAGTCTCATGACAGTTACGCATGCACTGGTAACATCCCGTATAGATTACTGCAATGCGCTGTACATGGGGCTGCCTTTGAAAACAGGCCGGTGACTGCAACTGGTTCAGAATCGAGCCGCACGGCTGGTGAGTGGTGGGACCGCTAGGGAACACATCAGGCCAATTCTGTTCAAATTACATTGGCTACCAATCGCTGCCCGGGCCCAATTCAAAGTGCTTGTTTTGACGTATAAAGCCCTAAACATCTTGGGCCCTGGATACCTGAAGGACCGCCTCCTTCCATAGAAGCCTACCTGGCAATTAAGATCTAGCCAGGGGGCCCTCCTGAAAGAGCCATCCCTCAAGGAGTTAAGAGGGATGGCTTGTAGACAAAGGGCCTTTTCGGCAGCTGCCCCCAGACTATGGAGCGCCATCCCAAGGGAGATTCGTCTGGTGCCAACGTTGATGACGTTTTGGTGCCAGGTCAAAACCTTCCTTTTCCAGAAGATTTTTAATTGAAATAATATCAACTGTGGGTCCTGATGGCAATTTTTAGAGTACTGTATTTTTAATTGTATTTTAATTGTTTTATCTTTTTATCTTTTTATTGTATTTAAATTTAAATAAGCCTCCCAGAGACCTTTGGGTAGTGTGGGTTGCATATAAGTTAAATAAATAAATAAATAAATAAATAAATAAATAAATAAATAAATAAATAAATAAATAAATGAAGTCCTGCTTGTGTGTCGTGGCCCTTATCTGCACTGAACAGGATATTTTCCCCCCACAGGCCTGAGTGATCAGGGTTTTAAATCCTCTATAGGCCTCTAAGACAGAACAGGCTATAACAAACCTTTGCACACCAAACGTGTGAAAGCTGGCAGGGTCAGCCGATGAAGATGCAAGGAGAAAGGTGGTCAATGCCCTGTTTCCCCGAAAATAAGCCCTACCCCAAAAATAAGCCCTAGTTAAGTGAAAGCCCGCCCTCCACCACTGTACAGCAGCCAGAAGATGACATGACTGTATTTGAATAAATGTAGATTGTTGTACATGAAAAAAATAAAACATCCCCTGAAAATAAGCCCTACTGCGTTTTCTGGAGCAAAATTTAATATAAGACCCTGTCTTATTTTCGGGGAAATACGGTAGTACGTCCACATTCTCTCATCACTGCATGAAGGTTAAAACAGCCAAGTGAGGCTGTTTTCTCGCTGAAGTTGATGGCACTTCATTCTTAGTAAATATGGAGAGTGTCAGGTGCATAAGTAATTTCCCCAAGGATAAATGTATGCAGCAAAATAGAGAAGAAAACAAAAAGAAAAGCAAGCACTTAAAAGAAATATTTGGTTTAATTTCAAAAAGGTAGCAGTATGTACATATGTACACATGATTATATCTTATTTTTCTTCTGAAGAGATTGAGTCAGGAAGGGGCTCTTGAACCAGAGGTGGGTGAGGGATGGAAATCAGGAATTTTTTTTCTATGACACTGTTCATTTCTGTGGAACGAAGACAGAAAATAATCTGTGAGGTCCTGCAGTAGTGCTTTATGCTGTAAATTGATGCTTTTTTAGCCGATTGAGTCTTTTAAGATACGAGGGGGATTTGAGGAAACAACACTGAATGAAAAGTGATTTTAAGGTCTGCCAACCTTGGCGGAGTGTAGAGTGTAGAGCTATACCAGCTCAGTGTGTACTTGGTACAAATACTCATTCTATTATTTTAAAATATATAGAGTAAAGCAAGTAAAGCATCAGGGCAGGGAACACAAACTGCCTGTAGTCATGATGCTGCTATGACCTAAGGGAGTTAAAAATGTGAAACTGTACATGTTTAGAGTCTTCCTTCCTTCCTTCCTTCCTTCCTTCCTTCCTTCCTTCCTTCCTTCCTTCCTTCCTTCCTTCCTTCCTTCCTTCCTTCCTTCCTTCCTTCCTTCCTTCCTTCCTTCCTTCCTTCCTTCCTTCTCATGGATGGCAGCAGTTGTGGGGCTTTTGCTTGGTTTCTTTTTGTTTGCTTTTTTTTTCTTGTTATTTTGTTCTAGCAGTTAGACTTGAATCTATCAGAAATGTAGAAGCAGTAGCATGGAATAGTGGTGAAAGTGGCAGGAGTGAAAAGATCAATGTCAGTGATGTGCTTCAGAACTGAAGCAATAAACATGGTTGTTTAACAGAAGGAGAAGTCTATTAAATCCAGAATCTAAAATTACCTGGTTGGCTTGATGGATTCAGCCAGGTCAGATGTTTCTTTCTATTAACAGAGAGTGGACTATGGGCACTTACTGGCTTAAGGCTCACTTCTTACACCAGGTTGAAAACATCTACTGTATATAAGCTAGCCTTTACTTTTTTTTTTTTTTTGAAACAATAAACAGATGTAGCTGCCTCATTCTTTTCCTCCACTAGTGCTTAAAGTCTTAAAGTATCCACTTACTCTTCTGTATAGACTTCTGTTCAATCCAATCTCATTATACAGATATAAACTGCACATTATCAATGCACATTGAAGCCAGATGGTGTCTCCAGAGCATTCTCCTGAAGAGGGCCATCTGGCTGGAGGTATGGTGGTGGTGGGCCAGCTGCACATCTCTATAGGATTAATATTACAAGGAGGAAATACTGCCAAAAAATGATGAACACAGTAATGTATGTGCATGTATTTTTCTCCTGTCCAAGAACAGCGTTCATCAGGGTGTCTCATGGGATTGGGATGAGATGACCTTCTCTGTTTTGCTGTAGAACCCTTTCCTAATTCATTCTCTCTCTCTCACACAGAGAGAGAGAGAGAGGGAGGGGGAGAGAGAGAGAGAATCTTTTGCCCTCTGAGGCTTTTGTGGCTTGTCTATAAAATGAGTGGGAGATGGGGTGGAGACAGTTGCCGCCCCTCCAAAAACAGTCAGTTGCTTCTGTCACTTTTTTTCTTACAAAAATGCAGAGAATAGGTTTGTACATAAACTTAAAAATTGTACCATTTGAGTCCAAACAATTTAGGGTAAAATAAATATACAGCTGCTAAAGTGTGCCACATAGCTTCCCACAGTGAAATTTGTCACTGCCTGTTTTTGAGGAGCCTGCCTCAAATTAGGAACTAGAGAGCCAGTGTGATGTGATAGTTAAGAGTGTTGGATTAGGAGAAAGTGCACCGGAATCCCCTCCCAACCATGAAACTCACTGCATCACTTTGAGCTACTAACACTGTAAGCTTGGCATAATTCATAGGGTTGTTTTGAGAATAATATGTGGAGAATGAGAACCATATGTACTGCATTGAGATAATTGTGGAAAGGTGGGATATAAATGTAAAATGTGAATAATGAAATAATAGGACCCCTGACTTCTCTCCCTCCCCCCCTTCCTCCCCCCTCCCCCCCTCTTTGTAGAATCGTAGCATCAGGGTTATAAAATGGCACCATAACCAATGCAGCTTTGGTGTTTGAGTTCTGTGCCTAGGATTCCTTCTTTCCATTTCTCCACATTAAACTGTTTTTTGAAACTGAGGGGACTTTCAAAAATAGTGGGGGGTTTTGGTGGGGGGTTATTTAAAATGTTTTAACCCCCATGTTTCTTCTTGAAAGGATCCAAGGTTTATAATCTGAATAGCAAACAATTATTTTAAGAACCAAAGTCAACGTCCTTACTGGCAAACCTAAACATTTTGATGCATTGTAACTGTTTGGATCCAAGCCATCATGTAACAATGCATGTTAGAATATGTTTCCATACTTCAAGCTTCAGGTTTACCAATGAATGAATTTCCTCATCCAGATCTCCCTCTCCTTCCCCTCTCCCCCCCCCCCCCCCATAAGTGAACTCAGCAGAAATCAAAATGAGGAACTTGAGTACAGGAGACACAGTCAGACTGTAGATCCTCTGCACAAAACTCCAAAAGAAAATGCAGACAGCAGATGTTTACAGCAGGAAAGCAAATGTTAAACAGCAAACACAGCAAACTCAATGCCTGTCAAAACCGTATTTCTTTGGTGTAATTCTTCCTCAAGACAGTATAATGCAAATTAAAGATTTCTTGCAAAGACAGTTTGGTGCAGTGATTGCAGAAAAACTAGTGTGTTCAAGTGTCACCTGTTATTATTTTCAGTTGGAGCAGAATTAGTGCTATATATATATATATATATATATGGTGGGGGGGAATGCCTGACATAGTCTCAGGAAAATCAAAGACTATTGAACTAACTGAAGCGCTGGTCACACGAGGGAAATGTTCTCTAGTTACCCCCAATTAGATTGTTGCTTTTTTCCCCAGTCATATGACGCACAGTCAAGATCAAAACATTTTCCTGGCCAGCAGTGTAACTGCAGTTTATTTTCCACTCCCTGAGAGAGTTGTGTTATTTTGTATCAGTGTATTAGTGCATTCCTTACCAGAATTGTCTGTGTGCATGACCTGCCCTACTTCTTCTCAGAAATGAAACCAGGAAGGTGGCCGCCATTATTGCGGCACACATATTTTTAAATTTTTTTTTTTGTGGCAGTACATCATAAGTTGGTAAAAGCATGTCATAGAGCAACTTGAGCCATTGTTGCAGTGCTGGCATTTCAACATGCCGCTTTTTGCCAGTCATTGTGAGGAGACAGTCGTGGGGGGGGGGGGGGGTTGCAAGGGGGAAAAGGAAATGGCAGATTAAGCTTAAAGATGGAGGAGATTGGCGGGGGAGTAGATGGACCAATGCAGGAGCAGCCAGTGCAACAGAGGGCTTATTCCCAAACAGAAACCCCTTCCCGATAGATCAATGTATCAGTAAATATTTTTAAAATATACATATATATAAACCAAGGGGCTGAATTGCCCCTTGAGGAAAGAGAGAAAACAAACCAATACCGTGGTGTAGCCGGCCATAATAATTCAAATAGGAGGAAATAAATAGTTACCGCTAAAAGTTCTTGGGACATTCACCCTGGTATATATACCACATGACCGATAATCAGTACAACAAAGGTATGGAAAGTATTGGAAGAACTAGAGAACATTTCCCTTGTGTGATCAGCTGCCTCTACATTACCTAATTCCATCTTCATTGAAAAAGTGGCACTGCTTTGGAAATATGCCATTTGTTAAACCAAAATTACACTACTTGAGGCTTAAAAACCAAATTCTAGTACATAAAACCAAATTCTAGTACCTGATTATGTGGGTGGCGTTTCAGCCACAGCAACTGGAAATGTGTTACTTCATAAGTTGAATCTAATGAGTTAATAATTTGTGTGCCCTTTGTTTTCTCCACCTGATTTAATATTCTTGTAATTCAAATTGAGTTTGATGAGTTAACATACATTTTCCATAACTGCACTATCTGCATGGTTGACATGACTAAACAGAGAACGTATGTGATCTTTGTTCATACTCAGGCATTGGTTACCCTTGCTTTAACCCTTTCCCTTTGGAGGGAAATAAAATGAAAAGGACAAAATTTCTTTCTACGCATGAAATGATCTGACTCTTGCCCTAAGTGACAGCAATATGAGTCCTCCCATGATGAATAGGTATTTTTGTTGCTAATGCTTGGCCTGCCTCCACAGCCAGTGCCTCTATGTGATATAGTGTTGATCTGGTTACAGCATATCTTCAGTCATAAGCATATTCTGAGATGGAAGAGTAGATGTATAACTAACCGATCAACACATAAAGGTATTGATGTTGGGCCATGGAGAGGCTGCACTGTACTGTACACTTAAATTGAAATTATTCAGTTAGCTGTTGAATACAAAATGAAGACATTAATACAGTATAGCTTTTATTGTGAAGTAGATGGAATTGCCTAGATACAATATTTTAATACTGAGCAGAGGAACTGGTGAGAGCAATTCATTTAAACTTTGACTGGCAACTGAGTATATAAGTTGAAAGCAGGGAGCATATACAGAAGGAAGGATGCTATGGATTTGGAAAGCACTGTTGGAGCCCTAGACACAAGGAGCAAACTTACAATGTAGTCTGAGGTTCAGCAGGAATTGAGTGAAGAGAAATAGGGAAAATTTGGAAAAGAAGGTTTAAACTACTAATATTCACCTATTCAGAGGAGCAATGATATAAAAAAAAGGGGTCGGGATGCTGCAGGTCTCAGTTGCAGGTTCAGGTGTTTGCGTGCTTGCTTGCTTGCCTGCTTGCTTGCTTGCTTGTTTTGTAATTCTGTGATGGAGAACTGAGATTAACTGCATCCTTGTGCACTCCTGGAAAGCTTGATGAGGAAGCACATGACTCTTTTCTAGGATCTCTGACTAAAGTCATAGTGAACAAACAAATGTGGATGTGGGGATGGAAGCTGAGGGTGTGAGAAAAAGATAGGAAAACAACTGAAGATGAGCTGTCAAATCCAAACTCTAAGTAATTTTATGGACGCTAAATTTAGTGAGAGAAAGGGATATTCCCAAATTAGTAAGCTCTTTTGACATCCATGCAGACAAAATTCCATATGCAAAAGGGTAAAGAGATTTTAGGTCCTGTATATAAACAAAGAAAGGAGGTCCCTGTCCTTAACAGCTGCTAATGTGTTTACAGGTAGTTGTTTCATGAGTGGACCATTTTTACACCTGGGTTTTGCACTGACCTGTTCAAATGTTACCCTCTTTAGCTTCTGTAGGATCGTGGACTCAGCAGTTGGAGAGACATTTGCAAACCCCAGAGACCCATTCCTTCCATAGCAGCGGGATGGCGCCTGGTGGTTTAATTATGTTAGAGGTCAGCAACTGTAAAATATAGCTCTTGTGTCCCAGCTGATCTCATGTCCTTGCTTATCCAGCCTTCTAGGGATTCTGGAGTCAAGGTGTATGAGACATACCTACAAAAAATAGTGTAACTTAACTCCTCAGTAACAAATCAGAGATGTATGGTGCTTCAACATACTGGGTTGGGGGGTGGAAAGCACAAAATAACATATGCCACATGCTCAAGATGTATTGCAGTAACGCATATGTACAAAAATATGAAGATATTGCACAATCTCAGAATAAGAGAGAATGTCTGTCCATGTTCACTATGTTGGATTCATACCTCAGTGAACAAGTTATGAATTGTGACAGAGTCATTTTGCCTGCTTCTAGTGATTTTTCATGCTTGTTATGTGCTTGCAGAACTGTGCGTTGTCTGTACTCACACTCCTCTTCTCAACAGGACTATATTTGCTTTTGCTGAACTAAACTTCACTGAAGATTGCTCCTGTTCAGCCAAACATTTTTTCACTGCACAATGAAGTGTTAACAGTGGCTGAGGATTTTTATTATTATTATTATTTTTAGGCTAAGCATATGAGTTCGTTCATAACATTGAAATTGACTGAGTGTGACACTTGGACTGACAGAAGGCATAATGCTTACCATCTCTCAGTCCTGTTGTTGTAGCATGACCACATGAACTTAAGAATGAGTGCAAGACTAGAGAAGACTAGAGAAGTTGGTGAACATCACTAGGCTAAGGTCCACAAGTGGGTCTTGGGCCATCTCAAAGGAGAGGTGAAATTTAAGGAGTCCTGAAATTTTCCTCAGGCTCAACGAGTAGTTAGTTGAGTGTGTGGGAAAGTTCCTGGTTCCCGCCATTCATTCCCTGCTGCCAAAACACACTCCTCCCCACTTCCCTTTCAAGCAGGAATATGCAGCAGGGAGTTTAAAGGCAGGGCGGGTGAGGTGTTCCCTTTCCTTCCTCTCTGATACACTTGATTATATGCCTGTTAGAGAGCAAAACCCAGTGGCTGATGGGATTTCGTCTCTTATTAGGGAAGTAATCTCCCATCAGCCAGTGGACTCGACTCTCTCTGTTTCTGTCTTTCTGAGGGGGCTTGGAATCATGTTAAAGAGAAAACAGGACATTATTTTAAAGCTCCTGCACACTCCTGGAACGAAAATGTATCAGAAGGCTGTGGGAGGGGAGCTGACAGAGCTCAACATGGGCATTTTCTCTGAGCCCCTCATTTTATTTAACTAAGACAAAATGGTCCCCTTTCTCCTGCTCTGCGGAGGTGTGAAAATAATTTCCAAATTGAAAGAGGGGGGAAGCTTGGGGAACTCACCCAACTGTAGTACCAAAAAAAGTGTATTGAAGAGACTGACTTCTCTGAATGGACTTCACCTATACAGTAGTGCTGGTAAAGGAACATTTGCCTTTGTAAAAGCCATTTTAATCAACAGAGGTTGCACAGAGAAAAGAAATTTTGGTGTAGAACCTGGTGGAGCTAATACATTTTCTGCCATTGATTTGAAGCTCATATTGCCAGGTTATGCTGTTTAAAGACAAAAAGAGGAATCATAGTGTATAAAAAAGTCTATTGTATATAATATACAATAGACTTTTTTACATTAAACTGTTCCATATTGGAATACATTTTGTCTGTGACAGCAAATGGCAGCTTTAGTTATTTTATGTAACTATTTATTTCTCTAAAACATTTTCACCCTTTTCTTCAGCCAAAAAAGGCTCCAGGAGCAGCTAGCAAAATGAGTAATGAGACAGCCCTTATCCTCATGCTTACATTCTGAAACACAGTGGAAATGAAAACAGGATTGGGAGTGAGAATGGGGTGGTGGAGGGAAATAGAAGCAAAGTCAGGCATTAAGTCTTAGTTATTAAGTGCTCATCAATACCAACTGGAATGTACACAGTTCAAACAGAGAAGGAGCCAAAATAGCTGGTTTGTCAGCTGAGCTTCCTACTCAAGTGCTGGATAGCTCAGTGGCTTAGATCTCTGGCTATAAAGACAGAGATTGGGAGTTCAATTCCCCACTGTACCTCCTTGACAGAGGCTGGACTTGATGATCCATCGGGTCCATTCCAGTTCTGCAGTTCTAAGGTTATTATTATTATTATTATAATCCCTCCGTCTCCTGTTGCCTGGTGGAATCGCTGCTGGGTGACAGTGAATGTTAGTGGTCTTACTTTAGCCATATATGACTAGGTGAGATGAGAAACCATATGAATGGAGTGTGGATTATAGACTATATCAAATCCTGGCCTATGGCTGTGCATTTCAGAGGAAAATTGACAATCAGAGGCAACCTATTCATCATTACTAATGCAGTGGGGCTGATTTGGAGAAGAGTTATTGCTTTTTATGATAGAAGTGTGAAAGTTAATAGGAACTATGTAGTCAGGTCTAGGTCTTTACAAACATGGAGGCCTTAAACAGGTTCACACAAAACAAACTTTACCTACATCTGATGGTAGATGGTTAAAACATATGTAACGTGTGTGACAATAACGTAAACACACATCTTGCTCTTTACATCCTGTTAGGGTGAAAAATATTGTTGCAATTAAACATTGGTTAATATAAAACAGCAGAGTGATTATCACTTAAATACAACCAAGCATGACTTGATGGTTGTAATTCCTCATAAAAAAGTTGACAACAAAGCCTTACTGTCTGATTGTCCTTATACTTTCACACTGATGGATACTGGACATAGGGAAGCTGACAAACTTACAGCATCTCAGGAAGGTAAGGAAGAGTTTGAGGCTTCAAGTAGTATCATCCTAATTGTTTCCCAACCAGTACTGTAATGTGAAGTAACCATCCCTTTTTATTGGCTGTTGGATATCTGTCTGATTGCAGAACTGATCAAACTGATATGCTGCCCACTTAATATATGCAGCAGAAGTACATCTTGCATGGTGTTCATGCTTTCTAGAATAGGACAGTTCTCTGAATAGCTACTGTCTGGCAGCAACCACACTGATTGAACTCATGTGGTTGTACATTACTATGTCAAAATGTTGAAGGCTTTTTAAAAGGTCAGCTTTTACCTCAGTACATGATTGATACAAGTTCAGAGAGGGCTGTTATTGCTTCTGGGCATTTTGCTGAGGTTTCTCAGACTGACCTCTTTGTGCTTGTAATGACACTGTGTTGTACCCAGATAAGGCATGAATGGAAGGCAGAATGTTCCATGGTTGTAACAACACTAGAGGCTGAAAGATTTCTCCTACATCCTTTCATTTTCCTAATTCAAACCATGATGTCAGAGAATCATATAACTGTAGTATTGGAAGATACATCAGGGGCCATATAACCTCCTACCAGTGCAGCAATCCATATACTGGGCAACAAAGACAATACCTAACATTGAAACATCTGAATCAACAGTTCATTGTGAGATACACTTTGTGGATTAGACATTCAGTGTGAGGTTGCTTTTCAAAATTATTGGAAATTTCAGCTGTTCCAAAATGCTATGGCCAGACTGTTGACTGGGGCCAGTCACAGGGATCATGTGACCCCTGTGTTACTATATCTTTACTGACCACTGGTGCCAGTTATGTTCCATAAAACCTGTATGATTTGAGACAAGGCCACCAAAAAAAACTTGAATATTGTATTATATTATTATATTTGGTCAGAAATTCTGTTAGCACTGCTGTTGATAAAGTTATTCAGCTAAGTACATATATAAATTCTGGGATTTTCTCTTTTGTAAAATTAATAGTCATGGAATAAAGAGATGGATTGGTAACTGGTTGAAGACCACAAAGCAGAGAGAAGAAATAAATAGATTGTTCCCACAATTAAAGGATTTTAAAAAAGTGAGCTTCCACAAAGATTGTTATTAAGACTTGTGTTTTTAACTGGTTCAGAAATTATTTGAAATTAGGGATAAAGATAGGGGGAAATGGTCATTTACTCATTGAAAACTTCTACCAGTAGCTGTACAAAATATTATTTCCATGTTAGGTATCATCAGGAAAGGCGTTACTAATAAAATAGCTAGTGCCAAAATCCTCTTGTGTATTATTTATTATATTTCTATCCCGTACCTATGTACCTATGCAAATTATGTAACATTGCTCCATGTTAAGAAATCACCCTAAGCATTATTAGTTGCATTCTGAGTACAACTCAACATGCAAATGATAATGTCTACAGTGATTCTTATATTAGGGTGAATTGCCTGCAAACGTTACATTGTATGTGCTATGTTAGTGTAATTTGGTAAGAGGATTTGGGCCAATATCATATTGCCTTTGAACAAATCTATAGTGGAACCACCATGAAATGCTGATTGTTGCTCCTCAGAAGGAGTCTTATAAAGATGGAAAAGTTCAGAAAGAGGCAAGCTATGTTGACCAAGAGGACTGGGAACAAGTCTTCTAAGGGGAAGGAGGCTACAAATTTGGGACATTGTAGTTTAGGAAAAAAATGAGTAGTAAAAAAAGCATGATAAAGATGCATAATATTACAAATGGATATGGAGAAGGCAGCTAGAGAAACATTTTTATTTTTAATTGAATGTTGTGAATATAGTAGACTTTATGTTCAGCTAATGAACTTAATTGGTGGACAATTTAGGACAATGAAAAGGACATTTGAGGGACCATGGGTCAATAGTAAGAGTGCATGCAACAGACTTCATATGAAGTATTTATTTACACAATGCATACTTAAGATGCAGAATTAATTAGTACAAGATATGTATATGATCGCTACCTAGCTAAATTACTTTCCTTTTTATAAGAATTTTAAAAATTCTTGGAAATCTGATCTGCCTGAATAGCTAGGCACAAGCTTTCTCTGAATAGTGGACGTTGAGGCTGAGCACCAATGGAAGGTTGTTGCTTTCCTGCCTTGTTTGTAAACTCCCCTGAGGCATTTGGTTGGTTGCTGCTAGACAGAGAATACTGCTCTGATCCTTAGGGGACTTCAGGTTCTAAAGTTACCATTACAATTACAGGGAGGCTTATCAGGAATTGTGATTAAGAATGAAGACCATTCTTTTTACAGGGGAAAGCTATTGAAGATTCAGAGAAAAGTTAAGCAAGTATGTTTGCAATATCAGCAAAAATCCAGCAGGTTGTGCTGGTGGCTTCTGTTTCTAGGCTCCACATGCAGGCCTTTTACTTCTAAAAACAGGAACGGAGGCTAAATGAAGTGATGAAGTGGAGGGCTGTTTTACGTCTGCATTCATATAACAGCCATGTACAAGGTTCCCTCTAAGTGCGCCTCTGCCTCCCTCTGCGACAGCTGTCTTCCCCCTCGCACAGCGAGCGCGTTAGGTTCTGGTCACGACGGAAAGTTGCGCAAGAGAGAGGCGGAGCCCTGCCCAGTGGAGCTGACAGCTAGAGGGCACGTTGGTCCTGTGTCATTACAGGCAATATGAAACAGTCCTTTTATTTTATATCCTTAAGGATATGTTTTTTAATTCAACGTATAATTCAAATTCTGCTTGTTTTCAACTAATTTTGAGAGTTAAAGGCCACATGTTAGGGATGTGTGTCAGATTCAGCCAAAATCTGATTAGAAGCATGACCCTTCAAACCGATTTGACTGCTTTCTAAAGTGAAGGGTGTTTTTGTCCAAAGCCAACAGAACTGAACCCAGTTATCTTTCATTTCCTTCCTATCTTGTTTTGTTCTCCCAATCCATCAACCTTCAAAAACATTTTTCCTGCTTTGTGCTCCTTAAGATACATCGTTTGTTATTTCTGTAGTACTGTTAGGCTACTTCTGTGTGTATCTAAAATATATTAGACATTTATTTGCCTTCCCCAACTTTTCCATCTAGTGAGAGAAACCTACACTATTTAAACATTTTAATACTATTTACCATATTTTTCCATGTATAAGATGCTACTTTTTTCCTAAAATCATTACACTAAAAATTGAGGGGCGTCTTTTACATGGAAACTAAGCTGAGATAGCTGAGGAGAGAACAAAACGGCCCATACCTTGCCTCTGTAAACAGGCTTCCTTCAGTCACAAGGCTTAGTTTCCTACAGTCAGGAGACTTAGCTTCCTCCAATCACGAGCCTTATGGAACTGACGTCAGCTGATGCTGAACAAACCAATTGGAACACACCCTCTTGGAGGTGGAGCCTGAAGGCTCAGATTCAACAGGGACTCCTAATGTCTGACCATTCTGAGCCCAGAGGCTGAATACTCAAAGCTAAGTTTTCTTACTTTTGAGGTGAGAAAAAGTGGGGGGGCATCTTATAAACGAAAAATATGGTACATGTTTTATTTGGAATTTGATTCATCCTGTTTCTGTTCATCTCTCTTTCTCTTTCTCTCTCTCTCTCTCTCTCTCTCTGTGTGTGTGTGTGTGTGTGTGTGTAGAGGCAAAGGAGGAAATAGAGGGACAAGGATATATTTTCTTGGCACTGGCCTCACATTCAGTCTCCTCCCTTAAATGCCCCTCATCTGCAGCAGGCAGCCTTATTAGCATCTTGGAGCAATGCTCCCTGTCCCAGTACTTCTGAGACTCCTAGTCCTAAAGGGGATGGGGCCAATCACACTTCAAAGTGGGCTTTTTGTGTAGAGAAACAGGCAGGGGGGTGCAGTAGGAGAGACCCAATGACAGTAACACACTGCCACTCTCTTCTACCATCAGGAAACTGTGTCAGCCCACAAAGTGGCTCCTCCTTAGTTGTTAGATATCATTGAGTCTATTCCACTGACAGTGTTCATTTGGTTCAACCACCTTGCTGTTGCTCATTGCTCTGTGCTGCAATCTGCAGTCACACAACATCTACAGCAGGATGTTGGTGCCTCCCCCCGCCCCCCCCCGCCCCCCCGTGTACCAGATATCCATGGAGAAAGTGATGCCTTGGCTGTAGTGGGCAGGGCCATAGACAATGCATTTCCAGGCACAATTTACACATGGTTTGGTTCATAATCTCAATCCCAAAGAGCAACAGCAATCAAGCAGCCATTGAACAGATGGTGGACAAGTGACTAATGGAGCAGCTCTTCAGTCATGGTTATATTATCATCAACATGGTGAAGAATATATTCATCAGGGGAAAAGTTGGTTTTGTGAGCATCATCTGCATCATCTACAAACTCCACATCTTTATTAGTGATGATGCTGTGGTTTGAGGGTGAAGCATCTTATACCGTAATATGCCCCATCTTCAATATATTTGACCTCTGTGGGAAAATTCCAGACTACTTCCACCATAGCATCAATGGCAGTGTTGAACATTGTGATACCCTTTGCTGTATTGCCGCAGTGCCACTGTGCTAGTCCAAAGGATGTTACCACCTATAGGGTGTGACAGAAAATACTTAGTGCTTTGGATAAGAAAATTGCCACTCTAGCTATGTATCTATCTGTACCTGCCCACTTAATGTCACAATTAAGAAACATGGCCCAGTGAGTGGTATCCTAGAGGGCTGACTCACAAGTTTGAGACATACTGGCCTCTGGCATTTCCTGCTGCCTCTTCTTTCTGCCAGCCTTCTTCACCAGCCACTCTGTACCGTGCTTCCATCCTCTTCTACTAGCGAACTCTGTCAGCCTGACAATTGGCTCTTCCTTAGTGGTTAGTCCATCGGCCTGCCTCCTTCTCTGTGCAAGGCTGCATACAACCTTAGCAGCCAGCCTCCTCCACCAGCAGCTGTTTCTGCTTGCTAGTATGCCCTTTCCTCCACCTTGCCCTCATTTTTGCCTGCCCAGACTCCTGGACTGGCTCTGAATCAGTTCTAGCAGATAGCCAGTATGGCACAGCGGGTTACTGAGAGGGGAGGGGAGGGGAAGAGGGGACTGTGAAATGGCTATATCCAACACTGCCACATGGTACGTTTCACTATAATTACATTTCACCCTTAAACCGCTTTTCAAGCATCATATTCTCTAGCCCCCAGAGTTCTGGGAAGAAACTTGTCCCAGTTTCAGAGAAATTGCCCCCTCCCAAAAAATTGTGGAGGGGGGGCATCACACACACACACACACACACACACACACACACTTTTAAGACTCCTGTTTCGTAAGAGCTACTGTTCTTACCCATCTGAAATTTTGCAAATTTCCTGCTACTAGCTATCAGTTTTACAGCCATGATCCAAAATGAACGTAGAGAGATTGTGCAAAACAGCAGCAGCGACAGCAGCAGTAACAAAACCTTGCATCTCTTTGTCTGCACTTTGGCAGAGGTAAGCTCTGCTGAGCTTCCAAATTTCCTCTTTTTTGCTGAAATAAAGAGTTATGCCCAGGTCTGTTTTTAAAAAAGGTATATACCCCAGTGATAAAATTTTTAGCAAAATGAAAAAAAAATGTAACTACGGTACCATCCACCTGTTTGCCTGCAGTTTGGCAAACCCAGTCCCCCTCTCAATGTGGACTAAGCCTGCTCAGCTCAGGGACTGGATTTGGGGGGGGGGGGGGGGACACATCACTCCAAATTTTCAAAGGGAGTTGCCCATCCACCACAGTCATAAGCCTCTCTTGCTTGACTGTGGCAAGAAGGAAACTTTATGTATTTCCTATAATAGTTAGTGAAAAGCATGAAGTTTCAGATTCCTGGATCTCAACTTCAATTAAGGTCACATGCTGAAGTGAACTGACTCTGAGTCAATTGTAGCAGAAGTGGTTAGTTTTCCCACGTGATAAATTGGAATCCAAGCCAAATCTGGTCAGTTTGTGTAACCAATCATGTGGTGGCAGTAGAATAGAAAATAAAACATTTGCTGGTTTTCAGAGATAAGGTGAGCTCGTTCTATGGCAGTGATCCAATATTATATTTAGCACAACTCATGCAGTCCTATAGTCTACTTGCTTTGAGCAAAAAGTAAATGGTTTGATTCTATAACAGTTTAAGTAACTGCCCTTAGTTCTTTACATGAGAATGGTCCAGACTTTGCTGACGAGGATCTGTGAAGAATAGAGTTGCCCAATTAACAGTAATACATTCCCTGAGATTTGAGGGTCAAAACCTCACCTGGATTGTCAGGGGTTGTTTTTTAGAGGTGATCCCCCACAATGGTAAAATATGTCTTTTTATCATTACTTTCCTCATTTATCTTGTGTTTAGCATGCTTTGTTTTTTACTGGCCATTGGAAGATAAATGTGAAATTGAAATTTTCTTTTTCTTCGGCATCTGTAGCTGGAGCATAGACCTGGATGATGATTATAACAGGTTAATTATATGTGTACTCTCTTAAAAGTTAATTTGCCTTTGGAATGCTATTTCAAATACAGTATTGAATTCAGAAGCAGGCAAAATGCAACATGAAGACTGATTTCACTCCTGCCTAATTTTGTGTCTTTGCTGCTGCTGTTGCTACTTTGATGAAAGCATTAAAAAAGAGACAGAACTTACCTTTAAAGAAAAAATGAAGCCTCAGCTGCTCTCACACAAACATTGTGTGTGGGTGTGTGTATGCACGCACATGCATACACAAATGTGCATTCATTAGCAGTGGTATGGCCCTGTCCTGTTGGTTTGAGATGGTACAATGGTACATTGTACATTGGTACAATGACTTCACCCAATCCTTGGGAAGTTTCTTGCTTCTGGTTTAAATGAAGTATAAATACACTTCTCCCTTGAATTGCATGGATCTGAGCAGCATGATTTTGGTTAGACATCGGATTTTTTTTTCAATCAATCAATCAATCAATCAATGTTCAAATAATACTGTGCTACTTTTCGTCCCAAGAAAGTAGCCTGAGAAAGGTAGTTCTTGGTTTTACTGAGTCTCCTGTTGTTGTCGGTGTGGTGGCCCCCGGTCTGATCGTGGGTGGCCGTCAGCCCCCTATCTGGTATGGCAACTTCTCATGGTGGCTGTGTAGGGTGCTGGGGCATGCTGCACAGTTAATAGAGTAAACAGTAATACAGTAAATTCATCTGTTCTCTCTCTCTCCCCCTCTGTGTGTGTGTGTGTGTGTGTGTGTGTGTGTGTGTGTGTGTGTGTGGGTGTGTGTGTGTGTGTGTGTGTGTGTGTGTGTGAGAGAGAGAGAGAGAGAGAGAGAGAGAGAGAGAGAGAGAGAGAGAGAATCAACTGTTTGTGCTTTGTAGTTATGTTTGGGGGCCATAAGAGTTATACACAGATTTTCAAGTACAGTAGTACCTCGGTTTGCAAAATGGATCCGTTCTACACGACGTTACATAGTACGGAAATTTCGCAAACCGAAACACCAATTGCGCTATGAATGGGGCGGCACTATAGGCGCAATGCGCCCTGGGAAAACCCTTTCGTAGTGCGAAAAAAAGAAAAGAAAGCAACGTAAACCGGGGCTTTATTTTTTATGGATTTCGGTTCGTAAACCGAAAATTACATAAACTGAGGCGTCGCAAACCGAGGTACTACTGTACATGGGGGTCTGGCACCCCTAACTCCAGTGTTTTGAAGGGGAAAGTGTAAGTTAAAGTTATTGTTGTGCTTTTTAGTTGAGGAAGACAGAATGCTAGACTAGGATGTCCTCTTCCATTCTAATAGCTTTATCAACAGGAGTGTTAACATCATTCAAAGGATGAGGTCTTTATATAGGTCAGAGATCTACAACTGTGGTCTTCCATATGTTATTGGACTTCAGTTCTCATAATCCCTCACTGTAGATCGGGGACTTGTGGAAGTTGTAGTCCAAGAATATCTGAGCTGCCACAGCTGCTCACCCTTTCTTTAAGCTGCACTGGGCAGCTAGTTTCTATTTGTAAAACAAGAATTATTTCCTTGCTGTAGTAAAGACATTCATCTGTGCTGGGATACTGTCAGTTAATTGAACTATACTCATTATGTATTCTAGAATGTCCTGACATTGTGGTGTCTCAGTGTTTTGTTTTCATAAGAACTAAAAATATGCTTAAGAATTAAACACATGTTTAATTGTATAATTAAACATAGTAAGAGGTTTATTACAGCCACTGACATCTAGAAACTATGAAGTGGAAATGTTGAATGCCAAAGAGGTGGTCCTGGTGGTGTACTGTTAATACTGTATATGCTTATACAAAATTCAAGTGCTGAATTATGAGAGCTAGGTGGCCAAAACCAAATGCTACTGAACTGGAACATGCCAACATTTTGTAAATTAATTTTTTTGTCCATCAGTCCTGGTGTAGGTAAAACAACACTGTTCATGCAGAAGAGGCCGGCATCAGTAGGCTTCAACATTTGCATATATATACATACACACAGAGACACACATATTTAAACCAAAGAAAAAGAAAACTTACGAGGGGAAGTCTCAAAAAACAATCCATAGGAAACAGAGGATGCTAACTAGCTACAAAACTTTGCAAAGAGGACATGACAACATTTTGTATATTTCATTTCATGCATGCCTTATCTTGTGGTCTGCAGCATGTTGAGTTTTTCTTCCTGACAGCAGCACTGGGAGCAACAAACAAACCAGAGAGGGGAAATAGTAAGCCACAGTATCTTGTAATCCTTACAAAAATCCTGCAAGCTAGGCAAGCTAGGCATATTTATTATCTCCATATTGCAGTTGGCATTGCCACCTAGTGAATTAATTGTAGAGGTGAAGTTTTATTGAACAAGAAATCTCCTGATTAGTAGCTTAGCCTGGTAAGCACTAAACTTTACTGGTGTTCTGTGTATTTAATATATAGGCCCATGCTTTCTTCCAAGATAAATTCAGACTGGTTGTGCTTAGAATAAACTAGAACTCCAAAGTCACTTATGCATTTCATGAGATAGCTAGCAATCAAGCTTTTTGTTGAATATCCTGAGATTATTTTATTATTTATTGGATTTCTATCCCGCCCATCTAGACCAAAGCAAGATTTCTCCTCTAAGTAAATCAGGACCAGTTAAAGATAACAGCCTTGTCAAACTGTAATGTAAACAGCTCCTAATTCTAAGTAGATAAGTTGCATTTGCCTCTTTATATTCAACAAGCATGTTCATGCCCTTTTTATCTGTCTCTTGAATAAAGTTTATTTTGAACTATATATACTTTAAAAGCTGTTGAGCTGGCAGATAAGGTTGTGCCAGCTCATTGCATAAGAGTATAAGCTCTGTTGTTGTAGAAGGCTGCTTTGCATTGCTGGACTTCAAAAATAGGGGAAGAATGCTAAGTATGGTGCCAGGCTTGTGTCTCTGAAGCAAAGAGAACTTGATGCCCACTAGCTTGCCAATCTGCCATTTATATAGCAATTCGTCACAATCAGATGGGAGCTTGGCTGGACTCAGGCTGACCTTTTTCTTGGTGGGCTTGCATAAAGCAGATTACTTTGCTGTATGATCAATCTGAAGAAGCTTGTATGAACTGCTTAATGAAAGGGATATTGCAAAGGCAGTGCAGCTGTGGCAGCCATTCGGCAGGAGGGCCAGAATTAATCATGTCATTGCAGTAAAAGTCAGCTGTTCTCTAGCTGCAATGCCAAGCGTTGCAAACAGTCCAGAAATATTCCATCCATCTTCTTCCATCTGCCAGGACTTTCAGATCAATTTAGCAACTTTCTAATTTTAAACTCTGCAAAGGGAAACTGCTCCCTCATTTTCTTTGCAATAAGAGACATACATGCATGTGGAAGGTGTTAAAGAATGCCGCCTTCTCTAAAATACCATAACCCGTGAAATAGGTGGAAGGCACATATCTGAAATAAGACTAGACTGAAACTTTCCTGAATTTATTTTCTAAGCTTGCTATCCCTTTTGGGACCCTAGTGTAGACCCCAAAAGTGCTTGCTGCATGCATAGATCTTTTATAGCACAATCCAGTTTCGTGTCTTATCAGAAGGAAACCCCAGTGAAGCCTATTTCCAGGTAAGTGAACTGCAACTAAGTATCACATTTGACAAAAGGGCAAAGATAGAAGAGATTGTCCTGTAACTTTTTGGAATCTTCCTTGACTTGCTGCACGTAGTGTCACCCTTCTGTTAACTGGCTGGTAACTGTCCTAGCTTTTCTTTTACAAGATGCTCTCTATTCCAGGGAGAAGGTAGAGCTGGATCTACTGGTAGATCTCTAGATAGTTTGCAGGAGATTGGCCAAGATTTCTGACTTCGAATTCTGTAATAATAGAAATGAAATGGCTCCCTGCTGCTCCATCTAAATCAGGAGAGGAGTATTTTCTATTCACTGGGTCTAATCCAGCTGTGAGAGGGCTTTATCTATCTCACTGGGGGCTTCCCACTGACCCTGCTGTCTCCTGGAATGAGATATGTCCCCACTATCTCTGTTCAACGATAATGGCAGGGATTCCCTTGTGCATACAAGGGATTCCATCCTGTTGTTTCCAATCTGATCAGAGAAAGTAGAGACTCTGTGTCTGCTCTCATCTGGTGCTTCTCTGTTTAGAGAAGAGAGTAATCTCAATCAACACTCCAAGGAGATCCTGGGACCTCTGGCTCAGAATGAGTCACTCCTCTTTTGCCTTCCCTGGAGGAGGAAAGAGGAAGGAGTACATGATAGTCCACCCTGGAAGGCTGAGGTCTTTGATATCTTGTGGTGATTTCCTTGGAGGTTTAGCCAGTGGTTCTACCAATCTCTGAGTCTACCCTTGGAAAGAGGAGATGACCCAGGCTATTGATACAGTGACTCCCAGATATCCTCAAACCAGTCACACAGCCATGACAGCTGCTGATTTATTATTTTCATCTTGGCTTTCCCCCTTGGGAGATCCAAGGTGGCTTACAATACATGTTTTAAAAAATAATAGAACACAATATATGTACATAATTAAACAATCTTCAAAACATGTTAGCATAAAGCAGATGCACAGTTAATTAGATATAAAACCATTTAAAACTAAGTTGATTTAAATACAAAAAATAGCAAAACATCTACCATCAAAAAGTCCTAATCAGTGGCCAAAGTGGCTAAATAAAAACATTTTTTGTTTGCTACTCAAAGAAACAGCAAGGACTTAAGTGATCATGGAGGTTATTGTCATTTTTATTGGTTGACTAAATGATAATTCCAGTTAAAGACCCAAACTAGCATTGCTTCCATTTAGTGTAAAATGTACCCCAGTCCAAGTCCTGTGTGTTGAGGTTGTGGGAAATACAGTGTTGCTTGTTTCTCCTTTAACATGCAGTGGGGAGCATTCCCTATACCTGCCACTAATTTAACCATGGTTCTTTTCCACTTGTCTTGAAGTCCTTCACATGGCCTCTTCCTTCCTGTTGTTTCTTTGTTAGCTGACTTCCTGCTCTCCTCCATTTTCTGCACTCCAAAGACATGTGTGGGGAGATGTATCTACAGTATATAAGAGGAAACAACACTATACTGTACTATAAGTAAGAGTTTTTGTTTCCTTTAGTCAAAGTCAAGACTCATCTAGACTGATAATTTACTTTTCAAAAGGAGGTGGGAGTTTGGTCAGATCCCTCCATGCCTTTCTCAGCACCAAAAGAGAAAAAACAAACTCCAGATCCTTCCAACAATATCAGGAGGGCAAATAAGGACACACATTTTTGAGATATATTAGCACCCCACAGCATGGTTCATATATCATTTTTAAAAGCTGAGAGCAAATAGTTACCAGCATTGGGTATCAAGACAAGGAAGTTAGCATCTGTGTCCTGTTATTTCAGTTCACTGTATATATGTTCTTTGTTTTGCCTATGTTTATGTGAATTGTGTACATTTACTGTTCATGTTACTATCACCATTTGGCACCTGATATTTCAAAATCTTAAATATAGCAGTAAGCAGGACCCATTTTAGAAAGATGGTCTGGTTGCTATATATCTGTTCATCATGACGAAGAATCTGTTGTTCATTAAGTTTTTGTACATGTCAAGTGGATCTGTTGGTGGGCCACACACAGACTCGTTGGATGATATTTAAAAGAGCATAGAAAACTGGGAGCACTAAAAGACTGGGGGGGGGGGGGAAGGCAGCCAAGCAACCTTTCAACTGAGCAGAATATCTTTTAGCTCTGCAACTGTGGAACAAAAGAAGATCCTTTAAACAGTGGAACATTTGTGCAAGGGATCAGCATGAAATGTGGAGAGTGGTCCTTTAGGGTAAGCCCCACCAGGTTCAGACTACCCCCCCCCCCCCCAGTCAGCCTCTTTCTGCCTGACTGCCTCCTTACTTAAAGCTAGGGTAACAATCACTGTTAGTTTGCTTCTTCGTCGACCTTGTCTTTGGGGGACTCAGCAGTCAAGCCATTCCCCACAAAGATTTACCAGCAGACATCATTGCCCCAGCCAATGAGCTCATGCTGAAACTGAATTTAGGTAGGTTGTCAGATTGCTGCTGCTTTACTTTCAGTTTTATACCAATGCTTGGGGGTATTATTCTGCCAAGCTCTGTTCTGGTAAGAAAGAGAGAAGGAACATTTGGTTCATTTTATTTTACTTCTGGAGTTCTTAGATTTAGATAGAAGAAAAGCTGCCTTGAGGAGCAATTCTTTGTTTTATTTGCAGGTGTTTTACGTGCCATCAAGTTGCATCCAACTTACAGCAATCTTAATAGGGTTTTAAAGGTATGTGAGATATTTAAGAAGTGGTTTTACTAGTAGCACCACACAGCAAGTTTCCATGGCTGAGCTGGGATTTGAACCCATTTCTTGTTAATCCTAGTTGGACACACTATCCACTACATCACACTGTGTTGTTTTCTTTACATTTATTTTATTTGGTATGGAAACGAGAGGAATACTTGGGAAGAAGTGCTTAATTTCTAAAGTGACAAGTGCATGGAGTGGGGTGGCCATGGAATGAAACCTTTCCCTCACTATTTGACTTACAAGTTCTTATGTCTAATTCTGGTGTGTGTGAGTATCTGTATGCACACACAAAGTTTGGACATTTGGTTCAGAGTTTCCAGAATCCCCAGGCAATATGATCCCAGGGTATTCTGTTAGCTGTAGTCCATAAAGTGAGTATTTCAAGTTATTGGGGAAGGGTAGGACTGCTCTTTTGCAGTGGAAATTAGGCAAATTCATCAGAGAAATATCTCTATGACTGTCCCTAAAGAGAGTACTGGCAGGCCAAAGATCTCCTCTAGCTTTTAGTTTTGCTTTGGAGGATGAATTGGACCCAAGGCAGTTCTATTAGAATAGTGCTTGCTCTATATGTGTTTTAAAGACTGCTTCTCTTTCAGTCCAGTGAATCTCAAAAAGCCTGGAGACTCCAAAGACACAGAGAAATAAGTGTGTTTCAATGCCCTTCAGTACTATCTTCCAACATGTAGTTTCAATATGCCTGCTTGGAGGAATCTCTCTCTCTCTCTCTCTCTCTCTCTGTGTGTGTGTGTGTGTGTGTGTGTGTGTGTGTGTGTGTGTGTGTGTGTGTGTGTGTGGTGTTTGGAATGGAATATGAAGCTGTATATATTTATCTATCTGATTATTTTAGTCAGCCTTCAAATTTCATTTCACAGTAAATTCTCACTCATTTGTTCATAGACCAGTGTTTATCTTCCTTTTTGTAATAATATTTTTCAGAACAGTTTCGAATCTTTCTAATATCCACAGTTTCATTTTCCACTAAAAGAAAATCATTGTTGTTCAATCGCATATTGAATTTCCTGAATTTAGATCTTCTTCAGGAAATAATTTAGATGAAAAGCAGCTATTGTACATTCTGAATAATATAGAAATGTAAGTACTGTGGTCTCACAAAATGTCATTCTGTGGATAATATAAAGTTTCCTGATTTGTCACTTTATCATTTATCTCAAACTTTGCCATCTGATCCTAACTGAGATTCGTTTACCACACCCACTTCCACTACTAGTTCAATTTGAGGTTGGCCTGATCAGTCCAAGGATAAGGAATAAAATCTGAAAATCAAGGTGCTCCAAGGGCCTGCTGGTGAACTGAGCGATTGAACCTCCCTGGCCTATTTCTTTATCAAGCTGGTTAAATTCCACCCTATTGTGTACATTTCCTGGAGCTCCTGTTGCACATCTGGACTGATCAACAAATACCATTACCCTTTCTTCGCTCCACTTTTAATCTGTTGCCTCTGGGATGCTAACTACACCACTGCTGTAGTTGGTCAACTACATGCTGTAAAAGAGGGGTGCTGCCTGCTATGGAATTTAGGTATCTGTGGTAGGAAGGGGTATCCAAGCACTATGCATGTCGGTTCTGCTTGAAAAATAGCAGTACTCTTCTGAAATACTTTTGAAATCAAGAACGGGTTATTATACCATTTAAAGAAATTGGGGTGTATATCTTGAATGAGAAGATATATGGAGAAGTACAGAAGATATAGCAAGTACATAAATAGCTCAAGTGCTTGAAGTAAAAATGCCACAGCTATTTTTCCCCTCAGGCCCTTATTCCCATCCCTCCCTCTCTTCAACTGCCCACCCTTAATTGTCCTACCTCCATGCTCTGCTGCGTTCTGTCCTGACTCTCTGACAGCCAATCACACCCACGCCATTCTGTTCTCTCCAACCTGACCGCTCCTACATCAGCTCCTACTACACCACCTCTCTGTCAAATTCCTTCCTACATTCCTTTTCAGTCCATGTATGTGTCTTGTAATCATGCAAGCACCCTTTCTTTACAACCAAAGAATGGTTGCAAACCTGAGAGATTTGCCCAAGTGTGTTGCCTTTTGTCCATTTAGTTTAGAAACATCTTACAGATTTTATTAACACCGTGTTCAGTCTTTGTAGTAGTACAATCTAAGTCTGATTCTTAACATACTGGTGTTATGAGTGCTTGGAATAAACATCTGTCGTGCATTGTGGGGGCATTTTTACAAGTGCAGACAGTGACCTCTACTAACCATATAATTCATGTGCTTAAAAGGGGGCCCTACCCATAGACCGGTGCATAGAGCTCCCCCTCCTTCAGGGCCAGTAAGGATATTCCATTCAGCAGGCAAGATGACAGTTAGGCAGCTAGTTGGAGGTGTGGCTGGCATTCATGTTTTGGAGGGCGCATATTTGACTATATAAGCTTATATTTTTAAGCATGACTTTTTCTTTTCTCCAGGTGTATTATTCCGTTTTTCATATGCAACAGTGTGCCAAATTAATCAGTGATGGACTATTAATTGAGGGACATCTCTAAACTTTACATCAATGTTATTAATCTCTATAATTTCTTTCAAATACATTAACTGCAGTGTTGTTACCCATGCAAGGAAATATCTGTGAATGCTATCAATTTTGTTTTGTCCGACTCATGTTATTATTTTGTTTACTTAAAAGATATCTATTCCACCCTTCAACTAAAGATCTCATAGAACATTTAAAATTAGAAAAACCCAGCTATGCTCCAGTGCTCAGCTATAGGGGCCATATCTTGTGTCCCACAGGTGTCCTTTACATGGAGGTGACACACATGCAGCCACAGTCTTTATCACTATAATCTCTTGTGGAAAATATTTGTGTGCTTATCTCTCCATGAGGTGCATCTGGTTTACCCCTCCTGCCTGCTAATTATCGGACATACTCATGTTCTTATTATAGAATAAAATAGAAGAGAGCTACAAATCAGCTTTCAGTCTTGAGCCTTCTATCATTGTATATCTTCCATCACATCCTGTCTAATAATTCCTTCCAGGCTCTATAATCCTTGACTGTTCATATAATATGTCAGTTCAGGCATTCCTTGTACCATCTGTGTTTCCCTTCCTAATACTTTAAAATATTTCTCTAGAGCTTGCTTATATTTTAATTAAGAGTGTGAAACAGCCACAAAATTCAGTCCAGGCAGCAATTCAGTAATTCATAAAGGAGCTGAATTTTCTTCAGACCAGTTCAAGCGCTCCTACCCCCTTCAATTAACTCAGATCTAGATCTCAGTTCAGTAATTCAATTCTGTATTAGCACATTTTGCCAAGAAACATATTGAACCAAGTAGCAAGAAATTATTTCCAACATTCGTTGATCTGAAAGCAGCTTTTGCTCCTTCAAGATTGTGTTGTCCATTGTGAACAAGGTTGATTGCCAAATGTGATCACAGCCAAGAGGGGTATATTTTGGCTCCAGTGTTATTGAATCTGTTGTTTTGGGGGTTTTTTTTTAATGATCTAGTTCCAATACGAACACCACTAAACCTGATCTGGGACAAATTCTGTTGTTGCCACATTTTCCAAGATTTTAGTGATAACTATAAAGTTTACAATAGGGACGTGGTGGCGCTGTGGGTTAAATCGCAGAAGCCTCTGTGCTGCAAGGTCAGAAGACCAGCAGTTGTAAGATCGAATCCACGCAACGGAGTGAGCTCCCGTCACTTGTCCCAGCTCCTGCCAACCTAGCAGTTCGAAAGCATGTAAAAATGCGAGTAGATAAATAGGTACCACCTCGGTGGGAAGGTAACGGTGTTCCGTGTCTAGTCGCTCTGGCCACGTGACCACAGAAACTGTCTTCGGACAAACGCTGGCTCTAAGGCTTGGAAACGGGGATGAGCACCGCCGCCTAGAGTCGGACACGACTGGACTAAATGTCAAGGGGAACCTTTACCTTTACCTATAAAGTTTACAATGTGCTAAATCATGGTTTTCCCCTGATTATGGAGAATATTTCATTAGACAGATATTACACTTTTGATCAGGTTAATGAATGTTAGTATTCCGCACTTCAATATAATCTTAAACAGAATCAAACAGCATAAATACAGTTTTGAATCTGCAGCCTTTAGCATAGCTGCATTTGTTCATTTTCACTATACTCAAAGTATCTCTCCATCTCAGAAGTTTTAAAGCTATTGTCACTAACCATGTTGTTATATGGCAGCACTATATGGATTTTATTAACAATCCTGTTGTGAGAAAGTTCAAGAATATTTTTACATCATATTTTGAGGATACTTAACAGTGGAACATGCAACTATGTGTCTGGAAAACAGTGTAGAATTTGTGGAAACCAAAGAATAGGCTCCAGGACTAAAACTGTGGTTAAATCTTTAATACTCTCAATATACAACTAGTTTTGTATATTTTATGTTAATGGTTTCATACTGTAGTATGGGATTGTGCTATCATTCATAAAACTAATTCATGGCTGGTCCCCTTAAATCCATTCTGATGCTTTAGTGACAATAACTATTTAGCTTCTTACCCAGAGAGGATGCTGACACTGAAACATAAGACCTCTATGCATTGGCCAGTAGAACATGTCCTGTATGGCTGAGGAATCCTCAGCCCATACCCCACTATGGTACCTCACCCTACTGTTTCATGTCTCTTAAAAATATCCAAGCTTATAGAACATGATACTATCACAGTTCAGTGCTTTACTGAGCATTTAAGAAAGGAACCCCTGAAATCTCAGCATGTGTACTTCTTTTTTGACTTAAGATGCTGTATCATCTACCCTCTTTTAGTTAGCTCACTGGGACATGCAAATGAAAAGCTGGTAATGTACCATTCATCATATGAGATCCCCTCTATCACTGCCAGGTGACTAATTTTCCTCCTGTTGGAGATACATTGTGTGCCTGAATTGGATAAACTAAATCTTTTAGTCTCCCTTTTCTTGCTTTTCTTATATATATTTTATAATTTTAATCTGAATGGGCTGTATCACTAGAGTAAGGCTTCATGGCATGCAAAAAGCAAGGATATGTTTATAATGGCTTCAGTCGTTCTTCATTCAGTGTCAGGAGCAGATGTTAGGGGATTCTTTTTCAACCTTGTGTTTAGTGGTGTGTTGGATTCTTCTCAGTTCAATTTGTCTTCATATTATTTAGCATCTACATGGAACCACTGAGAGAAGGAATCTGAGGATAGGGGTGTAAGTGCATTTCTTCTTTTCATCTGTTACTAGGAAGGCTATCCGTACTCCAGATTGGTGTCTGAGGACTAATAAATTGTTCAATCCAGACATGACTTGGATCATTCTGGTTAGGAGAGACAGACTCTAGATTCAACCTGGCAAGAACAGAATAGCAGTTCCATTGAGGATACATGTTTCAGTTTGAGTGGTGGACAGTTTTGGACCCAGCTTTGCACCTGGATTTTCATGTGGTGCCTATAGCTAAAAGGGTTTTTGCCTTGTTTTGAGTGGTTGTGCCACCTGAGCTACTCCTGATGAGGTCACACCCTGGCCATGGGGACACATCTAGATAGGATTACTTGCAATGTGCTCTCCCTTTGAAGAGTCTCTGGAAACTACAGTTAGTCTATAAATCCAGTGTTGGTGGATACCCGCTATAAAATTACATTGCACCTATCTTGTAAGGTCCGCATTGGTTACCAGTTAAAGGTAAAAATTCAGAGCATTGATTATAAAATTTAAACCCTAAGCGCATACCAGATACAATGACTTTACAAAAAATGTGCTAATAGTTGGTAACACAATACACTTGGTACATATCTTAAACATATGCTTTGGCTATGTCCATTCATAGCCTCTTTCTGGGGAGAAACTGTTATGGATATTAATTTTGTGGTGTATTTTGAGTTTTGTAGATATAAATGTTTTGTATAGGCATTTTTGTTTAGAATTGTATAGGTGGATTTCTGCAACCTTTTGCTTGATATTGTGCTAAAGGTTAATATATAACACTGGAAGGACAAATGCCCATCCTCCATTAATTAGTCCACTGAGGACTTGTATCTCTTTCAGAATTTGAACATATGGCATATAGACAGCAACTGCTCATGGATATTTTGGTTACCTTTCATCAAAGTTTATGCCTAGATGACAGTGGGGCTTTTAAAAAAATGAAACAATTATTGTTCCTCCATTCCTTGCCCACCTCCCCTTTTTAAAAATTTGGATAATTTGTTTTTAGCTTTTCATTTCAGTCTGTTTTCTCCACATGTGTGCTTTAATTTTTTTCTTATATTTTTATGATTTAGCATAATAAAAAAATATATTTAAAAAAACTAGGTAGCATAAGTTTGGGATAACTGAAGGAATACCTGTGAGGAAATAGGAGGAAACTGGGACTTGTAGTCAAAACTGGGACTTGTAGTCATACAAATATCTTCCCCCATACCAGCATATCCATATCTTAAGATCTAATGATGGATCTTTTCTAATATCCAGCTATGGTTGAGGCAAAATTGATGGGGAGCTAGAGAAAGGGAGTTTTCTGTGGCCACCCCAAATTATATTCTCTTCCACAGGAGGTCTCTTTACTAATATTTCACTGTATGAGAAAAATCTTGCTTAGGTGGCATTTGTTTTACAGATTTTCTTTAATGTCTTTGTTTTGTCAGTTGCATTTGTCTTTCTTTATAATATTATGTTTAGAATGTTTGTTGTTTTGAAATATTATATTTTGTTTTATTATTAGTTTTGATTGTTGTTAGCTAAATTGAATACTACATATGCACCAGAATGGCTTTGCAAGTTATATTTCATGTTCTGCCCAGGTTGTAGCATATTAACCATATATTGTTCTTCTCTTTTTTCCCCTCGCCCCCCCCCTCTCTCCATCTTCAGTTATGTGGCTGCGGGCTCTTGGGTGTGGGAATATGGCTATCAGTGTCGCAAGGAAACTTTGCCACGTTTTCTCCCAGCTTCCCATCACTATCAGCTGCCAACCTGGTCATTGCCATCGGTACTATCATCATGGTGACTGGCTTTCTGGGCTGCTTGGGTGCTATCAAGGAAAATAAGTGCCTCCTCCTAAGTGTAAGTTGCTAACACATTTGTTATTTGTTTTTCAAGGCATTTTTTATGGAAGATCAAGCAATTTTTCTGTCTACCAAGCCCTGCCTGACTAGAAGGCATGTGGCTCTATAACTTAGTTATATTGACAGAAAAAAAGGTCTAATTTTCCCTCATGCATAAGAGTCTTGGATGATCCAGGTTTCTTTTTCCCTTCTGGGTTGCATGCAGTTACTATAATCAACATAGGGAACAAGATTAAAACTACAATTCTGGAGAATATTCTTTTTTGTAACAAACTCTTTTATTCTTCTTTCAAAAAAATTTAAAAATACAATAGGATATTTATCCTCTTTATGTTGCTCACTTGCTTTCTCTGTATTTGAATGAATCTGGTTCTCTTAGTCCTAAAGACAGTATGATTGCTGCAGGAAACACTGGCATTATGTTGGTGTGTTTCACAGCAAACATATGACATGTGATTTATGAGTGTGGGATTTTGTTTGTTGCCCACAGTTCAAAACACCAGAAAATGGTCCAACACAGCTTTCCAATGTGCTTATGTTGCCAGCAGGGTAAAAGATGCCAAAGTTTACATAACAAAAGCCAGCTTTAATATTGACAGCATCAAAGTCACTAGTCAAAGTGGTTTGCAGGATCCCCTCTTGTGCTTACTGTTATTCACAAACGGACACTAAGTAACAGAAAATCCCAGAAGTGGACTCCTTTTTTCATCAGTTGGTCACTTCTCACCCAAACACAAAGTGATTTTCACGGCTGTTTTGGCCATCCATTATGTGATTAACAGGGTCTTAAAGTCATCTTCTTCCAGTCCTCAGTAAGTATTGCAATTTGGGGAAAGCCTCCTTTAAGCTTGTTTGCACACAAGTGTGGGTTGTTTCGTAGAGCTGCTAACAAACACACAAAGCAGTGAAGCCATAGGAATAACTAGGACTAAATAGGGAAGGGATGTACAACTAAAACAAAAAACAAAGCAAGATACAACAACCTTGTACTATTTTAGAGTGCATGGTTAAATTATGCAGACCTAGCAAAGGGTTTTTTTTCCCCTTGTTCTGCAACCCCCATATTGATTAGGCATTCTGTAAATTGTAGTCTAAAAAGAACTTTTCAAAGTTCTGACTGGGCTTCCTCCCCACCCAAAAAATCAAGTCCCTTTTAATTTTCTACAGGCTTCTCGGCTGCTAACTGGCCACTTCTCTGAGGAAGGGGGTTAGAAAAAGTGAGAGGAGAAAGGCGGGTGGAAACTTAATGGACTATATGCTTCCTGGAAATTTTAGATTTCTGGAAAGAGATTTAAGATAATTACAAGGAAATGTTAACATCCTTTTGGAAGGACTAATTCTGATTTTCTTGTCTTGGGAATTTGGTATAACTCTTTGAATTATTTATCCAAATAGTCATGTGAAAAAGAAAATACATCCTCTTTGAATACTGTAGTTTTACATATCAGGACTAGAGATGGGCATGAATTGGCAAAATGGTGATTTGTCTCGATTTGTGAATCATCAAGATGCATGAATCACAAATTTATGAATTTTGCAGAATGAATCACAAATCAATTTGTTGATTCATTGGGTCTATATAACGCCCCCACCATGCACCTTGAGACACCAAAATTGCAGGGAAGCTTCCCCTGACTCTCCTCTACAACTCCTCCATGTTTGGTGAAGTTCAGGTTTCAGACATCTGAATTATACACCCACAAAGTGGGTTCCCCCAGGAAAGTGTCCTTTAGCAACTGGCTTGGTGGAAATTCCAGCACTGGTTCCTGCCTAGGAGTATGACTAACAGAGGTTGCAGAGATATAGGTTTGTTCTCCTGTATTTCAGAGGCAACTGGCAGTCAGGTAGATTTCTTTCCCCAGGTTACAGAGGTGGCGAACAGTTTATTCCCCTGGGTTTCAAAGATTGCAGAGATGTAGGTTTGTTTCCCTGAGTTTCAGCAGGAGTTGGCAGTCAGGTAAGTTTGTTCCTCTGGGTTTAAGGGGTAACTGGCAGTCAGGTAGATTTGTTCCCCTGGGTTACAGGGGTGGCTGGCAGGCAGATAGATTTATTCCCCTGAGGAGGCAGAGAGGCTGGGATGGGATTCCTATATCATTGGGGTCAATGAAGGGAAGCCCAACAAGGGAAGGTTAACCTTGATGAACGACAGCCTTTCTACTGTTAACCAATCCAAATGGGGGCAACGGAGTAGGAGCATGTCTCTGAGATGGGAGAAGACACACTTACTCTGGACACTGGTAGGGGGGGGTGGAACTGTCCACAATGAACAGTATGTCCAATTTTTGTGCCCAGTCCTGGCAGGGATCTGATCTGGGGGTCTGGGTGAGCTCCGACAGGTACTCTCTCACCATGGCCTCTACAGAGTCTTCTTCTGCTGTCTGTGTGCCCTCCCCTGTGGTGGCAACCGCTCAGCTTCCCACCAAGCTGCAGTAATGTGGGCTGGATCCCTCACCAGGAGAAGTCCCTGCACGTGGCTCCTGGGAACCACCTTCCCCCACATCTTCCTCACGCCCTCACATCTCCAGCTCTTCACACATACGTCACGCTCCCAGCACCCTGCGTATCAGTGGAGAGTTTGCTTCTCCATACCTCCAGCTCTGCAGTGCATAATGCCAAGCTGCCTTGTGCAAATCACAGAGGCTTGCCCCAGGCTTGCATTGTGACCACAGAGAAGATCTCTGGTCTCCTGGAAGGGCTTGAGGACCTGCACCATCTAGGAGAGTTCAAGCCAATCTGTGGCAGTGATGCCCACTTCTCTTCCCCAAGTCAGAATGGGCATGGAGGACATGTCCTCCAAAACGGACTTCTGCTCCACCAGACGTGAGACTATCATGTAGGTGGAGTTCCTGCGGTTTGGCAGATCCTGCAGGTTTCAGAACATGCTCGTCCTGCCCCAACTCCTTCTGCCTCTCACGTAACCAGCAGGCAGCTTTCAAGCTGCATGAGAAATGGCTCATCAGTTGATGGCATTTCTCTAGAGGTGCCCATGTCTCCCATGTACCTGCATCCCACTCTGGCTTGATCCAGGCATCACATACAACAAGGTGTAATTTGTGCGTCATGCAAACAATGCCCTCAAAGCCTCCCACATTCAATGCCACCAACATGTTTCTCCCATGTGCCCAAGGATGATGTCACCCTCTGATGCCCACTCATGCAGCATGTCCAGAGACTCATTCACTATGTTCCTCCTCATCCAAGTTCTGCACCTGCAGCAAAACGGCCCAGTAGCCTGGTGACAGGAGAAGTCTTCAGGCCCTCCGGCTGCCACCAGTGTGCCATGAGTGAGAGGTACCCATGGTGACCACCAATCCACATGGGTGCTGTGAAGTGGACATGCCTCTGTGCCTGTGACAGCTTGTCATGGACCACAGACACAGAGTCATAGATGGAGGGCAGGACACTCTGGATGATGGTCTCCAGGAGGGGGGGGTGTACCAAGAGCAAAAAATTGGAGCAAATGGTGGAAGGCCAGGGTTTCCATGATGGACAATGGAAGCCTGGGCAATGCAATTGCCTTGGCGACAAGTGCCTGCCTCCTGGGCCTTGCCCCTGTATCATCTGCTGAAAATGGCCGCAACCCCAATGAGAACTACGTCCTGGAGCCTGGCTTGCCTCAAACTCTCACCCATAGCAACCCCCATAGCGGTCTTTTTCAAAGCGGTACCTCCTTCTCCCTCCCCACTTCTTCCCCTATTACTGGTCTCTTCCTCCCCCCAGATGGTGACAAACAGCCTTCCCCAGATAGGAGACTTTGGTGGTACCTCTCTAGATGTTGGTAATGGGTGATGGAGGAAAGATGTCTCAGGTTGGAGCCCCTGTGGACCACCATAAGGCAGGCATTGCAGGATGGCATGCATGTGTCATCGTTGACAGCGGTGAAATGCTCCCATAAGGAACCTCTGCCATGTTTGGAACTATGATGACACACTGCCAGTCCCTGTCTGCTGCTGGCCTGGGAAGACTGTGTGGTGCTCATCTGGGTGCGTTGAGGAGAGGAGTCTGGGGATGAGGTGGTGGTGGTGGTGGTGAAACCTGACATGACACTAGAGGGAGGATTCCAGATCCTCTGTAACCAATAACTCCTCTGATGCCTCAAGGAAGAGCAGCTGCACTTCTTCAGCCACCTGAGGAAGCTGCACTTCCAGCTCCACCTGCAAGCCGACCAGAAGAAGAAGATCAGATTCTACCAGAGGAACAGTGTTGCCTGATCTACTGACAGGCTTCCCCTTTAAGATCCAACTGCCACTCATTTTCAGCTGCTCTAAATGAACTCCTACCCCTAAAGCACAGGCACACTTGGATGTAGAAATAAAGGGGAGGGGGTTTGCTCACAAATAAAAGAAAATTGTGGGACTTTGTGGAGGGCTTTCTTTAGGTGGGTATATTCACCCACCCTAACGCACACCTCAAGAAATAACTGAAAATAAAATATACCCACCTAAAGAAAGCCCTCCGCAAAGTCCCACTATTTGAAATAATAATGAAATAAAGTTGTGAATTGTGCTATTCACAGTTCAACTAGTAACTGCTGCCTGGCTACTCAAAGAACACACAGACAGCAGCAACCACCCAGAGCAAAACTTTAAGCAGAAGTGCGAAATGGCTGCAAGGAAAATGCTTATAAAGGCTTTTAACAAGCAAATCTCCCAGAACCCTTTGAGCCATGCATTTGGTTGCCTGACCTGCCAATCCAGGAGTCTCTCAGACACTCCCATAGTTGCCTAGAGGTTCTGATTGACAGGAGTAGGCAGCAGGTGGCAAGGGGTGCGAAAATGGGTTTTAAAAGGGGTAAAAGAAGCAATGAATCTAAAATGGCTAAAAATTCATTGCTTTGTATTCATCTGAGTTATTGCTTCTGATGAATACAAAGCAATGAATTTCCGATGAAGTAGTGATTTTAGGCAAATTTTGCAATTTGTCTTTTAATCTGTGCACACCTCTAATCAGGACATAATAAAAATCATCTGCTCGTTAGCAAGTCTGAAAATTAGGTAAATACAAACTCAGATGAACAACAACACATGATATATTACACCATGTCTTGATTTATTTAACAAAAATAAAGCCAAAATGGAGAAGCCATGTGTGAAAAATGCAGTACACCCTTACTGCTTCCATAGGAATTAAGAGGCTAAGCAGCAGCCAGATGCTGCTAACCAAATGCACTTAAGTAATTGATCATTAGCAAGTGTGACCACCTCTGTAAAAGCCAAAGTTTTAGCAGTTTGCTGGTCTGGAACATTTAGGTGTGTGTTAACACAATGCCAAATAGGAAACACATCAGCAATGATTCTAGAGAAGCAATTGTTGCTGCCCATCAATCTTGGAAGAGTTATAAGGCCATTTCCAAACAATTTTAAGTCCATCATTCTACAGTGGAAAACATTCAAGAGAGTTGCCAGTCTTCCCAGGAGTGGATGTCTGAGCAAATTAACCCCAAGGTCAGACTGTTCAGTGCTCAGAGAAATTGCAAAAAAAACACCCAAGAGTTACATCTCAGGCTCCACAGGCCTCAGTTAGCATGTTAAAGTTCATGACAGTAGAATTAGAAAAATTAGAAAAAGAGTGAACAAGTATGGTTTGTTTTGAAGGGTTGTCAGGAGAAAGCCTCTTCTGTTTAAAAAGACTTTGGTACAGGCACTGATCATTTCCCGGATTGACTGCTACAATGCTCTTTACATGGGGGCTTACTTTGGGCCTGATCCAGACACTTTAATGAGACCAGCATGTGGTGGTCAGACTGGTGGTGGGTACAAGCAATTTGATTGTATCACTCCGGTTCTGGCTCACCTCCACTGGTTGCCCATTGCGTCCAACATCAGGTTCAAGCTTTTGACACTTTCATACAAAGCCCTCCATAGTTTGAGCCCATGTTACTTGTTGGAGTGTCTTTCCTTAATATCATCTGCCACACCTATAAGATCATCTCAGTTGAGATTCTTCCAGTGATCCCAAGCACACCAGCAAATCTACAAGAGAATAGCTGAAAAAGAAAAGAATCAAGGTATTGCAATGGCCCAGTCAAAGTCCAGACCTCAACCTGACTAAAATTCTGTGGCGGGACCTTAAGAGAGCTGTGCATAAACAATTGCCCACAAACCTCAATCAATTGAAAAAACATTGAAAACAAGAGTGGGCCAAAATTCCTCCACAACGATGTGAGAGACTGATAGAGTCCTACAGAAAACAATTACTTCAAGTTATTGCTGCTAAAGCTATTGAATCATAAGGTGTACTTAGTTTTTCAGATTATTTTTATTATGTTCTGATTAGAGATGTGCACAAATTAAAAGACAAATTGCAAAATTTGTCTAAAATCAATAATTCAATGGAAATTTGTTGCTTCGTATTTGTCAGGAGCGACCATTCCAACAAATATAAATTGATGAATTTTCAGCAATTTTTGATTTGTTGATTTTTTTAACCTTTTTTATTTCCCATTTTCGCCCCCTCATACATAAAATCATAGAATTCAAAGAGGATGTACCTTTGTTTTTACATGACTTTCTGTCCTATTAAATGGGTCCTACGTCTAAGTAGATGTGCATAGGAGATTCGCATGTGGGTATTTATTAAGAACAAAAACTTGAGAATATCACTTTTTTTAGACTGCAACTTCCAGAATTCCTCACAGCCGTACTGTAGTCCGAAGCGCAGCTTTTCCAAGTACTCTTGAATATTTCATTCCATACAACAGTGTAGCCTATAGCAGAAAAATAAAGCAGCAGCTTAATGGGTATGAGTGTCTAGAAAGGATTCATTTTGAAAAGAAGCAAAAGCAAAATATGGAAGAGTATTTTTAAGCATAAAGGATCACCCGTGCCACATTGAATTGACACTTGTTTTGCAATATTTATATAGATGTATTACACAAAGGGATACCTTTCTGAATGTTCAGAGCATTAGCTATGTTTTGTCTATTAATATACAGTAGGTGGTTGGTTGTACAGACAACAAATGGGGAAAATAGCACCAAAAACGTCCACACATAATGTAATGGGGTTGCGGCCTGTAATGTAGGTTTGACCAAAAAATACCAACTAGCTCTAAAAAGCTAAGAAAACTGCAGTTTTAGAAGAGGTAGTCGTGTTAGTCTGTTCAAGCATATCAGGCAAAATCCAAAGAAACAAAACAAAACAAGGCAAAAACATGTGGCTCCTTAAAGACTAAATATTATATTTTAATGTGAGCTTTTGTGGATCAAGTCCACTTCTTCAGGCAGTAAACTATGTGACTAAACAGGGATTTGAACTGGATCTCTCTGTTCTGCATCCAGCAGTCTAACCATTGCATGTCTGTACTGACTACCTCAGATAAATGCTTACAACTACCCAGGATGAAATATGGTGATGGGGGATCTTTTCTAGTTCCTTTTCAATCTTCTTTTGATTTCTTGGCTATAATCTCCCATTTGGATTGAGGACTGAAACAAAGAATAGAAAATATTCAACTATGTTGGTGACTTCCTTGTCAATGCTGAAGTTATGTAATCCCTCTGTAGTCATGATTTTTGTCTTCTTAAGGTTTAAGTCTTGTCCTGCTTTTGCACTTTTCTCCTTTGGTCTTCCTCATAGTAATTTGAAGTCATGGCTCCTTTATGATCGTTTGCCATTTTAATTTTTTTATATTTCTTTCACCAATTTTCACTTCTTCTGAATCTAATCGATCTTTTCATATATGTTCTATGTATAGATTGAGCAGGGGATAAAAAGCACCTCTTTGTCAAGGGAAAACCACCCTCTTTCTCCATATTCTGTCCTAGCAGTAGCTTGCACAGAGTATAGGTTACATAAAATGGCAATCCAGCATTGTGGCACTCATGTATTCTGTCAAAATCCATGTATTTTCATTTATTTATTTGTTTATTACTTTAATTTATATGCCACTCCCATTAGTGCCACAGCACTACTCTGGGCAGTTCACAGTAAAATACACAATCAAAATAAATATATATATGATGAAACCATATAACAAACTTTGATCTTTGCTGGAGGGAAGGTGGAGTACCACAGGACATGAAGGATGCAAACATCGTCACATTGTACAAGAACAAAGGAGACAGGGGCGACTGCAATAACTACCGTGGCATCTCTCTTCTCAGCGTTGTAGGGAAGCTGCTTGCCCGTGTTGTGCTGAAGAGGCTCCAGGTGCTCGCAGACAAAGTCTATCCAGATTCACAGTGTGGATTTCGAGCTAATAGATCCACCACTGACATGGTATTCTCCCTCAGACAGTTGCAGGAGAAATGCAGGGAACAAGAACAGCCACTCTTTGTCGCCTTCATAGATCTCACAAAGGCCTTTGATTTGGTTAGCAGGGACGGCCTTTTTAAAATACTTCCCAAGATTGGATGTCCACCTCGACTCCTTAACATCATCAGGTCCTTCCATGAGGGAATGAAGGGCACTGTAGTTTTTGAGGGCTCAACATCAGATCCCTTTGACATCCGAAGCGGAGTGAAACAGGGCTGTGTCCTCGCACCAACCCTTTTTGGGATCTTTTTTGCTGTCATGCTGAAGCACGCCTTTGGAACTGCAACAGAAGGTGTCTATCTCCGGACTAGATCAGACGGAAAGCTCTTTAATCTCTCTAGATTGAGAGCGAAGACCAAAGTCCAGCTGAAATGCATGCGGGACTTCCTCTTCGCCGATGATGCAGCCATTGTTGCCCACTCTGCTGAAGACCTCCAACAACTCATGAATCGTTTTAGCAAGGCCTGCCAAGACTTTGGACTAACAATCAGCCTGAAGAAAACACAAGTCATGGGCCAGGGCGTGGACTCACCTCCCTCTATTACCATCTCCACACAAGAATTGGAGGTTGTTCATGACTTTGTGTACCTTGGCTCAACGATCTCTGACACTCTCTCTCTAGATGTCGAGCTGGATAAATGCATTGGCAAAGCAGCTACCATGTTCTCTAGACTCACAAAGAGAGTATGGCTCAATAAGAAGCTGACGACATATACCAAGATCCAGGTCTATAGAGCCTGTGTCCTGAGCACACTCCTGTACTGCAGTGAGTCCTGGACCCTTTGTGCACGGCAGGAGAGGAAGCTGAACACCTTCCATATGCGTTGCCTCCGACGCATTTTTTATATCACCTGGCAGGACAAAGTTCCAAATAGAGTAGTCCTAGAACGAGCTGGAATTTTTAGCATGTATACATTACTGAAACAGCGATGTCTACGTTGGCTTGGGCATGTCGTGAGAATGGCTGATGGTCGGATTCCAAAAGATCTCCTGTATGGAGAATTAGTGGAGGGAAATCGCCCCAGAGGGAGACCACAGCTGCGATACAAGGACATCTGCAAGCGGGATCTGAAGGCCTTAGGAATGGACCTCAACAAATGGGAAACCCTGACATCGGAGCGTTCAGCCTGGAGGAAGGTGTTGCATCACGGCCTCTCCCAATTTGAAGAGACCCTTGTCCAGCAGACCGAGGCAAAGAGGCAGTCACGGAAGCAGCAAAATCAGGGAGCTGGACAGGGGACAGATTGTATTTGTCTTCAGTGTGGAAGGGATTGTCACTCTCAAATTGGCCTTCTCAGCCACACTAGACGCTGTTCCAAGTCCTCCATACAGAGCACGTTACCATAGTCTTTCGAGACTGAAGGATGCCTAATACTAATATTAATATAACAAACTAACCACAAAACACAGAAGGTACCAGAGCAATGATGAAACTAAGCATAAGATTAAAAAATAAAAATACGAATAAAAATAACAGTAACTGGACATAAATGTACTATCACTGTAACTCAACTGGGGTTGGAGTGGAAAGTCTCCCTGAAGAGCTATGTCTTAAGTTGCCTCTTAAATGTCAATAGGGAGGAGGCCAGGCAAAGCTCCTCTGGGAGCTGGTTCCACCAAGAGTCCACAGTGACACTGAAGCCACCGTGAATTGCCATCTAAGACCTTACTGCAAACTGTAAACTATAGTTTTGCCTTGACATTCCAAAAAAAACTAAGTTCTATATCCTATACAAAATTTGGTCCTTTATCCCATAGAATAGTGGCATTTAGAATATATATTCTGCAGAAAAGATGAATATATTATGGATAGTTCAATGTCAGTAAAGATGAAGTGAGTTCTCCCTGCTAGGGTCTTCTTTAAATAAAATTCTTACACATTTCATAGTAAAATTAAAAATAAACAAAATGTTTCATAATAATATCAGCAACTTTTGTGAGTTTAACACATAAGACTGTAGACCTTATGCTTTGAATATATTGTGACATTGCTCTATGAGGCAGTATATAAGTTGAAAAGACAGATAGGTAGGTAGGGAGAGGGAGAGAGAGAGAGAGAGAGAGAGAGAGATAACTTTTATTTATTATTTATTTATATATGTATTTACTTGATTTGTATACCACGCCATTAACGAACACGTACTACTTTGGGCAGTTTACAGAATTTAGTTAAGAGGCAATTAAATTTAGTTCCTTCCTAGATATAATCCAACCTTCCACCCAGAGGTTTTCCTGGTTAAGGAAATGGAAAGCAAACCAGTAGGCTAGGAGTTCTCTTTTGGTTTTGCTTTGTTTATTGCATTTCCCAAACTCAGGGAATGGACAGGCCCCACAAAAGAAATCCTCTCATCTGCTGTGTAAACAGGCATTTCCTTCATCCTGCATGCATGAAGAAGGTGCAGGTGGTGGCATCTATCAATTCAAGGTGATGTAAAAATGAGCTCTTCTGTAGGCTTTTCACAGAGGCTGGCTCAAAGAATGCTTTACAATTTCATATTCAGCATTGTGATGATGAACAAGACATTTTAAATCCCTCCCCTCTTCCTCCTATTATAACATCCCTCTTTATTCTTTTTACCTTTTCTTGCAGTTTTTCATTGTTTTGCTGATCATTCTTCTGGCTGAACTGATATTGCTCATTTTGTTCTTTGTTTATATGGATAAGGTAAGTGTTTATACAGTTCCAATTCAGTCATCTAGCCCTTCTGAAAAACTAAGCTACTTTTCTCCCACAACCACCCCCACACCCCACCCTGGTAAAGCAAAGCTTAGACTCCCGCACCCCATCTCTCCATACACACATGTCAAGGCAGTAATAATACGGAACAAGGGTCTGTAGAAGGGTTATGTTCAACAGAGTTAAGATCTGCACCAAGAAGCAGGCAGATGGGAAAGTAGACGTTGGTGGCTTCTGTGTGATACTGTGCAGGACATAACTAGAGAATGGCTTGGAGACCACAGCCAACTATAAATTCTCTTGATTTATATTGTTTTCTTGGACTACATGTGTGAAAGTACATGCTAATTCCCCACAGGTTTTGGAACCTAACAGAAATATTACATAATTGATCACTTCCCTATCCCAAGCGAAAAAGTTGAATTAACTGATACAGAAAAATAAATGATCATGACTAGATCAGATTATGTCCAAATATACTTTCAAAGTATTGCTGTTTTTTCAGAACATTGCTGTTTTGGGATCATTGTTTGTTTTCATTTGCTTGTCTGTGTGCATGCATAAATCAAATATTGATATATATCGGTGGAGATTCCGTTCTTTATTGTTTTAATGATGTGTGTGTGTTGATTTTATGCTCTTATGGGGAAGGGGTCAAAATTCGCTTGCGTAACTTATACCAGTGTAGAAAAATGGCATTAGCACAAGAGCAGGTTGCCAATAGTTGGAGTCCAGCCTGTAGCTCTGTTGTTGATGATAATAATAATCTTGGAACTGCAGAGCTGGAAGGAACCCTATGGCTTGACTCCAGCTCCTGTTAAGGAGGCACAGTGGGGAATCGAACTCTCAACCAGATGATTAAATCACTGAGCTATCCAGCAGTTCATCCTCACAGGATTCCTTGTGCATTAGTCAGATGGACTCACACACAGCCCAGAATCCAGGCAGAGACTGAGTTCTGCATGAAACCACCCAACTCGTATGAGAAACCCCATGAGGAATTAGAACAGGGACTCTAAATCAGTGGCAATCTGTCATTGTAATAATGTCACATCCCCTACACCAACATAAGGTATTCAAGAGGAATTTGGTCATTATGTTTGTAACAGATAGTGGTGTGTGTGTTGTTGTTGTTGTTGTTGTTTTAAATAGTAATTTGTAAATTATGCTATCCACCGGTGATAGAAAATATTCCTAGTTTCATAAATGCATGAATTAGTAAATATTGGCATCACAAGACATGACAAAGAAAATATTTTCTTGTTGGGTGTCCCCAGTAAGTTTACAATTGTGAATAAAATTTAGTAAGAGACAAGCTTTTAAACTGACATGTTTATCCTACCCTTTTTTCTTTATCCTCTTAGCAACTCTTATGAGGCAGTTTAGGTTGAGAGGCAGTAACTGACAAGTGAACTAAGGATCAGAGTAGATATTAAGCGAATGAGTACTATTTTCCCTCCAGCACTGGGGTACCCTTACAAGTAGGAGCCTCACTAATTGGTCTTGCAAAGTAAGTCCATGTCTATCTTCCAGTGGCAAATCACAAAACAAACCATTGCTAAATGCAAGAAGTAAGGAAAAGAATGTGCCATGACAGATGTCTTTTTACCACTTGAGGGAACAAGGCTTCTAAATAAGTTGGTAAGGATTTTACCTTACCCAGACTAAGGATTTTAATTAAGGTTTCCCCAATTCAGTTTTTTTTTAAAAAAAAAAAAAAACCCGATGACATCACACTATGAACTGACAAAAGACAAAACATCTCTTTGAAATACCTTTGAGAATACCAAATTTCCACTTCTGTCCCTACTGTATTCTCCTTTTGATACGTCCTTTTCATATACTGCTGAACACTTTTTTAAGAGATATCTTCCTCCAGAATTGCTAACCTTGATAAATGGCTCTCAACTTGTAAAACTGAGATCAAGTTGATATACAAAAGGGAGAGATTGTGCTCCATTTGCTTTCCCACATGTAAACTGTATCTAACCAGAGATAGGGTTAGATAATGGTTGCACCTGCAAAAACAGTGATTGCAATATGTTCTGACCTTGATAACTTGTTTATATGGAACAGGTTAATGAAAATGCAATTAAGGATTTGCAAGAAGGTCTCAAGCTTTACAACACAGAGAATAATGTTGGGTTGAAGAATGCGTGGAATATCATTCAAGCAGAGGTAAAGACAGTGGCATATTTCTTTGCAAAATGGCACACTCTCCTATTCTGCACTGCTAGTAACTGTCAGGGCTTATCTGCATCTTTCTACTATGCTGGAAGCTACCATTATTCTATACTAAGGATTTAAAGCCTACTTGCTAAATCCTTTGCCTTGACAAGACACCTCAGTAAGAAATTGTCAAGCCCCACAAGATTTCTTGCCTTGAGGTGAGAGGAAGATTTGGAGCACTATATTTTCTCACTGTTTCTGTGCAGAACAGGTGGCTCTTTGTTTTTGTGAAACAAAATGTTATCACACACATAAGCCAGCCAGCACAGAACAATTGTGTTGCTTAAAAATATGCAAACATCCCATCCAGTGCTTCTAATCCTTACAAGTCCACACAACAAATCAGCAGCTCTCACCATTATCATTTTAGATCATTCATGTTATTTGATTATTTGCTACTTGCACACCGAAAAAATTATTTTTGTTGTGTCATCCAGAGTACCACAGAATACCTCATACTCTCATGGGGTGAGGAGAATAATTTTGTGTGTGAAGACAAGACAAGTGGAGATTTACATGTTCAGTATACACTGGTTTGGTGTTTGTTTCCCTAAACCCAGTTTAAAATTTTGGGTTTCACCTTGTTTGCAGTTTCTACCACAAGCCTCTGATAAGGTCTGGTGCAAGCTATTTCCTGGGAATTGCACAATGTATGGAGAATCACACTCTGGACCCACCCTAATCTGTGTCCAAGCTGGACCTTTTGGGGCCAGCAGTAGGGCTACTACTTTTTGGAATGGTTCTCCAACGATAGAACAGTTGCTTTGCCTCGACCAATCTCCTTTAAAGTGTCCCTTCCATCTGCCAGAGAAAGCTCTTGGAAAACGACGCTTCCTAGTGTGATCAGACATTTACTTTTCTCACTGTCTGATCACAATCTCAGTTTGGTTCCAGACACTCTAAAGGAGTGAAATTTCTCTGTCACACTAAATTAGTCAAAAGTAAGAGACCCGAGAGGAACAACTAAGGATCACGGTACAGAAGTTATTGTACTGTGAAAGATCTGTGGGGAATTGGATTCCTTTCTTCGTCTTCCAAATTTGCTCCTGCATCTCTTTATTTTGAATTTAGAATGTGGTGTGTTCAGGAACCTAAAACTATTTAATTACCATGTCACACTGTTCATGCTTCTTAAATAACATGATCATTTTTTAAAAGAGTACACAACTCTCTAATAATGTGGTATCACTGGTATATCCTACACAGCACTCGTAATACTATAAAATGTACTTTCAATATCAGGCTGTGCAAGGTCCTTTTTGTTCCTGTCCCATAGATGCACTGCTGTGGGGTTCTTGACTACAAAGACTGGTATCCAGTACTGGGTGAAAATACTGTTCCTGACCGATGCTGCATGGAAAATTCACAAGACTGTGGTCGGAATTCCACCAATACAAATTTAGTGTGGAAAACGGTAAGGATAATGTATACCTAATCTGAATTTCATCTTCAGTTTCATTGAGGAAGTGCACACTAATTTTATTTTTCCCATTTTTAAAATGCCATTGACACAGTTATTGATTATACAGATAAACAATGCAATTCTGCATTTGTTTATTCTAAAGTAAAACCCAAGAGTTGCATATGATTTACTTCCAGGCAAGTAGGTGTAAGATTGTACCTAAAGCTTTCATTTTAACAACCATTTAATCATATAACAACCACTGTTCAGTCACCTGTTTACCCTAGGGCGTGGCCTGAAGGTATATTATGCAAAAATGTGACTGAAATTAGGTCTGTGTCTAACCTGGCTGGAAGAAGATGTATGTCATCTTAACTTTTATCATGGGGGGGGGGGGGGGGATGGAATATAAATGTAGTATATAATAATAAACTAATTTAGTTTATTAAGTTACTATACAAGTAAAATCAAATTCAAATATATTCCCATTATGCATGCTAAAAATTTAATAAAGAGAAATATCCTTTTTCTTTCTGTGTATTTTACTTAGTATTACTTCATTTAGTATTACATCCTAATTCTTTATGGGTTTAACAGGTTGGCAAAACCTATTTAACCAGAAAGAAAGCAGGAATGAAACTGTATACTCTGGCAAGACAAAATGGACTGTATGTTGCTGGAACTGAGGGCTCTATCATATCATATTACATTCTTGATGGATAAAAATCATCTATACAATCTGCAGATTCAGGCAGAATCTGTGTAAGAACAGAACAATATGGAGGTGCCTTTGTGATGCCTATAGCTGCCCTTGTGAACTCTCCTGCCAAGTTTCAAATTCTTACGCACTTCTGCTCAATCAAGAGATCAATTGTACAGTACTGACTAGACTTAATTCTTTCTCAGCATGGAAAAAATAGCTAACAGGCACTCTTTCTACTACATTTGCAGTTCTTGTTATGTACTGTCAAGTTGCTTCTGACCCATTACAACCCTGTGAATAAATGCCTCCTATCTTTAACAGCCCTGCTCAGCTCTTGCAAAGTCAAGGCCATGGCTTCCTTTATTGGGTCAATCCATCTCATATTTGGTCTTCCTCTTTTCCCGATGCCATCAGTTTTCCCAAGCCTTCATGTCTTTTTTATTTTATTTTATTTAAAATATTTTTACCCCACCTTTTTCCTTGAAAAGGACCCAAGGCAGCTTATAACAATGAAATACAAGTCTTATCTCCTCATGATGTGCCCACAGTATTAAAGCTTCAATTTCATCATTTTTGCTTTTAAGAAGAGTTGAGACTTAATTTGATCTGGGACCCACTTGCTTGTCTTGTTTGTCTTTCTGGTGGTATCTGGAAAGTTTTCCTCCAGCACCATATTTTTAATAAATTGTCTGTTAGATTTCTCTATTAAATTTCTTCACTGTCACATCTGTACATGGTAAATGGGAATACAGTAGTGTGGATTATAGGAGCCTTAGTCTCCAGTGATTCATCTTTACACTTAATTATCTTTTCTAGATCCCACATATTAGCCCTTTCAAGTCTCAGTCTTCTTCTGATTTTTTGGTTGCAGTCTCTATCTGAATTGACGATTGAATCAAAATATTAAAAAAAAATTAACTGTCTCAGTTTTTCAGTATCAATATTAACATTATGTAGTTCTTCTGCATGATTTCTATATTCTTAATGTGAAGTGGGATACCCAGTGTTGTGTGGTAGGCAGAGTCTGCTAGGACTCAGGAGACCTGGATTTAAATTCCCATTCAGCTATGGAAACTTGAGGAAGGGGAATGGAGCTGATAAAGCCACTCTAGAAATACTGCTTACCACAAAAGCTATATTAGGGTCATTGCAGGTCAGTTCCGACTTGATGGCACATAACATATACAGTATTCAACTGGAGTCCTGCTTTTGCCCTTTCTTCTTTCACCTTCATCAGGAGTCATTTCCAGTCGTTGCTTTCTGCCAGTAGTTTGCTTTCATCTGCATATCTTAAATTGTTGATGTTTCCTTCACTAGTGTTTACTCTGCCTACATCTGCATCTAGTCCAGCTTTCTGCGTGATGTATTCCACATACAGATTGAACAGATAGGGAGATAAAATACGCCTTTGTTTGGCACTTTTGCCTATGGGAAACCATTCTGTTTCTCCATATTCTGTCCCTGCAGAAGCTTCTTGTAGAGAGAATAGATTACATTTCAGAACAACCAAGTGTTGAAGCATGCCCATTTCCATAGCTTTTCATGATCCACACAGTCAAAGGCTTTGTGTAGTCTATAAAGCATAGCAAGGTTATGCTCCAAATCCTACAAGGCAGGCTTCAGCAGTATGTGGACCGAGAACTCCCAGAAGTAGAAGCTGGATTTTGAAGGGGTAGAGGAACTAGAGACCAAATTGCTAACATGCGCTGGATTATGGAGAAAGCCAGAGAGTTCCAGAAAAACATCTACTTCTGCTTCATTGACTATGCAGAAGCCTTTGACTGTGTGGACCACAGCAAACTATGACAAGTTCTTAAAGAAATGGGAGTGCCTGACCACCTTATCTATCTCCTGAGAAATCTATATGTGGGACAGGAAGCAACAGTTAGAATGAGAAGAGAAATCTCCCTGGAAAAGACCCTGATGTTGGGAAAGAGTGAAGGCAAGAGGAGAAGGGGACGACAGAGGACGAGATGGTTGGACAGTGTCATCGAAGCTACCAACATGAATTTGACCAAACTCCGGGAGGCAATGGAAGACAGGAGGGCCTGACGTGCTCTGGTCCATGGGGTCACGAAGAGTCGGACACAACTTAATGACTAAACAACAACAACATAAAGCATAGACTGATCTTCTTCTGAGATTCAGATTTAGTAAACCAGATTTAAACATACCAGTAAGTCAGGGAACCGTGGGAACCCTTGTTGAGCAAGTACAAGCAGTGCTCTGGCCAATCACTGCTAGTCAAAAGGGAGGGGGCTAAACAAGCTATGGAACTTTGCAAACCCTGGTGAAAGGAAGTGTGCTTGTCGCTTAGGCTCTTGTAGCTTTACCCATGAATCTGATGACCTGTGAGTTACCTCACAGGGCAGCAGATTTTCAGCCAAGGATTTCCGCCACCCAGTCCAACTGAGAACACCTTCCTGGCTGGGCCTTAAAAACTGGGCTGCTGTTGCAGCCAACACTGATAATGGCTGCTCCTTTGAGGAAAGAGTTTCAAGGAAGTTATGAGGGGAAGGGCTTATCACCCCATCCAAGAGGAGGAAAGAGTGACTGCTACTGTCATTTCTACTGAGATTGAGTCATCTTTAGAGGAGCTACTATGAAAAAAAAATTAAGTAGGATGATGAAGGGAAACAAGCAGCAACTAGAACAAAATGATCCCACCAGGGGTGAATTTCAGAAATTAAAGACTCCACACACACACCATCCCATAGCCCCCAATAGTTTCTCCACAATGAAAGGATTCCAAGTTAAACTTGGAACTTGAGGGGAGTGGAATTGGAAATATTTCCTTTCTGAAAAATCACCCCAGCTGATGACAGCATCAGCCTTGTTCGGCATGAGTTGGTCAGAAGGATTTCATCAACTTTTACACAGTGCTTCCTGGAGGAACAGATTCAAAAGGTGGTTCTGGGTGATTTTGTTTGATGCTGTGATCCTTGCCCTTCCCCCACCCCATTCTATTTAACATACACTTTGTTGTGTTGTGTTGTGTTTTGTGGACATTACTTCTTGTCTTTGTCAACAAAACTGATTTGCCCATCAAAGAGACATCAGTCATCATGATTGAGCAAAAACAACGGTTTATATTAAATTGCAAATACTAGATTTTGATATTAACTGGATAATTTTTTTACCACGTTTCTAATACTTTTCTGATCAAAGTGACTGTAAAAATATTTGTGGGTTTTTTTTTTCAGGGTTGCTATGAGAAAGTCAAGACATGGTTTGACGATAATAAGCATATTCTTGGGACAGTTGGGATGTGTGTCCTCATAATGCAGGTATGTATATCCCAAGTTACTAACATTATGTTGTTGTTAGCTTAACTGTCCTAATAAAGCAATATTCCGAATTTCTTTGTTATACATGTTTTCAAAATAGTGCCTTCAGTGACAGGGTGAGAAAAACCACATCCTGCTGTGTGAGAGGAATGAACCAGGCTGGAGTTGAGTGTGGGGTAAAAGTTACTGAAATGCTGGTGAAACATAGTCAAGGCCTTATCTGTTTATTAAAATATTTGTATCAGCCTATATGTAGAGTTCACAGTATGTTTTGCACACTGTAAAATAACTTAAACAGTTATAAGATGGCCATGATAGCAGCATCCCATTCCCTAGGATTTCAGGGGAAAACCTGAGTCCAGGAGGCAAACACTTCCCTAGGTTTTGTGCTACTGTTGCCAGGAGATGAGCAACAAGAAGGCTCATGAGTTGCAACACCATTGCTCCATCCCCAACTTTGTTCCAGATGATAGGCTTAGTGTCAGTCTGTCAAAAAGCCAGGAGCAAGGAGAGAGGACTTGGGAGAAAGCTTGGGGGTGCATGCACTTGGGCCTATATTGCCTTTGGGGGCGACTCAAGCACATATATCTTCACACTGAGCCACTGAGCCTGGCACTAGCTGGGAATGAATGAAGTTGTGTGCTCTGGTTTTATTGCCATTTCACATGCAAAATGCAAATAATCTCTTCCTCCAGGGTAGGAGACCCACAGACACATAGCAGTTTACCGCAATTTCACCTGTGTCCTGATACCTGGCAACTGGAATTATAAAATAGATAGAAGATAATAAAGATGTCATCAGTCTGTCTTCGTCTGAGAGGTTTTGTGGGGACAGGAGCTAACAAAGTGTTCTTCCAAGTCAGCCATAAGGATGGTGACCTTAACATTTTCTCCTTTACCTCTCTTTCAGATACTTGGCATGGCTTTTTCCATGACTCTCTTTCAGCAGATTCACAGGACTGGTAAAAAATATGATGCCTAAAGCCGTGCATTTTTCGCCACATCAGCACTTCTCTCTTGCCATTAGTAGGGAGAAAAGCAACCCTGGAAAAGAGAAATCAAGCATTGCCCGATCTGGGGCCTCCCTCCCAGTGACCAATCTACAGCATCTGTTTCATGACTGATTGAAAACTGAGCACAACATGTTACTGGACTTACATTTTGTTTCTTCTCATTCACCATTTTTGCCAAAGAAGAGAGGAAACCTAATGAAAGCAAATCAGTTTCCTAAACTAATCTGTGGATTCGTTGTTCAAAATGCTCTCTAACTTTGTTTAAGGAATGACCTTTAGTTAGCAATTCTGTACACATATCTCTAGAAGTAGATCCCATTAAAACTCAGTGAGACTTACTTCTGAGCTGACAGGCACAGGATTGCCGTTACTGTACTAAGCTGTGTTAGACTTCTGAGGGTAACCTGAATTATATACATTATAACTTCTAGAATGGATCTTTTGAAGTTTTTCTCATAGGTCAACAAACTGCTTGCACCCAACATCATAACATGGAGACTTGAAAAAGCCACTCAGACGGAGAGCCCTGTTGGAGCTGCTTGGATTGAGGTTATTGGGGGGGGGGGTACCTTTTTGTATTTTACTGTGTATTTAGTAGCCTGATTTATATATTTTTACTGGAGGTTTTCTCCCTCCTTTTATCATACTTTTCTTGGAGTTCTACTGTGCAGTCTTTGAAGGATGCCAGTTTTAGTGTTTATGTTTTAAAAACAGAAGGAAGGATTTAGCTGTTACAATTATAATGAGGTTAAATGAATCATAGCCATTGGGTTGCTTTCAGCTGAGAACTGATGACATGAAGACAGACTCTGGGACATGGGCACAGATTACTTTTTTAGAGACACATCTAAGAGCATAAACTATTGAAGATTACTTTTAAAGCACATACACCTTGTAAATGACAGAAATATGTCTTTGGAAATGTGTATATATGAGCAAGGCAAAATTCAGTGCTGCTCCCCAGTGAATCAACATTTGGTGGCCAATCTGGCTATGGAAGTGTCCTGAGTCTTGCCCAAAGACATTAAAATTATCCTGTGCTCCTCCTTCTTTTTGGTTATTCTTACAAGAGTACAAGAACAGTATGTGTCAGATATTTCTATTAGTATGCATTTTAAAACCTTTATACTAGAATTTTCCTTTCTGCTCCCTGAAAAACCTGGGACAGCAAGGAAAACAGACTTTAATTCTTCTATAATATGAATGGAAAGGAAATGCTGTGATCATTTGAATCACCATTCCTGAATGTAGTGTCAGGCCAAGTCCTGCATATCTTGCTAGAAAGAAAGAAATGGCTCTCCGGTTATCCACTCATCCTCCCAGAGGTGGCCAGCAGTGAGTCAGCATTATTTATTGTGTGGTGGAGGATAGGTTACGTTGCACTGCTGGTGTATTCAATATATGTGGATTATTTAGTTGCTCCCACTTTCAGAGTCACAACAGAAATACCTGCTCTCAGAGAAGGTTGTGCATTTTCTAATGCTATTGTTGTGACTTTGCAAAGTATGATTAATATTTCCAATTAAAGTGCATGAAATTAGTCCTTCTACACACTGTAAACTAACCAAAACATGCTTTATAAGTTTTATACACTTACGGCAGGCTTTTATGTTATAAGTAGAGATGGGGGTATTCATATTCGTATATGAATACAAATACCCCTGGACAGCTGGACGACCGTCCACTCACGCGTCTTCTGCTGCTGCCACCGGCTCCACTCTCCCTTCCAATCGCTCTGGAGCTGCACGTCAGCTATCCACTCATCAGCCTGGCAGGGAAGCTCGTTTTCCCTCCTTCTGCCAGGATAGCCGATCGCTATTCACCCCCATCTCTAGTTATAAGATTGAAGTGGCCATTCAGCTTAGTTTATTAAAAATGTGTTTCATCTGTTGAACATTTGGAAAGTCATCTATTATTAAACTAGTAGGGTTTTTTGTGCAGACTCTAGGTGCTCTCAATCTTTCCAAACCCTGGAGAGAAGACCAATAAACAAGAGCCATGGTACAGATTTCCTTTTCTTTTTGTGTGGACAAAGGATGAGGGAATGGAACTGGGCTTGCCTATAGGATTAGCCAAGACTATTCTCTCTACTGGCTAAAGTAAGCCTAGGCTCTAATCCAGCTCTTTATTTAAAAAAAAAAATTCCATGAATGCTTGGGTAATCTTCAGTAAATTCACTCAAGACAAGCCTGAGGTTGCATCATAGGGTAATCTTTAAGACAGCAGAATTTTAGAAATGCAAAATAGTTTGTGTTATACCTAGTAGCAAAATATGTGTTAGATCTGGGTGCTAGAAGATAATATTTTTAATACAGTAGAGAGCTGCCATTATTTACAGTGTATAACTTCTTCAAGTTGACCCAGACCCTGAGATGACTCTCAACATTATATATTCCTTGTCTGTTTCTTTTAAAAAAAACTCTGGGTGTCTTACACATAAATGTATTTAAAGATTTTTAAAATAGGAAAAATATATTGGATAAAACAACACATTTCCCAAAGGTAAAAACATTGAGACATAATTTGTTGGTGTAAGGCCAGTATTTAAAAATGGCCTGTCCCATATCAATCAAGTGTTTAAGCTTACAAATGATAATCTTGGAGCTAGGCAGACTGCCCTGGAGAAGGAATTTCACAGGCATAGGCTGCAATTGAAAAGGCTCTCTACCAGTCTCCACCCTCTCAGAGGAAGGGCTCAGATGATGGACACATTCACAACAGGAAACATGTTCAATAATATTTATATTAACTTCCAAGGTGTGCATAGATTTATACCACTTTGAATTCTGTTTAGAATCATATCTGTAGCCTAGCCAAATAGTACCCTAGTATTAAGTAATAAGTCCTTCTCATCCCTGTGATTAATCTGGCCACTGCATTCTGTATTAGCTGCATTTTCTAAATCATTTTGAAAGGCAGCCCCATGTAAAATACACTGCAGTAATCTAACCAAGAAATCACCAAAGCATAGGACACTGAAGTTAATTTATCCCTGTTCAGTTATGAACATTGCTTGTAGGAGATGCTTCACACCACTGAGGCCTCCTCTACTTTAAGTGACCTGCTCAGAAGAGCAACGTAGCTATGGCCTCTCACTCTTGCATGGATTGTGGCTCAGTTTGTTGGTCATCATTGTTATAAACAGGTACTGGTTTGACACATCCAGTGCCTCAAAGGCTGAAGATGACAAAGAGAAATAGATTCATGCCATCAACCTATACATTTGTGGACTCAGTGATTTCATGTGTGGAATAGCATGAGGTGTACGTTCAACCCCTGCAGAATTCCAAACTGAAAAGTCCACAGAGCTAAGCAACATTTTCCAAGCATGAATCAGGGTATACAGTTTGTAAAGTGTATTTGGTGAGTGGCATGTTCTTTTGGTACTTTGGATAAAGGGTGGAAAGCTGGCATGAGGAGAAAATGTCACTTCAGCATGCACCTGACCAAAAAGATGCGCCCTGACTTGCTCCTCTGTATACAGAGTACTCTTTTTTCTTTTCTTTTCTTTCATAGAGCCTGATATTTCAAAATATTATGTCTACATTTTGCTTTCTACAATCAGCAGACTCTAATAGTAAACATTATCTTGGACTATACTAATTCTGGCTGCAGGTAGTAAGAAACTTGTGTGCTTGAATATTATTCCTTCCCACCCACAGCCTCCAAGTCCATGCACATAGAAAAATAGAAATTCAAGAAAGCAACAAGGTTTAATGCCCAGTTTGTAAAACCCAAGATTTAAAATATGTGTCTGTGTCATCATGTCTTTATGTACATTTTTCAGAATTTAGACATTAATTGTGCGCATTTTAAAATTTGTACAACTTCTGCCTTTGGGGGGGGGAGTGTGTTTTTCAAACACTCAATTCTTTCCACATACATTACCCAAATTCATATATTTTTCAAACACTTCTTGTTGTATGAATTGGACTGGAAACCTAGGAAAATATGGATTACAGCCTACAGATTTCATTCAAGTCTGTGTTCAGTTCTGAAACATGTACTATATATGGGGTAAAAGCAAATACAAATGAATTTCTCATCTATCTGTAGTCCTGACATATTGGCAATCTATGTGCAAAGCAGGAATATATAGCCTTCACATCTGTAGCCCAGTACAATACTTAGGCCTGGGTTTAATTTTAAAAATCCCCTTCTTTAATTCTACTAATTATATACACAGGGCCTTAGTGCCTTTCTGTAAGAGCAAGGATTCCACACTGATAACAGTGAGCTTGAGAATTCAGGCTAGGTGAACCTTTCAAATTTCATGGGCCTTGCGCAGCATGAAAGAAGGACAGCACCATCTTGCCCTTCCGTTAGCTCATTGTTAGATGTTTTAACTCCTAAAAAACAGTTTCTTCCACGGTTATATGTAATTAGTCAAAACACTTGACTCTAGAAAGGAGAACAAAGATGATTAAAATGCAAGTTGGGGAAAGGTTTGTCACAATCCCAAATGGAAATGATTAAAAGAGGATGATGTTAGTGTTTTGTTCACCAGAACCGGACTTGTTTGGGTTTGTTTGACATGTGTCTGGAACTCTGCACACAAGAATACTAGGCTCCCTTCCATTTTATGAGGTTCTTCAAAACGGCATTTCACATCTGCATACTTTCTTGCTGACATTCCTGCATGGAAATTTCAACACATACCTCTCTTTCCTGCTTCTTAATAATCAAGATCACTGCTTGATTTAACTTTATTAAGGGGTTTATTTGGCTGCTCCATGAAAAAGAAGACACAGATTAAAAGAAAGGTGAAGCCCCTTTTATGAGCTTCTTCTAGTGTTCCTTGCTTCAGTTACAAGCACTTCCTAGACTGAACAAGTTCTTGTCCTCTCACTTTTATTGCCCTAAACTAGTCATGAAAGAGGACAGATATCCTTGAGTAAAGCAGTGGTGTTAAAAGGCCCTTGATCCATTCATATACGTAGTATTAACCCCATATTAGCAATTCTGAGACTGTCAAGGTCCTCAAGGAAATGTTGGAAATCCTTTGTGCACCTGAAAAATTGCAAATACAGTGCAACCTCTACTTACGAACTTAATCCGTATTGGAATGGTGTTCTTAAGTTGAAATGTTCTTAAGTTGAAGCAAAATTTCCCATAGGAATGCATTGAAAACCGATTAATCCGTTCCGGCTGTTTTTTGTTCTTATGTAGAGGCACGTTCGTACGTTGAAGCATTAGTTCCCATAGGAACTAATGCAAAGCCGGTTAATCCGTACTCTACCACTAGGGGAAGATTTTTTTTTTTAACCTAAGATGACCTAAGGTTAAAAAAAGGGCAGGAAAGTTTTTTTTTCCGTTCTTATCTTGGAGCTCCGTTCTCAAGTAGAAGCAAAATTTAGCGAACGGAGCTGTTCTTAAGTTAGATCGTTCTTAAGTAGGGACGTTCTTAAGTAGAGGTTCCACTGTAATGTTGGTATAGGCCAATGAACAAGGTCACTGTCAGTATTCATGGATGTAACTCCATAATTTGTGATGGTCATCAAATGCGAGCAATACTAGCATCATTTGCTTGTGAGTCACCCAGTCTAGAAGTGGGTTTGAACTAATCTATAACTATCTCTCAGAGGATGCAGCTTCTGTTGGAGTTGAACACCCCATGCATTGATTATCCAGGCATCCTCACAGTGCAGGCAGGCGCTTTCCTTCTCACTGGCTAAGCTAATCTTTTCTCTGTATGGCTCAAGTTCAACAACAACAACAAAAGGGCACAGAGAGGGGTTTAACCTGCCTGTCAACGTTTTAATAAGGAGATGGCTCATGTACTACCTCAGTTCATGGGGTCAAGAGAGTTAAGGAAGAAGTCATGGGCGGGCTGCTGCTGTAAGTGTGATTAGTGTTTCTTTTTGGCCAAATGTAAAACTGAAATTTGATCTCTCTTTTCTTTTTTCTTCTTTGCTGATACAAGGTTCACTATGTTGCTTCACATTTTTCTGCTCTAAGGCAAGGATATTGGCTTTGTTCAAGGCAGTGGAGAAATCTATACGGGCCACAGCCAGGCTTTTGTCTACAAAAAGAGAGTGACAGTAAAGTCACATCTTTGTCTTTTACTAAATCTGTAACCTCCATTTTGCAGGCCTGACTGCCTGCAAAGATAGAAGCCATTATATCCAGACAGGTATTTTTTTAAACTTTTGCTTCTCTGCATTCCACCCCCCCCCCCACAAAAAAATTATACAATGGATGAAATCCAGTAGCAAGTCACAAATAGAGTAGGCCCATTAAATCATTTTATGAGCCTACTCCAGTTGCAACTTTCTTCTGGATTTCAGCCAACGTGAGCCTGAAGAAAAGTTCTGGAGAATGTGAATACTCACCTTGTTTGTAAATTTTTAATGATCCAGTAAGATATTATTCAGTCCCAAATTTAGCTTTTCCGCTATCCACTTGCACAGCTCCAGATCTCATTTTTTGCTTACCCCTGTCTTCTTCCTGTTTCTGCCCCTTTAATGGGTATTTTCAGCAGGTATCAATGTGCTTTGTGGATCTATACATGTGTTCAGTATGTCACACCATGTTGTGCAGTACTTCACAACACTCTAAGAACTGTGAACCTTCTCAGAAACCTTTCTATAAGATTTTGTAATTCTTTGCAGTATGGCCATTGAATAACACTCTTTATCTGCATAGAAGGTTTTCGAAATATTTTTAAACCAGTTTACTTTAGAATTACTTTCAGCAAGAATAACAACAGCAACAACAGCAAACTATGGGACCACGTACATAGGAATTCTGTCTCATGTTCTGGGACAGACTATATGACCGGGCAGAATTTCTATCAGGAAGCAAAATATGCTGCTATATGTAGGAGGTTTTTCAAAGTTTTGCTTTTTGTTTTCAGGAAAGTAAGAAAAAGAGACAAGAGTAATGAATTTAAATACTTGTTTTCCATTATTAAATCTTGTGCCACATCTCTACCTCTACTCGTTTTTACCACAAGTCTTCCATTATTTAATGATTTTTTTCTTTGAAATCCCATTCTTTGCAGAATCACAGAAAACTCTTGTATTGCAGTAAACAGCACTTAAGTCATTTTAAAAATAAGGTATAATTAACGAGGGAAGAGTAAAAACTCAGCTTGTATCCTCATGAGTAAATCACTCAGTGGGCTTTCCCATGTCACTTTGTGCTGCCTCACTACATTCAGATGTATCGCTCAAAGGGCTAATTCGTCTAGCTGGGCTTAGTGGGCTTAATCACAGGTCTGCTACAATGGGCTATCAGTTAGGACCTGTTGCTACTATGTAATGGTACTTGTGCTTCAAGGCAGTTGTGCAACCTGTGATGGATGCCACACAGTATGTGAAGAAGACCAGTTCTGGGCTGGATGGTTTTGCATGATCTATTCTTTCACCACCCATTGCCCACTCAACCATGCTGATGCTCACGCATTTGTCTGTTGGGGTTGCTCTGCCATTCCAACAATCTTCCACTGAGGGCCGAGATAATTCACTCCCCAGCCCAAATGCCTGCAGCGATTGGAGCACTGTGATGACAGTGTGACCTCTCTTACTGTTACTTGTTATCCAAGTACATGGGGAACTGCTCACAAGACTGCTAGTTTCAGCAGAAGCCCCATGGTCTCTGTAATGTCTAATTTTATCTGCATGTGGTTGAAACCTCGTTACTGTTAATTCATGTGATTTATCAACTAAGCATTCTTACCAGCACTGCATATTTGTGGATAATGTCTTCCTAGGTAACTGTCAGAGGAGTTAATTAACACAAGTGTTTTCTGTGACCCAACACATGGGAAAGCAAGAAGCAAGACCAGTTAAATATCCTGTCAAAGTTGCACAGTGGTACTTAGTTGAATCATAACATTTTCTGTGGATATCACTGTTTTGAGTTTTTGGTTTTTAAAAAAGACAAGGAAATGTATTTCTACACAATAACTTGAAGGCAAAAAAAAAGTCTTGTTTGCTGATAATCAACACCAATTCCACACTTTATGTAAATCTGTACACGTGTGTATGCTTATTTACATGTTTCAGGGGGGCCCAGTCCCTTTGCCTGTGATAAGAAGAGTTGTTCTGTAAAGTGTGGAGCTCCTCAGTACCCTGGCCTTAGTGATACGCTTCAGATTATCTGATTATAATGCCTGGATCATGCCACGGTTTTTGACAGTGTGCTGGTATATCAAGTGGCATGTATCACCTTGCAGATGCAGGAAGCAAAAGACTGAGTTCTCATCGAATTGTTAAACCTATACCTGTGGTGTTCCTCTTTGGACCATATGGCTGAATATTTTTTCATTCAATGCCCCCATTCCCCCATATATTTTTAAAAAATAGATGTCATGACAGAAATTTGACATGCTCATTGGTCTATTGAAAATTTTTTGCATGGAGGAGTAGTGGGCCACGGATATGAAAAGGTACCATCCAGATACTGTTTTATCCCATTACTGAGAACTGGCCAGAAGATCAGGTCATTTGCTTCTCTTAAACCTTATTTTTGTAGAAAGAGCTCAGTTACATTTTATGAATGCCTAGCACATAGATATTTCCTGAAGTAGTTTAGTGTTTTGAGCACAGTAGTAAATGAGTATCACAAAATCCAGACTATGCTGCCAAGAACAAAACAAGCACATGATGGTTACTGTTAGTACAATAGACTATAAGCTAAAACTGGGTTTGATAAATCCACCTGGTTACATGTGTAAACTGCAGTCACAGCCCAGAGAAAAAACAAGATGGCTGCACGTGTTTTCCCCATTAAAAGTGATGTCCATGTGCACTGCCATGTTCCTGAGGGAAGAAAAGGAAGCAAAAACAGCTCCTTTTCATGTGGGATAATGAAATACTATGCCCCAGGTAAACAAGACTAAATTATATAGATATAAAAAACAAAAAGCAATACTGTTCTTAAGGTGAAGAAAACCAGCCGTTGAGGAAAATACTTATTATGTTATACTCTCTGGTATATATCTCAACATACTAATTGTGCTGTAATTGTTTTATAAAAGGGATATTGACTGATTTGTTTTTAAACTGTACATTTTTGGCTTGCATTGGGTAGGTGGGTGGGTGGCTGTTCATTTTTCCCAAAAGAAAAATAATGCTTTGATTATTTAACTACACATTTTGGCATGTTTTTAAATAAAAGCTGATACTGAGTAAAATATTTTAACCATATGCAAATGTTGATTTGTACTGATATTAAGCATTGCATACATTCATACAACTGAAGCTTAGCGATATCAAAGTTCTGCATTTGTTTTGTTTTGAAAGAATCATGTATTATGAGTGGTATATACATTCCTTTCCTTTCTTCTTTAAAAATAGATGGTTATGTTACAAATCTTAACTGATAGGGCTAAGCACAACAGGAATAGAGAGGCCTCTCTATCTCATACGTGTTGTGGCCTGCTCCTTAATGCAGCAGATGAAGGTCAGAACCACCCAACACCCCAGGAAGAGGTGCCGTCAAATAAATGGTATTCTGGATAAAGAGTGCCTTCAGTACACCCCTGCTTTAGTCAGCTTTGCAGGAAACCTGAGGGGTTTGTGGTAGCTGTGACAGCACCCGTGCATATGAGTGCATATGAGGGTTACTGTACGCACAGACTACAACCATGTGAAAAAGAAAGTACACCTTCTTTGAATTCTATGGTTTTTTTGTATCAGGACATAATTAAAATCATCTGGTCCTTAGCAGGTATGAAAATTAAGTAAATACAACCTCAGATGAACAACAACATAGGACATACTACACTGTGTCATGATTTATTTAACAAAAATAAAGCCAAAATGGAGAAGCCATGTGTGAAAAATTAAGTACACCTTATGATTCAATAGCTTGTAGAACCACCTTTAGCAGCACTAACATGAAGTAATTGTTTTCTGTATTACTTTATCAGTCTCCCACATGGTTGTGGAGGAATTTTGGCCCACTCTTCCAAATTCCTTCTGGCAGACCTTCTTTCTGCTTCCAGAGGCATGATTTCACCATTTCTTCTGGTTGTGACCTGATCCCCTCTACTTGTCACCCAGGCATGACACTCCCTTAAAGCCTTACCTCACACATTTGTACAATGCCACAAAAAAAATTACATTCTAGTGGCACCTTGCCCAGAAACCTTAGGTGGTGTTCACTGTCTCATTACTTATGCTCTTTTCCTCCTATATCTGAAGTTCTTTTTGTAACAGGAATAAGTCATATGCTCTCCCACAGAATCCCTCGTTAAAGCTTTGCTTGTTCCTTCTTTCCGACACTGTTCAGAACTCGGACTTGGTCAAACCTCAGCTTGCCTGATCAATTTCATTCCATTACCTCCCAGATGTACATAAACACTTTACTTGACTCCTGTAACTTTGCTCTTTTGGGGGGGGCGGTCACAGAGTTGATACAGAGCAAACAAAGATGAACCTTCATCAGAGAGTAAGGACAGGAAGTGCAAAGGGCTGCTTGTTATTGTGAGTAGAACGATATTCCAAGCACATGTGTCAGTTCAGATCTTAATCTCTAACTTTGTAGGATATGTCAGAAATTAATAGAGGTTATGTGTTACCTGATTTAACCTAGGATAAGATTGATTACGCTATGAACATAAGAAGGGTGGGAGGGAATTTCAACGACTTTGGAGAAGAGTGTCACTAGGTGCTCATCCTTTCCTTGCTCACAAGCCATGATTTGAGACAGATGCACTTACGACCTGGCTGCAAGGCTTGCTATTTCTGCAGGGGATAGAGCTGCACTAACATGTTCACTTCTCCCTCAGGTCCATCCCAAGGCATAGTACAGCAGCCCTTCAAAGGTGCCAGCCTTTGCTGTCACTGGCGTCATCTGGATAGGAGCTACAAGATGACTTCCAAGTATTTCAGGAGTGGAGAAGAGGCCAAGAGGGCTGTGGAGCTGAAGGGAATGGAGCCTAGCTGAGGAAGAGAACTAGTAGCAGTGTGGGAAAGGGGCTACCTTTCTAGCTGCTCAATAAACGATTGTTACTTTGGTCGGTGTCAACTGTCTGGAGAGGGAGATAATATTGCAGCTGATGGTGGCACCAAGAGGGGCAGTGGGATGGAAGTATTTAACAGCAGATCAGAGAGATAGCAGCACTGGCAAAAGATGTTAAATAAAGACCAGCCTACCATCTGCTCTTGTACCTCCTACTCTTTTACATGACCTACATAGTATATGGGCTTGCACTCATTGTGTGAGGGAAATCTCCCCATTGCCATAGCTCCACGAAGCTGGAAAGTTCCAGGATGACGTGAGTGAGAAAAAAATGCTGTCATTGCTAAGAGATCAAAGCTTGCTGCAGTTGGGAACCCCTCCTCAGTGCATCTATGATTATTTCAGGGGAGGCCCTTGAAGCTAATATAAAGGTTGGGAACAGGCATGTGGAGCTTCCACTGGCCAAAGCACCTCTGGTTCATGGCACACAATGCTCACAGGATTACAAAAGCTATAATGAAAAGTTGTTGGGTACACTTGTTGAATTAGTTGTAGATCCATGTACTATACTAGCAGTAACTGTTGGTATATTGCAAGATGTAACATTCTACCCACATTGGGTTAACATCCTTAAAGACCTCACCTGTCCCTTGTAATCAGTTAGGCTCTATAAAGCCTTGTCTCTCTCTCTCTCTCTCTCTGCTTCACACACACACCACCCCTCTTCAATGGTGCTGACTGACAGAGCGAGGCAGAGACCGTGTGTGCTTGCCTAAGTTTGTGGGCGTTGCCTGAGCTGCCGCCGCCTTTAATTCCCTTTACTGTTTGGTATGTTTTGTAATGTAGTTTTAGTACTCTGTTGTTTTCTTAGGATGTCCTGTTTACCCCTTTCCTAAGAGAACCAGATAAAGATTATTATATATATATTGTCTCAGTGTCTCAAAGCCTTTTTTCCAACAGTAACCACACCACATTTCACCATCCTGTCAATCAGGTTCTTATGAAAATTCTGTGGAATGCTTTTCCGAAGCATTTTCCAATTTATTTTCCCCCTCACTGGGAGGGTTGTTTTATTTTGTACCAATGATGAATCGCTGTGTGAACGTTGCTGTTGATTATTTCCTTTGCAAAGGGGTCAGGTTTCTGGGCATTATGGACACTTCATGGCCACTGTGCTTGTTCCCTTTTAAAAAATATATTTTTATTGTAAAGGTATATCAAGAAATCGGCTCATAACGAGACAGGTGATCCCTTAGATAGCCAAGTAACAGCTGCTGGCAAAAACAGCAAGAGGCAGCTTGAAGGAGACAGCTTCTGCCCCCTCCCTTTGAAAGAGGGCTTGAGCAGAGGCATTTCCTGTTTCTCCTCTCTCTTTTTTCTCCTCTCTTTTGCAGAGGGGTCGGGTAAAGTGGGTAAAGGAGGGAGAGTAAAAGGGGAGGAGAGAAGACTCAGACTTCTCTTATTGCACTGTCGATGCATCATTTTTATTAATTTTTTTTAAGGACAAGGAAGGCCTGATTGCCCCAAGAAACAGTAGAGAAAATGAATCAATACCTAATTAAGATCATGTAGCCTGCTATGATGGTTCAAATAGGAAGAAATGAATTGGTAATGTTAAAGCAAATGGGAACGTTCCCGCCAGTATATACACCACGTGACCATGATTCAGTACAGCAGAGGTATGAAAAAGATCTATAGAACCAGGTTCTTCTTCATGGCCTCTGTGAATCACACACTGGGTGATCCATGCATGCGCGGAACCTCGTCAGAATATTCTAGAGCTTCTGCAATCAGAAGAGATAAATTAGTACAAGCCCCTCCCCCCTAGTATATGTATCTTGGTACCAAGGCTCTCCCTTCAGTTTATCTTCAACCGCCACATTGAGAGCCTTCCTCGTAGCTTCTGTGAGTCTTTTCTCTGAAGAAAAGAAAAGAAAAGAAAACCCTTTATTATTTTAATTTTATTTCATTACCACTATTTGCTTTGGGCTTTGGGTCAAAACTCCCCCCGCCCCGTCTTCAGTTCATGGCCTCTTCAGGCCTGTTTCAACGTTGCATGGTCTGTAATAATAAGAACCCTCTTTCCAATGGCCACACTAGTGCCTATTTTGTCTCTGAGAGGCTCATCAAACCTCTTCCAGTCCCCACTGTAAGAACTTCAGGCACAGGGTGCTACACAGTTGCGTTTCCAGGCTTAAACTTTGACTCTGGGAACAATCTCTCCAGCCAGGCAAACCTATGGCACAACCAACGTGCAAGTCCATGCCTCACACCAGAGCCATGGACAAGGCCATTTCCAAAGCGTTAAAACAATGTCCGTCTCTCACCCCCTCCCATTCCAAAGAACAAGGGGCCCCTTTGACGTTGACTTCGGCCTTTATCACAAGACCAAGCATTCGACGTCAACTGCCTCGACACTGAAACCGCCAGTCACCAAACGGAAGGTGTCGACTGACCAGCCTTCAGTGGCTGAACCTCGTCCACTGAAAAAGGCCAAGTCCTCGAAGTCAAAGCCCTCCAAGGCTATTTTGACACCAACTTCGCAGCCACCTCCCGAGTCTGAGGACCTTGTCTGTATCGGATCCCTCTCTGATTATGAGGCTCCTCCAGCCCATCAGCTGTCGCCTCATCCCTCCCAGTCACTTGATTGGGACCAGCGTGTTGACTGACTGGCTACTCCTCCACCAACCAGTCCTCCACAGTTCTCCAGATCCCCTAGTAGGTCCTCCGAGGCTGTTTCACCCACACTGCTACACAACTTGATACCATTCCTTATCCTTTCCCTGTGGGCCTACCGCCTCAGCCTCCAGTGCACAAACATAGACACCAGCCCTATCAGAACATCCGCTTGCCTTAGTGCACGGACAGTATTTACCATCAGCACCATCATCGGAAAACCTTTTGCCCTGATCAGTGCCCTGCCAAGATGCCTGCCAACTACTATCAGCTGGCCACCTTTCCCGGCACGTCACAGGTGTCCGAGCATTTCATTCCGTCGAAGCGATCACACCACCAGCGTTACCGGGACTTAACTGACACCACATATCCATCCGTGCCAAAAAAGCCTCGGCAATCCAACAAATATTCGTCGGCTTCGGCTTTCTCAGTGCTGACAAGTTATTACTTCCCTCCACAGCCGGATGACCTCAACCATTCGTCCTGCTCTGCATCACCAGCATCCGTCTACTGTACAGTAATCCAGTGCAGTCCATGGGCACTCTTACCAATGTAGAAGCCCCATCAACACCGAAAGCAGGCTCCACAAGCTCCATATCAATCCCGCCTCCATGCCGACCTTGTCAACATCTAGGATCCTCAATATCGACCTCTTGCCGTGGAGGCACCTTCAACGTTGAGAACTCAACATCAGTAGCCCTCCCACTCCCAATATCAAGGCGAACAACCTTACAACACCAATGTTGATGGACAGTTGTTCGATTTGCCTCATGGTGCCAATCCTTCCGACCAAGGCTCAAGGCCCCGAACATCATCGGTGCTCTTAATGTCACCGGCTCACAGCTGGCAGATTTGGACCCACTGTCTCTGGCCAAGGACTTCCAGACTTATGCCCAGTTAATGGTTCGTATGGCTAATTCTCTCAAGGTCCAAATTCATAGACCTACTGCTGAACCATTGGACCATCTTTATGATCCGATTTCTAAGGATACTACCACACTAGTCCACATCTTTATGCTTCCTTCTCTTCTTAGCACAGCTAAACGTTCTTGGACTAAGCCAGCCTCATCACATACTATCTCCCAGCATATTGACAACCTCTATTGCGTTCACGGTCCCAATGTCGTTTTTCTACAGAAACAACCTGCTCCTAACTCCATCTTCTTTGAGGCTTCTCAATCTCGCTCTTGACATAGAGAAAACCTGATTCAATCTAACAAGGACAGATGGCTCTATTCCTCAGCTGCTTTTACCATGAGAGTTGCCAACTATCAAGGGGCTATGGGCTTCTACCAACGCTTCTTATGGGACAACATGTCCACCCTGATTGAAGCACTACCTGATGATAAAAGGATTCTTGCACAAACCTTTGAGCAAAAAGGCCTCTCAGTGGCCAAACAACAAATGTTGGTGGCACGCCACACTATCGATGCCACCTCTAAGTATATAGCCACCTCTCTAGCGCTTTGCTGTTTCTCCTGGCTTAGGACAACTGGCCTCACAGAGGATGCCTGTGCCTGTATCGAAGACCTCCCTTTGACGGTATTGGCCTTTTCAATGCTGAAAAAGATGACATTTTTGAGAATGTACAAAAGAAGCAAACAGCTGCTAGATAGACACTGGGGCATTTACCCTACATACCAACAGCACCCACAATGCACACAGTGGCGTCGTCCCTACACCTCTTATCAGAGGTTTAAACATGAACCTCAGAGGCAACCATTGCTCCTTACTACAAACAGCAGTCCGTACCAAGACCCAGCAGCAAACTACAATCAGACGCCACGATCGCAAACCTAAGCATCAGGTTTGACATCACATTGGCCGAGTTCTTGCATTTCACATGGTCACCCTCAAGTCCATTCTTTCGCTCCTCCACAAGAAAGACTGGTCCGCGATAATCAATTTACAAGATGCCTACTTCCACATTTCCATAAATCCAGCTCACAGGCCTTACCTTCACTTCCAGCTAGGGGCTCAGGCCTATCACTTCTAAAGACTACCATTCAGGCTCACCAAGCGGCCCGGGTAGTCACCAAATGCATGCCCCCCGTAACAGCATACCTCAGGCTGCAGGGCATTGAAATATTTCCGTACATCGATGACTGGCTTCTCGTAGCTCACTCACTACAAAGCACAGCGCGGCATGCATTTCACTCTAACCCTCCTTCAAGATCTCGGCCTCGCAATAAACCTGCAAAAGTCTACTCTAGTACCTACAAGACATATCCATTATATTGGAGCCTACTTAGACTCTGACAAGGCCTGAGCATTTCTCCCAGACAACAAACGTCTCAACTTAATCAATCTGCTCGGTACCTTCACCCCTCATGCACTTGTACCTGCATTGGATGTTCAACGTGTCCTTGGTATGATGGCCTCGATGACCTCTGTAGTTCAGCACACCCTCCTAAAGATGAGATCCCTTCAGGCATGGTTTCTAGCCCTGTTCTATCCACTCTCCGACCCGCCACATGCCCTCTTATGTGTCACTCCAGAGCTTGCCTCCCAACTCTCGTGGTGGTTTTTCAAACAAAACCTGACAATGGGATGACCCTTCCAGCAGCCCCGCCCATGGATACAAGTCACTACAGACATGAGCCTTACCAGCTGAGGAACCCACTGCGGATCCCTCCAGATCCATGCCCAGTGGTCACAGAGAGAGAAAATGCTTCAGATCAACGAACTAGAACTACTAGCCATCCTCAAGGCCTGCAAAGCCTTCAGAAACCATCTCTGCAGCAAAATGGTCCAGATAGCCACAGACAATACCACGGCAATGTATTATATTCTCAAGCAGGGCAGTACTCACTCCCCAAGCCTCCTATATCTCGCCGTAGACCTGTGGGAGTGGTGCCTCTCTCACCACTCTCACTGCAGTCCATGTAGCCGGCCAAGTCAACAACCTTGCAGACTTACTCAGTCGCAAAGAACACCAAGCCCACAATGGGAACTAGACCAAATGATTTTTCTGTCCCTCTGCACTCATTGGGGAACACCCACAATCGACCTGTTCACATCCAGAACAAACCAAAAATGCAGATGCTATTGTTCCCACGCAGGGGTTTGGCCCAAAACGCTAACCTACTTCTTTCCGCCATTCCCACTCCTCCACAAAGTAGTCATCCATCTCCAGCAGGACACAACCAATGCCATTCTAGTAGCCCCATGGTGGCCATGACAGCCTTGGTTTCTCACTCTTCACCAGCTGTCTTCTGAAGTCTACCATCTGCCTCATCTCCTCACCCAAAACAGGGCTCAGATTCTCCACCCAGATTTCCCAGAGCTTTACCTCGCAGCATGGAGGATTCTGCCTCTTCGATTAATGTTATTCATTATGCAAAGAAACCCTCAACCAGGAGAGCCTACATGTATAAATGGAAAAAAAAATCCAATCCTTCACTTCCTCAACAGCACAGTCACCAACTAACCCTTCTCTCTGTACTGTTCTACCTTTTCTTCTACACCTTAAGTGCATGGGACTCTCTATGTCACTGCTCAAATTATACCTTTCTGCCATTGTTGCGAACCAACCACCAACCCCTCCAGCCTCTGAATTCTTCAGACATCCTACTCTCAAGCGTTTTCTTAAAGGGTTAACGCATATATACCCTGATACACGCTTTCCTCCACCTCAGTGGTTGTTCACACTAGTCCTTCGACACCTTACAAGGGCCCCTTTTGAGCCCCTCGCATTGATGGACCTGCGTCTTCTAACCTTTAAGACCACATTCCTTGTAGCAAACACCTCTGCATGATGCGCCAGCGATCTTGCAGCCTTATGGTCCAACTACCCATATTTCCAGGTCCACCCTGACAAGGTCCAGCTTTTTGTAGATATTTCATTCCTTCCCAAGGTTGTCTCCCAGTTCCACCTCTCTCAACCCTTGGTTCTTCCATCCTTCTTCCAATCTCCATCCACTCCCTAAGAATGCATCCGTCACACCTTGGATGTCAGACGGGTTCTAGCTTTTTATATAGCCCGCACACAACCATTCTGGCATTCGCCTAGACTGTTTATTAGCTACCAGCTTCCATCAAAGGGCCTCCAAGTCACCTCTCAGCATATATCCAAGTGGGTTGCCTCTGCTATCCAACTTGCCTACTGGCTTGCACGTCTTTCAGTGCCACAGCCCCTTCGCCCACACTCTACCGGGGCATTGGCGGCATCCACAGCTTTCCTCCAAGGGATTCCCCTCCATGAGATTTGCGCATCTGCCACATGGTGACAGCCATCCACATTTATTAATCACTATTGGCTAGACTTATGCCAGAAGTCTGATTCAGCTTTTGGACATGCTATCCTGTCTTCTACCTTGGTGTGACACCCTCCTTCGGGTAAGCCAGCTTGTTAGTTACCCAGAGTGTGATTCACAGAGGCCACGAAGAAGGACAGGTTGCCTACCTGTAATTGTAGTTCTTTGAGTGGTCCTCTGTGATTCACACATCCCAACCCTGCCCCACCACTGTCACGCCCTCACTCCAAAGCAGCAGTTGACTTAACTGAAGGGAGAGCCTTGTTGTCAAGGTACACATACTAGGGGGGAGGGACTTGTACTAATGTATCTTTTCTGATCACAGAAGTTCTAGAATATTCCAATGAGGCTCCACGCATGTGCAGATCACCCAGAGTATGAATCACAGAGGACAGCTCGAAGAACTACACTCACAGGTAGGTAACCTGTCCTTCTTTTGGCTCATGTGATTAGGTTCTGAGGCACTTTGGTAGATCAACCCAGAAAATCTTTGTATCACATTATAGTTGCCAGAAACAGTTTCAACAAGAAAAGTGCTAAACGTGAATGGAAAGGAGCAGACACTGTAGAACATGTGACACCACACATCAGTCAGGATCTATCCTAGCAGATACTGAAAAGGAGATGAGTGTAGAACATTTGCTTTGGTACAATTTGCAGAGGATGGACTGTGGGCAGCTTAGTCACAAATGTAGTATCCAGTACTGAAGGTGACAGGAGTTAAAAGGCAATGAAGCCAAAATGCTACTGCCCAGTACTATAAGGTCCAAGAAAGGAGTTATGAGAATTTGTGGAGGGGCATGTAGGAGTATGGATAAAACAGGAAAGCCAGCAGAGCAGAAAGCAACATTGGTTCCAAAGTGGTTGATGCTGTTATTGATACCATGTCAATAGCTCAAGTAGGAGGCAGAACAGACATGGAGACAAGGGCAAATAAAGCCAATGCCAAGATTGCTGATATGCTGAAGCTGTAGGAGCCAGTGCAGGTCAAGGACACTGCAGAAGTAACAGGGTGTTTCTTTCCACATTCATGTCATTTAGGGATGCTCATCAGACCCACATTCCTAGTTTTATGACACTTCTTAGATTAGATTAGGCATCCTTCAGTCTCAAGAGACTATGATAACGTGCTCTCAATAGAGGTCTTGGATCTTCTATCTTATAACTTAAAAAAAACTTTTAAAAGTGTGTGTGTGTGCTTGCATATGTGTGTGTGTGTAAAGGTAGAGTGCCAGAGGATTTGTCAGTTATGTTAGATGTTGTGCACTTCTTTTTGTTTGCTTCCACAGACTGTGATGAAGGTTGCTTTCTGTGAACCACGAACTGATTCCTGGAAAGGATTTCAAGTCCCTAGTAGCATTTGCTAGACACATTAATCCTATTTTTCCATCTCCAAGACTACTTCAAAAAAAGAAGAAGAATTTTTAAAATTGCAGGATTTAGATTGTCATTTTGCTCTGGGTACCAGGCTCATTAGCTTGAAATTGTTGGCTGACAGATTTTACACAGAAAAGCAAAAGTGGGGGGAAGGTAATACTTCAGGTGTCTCTAAGCTCAAGGAAACATCACAGCAAAATTTAAAGCATGTGGTGATTTCCATTGCCCACATATCTGTCAAAGTGACAAGTCTCCATAAAACTGCCAACAACTTTCTATTCCCTGCTCAAACAGCAGATTGCTTCTAAGCCAAGCAAAACAAATGAGGCTGCTCCAGAGCAGATGCATAATATATCTATTTAGGGAATTATGTGGTCCTTAAACTGAGAACGAAAGGTTGGCATATGTTTCAAGCATTGCATTGTATAATGAAAACAAATTATTAGGCATGTTTTCTTAATGTACTTCTAGGGGAATTAAAATGGAAACACTGTTCATCAACGATAAAGCTTTCTACTTATTACTGTTAGTGGCTGTTACAAACCAATAACAGAAACTTTGCTCTTCTAACATAAATTATTATTTCACTTTGTGATCTGGTGCCAGAGTCATGGATGCTATCAGAAATCGCAGTTCATAAGTATGAGTACTACCTGCATCCACTGTTGCATAAAGAATATTAAAATGCAATAATTTGAATTCAAAATCAGGACAGCAGCATGCATGGATTTACATATATGGTGTACAGAACCCATCATCATAGAATCAATATATTTATATCAGTTCAAAGAAGAAGGGGGAGAGGAGGAGGAGATATTTTTCAAGACAGTTCTTAGAGCCCATTGTGGTTCTGTCTGGCTTTAAACCCTCTTATCTAGACAGCTGAGTGATAGTGGTAAATACTACAAGCTTAACTATCAGAAAAATTATCTCCATGTTTCACACTTAATGTGCATGGATGATATTATTGCAAACTTTCCTGATAAACTGTATAGTCTCTTAAATATCTTTGAGTCTTATAGTACAGATGGGTTCCCTATGGGAAGAAAGATATATTAAATAAATAAATTTCAAAATGAATTTCAGTGTTGATAAATGTGGTATTATCCACATAAAAAGAGGCAAATTCTCAGAGGGCAGTAAGTATAAGCTCACTAATGAATATTCAATGCTTAGAGAGCAGAAAACATGTAAATATCTAGACATCCACAAAAAAATTCAATATAAACCACAAGACATTTAAATCATTGTTCAAGAACAAGTATTTTGATAGAGTGAAGGTGTTACTCAAAACACAACTTGATGCAAAAGGAAAAATACTGCTGTTAATAAGCTGGGCAACCCCAATACTGTATTAACATATTCTTTTGGAATTGTAGACAGGATGTACAGTGATCTTGATGATTTAAATGGGAAAATTCAAATCCTCCTGTCATACTGATGCTATCATCCAAAGGTGTATATGAAGCACCTTTATTTGCCACGGAACATGTGTGACCATGCACTTGTCAACCTCAAGAATATCTGTATGGGTCAAATAGACAAAATTTGAATCTAGTTCTGTAGGAGCATAGTCCCACTTCATTAGATAATGGTGGAAAATGATAAAGGAGTAACAGTGTTACAATTTGCAAATGAGAAGCAGCCTACATTAATGAAAGAGCCATAGTGCAGGGAAGCATGGTTTGGGATGCTGTTACATGGACAATATCCTGTTACCTTCTGGATAATAATGTTTATAAGCAACAATCAAACCTGTGGTTTAAATTAGACCATTTTCAGACTGAAACTGAGAGAGTCATATGTGCAACCCAAAACCAGGTTTTAGCAGTAGATACTATCAGAAGATAATTAGGAAGCAAGGTATGAGTGATGATGTAGGGCCGATCATGAATCCAAGGAAACAGTCATATCATAACTGGATGCCCAAGCTAGCATCAATGAGCTCTATATGCAGGCAGATCCAAGTTACAAAAATCATTTTTCTGCAGTGGGGTAAATTTTATAGACTTTTGTTGTTTAGTCGTTAAGTTGTGTCCGACTCTTCGTGACCCCATGGACCAGAGCACGCCAGGCCCTCCTGTCTTCCACTGCCTCCCGGAGATTGGTCAAATTCATGTTGGTAGCTTCAATGACACTGTCCAACCATCTCGTCCTCTGACGTCCCCTTCTCCTCTTGCCTTCACACTTTCCCAACATCGGTCTTTTCCAAGGAGATTTCTCTTCTCATGAGATGACCAAAGTATTGGAGCCTCAGCTTCAGGATCTGTCCTTCCAGTGAGCACTCAGGGTTGATTTCCTTCAGAATGGATAGGTTTGTTCTCCTTGCAGTCCAGGGGACTCTCAAGAGTCTCCTCCAGCACCACGATTCAAAAGCATCAATTCTTTAGTGGTCAGCCTTCTTTATGGTCCAGCTCTCACTTCCATACATCACTACTGGGAAAACCATAGCTTTGACTCTGCGGACCTTTGTCGGCAAGGTGATGTCTCTGCTTTTTAAGAAGCTTTCTAGGTTTCTCGTCGCTTTCCTCCCAAGAAGCAGGCGTCTTTTAATTTCGTGGCTGCTGTCACCATCTGCGGTGATCATGGAGCCCAAGAAAGTAAAATCTGCCACTGCCTCCATATCTTCCCCTTCTATTTGCCAGGAGGTGATGAGACCAGTGGCCATGATCTTAGTTTTTTTGATGTTGAGCTTCAGACCATTTTTTGCGTGAGACTACTCACATCTTTTTCCTCCATATTATAAATTCCAATAACCTCCAGTTTTAGAAAATGAAACTACAATACTATACGGTGACAAGCAAGTTATCACTGATAAAACAGATGATCTGGATAAACCAAAAAGAAAAACATACCTCACAGAAGTTGGGAGTTCCATCAACAAGCAGCCTCAAAACTAGAGAAAGTACCAAAATTCCACAGTACCAAACATTAAGAAATTAAAAGAATATGGATGCAGGATCAGATCATCATCCTTCCCATACTAATTTCAGAAACTGGAGTAGTTCCAATATTTTGGCTAGCCATTTAAAACAATTGCCAATTCCTGCTAATTTGCTTCCTGAAATTCAGAAACTCAATATAAGAAAAAACAATTTGAAAAGAAATTAAACAGCTGGAAAAATAAACCACTACATGGACAACACCTGAGAAATATTGATGGAAAGCATGATCATAATTCAACATGGGCATGGCTAAAACTGGGGACCATTGAGAAAGAAACCGAAGGCTTGATTTTTTCTGCACAAGAACAAGCACTCCAAACCAACGTGATGAAAGCTAAGATTCAAGGAGTTAGTGCTAACAGCAAATGTCGACTCTGCCAAGAAAAAGATGAAACTATGTCACACCTCATCTGTGAATGTCCAAAGATTGCACAAACAGATTACAAAGTTAGACATGATAGAGTGGCAAAGTTAGTGCACTGGTCATTGTGCAAAAAATGTAACTTGCCGGCCGCCAATAACCCATGGGAACATCCGGTTGAGAAAGTGTCAGAAAATGAGGAAGTCAAGATCTTGTGGGATTTCCGGTTCCAAATGGACAGACACCTTGAACATAACACACCAGACATAGTAGTAATAGAATGAAGAAATGTCCAGATCATTGACATTGCAATTCCAGGGGATCCCAGAGGTGAAAATAAAGAATTGGGAAAACTAACAAAGTACAGAGACCTGGCAATTGAAACATCTCACCTCTGGAAGAAACACACTTCAGTGGTCTTTGGGAACAATATCAAGCAATTTCACACAACTATAAGCAGTTGCAGATCTCAGAAATAACTCCATCAGAGCTACAAAAAACCACATCAATAGTAGGAACAGCATACATACTGTGCCGATATTTAACAGATACTCAGGTTTTTGGTTTAAATTTGTATCTAAGACCAGTCAATGTTTTTATAGTTTTGATTAACTGTACCTGATTAATAATAGTAATAATAGTAATAATAATAATAGTGTGCCATTAAGTTGATTCCAGCTTATGGTCACCCTTGCTAGGGTTTCCCAGGTATAAAATACTCAAAAGTAGTCTACAATTCCTTCCTCTGGAGGCACCATAAGACCATGCAGCATGCCCAAGGCCACAACACCTGTCTCCTTTCCAAACTCATCCTCTGAAGATCATAGCAGAATTCAAAGCTATTCAGTTCCCATCTATTCTAAAGGTAATGCAAAATACCTAGACCACTAAAGCCTGTAGCAAGCAGCAAAATGCAAACAATCTATAGGCAAACAGAAAAGTGCAAATGTACAGTGCAGTACAGGAAAAAGAAACACATTAACATATTTAATGATAATCATTAGGCATACATATAAAACATGCAAAAATATAAAAACATTTAGCACAATAGGTAGAATATGTGTAAATACACAATGCTTCACAGCAAGTAGAAATACATAAGCATGCTTAACCATTATAAAGAAAAAAGTTTGCAACACGTGGCAGAGATCCTGGTAAAAACCCATTTCACATAGTTCTGCCCACATTGCTGCCATAACTGTTGAAAAAAGAAAAGAGGGCACCTTATATTTCTCAGAGAATATAAGATCATATGTTACCTCATATTTACATGGGCTCCATATTAGAATGGTGATCACGATAAACATGTAGTTAAATGGGAGGAGGACATTAAAATATTTTGATTTCTAGGTCAAAACCAGACATGTCTAGAAGGCAGGGGAGAATTCTCTAGGGGAGAGAATCACATTTATACATGAGACAATTTGAAAGAAGCATGATGAATGAAACTATGGGAATGTCTTTCTAAAACATATTTAATTAGATGAATTGAATTCCCCCAGAGGATAAAATTCTATTGGTGCAGAGGAGAAAGTTCTCTGACTCATCTGCCTGAATGTGTAACACACTGTACAAATGAGTTATGGTAAAAATCACAGTGTGAACTGCAAATAAATGTAACTGGCTAGTTCAGGAAACCTATGGAAAAACCCCACTGGCATACAGAAGGACAAAGCATACTATGGCATAATGCCAAAATTCCTACTTGGGATTTTGGCCAAATATACAGAAGCTACTGTATTTGGAAGAGAGTTCTCAGGAGGGGAGCCATAAGGCATGCCCATGAAATACAGATACCCTTCTGCTACAGAAAAAGTAACATGGGAAATAGCAGGAAAATAAAATCCTGCTAAGGACGCTTGAGAAAAAATATATTATAGGTAACATAAACAATTGCAAGAAGATTTCAGAAGATTCTGATTTTTTTTAATTTATTTTTTGGCCCTGTGTTTCAGTTGGCGGATGTAATTCACTCTGAAATGTTGGGGTTAGGTCCCCATCTCCACTCCACCGTGGGATAGAGGTGAGAACCTGCAGAATGCTCAGATTCTGTTTTGTTTTTAACATTTCAGAGTTCTTGCTGTTAGGTGGAAATGAAGTAGTGTCTGAGCCGGGAAGGCATACTTTAGGCGTTCACATTAAAAAGCCTTATCAGGAGCCATTTCCATGATCAACATCACCCTTGAGGTGTGCTTGCCCCCAACTCCCTGCTTCATTCCACTTGGAAAAAGCTGAGCCAAGCAAATGCTTCTTGTCCTTCCACAAAATGAGTCATTTGCCTCAACTGAACAAGATGGCCTCTGTTCAAACCCAGACATGCACACGTGGACGGCCACGCAGCCTCCAAAAGAGCAGCAGTTGTACAATAGCTTAATTTAGGAGCAGACTTTTCAGAATGATAACTCCCCTGCATGCACATGCACACACCAAAACCCAAAACAAAACACCTGCTTTTGAAAGGACAAAGGAGTGCTGTTAATTATAAACCTCGTTATTTGGGATTTTTTCAAATCCTATGCCACAATTTTGCATTCATTTTTTAGGGTTTTGCAGTACCCTCACCCCCACTCTGTCAAATGATGTAACTAGCATACCCTGTGTGTGGGCCTACTGAGGACCTCAAAACCAACATGGTTCTGTTAACATAAACCAAAATGTTGCCGTCAGTTTTGAGTATTTCACAATATCAACCCTGTATTTGGTAGCCCCCCCCCCCCAGCTCTTCATTGCAGAATGGCAAGGTTTTGTTAGCCTGAAAGCTGTGGGTGTGTCCTGCTGTAAAACTGATGATGAATGAGCTATAACTAACTTTCACATTATCTATTATCCTGGAGGAAATGATGCGAGTGAAGTGCTTTCCTCACATTAAGTTGTTTTACAACTGACAAAAGAAGACACACAATGAGACAAGATGAGGCGTAAGCCACAACATGAAGCTTATTGGAATTCATTAATATGGAATTATGAAGGAAGGAAAGAGTTTCAAAAGAAAAAGTTATTCATGACTATAAGAATAAGAGCTAATGCAACAAACTGGAATATAATATTGCACTGAAAACCATCCGAAACAAAGGCCTAGCACTCAAAATGGTTTGCAACTCAGACCCAACATTTTTGTAAAAAAAGAACAAGGTGTATTGTATGACAAAAGCTGTCTGCCTGCCTTGAAAGAGAGACAAACTTTCAGGAGAAAGATTGAGGGAGAACTGGAACAATATAATCAGTTGATGAAACTATGAAGAATTAAAAGGAGGAGGAGGAGGAGGAGGAGAGAAATACAAATCCTTAAGATTGTTTTGGTATTAGTACAGCCAAATTACAGAGATTTTGATTACTGAAGTATTAAGCTTTTAAAAAAAAACCTGATTGTTTATTGCCTGGATATCCAGTCTTACATAGTGTGGAAAGAAAAGATAACAAAGCATAACTTCCAGTAATCACTACAGTTGGCTTCTGTTCTTACATGAAGCAGTCACTTGGGCCTGGCTCTCTGTAGATAAGAGAGCAAGAAACAGACGGGAAATGACATCAGAGGAAAGAAGATGATGGAAGTGAGCACAACAGCAACAAGTTAGAATTAGAGAACAATAAAGGAAGAAACAGTCAGGCTTATCTGGCTGCCCATATGTCTATTGTCTCATGGGGTGGTTGAGATTGCTTGCTACATGCGTTGGTGCTCTATTCCACCAACCCAAAGAGGATAATCATACGGACATATCGCTCGTTATTTGGTTCCCTTTTTGTGTGGTTTGGTTCATACTATTTTCTGGAAATACACACTTTCCCAACATCAGGGTCTTTTCCAGGGAGTCTTCTCTTCTCATGAGATGACCAAAGTATTGGAGCCTCAGCTTCAGGATCTGTCCTTCCAGTGAGCACTCAGGGTTGATTTCCTTTGAAATGGATAGGTTTGTTCTCCTTGCAGTCCAGGGGACTCTCAAGAGTCTCCTCCAGCACCACAATTCAAAAGCATCAATTCTTTAGTGGTCAGCCTTCTTTATGGTCCAGCTCTCACTTCCATACATCACTACTGGAAAAACCATAGCTTTGACTATGCAGACCTTTGTCGGCAAGGTGATGTCTCTGCTTTTTAAGATGCTGTCTAGGTTTGTCATCGCTTTCCTCCCAAGAAGCAGGCGTCTTTTAATTTCGTGGCTGCTGTCACCATCTACAGTGATCATGGAGCCCAAGAAAGTAAAATCTGTCACTGCCTCCATATCTTCCCCTTCTATTTGCCAGGAGGTGATGGGACCAGTGGCCATGATCTTAGTTTTTTTGATGTTGAGCTTCAGACCATTTTTTGCGCTCTCCTCTTTCACCCTCATTAAAAGTTTTTTTAATTCCTCCTCACTTTCTGCCATCAGAGTGGTATCATCTGCATATCTGAGGTTGTTGATATTTCTTCCGGCAATCTTAATTCCGGTTTGGGATTCATCCAGTCCTGCCTTTTGCATGATGTATTCTGCATATAAGTTAAATAAGCAGGGGGACAATATACAGCCTTGTCATACTCCTTTCCCAATTTTGAACCAATCAGTTGTTCCATATCCAGTTCTAACTGTTGCTTCCTGTCCCACATATAGTTTTCTCAGGAGATAGATAAGGTGGTCAGGCACTCCCATTTCTTTAAGAACTTGCCATAGTTTGCTGTGGTCCACACAGTCAAAGGCTTTTGCGTAGTCAATGAAGCAGAAGTAGATGTTTTTCTGGAACTCTCTGGCTTTCTCCATAATCCAGCGCATGTTAGCAATTTGGTCTCTAGTTCCTCTGCCCCTTCGAAATCCAGCTTGTACTTCTGGGAGTTCTCGGTCCACATACTGCTGAAGCCTACCTTGTAGGATTTTGAGCATAACCTTGCTAGCGTGTGAAATGAGTGCAATTGTACAGTAGTTGGAGCATTCTTTGGCACTGCCCTTCTTTGAGATTGGGATGTAGACTGATCTTTTCCAATCCTCTGGCCACTGCTGAGTTTTCCAAACTTGCTGGCATATTGAATGTAGCACCTTAACAGCGTCATATTTTAAGATTTTAAATAGTTCCACTGGAATGCCATCACCTCCACTGGCCTTGTTTTTAGCCATGCTTTCTAAGGCCCACTTGACTTCACTCTCCAGGATGTCTGGCTCAAGGTCAGCAGGCACACTATCTGGGTTGTCCGGGACATCCAAATCTTTCTGGTATAATTCCTCTGTGTATTCTTGCCACCTCTTCTTGATGTCTTCTGCTTCTGTTAAGTCCCTACCATTTTTGTCCTTTATCATGTCCATCTTTGCACAAAAAGGCCCTCTTGTCTCTCCTTGCTATTCTTTGGAAGTCTGCATTCAGTTTTCTGTAACTTTCCCTATCTCCCTTGCATTTTGTTTCCCTTCTCTTCTCTGCTATTTGTAAGGCCTCGTTGGACAGCCACTTTGTTTTCTTGCATTTCCTTTTCTTTGGGATGGTTTTTGTTGCTGCCTCCTGTACAATGTTACAAGCCTCCATCCATAGTTCTTCAGGCACTCTGTCCACAAAATCTAGTTCCTTAAATCTGTTCTTCACCAAAGATAAGCACAAACCAGATCACTTTAATTTTCCCTCAACATCATACCTTCTCTCTGCCTTATCCTCATTCCTGGACATTTTCACAGAAACAAAGCCTAAAAAATATGCTATTCATAAAAGCACTCTATTTTTCACATTTCCAGAAATGACGTTCTGATAAACCTTCAGCTGGTGCCAGTGTTGGTGACTTTGGCTTTGGAGGAAAATGGTTGTTTCTCAGACCTTGGCCAAATCTGAGGAACATCTCTAATATGGATCCCACCTCCTGGGCTTCTGCCCACACAAGAGTCCTCATTAAGGGTTTGCTGAACTCTTAACTAATTATAATGAATACTCCTGACACTACTAAAGATATCTCCTTATTCATTGTTGTTGTTTTGGTAAACATGTGAAAATGTTTATTTATTCATCAATGCCATTGCAATTAAAATAGGCATCCCTAATTACCCGAGTCCCAATACCCATGCTGATCGATTTGTCTCTAAGTAAAACTCAGGACAACTGCCATTACACAATTCTTCTATTATTTCATTTATCTGGCTTTATTTTGGTGGAGTTCTCTGACAACTCAACAGAGAACAGATAAGAGAAGGCTGAGCAAGAGATTGGAGCTGATACGGAATATAGCTTTGAAATATGCATGAAGTATATTTCCTGTAACACATGTAGGGTTTATTCATTGTGGTGTTGCTGCTGCTGTACACCATCTAGTTGGAATTGACTTAAAGCAACCCTAATAGAGCTTTCAAGTTAAGTGAGATATTTAAGGAGTGGCTTTATCATTTCCACACTTCCCTGTGAGTTTCCATGTCTGAGCAGGGATTTCAACCCAGGCCTTCTGAGTCCTAGTTCATTGTGCATAAACTTTTTACTCTAAACCATTTTCCGCCTTCGTATTCTGTACCTTTGAAAACCTGTTTCACAACTCATCTTCCAGGATCTGGAAATGGGAAGTGATCTTTGAGATTAGACTTCTAAGTGTTCTAGGTTACAGTCTGACCTGAGATGAGTGGCAACAGAAATACTATCCTGCCCCGCCCGCAAATATTCACTCTTGCCTAAGGTGCCTTATAACCCTTTGTCTTTTCTGCTGATAAGATCAGTTAACGAATGTGATTATGCTAGACTGTGCCATAGCAAAAGAAGGGAAAGGAACAGTAGTGGAAGTGGTGACACAATAAAACTCAGGCCCTGGCCATGCACCTTGCCCAGCAAGGGTTGGACTCCCACTCCCAGAACCCCTCCTGGAAAAGGAATCTCTGCTGGAACCTGGGGAGAGCTGGCTGTCTCTGCCTCCCTCTGCCCACTGCAACCTAAGTTGTAGACTCCTGGGGTCTTGAGGCAAAAGGGGAAGCAGGGAATGTTGTGATGGCAAAGGAGGCATTGTGAGCACCCTTTGAGCTTTTTGTAAATATTCACGTCAAATACTCAGAAGGAAGTTTGTATGTTTGCAGATATTTCTTTTGAATACTTCCAAAGGCCTTTGACCCCCTTCAGGATGAACCTTGGGAAGTCATGCCCCATTGAAGCTGGAGGGGAAAGGACAGACACCTCTGAGATGAGAAATGGATAAATAATAATCACCCATCCTCTCGCTTCAGTGTGGGGCAATGTAATTTCAGCTGGGGCTACATGATACCACACCTGACATGTGTGGTAGTCTTTCTGAAATCAATGACAACCATCTTTGGGATGGTCCCTTCCTCATCCTTCCTTGTTTGTTACAGGAGGTTAATTTCTGGCAGGTCATTTTCCCAGGCTCCATAGAGTCAACATGGCAGTGCTATTTTTAGTTGCTACCATGACACTTGGTAATGAAAATCTATTTTTGTGCCTTCTTTGGTTTTTCATTCTCTGGCCTTGACCCGTATCATTGGCATATGCTGGGTAGCTGAGACTTTGAAGATATCAAAGCAAAATGTTAATAGACTTTTTTTGCAGCTGCAAAGGATTTAAAGAACCAAATCTTTCTTTCAATGACTCACTGCCTATTATTTGGAAACCTCAGTATTTTCTGGCTGCTTTAGAAACAGTCCAGAATCTGTTGTCTCTGCCAGGAGGTTCCTTTGACATCTTTACTAATTTATGTAATGAAAGATGTTGAAGATTATGTTCAAGAATTCTGCTCATTTCCAATTAATATTCGTAATAATCAGTGAAGCTTATAACAGTGTAGCACTGCTGTGCTAAGTGACTTGCTGTCAAAAGAGGAGCAAAAATACATCCTCAAAAAAAAGATGCTGGAGAGCAAAGAAATATACAGCTGATATTCTTTTTGGTGTATTATGCAGTTAGTAAAATGCAATGAACTCATAACATCCTGTCCGGTTAAATGAGGTCTACTCCCTCCAACTATCTGGTATGAGCAACACTGAGCTCAGTCAGACTTACTTCTGAGTAGATATGTCTATGATTATCAGTCATAGGACCACCCAAGCACTTAGGAACCTGGGAAGCTTCACTCAAATGTCTCTTGGAAGCACAGCATGTTTAATGCTTAGGCAGCTGGTTGTAGCCTGGTCAAGAAAGGAGGCCAAAATAAGGTTTCAATTAATCTCTTCCTTTACCTAATCTGTTGTCCTTTTGTTCTCCTGACCTTAAGTCTATAGCTGACCTTGAGTACTACCCCCTTATGTATGTAGTGATCACGGGGCTTAGCATGGACACCCTGTGGCTACTCTGTCACATGGCTCCAAGATCCACATGGGATTGTGCTGAGACTCACCTGGAATTCCCCAGGATTCATACACAGCAATCTTCTCTTTCTCTGCTGCCTAATTCATATTTCCAAGGTCACAGTTCAGCTCTCCTTGCTTGTACCAATTTGCTGCGCTGTACATACATACAGATCTATTGCCTTTTCTATCCAGATAGAACTTTGCTTTCTATGAAACAACCATTGCTGCGTTAGTAAATGTATCCAGTCCAGCAGGAGCACAAATAAACACATGAATGCAGGTTGGCTATCACCTGAATGGAAAGGGGACCTCCATGCGCATTGCCACATCTGTGGGACTGACAATCTAAGTGCTCTATTCACTTCAACCCATGCGGCAATCATGTTTTGCTTTAGGGCAAACAACTTTTAAATTTGTTGGCTCAAGGTTTTATAATCTACCTTATTGTGTATAGGGCCTCAAATATTGTTCCAAGGAGCTTCAGGGTCTTAGACTATATTTAACTAACTTCTTTCACACTCTTCCCCCTATATGATTTTGCCTCTCTTTCTCATAGAGGGGTTCGGGATCCAAAGAAGACCTTGCTCAACTGAAGAGGAACCACCAGCCTGCAGGCCTAAAGCAGATTCCTTTTCAGGGCTGCTGAGGTCTGTGGTCAAGTCCTCTGTAGGCCCCTTTCAGTCCCCAATCCAATACCCTGAAGCATCCATGAGGAGAAGCCCTATTGCCTCCACCCAGTGATTATTACCCCCTGATCAAGCTGATTCCGCCATGTCCTTGGAGATGGATGATTTCTAGCTGGATGTGTGTGAAAGGTGAGAATCCGCATCAGGTATGTAGTCATGAGATATGTACTCTTGTATGTACAGATGCCTTGTTATGCCTAGGCATGTCTGCTTTTCAGGGACATATTGTAGGTGTGAAGGAAAGTACAGCATTTGGCACATAACCATGTCTTTGTTCCCATATGTACAATTAATCTGGTACCGGTGTTCTTAACATGCTGACGCCACTGACTCATTTTGTAAAGCACTTCCTGGATGGCATCTAACCTGCAAGGACTGCTGTGAGTACAAAGAGAAAACCATTGATGATGGCAACTTTCAGAGAAGAGACCTTTTCAAGGATTCCTCACATACTGGCTATGCTAGCCCCTGTGGCCTGAGCGACAGAAATGCTTGGGAGCCATAAAAACAGCTGCACAGTTATTCATACTTGAAGGGCATTAATACCCAAAAGGGCAAAATGAAATGGGTCAGTATATCAAACACAAGTTTTGGAACAGCACAGATAATAGCTTATTAGGTAGTTTATATTATATGTATATATTTAACATCAGAGTTGGGGTGTGAACTGCAGGAAAGATCTCACTTTGGCAGGAAATCCAATACAGTTGAGACCACTTTGGAGGCCACCTGCTTTTAGCAGCTCCTCTGGATTTGTTATTTAAATAGTTAATCCAGACAATTAGCAGATCAGGAAATAGTGAAGTAATCCACATCACCTCCTTTAGTCCATTTCATTAAGTAGTCTTTTGACTCACAACATTGTGACTGAAATTGCAATATCCATCCAAGTGCTGTGCCTTTCTTTTTCACTGTTGGGTGAATGTTGTTACACAATTGGCAACTCTTGTAGTGCTGCTTGGTTTCCTCTGGGTCTGACCCCTCCCCCCCATGGGCATGTACAAAAGAAACACCCTCCCCTCCCTTGTTTCCTCCGCCCATCTATTTTCTCACACAGAGCACCATGTTCATGGAATTGAAGTGTGTCTTATCTGGTCCCACTGCTGGACTGGGACCATCGCCAGCAATTTTCTGATATTAAAGGCTCCCCTCCCCACTGTCAGAGGCTCCCAAAGGCTTTCCAATTGCAAAAAGTTCTGAGGGGTCCTCAGAACGTGAAGGGGTGATAGGAAAAAAAATTATTTAATTAAATTAAAGATTTGTCACCAAATGATGGCATCATCCATCTTACATGGTACATTTACATGGTATTTTAGCCAGGGGATTATAGCCTTTCACTCTTTGTTGTGACTTCACTACCTTTCCACTCAGAAAATAATGAAACCCAGGGGGAATATATAATTGGGGTGATCGACACTAACTTTACAGCATTATTTTTTCATGCTGTACAGTAGACAAAAGATGAGGCACCCACATTGGCCGGAAGTACAAATGACAACAGACGAATTGAAGCACGTGACCAGAAAATCAAGTGAAACATCAACTGTAAATTATCAATGCTGAGAGCATGGATAGCCTCACATCCTAAAGAAGAGAGATGGTGCAATATCACTGTGTGAAAGTGGCTCCAACTGAGAGTTTATACGAAGGCATGATGTGTTATTCATTTTCTTGTCCCTTTAATCCTGTAATCAGAAATGATAACCAAACCATAGAAGACCTCAGGTCCCATGCCAGGTGGTAGAATGCATCATTCAAATCTCAGTCTGAGAAGCAAGATACCACTCAACAATGGGAACTGATGTGTGGATTCCCTCTATGTGCTAAGTGATCTGTAATAAAGTGATAAGTAATCTGTGCTCAGTGAGATTCTATTCCACTTGAAGACTAATGCATCAGTACAGAAAGAGGAGTATTCATTCCTGGTAGGCCTGACTCTAACCTAGAAGGTGCCTTGGCACCTGTAACACCATCAAGAGGGAGAAATTGGAGATGCATCAGGAGATCAAGTTTTGTTAAAATTACAAACTACTCCTGACAACATCAGAAGACATATCTATGGAAGCTGTAAGGCATGTTACTAACATGATTAAAAGATTTGCACGTGGTCTAAATTGGAATGTGGGGATGTGTTCCCATTAAGGAGGTAGGTAATGTAATGAACCTGGTGTGGGAGTGGTCATGTGGGAGGGAATAGTACTGAGCGGCTGTGACTGGTTGCCAGGGAGACAAGAGAGAATGCAGTGGAATGCAGTAGTTAGGCCACTTAAAGTGGGCAGTTGGAGAGAAGGAGGGATGAGGAAATAACTGCAGCATTATATTGCCTTTAAGACTCATGCTGCTATACTGGGCTGCCCTTATATCTTTTGTTCACCATAAACATTTTGACTCTGCTATTTGGAAAATACAATCTATTCTTTCTTTTGAAGGTAATTCGAGAATATACCTTTTATTCAAATTGAAACCACATTGACAAGCTTTCTACACACGTCCAAGATATATTTTTATGGCATTCAGGGTAATAGTAGCAATAAAATCCAAAATAAAAATACATTTTAAAACAAAGATCAGAGAGCAGGGCCCTCCTTATCATTAAACCACAGCAGCCACCTCAGGCAGTGGGAGACTGAAGCCCAAAAATGTGCCACTCCACCACCACTGCCCTAGGCGGACCTCTGCTTCCCTGGAAATCTGCTACAGGCTCTTTTTCCTCTTTTCATATATATATATATAAGAGAAGGAAGTAGTAATGGTGGCATTTCCACAGGTGAGATGCCGGTTCAACACAGAAGGGCACTCCACAACAAGCACTATCAGAAACTACTCTTCCCTTGGTGTCTTGGGTCCCAAGAAAAGGCTCTGACTCTCTGTGGAGACAACCTGTGGAATTGCCATGGACTCTCTTAGTGCCATGTCATCCTCCTCTTCCTTCAGCAGGGTCCTGCCATTTCTTCTCCTTGTTGTTTGTGCTGCCATGCAGATCAGCGTTATATGTGAGTGAGGGTACAATGCGGGGGTGGGGGAGAGGCCTTTTTCCCTGTTGCAGGTGACAGACAAGCTTGAGTCACACTATCTGAATAAAAAGATTTCTGCCTGTCAGTGGAAGGACAACAAAGAGGAGTCCTTCTAGCCTTGTCTTTCATATGGTTTGAGTACAAGTCACATAGTGCTTTATTAGTAGTAACATAGTCACATATTCTCCATAACTGTACTACTCACAAATGGCTCCTCCTCAGGGGGACACTATGAGATGGGGAGCGAACATTGCAACAGTGAAGCATCACCACCTGATGGATACATGTTGTGAGACTCCAGTGCCGTGTCAAGAGCAGCTGCCAGGGCTACTGCCAAGGCAGTGGTGGGATGCCATATTCACAGCTGACAATTGTTTTGAAGATCTTTCTGGAGGCCCCAGGACTGTCTTCCTTGGTCAGGTGAAACATCTAAATTAAGGATGAACAACCTCTGGTTGGGAGGTAGGGAACTGCATTGGGCTCGCTAGAATACACTGGGACCACATCAAAGCTGTGCCTCTGCCATATCTGTAGCAGATGTAGCTACATCTGTATGTGGTCACAGGTGCTCTGGCTTCAGTGATGCATAATGAAGAAGCATGGTTCAACAAAGCAGGTGGAGAATGTGTGATTAATTACCACAACTGTTGTAAGAATATTCTTACAATGAGGAGGAGCTGTGCTCTAATCCTGCTTTCATGGAGCAGGCCTGGTGTTCGCCTGCAGAAGCTTACATTAAAGACAGCTATGCCATCTGCCTAGCCAAAAAGGCCCACTCCATAACTTTGAGTGTATGTAGTGGAGCTTCAGGTGCCCAGTTAGAATGGACAGACATTTGTTCTTGTTTAGAGGTATGTTTTATCTTACTTATGTCTTTTTTTTAAAAAAAGAGCTTTTCCACAGATAGGAAGAGACATGATTAAATATGCTTGGTTAGAAGAGGTAGACCTGCAAGACCAACAATTCTGAGTGGTTTCTTTTCGCCTCTGCAGCACTCTCAAAGAATAGAATGGCACAAGGTATTTTAATGCTTGAGGCAGAAAATCCAAATTCACCGAAAAGTAGCACTATCTAGCCTCCACTTTACCAGCTTATCTGCAAGAATATCATGAGTGTGTGTGGATGTGTGGATGTTGAAAGCCTTACTGCAGTCAAGACACACTACATCCACAGCATTCCCTGAGCTCTCAAAATTTAAAAAAATAATTAGTCTGACATTACTTATTTCTGAAGAAAAAGATGCTAACTTGTAGTAATCACAAAATTATTTTCTTAGTGTTCAGAGAACAATTGATAATGATCTGTTGTGGAACCTTTCTTGGTGCTGATGTCAAACTAACTAGTAGGACATTTTCTTTGTTCTTTTCTTCCTTTTTGAAGATGGAGACAATATTTGCCTTCCTAAAACCTTTAGAGGTTTGGGTTTGTATGTGCAAGCTCCTTTAGTGTCTTAGATGCAATCTCTCCAGCTCTGGAGATTTCCGTTCACTTAAAGTAGCTATTTGTCCTGTATTCACCTCTTTGCCAGTCTTGGACAGCAGCCCCTTCACTGCATCACTGATTCTGTTTTCACCAGGTCCACACTGTTTTCCTTTCGGGAGAAAATGGAGACACAGTAGGTATTGAGCTGCTCTGCCTTCTCTCTGTTACCCATTAGCATTTCTCCATCTCTGTCAAGCAGCCAACCTACTGCGTCCTTGTTCTTCTTGTTGTTCTATACATAGCTGAAAACTTATTTTTATTCTTTTTAACGTCTCTTGCAAACCTGAGCTTATTCTGAGCTTCAACATTCCTCACATTCTCCATACAAATACTGGCTACTTGTCTGTACTCTTCCCCCACTCCAATATATTTGCCCTTCCATTTTTTTATACATGCCCTTCTAAAATCTCAGCTCATCCTAAGGATCTTTATGCAACTACCCTGGTTTCTGTAGATGCTTCCTACGTTTCTTCCTTGTTGGAACTGTTTGCAATTGTGCCTTCAGTGTCTCCTCTTTAAGAAACTCCTATGCATCATGAAATCTTTAAGTAATTCTGACCATGGGATCTCACCTAGAGATTACTGAAAGTAGCCTTCATCATGCCCAGAGTACATCTCTGACTACATTTAGGTTTCTTTTTCCTCTGTATAATAATAATAATAATGTGCCATCAAGACAATTCTTGAGTAGATTCATTGAATCTAGATTGGCAAGGTAAAAGCCGAAAAATAAATAAATAAATAAATAAATAAATTCTGACTTACGGCAATCCTTTTCAGGGTTTTCCAGGTAAAGAATACTCAGACATGGTTTACCCTTCCTTTCTTCTGGGGGGCGCCCTGGGACTGTGCAGCTTGCCCAAGGCCACACAAGGCTGGCTCTTCTCTTGGGAGGAATAGTGCACAATCGATCTCCCAACCTCTGACTCTGCAGCCAGATATCTAAACCACTGAGCTATCTAGCCAGCTTCTTCCTCTGAATAATGAATCCCAAAGATTCCCACTACTTCCACCTCACTGATCCTGTTCTTCCCTGCCAGTAAGGAATAAGTTTCAAGATAATTGTTCGTTTTGTTGCCTCTTCTACAGAAAAATTGAACTGGCAGAACTGCAAGTGAAGAATTTGTTAAACCTTGCATTTGTGGCAGAGTTGACTGCCAAAAGATATAAGGGTAGCTGAAGTCTCCCATTACTATTATATCCCCCCTTTGGGTAATGTTTAGTAATCTGATCTATCGCGTTATCAACCAAGTCTTCAGTCTGGCTTGGAGGGTTATAGAAGCATTCACCCCACCCACCTCAGTGATTACAAAGTTATTTTTCTCTCCTATAGTTTTTACCCAGATGTTCTTAGCAGGTTTTCATGCACCAACACAAATCTCCTCAAAGGTGAACATCCTTTACATATAATGTTGCTCCTCCTTCCTTCCTGTTTAATCTGTTCCTTTTGAATAGGTTATACTCCTCATTTACTACATTCCAGTCATGAGTCTTGTCCCACCAGGTTTCAGAAACACCTATTAAATCACATTGTTGTTGTTTAGTCGTTAAGTTGTGTCCGACTTTTCGTGACTTCATGAACCAGAGCACGCCAGGCCCTCCTATCTTCCACTGCCTCCCGGAGTTTGGTCAAATTCATGTTGGTAGCTTCGATGACACTGTCCAACCATCTCGTCCTCTGACGTCCCCTTCTCCTCTTGCCTTCACACTTTCCCAACATCAGGGTCTCAACATCACATTACCTTACTTTATTAAGAGTTCAAGTACAATTATTTTCCTTTCCTCTGTGCATTAATTGGTATAACGATGTTTGAAACAATGGCTGAAATCTTGTTGCACAGTTATGTAAATGGTATAACCTTTAGACGTGAATTTCTGTAAGTTAAGAAATCTCTGTTGGCTTTATAAGTTGCACACAACACTCAGTGAGCAACATAAAATGTCTACGGAGATTTTACATAAGATAGTTTGCTTCCAAAAGTTATGCCACTGGTGTAACTGTGTAACAGGAGTTCAACCAATAGGTCATTCCATCTAGCAGCTTCATTATTTTTGTTTCCCTTGATGGATCTTCATACCATCACCACCCATGCATGATTGACTCTACAGTGGTGCCTTGACTTACGAACGCCCTGACGTACGAATGTTTTGAGTTACAAACAGCTCCGGATGCGAAATATTGCTTTGAGTTACAAACCGTGTCTTGACTTACAAACGAAAAAAAACACTTTCCTGCCCTTTTTTTGACCTAAGTTCATCTTAGGTCAAAAGAAGAAAAAAGAAAAAAAATTCTCCCCCTAGTGGTAGAGTACGGATTAACCGGCTTTGCATTAGTTCTTATGGGAACTAATGCTTTGATTTAAGAACCCTGCCTTGACATAAGGACAAAAAACAGCCAGAACGGATTAATCGGTTTTCAATGCATTCCTATGGGAAATGCTGCTTTGACTTAAGAACGTTTTGACTTACAGCCACCATTCCAATACGGATTAAGTTCTTAAGTCAAGGCACCACTGTATTATCACCAATGCTTGGTGCCCTCCTGTCTTCTGAAATACTGTCTCATTTTCTGACAGGATGCAGCTTAAAGTCCCCTGATCAGGTTTGGGAAATTCCTAGCAAACACATACTTCCCATACTTCTTGTGTGATGTAACTCTTCTCTTGCCAGGAATCCTTCTTATGGAAATCTAAAACCATGGTCCAAAAAGCCAGAACTTGTCCCTCTTCCTGGACTATGAGCTTCAACAGGAAGAAGTAATGAAAACCACCATCTCTGCCCCAAGGTCCCTTGTTTCCTTATCCAGAGCCTCATAATAATTTGCAATATAATAAAGCACCTGTCTGGAGATTTATTCCCACAGAGATCAGAAGGAATTGATCAGTGGCCTTGATGAATGTTGGCAGCCTCTTTGTCACATCTTGGATCCTCACACAAGGAAGACACTCCTGAGACATCCTGTCACGTCTGCATACTCTTGCCTTTGTCTCCTCCACACACCCCTGGGGCAATTCAGGGGTTTACTCTAGTTGGGACTGTTTATTATTTAGCCCAAGTCATTAACCTGCTGCCCTTTCCTTGTACTCCAAAAACTGTTGCCTGAAACAAACCATGTTATCCTGCCTAACAATAGCTGGGCTTAGGGAAGAAGCTATATTTGGGAAAGCGGTAAACCAACATTTCACATCCTCTGCTCTGTGACCTCAGTAGGACTGGCTCCTGCTTATTCTCTCACAGACAGGATGCGCTTGGGCTTCTGTTCCGCTGCCTACCAAAGAGGTCATTTAAGGACAGCCTTTCTCCTCAAACTGTTCCTTTCACTCGAAATCGGGAAAACTATTGAATACTGTAGGTGGTACCTATGGGAAGGGGTAGTCAGGGAAGGCAAAGATATTCGAATCGGGGCAATCGTTTGTGAACTTAACAATCGTTCCTAAATGAAGAGCTTTCGCGGTTTAGTTTGGAGACCGAGTAGCTTTTCATTGGTCCACCACCCCAGGCAAAGAGCCCGGGGGAGGAGACTGGAGGAGGGGGTCAGTGCTTGCCATTGATCAGACTTAAATCTCGTCGAATTGGCTCCCGCTCTCCCCAGTCCTCCCACCGCGCCCACCGTGCAACAACAGGTGGCCGTGGAGTGAGCGAAAGAGAAAACCAAAGTGCCCAAACCTGCCCATCCTGCACCACACTCCAGGCAGCGAGGCGTCGCGGCTTCTGCCCACGACTAGCGAAGGTGGGGCTCCGGAGGAAGGCAGGGTGAGAGAAGCGGAGCCCTCTGGTCGTTTGGGAGCGAGCCCGCGACGGCTCTGAAGCAGCCTGACGGCCAGGCAGCCCCCTCGACCCCCGAGAGCCGAGCAGGAGAGAGACGGCGCCGCGACCGAGCCTCACGGCGGGGCAAGGCGAGGAGGACGGTCCGGTTTCCGAATCCCGGGAAACTGGCACGGAAGGAGTTAACCGGCTGACCCATAAAGCCCATCTCCCGAGCGGCTCGGCTGGAGACGAGAAACGTGGGGCCGGGGCCGCCTTCGCGCTCGCCCTGTGCCTGGCTGGGTGGGTGTCCGGGGGGGGGGGGGCTGAAGGAGCGGGCACCCTTTCCCGGGCGAGAGCCAGCCGCAAGAATCGCCCTCGGGCGGCGCGGGCCCCGGAGCAGAGGTCCGGCAGGGGCGCCCGAGGAGCCGCGGCCACCCTCCGAGGGGGCCGGCGGGGCGAGGAGCGGGGGCTGCCTCTCGGCGAGTCCGCCTTCCCTGCGCCCAAGTTTTCCGTGGCGAGGGGCGGGGGAGCGGACTCCGGAGAAGGGAAGGAGGGGGTGATGGTCGCCTCACCTTTTCGCCGCCTCCTCTCTGGCTGCCTCTGCCTCGAGAGCGTTAGGGACGCGAAGGCGCCGGGAGCCCTGGACGGACCATGCCAGCCCAAGTTCCAGTGAGTTGGGGCTTCGGTCCATTTTAATTCCACCGCCTCTCCCCCCCCCCCCCGCCGCCGCCGCCGCCGCCATCCCAAGAGCAAGGAGACGCAGCCGCTCCGGGATCTCCCGAGCTGCCCCCCCCACCCCACCCCCACCCCGCCAGCCCGCCCGTCCCGGAGCAAACCCGGGGCCGAAGCAGGGGACCAAACCGGTGAGACCCGAAGTAACCCCGGAAGAAAGCGCACCGAGGCAGCCCTGGATGCAAAGGAGAGCGGCTCGGGATCTGGCGCAAGCGACAGGAAGGCGGCGAGCTGACCGAGCGCTGGCGCTTCTCCCTCCCGCCGACTCTGCCTGCGCTGGGGCGATCTGGAGCCGGGAAGCCGGCGCCAGACCCCTCGGGCAGCTCTTATGGGAATGAAACACTCCTCCCGCTGCCTGCTCCTCAGGAGAAAAATGGCGGAGAACGCCACCGAGAACACCGAGGTAAGGAGGCGGCAACGGGCATCCCCCCCCCCCCGACGCGACCCGGCCCGGCCCGGCCCGACCGTGGGCGCCCCGCCGAAGCGCAAGCGCCAAACTTTCCCGCCTCGCTCGGTGGCCGGCGGGGCTCTCGGAAATCCTGCTGGCCAGAAGGGAAGTGCGAGCGGGGGCAGCAAGCGCGGCGCCTCCCCTCGCCCTGCCTCGGGGCTCCTTCCCCTTGGAGGGCGCGGGCCGAGGTATCCGCTGCCGAGGCGGGCGGGCGGGCGGGCGGGCAAGCGGGGAGCTCGACAGGCTCTTGGGACCCGCTCCGGGCTCCGAAGAGGAAAGCGCGCCAAGCCCGCTGCTCCGCAGACCCGGCTCGGATGCTTTGGGTGGGGGCGCGCGCGCGCAAGCCCGCGGGTCCACCGAGAAGCGGCGTCTTCCCTGCGTCACTTTGGGCAGCGGCGCCCCGATCACCTCCGTGCGCGGCGGCCGCTTGGGCCGAACCGGGCCGGGCTGGGGCGGGGGGGGGGGCGGGTGAGCGGCGGCGGGACGGAGTCCGCAGCGTTGGGCCGGGGAGCTGTCCAGGGTGCTGCTGCAGAGACCGGAGGGGACCGGCGGGCGGGCGGGCGGGGGAGCCAAGAGCCGCGTCCCTCTGGAGGCGGCGTCGGCGTCGGCGTCGTCCTTCGAGCACCGGGCTGGCAGGTGAAAAACCTCACCGGGTCGGGGACGGGGTGGGCAGAAACTCTTCGCTACTTACTCGAGCAATCTTCCCATCGTGCGGATGGCCCTTCCGGGCAGAAGGGTAACAACAGGGCGCAGAATGGCAGGCATCACCTTGCACGTATGGGCGGGCGCTTTTCTGCGCGCCTGTGCCGGAGCTGGCACCGAACTCTCCGGGTCTATTAATAGCCTCTTTCGGACTGTTTAACGGTGGGGTATGAGCTCCGTAGCCCGAAGGCAAAAGACACGCCCGGAAAGGCACGGTATCAGAGTCAGCTTCTCCTGGCTGGCACCACGCGCGGACTCCTCTCATCTTCAATGGTGCTTCTGTGGCAGGGAGGGAGGGCGGGAGGGCCCCTGTTTTGCAAATATTTCCATCTCCCAGAGATCGTCTACCCAGCGCCCACAAGCCTACCTGCAGGAAGGGTTTGTAAATATGTCTGAAAGCGAGGGGTAGAGATGAGATGGGGCGGAGGGAGTTGAAGCGATAAATCAAAACAGGAGCCATAGTGGTTGCTGCATGGTCTCCCTCTATCCCTCACGAAGCGTTTGTAAGAGAGAATGCTAAAAATAGCTCAAGCGAGGTGGCACATCTGTAAACTGTCAGCGGAGCAATGGCATGGACCGCGCAAGGGGAGGTTGTGCATCTTCGCGGAAGCGGAAGCCTGAAGGCCAAAAACAAAGCAGTTGTATTATTATTATTTTTTATCCCAAAAAACAAAAAATATTGAGTCTCCGCAGAATGCCCTCAGCTTTTGAACTTCTCCTTGTCTGAACTGCATCTTGTTCTCTGTTCCCTCACCCTGCTTCTCACACTGCATTATGACTTTGCAGTAAAAGCCTCTAGAAATATTTCATCTAGGAAGCCAAATACACACTCTTCAGCTAAAAACTGCTATATTACCCCTCCCTACCTTCTGTACTGGAGTTAGTATTATAGAACTGAACGATGATCCAGCAAGTACAAAATCTCACATTAATAATAGAAACTCAACAGTAACTCATACCTATCAGCTCCAAATCCTATTCCCATATATAACAGAAAAGTGATAACGGTGACCTACTTGAAGGTGTTTAAAAAAATAAATAAATAAATAACAATATTCCATTTCACTGACTTAGACTATTAAATGGCACTCCAGCCATGACAGCCAGCTGTATTGTCCTTCCAAAGGAGTATAGATGACTCTCCAGATGGACAGTTACAGTTGAATCAACAGCCTACTATTAACATGTAAAAATGCCTTAATATGTCATAGGTAGCCCTAATCTTAATGGCTTTGTCTAACTCCAAAGGCACTTTAGACAATGGCCATCCCCACCTCTTCAGTGCCAATGAATCCTATAAACTAAATATGCATTTCAGTCTTTAGCCTACTGCCAAACAATTTTTCTGAGTGATGCTACATCCATTATGAGAGAAAGGTGGTGGGGTGGGGTGGGGTGGATTTTCTCTCTCCGCGCCAGTTGTACTTTTATAGGCTTATGATATGGATGGAACACAATCTCAATATGATAGCATTGGTAGAATAAGACAATCATCAAGCAAGGGAAACAAGCTTTTTCCCTTACTGACCACTAAATAGAGAAGTGAATAATTGGGGAGGGGCAGACAAACCACTCAATAAATTGACCTTTTCTTATATTTATTCTTGTACAAAGCTGAAGATGATTACTAGTTCCCAGTTCTTATTCTCAAAACATTTCTAAATAGTGAATGAGCAGCCCCTCCACCCCAAAATAAGCATTCAGCCATATGTGTATGACTAAGGAATTGTTTCCTTGAAGATCCATAAGACTTCTTTCTGGTCAAACCATTGTTTTAAGTGCAATACTTTTTTATTCAGTATGGTCCCAGGCAATACCTATGCATAATGAGCTGGAAGGTGCATTCCAGATGAAACTTTGGACCAATATGGACCCACAGCTCCAGGAGAGTATCTCCATGAGATGGTTTGGTGTTGGACCTAGCTGAATGCTTTGCTGTGACACTACAGATTGTCAGGAGCACTGGGATCACACCAGTAATTTCCAGCAGTCATGGAAACAAAGCACAGTTTGTGTTTATCAGTCAGCAAGCTTTGGACCACAATGAATAATAAAATGAAACAACCAGGAGACACTGCCTTTGAGATGCCTTAGCAATCTGTATCCAACCCGAGAAGCAGTGCTTCCCCGCAATTTTTTAAGTGTCGTAAGTTTATCTCATATGAATAACAAAAACAGTGGCTTGGCTTTGAGAGGATTTTTATGGACCCTGAAAGAGACAATTTGCTAGGCATCAAGATAGAGGATGTAAGGTAGTGCAAAGTTTATTTTGGGATACTGGAGTGTATAAGAGCCAGTTCATTACTCTTGCTACTCATTCATCTCTGTTTCAAATTTCTATGATAATGAGGATCTGGGAATCGGAGCCTACTTGAGCCTTGTTATATAGCCAATGTCAGAAAATGTAGTATGAACCACTTTTAATTTAGTCAGTAGCACATTTCTGTGAGTTGTGTTTTGGTGATATGCCAAAAAGGAAGCAGATCTTGAGGACTCCTTCAGGCGCATAACAATTTACATGGATATCAACCCATGTAGATCATGCACAGGAAACTTGTGATTCATGACCTTCTTTCAAAACCTTATCACAACTGTCCTTACAGTGATCTGTTTGTTGTTGTTGTTTTTTTTTTGTAAAGTAGGCCAGTCCTATGATTATCATCCCCCTATTGTGGATGTCAGTAGGACAAAACAGTAACTTGCTTACAGCCAAACACACCCTGAGAGTGCATCCTATTTAAATTCAGCAATATTTAACTTAGGTTTGTGCTGTAAAGCAATGTTATAAATTAACATGAGGTATAGTTTTCAGTCTTTTCAGACTGGAGATCTAATTTTGATCAGCAAGAAATTTGTCACATATTTTACTGAACTTGATACAGCTGTATATTCCCTTTTCCAACAGTATCATCTGGTTACATAAACAAGTAGTTAAGTGATAATATGTTTATTTTTAAATAATTTGTAAAAATTATTTTTAAGCAAATTGAACCCATTTACTGTACGCATTCATCTTTTCTGGAGCGCTCTGCATGTGTGTGTGTGTGTGTGTGTGTGTGTGTGTGTGTGTGTGTGTGTGTGTGTGTGTGTGTGTGTGTGTCTTTCTCCTGCTCCCTCCTTCTTGATGTATTTTGCTTATTTTAAAAAAACCCACATACCTTAAACTGCAAAAGAAATTGGTGCTTCATTCAGTGTGGAATATTGGATCAAGAAGACCTAGATTCAATTCCTTCTTCAACTATGGAGCTTACTGGGTGACCTTGGATCTGGCATTATTTAATTTACAGGGTTGCTGAGCATGTATCTCACCTCCCTGGGATATATAATAGTAACAAATGCATGCCATCAAGTCAATTCCAACTTATGGTGACCTTCTCAGAGTATTATATATGGGATATGTGGGATACATGCTACCCATAAAATACAAAAAAACCTGTTCAGTATGAAAATATTGGGCATTTCTATGTAGGCTTTTTTTTTAAAAGCAGTGAATAAGCTCTGTTCCTCACGTCACTGGAACCTGTTATCACTTCAATTTGTTGCTATGGTGTTATTTTTAACCCTTTAAAAAAAGCTTAAATGCCTACTCTTTCTTTTTTTTGGCACATTCTGTCATCTTACATGGGCTTGCACACCATAGCTTTTGGGGAGGGGGATCAAATTTACTGATATTCAGGAATGATTTAAGTGAGATAAGCAAAGCTATCAAGATAATAGATGGTCACACTACCTTTCATCTTTGTTTGGATTCTTGAGTCTCCGGTGTTCTCAGGTCCAGCTCCAGGAATGTTAACAGGAGACCTGGACAAGGATCAACAGCCAACAGTTGGTGACAGTTTCCTCGTGTCCTGACCAGAGAGTAAGACAGATCTGAAAGCTAATATAAGAGTAAGACAGTACAGTTCTTAAGAAGCAGGTCCTTGCTGGTCTGGCTGGTCTTTCTAGGTATGTTCTCTGCTCCCATCCCCTTTTGCAAGAATGACAGTGAAGAACAGCTTCCACAGAGAAAATTTTAGGGCTTATTAGTAAAGAAAGAAGAATCTGGGGGACTGCATCTACAACAGAGCTTTAGAGGAACATAAATAGCATTGAGAAAAAAGGATACAGAGAGACATTCCTCCTCCAATCACAAAGCTAGGATTTAGCCACAAATAGAACAATAAGAAGTAAACTCTTGATCAACGTAAGAAGGTATTTTTTCACACTCCCTGTAATTAAATTATTGATATTGTGATGGTCACTAAGACAGATAGCTTTAAAAGGGCATCAGATAAATGAATGAAAGACAGATCTAACAATGACCATAAACTACAAAGATTAAACTAAGCCTTAAAGTTCAGAGTAAGTATACCACTGACAGCCAAATGTTCAGGACAAAAGCTATTGCTTTCATGTTCAGCTTAAAAGATTTCCATGGGTCATTCCTAAGGCTGCTGAAAACAAAATTGTGGATTACCCTGTTGATGTGATCTCACAAAACACTTTCATACATTCCCATGACATTTCCCAAATTCAAGGCTTGTTCATGTCTTGATATATTCTCAATTGTACACTTAGTTATTATTAGCCAGTCATTCATTGTGCACAGAATCTCAGTAAGGACTTGCTTACATGATATTTTTACAGTAACCCCTGAAATACTTTACTTGTATGTGTGAACCTGTAGCATGTAGCATGCATATGGGGCTAAGAGGAGTTTCTGAGTACACATTTTAGGAATGTAAAGCTACAAAGGACTGGTAACTGGCTCTGGCTCCTAGATATCTGCTTGCATGTTAAATGCATGCATTACCACTGTGTCAATGTGTCAAGTATGCCTCCTACTCCTTTAATTTGCCCCAATGATAAAACAAATACTAGACCCCGCATGATTTCCACTCATATAAGGGAAATCACGTAAGCCTTGGTGGCAAATGGCTGTTCATTAATGAGGTTGTGCTTGCATTCCCAAGTGCATGCCCAGGAACACAATCAGTAATTTGCCACCAAGGCTTATGTGGTTTCCCTTACGCAACCATCAGTCGGCAATAGGATGCTGACCAATGCTCTGTTTTCTTCCTATTTTCTAAGAGTTGGCTTCATGTTCTAGACATTTGTTGATGTTCAGATGGACCACCTGGAGCCTCGCAGAGAGTCAGGTAGTGATCTAGATGGGCTGCTTGCCAAACGACAAGACTCATCATCGGGCGGCAAGAAATGTCCCACTCTTATCAAGAATACCCATTAAAGCTAATCATGACCATGAGAACGGTATTGATCTCAGCAAGGCCAAATGTAATTAACTGAGGCATTAGGATATGTAAGTTCTAGAAACGTCTCTGCAAAATTAATCTCTAGTTTGTAGTTTGCTAATCAGATCTTTAGCCTTCATCTTAGTAGTGTAGCCTTAGCCTTTGAATCCTTTTCAGAAGAATCATTGCCTGTTGGTAACATGCTGGCTAATTCAGGTTAATTTATTCCATTAAAAATGCCACGTCCCACCCACATCCAATGCATTGCAGTCATCAATGACATTTTATTTTTATACCAGCTTCCACTGTTTTTGATTAGCTGGAGTCAATTAGCTGACATGGATTCAAGTGGATTACTGCTGAAGGAGTCTAATTGTTCACCCCCATCCTCCCACCCTAACCTGTTCCCTTCCCCCAGATGACACTATAGGGTTGCACTAGAAGAGTTGCAGCTTGAGCCTACATGTTTACATTCCCTGCCATCCTTAAATGTATTTATTCAGAAGTGGGTTCCATTATGTTTAGCAGACTCACTGGAAGGTTAGGTGTGCTCAGGACATCAAGACTGCAGCCTGAGTATTCAAACCAACCAACCAACCAAAAACCCCAAAACCAGCTTCTTGGAAATTGGTTATGGGATCTTTTAAGTGAAAAATCTATGTTGTTTTTGTGAGGATTTTATTTGAGGGAATCGGGGTGGGGAAGATGGATGTTTTGGTGCTTATTTTATTTGGTGCTTATTTTATTACTGATGTGTATAAAGTAGCTGAGATCAGCAAACATTTTATCTTTTCTGCACCCATGCAGGGTGAGTGTTGTTTTGCATGGGGTGGGGTGGGGGAACCATTCAAAGAATGAAGGCATGTTCTAGGTACTCTAGGATGTGTGGGCAACCACTTGCCATACAGCTTTCTTTCACTGTGTAATTCTTGGAAAGGGCAGAAAGAGGGTCTCTTGCTGATCAGTGTTGTGTATAATCCAAAAAAAAAAAAATAGAACACAGATAAGATGTTCACCTTCAATATATAAATGCAAGCGCTGCTGTGCTTGAGCAATAATGCAACAAGCAAGATAAAGGGGAAAAGAGTGAAACAGGAACCCCCCCCACCCCCACCCCGATAAAAGGGTATCAGTAATGACAGTGCAACAGTAATGTTATCTGTTGTGCTTAAAAACATCGTGCTTATAAAAGTCGCTAGTAAGACCCATCTTCACCACATTCGCTCTAAGACAGAGACAAAAAATATGGGGATAGAGTGCCTGCCATTCATGGGCAACTTATCTGATAACTGCAATGCACACATGCACACACAAAGAAGCTGGAAAAGATATGGAAAATGATTAAGAGGCTGGAGCAACTGCACTGGCAGGAGAGGTTACAATCTTTGCTGCTAGAACCTGTAGCATCCACTCAAGCTGAATGGTGAACAGTTGAGGGCAGCAATGATCAGAAAGTCTTGTTGCACTTCAACATATTTATTGGAGCATAAGCTTTCATGGATTACAGTCCACTCAACACTCCACAGAGATATCCTGTGGAATTTGCTGTCACAACATGTTGTGGTAGCCACTGACTTGAATGGCTTCAAACAGGAATTAAATAAATTCACCAATGAAGTCAAGCCAGGATAGCTACACACTACGTGCACTATCAGAAGTGGTATATCAGTTATATCTATATATCAGTTGCTTTGGACTATAAATGGCAGGATGACATGGCACACATGCCCTGTTTGCAGGATTTCGAAAAGCATCTGGTTAGCATTACATGTACAGAATGCTGGAGCAGGTAGTTCTTTAGTATGAGCCAGCAAATCTCTTTTAAATATTCCTACTCCAGAACAGAGCTTGAAGAGAAAGCACAACATCACTTGTTGCTACCTACAACTCTGAAGTAAAATGATTCAGGTATTTCACAACTGTCTGTAGCCTCATTCCCATCCATGGTATTTCCCTCCAATGGGACTTAGGAGGTAGGCATATACTGGCTCAGAGAGAGCCCCACAACCTCAAATGGCAACTCAACAGCAACAACATACAATAATAACTGACATACAGACAGAGAAATCAGATCCTATGATAAATCGAGTTGCTGACGTCCTTTTGCATATGCTGGCTATAAAAGTAGAAAACTTAATAATGCCATCCACAGTATCATGGGTTCATGTGCCTGCTCAGCCTTTAATGTGATACATAGCATTGTTTGCCTACAATGTCATTCTGCCTTTTTTACAGGATGAACAGACCAACATCTACAGAAGAGAATAAGAATTTTGACATCAGAAATGCAATAGTGAAACACACACACACACAATGGGGCTCAGTGGTATCATATATCCTGGAACACTCTGTCAATGACCTTAAGGTGGTCATTCATGAACAAAGGAGCTTTAGACAGATTCCATTGTGAATATAGCCACACTTCTCTTGGAAAAGACTTCAGGAGACCTTCTGTTGCTATGTGCTGTCAAGTCACAGCTAACTTATGGTAACCCTAATAGGGATGACAGTTATTTAAGGAGTGGTTTTACCTTTGCCACCTCCAGTGAATTTCCACATCTGATCAGGGATTTGAACCCAGGTCTCCTGACTCCTAGTCCAGCATGCTATCTACCACACTACACTGGCTCACAAGAAACGTAGCCACAGTTAATTCATGAAGCATCAGCTTTGTGAAGGTTCTGTTTGTTCTGCATTCCAGCTTAATTGATCAAGGCTGAGCAAGTGAATAGGCTCTTCACACATTGACGGGTTCATAAGAGGGCACACAATGCTTCAAATAACCTAGGCCCACACTGCCTAAGGCTTTAAAACAAGCATTTTGATTGGGGCTAAGAAATGCACTGACAGAATTACTGTGATATGATCTGATGTTTGAGAGATACAGCTCAACAAGAATCTGATCAGCCATGTTCTGTAGCAGCTGAAGTCAAGTTGTCTTCAAAGGCAACGTCACATGGATCATGTTACAGCAATTCAGACTGAATGCAACTAGGATGTACAATAATTGAAGTTAGGTGCACTTTCTCCAGATAGGACTGCAGATGACATACCCACCCAAGGTGGTAAAAGACACTCCTGTTGATTGTGAATCCCTGAGCTTTCACAGACCACTTTAAATCTAGGTTCATCCCCAAGTTACAAGACTATCCTTTAGGGTGAGTGCAGTTCCACGCCCTGATGAATTTCCCTCTGCATACCAATAGATTCATTCACAGCATTTCTGTCTTGTCTGGATTAGTGGTAGAGATGTACTGTATATCATCTGTATACAATGATGGAAATGCAGCCCAGCCCCAAAATCTACAGTCATTTTAGGTAGACATCAAACAGCCTGGGGAGCACCGTAGTGCAACCCTGTGACATCACACAGACCCAAAGGAACATGGCAAAGTAGACACCCCCACCTTCTGAAACTGACCTGGCTGATAACACCTGGAACCGATGAATTTCCACCACACTGAGTGCCTGTGGGGATGGTTGATATGGCTATTTTAGGAATCCCAGAGATCGTGACCAACATTTAAAAACTAGCTGCAGCACCTGAAGCATTTTTATAAAGTGGAGACATTCTGCCACCATCCTGCTCTTTCTAAAATGCAAATCAGAAATAAAATGCTAAATTTGGAAGTGCTCTTTATTTCCCAGAGGCTGTAGCCTAGATTTACGAGGAGAAATATGTTTCTTTCTTTTATTTCTCACAGAAGAGAGGGCAGCAGCAAGTGGAAAGAAAAGAAATGCAAGTCCTTCAACATGCCTTAAATTTCTCTCCTGACTTCAATAAACCTCATTGACTCTTTGCACTTTTCTCTGTACCCTGTCCCCTCTTTCTTGACACATGCTGTTTGCTTTTGGATAACAGCCCACAAGAGATGGGATACTTTTAAAATGGTGACTGGGTTTTGTTTAGCGGTCTGGTTCATATGTCAGCCATACAGGCACATTTCACAGACAGCAGGAGAGGCACTGAAGCAAGGTATCCTCTGTGTTCTCCTTGACCTTCAAGGTACAGGCTGCACAAGGGTAGAACTCTTTTGCACAGCTTTAAATCTTCTCAGGTGTCCTGGGGAAAATGAAAAAAACAGCATTGCTGGAAATCTCCTAACTTGATTTTCTCTGGAGCCAGTCATGGAGCATATAACCCTCCTTATCATAGACCCTTCTTGAGTGAACTTTCGAAATGGTTAAATTTCATAATTACTCATTTAGACCATTCATTTCATGAATTTGTAAAACACAGCCATGGTTCTGATGAGACCAAGTATTGTTCTCCACCTTTAGTAGTAATCTGGAGCAGGGAAGGACCCATGCCTTCAACTCTCCTTCCATGTATTTGATTTCTGTGCCTGCAATGGTGGTGGCAAGGATTTCTTGCCTCTCCCTAGTGTTTAGAATGCAGTTATAGCTATGCACCAAGAGTGAGGGTCCCTGGAAAATTACAAATCCCAGGATCTCTAAAGCACTACTGTAGTAGAATTCTGTGTAGTGAGAGACACAAACACACACAACTGTCCTGATACAATTAAAAAAAATCCTCCTTCTCTTAACCTTTAAAGCAGATATATTTGGGCACAGGAGTTTGCTGTTGCTGATGCAGAGTCAAATATTTTAAATTAAAGGTTAATAGGTTATTGAGTGCATGGAGGGAGGAAGTGAGGCCAGTGAGCACTTGGAGGCATCTTCATGGTAAAGCTAAGTTTCTTTAGATGACCCTTCCTCACAGCTGGAAGGTGAGAGCAGATTTAGAGGAGGATTTGTCCTTGGGCACTGGCAGGTGCATTGCTCATGGCATGGGAATGCCACCAGGCTGCTCGGAACACCTGGTGTTTGCTACATCAAGTTTTTAAAAAAGGATTTATCTGATGTGCTCCTTCCAGACCAAACAGGGAATTGGACATAATTTGCCAGCAGAAATCCATACATTTCCATTTTATAAAAGAAAAACCAGATGTTGCATAAGATACAGCGAAGTGCAACCACACAGGCACCATGGTCTTCTTCACCATCCTGTCTTCAAAACAGTTTAATTAAATATTGCCAAGGACATCTGGAATACCACCTTAAAATGTGCATCATCCCTGTCCTGCACCTCCAGCGTGGAAAACCACAAAAACCTGGTAACAGTTTGGTGCCAGATACACAGAGACATTGTAATATATATATATGATCTGTTTCTTTGAGAGATGGGTTTAGATTGTAATGGAAACTTGTTCTCCTTGGTGAGGGGATGTGATTCTCTCAGTAGATCCAATTAGAACCAGTTATAAGAAGTCAGCCTATTTCTATAGCACTTCCCAGCTGTTATTTTCTATTCAGTACCTACTTGGTTGCACATTAAATGGGGGTTTGAAGGCATCCCATTGACTGCTTTTCTCTGGCCTTAAGGCAGACTGGTAGTTATTACCCATCGTGCACAGAAAGCATCCTCTTCCGTACCTGCAGAGTGTGGGAACTAAGCACCACAGACCTGGCCAGCTATGCATTCAACTGCTCACCCATAAGGAAAAGGCAGGCACCTTGAACAGTCCAGTGGGGACCTTGGGACGGGGCATCAGGCTTCTTGGCAAAGACCCTGATGACAAACTTCACAGCTGTATGAACTTTATTTTATTTTAGAGTAGTTTATGAGTAGTAAAAGAAGAGCAGAAACATAAGGAACTATAGATTTGTTCTTAGTGCTCAGTTACATTCAAATATTCCTCCCCCCCCCCCCCCTTAAGCATACATAGTTACAGAAGGCACGGCAGCAGAAGTTATAGGCACTTTGCTATTGTTTTTTTCTCCTGCTGATCTCCAAGGGGTCACATGGCCCAGTTTAGGCTGCTCGGTACAGAGCAGGACGCCCTTGCCATTAGCCAGAACAATTTTCTTTGTAAAACCTGTGCAACAGCCAAAGCCCATCCAATTCCAACTCAATGCAACTCTCCTAGAATGTTTTAATTATGAACTACTTTGATGTGGTTAACCATTCGTTCCTTCTGATGGTGCTCTGCAATGATGCAGCTTGCCCAAGGCCACACAGGTGGCAGGGTACTTAATCCCATCGGCCACCCATACTCTTGGTGATCTCAGGCAGCCACATTTGAACAGTGGACTCTCGGTTATTAAATGGATTGTTGTATGTTACTGCTTTGAATGTGTGTTGGTGTTGCTGTTGTTTTTCAGTATGGTATCTCTTTGATCCTTTTTACTCATTGTTAGCTTTAGATACCGTCTTCTAATGATGTAAGCCACCTTGAATCCTTTTTAAGGAGAAAGGCAGGGTAACAATATTTTAAATAACTAAATAAAATAATAGCAATGTGCTCCAATCCACTACAAGGAAGCGAGAGGTGGGTGGTGCTTGGGGAGGGGCAAACGGTTAATGAAGCATGTTTACATCTGGTTGAAGTTGAGCACCCACCCTGTGTGAATGGCCCTGATCATTGTGCCACTTGTGAGATAACCTACAGGACTGCTGTTTGTGTGTGCTGGCATGGCTGGTCTGGATGCTCTTCTGAGGCCACTCTTGCTAGACGAAATCAGAATACAGTGGCCTGGTGTTGTGCAGTGCAGCCTGGAGGAACTGTTGCTTGCATACTAGGCAGGGAAGAAGGGAAGTGAACCCTACGCTTGTGGGAAGGCATTACCTGCATCTTCTGCCCAAGAATGCTCCTGTCCTCACCCTGCCCTGTCACAATTCTTGTCAAAATAAAAAACTCAGGCTATACTTGTATTAGGCCTAGTGACAAGAGGCAGTCATACTGCTAGTTCCAAGTCTCCACAGATCCCCCTGGATTGCTGCCAGATCACTCTCTCTATGTCCAAGGTCTCTCCTTCAGCTGATCATTGTATTCTTCATTCCATTCCTGGACAGAATGCAGTTTGCCTCAAGGAGATCTTAAATGCCTTAAGAATGGCCTTCATTATTAGAACATATTACTTTTTACACTAAAAAAAAGTATGCACAAATAAATGGATGCTCTTGCTTCCCACCCAAATACGTACATATATTTCGTTCTGTATAGTGGATGAGCTACGTAACCTTCCCATGAACTGTTTGCTTTTGTAACTGTGTTCATCCCAGCATGTGAAAGCTGTTAAAAGGTGTTCGAAGCATATTTTAAACATTGCAGCTTCTACTTGGGGGTGGGAATCAATGGAAAAATAGGCAAGGAGACAGAAGAATAACAAAGAGTGAAAGGCAAGGTAATAATGTGAATAGTTCTGAGCTACAAGCCAGAAGAAGAAAAAGGATGCTTTAGAGTTATGTGCTGTTTTGACTATTCTTGTTGCTGTTGTCATTGTTATTGAAAAGGCACTTTAGTACTCTAGTGACATCTGGGACCAAAAATGACTGTTAAGTGTGCCAAGGGCTGATTTCCTTCTATGTTAGAACATTCATCAAATGGGTAGTTAATTTGTTACCTGTTGTCACCACAACCGACAGGACTAACATGGAAGTTTCTGCTTTAAAAGGCATTAGCTGTAGAAGAATACAAACAGAACAGATAATTGTTTTTGTACCATGGGAGCTATGTCCAAGGCACAATATTGAAGAATATTGTGCATATATGTATATAAATGTGTCTGTGTGTGTATGTGTATGTGTGTGTATGGAAATGAGAATTGCACTGAATTCAGCTTTTTCTTATGGAAAAAGGTATTCCATAATCATTCTAAAAACAGGCTTCCTTAATGCAGAATTTAAAAATGGCAAGACCTATACTTCTATAGCCAAACATTTCTGTAAGTCATTACTCAGTTTTCTACAGTTCCATGTTACAAGGCAGCAGAGAGAAACAATGAAATACAAACAAGGCTGAATACTCTAACATGGCAATTTCATAATCTAGGCAAATATTGACATTTAAATTTCCTCAGAAAATTCTGTAGAAATGGGGGTGGGTGAAGGAGCTACAGAGTAGAATATGTGATTATAATATGCAAGCAAAGAATGCGTCACTCAAACATGTCTGTGCATTTTTATCTGCTGCTTCTTTGTTGCTAAAACTCAAATTCCACACCATTAAGAAGCCCACATGGAACAGGAGCTATATGGCTGCAGTAACACAGAAGAGCGTTACCTCCTAGCATCATTTATTTGCAATGAGGTATGTTTAAAAAAAACACACACAAAGAACTGGGGATGGGCAGAACGAAGCAGATTAAGCAGCATACTATAGCCTTCTTAAAACAGTTGTACTGGAGATTTCCTCACATTATCACCCTTACCTTAACACTGAGAATGTCAAATCTTAGGAAAAAGGTTGCCAAGTTCCAGAATATTTTCTTTCATACTGGAAACATTAGTAAACACTATGGAGAACACTAGCAGCAGAATCTGCGGGGTGAGGGTAGCATCTTTGGTTGTGGAAGAGTACACCTGAACACAGCTTGGAGTTTTACAGAAGCTTAGACTATTCACTTCAGTTTTCATGTTCTTATCATTTATTTCTTATGTCAGCTAAAATAATACAGAGAGCCTCTGTGGTGTAGTGGGTAGAGTCTCAGGCTAAGACTTGGGAAGTCTAGGTTCAAATCCCTGTTTGTCCATGGATGTTCACTGAGCGATGACAATAGTAAACTCCTTCTTGAACATCTTGCATTCTTTGAAGACTCTAGTAGGGTTACCATAAGTTGGAAGTGAAGGCAAGGAACAACAACAATACTGCTGCCACAGCACAATTTGTTTGGAATTAAGTCTTCCTTCCCATCAGAGCTACACATTTTATGTCTGGCTGTATTGTATTAAAAGCCCTGTCCTTGAGTTGGAGTACAGGTCTCTTTCTGCTAGACATGGTGAGCGAGGCAGTGACAAGGCCAAGGCATCAGTTCCATCAGGAAAAGTATAAAACTGACACTCAGAAAAAGTATCACAGATCTCCTTCTCTGATATTTCTCAGTGGGCAGGCCTTAAGCCTGGACAACATCTTTCCACTCATGGCTAAAACCCTCACTTTCTTCCCTGGCCCACTTCTCGCCTTCATTGGTCACGAAGTGCAGGTCAATGACTGGGGCTGGAAGAAAGGAGTAATATTAACTTTCTAAGCTTGCTATCCAGTCTAGGCTTTGTTCTCTGAGCGCACAACAGTGGTGGCCAGGATGGCTGGGGGATTCTGGGAGTTTTAGTCTTTAAAAGTAAGTTTCCCAGGCTCTGCTTCTGAGTGCCTCACTTCAAGACCAACACCAAAAGAGGAAGGAAAATTCTGCCACCAGAAGGAAAGAGGAAACAAAAAATTCTACAAGTATATTGTTAAAACTATATATACATATCAAAAAATTCCATGGTCCATGTTAAACTGTGCTGCCTCAACCAACCATCTGCTCAGCACAAAAATGGGATGGGGGTGGGGTAGGATATTCAGTCCTTCTTTCCTTTAGGGTGGGGGTGGGAAATACGCAATCATCCATCCACTACTGGACTACAGTTCCCATCATCCTTCACCATGATCTGTGCTGGTTAAGGCTAATGGGAGTTGTATTGCAACAACTTCTGAAGGGGCACAGGTTTGCTCACTCCTGCTTTAGAGTAGTTCTAGAGGTAGTTGAAGCTGATGGGGTAACAGTTAATTAACAGGATGTAAGGGCATTGTAACCTACAGAAACAGACTTATCTACAAAGGAAAGTGAACATACAGGCATGCCCTGGGTAGATTTAGACCCAACATTCCTGAACTGGCTGACTTCCGGAGCAGAATCTGGTCCCTAGAGAAAACAGAAGGTAAGGCCTTAAAAAATATAGCAAATATAGATCAGGTTTCTAACAGATACTAATCAACTTGCATGGGCTGAAAGATAACTAGCACATACTCCCAGTCATTTATTTTGTCCAAAAAAAATTATGATTAAAGAGCTTCTGAAACCATCAAGATGAAAGACATTGTGAATTCTAATTTTTTTGCTTTGCAAAGAAGAACCAAAGCTTCAAATGGAGACATGTGTAAACACGACGAGGGAGGCTAACACTTTTCCTGCCTATCAAAGCTAAATAAACTAAGATAATTAATGCTATTCATATGAAGAAGAACTGATTGATCTTGTGCAATACTCAGCTGGAAGTGGCAACTGGGGATGCTTACAAAACTCATCTAAATTTTTACTTAGACTTTGTGGGAAGATCTTGTTCCTGAAATAGAACCATTGAATTAGAAATCCACCATGGTTCCCTTCTTAGCTTATTTTCTACCAAGCACTGTGTTACCCATTACTGGACACAACGTTTAGTTTCTTGTTTGTGCCTCTTCCCATCCACATGAAGAAACCTGCACCAAAACCATCTCTATGTTATCACCGCGTATCTGATAGCATCGTGACTCTTTTGAACAGTAATCCTATTGTTGTAGTTGGAATCCTCAGAGACAGAAGTACCCAACATTTCTCCTTATAGGGCAGAGATGAGGGAAACCCAGCACTACAGTTGTCCCTCCATTATGTTATGCTGTGCTGTGTTACGTCATGTTGCTTGCTTGCTTGTTTGCTTGTTTGCTGGCTCGCTGGCTCGCTCGCTGGCTACCAAGGCCATTCTGGAGAGTTTACAAAAAATAAAACACTAATGGCAACATAAAATAATAAACACATTAACATCACAATAATATGAAAATAAAGATAGACATATACTATATTAAACTTAGAAAAGAAAAAATGCAACATAGGAGACACGTAATTAAAAATATTCAAGATGGTGCAATTGGTAGTTCAAGGGCTGGATGGAACTCTGTGTTTTGTTCATGTAATGTCTGGGAACACCTGTCTAAATAGCCAAGTTCTCATCAGCTGCTTAAAGGACCTCAGTGAAGGTGTCAGGTGAATTTCAGGCAGGAATTTATTCCAAAGGTGTGGTGTAATCGCTGAGAAATCCAAGTTCCTGGTCTTCTCTTTCTGGGCCTCTCTCGACGTCAATGTCCTCAGCCGTCCAGCCTGGGTGAACAAGTAAGTGGGCAGATCTCACTGGAAGAAGGTGTTCTGCTAGGTATCGAGGTCCCAAACCATTTAGGGCCTTGTATGTTATCATCATTTTGAAGCTGGCTCAGAAACAAACAGGAAGCCAATGCAAGGGACCCAGGATGGGGGAGATGTGATATTTATTTACTCTCCACAATAATCTGGCTGCCATACTTTGGACTTGTTGACGTTTCCATAGCAGCATCATAGGCAGCCCCACGTAGAGAGCATTATAGTAGTCTAATCTTGAGACTACCAGTACATAGACCAGTGAGGTGAGGGACCTGATGTCAAGGTAGAGACGCAGCTGGGCGATCCACCTGAAATGGAAATAGGTGGAACAGACCACAGATGCTACCTGAGAATCCATTGATAGCGCTGGGTCCAGGAGTACACCCAAGCTGCACACCTCATCCTTAGCAGGGAGACTAGCCCCCCCCCCAAAAAGAGAGTGAAGCACCCAAACTGCAGACACTAGGGGCACTCCCCCCCAGGACCTCCATTTTGTCCAGATTCAGCCTCAGTCTGTTATCCCTCATCCATTCCATTCCAGCATGGCATCCAGGCAGCGCTCAAGGGATGGGACAGCATCCATTGCAGAAGGATGGAAAGAGAGATAGAATTGGTGACATGAAGTTCCAAAACTCCTGGTGACCTCCCCCAGAGGCCTCATATAGGTGTTATATAGCAACAGGGAGATGATCGACCCCTGAAGGACTCCACAAAGGGGTGGACATCATCTCCCCAAGTTGCACTCTCTGAGGGCAGTCCTCAAGGAAAGACCAGAGCCAGGACCAAGCGAGGCCACCGATCCCCAGCCCTGAGAGCCTCCCAAGGAGGATACCATGGCTGACTGTCAAAGGATGCTGAGAGATCGAGGAGAACCAGCAGGGGTGTTTTCCCTGGTCATCCTGCAGAGTGACCAATGCTATCTCCATGCCATGACACAGCCTGGATCCAGACTGGAATGAATCAAGCGCTTTGGTGTCCTCCAGGAGTGTCTGTAGCTGGTCAGCCACCGCCTTCTCCACTACCTTGTTTAAAAAGGGAATGTTGCTAACAGGATTATAATTATTAATGTCATCTGCCACCACATTAGATTTTTTGTGAATGGGCCTAATGAGTGCCTCCTTGAGATCATGGGGGAACCTGCCCTCAAGGAAAGATGCATTTATGATGGAAGTGGCCCATTCTGTTGTGATTGGCTTGGCAGCTTTTATGAGCCAGGCGCTCAAGGGTCTAGGGAGGTTCTGGTGGCCCTACAGTGGTCAAGCACCCTGTCAACCTCAGATGACATCATCATCTGAAATTGAGTTAAAATCATTGGACAAATCAACGCAGTGGGCGTCTCATCTCAATATACTGAAAAAGAATGGTGGTCAGTGTCCCTGCAGATGGCCTCACTTTGTTCTTAAAGAATGCCACAAATTGGTCACAGATAATATTAATGGGAGGCCAATTCTGGATAAATCGCGTATGATAGCTTGGCATGATGGTCTGGGGCTTTGCTTATCCAGTTGTCGAAGTATGATCTTCTAGTGGCCTTCACCCTTGCTAAGTAAATACTGGACACAGTTTGTGCAGATTTTAAGTTAAGGTTCTGTCAGGGCCTGCCTCCAAATGCTCTCTAGCTTTCTCCTATTTTGCATCATTGCCTGTAATTGTTAGGTATACCAAGAGGCAGAATTGGCTCAGCAGGGGAGAAGGCATTTGGGTGTTATCATGTCAACTGTCCAGATTGCACTGGTGTACCATCTTTCAACTTGGGCTTTGACAGGAGCACCAACCAGATCAGCCAGTAACCCATTCCAAGATTCCATCTTGGAATCCAATTGGATCCAATAGCCTGCAAGGGCAGACCATCTTAATGGGTCCTGTCTCCCCATGGGAAAGGAGTGCCACTGAGAGGCTGCATTTAATCAGGTGATGATCCAACCATGACAGAGGGACTGTCACTAGGTCGGTCACTCTTGGGTAATTCTCTCTCTGCCCTGTTGAAAACACCAGGTCTAGTGTATGACCTGCCACATGGGTGGGGCCATTGACAAATTGGGACATCTCCAAGGAAGCCATGATTTCCAAGAACTCAAGAGCTGGCCCAGTGACCTCAGCCTCAGCATGGATGTTGAAGTTTCCTAGAACAAGTAGTCTGTGGGACCTCAACAGTGCTGCCAAGACAAAGCTTGCCAGCTCTGGAAAGGAGAGTGCTGGGTCACAAGGAGCACAATCAACCAGCACAATCCCAATTCCATTCCTGGTCCCCAGTGACACGTGGAGGGCTTCCAGACCTGAGATCACCACAGCAGGGAGCCTGACAGCCTCCAAGATGTTTTTATAAACAACGGCAACTTCCTTTCCCATCCCTCCAGTCTATCTTGATGTTGGATAGAATACTTGAGTGGACAGACAAAAGGAAGGGCCACACCACCCTCTGCACCCACTTAGGTCTCATTAATGCAGGCCAGATCTGCACATTCATCTTCAATTAAATCTTGGACTTTATTTACGGCAGATCTGGCATTTAGCAACTTCAAGGATAGAGTGGAGGATTGGCTGAGCAAGTTATCTTGAGCTTGGCAGCTGGCAACAGAGCTAGAACAGGGAACAGCCTTCAAACATCTGCCCCTCATTCTTCTGGACATGATAGCTACTATGCGATTCATATCCACTTCACTGAATGACAGGCCTTCAGTAACTCCTTAGGTATAAAGTGCAATTTAAAGTGCAGTAGTACAATAATAAATAAAGATAATAATAAATAATAATAAAGAAGGCTGACCACCGAAGAATTGATGCTTTTGAGTTGTGGTGCTGGAGGAGACTCTTGAGAGTCCCCTGGACTACAAGGAGAACAAACCTATCCATTCTGAAGGAAATCAACCCTGAGTGCTCACTGGAAGGACAGATCCTGAAGCTGAGGCTCCAATACTTTGGCCATCTCATGAGAAGAGAAGACTCCCTGGAAAAGACCCTGATGTTGGGAAAGTGTGAAGGCAAGAGGCGAAGGGGACGACAGAGGACGAGATGGATGGACAGTGTCATCGAAGCTACTAACATGAATTTGACCCAACTCCGGGAGGCAGTGGAAGACAGGAGGGCCTGGCGTGCTCTGGTCCATGGGGTCAAGAAGAGTCGGACACGACTTAACGACTAAACAACAACAACAAAGTACAATAATAAAAGAGTAAACAAGAAATAAAGTGCAATAGAAGACTGAAGTCATTAAATATGAAATAATAATAAATAAAACAAAAAACAAAAATTATTTTACATTTAAATGAAAAGTCAAATAAAGTAAATTAAATATAACCAAAAGGAAATACTTAATATAAATTGGGGAAAAAATAATTAAATTAAAAAATGTGACCAAGGGTAGGAGGTAGAATAGTAACTACTAACTCCCCTCTCCCAAAGGAGGTGGAATTAATCGAGCAGGTGGTAGTCTAGGTGGGAATAGATGATGGGTTAAGATGTTAATTCATTAATTAATTAAAGATGTTAATTCATTAATATTTGGATTAAATTAAGATATTAATTCATTAGTCATACACTACTTCCTCTCTCCATTTAATCACTCATTAATCATTCATTCTTTCAGTTACTTAGTTGTCATTACCAAATATTCACTCTAACTAGATGGATTTCATTAAGACTGATAATGTCATGTCATGTCATGCTATGTTATGCTTACTGAAACCAGTCAGAATCTCTTATACTTATCTTCTCATGATGGGGGTGCATAGAGAGAGCTCAAGAGAGTCTGGATCCTTCGGGACCAGAATCTTACCCCTAGTCCAGCCACGTCCTCCCCTCTGACATCAGAAGAGGACCACTGAAAGATCTGCAGGAGAAAGGGGATGGATTTTTCATATTTGAAGATGAATTCTGCCTCCAGGATTCATCCGGAATCCCCAGGAAGAATTCTGGATCACATGTAACAAGCAACAGAGAGATTTTCCCACCACTATTCCACTCCCTTCCACATGTTTGAAAAAGAGAGAGAGAGCCCTACTACTCTCTGGCAGTGTAGCAAAGTTGCCTAGGAGTCATTGCAATGCTGCAGGAAAAGCATAGTCTTCTGTACCTTAGGGTTCATGCAGGGAACTTCTCACAAAGGCTGCAATTACTTGGTCAAATGTCACAAGATTTGCTGTAGGTATAAAGCAGGTGAATTTGATTTTTAAAAACTGATCACATGACACAAAGGGCAATTCAAATCAGTCCAGCCCTTTTTACTTGCAATGTGGCTCCCCCCCCCCCCATGAAGCTTCTACTCTTTTCAAGCTGGAACGAGTTTTTCCCATGTGAGCAGTTGTTTCAGTCTACGAAATGAGCCGGATGTGTGTGTGTGTGTGTTGTTGTGGTGACATATGCAGTTAGAGACTGCAAGAACACTTGTCCCTGTGATCTGTCCCAAGATCCCAGAATTTTTAAAAACGTTTTGAGTAAATGAGTTAAGCACTCAGCCATTGCACTGATATACTAGTTTAGTGCTAAGATCACCTTGGCAAAGAAAAAAAAATGAGCCTAGAATCCCACACCCCTAATCCATAGTTTTTCTATCCCACCAGAGACCCTTCTACTTTTTTAAAGCTGGTCCTTTCACTTTCTCCAATGCAGAAGGAAATGTGATATATAGGCACACACACACACAAAGTAGTGTTTAGGCAAAGCACCTTCCCCCTCACCTCCTGCCTCATGAGGGAGGACCAGGAGAGAGAATGCACATGTACACACACACACAAGCAGCACCAGCACTCATCTCTCTCAGCAAAGCCTCTCTCTCAAGAAAACAGCTTCTCCTGGGCAGACTTCCTGTGGATTTATTTATTTGTTACAGCTTAAAGAGCTATATGGTTGGCAAGACAAGATGAGGAAATAGTCACTGAGGATGGAAAGCCTTCCTAAAGCAGTTCCTTTGAATCAGGCCATCTACAGGTGCTTAGAATAGAACTGCAATTAGAAGGAATTTTTCCCCTCCTCTGCTTCTGAGGCCACTTATATCAAAGAGAACTAAATGCCCCAGTGCAATTTCATAGCAAGAGAATGTGAGCTAACTTGCACTTTCCTTGCTGTATAGTTGCACCCAGAACTACCTTATCTATGCAGCATTGCAGCGGCTCACAGACAGCCTTGCTATACTGCCAGCAAACAACAGGGTCACTTCTTTCTTCTACAAACCTGATATATGTGGAATGGAGTCGAATAGCAGTGAGGAAACCAAACTTGTGTTTGCTATTTGTGTTTTCCCACTCCCAGAAATCTGCCTTAGGGGTTCCAGGTGAATTCTGGAGGTGGGAGTCCTTCAAATACCAAAATCCCAGATTGCTTCCTGGGTCAGAGTGATTTCACCTGTGGTCACCAGAAAGTTACCAAATGTATACAAATAAGTCTATAGGACACTCAGAAGCACATTTTTGTTGTTGTTTAGTCGTTAAGTCGTGTCCGACTCTTCGTGACCCCATGGACCAGAGCACGCCAGGCCCTCCTGTCTTCCACTGCCTCCCGGAGTTTGGTCAAATTCATGTTGGTAGCTTCGATGACACTGTCCAGCCATCTCGTCCTCTGTCGTCCCCTTCTCCTAGTATGATTATTTTTAGCAGTGGTTTATCTATTTGAATTGGTAATGTAAAGGAAAATATATAAATAAACTGAAAACTGATATGAGCTCTGGGTTCCAAACACACAATTAATTTTAGTATTTTTTTTAGTTAAACCAGAATTCAGAAGGGAAGTTCAAGAATTTTGCAAGTTACTCAATTTGTTGTTGTTGTTGTTGTTGTTGTTGTTGTTGTTGTTATTATTATTATTATTATTATTATTTACTTTTGTCTTATTATTTACTCATTAAAACTACATTTGTTTAATTTTCATTTCTTGTGCTCATGTTCTTGTGTTACTCCCACTTGCTTTTGTTCTTATTTTTAGACATTTTTTAAAACCATTTTGCTGGAAAGAAACAACCTAGATACCCCTTGGTACCAGTCAGGGAGGATTGTGGTCTAAATCAAGAGTAGTGGTGTCAGGAACGCGTCTCCTTAGAGAGGTCATTCCACTGGGAGAAGGAGCCAGCTGTTGTTCCCAGCATCCACCACTTTTGAAACCTAGACTGGGTGAGATCTAGTAGGTACATGGGTGGGCAACTATGGGCAAGCTTCTGTCCCTAGATTTCCAATTACTTACTTATTTGAGCTTAAAACTCTTTAGCTGTGTACTTTGGTCCTTGCACGCCAGCCTTACCAGGTAGGACACCCAAATAACCAAAAATAGCAAATAAAGCCCTTGTGGCCAAGGCACATTCTTTAGGCACTCTCACCCTTGCCCCCAAGAATCACACTGGGGTAAAATGTAGAATATTTATTCAAAAAGAGTTAAAAGTTGTAAAACAAAGAAAATACAAAAGATACAATTGTACTGGTTAAATGCAAAGCTTCTAGGTATTAAGTAAGCTTCTGCAAGCCTTTCCCATAAAACAATGAAATACTTAATAATAGCTTTACTACTTCATCACTAGGCTATTCTAAGTTACCATGACTAAGTCTCCAATCTATCAACAAAGGCTGTAAACCTGTCCTCCATCTCCTTCTCCTTCTCCCACTTACGCACACACACCAACAACTTACTTAACCCCCCTCTTCCATAACTTAAATCAAAGTCTCTGTCCCATGATGGTATCCAATCAGCATACAGTCCTTTGTCTGCAACTCCACACCCAACTCGTAACTTTCCACAGCTCCTCCTCATTCCAGGCTAGTACACCATTAGTAAGGAATGCTTTGGTTATCAGTCCTGAGAAACAACCTTGGCTCATCTTCACAGGAATAAACAGTCTCCAGGCACGATGAACACCTGCAAATCCTGGGAAATAAGTACTACAAAGCCCATATCCTCACAAGTGGTAAAAGCTCAGTTCATACAATTATAGAACCGTAGAATTGGAAGGCACCTGAAAGATCACCTAGTCCAGTTCCCTGTTGATGCAGGAAATCCACAGCTAAAGCATCCCTGACAGATTGTAATCAGGTCTCTACTGACAAAACTTCTATGAAATAAGTTTCTGTAGCTGTTTCTGGCAGTTGCTGTTCTATTCCCCAACAATGCATTGTTTTGGGCAGGCTTTCTGAGAAATACCAAGGAATGCTCTGGACTGAAGAAATGTTGTGTGCCTTACGAGCAAATAAAAAGGGGAACACAACTGCTGGGGGGGGGGGTTGCTCCAGGGTAATCACCAGTACCAGCCCTAGCAAATTATATGATATCTATGTTTTATTGTGTTATGAACCACCCAGAGTGACCACTGGTCAGATGGGTAAAATAAATAAATAAATAAATAAATAAATAGATAAATAGATAGATAGATAGATAGCAAAGACATCCAACCTCTTAAGCACTGGCACAAATGAGTGCTAATGGGAATCCCAAATGAGACTCCCATTCATATCTATGTGCAGTTGTTTTAGAATGAACTCGGTGGGCTTCATTTGATTCATCTATTTTTCACTACTTCGTAAATAAAAGCAGAAACTTAAAAGAAACAGAATTCAGAATCAAGCAATCCAGAGCAATAATAAGGAAACAGAGTAACAGAACAAAAACCTCGGATGTTGCCCACCCCCAGATTATGCATTGTCACATCCTATGCCAGCACAATACACTGAGCAACTCCAAGCAGGTACAGTAGATCATTATTCAGTTCCTCTTAGTTGAATCACTCAGTTGGCATGTGCTTCAGTTCTTGTGTGGTTGCAGCCCACATGTTGTAGGGCTGATCTGCCTCCCCTTGCTATTATTTAATAATACAATAACTGGGTGCCGTTAAGTCAATTCTGATTTATGACAACCCTTTCCAGGCTTTTCCAGGTAGAGAGTTTAACAATCCTGTCTCCCTAAAGAGACAATGATCGCAGTCAGGGAGTCCCTCTGGGCGCAAAACTACCACCTTTATTTCCTGAGGTAGGTCCTCTAGGCCTCAGAAGTCAGTAGGACCTTTTAACTTACAGTAGCAACTATTAACTTTTTTTCATCCACACTGGATTTAGATATAGTCCTGCTGTAGCAAAAGACTAGATCCTTGTTGAAGAATTATATTTGTTTTATTAAGAAAATAAAGTTTCATTAGAATACAGTTGTAGCTTTAAAGCATAAGCATTGAGCATCTCCAGACTATTACAATGTTTAAATAAACTTACAATTTCTAATTAAAATAAAAACAGTTAGGTAATCATCTTTGCTCTATGTCCTACATGTTGGCATCTAGAAGCTGGGCTATTCCCCCCCTTCTTCTTTAAAAGAAAAAGAAGCCTCTCTGTCTCACATTCCACAGCATTCACGGACCGTTCATTCTACATACACAAGCCCTCTCATTTTACAACTCTTTAGGACCTCCTTCTTCATTATACTTTCAAGCTGACACCCAATTAAGTCCAAGTAGGCGTAATTCAGAACACCCCGATCACCGCCCAAAGTTCCGTTGATCCAAGATCCAGGTGTCTTATCTTCTCCCAGTTAGTGGTTTTTGTTGCATCTCTTCTCTCTGGACTGTCCGACCTTGTGACTTTGACAAACAACTCTGCATAACAAGCTTCTGAAAAACATCTCTTTTAAATTCATCTTACACAGAACCTAACAGACTCCATTTTTGCATGACTACAATTCCCAGTTTCCTTCCATTTCCTTACAGAGAGTACTCAGAAGTGGTTTACTATTCTTTTCTTCTGGGGTTGCCCTCAGACTCTGATGCTTGCCCCTGGCTACACAGACTTTTTTCTTCTTCTATGAGGCCCAGTGGGGAATTGAACTCCCAACTTCTGGCTCTGCAGCCATACACCTAAACCACTCAGCTATTCAGCTCAGCTGCTATTATTTAGGTGTGTGTATAAATCAGAGTGAAAGACACTGACGAATTTATCTAGCCAGAACTATGTATGCTTTTGTTGTTGTTTAGTCGTTAAGTCGTGTCCGACTCTTCGTGACCCCATGGACCAGAGCATGCCAAGCCAGGTTATGTATGCTACTTTGACCTTATTTTATTTTATTTTATTTTTGTTGGGTACTTTTTGTTATCACTGGGGATTAGGGAAATTTCTGTTACCCTAATACAAGAGTAGGTGATACCTGTTATTGGACCACTAAAAATAAAACAAATAGCAAGTTTTTGTGGATGAAATCCATTTCCTCAGGCTCTGAGCACACTCCCTTCATAGGTGGTGCAAAAATTAAGATAAGTAGTGACGTGGTGGCGCTGCGGGTTAAGCCGCTGAAGCCTCTGTGCTGCAAAGGTCAGAAGACCTGCAGTCGTAAGATCGAATCCACGCGACGGAGTGAGCTCCCGTCGCTTGTCCCAGCTCCCGCCAACCTAGCGGTTCAAAAGCATGCAAAATGCAAAAATGTGAGTAGATAAATAGGTACCACCTCGGTGGGAAGGTAAACGGCATTCCGTGTCTAGTCACGCTGGCCACGTGACCACGGAGGATTGTCTGCGGACAAACGCTCTATGGGTTGGAAACGGAGATGAGCACCGCCGCCTAGAGTCGGACACGACTGGACAAATTGTCAAGGGGAACCTTTACCTTTACCTTTAGTGCGAATATATTTTGTTTAGGTATAATGAATAACACCTATGTTGTTTGCAAATAACAATCAATTCTAATTATTCTCAAAGGTTTCTTTTAAGGGACATTTAAAGGCATTTTTAGGCACATTTTGACAGATTTTTTTCAAGATTTGTGCAAGTCTTTTATTAGTCCTATATGCCAAAAGCAATATTTTTTTGTTTCATCTTTCAAAATTTCATAAATTTTTGCAAGGAGCAATGTCATACTTGTACTGGTTCACTAGTGGGAATCAGAGAATATTTTCCCGACTTTCTCTGGCCTACTCATAAGATGGTGCAGCGTGTTTGAATCATTTGTGCAGTTAGTGCAGCAATAGCCGCAAGCGGGCTGCCAAGAAGTAATGAGTTACATAATGGCTGGAATCCAGCTGCATACCTATGCAGCTGCCATTGCACAAAGGGGAACAACATTGCACAGTCCTTGTTGCCTGAGCAGAACACCCAGCACATTTATGAAGGGATAACTTTATGAAGGCAGAACTGGATTCTGGCCACTGAGTTCCTTTTCAATGGTAACCTTCCAAGCTCTGTGTGTAACATACTATCTAATGTGACAAATTAAAACGTTTTTTGACTTGCTACTGTTTAGTCATCACTGGTAAGATTCTTGAGCTGAATAATGATTAATGAAACAAATTAAGTTTTTTTAAAAAAATGTGTGTGGGGTGCATGATTTGGGGACTGAGGATTTGTAACAGATTATGTAAAAATCTTGGATGAGGCACAAATCCAAAGTGAATACCTTTACCTTGGAGATACTTGGACTGCCCCTAAATATGAGAGGTGCCAGGTCCAAATAGTTTCAAGTAAGGTGGGCATCTCAGGTGGGAACCTGACTTGGAGGACTTATCTGAAACATCTGGAACCTCTCACAAACTGGAAAAGCTCTCCATAATTGAAAAATGAATGGAGCCAGTATACATTTGAGATCAGGTTGAACAATGTTTTCAGAGTGGGGGTGGGGTACATTAGCTCCCGAATTGCTCTTTGGGTGGAGTGCACAAGTGGCTGGTAGGTGAGGCAAATGCTTCCAGTGAGGCTTTAGCCTCCTCATCCCACCCAGTCCTAGACTGCTGGATTAGGGAGAAGGAGGCTTTGTTGTTAAAGGTACTTCTGATGTTAGGTGTGTACCAAGCAATCTCTGAATATCTGATTATATACTGAGCGTTTGGTAACTATATTTGACAGCCATTAGTACTTGATTTCAGCAGGATCCTTGACAAATGAAGGAGTAAAAGGACCATTACCAATATCATATGTAATACTGGGCTTTTCAAGCCTTCTTCCTTTACACCCCAGCTCTCAACCTAGACATTCCTGTTGATTTTGAATATTTCTAGAATACTTTATGATATGGCTAAGGAAGCTGTAGCCAGAAAGGGAAAGCACATCCAGAAAACATTTATGTGAGTGTACATAGCAGACTCTGGATGCCGGCTATATAGGAACATTTTATATTTTACCATAATGGATAGCTGAAACGAAGTTATATCAAATTATTTCATAACAATTCAGTTGTTCTACAAAATTTCATATTTGATACATACTCACATAAACTTTCTGAAAACTACTAACCTCAAAACATTCAAAGATTCCAACAAGGTGAAACTACTTCTATTTTGAGGGAAAGCTTTACATTCAAAACCCAAACTTCGAATTTCATCTGTTTCACATTTCTAATTTTGCACAAGTTTTAACAAAATTGAAATTGAATCATGTTAGGTGGAGTAATTTATGTTTATTTGTCAGAAACATGAGTATTTCTCAAAGCACTTTATAAAATCAGGAGATGAACAGCAGATGCTGTGAAGGATACAGTCATTTTCTAATGCTTTTATAATACGGCAAGTAATTGATGTTACGTTTCCAGCATAATCACTAGATTTTGTGATTACAGCTTAGCTTTGATTTTTAAAACTATTTATGCAACAAGGACATATTTGTAACATTGTTGTTAATATACACTCTGTTATTACATTCCTGTTTGAGTTAGATGCACAACAGTGTAGTGAACTATTTGAAAATTAGGTGAAAGATCAAATTAGATGGATGGCCACTCTTTTCAAGAATATAGCTCAATTTCACACTTTTGTAAATCATAACTCCTACATCACAAAGCCCTCTGAAGAAATATGCTTAGAAAAAACTGCTGTATAGAAACCATTGAACAGATTTTCATTTGATTTCTTTTAATTTTTAATCCACTTTGATATTAAATATGACATGTACATTTTTAAAAGTCTGCTTATAGAAAAGATGATCTAGTAAAATAGCTGTAGTCAAAGCAACCCCAGTTTTGAGGTCAGTCATGCAGTCCCCCAGAGGATGCCTCCGGAGATTTTGAAAAAACCACAAATCTCATCAGAGAGTGTTTTCATCTCTGGTCATGAAATTCTCTTTGCTCTGAGTTTAGGTGGCTCACCCAGTCACCTCAAAGATTTTGTTTTTCAGCTGGTCTTTGGGTCTTGATGTTTGTATTTTTAAATCACATCTGTTGTATTGGATTACTGTGACCCACCCTGAGACCACATGTGAAGCATATGAAACGTCTTATAGCTCAATCAAACAGTCCTGGAACATCAGGGATGTGCAGCCTGTAGCCCTCCAGATGTTATTGGCTGGTAACCTCCATCCAGAGCTCGGGACATTAGGTCTGAAAATAAATTTGTTAATGTTAGAAAGGAGGGATTAGCATTGGCACAGAAAATAAATCCACTAGATTGGTATTAATTATTTCATTAAATAAATTCCTAGGTCTAAAATGCACCATTCAATTTATTGAGTAGGATATGTGGCTTGCCCCTACTGACCACTCTTGACTCCTTCAACTACGTTCTTTTTAGGGCTTTAAAGTTGCCTTCCTCATCTGACTCTTTTTTTCCAGATGAACTACAAAATCCATAACAAGATGGTTGGCTAGGGAATATTTGGACACTTTCAGGATCATGAATGCTATCAACGTCACATCCATTTATGTTTGGACATTTGCTCATCTTTTCTTGAAATTTATGCAGAAGCATTTGCTCCACCACCTCATTTTTTGTTTTGTTTTTTCTTCTGTCTTTTCACAGTGTGAATTCCATTTACTTTATGTCTAAATATCCTTCTGAATCTTCTTTCTTTTTAAAACGATTTCTATGATTTTCGTGCAGAATAAAATAAATATTTTAAAATATAGAAATATGTTTAAACGTTGGGAAGACTAAAGCATGGGATCTTACTTATTCACCAATGTGCATCATAATTCTCTTCTTTCTTTCCCCATCTAAGTGTACACTGTTCAATCCTCCTTCAAAAGCAATGGATGGTTCAGGTTTGATGTGAATATTCCAGCTGGGAACACTGATTCACTGCAAGCAGAGTTGCTGCATACAGAGATCAATTAGAGAATCAAGAGTGGAGAATTCTTAATCAGAAATATTTTGAGTATATTGGCAGTGAGGACTGGTTTGCCCTCCCTGCTCCAGAATAAACAACATACTGCTGCAACAGAGGAAGTTGTTTTATTTAGTAACCCTGTTACTATTCAGGTTGTCTTAAAAGAACCTGAACAAGCCATTAATGCATTCACAATGTCCAGGCAGTGCTACAAAGTGATGGTGCCAGCCCAGGCTTGTGAGTATGTGCATGTGAACAAGCAGAGTCTCTAGAGGTGCCTGCACACCTGGGAGTGGTTTCCACAGCTACTTCTTGGAAAGGGCAGAGGGCCACCTGCAGCACAGATCCCCCTCCAACCTCCCCGCCCCCATGTGTGCATAGGCATGAGTCCATGCACACATATATATGGGGACTGGCAGCGCACATTGTGGCAGAATAGCATTATTTCAGGCTATGGAACCTTGCCCCTTGTTCAGAGCTAAAACAGCAGCTCCTATGCCCCAGTGTAGAAATACAGGGAACATAGGATGTGCACAAAATTTGCAATTCATGCTTTGCCAGTCTTGCAACTAGAGCCACTAAAGCAGCATCTCCTGCACTCTGATTTTGTACAAAGCCTGAGTAAAAAAAGGTAGGGGCATGCCGGCACACGTGTCTCCATCTCTCTTTTTCCATGCTAGGTTGGAATGAATCAACCTCACCCCATCCCAGCCTTTTGGTTAGAAACCAGAAGAATCAGCATGTCAAATAAAAACAGTGAAGGGAAAATTGTCCAGCTGGTGGCCTCTTAGGCATAGCGTTTACTTAATGATTAGTTGTTACATTTGTTTATGCCATTAAATTACTGACCCTTATCTGCAATAAGCAACACTATAATGAATTAAATATAATGAATTCAAAACAGTAACAACTGCTCCCATCAGCCTTAGCCAACATTCCCAGTAGTAAGGGGTGATGGATGACAGATGCAACCCAGCAATATCCAGAGGGCAGGAACACAAACTGTCCACTCTTGCACTACACCTGTTACCCTGCTTCGCATCCAGTATCTGAATCTGGTTTCCATATATGCTGAGAAGAAAACAAAAGCATTACTAACTATCAAGACAGTAGCAATTCCTGAAATTGTTCCTTGAACAGCACTGCCAGCACCCATGAATCATGGAACAGCACACTTGCAGTATTTATATGCTTGCTGCACCCCTCCATCATCTGGACAGAGAAGAAACAAATACATACACAACGATAGAGCAATATTCTGAAAGGATTGCTCTATTCCACCCAATACACACAAACACGCAAAACAGAAATAGGTTCTGGGGTCTGAGGAAGTGGACTTGTCCATGAAAGCTCCTATTAAAATGTAGCAGTTAGTCTTTAAGGTGCCACAGAGTTTTTGTCTTCGTTATTTTTATTTTGGTTTTGGCCTGATATACAAACCAGAAAGGCATTATGACACCTTCTGCATTGTCAGTTGCTGGGTTATAGGCAGCAGGTGCCTAGCAACGCAACAGCTCTAGAGATTCTTGCATCTTTAGATGCAGTGTGTGTGTGTGTGTGTGTGTGTGTGTGTGTGTGAGAGAGAGAGAGAGAGAGAGAGAGAACTCAGATATTTGGGGGAAATTCTCTCAAGTGTTGGTCTCTACTCTTTCCATGCATTGCAAATGGTCTGTACAAAATCAAGCAAAATCACCTCAGCCAGGAGCAAAAGGCCTTTTGTAACACGTCTCATGTAAATAGTTATGTCTTTGGCTTTCCAAAGTCCTCTGATCAAGAGGGAGAGAACAGACACAATAAAAGTGAGACCTTTGTGATTGGTTACCAAGGAGCTGAGACCGTGGCTGATTCTCTAGACACGTGTCTTATGCCATGCATTGCACTGACATTACCCTAGGAGCTTGGCTCCAGAGGCAGCTGGTCAGATGCAAGGTGCTGAACAAGGGGTAGAGGGGCAACTGGATATGTGCATTTCAGTTGTTTGACCTACAAACTCCATAATTCTCTTTTCTGGGAGTGCCTCCTGCAGGATGCAGACCTTATAGATACCTAAACCATGGTCACCTGGACAGAAGTCCCAGCTGGAAGACTTCATGCCTTGGATAGGCCTAAATTCCTGTTTGAAAAGGAGACTTCACAACTACCATCAGGGCAGCTTCATTACAAACAGGAAGTCAGGCCTATCCAAGGCATGAAACCTGGCATCTGGGCCTTCTCTTCAGGTCAGCACAATCCCAGAAAAGGGGGATGACGGGATCTGTAGTTTTAAAAAATCCAACATGCACATCCCATTGCCTACAGGCTTTCCATTGATTTGATTACAGGAATTTCTTTCAGTCATTACAGAAGCATGGAAAATAACCACCTGCTTGCAATGCCATCACCTCACTTTGAATTAGCTAATCTGGACCCTTGATAAAGTGGGCCATGCACTCCCTCACCAGGAAAGTTGTCTTGCCTGGCCTCCAGCCTGACTAAGTCCAGATAAATGATCAGAAACTTCCCTGGGGCCCCCCCCTCGCCGGCACCTGAGCCAACTTTTGTTTTCTTTGTTTTGACCCATCTTGGAGCCAGTCTCTGTACTATACAATATTTTGTACTCTTTATTCCTGTCCTGGAGTTTAAGCAGTACTTGTTCTCAGCTTCTGTGACTACCCTCCAACCCAGGCTTGTCACTTTTTAAAATAACTTTCCATTAAAAGGCTTGACCCCAGCCATTAACCACACTAGACCCAGTGGTTCGAGAATTAAAAACGATATTCTCTTTATTACAAGGTAACAGTAACTTGGGAAACAGTTCTGAGTTTCAGTTTTACTTCAGTTAAACCCAACAGTTCAAATACACCCTCTTTCATCAGTTAAACGTTTTCTCTTCTCCATTCCAGCCCCTCCTCCTTCAGGCTTTCAAGGATAGGCTGGCTACATGCATCCACCCAGCCAATCACCTTGTTTCCCTGTTACCAAGCAGATTGGACAGGGTTTCCGTCACATACCGCCCCCTTTAAAATCATTGCTCCATTGAGAGCCTCCAAATGGTTCTCAGTAAGGAGCAAAGAATGCCAGAGCACATAGTAAAATACATTTCATACCTCTAATATCCTTCATATATCTTTACCAATTGGTTCTCAAACATCTATATACATACTTACCAAAATACACATTTTTCTATCAACTCACACAAAAAATTATACTTTACCTCAATATTTTTAGTTAACTTACTATGGTTTTATATTTAATATTTAATATTTAATATTTATCAATACATTACAAATACATTTCCGTCCATTTTACCTTTACCTCTAATGCATCTCCTTCCACACCTTTAGTTTTAATAAAATTAGTTTGCATTGGTATGGCAAATTTTATATGCACATTTAAGTTCCAAACCATTCCAACTTACTATTCTTACTATTTACTGTTCATGACTATTAGCCATTACTAAATCATTTATAAATAAAACAATATATTTAAAACGTTCATCTCTTCTTCCTCTGAAAAGACATCTATCCCCAACATCTTGTTGAAGACTTTTTAAAATCAGCGTTGTTTGTAGTTATTCATCCTGTACTCTCTGTGCACATTCCAGTCCACATAGTCCTCTCTCTAACCTGCAAACAAACCCTGGGTTGAGAAAATCTGGTGCTTGTTGCATATACAGTTCTTTTATCTTTCCAGGCTGGTTTACTCATGAACGACAATCTTGCAAGGTAGGACAGGTGATCAGGAGCTTTACCTTTTCATTTCACAGACTGAGATGAAACTCTCAACTCCTCTGATCTCACATTCTCTCGCACTGGTTCCTGGGATCTCACCAACAGTCTCTTTGAAACTGGTTGAGTTTTCCCAGAAGTTAATGGAGATTCTGGATTTGCAGTCACTGGAGCTGCTGACTCTGCCATTTTGACCCCAACAAGTGGCACAGTCATTTGTTCCTCTTGAGGCTTCCTCCCTTGCTTTTGTTTTAAGCACTGTTTCTCCTCTCTTGTTTCTTTTAAGCTTTTCACATAGATTTTGAATCTGAATCGCTTGCACTGTCATTCAAAGGCTTCGCAGTAGCACCTGGTGTAGAAACTCTAGGAGGGGACTTTACTTCTGATAAAGTTTTCTCTTCCTTTTCAGCAGCTCTTGGCTTTGTAATGCTAAGCAATTTCCTTCCAAGTGGAGCTTTGCTGATATTAGGTCTATTAGGTCAAGGTAAGCATCTGACATATGATTCTGGAAACACTTGTGGCTCCAGAGGCCTTTCCAGATCATTAACATGGTTGACAGCTCCATCTCTTTCCCTTCCTGTTACTGCCTGTACTTCGTGTTTCATCACTGTCCACACCTCTGCCTGATTCAGACTTTGAACACATTAGTGCATTTATATCTATGAGTGATGTGTTGTACTGATCTTTCTCATCAGCATAAACTAGTATAGTTCCTCTTTTATCTATTTTCTTTAGCTCATCAAAACAAATTAAATGTTTAATACTGATTTCTCCAGTTTTCAGATTCATCACTCTGAAGCCTTTACTGTTTTGCTCGTAATCAATTAATATATTTATTTATTTATTACTGCAATTTATATACCACCCCATTAGTACCAAAGCCATATTCTGGGTGGTTTATAAAGCAGTGGTCCCCAACCTTTTGGACACCATGGACTGGTTTAGCGGGGAAGGCAGGGGCGTCTGTGCGTGGGGGGTGCATCTGTGCATGTGGGGGGCGTGTGTATGTGGGACGGGCGTGCGTGCGTCTGTGCGTGCAGGGGGGAGATCTGTCTCCTCCTACCGGTCCTGTCAAGGCCATGGACCGGTACTGGGCTGCGGACCAGGGGTGGGGGATCCCTGTTATAAAGGATTAAAAACAAAACTACACAACAGAACACTAAAATATAACACAAAAAGCAATAATGTGGCAAGAGCATTTTAAAAAGAACCAGTGCCACCAATATAACAGGTAAGTGGAACTGGAGGCGAAACGCTCAACCGGGGTCAGATTGGAAAGCCTCTGTAAAAAAGTGTTTTCAACTGTCTACTAAAAGAATACAGGGAGGGGGCCAGAACTGGGAGCTGGTTACGTAGTCTTGGTGCCACCATAGAAAAGGCCCTACCAGTCTGGCTGCTGCGTTCTGTACCCACTGTAGTGTCTGGGTCAGCCCCAAAAGAAGCTCCACCTAGAGAGCATTGCAGTAGTCAATATGGTTTGTTCAGCTCTGGAATCTAACATATGCTTTTTCTGTTTGGGTATACAAGCATAAGCTTCACTTCCAAAGACTCGTAAATCACACACTGAAGGAACTTTACCATGCCAAATTTCATAAGCTGTTTTACTATTAGGTTTAGTTGGAAATCTATTTTGAATATAAGTTGCTGTCATCACTGCTTCACTCCAAAATTTATTTGGCAATTCAGCATCTGCCAACATGCACCTTGTCATTTCTAAAATATATCTTATTTTTCTCTCTGCTACTCCATTTTGTTCAGGAGTGTAAGCAAATATTTTCATATGTACCATTCCTTGCTCTTTAATACATTTTTTCATTTACTGTGAATTATATTCACCACCATTGGCTGTTAATATTGCCTTTGGTTTGCTCTCAAATTGATTATTGACCATTGCCACATACTTTTTAAACATCTCATAAGTTTGGCTTTTCTCTTTTAGTAAATTGTGTCTTGAATAATCATCAACAAAATTTAGAATATATTTCTTTCCTCCCATTGAAGGAATGTTTATTGGTCCATGCAGCACACTGTGTATTAAATCAAGCACTTTGTTCCTTCTTTGTATATTGCTACTTTTAAATGTAGGTCTTACTCCTTTCTCTTTAATACAGAGTGCACAGCTTTCCATTTTGTCATGCTCTTTTATTTTTATGCCTGTGGCAAGATTCTGTTTCTCTAAATTCAATACCGTTTTTTTATTTATATGTCCTAGTCTCTTGTGGCACAACTCTATACTTTCATATTTCTCTCCTACTGTGTTCAACTTATACCATACAGAACCTTTTCTATTTTGGTTTTCTCTGTTAAAGTCTTTTGGTTTGTTTCTATCTTGTATGTGTATACTATGTATAGACTTACAATGACAATAAATTTATTTGATTTGATTTGATCTTTGTTTATATCTTGCCTTTTTCTTGCTGGTTCAGACTTAAAATGTGGTATTTCTGTTTAAATTATACTTGTGAACATAAAAGTCTTTCAAAATATGAGCAATTTTACTACAGCAGAAACATCCTTGTAACTTATTTTGTTTTTTGCCTTTCTTATAACTGTCATGTGTAAAGTAACTAGCTTCATTAGTTTGCTCCTTAAAAGCATACAGATGACCTTCTCCCTCTGTCTGCTTAGTTGACCAATCACATTCTTGATAATTATTTGGATGAGAGCATTTTAATCAGAAGGTTCCTCCTAATTTCCTCTCACATTGTACCAAGGGTTGGATTTGCCTCTGAGAACAAATAGCCATATACACATTCTTTACATGCCTATCCAAATAATTTCTGATTAGGCATGGGGCCAGGATATAATCATGTGCAGCTACCTTCCATTGCCCTTCCCAGTTCTTATATTGGATATGGACATTGGCCACAGGTACAGGAAATTGTGGTGCTCCCGATCCTTTTACCAGAACACTTTTGTGAGGTAAAATATTTTCCTTAGGTATCACATCAGGGTGACACACACACAATTGCAAACACATATCTCTTATACCCCACACAACTTTGTGTTGAATTTGAATTCTCTATATATTCTTCTACTATGTATTTATAATAATAAATAGAGATGGGGGTATTCGTATTCGTATACAAATACGAATACAAATATCCCCACAGAGGTGGAAATAATGAGGGTCCACTCACGATTTCACCGCTGCCGCCAGCTCCATAGAGGCTTCCTATCGCGCTGTTCTCCGCAATGGATTGGCCACTCTCTGACCTAGCAGAGAGGCTTATCATCCCACCTCCTGCCAGGACTGGGCAATCGATTGTGGACAACAGTGCGATAGGAAGGTCTAACGAGCTCGCGTCAGTGGCGAAATCGTGAGTGGACAGTCCGGCCACATGGGGTCAGACCCTCGTTATTTCCACCTGTGCGGGGATATTCGTATCCATACATGAATACGAATACTCCCATCTCTAATAATAAACAATGTTGTATCTCCTGACTTGATCCAGCCTCATTTGATTCTGACATTCCTGTCTCCATAACAACCTGCCTGCTAGTTTCTCCATTTAGTGAGCAGTTTAACTCTGGGTTCAGGATTTTTGAAACACCATAAACTGGTTTCTTGGTGTACACATTCTGTTTAATAACTTTTTCTGGGCAGAAATATTGAAAACATCCTTCTTTACCACATACAAAACATACTTTAATTCCTAGTTTCCCCTTAACAAATTGTTTTTCCTTGACCACGCCTTCATACTGCTAAGGAGACTTTTTTTCTTTCTAGTCTGTGCTGTTTTTAATTTCCAACTTTCAGACACTTTGTTTCTGTCAATTTGCCACTTTTTATCATTTCTCTTCTCACTATGTTGGGGTCTTGCTATCTCTTTCAAAGTTACTAATTTGTCAGTTAATTCATCCGCCTCAACAATTGTTTTTGGTTGTTTTTCTTCTATATACCATCTATATTCCTGGGGAGCTGTATTATAAAATTGTTCTAGTCCAATTAAATGTATCATATCTTGCTTAGTTTTGATACCTGACACTTCAATCCAACCAGTCAGTAAATAATCCAGACAACAGCCTGAGTGTAAGTTTCATCATGTTTCTTCCTTAATTCAAACCTCTGTTTTACCCTGTTCTTATATAACTCATAATCATGGGCCTCCTCCAATCTCATTGCTCTATAAATTTCTGCTAAGCTTCTACAAATCTGAGATCTAAAATAATCTATTCTTTCCTCAGGCTTAATTCCTAATTTAACACATATTCTTTTAAAAGTTGTGAGGAAAGAGTCCACATTATCCCCTTTATAGTATCTGGGAAATCTCTTCATATCTATCAGAGGAGATCTATTTGTTCCATTTTCATTTATTGAGATGACTGCCAATTCTAGTTCCTTCATTCTTAACGGAAAGTCCATTTCTTTCTCTCTTAACCTTCTCTGTTCCCTTTTTTTCTATTTCTATTTTTAATTCTCTTAATTTTATCTGTCCTTTTTCTATTTCTTTCTTTCTTTCTTTTCTTTTCTTTTTTTGTAATTCTAGCTCCCTTAATCTTATCTCCTTTTCCATTTCTTTTTTTATTTATTTTGAAGACTTCCAAACTCTGGAATATCAACAGGGCTTTTGGACATAACTTCCTTAGTTTTCTCAGCACCAGCTTGTTCTGATTCAAGAATCTGGGTTTCCATTCCTGGTTTTTGTTTTTGTTTTGGCTTTTTAGGAGACATTTATTTGTATTTTCTTACAATTACTCCAAAACTTTTACCTCAGGGAATATGTTTAAAATCTTCCTGACACTTACCTCTGTGTCCAGGCTAAGGTTTATCAGTGACACCTTACTTTTACCAAAACTTTTACCTCAGGAGGTTACTGCACTAATATCTTACTTTCTCTCAGCTTACTAACGATCCTCTTACCAATTTACCTCAAACTTTTACCTCAAATAATCGCTCTAGCTGACAGGGCGACAGACATTTTTCTCCCAATTCTAAACTCCTTCACTGAGTTAGAATTACAACTACCAGGTCTCTAAATCCTGCTGCCACCAGTTTGTGACCAGCCTTCAACTCAGACTTGTCACTTTTTAAAATAACTTTCCATTAAAAGGCTTGACCCCAGCCATTTACCACACTAGACCCAGTGGTTCAAGAATTAAAAATGATATTCTCTTTATTACAAAGTAACAACTTGGGAAACAGATCTGAGCTTCAGTTTTACTTCAGTTAAACCCAACAGTCCAAATACACCCTCTTTCATCAGTTAAGCTTTTTCTCTCCTCCCTTCCAGCCCTCCAGCCCCTCTCCTCCCAGAGAGAAAGCCTCCCCAGCACCTATTAGGTCCAACACCAAATTGTAGGCACATAGGGAGCAACTTACTCTGCACAGCTACCCAAGGCGGTTTGTACCATCCATATCATTTGCCTTTCATTTCAAGGGTTCTCAAAAGGAGCCTAGAGCCTTGTGAAGCTTCTACCAAGAGTTGCAAGAAAGGTGGAAACATCTCAAATTCTATGGAGAATTCTGATATGCTCCATTTTTCAATATTCTCCATCCAAAATATAGGATAAAACCAAGTGGTGCTCACTCTGGGGTTCCTTAAAACACTGCACATACTGTACTGCTGGTAAAGGTCCCTTAATCCTGCACTGATGATTAGACGCGTACAGCACAAAAGTTCTCATGTGCATGCAAATAAGGATATGCAGCCACAAACCCTACCATGCACCAAGCCCAGTCCACTGTGGCTCTGGTTCCTCCCACCATCAGCTGAAACTTTGTCTACCATGGCATGCATCGCAAATGACTTCTCCCACAGATCAACAGGTTTCCACTGAAAAAAATATTCCCATCTCTGACAATTATTCTTGCTAGAAATTGCAAAAATTGAATTTATCCAAAACGTCTAGTGACAAATAGATGGCACTAAAAGTGTGTGCGTGGTGGTGGTGGTGGGAAATACAGATGGAGCAGATCATTTGTTGGGCGTGGGAGGGAGGTTCAGTTATAGTCTACTTTGCAGAGCCTTTTGTTTTACTATTTGTTTTTTTGTTGCACACCCTTTTGGTTGGCCTTACCACAATATCTCTGCCTGCACTGACATGCTCACTGTTAACAGAATTTATATGTGCCATGCTAAGCATCCTCACTTGTGGAAAGATTTGGCTCTGTATGAATTTGCTTAGTGGTATGTCTACAATTCTTTTGTTGATAAAGATATATGAAAGAATTGATATAATGTACATGCTATGTCTGGATGTTTCTGGACTCTGCAATGTCCCCCACCCCTCAGAAAGGCCAGGATGATCACTCTCCAAGAGGCCTCTTTGTGTTGCTGTGTCAGTGGTGACCGTTTTACCATCAGAAATGTTCACACTGTGTTGCTGAAAATTAGTCTTGTAATTCCTCAACTACCCCTCAGTGTAAATCTGGGGATGCTTTTAATTTTGGAGGCATCATATAAAGAAAGAGGAGTTTGATTTGGAAGGAAAGGAAGATACACAAAAGAAAAAGCAAATGTTGAACAAGCTTCCCCCCCCCCCCCCGTGTTGCGATTATCAGCTTCCCTAAGAATGGCTTTTATACCTTTTTAGGTTTGCAGCAGCCCTCCCCAGCCTCTTCAGCCTATTGCCATGCCAAAGCCTGTTCAATCCATCATTCATGTTCCTTTGCAATCAAGCTGCCCAGGCCGGGGAAAGATGGCAAAATTCTTGAATCCAGATGAGATGACGTCAAGGGATTATTATTTTGATTCATATGCTCACTTCGGAATTCATGAGGTAATCAGTTAAAATAGTAAACAGTTTTGTAAAATATTTTTGCAACATGAACAACCTGGTATACACAAGAATGTGATATATCAATGTCACAGAGCGATATGATATATAGGCTGAAATCCTGTTGTTTAGCATAGTAAATAATATCTACTGTAGGCCCCCGAAACAGTGGAACTTATGAAGGAGCTGACTCACCAAATCCCTACTGACTCAATGGGCCTACTCTGGTTGCAACTTACTATGCTAAGTAAGATGTGTAAAAACATGTGTATATATGAAAATTATAAAGTTTGGGACTTAACGTTGAATTAGATCTTAGAAATGACCTTGTGTTTCCATGAAAAACAAAATCCTGCCAACACACATACCATTTCAACCCCTACAACTCACTGTGAACTGCACCACTACTCCACCAAAATTTGGCAATAAAGCACACTGCTAATTTTTAGTGGCAAACTGTGATAGTGCTTTATAAAGAGCAAATCCTTGGCCTGAAAGGAATTCTCATGGCTTATGAAAACCACTTTAAAATTGAGATGGTCTACCTGTATTAAGAAGGAATACAAGGCTTACTGTCTGGGAGGCTGTAGTAATGGCCATGGAATAAAGATGCCTGTTGCCCATTTCTAGCCTGCATTAATGAAATGGACATGATATTAAGAAGGGAATATCTCACCAGATAGCCTTGGGAAAGTCAGTGTAATTACCTCCTGTGTTATTACTGGTGTTTTAACTGTTTCTATTATCTCCAGTAGTCCAGAATCTTAGAAAAGATTTTCACAACCTGTGTTTCTGTTGTAATGTAATAGAACCCTCAACATATTTTAGTGTCATATCTCTTCCAAGAATTAAAGGCTTGATATAAATTCAAAATGAGGATAAGAAAAAGCCCATATATGATCAGCACTATTATGAGATTATGAAAAAGCAAACAAAAGAAAAGTACTTTGATTTTTTAGTTTTAATTACTGTTACAAGCAGAGAAGAGTTCTAGGATTTGCAATATGTCAGAGTTTGATTCCTTGTAAGAATAAATGACTGGATGTTTATGGCATTTCTGTAATATTTCACTTTATTTGCAATTATTTGCTCTGTATGGCTCTTAAACTTTACTTCCAGCTTTTCTGATATGGGGATTGGCATGTTGCTTGGTGCTTCTGCTCCCAGCCAGAATAGGAGCAGCTTGTGCTTCAGCTGAAGGCAACTGAAGTTCATTGAGTGACCAGCAAGTCTTGGTCTATAGAAACTGGATTTATATTCCTGGAGGTGAAACCTGATGCCTTTATGTCTCTGAGGTTGATCCTTCTGGTTTGCAGTCTTTAAGAAAGTTAGTGTAAACTAACTACAGATCCTGTGGCTTCAGCACCCAACTATATTTCCAAACCTTAACCTCTGCAATATCCAGCCAGAAGAAGAGTCCTGGAAAACTCAAACAGTCATATACAGTGTGCTATATATGAATTCCCATCAATTATTTTGCCAGCTGAAGTATGCATTTTACCTCTAAATGAGATGAATACTGCATATTTTAGTAAATATGTGACGCCTTTTTCTGGCACAGGAAATGTTGAAGGATGAGGTGCGCACATTAACATACAGGAACTCCATGTATCATAATAAACACGTGTTTAAGGATAAGATTGTGTTGGATGTTGGAAGCGGCACAGGTATCCTCTCCATGTTTGCAGCAAAGGCAGGAGCCAAGAAAGTATATGGGGTAAGAAGAGTATTTCCTGTCAATCTTTACAATTTTTACATCTACATTTTCACAACGATGAAGTAAGGCTGCCAACTCTGGATTTCCAAAATCTGTGTGTCTGGCAGAGGAAAGTGAATGAGGTCCAGTGGAGGGAAACTGGGGGCCCATGCCAGGAAGCAGATGTGAGAGGAACCTCTGTTGAATTCCTAATGCTCCCCCACTTACCCCTTTGCTTCAGGGCCTCAGTTGCTCTGCTTCCTTCAGCTTGCAGAGCCTATGTAGACCATTAAAAAGGTGTACTGGAGTCCCACCCATCACACATGCTTCAGGCTGTGTAGCAGCAGTATGACATATGGGCCACCAGAAGCAAGTGCAACAAGCTAGTGCCATGGCATAGACATGCCCTCACTTCAGCCAGATGTGTTAAGTGAAAATGCTGCAAGTGACTTCTTATTCATTTAAAACAATATCAATTTTCTTTTTTTTAAAAAAGTCTTGAAATCAGTACATATTTCTGGCTTTTACAACATTTAACATTTTGGCAAGTTTCCCAGATGCAGAAATCAAAAAAAGAAATTGAACAGGCATTTTCCCCCCTTGTAAACTGGCAGCCCGGCTTAGAAGGGGTATGTGTTAGATATTCTTTTCATCTTGGTGCTGTTTTTCTCCACACATCATGTACAATGCAATCTGATGCATGTTTACTCAGAAGCAAATCCTACTGATTCCAGTGGGCCTTGCTCCCAGGTAAGTGAGCAAAGCATTACAGCCTCAGGTGTTCTTTAGGGCAGATCGTTAGTGGATACCAGTGAGGGCAGAGTAAGAAATTTGTTGTGAGGTGACTTAAAAGAAACAGGTTTTTCCCCTCCTTGTAACTGATGATACCTTGAGGAAGAATGAAATATGTTCTTCACAGACGATGAGCCATTGTAGATTTGTGGCAACCTAGAGCCTTGCTAGTCTGCATGCTATAATTGTGGCTTACACCCCTAGTTCATGCTCTTTTGAGAGAGTCTGGGAGCTGATGACCTGTGATGGGTCAGAATTAGACTTTTCACCATGTCAAAGCTGGAGGGTACTTCTACAATGAAAAGTTGGATTTTAAAAAGAGCAAACTAGTCTGAATCAGATTAGCAAAAATTGTGGCTAACAACATTTTGAGGTAAAATCTTGATGAACATAAAACCAGAGTCAAACGGTATTTGGTTTAAATGTCTTGGAGGGGAGTCCCTAACTTTCAGCAGAGCTTTCACCATTAGTGACTATGCTTTTTCCTCCCCTTGGACTCCGCAACCCTGCACACATGACATACCTTGTGTTGGCTTCACATCAATGATTAATAAGAAATACCAAAATAAAGTTTGCACCAAGCAAATACCAAAATCTACTTTATATTTAAAAGAGTGGGATATGTTAATTATACAATTATTTGTGCAACTTAATTCTCAAGTTCTCTTACCTAGTTAAGCTGGCATACCACAAATAGTGTAACTTTTGGGAGCAATTAACCCCAAGTTAAGAAATCACTGTAACATTATCTTGTGCATGCTGAGTAATATGACTCAGTGTATAACTGATCATGTCTACGTTAATTTCTCAACTTTGGGGTAATTTACATTTTACATAGCTATGACCAAAATCCTGTTGCTCCAAGCGAATTGCATTTATTTATTTATTTATTTATTTATTTATTTATTTATTTATTTATTTATTTATTTATTTATTTATTTATTTATTTATTTATTTTTACCCCGCCCATCTAGATTTGGGAATCTACTCTGGGCGGCTTACAGAGTATAAAGATAAAAATAGCATTAAAATAACTTTGATCATAAGAGCAAAAAATCAATAAAGAAAACAGGATCCAAGACGGAAAAGAAGCTATGTAATGGGAGGGGGGAAGGCCTGCCGAAGAACCAAGTCTTCAACTTGTTTTTAAAATTTCCCAGCGAGGGTGCCAGTCGAATCTCCGAAGGTAAGGTGTTCCCACGGGGCCACCGCCGAGAAGGCCTGGTTTCTTGTTCTCTCCTTCTGGGCCTCTCTTGGGGTTAAGCCACTCAGCCGCCCGGTCTGGCTTGATCGAGTGATACGAGTAGAGCTAGGTGGGGACAGGCGCTCTGCCAGGTATCGAGGCCCTAAACCATTTAGGGCTTTATATGTAAGCATTAGTACCTTGAAATCAATGCGGAAATGAATGGGTAACCAGTGTAAGGCCGCCAGAGTGGGGGAAATATGTTGGTGTCTTTTCACCCCGGTTAATAATCTGGCAGCCATGTTCTGGACCATTTGTAGCTTCCGGATCAGTCTCAAAGGCAGCCCCACGTACAGCGCATTGCAGTAGTCTAATCTTGAGACTACAAGCTCATGGACCAGAGTGGTGAGCAACCTGACATCAGGATAGGAGCGCAGCTGGGCAATCTGCCGAAGATCGAAGTGGGTGGAGCGGACCACAGATGCCACCGGGGACTCCATGTTAAGCGCTGGGTCAAGATGGACCCCCAAGGTGCGGACCACACTCTTCGTGGTGAGAGTTGGCCCCCCAAAAGAGAGCGAGCTTCCCAAACCACTGATAGAAGGGGCACCCACCCTCAGGACCTCTGTCTTGTCCGGGTTCAACCTCAGTCCATTCTCCTGCATCCATTGCTGTACGGCCCCCAGGCAGCACTCAAGGGATGCAACGGCATCCACTGCTGTTGGAAAAAAGGAGATGTAGAGCTGCGTGTCATCAGCATACTGGTGACATGAAGCACCACACCCCCTGATGACCCCACCCAGCGGCCTCATATAGATATTAAACAGCATTGGAGAGATTATCGATCCCTGCGGCACCCCACAATTGAGGAGCCACGGGGTCGATACATTCTTTCCAAGCTGGACTCTCTGGGAATGGTCCTCCAAGAAGGATTGGAGCCAAGCAAGAGCTAGGCCACCAATCCTCAATTCGGAGAGCCTCCCCAGGAGGATACCGTGGTCAACGGTATCGAAGGCGGCTGAGATATAAAGGAGAACCAACAAGGACATTTTGCCCCCATCAGCCTCCCTCAAAAGGTCATCAAGCAGGGTGACCAATGCCGTTTCTGTACCATGGTGCAGCCTGAAGTCCGACTGGAATGGATCCAGGGCGTTGGTTTCATCCAAGAGAGCCTGCAGCTGATCAGCGACCACCCTCTCTACTACCTTGCTAAGGAAAGAAACATTGGCGATGGGCCTATAATTGCCAATGTCGTCCACCGCCAAGCTCGGTTTCTTCCTTATGGGCCTAATGAGTGTCTCCTTGAGGGCAAAGGGAACCCTGCCCTCCTGGAGAGACCCATTTATTATAGCAGTGGCCCATTCAGTTGTTACGGGCCTGGTCGCTTTGATTAGCCAGGCCGGGCAAGGGTCAAGGGAGGTGGTGGTGGCACGACAGCAGTCAAGCACCTTGTCAACCTCAAGTGACAGCACCGGCTGAAAGTGAGTGATCTTCATCGGACAGGACAGAGTGCTGGATGTCTCTGCTCGATCTACTGACTTCAAATAGGGGGATAGGTCTCGGCGGATGGCCTCCACTTTAGATTTTAAAAATTGGCTGCAAATTGGTCAGGTGAAATACTAGGGGGAGGCCAATCACTGTGACCAATTCTGGATAGGTCGCGTACTATACGGAATAACTCCGCCTGCTGGTTGGAAGCTTCGCTTATCCGGACAGTGAAGTAAGCTCTCTTTGCAGCCTTTATCTTAGAAAGATAAAGGTTGGACGCGACCTTGACAGCTTTTAAGTTATTTTCCGTCAGGTCCTGCCTCCAATTGATCTCTAGTCTTATCCTATTTTGCTTCATAGCTCTCAGCCAGTGGTCAAACCAGGGCGATGAACGAGCTCCGCAGCGGAGAGGACGTTTAGGAGCGATCGTGTCTACAGCTCTGGTGGCGGCGGCGAACCATCCGTCAACCAGAGCTTCGACAGGAGCGCCAACCAGATCAATTGGTATCCCACGCATGGAATCCTGGAATCCAATAGGATCCAGTAGCCTGCAAGGGCGGACCATTAAATTAGGTCCCAGCTCCCTGCGAGGGGGGAGGGCCATTGTCAGGTTGCATTTAATTAGGTGGTGATCCGACCATGACAAGGGGACAGACACAAGTTTAGTCACCATTGGACCACACTCTCTCTGCTCAGAGGAGAACACCAAGTCAAGCATATGACCACCCACGTGGGTGGGGCCGTTAACATGTTGGGATATGTCTAAGGAAGCCTTGTTTTCCAAGAACTCAAAAGCCGGACCAGAAACCTCCGTATCCGCATGGATGTTGAAATCACCCAAGATCAGTAGCCTTGGAGAACCCAACAGTGCCGCAGAGATGGAATGAACCAACTCCGGTAAGGAAATTGCTGGATCGCGTGGAGCATGGTATGCCAGCAAGATCCAGCAATTTCCTTACCATCCCTGGCCCTGTACGACACGTGGAGGGCCTCCAGACCAGGCATCGCCATGGCAGAAAGCCTACCAACCTCCAGAGTGTTTTTTATAAACAATGGCTACTCCCCCCCCCCCCCCCGGTCTACCCTGGTGTTGTACAGCATAACCGGGTGGACAGGCAAAGGACAGAGGAATACCCCCATCGCTGCCCATCCAGGTTTCTGTTATGCAAGCCAGGTCTGCATCCTCCTCCAGGATAAGATCGTAAATCAACTGGGATTTATTGGATACAGACCTGGCATTCAACAACACCAGTTTTAAAGTGGAGGGACGATTGAGCTGGCTACCTCGAGCCAGGCAGTTGGACACAAAGCCAGAACAATGGACAGCTTTTAGACATCTGTCCCTTGTTCTTCTGGAGTAGACCCTTTTGAATCAATGGAATTTATGGAGTTGACTCACTAAATCTCTATGGATTTAATAGATCTACTCTAGTACAATTTGCTAAACTAAGCAACAGGATTTTGGCCAATATGCTATAGCTGTGACCATTCATAATATAATAAAAGTTCTATCTAAGTCCACAGATCTGAAGAGCCTTTCACACATAACACTACAGCACTCTTATACCTGCATTTGCTACTGAAAATTTGTGACAAGGAGACAATAAGCATTTGAAAGCACATACTTATTGCCAAGTTTAATAACTACATTTTCAAGTGTACATTTAAAGCCTCCCAAGTTGGATCTTAATGTAGGTGTAAGTGAAAATTCCCTTTATCCATATTCCAGTGTGAACTTTGAGTGCAGCTGTAACAAAAAGGCCAGCATTGCTAATCTGTGAGTTCTGGCTGATAAATATGTAATCCCAAAGAGAAGCTTCCCATTTTAATTCCCCATTTCACCCTGAAACAACACTATTGTTGTACAATTCTGAATAACAGAACGGGGGTGCTTCCTGACAAAGCTTTTATCATGCAGGATGGGTTCTATATCAGATGGTCTTTCACTTAAGCCCTCCAGTTCTCCACAACCTTCTTCTGCTGCTTCTGCTTCTGCTTCTTCTGCCTTTTTAAAAAAAATAACCACAGAAATTGTACTAAGGAAGACAAACGTTGATAATTGGTATAATGTCTTTTGGTTGTCAGCATCAGAAATCTGGAAGCACCATAAGACAACAATGAAACAAAAGTCCTATTCCATGCTCTCAAAATGCAGTGAGAGACCTAACTGACATATTGCCTTTGTTATTATGGCATGTTTCTGATCTACACCTGCTTAGATCAACTGAGGAATGCATAGTTTCCACACCTGTGATCTGCACAAGTCACAGTCAAATTTGAAGTCATTCCAGATGTGGTTTCTATCATGCCATCACTCTGAATTTCATTTTTATGGGACATTCAAATGACACTGTATTCCACTTATGAACACACAGAGACACATTTTACCCTAATTTCTTCCATTTCCACACACACACCATGGAAAATCCATTAAGGACAAAGAAATGAATACCACCTTCTTATTACTACTCTGAGCAGCCCATAAATGCTCTCACAACATGGAAGGTAACAACGATACTCATCTTTGTAACAAAAGAAACACACTACTTTCTGAAATTCTTAGGATTGTCTCTGGACCTGAAACAAGATAGGGTTCTCAGAAAATGAAAAGCCCTCCCCACTCCCAATGTCATTGCTCTTTCGATGGTGTTCAGATACTACGTTTGGCTATGCTGTTCTCAGAACATGTAACAAAGCAAAACATAAAAACATAAATGTAGTTATCATGAATCTTGTGCACCTAAGCATTCCCCAGTTGATCTAAACAAGGTGTAGATCTAAAGTGTTTTGTGTGAGGGGGTAAGGGATGCTTCAAGGCCCTCAAAACATGGCAGAACTGCTCCTATGGCAGTTAAACTGCTGTTGTAGTTCACAAGGAATGTTTAATTATCCCAGGCAATTTTGGGAGCAAGAGTACACACCACACTTCAAATAGTTACAATTTTCAGTGAAATCACAGGATGCTCCATGCCATTAATAACACCCCGTTCCCTGGTTCTTCTTTTTTTAAATGGCAAGTGACACCGCACTAAACAAATATAACAAGCAGCACCTATCTGACATAGCACTAAACTGGACAAGCATAATTTTTAAATTGTTCAGAGGAGAAACAAGAGGTCCTCCCTTGAAGGGGATGTTCCTGCTGTATTAGCATAATATTTCACTTGCCCCAAAAATGCCCCATTGGCAACATTATCCTATGACACAGCCACCATTGTCCCTTTGAAACTGCAGTATTTCCTGGGAGTCATTTTTCTTTGGGAGACACCTATATAGAGCCCAATGGGCAGCAAGTCTAGAAGCCCCCAGGTCCGCCATGACCTTGGCAGGAAGCTGCTGCAATGCTTCCTGGATGTGGTAGTCTTGCTGTATAGAGGGTACCTCCCCAAGGACTACCACATCCAAGAAGTATTGCAGGAAGAAGCATTGCAAGGTGATCGAAATGAAGGTGTCTGCTAATATGGATCTGTGAGCTGGAGCTCCCAGAATTCTGCCTGGGGAATTCTTGGAGAATTCTGGGACTTGAAGTCCAAAAAATACTCCAAAACTGAATAGCACACCCTTATTGGGTATATGTCAATGATCCAATTCTTTCTGTATAAGCATCAACTATGGAAACATTTACTTTTTGGTATGATAGCTCATAGAATAACCTAGCCACTGGCCATGCTGGATAGTGTATTCTGTAATTGTAGTCTAAAAAAGTAACTATTCCAATCTCTATTAATCAGTGAGTACTGATATTCACATGATTTATCTGGGATTGTTAACACATGGATATCAACGTTCAACAACTCAACATACTACTTATTTATCCTAAACTGGAAAACAGAAACTGGAGATAAAGAAAACCTGCTTCAAAGGTCATGGATATACTACATACCTCAGTGTAAGCAATTATACTCTTTTCCTCTAGTTACTTACTATATTCTCATATGCCTATCATTTCATCTTGTGTTATTGATTCCACTGTAATCCAAAGATGTGTCTCTCCTCAGTGCTCTGAAATATTTAATGCAAGGCATTCTTTCTTTCTCTTTCTCCCTGCCTCCTTTAGATTGAATGTTCCAGTATATCAGACTACTCTGAAAAAATTATCAAGGCAAACCACTTGGACCACAGTAAGATATGTTTAAGGCAATTGGTTATGTACTGCTTTTGATTAGTTTCTCCTTACTTAATTTGCATATCACTAACATATCATGCTTGTTGGGTTTTGATTATCTGTGATTTGAAGATACACACACTCATGAACACATATTCAGAACTTTAAAACATCTGGCAGCAATTCAAGATTATAACTTTAGTAATGATCTTCCAGAAGCAATAAAGTATTTCCTTTAGAACTGTTCAAATGGATGTTTTTGAACTACAGCTTCTAGAATTCCCCAGGCAATATGTCCATTTTGGCTTCCAAGAGTAGACTTCGGTCTAAATGGGCGGGATATAAATTAAATAAATAAATAATTATATAAACAAGTTGCCTGGAGAATGCTGGAAATTCTTTAAGCCCATGAACTTAATTCTTTGAAGCTCTAATTCCCATATAGGAATATATGTGCAAGAAAATAAAAAGCTGAGATATAGTTCTTTGAACCAATAGCTGCAATAGAAACAAGGGGGAAAGCCAGAGGACTGAACACATGTAATCATGAATAAGTAATAAAAAGTTGGAACAGTGATTCACTATTGCTCCCACACTTTAACATAGCCCAATTTGCAGCCAGTTGTCTGCCCAGCTTGCTTGCTGAGTAATCTCGGAGCCGGTGGGATTTTTGGGACCTAACACAACATCCTCCACCACATAGGTTCTTTGAGCCCTCAATGCACATTTCCTGCACTATGGGGAATGTCCAGTTATGGTCTGTAGCATTGTCAGTTGATGCTCAGACAGCTGAGAAATGCATGCAATTGTGTCAAGGTGGATGCCTACATCAACCAGTTAGGGGAATGGGGCCAATAATCCTTTTTGTGCCAGGGAATACCTAGTCCCTATGACTAAACTTGAAAGGTTTAAATGTAGTCCTGGCAGCCAGTAGAATCAGATGGGCCAGTGAACAGGGTATTGTCTAGATAAGGGATGTAAAGGCAGCTGACTAGAGATGGGGGTATTCGTATTTGAATACGAATATCTCCGCACAGATGGACTTAATGAGGGGCCAGCCCCTGTGGCCGGCCTGTCCACTCACACATCCAGCAGTGGCAGCAGCCTTGCTCATCCTTCCAATCACTCCAGGAGCTCCGCTCTCTTCCTGCTCGCCTGGCCATTCCAGGCAGTGGGAGGGAGGATGAGTCTCCCTGCATGGCTGCTGAGTTGTTAGCTGAGCAGGAAGAGACCGGAGCTCCGGGAGCAATGGGAGGGAGGAGCAAGGCTGCTGCCGGCAGCGGACACGTGAGTGGATGGGCCGGCCGCAGGGGCTGGCCCCTCGTTAAGTCCAGCTGTGTGGGAATATTCGTATTCATATATGAATACGAATACCCCCGTCTCTACAGCTGACCCATTCAAGGAAGGTTTTGAATGTTTCAAAAGTGGCACAGGCTCTGCCATCATGAGGCAATCAATGTACAGAAGCCATCAAACATGAAGCAGGGTATATAAAAATGAGGTGGCTGAGGGCTGACTGGATAGAACACTTCACCATTAGGCTCCACTGCTACACACTCTGATTAAGCTAACTACATTGTCAAATGTGATATGTTGCACAGAGCATAGCCCTGATGATAGAACATCACTGAGGGAGGGCCCTTTGGGGTGAGAAAGGTAGTGAATGGTCCTGAACTCTCCAGGAATTTCTTTGATATTATTCCCCCTGGTAAGACATAAAGGTCAGGAGCTGCGGGCAAGGAAAATGGGCCTATTTCCCTTGGTAGTTTTGGCAGTGGCCACTTCCAACAGGCTTCAGACTGAGTTAAGCTTGGCTGAATCCATGGGGGTGGTTCCTCTGTGAAGGGGATACAGAAGCCTAAATGCATAAGTTCTGCAAATAGGGTATCTTTCCTATCTAGGAAGCAGAGTCCCTGAGTAAGTACAATAAAGCTCTAGGTCCACCGTCCATCTTTCTGGAGTCTATTTTTTGAAGGGGAGAATGCTGGTGGGCAGAGAAGCCTGATCATTTTCCTGATTGTTGACATTGTTGGTTACCCCAATTTTAAATTAATCACTTTATTTTTTGCATTGTTTTAGCATTGCTTTGCTATTTTATCTGTAAGTTTTACTGTATCTTGTCGTTTTATTGTAAACTGCTTTGAGATTATTTAAAAATGAAAAGCAGTATATATATTTTTTTCTTAAATAAACATTCTCAACTAGATCTCTCTTGTTGGAGGGTTGATAATAGGAGGGGCATGAAATAAACACTGTTTCTCCACTGGCCCCTGAAAATGACGTTCTCATTACCCCAGTGGGTAGGAGGTCTTAACCAGAAATGACACTAGGCTGCTTGCAGGTATAATTAATGGAAATATTTATTTAAATCACAGCAGATAAACAGGAAATAAGATTTGTGGAATGAAAGCACAATACAAAAGAAATGAAAGGGAAATCATTGAATTTCTAACACAGTACAATGCAATGGTAACATGAAAAGTATAAAGCAGAACAACTTGTATTAAAGTACAGTGGTGCCTCGCTAGACGATGTTAATCCGTTCCACGAGGATCGCTGTCTAGCGAAAACATCGTCTAGCGAAGCACGTTTTCCCATTGGAATGCATTGAAATCGCTTCAATGTGTTCCAAGGGAAAACGCAGTCGTCTAGCGAAAATTTCCCATAGGGAAACATTGTCTAGCGAGTGCGGGTCCCCATAGGAATGCACTGACAGCTGCACTGACAGCTTTTCACCACTAGTCGGCGCACTCCTATGGGGAAACCTCATCGTCTAGCGAAAATCGCCATAGAGAGACATCGTTTTGCGAAGCGCAGTAGCGCTCGCAAAAAGGCATCGTCTAGCGATTTCCTCGTCCTGCGAGGCAATCGTCTAGCGAGGCACCACTGTATCAGATGAAATTACAGTTATGCAAAACCAGCCAAAGCTAGCCATTTATAAAACACTATATTTGCCACTAACCTTCCACCAGTCCTCTAGTTGAAGCTCACTATGTTCCAGCTGTTTTGCCTAAATACTGAGAAAGAAAAAGGTATAGCTACCTATCCCAAGGAACAGGTTCCTGAAGATTCACAGAAATGTGCAGGAAAATTGATCCAGGAGAATCCAGATGGGAAAATCAGAAGGAAAAATATAAAATATAGTGAAATCAGTGTGTGTGTGTGTGTGTGTGTGTGTGTGTGTGTGTGTGTGTGTGTGAGAGAGAGAGAGAGAGAGAGAGAGAGAGAGAGAGAGAGAGAGAGAGAGAGAGAGAGAGAGAGAGAGAGAAAGGAAACAAGGGAGATGTAGTATCTTCCAGAAAGATTAGTCTATCCCATTGTAAAAACTGAAGTTTCTCTCAAAATCAAGGCAAGGTAAGGCCCCAGAGCAGTCAAAATCTGCAAAAGTAAAAATTGCATGAGGAAAAGTGAACTGAGAAGCATCTGCCTGTGAGTATGAAAGAATGTGATGCTGAGTCTGAGAGTCAAGCAACAATTGTTTCTTGCTCCACTGATGCCCCTAATTCTTTTGCATTCTGGTTGTGGTGGCGCTGCGGGTTAAACCGCAGAAGCCTCTGTGCTGTAAGGTCTGTAGATCTTCAGCTGTAAGATCGAATCCACGTGACGGAGTGAGCTCCCGTCGCTTGTCCCAGCTCCCGCCAACCTAGCGGTTCGAAAGCATGCAAATGCGAGTAGATTAATAGGGACCACCTCGGTGGGAAGGTAACAGCGTTCCGTGTCTAAGTCGCACTGGCCATGTGACCATGGAAGATTGTCTTCGGACAAACGCTAGCTCTATGGCTTGGAAACGGGGATGAGCACCGCCCCCTAGAGTCGGACACGACTGGACAAAAATTGTCAAGGGGAACCTTTACCTTTACCTTTGTCTTCTTTACCTTCACCCCTAAAATTCAGTTCTGTGTTGGTAGATGGCAAACTGGGAGAGAAAGTGCATTGCACCACTTTTCTTTATTCTCAGAAAGTAAAATCATCCCTTTGTCCTGTAGCATGATGTGATCATAGCATCTTATCAGGGTATGCTCTGGGCCTGGAATTCGACCGTGTTGTTGTTGTTTAGTCGTTAAGTCGTGTCCGACTCTTCGTGACCCCATGGACCAGAGCACGCCAGGCCCTCCTGTCTTCCACTGCCTCCCGGAGTTTGGTCAAATTCATGTTGGTCGCTTCGGTGACACTGTCCAACCATCTCGTCCTCTGTCGTCCCCTTCTCCTCTTGCCTTCACACTTTCCCAACATCAGGGTCTTTTCCAGGGAGTCTTCTCTTCTCATGAGATGGCCAAAGTATTGACCCTGTAGCTTGTCCATACTGTTCCACTGTCTTCCAGCTCAGCCAGAGCCTTGTTGCCACAGCAATTATGTATCAGTCTTTCTTGCTCATTCCATCATGCAAAAGGTCCAGGCTGGAATGCATCCTCAGCCCTTTTTGCCAACAGGAAACTGTATGAAGCAAACCAAAGTTTTCCTCAATGCCTTTCCGTAGGTAGGTCATTCCACGGGTCAGTAGTCCATTCCATAGGCCATATATCTGTAAGCCAGTTCAGCCCATATGTCCACAGGCCTTTTGTCCAGTGTACCCTTGTACCATAAATGTAGGACCTGATTAACAGCCCCAAGGGCAAGAAAGCCTAGAATGTGAACCTAGGCAGTGGACACAGTTGTGTTCAAGAGTGCAGCGGGCCCTCTAGCATTTTCTCTGACTGTACTCCTCAGGTACTCTATAGTGGATCTCCTGGGACTCCTGGAGCTATTGGGTTTTTCATAAATGTACATCCTATAGTCACCAACCATAGCTTGCAGTACTGGAGATGTGACCTTGCCTTGGCTGTGTGATACACTCTTTCACCAGATACCTCATTCATCTCACTCATTTATTGGCTATGTGATGAGTGTGAAGGGTCTGCATTTGACCCCCAGGTCACTCAATCCACAGTGGTATTCTATCCAGATTCTGAAGAATGTCCTTAGATGGTTGGTCAAATTCTTACTTGGGGTCAACTGCAGGCCCTTCCTTCATGGACACTGCAAAGCCAGTAAATGAGTTCGATAAATTCCTGTCAATGCCACAGTTTCTGTCTGTTTTGCCCCCCTTCTTTCCTTAGCTTCCCCTTTCTCCTCCTTTGTTCAGGACTTTAGGAAGGCAAAGATTCTGACAAAATATCCATTAAGATTTGTTCCCTAATTCTCCTTTGGAAATTAAGACCCTGAGTTCCTTATCATCATTATTGTTTGAGGATCCAAGATAATTCTGGCTGGGCAACCAGGCCTCCTATTTCTGAATCTTGTCTTCAGTGCCTAGCAAGGCAAACCAGGGGTGAGGTCAGTAGCCCAGAGCATGGGCAGCCATTGGCCAGTTCTTGGGAATCCTCCTCTGAAGAGATTTCTCACTTGAGGATCACTTGCTGTCTGATTCTTCCTCAGCCTCCTTGGAGACACAGTTACCGTACCATTTCTTGCACTTCATGACAGGTCTTCCCTCCCTCACTGCTGGTCCCATCTCTGGAATGCTTGAACTGCTACTGCCCCTAGAAGGAGAAAGAGAAACCACCAGATTCTCTTGGGTAAAGAGCAGCATGCCCAGTTGCAGTTCTGATGCAGGCCATGCTTCCACGTGTATCTTGAGTCAAAGAGCTGAACTATCTATCCCAATAATGGGCTTTTTGTTTTAAGTTCCTTTTTATTTTGGGGGGTTAAGTTCTTTGCCTTTTTGCATAATCAGTTTGCTTTGCTACGAGGATGTTTTGTAATTGGCCCATTACTGCCACAACAACCATTTTGTGAATGAACACCCATCATGGCAGCTCTATGTGCTGATAGCACATTCTCAGTATTCCAGATGTGCTTCATGTCTCCAGAAGGTTGGAGATCCTTCTCTGGAATCACCTGTAGGAGTTTGTGTCATGTAACTCATGGCCATCCCCTTTCTCCTATAGAGATAGGGAGAGATATTTAAAATGAAACCTATTTTTATCTGTTATCTGTCTAGAGTGTTTTTTAATGTTTCCTCTCTCATTCAGAACAGTAAAAAACACAGGAAATATTAGCTACATGTGCAGATATTTTGCATGTGTGAGAGAGTGAGGAAGAGGGTTGTACATGTTTGCAATACTAATTTTAAAAGCAGGAAGCATGTTGCCGATGTACGTATATAAAACAATTTGATCAAAAAAACCTTAAAATTACATTTTTTTTAAGTTAATGGTCATAGCAGTTTTTTAAAAGCTGCACCTAGGAACATAGGACACTCCATTTTAGAGAGTCAGACCATTTAGCTCAGCATTGTCCACTCCTGTTGGCAGCAGCTGTCCACTGTTTCAGGCAGGATTCTTTACTTGATCTACCTAGAGAGCCCTGGTAAGCCCTGATGCAGTGGTGCAGTATGGATTGTCAGCACCTGGGGCAAGGCATGTATTGCAGCCCCTTACCTGTGGACTGTTAGCACTCCCTGAGTCCCTTCCACCAGTCCAGTATTGAACCCCTTAACCCCCAAGCACATTTTAAGAACTTATTGATGTAATTAAAGTAAAATGCATTTAAGTAAAGTAAAATGCTAGTATACTCAAATTTATTTAAAATCACCTGGTTTAAATTTGTGCATTTTTTTCCTGTAACAGTATTGAAATCTACACTGAAATCTGTCTCAATTGACAGCATTGCTAGTTTATTAAGTCTTTCTTGGCTTATTGTAGATCTCTGATACATTTTGATTAATTTAAGTTTTAAGAAACTTCTTTCACAACTGACAGTTGAAACAGTGATAGTTTAAAAAGATTCTTAATGTCACAACAAAGTTAGTCAAATTGTCTTGAAGCTTCCACTTGTAAACCCACTGAAGCAAATCTAAAGCTGTCCAGTTAACAATCTGCTCATCAGGACTGCCTTCCTTGTACACGGTGATTTATTTCGGCGATCATACCTGCAGCAATTTTGTATACTTAGCACATATGTGCTGAATTTGCTCATTGATAAAACCATCTTTTTCAGTATCCAATGATGTCTGGGTTTACAAGAAAGCAAATTGCTAGTGAAGCATATTCATTTGTATTGTATGTTTTGTAATTTCTGCCATAAGATGAACAATTGCTTCCAGTTGTTCTCTGCATGCTTCTTGTACTAAGGTCAAGCCAGCATCACAACTGTGCTCACCAGTCATCTTCTTATGTCTTTCAACCCTTCTCTCTGTAGAAATGTTATACGTTTTGCACATCTGCAGCACTTTCTCAGTAGCCTTTGACACTAGACAGTCTCGCTTTTCCTGGCAAAATAGAGTCAGTACTTTCAACTTTTGCACACATTGATCAAGCACAAGTCCTTCTTGCTGCAGGTAGATCTGAAAATCATTCACTTCGGTTGGGCTCCAAAAATGCAAGAATGAGAAAAATAGGTTATTATGCAAAGTAACAGACTTCCTGCATCACCATTGGTTTCAGAGGTTTCTTCTGGCCCATCTCTCAACACTTCCAAAGTTTCTATTATTTCCTCGGTGTGCTCAGCAAGTACACATACAGATTCATGCTTTGAATTCCATCTTGTGTGATAATGATCACTTTATGTGAATTGGTACATGTTCCTTAAGAACATCCCACCTATGGTTGGAGCTTGAAAAGAATGTGTACACCTTTTCCACAATGCCAAAGAAATTCACAGACTGTGTCTCAACACCAACTGCATGCACACAAGCAAGGCTGAGTGAGTCATTGTTACATGGCACAAACACTGCTTTGGGATTCATATCCAAAATACGTTTCTGTACACCACTAATGTGTCCAGCTATAGTTGCAGCATTGTCATATCTTTGGCCGCAACAGTGCTCTAGCTTAAGGCCATCTGCTTGCAACTTGTCACAAATCTGTTTTGTAATGACACCTGCTGATTTTCCATGTAACTGAATCAAGTCAATGAAAGACTCTGCCACACTGACTTCTGTATCCTCAATGTGTACATATTGAATCACTTGGGACATCTGGCCAGTGTGAGAAATATTCAGAGTGCTATCAAACATGATAGCAAAATACTTGGCTTTTGCAATTTTTGGAAAGGCGGCGGTTCTAATGTGATCACCGAGCAGGCTGATTAACTCATTCTGGCTCTGCAGAGAGAGAGAGAACACAACACAATGTCTGCTGAACTTTGTGAAAATGCTGGTTGACAACTGGGTCATATTTGGCAAGTAACTTGAAAGTTTCTAGGAAATTTCCAGTTACCATCTGGCTTAGATCTTCTGAGTGACCACAGAAGGGTAAGGTTTGCCTGGCTAGATACAGCACACAATCAGGTATTCTGGCCAAGATTGCTTTCCATTTCTCAAATGACCTTTGTTGTGCAAGCTAGGCAGCAGCATCAATAGTCTCTTGTTTCTGTAGCCACATTTCAAATTCTTTCCACATCATAAATGCACTGAGGTGGTAGGAACTATGCTCATGCTCTAGTAATCTGGGGTTTAGCTTTCTCCATGCATTAAATCCACTTGGCTTTCCAAAAGAACTTCTCTCTTTGGCCTTAAGAAAAAGCATGCAAGGAAAGCAATATGCAGCACCGTTTACAGGAGAAAACTCCAACCATGTCCTTAACATAGTCTCACCATTGCCCAAATTCATGTAAAACCAATCCTTGGAAAATGACTTGCCCTCACTGTCTTTTAGAAACAATGCATCCTTATCTGCAGTTCCACTGTCTCTCTCTTGACAAGTTCAGTTTTCAAAGTTTCATCCACAGTTTCAGGGCAATAGTTACACTGCTCTACAGCCAAAATGCTTCCAAAATAAATGTAGTCAAACTTTATTAATTCTGGGTCACTGGGAATGAAAATGATGCTTAAAAGTGTTGATTGGCTCTAGTTTTCAAGATATGCTGTTCCATCAGTATATACAACCTTTGACTTGGGAGTGGCAAAGGATATGTGAGTTATAAAGGGAAGGGATCTTTTAAACCAGAAATGACTAAAATACATCTTTGACTGGATCTATGAATAAATATATGACTGGGTTTGGACAGCACTTGCTTTTTAGGCAGAACAATTTAACCTGCAACATCGATGGTGTGATGGCAGCCCTCAACATTGTTCACAATCCAGATGAGTGGACACTGTTCATTGATTCATCAAAGAGTCTTAAAGCTGTTTTGCTGCATAATGGCAATGTTTTGCCATCAATTCCAGTTGGTCATGCAGTCCATATGAAGGAAATGTATGACAACATGAAACAACTTTTGAGGTGCATAAACTACGGCCAACATCAGTGGCAGCTTTGTGGCGATGGGAAGGTTGTTGCTCTCTTACTTGGACTGCAGACTGGATACACAAAGTACTGCTGTTTTCTCTGCAAGTGGGATAGTTGTGCAAGAGATTCCTACTACATCAAGATAGATTGGCTACCCTGACAGTCATTGGAGCCTGGGAGGAAAAGTGTTGAGCATCTACCACTAGTTGAATCAAGGAAGATTTTGTTACCATCCTTATACATTAAGCTGGATCTGATGAAGAAATTTGTCAAGGCCATGGACAAAACACAAGCAGCTCTCAAGTACCTCCGTGGAAAATTTCCAAGGTTAAGTGAAGAAAAAATAAAGGAAGGTGTCTTTGTTGGTCCTCAGATTTGTGAACTTTTTTGAGATGATGCATTTGACCATGCATTGCATGGCAAGGAAAAGGCAGCATGGAAAGCTTTCCAGTTAGTGGCAATAAATTTTCTCAGAAACAACAAGGCAGACAACTACAGGTTGGTGGAAAACCTCCTCAAGGCATACAAAAGTCTTGGTTGCAACATGTCACTAAAGATACATTTTTTGCACTCTCATCTAGATTTTTTCACACCGAACTGCGGAGCAGGGAGTGATGAGCACAGCAAACAATTTCACCAGGATATTGCAACAATGGAGTGATGCTATCAAGGCAAATGGAGCCTGACCATGAATGCTTGTAGACTATTGCTGGACAGTGACAAGAGATGCTCCATTTAATGAATACAAGAGACAAACCAAGAAGTGCCAAGTAGACACTGAATAGGACTAAACTATGTGCATAATAGTTTTTTGCCTTTTGTTTCATAATATGTTTTATTTATATAATCCTTTTGCTGATTTTTAAAGTGTTACATAAACAGGACAGGTGAAATATTATCATGTAAAGAAACCATAAACACATGAAAAGACCTAGGTTTACAATTTGTGATAAAAATTCTACTATCTACACAATATACAATATGGACGTATTGACGTAAAATGTAAAAACTTAAATTTCTTGGAAATAGTAGCCAATCAGTTGTTTTAAATTTCATATTTGAATTCAGCACATCAAAATACATAATAAATAGCACATTTTATCTCTGAAGCAGATGACTTCTAAAAAATTGTAGACCAGTGTCATCAGTGAAAACTTTTAGGTCAATACTCTCTGGCAGAATATTTGGCTGAGCAGAAGTAGAAGCATCCTTGGGCAAAGCTGTTTCTGCTTCTAAAGCAACAACAGGAATATCCACAGACACTGGATCAGGCTCGTGAGGCTCCTGTGGTGTTGCTGGTGAGCCTGCTGTACTTTCAGCAGTGTACACGAGAAACCTGTCAAGGCTTCCAGCTAGCTTAGCCAGTTGCTCCTGCTTGATCTTCCTCCTCTTCCTGCCATGTGCACCTGATTCTTTTTCGTTTGGCATCATGGCTGACATGGCATATGTAGTATTATGCAAAACTTTTAAGAAAAATATCTATTCACTTTTATACCTTTTTCCAACTTTACCTTTTACCACTAAGAAATGACTTTACCATAAGAAATGACTACCGCATCAGCAAAACAATTATCAAAGCAAAAATAATAATAATAATAATAATTGAAAACTAACCTGTTGACACACCAGAACAACATAATTCATCAAACCATCAAGCTCCTATTAGCACACACAGACCTGGCAACAGCATCATGATTTAATTCTGGGTTGGAACACTCAATTGGTGGGAACATTACTTAGCAACAGAAGAGGGGTGAGGCTATCTAGGTGCCCGTTGCAACTTGGTGAAATTATGAATTTTTTAATTATGATTTTTTAATAGAATTTACTGTACTGGTATATTCAAATGGGAAAATCACGCTATTAATAGGCGTTATGTAATTCACTGCTAAGGATTACATGAGGACAGTATGGTTGTAATTAGAGAGAAAAATACTGTAAAATGTTACATGTCATTTATTTACTCTGTCATGTTGGAAAACTGTAGAATGTTCAAACATTGGGAAGGTGTGCTTTTTTAAAATTTCTCATTACTACTTTATTTTTGTTTCTTTTGAAATTTTTGGCCCCTAAGAATTTTGTACCCAATGCAACTGCCCTGTGGCCTCCCCACACTACCCCACCGCCCTGGTTGTCTGCCAGACAAGTCCTAAACAGGCGCAATGTTGCTTTGCCTCCAAAACTAGACAAAATCAGTGTTTGTTTGTTTTTCAGAATAGTATGGTCCTGCTACTTAATTTTAGCAGGCCTTAATTTATGTGAAATTAGAAGAGTTTTAGAATAATACTTGTCAGGAAAGTTTTTTCTGGTTGAACATAATACTATGTGAACTCTATCTATTTTGGGTTGTTTTTCCAGTAATCACAATATTTAAGGGCAAAGTGGAAGAAGTTGAATTGCCTGTGGACAAAGTAGACATTATCATCAGTGAATGGATGGGTTACTCTCTTTTCTACGAGTCCATGCTGAAAACTGTCATCTTTGCTCGAGACAAGTGGCTGGTAGGTGTCCTGCATCTCTTATTTCTCAGAGCTTCGACAAGTTGCTTCTTGGACCACAGCCAGGGTAGCTGTGGGATCTGGGAAGTTGCAGCCCCAAAAAAGCAACTTTTCTTACTTCCTTTTCAGAAGGATTGAGCCTTCGTTTGCTAGTTCTCCTCCTCCTGTTCTAACCAGCACTATGTTACTGATGTCAGAATGAATGCCAGTTGTGAGGCTCTTGAAAGTGCACAGAGAGTGGAATAAACCAAAGATTAGTTCTAACATTTTTAGAATCAAAGCTTTATGTTGAAGTGACAGCTGCCACATTTTTCTGTAGATGTGATTTTTCCTAATGACATTGCTGTAGGGCGGAAGGATCTCAAAGACAGGAAAGATAATGGTGACAAGTAGAAGGAGAATAGAATAAATGGCATGGTTGGGGGTGGGATGCTTGTCTGGCTTTTGTATGTGCAGTTCAAAAATATGATGTCTTTGTCAGGTGAATAGATTAAGAGATCCATTTCCACACAATTCATCAACAGAAACCTGGAGGGCTTATGTTTCCAGACCGGGCTGCTTTGTACATGGTAGCAATTGAAGACAGACAGTACAAGGACTTCAAAATTCACTGTGAGTATATAGATAATACAGTCTGTCTATACATTTCACTTAAACACATTCCATTTCTAAGCTGGTGTTGCTGTTGCGTGGTCCTATGGATGTTGTTTAACTTGTTCCCCGATAATCTCCTCTTTCAATTTAGATCAAAAATAAAACAGCCATTTTGGTGGGGGTTAAATATTTCTCAGAAAATATTTAATTGCAAACATATCCACTGTGAAATCCTGCTCAGTATCATCGCTCCCCTTCACAGCTGCTTTGGTAATATTGTTTCCCATGGCAGCTGCTTCTTTCTCCTTCCAGATTACTCCCAATGATGCAGGTGATCCCAGCCAATCAGAAGTAATACTATAAATGGGATGCCATCACATCCTACATATTTAGCTGTCTGGCATCTCCAAGGGCAAGTGAAGCCAATTGTGACTGGAAACTAGAGAACGAAAGAGAGATTATACATGCAATCACTGTATAATCACTGAAAAAAAAGATGCCCCCATTTCTCCTTTATCAACGTGTTTGTAAAAATAAGAGGACCTACCACCAATTTTGAGATACATATATATTCAGTAAATGTAAGTTACAATAATGAACACGTTGCTTCAGATTTTCTTTCCCTAGGAAATAAAAGGAACATCTGTGCTGCAAAATGGAAACTAGGGAAATGCATTGGCACTTCGACCCAGTCAGTGCCCACATATGAGCTCACAGATTGCTGCCTGATCCACCCAGTGGAACTTGTGGTCAACTCACCAAATTCTCATACAGTCTACATTGGATTTGGGAAATCTTCTCACATCCAGGTCCCTCCCCAAAGTCTGCTCTCTGATACAGAGAAATACTTCCTTGGCTACCTTCTGAACAAATGCAGAACTAGAAACTCTTCAAGGTCAAGGAAATGATGTGCTGTAGCCATCCATAACTGAGCAGATGATGCTCTGATTCCCAGTAGGCCTCAAACATTCTCCTATGATTGGACACTGCAGGGAAAACTGGATAATTTGGAGCAAGATGCCTTTCAAGGGACCAAGCCCATCACTGCTTGTTGAATCCTTGAACTCATCCCAGGATTCCTCAAAACACAGTTTCAAAATACAATTAGTAAGACAACAACAATAATAAATAATAATTAGGTAAAGGTTCCCCTTGACATTTAGTCCAGTCGTGTCCGACTCTAGGGCGCGGTGCTCATCCCCGTTTCCAAGCCATAGAGCTAGCGTTTGTCCGAAGACAGTTTCCGTGGTCACGTGGCCAGCGCGACTAGACACGGAACGCTGTTACCTTCCCACCGAGGTGGTACCTATTTATCTACTCACATTTACATGCTTTCGAACTGCTAGGTTGGCAGGAGCTGGGACAAGCGACGGGAGCTCACTCCGTTGCGTGGATTCGATCTTACGACAGTTGGTCTTCTGACCTTGCAGCACAGAGGCTTCTGCGGTTTAACCCGCAGCGCCACCATGTCATCAAATTACTTGTCATCAAATCAGTTCTGATTAATGGCAACCCTTTCCAGGGTTTTCTATGTATAGAGTACTCAGAAGTAGTTTACCCTTCCTGTCTTCTGGGGGCATCATGGGACTATGTGGCTTGCCCAATGCTCTACATGTTGGCTTTTCTTGTGGAAAAAGCTCTCAGCCCCTGGCTCCACAGATAGATACCAAACCACCTACATTAACTGTACTCAAAATGAGGCATTCACTCACCAGAAATTTTGCCCGTGATTTAAGGCAAACTGTATTCATATTTCCTCCAGGACATACATATTATGGGAAAATAGTTGGTGTGAACTTTGAAGATGTCAGAAATGTAAGACATAATATGAGATAGATTCACTTGCTACAGAAAACCACAACCTTTAGTATGCAAGATCTGAGCAGGGCTGTTAATGGTAGCTAAATAGGCAGTAGGTGGCATGCCTCCAACCTGGGTAGAACTCAGCCAAAGAGATAATATGGCAACTTTCTAACCAGAAAGAATGTTTTCAGAGAACAAATCTTTGCTGCAAATGATGAAATGTAGAAATATTGAAATCTTTTAACAAGCAAGTACCCGCTAAGTTCCTGCTGGGAACACAGAAAGCTCCACCACTGTGCCATGCACTACAAAGCAGTTACAGCTTTCTTTCCTGTCTTTTGCAGGATGCCAATTTATGTCACTTGCTTCCACATGCAGTATTATTTTTTAAATACTCACACTAACTTTAGAGCCATTCTTTTACTCAGTATATACTGCTGCCTACATTCCTGTAATGTTCTTTTTAAAAAAATAATAAAAAATAATGGGGCATTCTGTGCTTTAATGGGATATGACTCATTTGATATAAGAGATTTCTTTGTGTATGAAAGGGGCAGGTATTTTTAAGTATACTATTCTTCGTGCTTTATCATAAAAGTGCAGAGCCAGTGTGCTTTACCCTAAGGGACTATTTGTTCAAGGATCGACATTCAGCAGCTGAAAAAGCACTTAGTCCATACAGTCATTTGAATGCTTCAAAGAGCCAATGAGTGCAACTCAGCTTGGGAACATTTGGGAAACAGACTATTTTGCATTTTGTGGTAATGTATTGATCCTCTCTAACTTTGAAGCTGCTACCGAGGTTTGCCAGCTTGGCAGGTATCCATAGACATTAGCACTCATTCTTTACAAAAGGGCACAATCGACCAAGAAGCCTTACTGAAATGAGTATGCACAGCCAATTTCACTGCTGTTGCTGATATGATCTCCTGAAGTCACAGTATAATTTTACAAGGAAGCTTAAAGGCTAAGTGAATCACAAGTAAAAAAGTAAGAATTTAGAAGGGGAAGTTAGCACCCAGAAATACCCCCATGGACCCACCCGAGGCCACAGTCTGTATACTAATTTGGAAACATACATTTGATAACCCAGAGCAAAAGGAACCAGTGGGCTGTTTTCAGCCTGGCATCCTCCCTCCTAGCTTCTCAAAAAGATTTTGGTTTGAGTCTTGGCAATTTCTGGCTTTGAAAGGAAGAGAAATTATATAAAATGGAAGTGCAGTAATTTACCAAGATATCACACTGTGTTTGAAATCATGTTCCTTGATATAGTAAATCAGCTAGAGTAGGCCTATTTGAATCAATGGAACTTACAGAAGAGTTGACTCACCAAATCCCCACTGGGCCTACTCTAGTTATGACTTACTATGCTGAGCAACAGGACTTTAGCCACTAGCTATAACAGGGTCAGGTATGGAAAGAGAATTTGTTGGGCTTGTGCTTCCTACCATTTGGCAACCCCAGCAATTGGAAGGGAGTCCATTTTGCCTGAGAAATTTATATTTTTCCAAAAGTTCCACTGTGTCTTGGTGCAGAAAAAAAATGGACAAAAACATTTGTACATTTGAAAAATGTGCACGGACTAGAAGCGAGTACATTTGAAAAGGTACAAAAGTGAACTTTATACAGTGTGGGGGGGAATCCTACAAAATGCACATATTCATTTGAAAACACATGCACACTTATGCACAACTTTCCATGTCGGAGGAAAAAAGAGGTCTGCTCTTCTAACCTGATACAGAAGCAGAATGAGACAGGAATGCTGATCATTTTGTGAGAAAAAATATATGGATAGATACATCTCTAAACAAAATGTATTTATTTATGTTATTCATTGAAATCCCACCCTATATCCAAGATGGAGAACAAACCATAAAACCCAACTAAATAGTTTATGTAAATCAACAATTTTGAACACTTAAAACAATTTTAAAACCATTTAAAGTAGTTTCAAGCTATTAAAACAACAACTTTAAAATAATCTATGCTGCCTTAAAATTTCAACTTGTCCTTTATAACAGTATACTGTATGCTGTATATACCAAAACAAAGAACAGTACTCAGCCAAGCTATGATCAGTAGGCCTCCAAAACTTTGGGGAAGAGCCACATGTTGACTTTGTGCCAAAATGAGGCCAGCTTGACCACCAATCAGTCCTATCAGGGAGATCATTCCACCAATGGAATGCTACAGCACAGAGGACTTTGGCTCATGTCTCCATGCAGCAGGAAGTGTTTCCTCGCATAGCTCTGCCTGCACAATGGGAGTGATGTCACTGGCTGTGGCAAATTGCCACCAGTTGAAAAGTTCCCTTGGGGAGGCTGCACAGGAATTCATATCATTGCTCATGAGTCACATTCGCTCAGTAATTTAAAAAAGGAACTTTTTAATCAGAGGCAATTTATCGTGGCTGGTGACGTCACTCCCATTGTATAGACTAATCTGCACAACAGGACACTGGCCAGTGTATTTCTCTCACTCATGGGACAAAGAGGAGGGCTGCCCCAGCGGATATCTGTGATGAGACAGATATATAGAGAGAGATGTGCTCCTTCATGTATCAGTATCCCAGACCATTTTAAATGTCATTATGGTTAAAAGTGCACTGACAGCCAGCGCAATTCTTTCAGAACCAAAGTCAATAGACAGTCTAAGATGTTCTTGCTAGCACCAATTATACAAGCTGCAGCCTCCCAATAATATTCAAGGGCAGCCCCACATGAAGCGCATTGCAACAGTCTAAATGATGTTACCAGTACATGAGCTATCCCTGTCCAGGAAAGCCCATAACTGGCAGATCAACTGAAGCTGGCCCCAAGCACTCTAAGCCATAGAGTCGCCCTTGACCTCCAACAGAGATCCAAGAGAATTCCCAGGCTCTGCACCTGCTCTTTCAGCAGGAGTGCAACCCCACTGAGGCCAAGTTGCTTACCCAGTTCTCAGACCAGGAACCACCATCTACAGATCTTCTGTCCTATCAGGATTTAGTGTCAGTTTATGGACCCTCGTCCAGTCCATTACAGCATCTAGGCATTGATCCTGCTCAACTGTTATGAAATTTACAAATACAGCTGCATGCCATCAGCATATTGATGGCACCTGACTACAAGTTCCTGATGATCTCACCTAACATCTTCATACAGATGTTAAAAAGCAGGGGAAACAGAATGGAACCATTTGGCACCCATTGACTAAGAGCTATGAGGCTAAACTGAAATCTACAAAGGCTACTCTCTAGAACTAGATCTGCAGGTAGGAGGGCAATGGTGCAACAACTGAGAGTTTTGACTGGCATCAAGTCTATCCGCTATCACATCTTCTCAAACCAGAACGAGAGGATACAATGAGGAATAGAAATAACACAAATCTTGAAAGTATTGCTCTGATACAAATGCTTTCCTCTAAGATAGGTCTCACTCCAAGAGGGCACTTAATGGTCTGAATTATTCATGGCCTGAATTATACATTAGGAATGAGCTTTTATTTCTGTTACCCCCAGCTTAAACCCCATGCAGCTTTACTGAATTTTGACTGACAAAATTTGAGCTCAGCACTTAGCAATATTTTAAAAATTCTGAATCTAAAATGTACCCTTTTACTTCAATATTTTAACTAAAAATGTACTGCTTTAGGCTGCAGATAATATGATTTGACAGGCATCAGATATGATATTTAATGGGCTATCCTGTATTAAGTACCACTGTATGCATTTTGTCAGAATCTGAGACTTAAAATTCATGCTACTTTAAATACATAGTGTACAGCTTAGGACCAATTTCTTTTTTACACTGAAGTATAGTATAGGGCTCTGAACCTAGGATTAGGACCATCATGCATGGGTGAAGCAACTGTAACTATCCTCCTAGATCATGCACAATGGTCTCAGTCAGGATGGGAACTGCACATATGAACAGCAGTATAAAAATGAAATTTCATACTACATGTTTAACATGGAATGTAATTAACCCTGAGACACTGGAATCTTCAACATACTTAAATTGTACTTTCTCTTCTCGTCTTTTCTTTTTTTGCTCATTTTTCTGTTTTTGTGTGATTAAAATGCATCACACTTAACATTAGCATACTCTGCAAAGTTACTTGTGTGGACTGCCAATATTTTCCTGTGACTTTTGACCTTACCTTTTGCTTTGACAGGGTGGGAGAATGTATATGGCTTTGACATGACCTGTATCAGGGATGTTGCCATGAAGGAGCCCTTGGTGGACATTGTAGATCCCAAGCAAGTGGTGACCAATGCTTGTTTAATAAAGGTTTGGTGATTTAAAAGTATGAACTTAAGCACTCATTTCCCTACTTATAAGCTGCACAGGCTTGTCCAGCTTTCTTTCTAAAAGCTAATCACCAGCATGCAATCACACCTGAGTTACAGAAGCCTGATATACCGAGTGAGGAAAAGTTGCAGGAATCAACTACATGCTTTCCCCCTTCAGGCCCATCCTCCAGCCTCGATATATTGGTGGCCTTACTGTGGTTTTCCTGAAGCCTGAAAGTACTGCTATCAAATGTCTAGTTGGAATGGAATGGAAATACGTTCATATTCAAGTACAGGAAGAGCATGCCAATCTGGCTCATTTATTTTTTTCTTTTTCTTTTGCATCATATGTAGGCTGCCCTTTTCCCAATGAAGGGATGCTAGGTGGTTCACAACATTAAAACAGGTAAAATCAAAAACACAATAAACTACACATTAAAAACCAATTAAACTATAATAGTAATTAAAAATACACTGAATGATTTAAAACATTTAAAACTTTAAAAGCAAACTTACTCGGCTAAAAACAGCATTCAGGGACTCAGTTATGGTTATTAAAAGCCTGCCTGAAAAGGTGGGTCTTCAGCTGTTGGCAGAAGGATAAAAAGAAGGGGACCAGCCTAATCTCCCAAGAGAGAGCATTCCACAACCTGAGAGCAGCCACAGAAAAGGCCCTCTCTGGTGTCCCCATCAAATGGGATAACCTACTGGGATAACAGAAACATATTGGGATGACCTGGATATGGCATGTTTCCCTCAGACGTATCTTGCAGCCGGGTACTGCAGGACCCGGCCTCAGGTTAGGATACAAGAAAGTAGAGGGATCTGTAGTCCATCAAGATCTGCTGTCACTGCTTAGATGTTCTGTCTGACAGTCTTCCAATCTGGAATATCTGTACAGAATGTTGAGCACCTGAGACAGAATATAGATTTTAGAACTATTAGCCATAGGGCAATTAACACATTTCTGAAGTGTAAAAAAACCACACTACTCTCCAACATCCATGCTACATTAAATGCACAGTGTATTTAAAATACTGAACAAAGTTGGTGAAAATGGTCTCAGAAGTAATGTTGAGGGTCTTGAGGTTTTGGGTCTTGGGCAGCATTCATGCCAGGACCATCTTGTATTGGTCAGCTCAGGATTTCAGGGCTGCATAATGACTGTGGGACTATCTCAGATTGTAACAGGCTTGATGCATGTGGATGGGCACAGGTCAGATGGTGTTTCTCTACTGATTTGGGAAAGATGAGCTGGGATGGGAAGGTGACAGTAAATCTCTTGCCGTCACTGTATCATCAGGACTGGCTGTCATGCTGCCTCCAAATTCTCCAGGGTTAGTTGGACCAGTTTTGATGTTCTTCTCTGAGAAGCTTGTAGATCCAAATGATGTCTGTAAAAGTTCCCCACTATTTTTGTCCTGCCGAGGTCCTAGAAATGTCTCCCTCTTTTCATGAGGAGAGGAATGATCCTGTGATGGCAGGTCATTTTAAGCTAAGATTTAAAAGAAAAATCACCCAATCTTATGCCACATATCACTCATTTCATTAAAATGTGTGATACAAATTCTCTTACATGTCATCTTCCATCTGATCCCACACCTCTCCCTATGTTATGCCTTTCTGTGGCCCAGCTGCCTAATCTTTGGGCTACTTGGCTACCACTGTAGGAAATTGGAAGTAAAAGTAACAGAGTGGACTAAGCTGAACTGATGGAGAAACATGGTTTCTTCCTGAAAGGGACCATACCCTTCCCTTCTACTGCACAGACAATATTACATATGATCTGGGCAAGCCACACTTGCATCTGACTATGCAGACACCTGATTCATGAGATTCTTCTAGAACAACAAATAGAGGAGACCAGACAAACTGGGCATCCATGAAGTATTCATATTATAAATAGCATTACATGTGAGCAGTGCTCAGGATTGCCTGGTCAGCAATGTCCCGTTCCTTGAGATTTCAGGGCTAAAACCTGAGACCAGGAGGCAGAACCACGTGATGTCATAGGGGTAAGGCAGAAAAGAGTTAGATGGAACTACTTTTGAGCCAGCTGGGGAAATGTTCATGGGGAGGGGAGATCCAGGTAAATGGGCCAGAATTCAGAATAACCCAATTAACCAGGTAATATGGCAACACAGGGTGGGGTGGGGGAGATATGTTTTTGGCAGCTTGTCAGGTGGCCAAACAGGCCCAGCAGTGGCAGTGGTTGACACCATTCCTGCTAGGATTTTCATTCCACACTGTCTTATCTATAGCATATCTGATAGTTCCAGATCCTACACTACTTTTGGGACTTGTGGAAGGCTAACCACCAGGCTGTGGGGAGTTTTTTCCTAAGTCCTGTGCCACTGCTGCCAGGCCTATCACAACAGGAGAGCTCACAAGTTACAACACTGGTGCATGGAGTCACTATTGCTCCCCACAGCCCCCTCCCCTTGGTCCTGGATCTTTGAGGTGCCATTGTAAGATTGCTTTGCCCATTAATTTGCCATCAAATTGCAAGCAATCCTGTGTCACTTGGTTTGAGAAGTAGGGTGTTGATATACCTAAATTTCTCAAATTCATTAAATTTATATCCCACCTTTTAATTTAAAATATTGTTCAAGAAAACAGAGGTAACAATTTAGCAGCACAATACAAATATAGTAATGTACAATTAAGACATTAAAAATTAAATAATACATTTTTAAAATAGCAATAAAAAACGAAATAGCCTCCGAAAAATCAAGAACACACTTTGGCAGCTGAACAACAGATGCCAAAGGCTGCCTTTCTCGAAAGGTGTTTGCCTGCTGACAGAAGGAAAGCAAAGGCGGAACCTGCTTCCCTTGGCCTGCCAAGGGTGTCCCAAAATCGGGAAGCAGCCACTGAAAGGATTGTTCCTCTTGTCCTGCCAATGAGCCTCTGACAGGGCGGGGTGGGGCGACAAAGCAGGACCTTTTCTTGAAACTCCATGAAAAATATGTAGCAGCATAATTACATTTAAAATGCATCTTTTTTGAGATTTCAACAATGCAACCAACATTCCCTGTTCAGTTTGAGGCTGTTATTTGAAAACTTTGGTTCTTGCCATTCTAATTAATATAGCAAATTTTTAAAAAAGAAAATTATTTTTTGTCTGGGTAAATTTATTCTGAGTCCTCTAAATGGCCTCTTTCTCTTCCTCCCACCTCAACATAGGAAGTGGATATTTATACAGTGAAGCTGGAGGAACTGGCGTTCACCTCTGCATTTTGTCTCCAGATTCAGCGCAATGACTACATTCATGCCTTGGTCACATATTTTAATATAGAATTTACCAAGTGCCACAAGAAAATGGGATTTTCTACAGGTAAGTTTGCACTCTTATTTTCTACCTGCAGCTTTTCGTGGACAAGTGGAAAATTAACCCCCTGGTTGATTTCTGTAACAGGTCCTTCACCTCTTGGTAGGCATGTAATGCTGGTAGGTGGAGGGAATGGAGTTGAAAAAGGGTCAACTCAGCAGTCTCTGGGTTATGGGAAATTCAGTACACCAAGACCCTGTTCTGCTCCAGCTGGGCATTATATTGTGTATTCAGGACGTACATACCTCTTTGCTGTCTTGTCTGATTGGTTGATCCTACCAGGTTTCTTGGCTAGGCTGGGTTCTCTTTAGCCATTCTCCTTATTGCAGGTGGAGGAGCTTATCTTCTCATCACCTTTTTACCTCATTCTGATGCTAATTTTTATCGCTCAACTAATCACTCAACCTTCCATTCTCCTCTTCTTCTTCAGTTAAATATTTTCCGTTGGAGTTCAAGCTGTTGTGGAAAGTTGAAGACCTAGTGTCCTTCAGAGTGGCAGGACATGAGTTAAGCCATCTGGTTAAATACATAGCCAGCAATTTGCACTGAGGCCACAATAGACCATATTTTGCAGTGTATAGAACAGGAAGAGTTTCCAAAATGAAACGTAAATTTAAAAGCTCACTTTTTGTTTTCATTAAAAATGTATGTCGCCAGCAGTGTACCAACCAGATTCTTATTCTAACCAATAAAAAGCATATAGTTTGGCACACTGAGCCTTACTGCTCTATCTGAGTTCTGCATGGGCTAGCTTTAAAGATGTTCCAGAAATTTTACCTGATACAAAATGTAGCTATTGAAGTACTAGTAGGTGCTAGATGGTGAGGTGATTTGACATCTATGTTATGCTGGTCCCACCATTTGCCAGCACATGTCTGAACCCAACTCAAAATTAACCTTTGAAGATTTAAATCAAGGGTGGGTGATCTCAGTGGGAGTTGAGGGCCATTTTTCAGATTTGCTGGCAGCCTAAGGGTTGCACTACCAAGAGGCAGGGCTAAAGGGATTAATTCACATATTGATTTATTATTATTTTGTTTTTAATAACTAATGCAGTATTAGTATACTGTAAAGCTTGCTATAATGGGTTTTTGTTAAATGAAAAATCAGTTATAAACTGAAAAAGCTCCACTCCACCCTCTAGTGGCCATTCATTTAAATTAAAAAAAATTAGGGGATGTGGGAGAGAACAGATACTACCCTGTTTCCCCAAAAATAAGACCTAACCTGAAAATAAGCCCTAGTACGATTTTTCAGGATGCTCATAATATAAGCCCTACCCCAAAAATAAGCCCCAGTTAAGTGAAACCCCGCCCTTCACCATTGTGCAGCATTGTGCGGCAAGCAGAAGAAGATGACATGACTGTATTTGAATAAATGTAGTGTTGTACATGAAAAAAATAAAACAACCCCTGAAAATAAGCCCTAATGCATTTTTTTGGAGCAAAAATTAATATAAGACCCTGTCTTATTTTCGGGGAAACACGGTAATAGTGGTGATAGTGGTTAGAAATTACATAGGGAGGCTCAGATAAGCTTCATGGTGAGCTTTCAAGATGCGTTCGGTCAGATTTAGCGCAAATTTCCTGTCACTGTGTTCTGTCCCATGAGCATGATTGCCTTCAGTGTAGATGTGCACCAAGATACTCCCCCCCCCCCCCCAGGTCTGCACAGGGAAAGAAGGTGATTAGGCATTATCATGTCAACTGCTAGGGAGATCTGCGTATCTCCAGTTAAAATATTAGATCATCCTCATTTCACAAATGCAGACAATGGGCTGTGAAAACTGGGTTGTATCAAATACAGCTTTTAAGTTGTTTCATCTGCCTAATTGGTTCTTAAAATAGTGTAATGTTGCATCAGAAGTTTGAACACTGATAATTCCAGAGAGGAGATAAATCTGTCTCCTTTTGTAGCTCCAGATGCTCCTTATACCCATTGGAAGCAAACAGTGTTCTATCTGGAGGACTACCTAACTGTAAGAAGAGGTGAAGAAATCTATGGAACCATATCCATGAAACCAAATGAAAAAAATGAGTAAGTTATTTGCATTGAGGTGACTAACTTGGAGCAGCTTTTTAGCAGGCATTTCCCACTCATACATTAATGAATCAAAGGGACTTGAAATGATACCTGGACCTCATATACATATTAATTTTTATTGCTATAGTTCTGGGACTACATATATTTCTAAATCCAGCACAGAAACCTATTGAAAGTGAAAAGGATATTTTTACCACATACAAAGTGGAGCTGTGTAGGAGAACATCTGTCTTTAGCATGCACTGCATCCTCCTGCCAGAAAGGAAAATTTTGCATCATTTTCCCAGTAAAGGCAGTAGAATGATAAAAATAAAACAAAAATTGTTCAAAGGAGAGACAAGAGATGCTCACTTGAGGGGAGATGTTCCAGCTGTGCTGCCATACTCATAATCGAGGTGTGTTTTTTTCCAGTGCGGGTGAGAACATCTCCATCAAGTCAGTGCCTCTTATCAAACACTTCTTTATTGTGCTTTCCAGCATAGCACTGTCAGATAAGCACTGAAGTTTCATAACTTGTTATATCAGTTCAGTGCTATGTCACTTGACTTTTTTTAAAAAGACAGCCCACTGCAGGACACCCACCACGTCCACTTCGGAACAATATAGGTAATCACATATATGAGAAACTGGGGTGGGGGGTGGGACAATGTGAACTGAATAGCTACAAAAAAACAACACTAGGCCTCGCTGGCTAAACAAAAAGCAACAACGGCCATGAAGAAAGAATGGGCTCATTCATGATTACCTGCCCATCATGTAGATAACAGAAAATACATTGAATTTAACCATGCCAACTCTGGCACACACCACAGGGTAAATTGCAGTGTAGTCACACTCTGAGCTGAGTTGAAAGGAGGGAGATTTTAGAAACCTTTTCACTTCCTGTACCAGATATTTTTAATATAGCCCATCCCAAAATGGATGAAGCCACATCAATATTGTAAACATTTTTCTTCTTCACTGATGTCAGTCAGTAGCCACATTAATTGTGGAGTCATCATTGCCACCATATAAATCATGATTGGCTAGGACTATCCATTGACTAGTCTAGAACATTTTGCACTTTCTTTATTGCCTCCTTCACACTCAGTGGTACCAGGCACACAGTCAGATTTACAGGCCAAGGCAGGGATGAAGTAAAGTTAAAACAAAAGGAAAACAGATAACACTACATAAATTGAATGACTAATTATGGCATACCCCCTTACTCTGAAAATCAGCCACATGCCCTCCAAATGGCTAGCAGAGTGGCAGTATTTTTTTGTAGGCAGAATTCCAGAACAGCCTAGCTGATATGGGGAGAAAGAGCTGACCTTCATAAAAGCTCTGCAGATGCTTTGTTGGCAGAGTATGAAAATTTTATGTCCTAAATAACCTCTAGCTATGCAGCAGAAAAAAAATCAGGGCACTAAAGAGTAGAATTAGCTTTAAGTCTCCTCACCCCCAGTAGACTAACCCTTTACCTCAACTGGCATTTACTGTCTCAACAACTCATTTAGAGACACTGGTAAGAGAAAAAAATAAAAGGTTCCATTTTACTCACATTTCTGAATAGATTAAAAAATAAACAGCATTCTGTAGAAAAATATTAACTGGTTACATAAACAGAGTTTAACTGACTAGCTAGCTTTATGACTAAAAACATGACTTGCTGACTGACTACATAGCTCTAACTGCTTTCAGGCTGTCTGACTGAAAAAAGTCAGGAAAAGAATTCTTTAGTAGAAAGGCACTAAAATATACCAAAGGCTAGTAAGGGGATTTCTTGGAGCCCTGAAACCATGGGAGCAAAAATATGAACCTTACAGTATACATGTATCCCTGGCACAGGATTGTTGTGGATTCTTTCATACTCACAACTTTCTGCAAATGCTTATGTCTTTCTAGGGAAAACTGAAATACAGATGACATGTAATATCTTTATTATTACATAGAACAAGTGGTTCAAGTATTACAGAATCCAGTTGCTTGAGCACATATAAAAAGGAGTATTTAGACCCACTCACCTGCTCCATTACTGTTTTCTTCATGGCATCATTGCCAAATCTGAAGAGAAGATGCATGTAGGGTTTCTATGGGAACAAGAACTCATATATTCCTGGATTTTAGCTTGTCATTGATCCTACACTGGAACGGGAATCTTTACTCTTCAGACTTCACAATAAACAGGTGTTAGAAGTGATGATGGAGCCAGGTTCAAACCACTAGATTCTATGACACCTGAATAAGGCTGTTATTAAAGTAATATTTACACCTCCTGTGACATATTTATTATTATTCCTGCCCATATTATAGAAGTTGCTTTAGGCCACCTTACAGCTGGGGGAAATTCTGACCTAGAGGCTTTTTAGTTCTTAAACACTATACTGTCCTACATTACTATAGTAACGTACTACAAAATCTTATCTCTGAATCTTCATTACAGCGTGACCTGGATTTCACAGTAGATTTGGATTTTAAAGGGCAGCTGTGTGAAACTTCAATATCTAATGAATATAAAATGCGCTAACAAGCAGTTGTCTTGAAAAGAGAAGAACAACTATTCTTGGTCTATCCCCCTCGAGCTGGGAACCATCCCTTACAGGACTCTGAAATCTCTGAAGTTCTATCTGTGATGGAAAGTCTGTAGTCTCTCCTTCTTGCAGAACAAAGTGCCAAGTAGGCTCTGTATGTGTGTGTGTGTGTGTGTGTGTAAGAGGGCTAACATGAATGTATAACATTCTATCTACATAAAGCTTTTGTCTATACATAAAGTAGCTGTGCTTTCTCTTTTCTGCTTAGTTTTAAGACGTAATTTTAAAAATCCACACTATGACTTATATTAATTATCTTTTCCCAAAAAAAAATTTGCATGCTGTTTTTCTTACCGAAATGGCCTCTTAGGATTTACTGTTGTGAGTAGATGGCTGAGATTATACTGAGTATTAAAATATAGAGCAGCATTGTCTTTCAGAAGAACCGTATAGTCTGAAAACAGGAATTTGCTTTGTAATTGTTTCGTTTCTGATTCATGTGTAGCTGGGATATTAGATTGCAATCTTTTGAAATCAGCAGAATGTAAATGAGCAAGAGCTTTGAATGAGGTTCAGGATCTTGTTTCCTTGTTTACTGAACTTCTGGAGTAACAATTTTCAACCTGTTTGTGCAAGCTAGGAGATGATTTCAAATACACATATCCTGCTCTTAGCTAAAATTAAAGAATATATTTATTGTTGGTCTCCATTTGATGCCTGTAAATGTGGATTTGGTTCCTGATTCCATTACAGTAGATGGCTGTCTCTATAACCCACTGGTTAGCCTTTGGGAAAACTGTACTAACAGTAGCAGCAGTAGGGGAAACAGAAAATAGCTACAGTGAAACTTCCATTTACATTCTGATATGTTATGATTGGAAAATGCATGGAACCCTCTCAAAATGCACCATCTGGTATTTAAACATGATGCATACAGACAGTCATGCTTTAGGAAATGGTGTTTCTTTATTGCTACATAACTTCTTAATAAACAAAAGCTTTGTATTTATTCATCAATGCTTTTCTTATTTATCCAGGACAAAAGTAATAGCATACATTTTCCTCAATTTGCCATACTGATGCAGCAAACGTCACCTTTACCAGTTTATGAATTTAAGTAAATGACAAAGAACAGGCTGCTCCCAATGTAAATAACCTCAGGACTGAGAAAAACTGGAACCATCAGTGTCAGGAAAATAAGCCATGCAGGCATCAGAAAATGAAATATGACGAGGGATAATTGGCTGTGGCTTCATTTCCAAACCTGAGAGCACAGGCAGTCCATGACTGGAGGAGGGATGGCACCTCATCCTGAAACGGTAGGGTGAACCCCTCCTGCTCTCAGATCATTGAGCTGCAGGGCTCAAGAGTGAATTCCTTCTGGTTGGAATATATGCTTGCAGGAAACGTGTACCTTTGAATGATTTTATCCTTTTAAATCATGGTTTTAGGATTGTTAAACAACAGCCCTCTTTCCCCACCTTTCCCTTTTTGTTTTGCTTGAAATTACTCATTGCTGAAATATTATATAGCTCTACAGCCTTCGCTATACAGTACAGTATACATTCATATGCCTATTTGCCTTCAGCTGGTGCTTAAATTATTAGCTCCCATAATCAAAGCATATAACATTAATTTAATAAGCATTATGATTTTGCCTGCACAAATCTCAGGCTCATATACTCACTCTGCTCCTGGCATAGCTACAAAACCATAAGTGCTCACTTGCACATTTAAAGTAAGTAGAAATTGTTAGCGTTAATTAGCCACTATTTAATTTAACTTTGGGCCATAGTTTAACTAACTTGAGTTGCTCCAGATCACATGTATCAGGAAACCCTAACTAGCTCAAAAGCCTAAGCAGATGCTTCCAACTTCTTCTCAAGACCACACCAGAGGAGGGGAGGGGGAGTACTTGAGAGCCCAAGGTTTGTGCATGGCCATCTATGTGGTACTAAATCATAGCTAAGCCCTGTGCCTGAACTGGCCCAGCATGTAGCAAGTCTGCACATCTTCTACACACTTAGCTGAGGACTGCTTATCTCCAGACTCTAAACTGTGTAGCATGTAAGAAAGTGAATAAATATTGTGATGCTTGGCCTGGGTCTAAGTGGGTGTTCCAAGTGCTTTGGTGGTTTTGACAACTTGGCGGTGTATTATCATTTGTGACTCTCCGTACCTCTCAGCCACGGTCACAAATTGCTTAGGCCTGTTCAGGCTGTTTATTTGACAGATTTACTTTGTAGACCATTTGCTCTCATATGCCCCAAGTTGGGTAGCTAGTTTTATTTTAAAAAATCTAATTCAACACATTCAGATGGGAGTGTCCTTGAAATCCATTCACATGCTGCTGTACAGGGTTCAGATAACAAACATTTAACCAGGACACCCCTCTGGGAACATTTAACTCCATATTAAAGCAACTTCACTGGCCTCTAATATGTTTCAGACCCCAATTCAGTGTGCTAGTGCTTACCTTTCATGGTCTTAAACAGCATGGATCTCAGATATCTAACATAATTCCTATTCCCATAGTGACCCAGCTAGAACTTAAGATCATCTGTTGGTGTTCTCTTTGAAGAATTCCTGAACTCCAAAGATTATGGTGGGAGACTAAGGAGAGACATTTTTGACTGGCATCCATTTTGTGAAACTCCTTCTTCAAGGAGACCTGCTACCTACATTTTTAGTTCTTTGGCACCAAACATAACCTGGTTAGTTCTCCCAGGACTTTTTGGTATTTTAGATTTAAGACTGCATTTTTAATAATATTTGATTTTGTTCTGCAATTTATGATTTTTATTGAAATGTGTTTTAAAATCTGCTCTTGGCTATTTATTGTCTTTAATCATATACAAATGTTCTGAATATATAAAAATAAACATTTGCAAGTATCACCTTGCAGAGCTCCACCTACACAGCAGGAATAATTTCACTGGCAGATTGCATTCAATTTTGGGGTGTCTGGAACTTACACACAATGAGATGAAATCAGGCACACCCTGAATTTGAAAAACTTAATGAGCAGCTGATGATGTGACTTCTGCTTTGTAGGCAGAGCTTTGCAAGAGGACACTGGACATTATCTATGACAGATTCATCACTAGTATTCCTTATACATACATATATCTTACAAATAGTTCAATTGCAGGACTATTGCTTTCCTGGGTTGCATCTAGGACCTGGTGAGCATGGAAGAAGGGCTCAACTCGCAGAGATTGCCTTCACTGGATTTTTGAAGGATCCTTCACCTGCACCAGAGCCTTCGCTATTCAGTGGAGTTCTGCAGCCTTCTTACCTAGCATGTGGGGCAAGTTTGGAGGGAGGGGTAAAATCTGCTTCAGCCAGTATAAATGCACATACCAAAGGCTGGAATCAACCCATGTATCCAGCTGTGTGAAAGGAAAGGATTCAGGAACCATTGCAAGAGTCAAGAGTCATTTCTCAATATAACAGCCTCTTCTGTTAAATTCCTGAGAATGCACACTTTGGGCATATTTGAAGCTCTAATGAAATATCATAATATTCAATAATACAGATAAAATGTGTGGCTGATACAATGCCTCTTGAAACTAATTTTTCAAATATCCCCTTTAATTGTGACAAAACGCACGATGCAGTTAACCATCTGAGCCACAACCAGCTCCCAAACAAACTTAAGAACACTATCCATTTTACTTTGGACACCTTTTGTTTGATACATGTTTTTAAAAAAGGGAATGAGAATGCTTGTGCTTGCACGTATACAGGCATACACCTACACATATATGCACTTGGCTGATACTGAAATACCAGGAAATTGTGGGGGGGGGGGGGGTGCAATCATAGGCATATTATATATTGTGTTACAGAATGTGAGGCAATTAGTTTGACAATACATAACCATATGTGGAATGGTTTATTTTACCAAAATGTAGTTAAAGAAAAGGTTAGCTACATTATCGCCCTTAGTCTTGGACTGATAGCTTAGTCACTTACTCCTCAGAGTGAGACAAGAGGGAATTACAATTGTGAGACAAAGAAAGGGCACTTGGAGGCCTATTTGCAAGAGGGAAAACTTTAGTTTCACTCCCACAAGGTAGGCCAAATTTGCTTGGCTGATTTAAATTATTGTCTGGGTGGCTTCACTAAAATGCTGAGTAGCGTGATAGTTAGGAAGTGGTATGATTATATCTTCAATTCCCATGCTTCACATGAGGATGAAACTTAAAGCATTCAATCACAACAGAGGACATGTACATTACAAAATCCAATTTTAGCAGGCAGTAGCAGCTTGTATATTAGTGTTAGAAACCTTTTATTCCCAGCTGCCATGAGTCTGTTGTATTAACATATGAATATAAAATAATATGCAAAGGTGATGCCCAACAAAAAAACATGGGGACTCCAGCCTGGCTGAATTTTCCATGATAAAACTAACGAATCATTACAGCCGAAGCTGCAAATAAAAGGTGAGGGTATTTTTAAATTTACTTTTATTATTGCAGGAAAACACATTTTTTAAAAATGTACTGTAGCTGGTATTAAAAAATGTGATAGTAAAGGTGATATTACAAGGAAATAAGCTTCCAGGCTGTTCTTACTGACAGATTGTGTCTGCTTGTTATTTCGGTTTTAAGGAACCCTCTTCTTTCTCTAGAGCCATTGTGGTGTCGTGGAGAGCATGCTGGACTTGGACGCAAGAGACCTGGGTCCATATCCTTGCTCAGCCATGGAAACTCACTCACACACCTTGAAAACCCCACTGGGGTCACTCTGTCAAAAGCAACGTGATGGTGCATAACAATTTCTTTCTCTACATTTTAAAAAACCTAGAATGAACACATCTGGCCCCTGTTTGTATGGAATTATATTTAAAAGTAACTAAGTTCTTTTTTTCCTTTCCAAATACAACGGTAAAAAACTTGCCAGCTGATTTACGTATTGTACACTTAACATGTAAGCAAGTTCTGACTGATAATAGTTATAGTGCATGAACTAAACAAAAGATAATTCAATTGCAAAAACAATTGAATTAGAGAATGGTTAACCACTTCTAGTTACTTTCTACCTAGAAAACCCTGGAGAGGGTTGCCATAAGCCAGACCTGACTTGATGACACATTATCATTAGTTAATTTTCATAAGTTTATCAACTGAATACCTTTGATATGAATCCATAAAAATACAACGAACAGCATCCTTACAATATGGAACTTTACAATAATCTTTAGCTGTCTACAAAAATGGTTACTTCTTCCATCAAAGGAAGTGTGCCCACCATAAATTGTAGCTTTCCAAGGGCTTGACAACCTGCATTTTTCACCCAAAGGAATCAGCAAAACTTTGGCATTTTTGGGGGCTGTTAGTGGCTGCCATACATTGCTAAGACGTCATAACTTTCTTAGTAAATTACAGGTTGGGTATAGACCTGTTTTCAAATTGCAAGTTTGCAAGGCCTGTGCAAGTCTGTTTTATTATAGAAACTATTGGAGAGAATTAATTCACAGAGCTGGTATAACTCAGTGGATAAGCGTGCCTGGTTGCGGAACCAGGGATTGGGAGTCTGAATCTGTGCTGTGCCTCCTGGGAGTGAATATCACTCCAATATCACTTGGAGTTTGCTCAGTTGATGGGATTAAGTGCCCTGCCACCAGGGCTGCCTTGGGCAAGCTGTATGGTCCCAGAGTGCCCCAAAGAGTGATTAACAAACCATTTCTGAGTAATTTATACTTTAAAACCCTAGGATCACCATAAATTGGAACAAACTTGCAAGCATATATGACTGCCATAAGTCAGAAGAAAATGGATGGTATCTAACAACAACTTCAGGGTCCCTGTTCTTATTATTATTATCATCATCACTTCCTCTTTAAATCAGATTTTGAGCAGAAAGCTATTCAAATAGTGGACACATTCAAAACAAGACTGTTCTCTAGTAGCCCTTCAGAGGACTGTCATCCATTAAAGAAAAAAAAAACCATGTGGCCACTCTACTGTGACTGCAGGAACAATGATGCCATGGTGAGCCTTGTTAGACATTATTGTAGTCCTCCCTGCCATGTACCACTGGCATCAGGATGGTTGCATGCCTCTGATGTGTCTAGGTTGCTCAGACTCCTAACTAGAGATGGGGGTATTCGTATTCGTATATGAATACCCCTGCACAGGTGGACATAACGAGGGTCCAGCCCCCTGGGGCCAGACCGTCCACTCACCTTCCGCTGTTGCGGCGGGCTCCGCACTCCTTTCCTATCGCTCCGGAGCTCGCAGTCTGCAAGCCACTCCTGGCAGGAAGTGGGAGGATGAGCCTTGCTGCAAGGTCGAAGAGTGGCTCGCAGACCACGAGCTCCGGAGTGATAGGAAGGGAGTGTGGAGCTCGCAGCAACAGCAGAAGGTGAGTGGACCATCTGGCCCCAGGGGGCGGGACCCTCTTTATGTCCACCTGTGCGGGGGTATTCGTATTCATATACAAATACTCCCATCTCTACTCCTGAATCAGGGAGCGGGGAGGGAGGCAACCTTTGTCCTGTTTCTGGGTCTGCCCACCTCCAAGTCTCAGCATATCTCTAATAATAAGAATACAGGAAAACAGGGCCACTTGCTGCAGGATGAATTCAAATAATCTTGTTTCTACTCCCAATTAGTGCTTTAATGTTTCAGCCACATGTTCTTGTCTTCACTCAGTCTGGCTGCAAAGCCTTCACCAGGTGAAACCCATTTGGCCAGGAGAAAGATGCGTACTTAATGGTAGTATAGAACTGGTTTAACTGACACACAGTCAAGACATGCTGGATCATAATATAAAAATATTCCTTACTTTAAAAAAATCTTCTGCATACTTACCATCAACTATAAAGATCTGGCTTGATCTAACATAAACATCAACTTTCTTTGTTCCTTAGAAAATATGCATATATTCTGTTTATTTACATACTTAGAGTAAAATCAGAAATTATTTTAACTGATCCTTATCCAAAATACTGATACATGCCCATTAGGCACACTGTGTAATGTCTAAACAAAACAAAAGCCTTTTAGAGAGCAAAGTTGAAATGAAGAAGTAACACATATAACAGAATCTTTAAAATGATATCAGATGTGTAAGTCCAGGAAGAGTCCCCTACATACAAAAAATGCTTCCCTGACCTAGTAAAAGGAGCCAATCAATCCAGGCTTATCACTGAATAAAACAGAAAATTAAGACATCCTTACATTCTCCTTCATGACAATAGACACTTCTTTAATTTCCTTGAATAATTATTAAAAGGAGACACACTGAGAGGCTCATCACACTTTGAATTTTGCTGTAGTGGATCTGCTTCTCACATCTTATATATATATCCACTTGCTTCCAATGTCCTAGCTCTGACCTCAATTCTAGTTGTGACTTACTTTGGCAATAGCAAGTTGCAGTTAGAATAGGCCCATCTGAATCAATGGAACTTATGGAAAAGTTGACTCACCAAATCCCCATGGATTCAATCGGTTTACCTTAGTGCGATTTACTATGCCAAGCAACAGGATTTGGGCCATTGGATAACATGCTAAAAGATTTATCTCCTTTATAGTACTACAGATATCAAAGTAATCAGCATCAAGGACAGTGCAAGAACCTTTGAGGCAGATGGGCGATAAAGGTCCATTAATGTGATTCCAGCACCAAGCATTCTTAGCTATGGGGATGCTCAGCTACTATGCAGATGGAACTTCACAGCTTAATTCTCTCATAAAAAGTTCCCATTCTCAGCACTGATGGTGATAACAGCAGCATTATATTTCTTCCTTCTCCTGGAATCCACACATCTCAGAAAGACAAGATTCCCAACAAGAGGCAGCAAAAAATAAAGCTCATTGATATGTAAGTGACTTTTAAAAAACTTTGTGATATCCCTGAGGCAACGGAGAGGAATTTAAGCAGTTTGTTTCCTTTAAAATAAAGAAAGCAGCAGCTGTGGAGGGAGTTGAAGGGGAGGAGAAAATTGTTATCTCAGCGGGGAAGCCTGCGGACGAGATTTCCCACCACGGCGAGCAAGAAAAGCTTTTTAAACTGTTTAAAGGAATAGGCTGTGTTTTTAACAGCTGAAGATCTTTATCGAGTTGCTGGGGGAACTTTCTTGAGCTAAAGCTGAGAGTTGATTTTAGAGAGCTGCCGGGAGTAAGAAAAAAAAAGGGGATCTAATAGACAAGAAGAAATCAAGTGAAATAAGAAAGTAAGAAAGAATTTAACAGTCAGTGAAATAAATTAAGTATTTGGTATCTTGAAAAACACTGAAGGACTGAAAATAAACATTTTTACTAAGTTTCACTTTTGGTTCATATCCAGAAGAGGAGAAACGAAACTTAAGCCCTTAACTTTCGAACATAGCTAGTAGGCTCCATCTGCTGGTAATAGTTAAAATAGCAGTTTAAAGTCCAGGAAACTATTGAATTTTTAATTAATTATATGAGGAAAGCAAGACCTGAACAGCAACAGAGTAAAGCGTTAAGGAAAAGGGATTATTCAGCACAATCAAGAGGCAAACCATCAGATTCACATTTGGAGAGATTGTCTAAAGAGGTATTAGAAATAGAGGGAACAGGAATGGCTCAAAAAGTTGAAAAGTCAGAGATGAAGGTATTGATGGAAACGATGGTTAAGATGAATGAAAATCTTGAGAAACTGACAAAAAAAATTGATGTCATGGGAGAGGATATTAAGTCTAATCAAAAGCAGTATAAAGAACTGAGCAAGAAATTTGACTCTCATCTTAAGCAAACTGATGAACAGATTCAGCAAGTGCAAATTCAAGCAAATTGAAATTCTACTAGAATAATGGAAAACGAAATGGTCACAACTGATCTACAGCAGCAGATGATTTTAACACAGGATTATAATCGGCGCAATAACATTAGGCTAAAGGGAATTCCAGATTTGGGCACTAAAGAGAAGGACTTAATGGAATTAGTACAGGATTGGCTGAAAAAGACAGCACCAACAATTGACTGGACTGTTTATGATGTGGATAAAGTACATAGAGTTGGCTCAAGACGTAAAGGTCAACCTCGACACATTTTGATCAGATTCTCAAGCCTAAGAAAAAAAGAGGAACTGATGAAAGTTTTACGTGAGAACCCTGGGAGTTTGGTATTTCAACGGCATCCGATGCAGGTTTTTAATGATTATTGTCACCAAACGATGGAATATAGAAGAAAAATGAGGGTTATTACATCTATCCTACCAAAAAAAAGTGTGAAGTATAGCTGGGGTTACCCAGTATTCCTAAAGGTGCATCATGATGGAAAATTTCATAAAGTTACATCAGTTCCAATGGCTTTGGACTTTTTAAAGGATTCTGGGATAATAACAAAAAAAGAATGGGAGAAACAAATGAAGTTGCTGAAGGAACCAGTGCCAAGTCAGGAGTCGGAGGAGGAGGAAACAACGGAGCGAGGTTCGATTGAGAGTGACAAGGAAGAAGAAGATCAGGAACGACAAGAACAAGAAGTAGAAGAACAAGTAGAAGTTGAACAGGGGAAGCAGGAAAAAGGAAAACAAGGGGCCATACCAAAACAACCACGGAAGACCAGAGGAAGTGGAAAATCAAGAGAGTAATAGCTAATATACTAAATGTAAAAACCTATTAGATATAAATGGAGATTGTCTGGTATTTGTAAGGTATAATATAAGGTGATAAAATAACAATGGGTAAACCAGAAAGGAAAAAAAGAAAGAAAAAAAGAGTTGTGAATTAAGTAATATAAATTGAAGAAGATAATAATGATATTTCCAAGGAGTTACCCAGTGATGGTTAATTATTTGGGGGTAGGAAAAAAAAAAAAAGGGAGGAAAACGGGAATAAATTGATATAAAAAGGATTATAAAAAGGGGGAGACCGGGAATGGAGGAATAAAGTTGAAATATATATATATATATATATATATATATATATATATATATATATATATATATATATATATATATATATATATATATATATATATATATATATATATATATATATATATATATATATATATATATATATATGGGAGAATTCTGGGAGAAAATGTATATATTATTAAAAAGAAAAAGGAAAAAAATTAATTATAAAAATATAGACATTTGTAATAGGTGGAAAAAGTATATTTGAAATTTATTTTACTTGTTTCTTATATGTGTGTTTTTCTTTGTTTTTGTTTTTAATAGATATATAAGGAAGGAAAAAAAATAAGGATATGTATGGATATGATAGGGATAAAATTGGATTCATATAATATTATGTAATAGAGTGAGACAGGGAGAGAGTCGCGGAAGATCGGGACAGACACGTTTCCCCCCCCCCCCAGGGTATATAGATACCGGAAGAATCTATTAGAGGATGGGGGAGAGTAAAATAATAGTGGGGAATTGGGTGGTAGAGGAATTCATTAGGAATTCAAGGGGTTTTTTTCTAATGTTTTTTACTTGGGGGAGCACAGCAATACATCAAACAGGACTGGTATTAATTTTTTAAAAAATGAATAAATTGGAAAATGGTTAAACATTTAAGGTTTCTAACATGGAATGTTAAGGGCCTGGGGTCTAACATGAAGAGGGCTAGGATACAGAATGTACTGAATAAAAGTAACGTGGATATGGTTTTTTTTGCAAGAAACTCATCAAAAAAGGAGGGTCTTAATGAATTGAAGGGCAAATGGATCCAAATTTATGAAAAATCATTTGGGACTTCAAAGTCTCGAGGCGTAGCAATATTAATATCAAAAAAGTGTGAATTTCAAATAGAGAAAATAGAAAAAGACACTCAAGGCAGATATTTGATAATGCAAGGTAAAATGAGAGGTGAAGAGATTACGCTTGTAAATGTGTATGCACCTAATGAGAGACAAGAAGAATTTTTGGAAAATATATTGAGAAGGCTGGATAAATTAAGGAAAGGTTCAGTAATATTAGCAGGAGATTTCAATATGGTAATGGATTTGAAGAAAGATAAATCAAACTTGCGAGATGGAGAAGGGAAAATGAAAATTACAATATTAAATAGATTAATAAATAAAACAGATTTGAAAGATGTATGGAGAGAGTTAAAAGGGGAAGAAAGAAGATTTTATTTTCACTCACAGGTGCATAATACATATTCGATAATAGATTATATTTTTGTATCTAAAGACTTGCTGCCTAGGGTAAATGATACGGTTATTGAAGTCATACAAATTTCGGATCACGCCAGAGTGAATATGGAGTTGATGCTTAAATGTGATTATAAGGAGGTAAATAGGTGGAGAATTGATACGAATATATTTAGGTATCCAAACCTGGTTGAGAAATTTAACAAAGATTTAGAAGAGACGTGGGAAATAAATGAGAAGGGAGGAGGTCAATCTAAAGTAATTTGGGATGCAATGAAATCTGTGGCAAGAGGGTATGCATGTAAAATGTCGTATATGCTTAAGAAAAGCCAGGGGAAAAGAATACGGGATTTGGAAGATAATATAAAGGAATTAGAAAAAATAGTAATATATACTAGAGATAAAAAAGCAATGATAGAATTACAAGCAAAGAGGAAGGAATTGGAAGGAATTCATTTGGAAAAGGTACAAAGGAATTTAATTTATTTAAAAAGAAATTTTTTTGAATATAGTAATAAGAATTCAAAGTTATTAGCTAAAGCATCTTCTATAAAAAAGAATAAAAGTAATATAGGTGTAATACAAGATATGAATGGAAAAAGATGTAATAAAATGAAGGAGAAATTGGAAGCTTTCCAAACATTTTATAAAACCTTATATACTAGTAAAGATCCTTCCATAGTAAAAATTGAAGAGTATATAAAAAATAATTTTAATAAGAAAGTGTCAGATAATGATAGAAACAAAATGGAACAGTTGATTACGGAAAAAGAAATAGAAGATATTATAAATAATTTAAAGGCAGGAAAGACCCCTGGAACAGATGGATTAGGTCCAGAGTATTATAAGGTGTTTAAAAAGACCCTTACGCCAAAATTAAAAGAGTTATTTAACAAGATATTAATGGGAGAAGAAATTCCACAATCATGGAGAGAATCACTCATTGTGTTAATATTGAAACCAGATAAAAATCCTACAAATATGGAAGCATATAGACCCATATCACTGATAAATCAAGATGCTAAGATATTCACGGCAATAATGGCAAAGAGAATGAATAGCTTTATGGGGAAACATGTTGAAAAAGATCAAAATGGATTTATACCAGGTAGACAAATGTCAGATTTAATGAGAAGAGTACTTAATTCAATGCATTTAGCTAAAGAAACAAATTCTAAAGCTGGAGTAATATCGTTAGAAATATTTAAAGCATTTGATTCAGTGGAATGGGATGCGTTGAAGTTATTAATTAATTATTTAGGGTTTGGACCTATTTTTAGGCAGATAATCCACCAACTTTACTCACAGAATATAGCCAGAGTTATAGTTAATGATGGTATAACTGAGACAATATACCTAGGCCGAGGTACAAGACAAGGTTGCCCCTTATCTCCAGTATTATTTACAATGATAATTGAATTATTGGCACAGATAATTAGAGATGATAAACAGATTAGAGGGATAGATAATAAAGAAAATGGTAAAATAAATTTGTTTGCCGATGATACATTATTAATAGTTAAAAATCCAGTTGAAACAATCGAAAGGCTTAAATTACATTTGAAAGAATTTGAGAGTGTAACGGGCTTAAGGATAAATTGGGCAAAGTCAGAATGTTTATTGTTAAATCACTCAGATAAAGAGAAAAGAAAAATGAAAAGAATATTTGAAGGTAAAATCGGTAATGTCATGAAATATTTAGGGATAAATATCACTTGGAATTTACAAGAAATAATCAAAATAAACTTGGACAGACTAAAAGTAGAAATAAATGGAAGGTTAAAGGAATATCAGAAACTAAAGCTTTCATGGTTTGGTAGAGTGGCATTATGTAAAATGAAAATAATTCCTAAAATGAATTTTATATTTTGGATGCTACCTATAAAGATTACAGAAAAACAATTGAAAGAGTGGCAGACAATGATAAATGGTTATTGTAATGGAAATAAACGAATGAGGATTAATAAAAAATTATGGTATGTTTCACAAAAAAAGAGAGGTCTTGGATTACCAAATATAAAATTATATTATATAGCAAATCATTTTAGGCATATCCCTGATATAAATAATAAAAATTTAATCTGGACGGAAATAGAAATGGAGAGTGAAGAAGAAAGAGTGGAGGATATATTGTTTAAAGAAAAAATTGGAGAAGAGATTAAAAAGATTAATAATCCTTTCCTTAAAAATATGTTAGACAATTGGAAAAAAGTTAGAGGTGCATTGAGTCCACCGATTTCCCCTTTATCTCAGGTGGTGGAATTAAGGAATTTTCTGGAAAATTTAAAAAATCTTAAAAATATATTAAAAAGTAAAGGGATAAATAGATTAAAAGATTGGAGAGAGAAGATAAGAGATAAAGAAGACATTAAAAGGGTTTTAGGAGGAGAGGGGATTTCATGGTTAAATATAATTCAATTAGAAAGGTGGACAAGAGAATGGAATACTAAAGAAGGGAAAGGTAGAAAAATGACAAAATTAGAAGAGATTATAGAAAAAAGATTGAAAGTAGAGGAAAAGATAGATAGAAAAGGAATTGTAAGCCAAATATATAAATTATTAGTGCAAGATGAACAGGGAACACAAGGATTAAAAATGCAATGGCAATATGATTTGGATAAAGAAGTAATAGGTGAAGAATGGGATAAAATATGGGATCAAAGAATTATGAAAAACATGTCAGAAAGGATAAAAGAAAATTGTTATAAAGTAATATGGAGGTGGTATTTAACGCCGGTTAAAATGAATATAATAGATAAAAGTGTGTCAACATTATGTTGGAGGTGTAAAAAAGAGAAGGGGACGTATATACATATGTGGTGGTTATGTGAAACAAGAAAGAAAGAATGGAATTTAATTTTTAAAGAAATATCTGAAATAACTGGTTTGAATATTCAAATGTCTCCGTTAATTGCCTTATTGAATGGGATTAAGAAGGATCAATTGTTGAAAGAAAATAAGGATTTAATAGTAATAATGGTTACGGCTGCAAGATTAATTATTGCAAGAAATTGGAGAAATGATAATAAATTGAGTATAGAGGAATGGTATAGAGAATTATGGGACATGGCAATTAATGATAAACTGACATGTGATATGAAAATAAGAAGAGGCCAATTGAAAAATAATGATTTTAAGAAAACATGGAATGTATTTTTGGAATATGTATTTCGGAGAGGGAAGGGGTATACACCAAGGGAAGAAACAGTGAAATTTTGGAGAGAAAATGGATTGAATGAAGTTTAATCCTAGTCCTGAAGGTGAATGGGGGCACTTGTGAAATTGAATTTTATTGTTTATTATTGTTTATTATTATTGTTTATTATTGGTTTTGTATAATTTTTTTATAGTTTTTTTTTGTGTGGTAGTGGGTTTATAAAAAAAAAAAAAAAAGACAAGATTCCAGAGTGCCTACTATCCTGCTTCCATGTCGGTATTTCTGCACTATTCACCACAGGATTATTACTGAAGGAGGTTTCCTGACGTTGACTCCTTACCAACATAACCCTGTCCTTGCTGTCATCCTTTTTATCCAGTTTTGATGATATATGAGGGCCAGCTAACATAATACTAATCTGAAACATTTTTAAAAGTATAAATTGGACAATTACAAATTGGCAGCTAATTGAAATCTATTTCAAACAAAATGCAACATTTGAATAACTAAAGTTGAGAAATGAATTGTCTTAGTCATACAGCTGTAAGTGATGCATAGTTTGGTATATGAATAAGGCTTCTATGACAATGTAATACTGAGAAAGTGGAAATTTAACTGGCTGCCAAAATCACTGTACATCAATTAAAATGTAAATATATGCAGTTTTGCAATAAGAACAATGAAAGGTTTAAAACGAAAAATAGCATCACTTTGTGAAAACCACTGATGACTTTCAGTTGCCTTTATATTTGCTCATATTTTGGCATATTAAATATTTGCTGAAGAGGCAAAATAGTAAAATGCCACAAATATTTTATAGCTGTTTCTTTGATGTTTTGACAGAATGTACCTCCAAAAGGAAGATGGGTTATTTGGTGCTCAGTGAAATCTGTATGTCTAAGAAGTATTTTTTTAAATGGTGTATCTCTGCCACCTTTCATGTGAGCTTAATAAAATCTGAGTCCAATATAGTTCTCCTTCATTACAGAGACCATTTGTGCATGATTTCATGACATATGAGCACATATTCTTGATTCTACCGTTTTCCCGAAAATAAGATCTAACCTGAAAATAAGCCCTAGTATGATTTTTCAGGATGCTCGTAATATAAGCCCTACCCCCAAAATAAGCCCGTTAAGTGAAACCCCGCCCTCCACCATTGTGCAGCATTGTGCTGCAAGCAGAAGATGACATGACTGTAAAATAAAACATCCCCTGAAAATAAGCTCTAATGCGTTTTTTGGAGCAAAAATTAATATAAGACCCTGTCTTATTTTGGGGGAAACACGGTAGGTGTTATTATTAGAATATTCAGATATTATTGTCTCCTTAAAATATTTTGGCAGAGAACCCAGATTTCTGTTTGCCTTAACTGGAGTTTCAATGACATTTTCTCATAAAGGTGTGTGTGTTTTAAGTCAGTGCATTCAGAAACCATGTTCTGGTATCCCAGAATGAAACAACTACAATCCCCTTTTAAAAATTAAATTTTAAGTACCAGCCTCCTGAAAAACTTCCTGCTCCTCCCACATTGCTGCTTATTCACTTTCTGGATTCAGTATGTGGTATTTACTGGCTCCATACCATAACCGTACTCCTGATTAAGCACCAAACACCTAGATAAATACAAGCAATATTAGGAATCTGCCTGCAGTCTAAGCAGAGACGGAAGGTTTATCTCATAGTGGCAGAAGGAAGGGAGCCCTTTGTACAGATCACCAAATTACATGGTATAGAAAAGAATTGGTTTCAAATCATACAGAGACAGACTTGCTCCCAAAAATTGTGCGAGAACAAGGCAACATGATCCTTAAGTTTTGAAAATGAGTGTGTGTGCACACAAGGTAAGACTAAATGTTTACTCTCTATGGTTGATTGATAACACAGTGCAACAGAACAGATTATGCATACACAGTGGGATGTAATCTTGAGAAAGAATCTACTGAAATCTATTTCAGCAGCAATTAGAGAAATACATTTAGAGCTTGTTGTGGAGTTGCCATTTAACACAAGTGAAAATAAACCACCTCAACACACATTCCAAATTGTAGGAGAGGTTGTCATTTCAGAGACATGTTGTTCCACTTGAAGTGGATCAGTGAATATGTGGAAATACTTTGGATGACCATTTTTAAACACATCTCCCAAATAACATAAAAGTTCATAGCACCTCATGAATAGCCTTTCTCTCTATTTTTAATAACACACAGAAAGAGTTTTTAGATAAAAACTTGATTTTTTTATTATTATTAGCAGCAGGTAGGATAGGTATGGCATGACACTTGAAAGTGGACAAAGGGTACACTATGAATTATGCTTTCTAAATATCTGGGAAGTGGTCCTTAATGACAAACTAACACAACAGAATTGATTGAAACAATTATGAGGCATAACTCAGTCTTAGAATGTTGCTTCCCTTTTTTACATACATTAACAGAGGGTCCATAAACCAGCATCCACCAAGGACAGAATTGTGTTTCTGGAAAGGTATATTAAACACTAAGGATAACAATTAAAAATTGATCAATTTGTATTTGTACAATCAATGGACACATATAAAGTAAATGTATGGAAGGGGTTTTGATTCTAAAGTGTAGATATAAGCTGTAATAAATAATGTAAATAATGTAATGCCAATTTGTTTATGATTGATGATATTTTTAATCTCATTGCTATACTACATTTTTCAAAACAAACATTTTTAAAAGAACCCAGTCATATTTCTCTTTGTTTTAAACTGTGTAATCACTTACAGTACAGACTAACATCTCATCATTCATATGAATAACCAGCCTTGATGTATCACATATAACCAAAGATGATGAAAAATCTCTCACGACTTCCCCATTAGTGTTTATTTCTACAATCCTTTGCATTATCAGTATTAAGGGCCATCATAAAAATAAAGAGGTCTTGCTTTCAACAGTCTTTCTCTGGTAACTTAACAACAGTGTTGTGTCCCTTTAAATTATGCTGTTTCTTAGTTCTCGATTTTTAAAAATTTATTATTATTATTATTATTATTATTGCAGTATTCATTGGCTCCATACCATAACCATACACAGTTCTTCAATCTGTTCATGCAAGGGTGAAAATCATGGCAAGGAAGGATGTGTGCTTACAAAGCTAGCCCCAATCTCCCTCACATATATGCTTAGCATGTTTATGATTGAAGCAAAGTTTTAAACTTGTTCACTGGAACATGCTTACAAACCTCCTTCAGATTGGGAAATCTGATAAGACAGGATTCCCAATCATGAAACTGGTAAGCCTTTTAACCAGAATGTTTTAATTAAAATGTATGAACGTGTGTTTTTTTTAACAGCATGTATGCCAGGGACATTGGGGGCATGGCTTTGCATACCCCTTCCTGTGCATATGAACATCTGTACAGGACTCATGACTCTGATACACCCTCAACTGGATTACTGATTTTAAAACAAATGACATGGAACATTGATAATGAATCCTGCATTTTTGTCACGGCACTATACTCTTATCCTCATTCTTTTGTTGTTTACAAACTTTTAATCAGTGCTTGCTGTTTAGCTTGATTGGATGGCCTATCTGATTATTACTTGTAATCCATTTTCAAATTATGTATACATCTTACAGCATGTTTCTTCAAGTTTGCTCGTTTGAAGACAATCTGCCTGACTTATAAAGTAATTCTATGTATGTCTACTCAGATGCACACCTCACTAAATGCCATGGGACTTCCTCCCAGAAAAGAGAAGAGGGTTCCAGTTAGTAAAAAGACCAGAGCTGCAAAAAGGCACGATTCATAAAAGTGCATCAAAGTGCAGCTTCCATACTCCTCTTTGTTTAACTTTTCTGAACAACCATCAAAAAGGTTAACTTCCATAGTAGTCATGGACTCCTATTATTTTGCCTCCAGTATAGCTTTAATATAAATATTTTTACATGCAAATGTATAAAAAGTAGATATAAAAACAATTAATAGTTATAAATAATTGTTCTGATATAATCTGTGATAGTATTCCTATAATATAAACCTTTCATTGTTGTTCCTCCTACACAATGATGCCTGTCCACCAGCCATGAAAGAAGTGTGTTTGTGTGTGTGCAAGGGGCTTTGGGGAACAGATTTTGGCAGCCAGAAAAAGAAATAAAAGGTACTGTAAGACATACTCTACCTCCTGAGAAATCTATATGTGGACAGGAAGCAACAGTTAGAACTGGATATGGAACAACTGATTGGTTCAAAATTGGGAAAGGAGTACGACAAGGCTGTATATTGTCTCCCTGCTTATTTAACTTATATGCAGAATACATCATGCGAAAGGCTGGACTGGAGGAATCCCAAGCCGGAATTAAGATTGCCGGAAGAAATATCAACAACCTCAGATATGCAGATGATACCACTCTGATGGCAGAAAGTGAGGAGGAATTAAAGAACCTCTTAATGAGGGTGAAAGAGGAGGGCGCAAAAAACGGTCTGAAGCTCAACATCAAAAAAACTAAGATCATGGCCACTGGTCCCATCACCTCCTGGCAAATAGAAGGGGAAGATATGGAGGCAGTGACAGATTTTACTTTCTTGGGCTCCATGATCGCTGCAGATGGTGACAGCAGCCATGAAATTAAAAGACGCCTGCTTCTTGGGAGGAAAGTGATGACAAACCTAGACAGCATCTTAAAAAGCAGAGACATCACCTTGCCGACAAAGGTCCGCACAGTCAAAGCTATGGTTTTTCCAGTAGTGATGTATGGAAGTGAGAGCTGGACCATAAAGAAGGCTGACCGCCGAAGAATTGATGCTTTTGAATTGTGGTGCTGGAGGAGACTCTTGAGAGTCCCCTGGACTGCAAGGAGATCAAACCTATCCATTCTGAAGGAAATCAACCCTGAGTGCTCACTGGAAGGACAGATCCTGAAGCTGAGGCTCCAATACTTTGGCCATCTCATGAGAAGAGAAGACTCCCTGGAAAAGACCCTGATGTTGGGAAAGTGTGAAGGCAAAAGGAGAAGGGGACAGAGGACGAGATGGATGGACAGTGTCATCGAAGCTACCAACATGAATTTGACTAAACTCCGGGAGGCAGTGGAAGACAGGAGGGCCTGGCGTGCTCTGGTCCATGGGGTCACGAAGAGTCGGACATGACTTAACGACTAAATAGCAACAACAAGAAGACATACTCTGCAACGGCTTGGAGAATGTGGTTGGAGAGGCAAGCTGGATAAAGTGGCTAGCAAGTAAAGGGTAGAGAACAAAGGAAATAAGAATGCACTCAACCCTATGGCAGACCACTCCAACCTGGACATCCTAAATCCTGCAACCACCCATGTCTGTTTTCCCAGTACTTACTCAGCAGGCAGCATGACTTTCTTACACTGCCTGCCAGCCTGAAAAGACACAATTGGTAACTCAAGGCCCACCAACAGGGAAGGTCCCATGAGACTGAAAGATCTCACAACATCCTCCTCCCTGGTAGATTGTCAGAAGAGCTGGATTTTTATATTATTATTTTTTTCAACATCCCAAAAGCCTGGTCATATAGCAATCTATGTCATACTGGCCCTACTGGGTTTGTGCAGTGTACTGTAACTCCTGGGTGCAATTATTCCAGCTGGCTATCGCATGCTCAGACATACCTGGGGCAAGCACTTGACTGCACGCCTGGATACAAGACAGAGAACTGCAAAAAGTCACTTATACAGTTTCACTTATGCATGCAGTATTTCATAATAGTATTCTGAAGATTGTTCTTAACATAGTTCATTTCATAAACATATTTTGCCCAGATTTTGTCAGGTTCCCTGAAATAAATTTGAACAGCTGATATTTCGTAATTTTTTCAATGCATGTTTCCAAAAAGCCTTTGAAATTAGTATTAGCTTGCCCTCAAAATGTCATCAAAACTGGATAAAGTATGTGACTGTAAGAACCAATTTATGCTGTTAAAGAATTGTCATCAGCCACCTTCAGTCCAAGGTGGTGTTAGAAACACTTAGGTATAGATAGTTTTTGATTCATCAGGTAAAAAACAAACATAAACAATCAAATTCCCCTCAATATCCTCAAAAATTGGGAAACTTTCCTGATTATATCCTGTACATTTTCTTCTACTCAAGTATCAGCATAGGGAGAAAAAGATAAGGCAGCATTGATGTGCCATGTGTGTCATTCACATGCTAGTTTGCTATCAAAACTGGAGAGTCCAATTGCAAAGGCCTGAAGAGCACAGAGTGGGTAATTGAAGTCCAAGGTGAACACATCCTCTGCTACACGGCCAAATTGCATCACAATGTAGTCAGCTAGAGAGAGGGAGAGAGAGGGAGAGGCTGAATCATAATCTTCATGCATCATATGGAGATAGGACTAAATGGGCACAATGAAAATTGCTACTGTCCAGTGTATCGTGGCATTTATGTCAAGAGTTTAGTCATCACATGTTGCAAAGCAGCTCCCATCTCTGCCAACTGGATTGTTTCCCATCCAGCATCCCTATCCCCATCCCCTTTCCACTCTTACATCAAGTCCTATCACTCTATGTGGCCAAAAGATCCCATATGCCCCATTTTCAAGATGCCATTCCTTCATTTATCAGTACCCAAACCTTTCTGTCTTTCTGCCCCAATTTTTAGTCCAGGGCTTTCAAATGTAAGGCTCAGGACATGTAAGTGACTGAACTGTCCTGAGGGCTAGGTAGCTAATGCTCTTAGAATAGCAACGGGTTTGATCTGTCAGTGGCTGATACTGCATGCTTAAATGTAGAACAAGGAAAATGTGGTACAGGTTAGTAGGCCAACCCCCACCCTTACCACAATTTCTGCACATTATGGGATTCATGCTCTCTCCCACCTTTTTGATTATTCAGTTAAAAAGAGGAGTCACCTGAGCCTAGGACAGCAGAAAGCTCACTACCGGGAGGCCAGGTGTATCCCCAGAATGTCCCTTCCTCGATCACATTACATGGGCTAGGTTCATGCACAACCCACAGGTTCAGTCCAAGCACCCTGCTATAGCTGCCATGTAACATACAACATTATCTCCCCATTCTGCTAAAATTTAGCTATACAGACAGTAGAATTTGCTAACATTTTAAACCATGGGAAGGAATGGTGATAACATTGGGATGAGTCCAACAATGTGCAAGGCTTGGAGGGAAGGTATGTTCAAATGGGGTGAGGGCTATATTTATTAGTATATAAGGAGTTTAGAAGTGTGTAATGCAGCAGCTCAGACAGAGAAGGGGGTTCAGGTATGTGGATCTGACAGTGTCGGCTGACAGCAGGGCTTATAAATATGCAAAACCAAGTACTGAAAGAATAACATTTTGGGACTGGCTAGCAATTAAATTTACAGAAGTTAATGACTCTCATCTAACCTAGAATATTTTAGTGAAATATTCTGGACGTATTCCCTACTCTGCAGCACCTATTGGCCTGGGAGTCTGGCCTACCACCCCCTGCTTTAGCTCTTACGGTCATTGTCATGCACAATCTGGAAATTCTTCACCGAAGCCTGGGTGACTCTTCCATGGAAGTTCAAGACATACGACTGAGTATCATCATTCCATACTGGAGCTTTGTTGTGCAACTCAATTAGGTTTTCCATGTCTTTGTTTTGCCATTTTGACAGCAAGCTCTCACGCTCCTGTGCAATAATATGGGCAGAGGGGAAAAATCACATATGACAAAAAACATGCAAGTGGTGGCAGGGATACCTGTGAGGCATAGACAAGGGGTGACTTGCAATGTATCCTACCTTACAGGTCTACAAACAGAGAAACACTGGTTTATCTGATCTATGTCTTATAAATACATGATGTCAGGGTAAGCTGCTTGGTCTTGATCTTTCTACAGTGACCAGAGCTAAATTAAGGCCATACTGGTTAAATCCTTATTAGATACCCTTGTCCCCATACTAGTGACAACCTAACTCCCAGCTATCTCCAATGCTTGAGTGCTCTGATTTTTATATATTCTGTAACTTATACTGAACTAGATGCCACTAGTAACATTAACTTCATAAAAACCCTTTTGAAATGTTATATTCATACATTTAGATGGCATATTTTGTCAAATTCAGTTCCACATTTTTCTGAGAAAGAACAGGAAACATTTCCTGTTTCTACATATTCGGCTATACCACTAAATTGTGCATATTCCCAGCTGGCTTTTAATTGAGAAGTAGAGGAAAGCCATTTCCGAGTAGCTGAAGTCATTGAGCATCTCAGGCTTTACTGAAGCTTTGCATTTAAGCACTCACCCAACTGACACTAATAAAGAGGAACTGCTTTCAACTGAGAATATATAATTTTGTAATGTGAGTGACAAGAACTAGCGCTGGCCTCCAGGTCTCTTCTCACTGGGCCAGGGGTGGGCCTACAAAATGGAGCTGCTGAGGAGAAGCACCAAGAAAAAACAGGGAGCTGAGCTCAGGTGTGGCATCACATTCCATTAAACCACCAAAGAGAGAAAGTGCAAGAAGGTAGTACAACTTGCTTAAACAGAGCCAAAGAGCAAACTCTCTGAGAAACCTTAGCTTGTCGACACCAAGTACTCATCAAAATATATATCTCCACTAGAAAAAAAGCCGCCACTTCTTGCCTTTCCTCTCTCAATCCACTATTCCAGGAGGATAACATGTAGCTCCCAACACTCAACAGGTCTTTTCTTAATTTCTGTAAAAAAAATGTGGCTCAGTCTCCTTTTGCAGGGCTCTCAAGCACTCCTGGGACGACCACACATTTTAAAAAACGTGGCCTCTAGAGGGCACAAGGGGGCTTAATTGGGTAAAAAAAAAAGTAAGATGTTTTGGTGCTGCATCCATGGGAATGGATGCAGCCTTGAATTCCCAGAGATTGCCCATGTTGGTACAGTGTGATTCAATATATTAAGACATCCTATTCAAAATTAAGTTGGCTCCAGAGGCAGGCTAGTAAAAAATGCCAGCCTAGTAACTTAAAAAAAAATCCCCGAGTGAGAGAGAGAGAGACGCTGTTCATTCTCGGAGACTTTGACGCTAGAGTTGGTGCTGATCACAATTCCAGGCCCACTTGTCTAGGCTGGTTTGGCATTGGGAAGATGAACAAAAATGGCCAACGCTTGCTGGAGTTTTGCTGTTACTATGGTCTTTGTGTCAGCAACACGTTCTTTAATATGAAGCTTCAACACACAGTTTCCTGGAGACATCCAAGATTGAAGCATTGGCATCAGCTCGATTTGATCCTCACTAGACGCTCTAGCCTTCCTAGTATTACGATCACACACCGTTACCAGAGTGTTGATTGCGACACTGATCACTCCCTGGTGTGTAGTAGAGTAAAACTGTGAACAAAGAGATTGTATCACACGAAAAAGGAAGGAAGACCACGTATTGACATCAGCAAGACTCGCGATCAAAGAAAAGTGGAGGAATTTGCCCAAGCGCTTAAGGAAACCCTTCCAGGCCCGGCTGATGCAAATGCACCTGAACGATGGGAACATTTCAAGAACATTGTTTATAATACCGCCTTGTCCACATTTGGCAAGAAGACCAAAAAGACGGCAGACTGGTTCGAAGCCCATTCGGAGGAGTTGATGCCAGCCATCAAGGAAAAGAGGAGAGCTCTAGCAGCACACAAAGCCTGTCCTAGCGAGTACAACTTGCAGGCTCTTCGACTTGCTCGTAGCAAAGTCCAACAGGCTGCCAGGAGATGTTCCAACGATTATTGGCTTCAGCTCTGCTCTCAGATACAGATAGCAGCAAACACAGGTAACATCAAGGGAATGTATGACGGTATCAAGCAGGCTTTAGGTCCAATACAGAAGAAATCTGCTCCCTTGAAGTCTGCTACAGGCGTGATCATCCAGGACCGAGCACAGCAGATGGACCGCTGGGTGCAGCACTACTCTGAGCTATATTCCAGAGAGAATGTAGTAACCAAAGAAGCATTAAATAACATCGAGTGCCTGCCTGTCTTGGAAGAGTTGGACAGCAAACCAACTTTAGCAGAAATAAAAGCGGCCTTGGATTCCCTCGCCTCCGGCAAGGCACCTGGGAAGGATAACATCCCTGTTGAAGTGCTGAAGTGCTGTAAAGAGATCATCCCCACCGAGCTGTATGAAATCTTTTGTCTTTGCTGGAGGGAAGGTGGAGTACCACAGGACATGAAGGATGCAAACATCGTCACATTGTATAAGAACAAAGGAGACAGGGGCGACTGCAATAACTACCATGGCATCTCTCTTCTCAGCGTTGTAGGGAAGCTGCTTGCCCGTGTTGTGCTGAAGAGGCTCCAGGTGCTTGCAGACAGAGTCTATCCAGAATCACAGTGTAGATTTCGAGCTAATAGATCCACCACTGACTTGGTATTTTCCCTCAGACAGTTGCAGGAGAAATGTAGGGAACAATGACAGCCACTCTTTGTGGCCTTCATTGATCTTACAAAGGCCTTTGATTTGGTTCGCAGGGACGGCCTTTTTAAAATCCTTCCCAAGATTGGATGTCCACCTCGACTCCTTAACATCATCAGGTCCTTTCATGAGGAAATGAAGGGCACTGTAGTTTTTGATGGCTCAATATCAGATCCCTTTGACATCCGAAGCGGAGTGAAACAGGGCTGTGTCCTTGCGCCAACCTTGTTTGGGATCTTTTTTGCTGTCATGCTGAAGCACGCCTTTGGAACTGCAACAGAAGGTGTCTATCTCCGGACTAGATCAGATGGAAAGCTCTTTAATCTCTCTAGATTGAGAGCGAAGACCAAAGTCCAGCTGAAATGCATGCAGGACTTCCTGTTCGCTGATGACGCAGCTGTTGTTGCCCATTCTGCTGAAGACCTCCAACAACTCATGAATCGTTTTAGTAAGGCCTGCCAAGACTTTGGATTAACAATCAGCTTGAAGAAAACACAAGTCATGGGCCAGGGCGTGGACTCACCTCCCTCTATTACCATCTCCACACAAGAATTGGAGGTTGTTCATGACGTTGGTACCTTGGCTCAACGATCTCTGACTGTCTCCCTAGATGTTGAGGTCGATAAACGCATTGGCAAAGCAGCTACCATGTTCTCTAGACTCACAAAGAGAGTATGGCTTAATAAGAAGCTGATGGCATATACCAAGATCCAGGTCTATAGAGCCTGTGTCCTGAGCACACTCCTGTACTGCAGTGAGTCCTAGACCCTTTGTGCACGGCAGGAGAGGAAGCTGAACACGTTTCATACGCGTTGTCTCCGACGCATTTGTGGTATCACCTGGTAGGACAAATTTCCAAATAGAGTAGTCCTAGAACGAGCTGGAATTTTTAGCATGTATACATTACTGAAACAGCGACGTCTACGTTGGTTCGGGCATGTCGTGAGAATGGCTGATGGTCGGATTCCAAAAGATCTCCTGTATGGAGAATTAGTGCAGGGAAAGCACCCCAGAGGGAGACCACAGCTGCGATACAAGGATATCTGCAAGCGGGATCTGAAGGCCTTAGGAATGGACCTCAACAGATGGGAAACCTTGATAATTTGAGCATTCAGCCTGGAGGCAGGCGGTGCAGCATGGCCTCTCCCATTTTGAAGAGACACTTGTCCAGCAGGCCTAGGCAAAGAGGCAGTCCCGAAAGCAGCAAAATCAGGGAGCTGGACAGGGGACAGATTGTATTTGTCTTCAGTGTGGAAGGGATTGTCACTCTCGAATTGGCCTTCTCAGTCACACTAGACGCTGTTCCAAGTCCTCTATTCAGAGCACGTTACCATAGTCTCTCGAGACTGAAGTAACTTTAATGTATTTACCAGGATAATGACAGGATAAAGATAAAATGTAATTACAGTTGGACTGCCATATCCGCGAGATCAGTATCCATGGCTTCACTTATTAACAGCCTGAAAATATTAAATGAAAAAACCCAGAAATACATAATTCCAAGAGCTGTTTACTAGAGGGAAGAGCAGGTTACTAACCTGTAATTGTAGTTCTTCAAGTAGTCCTCTGTGATTCACACTCTGGGTGAACTGCGCATGCGTAGAGTCTACTTGGAATATTCCAGAGCTTCTGTGATCAGAAAAAGACACATTAGTACAACCCCCCCCCCCCCCCCGTATATGTACCTTGGCGCCAAAGCTCTTCTGTTAAGTCAACTGCCACTGTGAGTGAGGACGTGACAGTGGGGAGAATGGGCGGGATGTGTGAATGACAGAGGACCATTCAAAGAACTACAAAGATAGTTCTTTATAAAGATAGGCCTGTCTGGTGGAGGGCTTCCTGGCTTGATGAAGGACATTCAGCAAGGAGGCAGAATCCTCCATGCCACCAGATGAAGCGCTGGGAGATCTGGGTGGAGGATCTGAGCCATGTTTTGGGTTAGAAGGTGAAAGACTTCGGATGACAGTTGACACAGAGTCAAGAACCAGGACTGATGTGGCCACCACAGAGCTACTACAATGGCATTGTCCTTGTCCTGATGGAGATGGACGACTACTTTTTGGAGGAGTGGGAACAGCGGAATCAGGTAAGTGAGTGTCCTGGGCTGACGTCTGACAAAGGCGTCACCAAGGAAATTCTTGCCGACCCCCGCCCGGGAACTATACCGTCTGCATTTCCAATTTGTTCTGGACACAAAGAGGTCGACCTTGTGCATCCCCCAGAGAGTGTAGAGGGTCCAAAAAAACATTTGATCTAGCTCCCACTCGTGAGCTTGGTTTTCCTTGTGACTGAGTAGATCTGCAAGGTTGTTGTCTTGGCCGGCTACATGGACTGCCCTGAGGCAGATGTGGTGAGAGAAGCACCACTCCCATAGGTCCTCAGTGAGGTATAGGAGGCTGGGAAGTGAGTACTGCCTTGTTTGAGAATATAATACATTGCTGTGATGTTGTCTGTGGTGATTTGCACCATTTTGCCGCAGAGGTGGTTCCTGAAGGCCTTGCAGGCTTTGATGATAACTAGGAGCTCTAGCCCGTTGATGTGAAGCTGTTTATCTCTCTGTGACCACTGGGCGTGGATCTGGAAGGATCCGCATTGGGCTCCCTAGCTCGTTAGGCTCGCATCCATAGTAACTTGTGGGGGGGGAGCGTGGCTGCTGGAAGGGTCAGTCCATTGTTAGGTTTTGCTTGCAGGACCACCATGAGAGTTGGGTGGCAAGTTCTGGAGTGACACGTAGGAGAGCACATGGTGGGTCGGAGAGGGGGCTGAAAAGGGATCTCATCTTCAGGCGGGTATGCTGGACGACAGAGGTCATCATGCCTAGGACACATCACACCGTCAATGTGGGCACAAGTGCATGAGGGGTGAGGTGAAGGCACTGAGAAGACATTAATTTGAGACATTTGTCCTCCATGAGAAACGCCATGAGGTGATTTGATTGACTGTCCATCGACATCGGACTCACAGAGTAGCTTGACCTGAGGCTCAGTGTGAGAAGCTTGTTGATGTCAAGTTCTCGACGTTGAAGGTGGCTCCATGGTAAGAGGTTGGTGTCAAGGATCTTCGACATCGACAAGGTTGGTGTGAAAGTGAGCTCGATATAGAGGTGGTGCAGCCGGCTGTCAGTGTCGATGGGACTCTCGGGACAGCAAGGGCACCAAAAGACCACACTGAAGCACTGTGGAATAGACGGACACTGGTGATGCCAAGCGGGACGAAAGGTTGACATCGTCTAGCTGCGGAGGGAAATAATATGTTATTGGTGCTGAAAAAGCAGTTGGTGCTGAGAAATCTTGGCCTGCTCGCTGAGGCTTTTTAGACGCCTATGGATGTATGGCGTCAAGCAAGGGTGGGTGAGTAAGATGGTGTTGAGATTGTTTAGACACCGATGGTTCCCTTTGGGGAATGGAGTGCTTGGATGGTGCTGGGGAAGGTGGCTGGCTGACAGCAGCAGGTAGGCATCTCAGTATAGAACTGCTCAAGGCAAAAGGGCTCCCGATGATGGTGCCAAAGGTGTCCGCACAAGAAGGCAAGCAGATGATCTGGTAAGGTTGGCGCCTGTATTTGTGCACCAGCAGTCAAGGTGGGAGGCCCACAGGGGCAGCATAAGGCACAGTGTGAACTTGTGTAGCAGCATCATGAGAGGGTGAGGCTGTCTCGGAGGACCTGCTAGAGGACTGTGAGAACTGTGGAGGACTGGTTGGAGAGGTAGCCAGTTGGTCGATGCATTTGTTCCAATCGGAGGACTGGGAAGGATGAAGAGACAGCTGATGGGCCTGAGGAGTCTCATCATCAGACAGAGATCCAATGTAGACCAGGTCTTTGGACTCAGTAGGTGGCTGAGGAGTTGGTGTCAATATGGCCTTAGAGGATTTAAACTTTGAGGACGTGGCCTTTTTGGGTGGACGCAACTCTGTAGCAGAGGTTTGGCCAGTCGATGCCTTCCATTTGGCTAGTGAAGGCTTTGATGTCGAGGCAGTCGATGCCGAAGCCGAAAACCTGACCTTGGGAGACCGGGAGCTAGGAGCCAGGGCTGATGTTGAAGGAGCGCCCTGTTCCTCGGTACGGGAAAGGCATGCCCAATAGACGTTGTTTCGCTGTTTCAGAGACGGCCTTGCCCATGGCTCTAGCCTGTGGCGCTGATTTGCACAGTGGTTGTGCCATAGGTTTGCCTAGCTGGAGGGATTCTTCCCGAAGTCAAAGCCTGAGCCTGGAAAGGTGATTACAGAGAACCCCACGCCTGACGTTCTTACTGTGGGGGCAGGAGGAGGTTTGATGAGTCTCTCTGAGGCAGAATAGGCACTTTGTGTGGCTGTCAGAGAGAGGGATCTTATTATTACAGACCACACAATGTTTAAACCGGCCTGAAGAGGCCATGAACTGTAGTAAAGGGGGGGGGGGGAATCCTCGGCCTGAAGGCTGAAGCTGATAGCAAGGGAAAGGAATAAAAAACGTAGAGTAAAATAATAAGAGGAATAAGGAAAGTTTTAAAAAAATGTTTTTTTAAAAGAGTAAATGACTCACAGAAGCTATGAATTAGGCTCTCAATGTGGCGGTTGAATAGAAACTGAAGGGAGAGACTTGACGCCAAGGTACATATAATGGGGTGGGGTGGAGTGCTTGTACTAATTTGTCTTTTTTCGATTGCAGAACCTCTAGAATATTCCAACAAGGCTCCACACATACACAGATCACCCAGAGTGTGATTCACAGAGGCTACGAAGAAGAACTAGGGACTATACTCTCTCTATACAGGGCTTGCTATTATCCAAGAAAATTGGAGATATTAAAGGAACATTTTGTGCAAAGATGGACATGATAAAGGACAAAAATGGTAGGGACCTCACAGAAGCAGAAGACATCAGGAAAAGGTGGCAAGAATACACAGAGGAATTATACCTGAAAGATCTGGATGTCCTGGACAACCCAGATAGTGTGGTTGCTGACCTTGAGCCAGACATCCTGGAGAGTGAAGTCAAGCGGGCCTTAGAAAGCATGGCTAACAACAAGGCCAGTGGAGGTGATGGCATTCCAGTCGAACTATTTAAAATCTTAAAATATGATGCTGTTAAGGTGCTACACTCAATATGCCAGCAAGTTTGGAAAACTCAGCAGTGGCCAGAGGATTGGAAAAGATCAGTCTACATCCCAATCCCAAAGAAGGGCAGTGCCAAAGAATGCTCCAACTACCGTACAATTGCACTCATTTCACACGCTAGCAAGGTTATGCTCAAAATCCTACAAGGTAGGCTTCAGCAGTATGTGGACCGAGAACTCCCAGAAGTACAAGCTGGATTTCGAAGGGGCAGAGGAACTCGAGACCAAATTGCTAAAATGCGCTGGATTATGGAGAAAGCCAGAGAGTTCCAGAAAAACATCTACTTCTGCTTCATTGACTACGCAAAAGCCTTTGACTGTGTGGACCACAGCAAACTATGGCAAGTCCTTAAAGAAATGGGAGTGCCTGACCACCTTATCTACCTCCTGAGAAATCTATATGTGGACAGGAAGCAACAGTTAGAACTGGATATGGAACAACTGATTGGTTCAAAATTGGGAAAGGAGTACGACAAGGCTGTATATTGTCTCCCAGCTTATTTAACTTATATGCAGAATACATCATGCGAAAGGCTGGACTGGAGGAATCCCAAACCGGAATTAAGATTGCCGGGAGAAATATCAACAACCTCAGATATGCAGATGATACCACTCTGATGGCAGAAAGTGAGGAGGAATTAAAGAACCTCTTAATGAGGGTGAAAGAGGAGAGCGCAAAAAATGGTCTGAAGCTCAACATCCAAAAAACTAAGATCATGGCCGCTGGCCCCATCACCTCCTGGCAAATAGAAGGGGAAGATATGGAGGCAGTGACAGATTTTACTTTCTTGGGCTCCATGATCACTGCAGATGGTGACAGCAGCCACGAAATTAAAAGACGTCTGCTTATTGGGAGGAAAGCGATGACAAACCTAGACAGCACCTTAAAAAGCAGAGACATCACCTTGCCGACAAAGGTCCGCATAGCCAAAGCTACATTTTTTTCAGTAGCGATGTATGGAAGTGAGAGCTGGACCACAAAGAAGGCTGACCGCTGAAGAATTGATGCTTTTGAATTGTGGTGCTGGAGGAGACTCTTGAGAGTCCCCTGGACTGCAAGGAGATCAAACCTATCCATTCTGAAGGAAATCAACCCTGAGTGCTCACTGGAAGGACAGATCCTGAAGCTGAGGCTTCAATACTTTGGCCATCTCATGAGAAGAGAAGACTCCCGGGAAAAGACCCTGATGTTGGGAAAGAGTGAAGGGAAGAGGAGAAGGGGACGACAGAGGACGTGATGGCTGGACAGTGTCATCGAAGCTACCAACATGAATTTGACCAAACTCCGGGAGGCAGTGGAAGACAGGAGGGCCTGGCGTGCTGTGGTCCATGGGGTCACGAAGAGTCGGACACGACTTAACAGCTAAACAACAACAAATTATCCACTCTTTCCAGCATCTGGGGATACTGCAGTCCTACTGTACTTTAATGCCCCACTTGATCTATCTTTTTGCCAGTAATAATGCACTGGTAGTACAAAATGTCCATTTTTCATACTAGACCTGAGAACGAAGACAATGATTTGTGTTGAGTCTTAATTTATAAAACCTTGATTTGTACAGAGAGTAACTACGGTGGTTTTGGATTTCTTATATAATATTCTAGATCAGTATTTTCCCCCTTTGATATTTGTTTACATACATGAAGTACCTTTCTCTAAATTTTCTTACAAAACTTTACAGCTGGCTTTTCTTAGAGTCATAGAATCATGGAATAATTGAGTTGGAAGGGGCCTATAAGGCCATCAAGTCCAACTCCCTGCTCAATGCAGGAATCCAAATCAAAGCAGATCTGAATTTTTTAATTTTCTTCCTCTCTTCCAAGGCATCAGCTATTCCACCAAATTCTGTGTCATCAGCAAATGTGATAAGAATTCCCTGTACCCACTCATCCAAGTCATTAGCAAAATTGTTGAAGAGCACTGGGACTATTCCTCTATTCATTTATACGAGCTCTCTGAAAAGTCACCTAAACAGCAGCATCTTTTGGAAATTCCTTTTCCAATTATTCAAGGACACAACAGTTGACAACTGCTCTAGTCACTCAGATCTAAAAAACTAATTCTTCTCTACTGCAAACATGATTCAAATTCAAACTTACATTTCGTGGTCTGATTGGAATTCGCTGGTGATTCAGGTTCATTCCTGGGATAATGACTGACATTTTCCTGGGCCCTTTGAATCCTAACACATTGGTTTCCTTTTGAAAAACAAGGTTGCAATTAAAGAAAAGAGAGTAAGATTAACTTTACACATACAATCTTTTGTGGATTAAAAGAATGATCTGCTACAAACACTTGGGCAGGCTTTCATGAAAAAGACATTCCATCTCCTAACATTCCGTTTCATCCTTCACAAGATCAGGAAAAAGAAATAAGGTGGAACTATGCAGATGAGGCTTATTCCTCAGTGGTGTCCTTACATTTGTCTTTCAGTTGACAGCAGACAAATCCACACAATTTGTATTTTTCTTTAACTATAATGGACAAAATGTTTGTTTCTACTGCTCATGCAATGACCTATTGTGTGAGTAGTTGAGCATTTTGGAAGCTGCACAAGGGGGATTCACCATCTCCTTGCATATGTGAAAGCCCCACTATTTTAAGGAGAGTGATCTCCAGTTCATGCAACTACAAGCTGAAGATCATATGGTGCACTTACACCTTTAAAGTGTTTCACCCCATAACTGCAAACAGGGTTCTGGTCAATAAATTTTAGTTAGTATATAACAGAGCAATAACAGAGCAATAGATCCCTAACAAACTACAGCTAAGCAACAAGAAAACTAAAGGTGATTTAATACACATTCTCTAGTTTTCTTTGTTAATCATTGGCCAAAATCTTGTTGCTTAGTATTGTAAGTAGCACTACAGTAGGGACATTACTTCCTTATGCCTGAATTTGTCTAACAACTTCATTCAGACGCTTTTATTCCCTACTGTTTGAAGTAATAAGGCTGGTACAAAAGATAGGGGTTTCTTAGTTGTTAGCTACTTGATAAAGTCCGCCATTTTAAATGTTTTAATGTTTTTATGCAAAAGTATTTTTATGCTTTTGACTCTATCGCTCATTTGTATTTTATTAATTTTATATTTTGTCCTAATAAATTGTATTATAATTATGTTGTTTGTGTTTGTTGTAAACCACCCAGAGTGGCCTTCAGCCAGATGGGTGGTATAAAAATGAAATAAATAAATAAATAGGAGGCATCATTGGCTTCTTCACTTGTATGTCATTTTGTAGGCAGTATGGGCTGTTTTATTTCAACTTGTGTTCTATTATTTTAACTGCTGCTTTATTATTTCTACTTTATTATTGGTTCTCTTTATGGAAACCATTTTTCCTGAATTTTTTCCTGGATTCCTTGTGAAGTTAAATACTTCATAAACCTAAAAAGGATTTCATTTAAAGGTAGCTAAGGTTGAAAGAGCTCTCAATTTCCAAAGCTCCCCTTTCTTTCCATTAGTAAGGGTTGCATGACAGAACATTTTCCCAACATCACCCTCTGTTATACATCACCAATAGAAAGACACTTACATAGCAAACTGCAGCCATCTCATGCCGAGTATGAGCTTTTTCCACCAGTCCCTGTGCTTTGGTTGGACTAACTCCATGATCATAGACGGTAAATTTAGTACCCATAAGATTTGACCTAGGATTTAGGAACACAAATCAGATTAGGGTTTAACCTCGGACTAAAAAACATACAGTAACTGAGAAGATCTCTTTTCTCTTGGTAATATGGCTGTCATTATACTACTCTCTTCACCTAGGATTGTATTCTTCTTTTCATGTCTTGGACAAAATATGAAAATCTGTCCATATCCTCTTTGCTGGAACCTGAATTACTTCAGTTTCCAGACCCTTCTCCATATATACAAATAACCAGTTTTCCTACCTCCAAACTGTCTAACCAGGTTAGGATTATCCATATAATTAAACACTATCACAAAGACGTCATAACAAAAGCTGCACTATGCAGGAAAAACAAAGTGTATGCAACTCAAGTTAAGAGAGGCTGAGCTGTTTTAGTGTATAATGAAAAAATCTGTCATGGTAGGTACCATGAGCTTTTTTTAGGATGGAAGTGAGCAAACTCAGAGACAGTAGTCCTTTTCAGTGTAGTAGCTGAAAAAAGGGCAAAACAAAGCAGGTAGATTTGTAAAACCCTTTCTGAGGTTGAGGGAAAAACAAACCATGGAGATGCACATGGTTTTAAGTTTAAAAAAATAGCTTATTTTGCCCATTTTTTTCACTCAGATGGTTTTGTGGAGGAACAGCAGGGACCAAGGGGCCACAAAAAGGAAGCCCTTTGAGTTCACATGCAATCCACAGGATTCCTGACCCTGTTTTAGGACAAGAACATCAAGGAGCATTTGGGGAACTGTCATAGTTCAGTGATAAAAGGCATGTGCTTCACCTACAAAAATACCTAAATTCAATTCTTGGCAACTTTAGTGCAAAAAGAAGGGGGGGGGGAGTCTGCTCGAGACACTAGTAAAAGAAGTAAATGGTGCTGAATTAAGCTGACCCATGATCTGACACCACACTGTTGCTTCAACTGTTTATGTGTCCACTTTGTGAGGCTCACCTGAGTTTTCCGATAAAACTCTCCCCTTCTCTAGATAAATCTGTTGCATCAATTGAAATGAGGTAATTTGACGTTTTGCTCTTTTTCCTTTTCCTTCCCGCAAGAAGAAATACCTAACAAATATATTAAAATAATTACTCAATCCTTGAAAAAAAATCCAGAAAATCCTAGTAATTTTGTATTTTAAAAATTCTTTCTCTAGACTTTTATTTAGGTTAAAATTTAGAGGAACCAAGAGCTAAAGCATTGTTATATAACCTTTACAACTTTACAACAAGGTGAGTTTCTTTATGCAGAGATTTCATGTGTTCCAGACAGGTGATCTCAATGAGCACAGATATTTGTGACATCTGCTAAGATCCACACTTACAACTTTGTTACTGCTACTAATTGGCAAGATATTTATTATATTTAATTGTTCCAAATGTTTTATATCCAATTACTGATTACTTTTTAACAACAGGTATGTTGCCGTTTTTTTTCTCATGGCTTCACTGCAGGCTAGGAATATGTCTGATTCTTACTGACTGAAATCCAGTTGCATAATTTAAGCCACCTACAGCTGATGTTGTCATCAGCCATGGTGGTTTTTTGGAAATTAAAATTTTCCAATTTCCTCACCCTTCCTGCCCAGAGGTACTGAGGCTCCACTGGGATCCCCTTTGTTCTGAGGAAACTGTTAGGGGATGTGGGGTGGGGTGGGGTGGGGTCTTTCTGAATATCATCACCATTGATAAAAGTATTTTCCAGTTGGCGAATCTCCTATGATTACTACCACTATATCATTCTAAGCACACTGATCTTCTTTGATTAGAAAGCTAATCAAGGAGACTACTGGGGAATACAGGGAATACAGAGTGAATACAGAATGGGCGACCACTAGAGAATACAGAGGGCTGTACTATGACATTACATCTTATCCAGGATTAAATGTTAAGTTGTTCTCAATACCTTTCTATTATCATCCCGTTCCAAGTGCATATAATAGGTAGGAAAGAGGCCTCGGTCCATCCCTTTCTTATCTCTGGTGATCCTACATTTCACTGTTATGCCACGAGGAGCAGGGCATAGTGCAAACTCCTCCAGGTTGTCTATTTCCCCCAGCTGTGCATCTGTCTGAGGCAGTTCCACACAGGAAGCACCTATTTCCTATGGAATAAGACATTTATCTTCAATGCAAAGTCAGAACAAAGAGCAACAAAAACATGTAAGTCACTCAAGAGCCAGGCAAGTGAATTCTCACTGAGTACCAGTTCGAATGTTGCAAACCCTGCTCTATAACTGAGGCTGCCTACTGTGGGCAAAGTGAGTATGCGCTGTGTGACTTCATAGAATGTCAGTTAAAGGTCAGCTACAACCATCCTGGATCCCTCTAGAAAGGTGGGAGAGAAATCAAATAAACAAATGTATTTGTAAGCAGTTAGCTTTCTCTTTGTAGCCTCAAGTACACATACAGAAAAACAGAGGCTAATGTATCTGAACAAGGCTTCAGGCATTGTAAAGGCCTGAAAAATTTTGCACTGCATCTATCGCCACTATTTTTGCCATCATCAACCAATGAACTCTTGGTTCTCAATATTTATCCCACTGGAGTAACTTCCACAGTTGTTCCCTGCAAATGGTATTTACCTCTCTCTTTTTTTTTTTACTCAGAGTTAGCTTTACACCTACTTTTGTAGAGCAGCTCCTTGAAGAGTTCTTCTTCAGCTCCTCTTCAAGGAGGCTAAAGAAGAAGGCTTAGTAGCTGCTCTACAAAAGTAGGTATAAAGCTAACTCTGAGTAAAAAAAAAGGAGAGGTAAATACCATTTGCAGGGAACAACTGTGGAAGTTACTCCAGTGGGATAAATATTGAGAACCAAGAGTTCATTGGTTGATGATGGCAAAAATAGGGTGCTGATGGCTCTATTACAGGCTCCTGTGAGAAAGGGTGCCATTCTGCAATCCCACATAAAAGTGTTCTCTGCACCTTCAAAGTGGAGAGGAGTAGATTCTACATCTGTCTGTGGATCCAGGAACAATACCTGGAGGACTAGCTTATGATTGTGGCCAAAGTCTGAAACGCACTTTTGGAGAGAAAGAATTCCATCAGAATGAAGTGTCATCTTGTTCTGCAGCCAGATGCAGGTAGACAGAAGAGGAACTGCAACAGACTGCACTGAGTTTAATGGCATGAGAGAACATGATAGCTACTAGGAAAGTTGTCTAAAGTTAAAGAATATGCAAGTCATGATGCAGAGGCACATAGGTTATGGACAGGCTGGTTCTCAACTGAAGAAGAGCCAAGGAAGAGGTTCTAAGTAAAAATTCCTATTAAAAGTTGCAGATATACAAACTGGCCAGCTTCAATAGGGTTAATATTGAAGCAGGCGCAAGAAAACACAGATACATCTGTAAACATGGATATAGGTACAAATCCAAAAAAGCGAGGCAGACATGTAAATTGGGAAAAAGACTGTGCTTACTGTAGCAGAGATCTGGCTGTTGGCAGAAGGAGGCCTCTGAGATTCTAAACAGGGTGAACGAGATCCTGACTGCTTCTCTATTTCTTCTTCCTCATCAGTATCCTCCTCATCAAAATTCATACTTCCAGAGATACCTGCCAAAATGAAATCATCAAGTTAATCTTATCTTTATGAAAAAGGAACTATGAACACAAGGTATATCAATATCCTCCTGATGTTGTTCACATGTTCAAATCACTACAGGCAGAATCCTAGTGGTATTTGGGGAACGTAACACCTCCATGCACATTTCACACAACACAATCTTCAGCTGAGGTTACCTCTTTCTAAGCAAACAGAGCTTTTCACTTGCTTAAGTAGGTAGCGAATACTTACATGAACGGTAGAAGACTTGTACACATAATGTACTGTCTACAAGTGTAATTAAAACAAACAGGATGAAACTGCAATATTATTTCCCATTAGAACACCAAAATCTTTTATCGGTTTCCAAAGAACTAGCTGTGTTAGTCTAGCTCAGCACACTGGCAAAGGGGGGGGGGGGGACAGGGGAGGAGGACAGAAAATATTGTAGCACAGTATCTAAAGAAGTGGACTGCGAGCCATAAAAGCTCACACTGACATAATATTATCAGTTTTTCAGGTGCTACAAGATTTTCTTTTTGCCAACATTTATGAATCAAGTTAAGCATCCATGTACCATATAAAACATGTGGTGTTTTAAAGACATTTAAACAAAATCTGCTAGACTGGCCAAAGCATCTTGGGAGATGTACTCCAAAAGAAGTTACTTTTCCTATCTCTGCTTCTGGCAGGAAGTCCAGATTTTTCAAAAAGATTTTTTTTTAAAAAAGGGGAGGCTCATCTGCATCTGGGGTGAACAACTCTGCAATGTCTGGGGTCAGTTTCACTCTCCAAAAGCCTGTCAAAAGATTCTGTAAAACTGCAGTGTGCTGGTCAAAATTCAGTGGCAATTAGAAGTAGAATTTTTTCCCTCTTCCATTTTGAAGAGCAAAAATGACTTTTCACACTAAAAATGTGTAGGGGATGAACACCTTCTTCTATCTATTCTTCTTCTAAGGTAAACTATACTTCCCAAATGCTTCTGCAAGTGCAACTGTGTTCTAATTTCATTAAAAAAAACTATTTTTGCTGCCTTCAATGGCAGCACCAGAAGCTCCAATGGGGCACTAGAAGATCAAAAAACAAAACAGAAAAAAATAAAATAAAAACAAAGATTAAAAAAATCCTAACCCCCAAACATCCTTAATCTATATCAATTTATATCTATGTCAACAGATTTGTTAGAGGTCCCTATGACACTCATTGAATAAAGAAGGAAGCGATGCAATGAAGTCAAGATCGGAGAGATGAAAGTTAACAGGCTTGCTTTACTTTATTATGTTGTTTAGTTTGGTGATAATGTTCAGGAAAAAATTGTCAGGTTTTGAACCTTAGTATTCTCTGAACTATACTTTGACCTGACTGCTGAAGTGTATGCTGATGAATTGGCTTTACCTGCCTTATCCTATCTTTCTCAGCAAAGCCCTATCTAACAGTTTATCGTCATCTCTCCATTCCTGTTCTCTCACTCTCTTCTGTTCGGCCACTTCTCTGCTGAATGGTGACTCCTTCAGACAAGCCCCTAGGAGACTGTTCATTCTTCTCACTGTCATAATTCAAGATGGATTTCTTAATTAATATATTATTTATTTGAAAAATAATTTTACCCCAACCTTTTACCCTGTAGGCTCAAGTTAGCTTACAATACAGAACTGTTAACAGCTACAGAAGCTTAGTAAATAAAAAAAGAAATTATTTAAGCAAATGTCTGAGATAATGAAAAATTTTCCTGGCACCTATGTAATACAAATACTGTAGTAGCAGTGTTTTTCAAAGATCAGATGCCATCACAAACACTGTTTAGACTTCATATGATTGTTTATTGGTTCAGTGCTTCATGAGTTTCATTTGAAGTGAAATGAATACTTCTTTCAGAGTATTGCTTTTATGTTGGGAACTCTATACTTTATAATTGATGAAATTTTATGAAATATAATTTGAAGGCTTCAACAAGAATGTGTTGAATCATTTGGGATTTCATGGCCAACATGACAATCTTGAGGCTATCTCAGCAGATCGTGAGCTCCACATATTTGGCCAGTAACACTTTTGATCTATATTTTTTGGGGGGGAAAATAGTAATCTATAGGTGGAGTCTCTATGACTCAGTCTCAAAGTTGGATACATTTCTCAGTGAGATTTAGATTTGCAGTTGTATTCTTCTCTGCAAATCTGAACGACCAGTTAAGATGTCCCCACCAGAAGACTGAGGAAATACAGTGGATTCCTGTATACTCTTGGGGAGTTTCTGGTTGACAGGGATGATGGTCCTGCTGAATCCCTCACTGCGTAATTGAAAAGAATACTTCCAAAGCACCCTTTCCTGTGCAGCTGAGAACGGGAGACAACTTTCTGGAAGCTTGGGGAGCATCACTGCCAATCTCCCAACTCACAAATGGCTGTTCTCTGCTGCTGAACTGTTATATTTGAGGGGGGACAGACATAGTAGGGGGGTATGGTATGACTTTTTTTTCACTTCAAAACATGGTACACAAGCTTGCTTTAATTAGCACTTTTGGTACGTTTTGGGGAGGACTAGTCAACTTCAAGAAAAGGCACATGCTCTTCATACACCTTTTAAAAAGTGAAGGTGCTTAAGTTTCCAGATTTTGTCATTTGTAGAGGTGAAGCTATGAAAGTTGGACGATGAAGAAAGGTGACAGGAAGAGAATCAATTCATTTGAAATGTGGTGTTGGGAAATGTTTTGGTCACATGTTGCTTGCCCTGTTCTAGAGCACAGCTAGCTTGTTGACCAGGGAGCTGGCCATCAATAAAAATGGGAATGAGATAACGGGAACAACGTAAGTGCTCTGAATCTCACAATGGATATAACCAAATATGCATGAAAGGTCATTATTGATCCTATTTTGTGGCAGCGATGAAGATATCCTTTCTCTACCAACACTGCATCCTTAGGTAGTCACTCAGCACAGCTTTTTTGGATGCCCAAAGATATTACAATTTGACATAGGAAATGATCCACAAAGACGGGATATTATTTTATACACAGAGACAGCTATGATGATCTGTTGTGGGTACAAGCACAAACAACCACTCTTGAAAGAAACATTGAGGTAAGCGCAATTTGCAAGACAAAATCATCCTCTGTCTATGTATGTATGAACCATTTACTATAAACTTCACTGTTCTGTCTCACTGGGTCTATAGTTTGTGTTGTGCTTTGAATTACTAATTTACGAGTAACCTAGCATGCACAACTGATTTCTTACTAAAATTTAGGATACGACATATGATTATTTAACTACAAGGAAATAATTTGTGCTGGTGGCAAACCATAAGGTGGTAAACTACATGCTCATATGGGGGAAGTAGTAGAAGTGACAGCAAAGGACCTATTGTTAGCATGTACTCATGGCCTGAGAGTTGGCCATGGAGTTCTGCACTTCTAAAAGTTCAATATCCATAATTTGTAGCAGGAAAGAGACACACTGGTACAGACAGAATAGATTCACCCATCATGAGTCAGTGGCTGCTGGAGAAAACAGAAGGACTTCATGAGTGGAAGAGGCAGGGGAAGGCAACTTGTTAGTCACTTGATTTCCTCAGAAGCTGCCTGATGTGGTAGCCTCACTCATCCAGGAGAAAAATGAAAATATATCATTCTATCAATTCCCCCAGAAGAAGCATAATAATCATCAGTCCTTCTTTGGCAAGTGTTGTGACAGAGATGGCGGCCACAGCAAAGGCACTAGTACCGGCAGGTATCCCTTCCAGTGCCTCACATCCCTCTGTTATTATGGGGAAACAACTAGAACACAATTCAGCTGAAAGTGTGCACACACACCTGAGAAGACAGCACCAGACTGTTCTGCTAAAACAGATAAATCAGGAGGTAAGGACAGGGTTGATGTGACATAATAAGCACTGTACATGGATTCCCTTCCCCCAGGTTTTCTCTGTTCCAGAAGCAATAACATTTGGTAGGCCAATGTAGAGGACACAGATTTAGCCAAATACCAGCCATGAGACAGTAGTTTCCAGTGCCATCACAGTGACATTGAAGAGATCTTGGCATTGGACAACCAACCATTCATGTTAGTAGATACTATATGGTTTAGGCTTTTCATGGAGCTTGTTGTTCTCCACTGCACACTGAAATTGCACATCACTTTTAGTAGAACATAGAACGTGACTCACTCCCACACTGAGCAGCAAATCATAAAGAGTTGGCTCAGCTGTGGTAGGCAGAGCCATAGATCGTATTTCATCTCTGATATCTAGAATATTCTGGGTGGATGCCCCTCCTGCATGTCTCTCTCTGTGCAGTGGCAGGAGCCTGTGGAGACAAGGACCATCACAGTAGGAGCTCAAAAGCTGAATTCCGGTAATAGAAAGGCCCACTGAACCAATGGAACTTACAGAGGAGTTGACTCACCAAAACCCCAGAGTCTAGTGCAATTTATTACCTGCATTTCAACCAGAAGGTAGTGTATCGGTGGATCCTCTTTCATGCCATGGTCAAAGGCCAGTCCCACACAATGTCAAAAATAAAAGCAGCCAGTAAGGAGCATGGGTGGTTGGCTGATCAGTAGAGCACTGCGGTTATATGCTTAACACGTACAATATAATAGGCTTGCTTTCCAAGCAACATCTACATCACTCAGAAATTCTTCTTTATCGTGGTGGAAATGGAGCTGAAAAAAAAAATGCTGCACTCCACCGTAGATCACCATCTTTTTTCCCCTAAAAGGAAAACCAGTGCTCCTTTTGTAAAAGTGGATGGTATAATTAATATATTTTCTAAGTTATCTTATTGGTAGGCCCACAGAATATTGAATTTGGTCAGAAAAGAAGTACATACTTCTGAAAGTAGTCAAGTCCACACTGGAGATCAAGCAATGGAAGAGTAATAGTGTGCCAATGAAAAGAAAATGTGTTGGTTTCCTCCTTAGTGGTACTATTAAGTTATCCTTGAAAAAAAAGTGGACAAGGGGAACTTGAAGCAGTGCACAGAACTTTTGTGTAACAGAGAATGGATCTGATAACTTTGAATTCATTCTATTTGTTCCAGCTCTAGGATCTTTATATTCAATTTCCACATTCATTCTGGAGGGTTTTTTCTGTAAGTTGGTATGGACATTTGTATTTTGGCCTATGGAACGCCCACGGGTGGAACACATACCTACTGGCACACTCCCACTAATGTTCTCTGCCAACTGGTATTTGAAATAAACCAATCTGATACTAGAAGCAATATGCAGTGTCATTACTAACAGTCACTGGTAGCTTGTTTCGGGTTTGTCAGGGGCTTGTTTAAAGCTGTCTGGGCAAAGTTGTCACTACATCTTGAATTTCACAATTTAACTACATGCTCTGTGAAGTTCTTTGCCTGTCCTGGCTCTCTCAATATTCACCATTCAATCCGAAGTTTCTTTTTTGTTTTCCTTTTTTTAAAAATGTCATATATATTAAAATGATAATATGTTCTGTATTACACGTATAACATGCAATTCATAAAATACCAAATCCATAGAATAAGATTTAGGAATTGCAAAGACTATCAATTGTGATCAACTGAGTAAGTCTTCCCATAAATTCGCATGGAGTGGAAGAGAAGCTTTCTCTTCATTTAAGTTTACAAAGTGTATAAATGGGTACCAAATTTTGTAAAATTGTGTCATCACCACTTCCTTGTGAAGCCTAGACTTTAGCAGTTAGCTTTTCCATAAGTCCTATGAGAAATGGTAATATCCACTGATGACCTTATAGTGGGCTATAATACCCAGCCTCATAGCTAAGCAAAATATTGAGATCAGCTGTTTATGTAAGAAATTTGCATTTTCCCCGTGAAACACTGTCAACAAACCAAGAAAGAATTTTCTGATTTGCAGTTTTCTTCATCTCTAAGACTGAATTCCAAAAATGTTGAACCCTGGGACAGAGCAACCACATGTGGTAATATGAGCCATAACCCTGATAGCCTCTCCAGCACTTAGGACTAATTGTGCTATTAATTTGATTTAACCTTTTAAGTATCAGAAAATAATAATAATAATAATTGCATGTCATCAAGTTAATTCTTACTTATGACAACCCCTTCCAGAGTTTTCTAGGTAAAGAGTGCACAGAAGTGGTTTACTGTACCTTTCTTCTGGAGGCATCCTGGGAATGTGCAGCTTGCTCACGGCTACACAGGCTGGGCACATCCCCTAGGAGGCACAGTGGGGAATCGAACTGACAATGTATGGCTCCACAGCCAGAGATACCCAAACCACTGAGCTATGCAGTCAACCCCAGGCATCAGATACCACCTGTGTATTAATTTGAAATCACTTTCCACTTCAATGCTGATTTTATCAAAGCTTCAAAGGGAATAATTTGTCTAGATACCTGTTTTTGGGTGGCTAGTAGTACTGTGAAGTGTGTTACTTGAGCTATTTAGAACCAAGAATGTTTCATTCCTTCTAGCTGGTTTGTTATTTATGCCATTGTTTTTGGAGTTTGATTAATAAAAAGACCATGCAGTCAATAAAGACTTTGACCTTTCCATTCCTTAAATTGAACAAACTTCTCATTGTCCAAAAAAAGAAAAAGAAAAGAAAATAGAAGGGTGCATTAGAAAGAGGATAAGTGGAAAGGGGGAGGAAATTAATCATTTAATCCAATTTAGGCATATTACACGTGTGTTCTTTTAAAAGGGAGTTGGGACTTATGGAAACTTCCCACAAAAAAAGGAGTCCTTCTTACTTGATATGTCTCTAGAAGTAGTCAGGTATGTGATTCATCATCCCAAATAATTCATAATTCTAATGTTATGTGATAGGGAGAAACTTCCCTATTTATTTTCTCCACACCACACATAATTTGAAATACTTGTATCATGTCTCACATTAATTACTTTCTTCCAAAGCTTGATATCAACAAACATTGTAACCTTTTATCACAGGGGACTTTTCCAACATATTTATCGTTTTGGTTGCTATTTTCTGCAATATTCACAGTTATAAACATTTGATACCTCTTCTTGGAGCATTTGCTTCTAAATTAGCTGTTATAGTCACGCCAGTACAGCAAAGTAGCTATTTATCAAATATATATCCTAGCATGACAGTAAAATAGTGCCTAAGACCACTAGCAATAAAGAACAGATAAATAAATAAATATATAAGTAAAACGTTAAAATAAAAACATGTCTATGAGAAAAATAACACCTGCCTCAACAGCAAAAGTAATTCAGATGTCAAAAGAGTATCTCAGAAAATAAATTTGTATGCATGCTGGTAGAAGGACAACAGAGGTGGAACTAATCTTGCCTCGGTCACAGGCCACCCAAAGCCTGGGAGCAGCCATGGTGGTACAAACAGAAGAGCCTCTTCCAAAAATCATAAAACCTCGACAGGCTCGTTTGAGGGATACATTCTTTCACGTAGCCTGGGCCCTCATTGTCTGGGTTCAGATACCGTAACCAGCACTGTTCCCTCAACCTGGATATGCAGTGGCAGGCAGCAGAACTCTGGTACAAAGGAAATCACATACTCTCTAACAACCAGCCCCAGTCAGTCGTCTGACTTCCATGTTTTAGACAACTCCACCCCATGGAACAGGAAAGTCACTGCTGTTCTTTTGCCTTCCCATTTCTCTTTACAGGGTAGGCAATGCAACGTGAAGGCACATAACAACAAAGCTGAAACTCAATGAGTTTGTCTGACAACGGTTATTTTGCTACTCTACTGTCATATTTAAAAAAAGGAAGTCAGTGCAATCTGAACAAATCCACATTCAGATCTCACTGTTACCAGATCTCACCTCGTTTTTGCAGGATATCTTGTAAAGCCACCTTGGAGGCTGCATCTGTTTGAGTTTCCTCAGTCTTTTCTGGCATGTTGTCTTCCTCAGTTGAGTAGGATCCAACTGAAATGATCTGGTGTTTGTCTCCCAATTCCTGTACTGCTGGTTTCAGAAAGATAGCAGGCCCGTCAATGCCTGTAAAGACAAATACGTTTTGAGCTTTCTTTTTCCATTTGTTCATTTATTTATTTACACACTTGAGTTAGCCATTTAGGAGGTATAAACACCTTTAAACTAAAATAATGTTTTCAGAAAAGATATTAAGTTGTTTAAATATGAATTTGATCTTTCAAAGATTCCAAGGGCAGAACTACCGGTTCTGAGGCAAACTTCAGATATTTCAAATGTCAATGCACGTTTAGGACAAGGTGGAGCATTTTTGCTGATCCCAGGCACTCTACCCTCTCCCTATGGATCTGGCCATAAAAGGCTAAGGCACAATGTGAAGCACAGAGGGTAATCTGTAGGCAAACACAAATGGTGACATTGTATGATACTGTACCCGGTGATGAGATACATGCATTGAGGCAACAGTTTGAATTTATTTTGTGGAGTGTGACTCAAGAAACAGCCTTTATTCAGGTCTCAAATTGGCAGTTTCTATATCACCCTGGGTTTTTAAAATAAAACTTATTGTTAGATTTAATTTTATCCTATCCCCTCATTTTTAAATATACTATCCAAAATGTTATTGGCTGCGTATGAATGCATAAGTTATATTTCCCTGAAATCCACTGAGCAAGTTCTGATAAATGCAAAGACTTTGAGATCACTGAAACTTATTGGACCATTTTCTCAACTTTCAAATCAAACTCGTGGATGGTGCAGATCTCTACGTGTTATGACAGCATACTGGATTTTGCCAGAGGAAAGCAAAGAGCTAGCATTTATACCATGGAATGATCTACCAGTAGAAGCGTTGGTATGACTGCAGGATCTGCACTTTCCCGATACCAGTTTGCTATTAAATTTACTTAGAATGTGAGTCTAAGGTTCAGGCACTCTAGAAAAGCACCTGAAACTTGGTGAGAGCTGGAAAGAACAACTATCAGGTGGGTCCACAATTAGTTACAGAATTGTACTCAGAGAGTGCTTATCAATGGCACCTTCTCAAACTGGGAGGAGGTAACAGGTGGAGCACCACAAAGGCTCAGTCCTGGGTCTGGTGCTCTTCAACATTTGTATTAATGACCTGAATGAGGAGGTGCAGAGAATGCTTATCAAATTTGTGGATGATACATAAATGAATAGCTAATACCCTGGAATATAGAAATGAAATTCAAAAAGATTTTGATAGGCTTGAGCACTGGGCTGAAAACAACAGAATGAAATTTAACAGGGATAAATGCAACGTTCACCACCTAAGGGAAAAAAACCAGACAGATGGGGGATACTTGGGTTAGTAAGACTACGTATGAACAAGAAGAATCTTGGAATTCTTGTTGATCACAATCTCAATATGAGCCAACAGGGCAAAAAAGGCAAATGCTATTTTAGGTTGCATTAATAGATACATGGTTTTCAAGTCGGTGAAGTAATAGTTCCCCTTGATTCAGAACTGGTTAGGCCCCATCTAGAGCACTGTGTCCAAATCTGGACACCATACTTTAAGAAAGATGCTTATAAACTAGAACAAGTTCACAGGAGGCCAACAAGGATGACCTGAGGTCTGAAAACCCAGTCTTAAGAGGAAAGACTGGAAAAACTGGTCATGTTTAACCTTGAGAACAGAAGACTGAGGGGAGATATTATAGCAGTTTTTGATAACCCCAGAGTGCAGGACACATAATAATGGACTCAAATTACAGGAAGCCAGATTTCAGTTGAATATCAGGAAAAAACTCCTGTTAGAGGAGTATGACAGTGGAACCAATTATCTTGGGAGGTAGTGCTCCAATGCTGGAGGAATTGAAGAGAAAATTAGACAACCATCTGTCAGATATACTTTGATTTGGATTCTGGCATCAACAACTTTACTGACCCCTTCCAACTCCATGATTCTATGATTCCAAAAGCTGTTAAAAAGCACAGTGTAGTCATTTCTGGAGCTTAGTGCCACTACTTCTCAAGGTGTCGAATTTGTATAAATTAACAATCTTCAACAACCAACTAGTATCAGTTAGTCAGTTAAAAGTGGGCTCCACTGAGAGAAAATTCAAGCCACCAGTCATAAAGCTGGGCATGTCCTTTTCAACCCTGCAAAATATCCAGTTGTGCACTTTGCTAAGTGTTGATTCTAGTATCTGAAATTATTTAATACTACAGTGGAGTGCCATTTATCCTGATTTGGTAGTGTTTATTTTGAGTGTTATTAAAAGTGGGAGAGTGTTTTATCAATATAAACATTCTACTCACCATGGAGAACCACATTGGTACAGGCACGGGCAGGAGGCTCAACTAGAGGTGCCTGTTCTTCCCCCACTTTGGATTTAAACTTGCATAACTTTGCTTCTGGATTAGGCTGCACCATCAAGGGTTCAAGACGCTTTTTCCTCTGCTTCTTCTCTAGAAGAGCTCTCTGCCAATGAAGAAAATCATATACTTATGACAGTCAAGGAATATTTTCCTTAAAACTCTAGCACCTAGTTTTGTGGTTCAGACTATGGAATAGCAGTAAGCCTACTTCAAATTAATATACAGTGGTGCCTCGCTAGACGATTGCCTCGCAGGACGAGGAAATCGCTAGACGATGCCTTTTTGCGAGCGCTACTGCGCTTCGCAAAACGATGTTTCCCTATGGCGATTTTCGCTAGACGATGAGGTTTCCCCATAGGAGTGCGCCGACTAGTGGTGAAAAGCTGTCAGTGCAGCTGTCAGTGCATTCCTATGGGGACCCTCACTCGCTAGACGAGGTTTCCCTATGGGAAATTTCGCAAGACGACTGCGTTTTCCCTTGGAACGCATTGAAGCGATTTCAATGCATTCCAATGGGAAAACGTGCTTCGCTGGACGATGTTTTCGCTAGACAGCGATCCTCGTGGAACGGATTAACATCGTCTAGCGAGGCACCACTGTATTACAAAGCAAATCTAATGAATATTCTATTACAGAGATGGACACTTAAGGGCTCCTATCAGATAAAGCACTGGCTGCATAGCTCAGTGAATTAGATATCTGGCTGTGGAGAATTAATTCTATTTAAAGGAAACTTTAATTTAGGTATGAATATTTTCCTAAAATTTTTATAATACTCCAACCCATCCATTCCTGGAGTTTTTCCTACTTTCAATTTATTAATTATTTTCTCTATTCCTTTTCTCTAATTGGTTGCTCCATTAAATCTCTACTCTATCTTGAAATCTATTCTCCATATTTTACTCAATATATTTCCTAATTCTTTCCAAAGAAAGTTTCCCTCCACTATATAACTTTTGTTAAAAATCTTGAAAGACTTCCCATTTTTCCTTCAACAAATTACGCCTTTTGCCCCTTTCATTCTTAAGTATTGCAATAAGACTCTTGATTTTTTTAACTTTCATAGCTCTGGTCAACATTCTTGAGTTTTTATAATTAAATTCAAAACATTCTCTTTTCAAGTATATTATACATTTTTCTGAATGTTCTCCATTTCAATATTCTCTAATTCTTTCCTTTTTGCTTGTATATATCCTTATCCACCATATATTTTCCCTCCAACAACCTTATTTCTTCCTCAACCATTCTCCTATGTTTTTCTTGTTGTTTTGGACTACAAATTCCAGAATCCCCAGTCTGCATTGCCAATTATAAAGGACTGTTAATAGTGAGTCAATTTAACTTAACCTCTAACTATTCTGGTATGGTGACTGCCATGTCTCTATGTGGCTCTCTCTGCTCCCAGCCAAACAGGAACTATATACTTTGACACAAGGTGATGGGAGAATGAACTAGGAGGAGATCAGCAACCTTCTGTCTACAGAAATAGGGAATGACAACAGTTTTCTGCATGATAATACTTTAGCCCTTTGTGCAGAATCCATTGAATCCCAAGGTATTTTGAAACGTGGTTCCTTGCCACACATCTATCCTGGCCATCTTAATGATGACAATCATTACTACACTTGAATATCCTCACCCAGTTATTCACCACAACTGTAAAGATGTATAACTAGATAAATTTACGCAGCTGTAGCAAGGGCCTTATCTGTAGGCTCTGTCACCTGCTCTCTTTCCCCACTATAGCACTGAAAAGCTGCTGCCATTTTGTGGATATGATTTACCTGATTTTCTAGTTTCAGTTGCCTCAGTTTCAATGTTTCATCCTCAAAGCTAAAAAGAAAGAGAAGTCGTAAGTATTAACATTTCTAGGAAAATTGAAACATGCAATAAGATGACCATAACAAATGGAAAAACAGCACATTTTTTGGCAATTATCAAACCAGTTTGTTTTTGTTTTTTATGCTGGCCACTAGCAGATTTTTTTCCTCAACTCCACTTAAATTCACTCAATACATTACTGTGACGATCACCTCCTTGAGGCACCTACGTTTTGTGCCCTCACAAAGGTCCCAGTCTTTGTTTCCCTCACTGCCACCAGTGGATTACCTCTATCCACAATATAAAAGACGTTTGATCAGACACTTGTCTGGTAAATGCAAACAGAACTTATTTATTGAAGTGTAGCAACGTTATTAATAATCACAGATGTTCTTCAGATGTTCATTGTACACAAGCAAATCATTCACAGGTCACATACATACTTTCTTCTTGCCATACAATTAATTACCTTCTCTATCTATTTATCTTAATCAGTCTCTCTCTCAATCTCTATCACTTCTCCTCTGACTCTGACTAACTCACTCCTGTCTGACCCTTGACTGACTCACTCCTCCTCTCAGGCTCCGCCTTTTAACCTCTCTCGGCTCCGCCTCTCCACCACATTTGCCTAGCACATGAATAATACATGACTTATTTTGCATAACAAGGGGTGAACGCTACAATTACTACTTCCAAAAAAAGAAAATCAACACAAGAGTTTTGTAGTACCTTAAAAACTGAAAAATATTATTTGGCACACATTTTTTAATTGTTTTATCAGATTTAACAGACATAGATAAGATTGTTTGAAATTTCTAGTAGAGGCCAAAATGTATCAGATAATTATGGTGAAGAAGGCTCTTACAAAGGAGCACAAGTCTACCAACATATAGGCCACAATAATTGATTATAACATTTATACTCACAGGTACAGCATTTCTGATGTTAGGAAAAAATTGCAGGAGAGGTCTAACATATTCCTATTGCTTTTAGAAATGGAAAACTACACTAAACAGACCTTGGATTCACACTCCAAACCAATTATTTTGTTTTAAGTGTCGATTATTTCACCCATTGTTAAATATTTCATTGAGCTATGGTAGGGATAGAATTATATTTCTTCTTTATTTCAGATAATAAAGGCCTAGTTCCTGTCTAAAGTACAAAGCCTTGGGTACAAGCCAAAGGACAATGGGTGGACATCTTTAGTGAAGTGGGCAACCCTCTTGGAACCCTCCAGCAGCAGCAGCAGCAGCAATACTCCTCTAAAACTAGCTGCAGATTTCCCCCACACCTTCTTTCACCCCAAAAAAGAGGTTACTTACCTGTAACTCAAGTTCTTCGAGTGGTCATCTGTGAATTCACACTAATGGGCAGGGCTTGAAAAATCCACTCGTCGACTCGTCTGTGACGAGTGAAAAAACGCTGCTTGACAAGCCACAGCTCCCTCCCTCCCTCTCTCCCTCCTTGCCTCCTTACCCTCAGTCCGTCTCTCTCTCTCTCTCTCTCTCTCTGATCCTGCAGTCCTCCCCCTTCCCATTGCAAAAGGAAAAACAGCCCTCTTCTCTTGAGAAGAGAGTTTGAGCGGCACATAGATATATAGCTCTGCAGGAGAATGTAGAGTAGTCCCATGCTGGAGAATATGGAGATTCCCTGCTCCCAATTTCAACCGAACGACCTGGCTCCTTAAGAGGCCGGGCGCTTTTGCTTTCAGTTTTATTTTTGCTGGAGACATTCAAAAGAAAGGCATTCAAAATACAAGCTTCATGACCCCACAGGTACGCAGGTAATAAAGCAACCCAAGTCTGAGGGTATATTTATTTTGGGTTTGTACGCATTGTTATGTAGAAAGTGCCTAGATTAAATTTAAATTTAAGTTTAAACATAAATTGCAAGGCTATAGTCCGGTCATGCTGACTGGTGAAATTTTTGACTGACTGGTGAGACATTCTAAAAAATTTCAAGCCCTGCTAATGGGTTAACCTGCGCCTGCGCAGAGCAGCCTCGGAATATTCTAGAGCTCAAGCACATGGTGCCGGGACCTCCCACACGCTACCCATAACCCCGCCCTGGCACCAAGTGCCTCAGTTGCGTGGAACAGCCCGCCGCTGCCCAGCATGCAAAAAGGCATACGCGACGGATAGCGGGGAGGAAGGGCGGGAAGTGTGAATTCACAGATGACCACTCAAAGAACCAGAGTTACAGGTAAACAACCCCTTTTTCTTCTTTGTGGTCTCTGTAAATGCACACTAATGGGTGACTAGCAAGCTGACTTACTAGGTGCAGGGACGTCACAAGAGCACAGAGGCTAGACCCACAGCAGCCTCCGCTTTGGCCTGGACATCCAAGCGATAGTGGGACGCAAAGGTAGTAGTCGTGGCCCACGTAGCTGCTTTACAGATGTCCGATAGGTCAGCCCCTCTTAGGAACGCCGTGGAGGACGCCATGGCCCTGGTTGAATGGGCCCTCACAGTGCATGGCAGTGGCATGTGGGCTAGCTCATACGCCAGATGGGTAGTCGAAACTATCCACCAGGAGATCGTCTGGGATGTGACCGCGGTCCCCCCTGACTGACCTTGGAAGGAGATGAACAGCCTATTTGAAGTGCGGAAGGACGCAGAGCGAGCAACGTAGTAGGACAGAGCCCGCTTGACGTCTAGGGAGTGTAGGGACTGTTAGAGATGCGACGTCGGTAAAGGGAAAAAAGTGGGTAGAACTATCATCTGGTTCAAGTGAAAATAGGTGGCCACCTTAGGCACAAAAGAGAGGTCCGGATAGAGTGTCACCTTATCCAGGTGAAACTGAAGGAAAGGAGGGTCCACTCTTAGAACAGCCAGCTCTCCTGCTTGACATGGGGAAGTGATGGCAAGAAGGAAAGCCGTTTTCAAGGTGAGCAGTCACTCAGATGCGGTAGCCAGCGGTTCAAACGGAGGACCCATGAGGCGGCTGAGGACAAGTTGAAGGGACCACTGCGGAGTCGGGGCCTTGTAAGATGGGCACAAGTTCTTCAAGCCATGGAGGAACTGCTTGAGAGTGGGATTGTGGAAGAGAGTTGCTGCCTCCGAAGAGTGCGGTTGATGTGCCACTATAACTGCCATATAAACCTTGAGAGTGGAGTGAGAAAGACCACACTGGAAGAGATGGAGAAGGAACTGAAGGACTGCATCCAGCGAGGTGGGTTGCGCAGGTAAGTGGTGTGCGGATGCAAATATGCAAAATACCTTCCATTTGTAGGCATATGTGAGTGTCGTTGAATGCCTCCGTGCATGATTTAGGACATCGGCTATGGTGGGAGCAGCCTCCATGCCGTCAAATGGAGGGAGTCCAGATCTGGGTGAGCGGAGAACCACGGTTGGTGAGGCCACCACTGGTCGATGAAGATAGTGTCCGCAGCGTCCTGGTGGACTTTGATGATGGCTTTCTGGATCAGCGGGATGGGTGGCAACATGTACAGGAGACCAGACCAATTGGACATGAACACGTCCCCCTCGGAGTGGAGGCCGATCCCTGCTCGCGAGCAATAGCGATCGCACTTCTTATTGGTCGCTGAGGCAAACATCCACTTGTGGGGTGCCCCACCGGCGACAAAGTGAACAGAAGACCTCGTTGTCCAAAGCCCACTCGTGGCTGCAGCACTGGAGTCTGCTGAGCCGGTCCGCCAGGGTATTCTCCTCTGATGCCACATGCACCGCCACCGGGTAGATGTGGTGGGCGTAGCACCACTCCCACAGCTGGACTGCCAGGTATAGAAGAAGGGAGTGAGTGCCACCTTGCTTGTTGACATAATAGACAGCCATGGTGTTATCTGAAGCCACCTGGACTACCCGGCCGACAAGGAGTCGCTCGAATGCCCGAAAGGCCTTGGAGTGCGGCCCCCCAGCCCGTTGGGCTGGCATCCATGGTCACCTGCACCTTCAGGGTCAGAGGGCCAAAGGATTTTCTGACCAACAAGTTCAGCCGGTAGCTCCACCACGCAGGTTGTGATGCCAGCTCGGCAGTGACCACAAGCAGTTTGGACGGGGGGGGGGGGGTCGAGCAGGGGGTTGAAGAGAAAAAGATACCAGGCTTGTAGGGATCTCATCTGGACCACTGCGGTGGTAGAAGCCATAAGGCTGAGCAGACGCTGGGTTTGGTGGGCCAACACCCTGGCACCTGGCAGGAAGGAGGCTAACATCAGCCAAATCTTCACTATCTTGTGCTCCAGGAGAAAGGCACGGCCACAAGCGGAGTCGAGTACAGCCCCGATGTAAGATACCCGCTGAGTGGGCTGTAGGGTAGACTTTTCCAGGTTGGCCTGGAGGCCAAGGGCTGACAAAAGGGATAAAGTGAAGGTTATATCTCACTTGGATTGGGCACGGGTCGGCACCACCAGCAACCAGTCATCCAGGTAAGGGAACACCGTGACACACTGCAAATGCAGATGCACCGCCACTGGGGCTAAACACTTTGTGAACACCCATGGGGCAGGTGACAGCCCGAAGGGGAGGGCCTTGAATTCATAAGTCACCCCATTGATGGAGAATCATAGATAACGGTGTGTCACGTTCCTAGGGGATTCAGCAGGCGAAAGTCCAATAAGCCAGTCCAAGGTCAGAAGTCCGGGAGATACAAAACAGATGCCAAATTGTCAAAGCCAAAACACAAACCGTAGTCAGAAGTCAGAGTCTGAAAGCCAAGGGTCAAGAGAGCAAGGTTCAAGACAAGCAGGAGCGTGGACACGAGCCAGGGAATTGACTTGTTGCTTCCACAAGCTTCCAAGCCTCTGAGTACAAATTATATAGGAGCAACAATCATCTAATTCCTAGAAACATTCCATCCTGTTAAACCTCTGGGCTGGTCGACCTGATGTTCCTGTGAGAAGCATTCATGCGAGCCTCACACCTCCGTGTTGTGAGTCTCTGCCGAAGCTTATCTCTCACTCTGGCTAGTGGGGGAGGAGAATCTGGTGGTGATTCAGCTGTCTGTAATACTAATTGCCCAGCATTTTCCTCAGCTGTAATTAACCCCTCTGATTCCAGGCCTTCTTCGGCTGAACTCATGACACGGTGATGTTCTGATGTAGAAATAGCCATCCTTGAGATCTATGACTGAGGGAGATCTATGCTGTCAAGGGAGATCATACGGAAACCTCAGGGAGTGATATAGGAATTCAAGGGACGAAGGTCCAGGATGGGACGCAGCCCCCATCCTTCCTCGCGATAGTGAAGTATCGGGGGGAAAAGCTGAGTGAGACACCTGGATTGTGAACCTGAACAATGGCATCCTCCTTCTGAAGCAAGGAGGCTACCTCATCTACCAACGGGGGAGAGGGGGTGGTGTCCCTGAGCAGCCCTGTGCAAGGGGGCGCGTTAAACTCGATGGCGTAGCCCTTGGCTATGATTGTGAGTACCCAGGTGTCAGAGGTGATGGATTGCCAGGTGGGGAGAAAGGGGGACAAACAAATGGAAGTGCTGACTGTTGCTGGTGGGCCAGAAGAGTTAAAGACCCTGTCTGGGCTTACGATCAGTGCGACGCGCCTGTTGGCGAGCGTGCTGCCTGCCTGCCTGTTGACGAAAAGGCCCTGAGAAGAATCCAGAGGCTTGTGGCCTTTGGTGGTCTGGATAAGGCCTATAAGAGTAAGGGCAGTGCCAGGTCTTCAGTGGGCGGTTTTGCTTGCTGGCATAGGATTTGGCCGTCTTCCTTAGCTTTAGCAGGTTGTCCAGGATCTCGTCTGTCTTGTCGTCAAACAGACCCACCCCATCAAAGGGCAGGTCTTCGATCCTGGACCTTGCATTCTCCGCCATGGCAATCTGTTACCGCTGTGGCAATCTGTTTAGACACAGCATCCACTACATGCCTGGTGGCTATTCTCTCCTGCCTCGCCAGTGCCATGGCCTCCTGATGACATGCGAGGCCCGAAGCCCAGAGCTCTTCCGGGGCAGCCTGTAAGGCTGGTAACGCCGTGTTCCATAAGTGGCAATGGTATGCCCCCATTGCCGCGGAATAATTTGCCACCCTCAGAATGAAGGAAGCCAAGGAGTAGAATCGACAGACGAGGATGTCCAGTTTCTTTCCTTTCTTGTTTGAAGCCTTCGGGCTCGTAGTAATGACAGGAGTCATACCAACGAGCCTTTTGAAAATCTCGATAGGAAAGGTGTTCCTCTGGAGGAGGCTGTTGATATCGATAAGCCTCAGGCTCGGCCGCAGGCTCCACATGACTGGTCTTCTGCTTCCTCTTCCGAGGAGCCTCAGGCAACACAGAGACGGGCAGAGATACCGGCGACCGACCAGACGCTGAGCCCGGTAAGGAACACAGGCTGGCGTGGGCCAACTGCCGCACCTCAGCCGAGGTGTCTGCCCAGTCAGGGGAAAGGCATAGCTGCGGCGATTGCGTGGTCACCGGCCTCGGGGGAGGCATTTCCTCATCACCCGACAGTATGCTGAGGTATACCGAGTCATGCCAGGATTGAGCCAGAGGTGGAGGTGGAGGTGTTGGCAAGGCCACGGGCCGGGATGGCTTTTGAGACGGCTTCTTCTTCTTCAGTACCAAGGCCGGAGACGGTTTCGGTATCGATGCCAAGGCAGTTGACCTTGAGCCCGAGGAAGATGCCTTTGCTGCCTTCTTTGCAACCTTAGGCAAACGGCCGCCGTTGAAGGAGACTCAGAGGGGTGAGCCTGTGGTGGGTCCATAACTGAGTCTCGAGCAGGGCAAAGAAACTTTTCCCACAGGAAGGAACCAAGGCGCTGCAATCTTAGCTTAAGTGCCGGCTTGGTAAAGTTCTTACAAAAGGCACAAAGGGCCGTCTGATGTTCTTCTCCCAGGCAAAATAGGCACCGGGAATGGCCGTCTGATAATGTTATTTTATTCGGGCAGGTGGTACGTTTGAAAGGGCCCGAAGTGGCCATAAACAAAACTGCAGAAAATGAAAGAACAAAAAATAACTCAGTTTTACGCTTCTGTCCAACTCACAGATCCAAAGGGAACGTCAACAGTCCGAAGTCGAAAGTACTGGGAGATCCAAAGTTAAGTTGTGTGTTTTTTTTGAAGATGCGAACGCGGGAGCTCCGAAGCTGAGAAGCTGCAGCAGCGGGGGCACAAACAGAACTGAGACACTCGGTGCTGGGGCAGGGTTATGGGTAGCGTGTGGGAGGTCCAAGCACCATGTGCTTGAGCTCTAAAATATTCCGAGGCTGCTCTGCGCAGGTGCAGATTAACCCAGTAGTGTGCATTCAGAGAGACCACAAAGAAGAACTTGAGTTCAGACACTTGGTTTCACTTGAGAAGTACATTCTAGTATGGGTCTTCACCAGGACACACAAATTGGCATCTGAATTCTTCGGGCTTGGTTAATGGCCTGTGGCAATATTTGGAGTTAGGAATTGGTGTTGCTCCTTTGTACTGTTACATGTGAATTATCCATGTTTATCTTAATTAAATTTTGGTTACAAGAAGAGGAGCGGTCTTGTTTATCTAGCCAGCACCACACTACTATTATTGTAGTTGCTGTAAAAGCTTTTTAAAAATGTTTTTCATGGAAATAAAAAGGGTAAGAAAGGAGCCTCACTGTAATATTTTGGGTTAGAATTTTTGTTGTTGCATGTTTAGAGGGTGTGTAGGTTATATCTGAAGCTTCTCTAAAGGGCAGAATTGTAGTCTTTTTCGGCAGTTTTAATCACAGATGGACAAGAAAATGTTCGCTGCACTTGTATTTACTGCTCCATCACTGCTCCACCTGAACAGGAGCCAGAAATGCTTCTGGATGACTCTCACTGCCGTAGTAGAAGTTGCAACAGCAAAACAAACTAAAAAAGTGTTTGGTGCACTGTGTCATCTGGCAGCTTCCCTTCTTTATTTTGTTCCCTCCCTACAAACTTAAAAAAAAATCCAATGTTTGTTTTTTGTTTCTTTCTCTTGATTTGCAGGAAGCTTACCATGCAAATACTGTACAGGGCAGATGGGAGATAAGAGTCTTAAACATCTGGAGGACATCAGCTTGGAGAAAGCTGGTTTATGTCTTCGTGATGGAACAGACCTGGTCTATTCCCCATGTGCACACATTACGTGCTTTTAAGACACTTCTGATTTCTGGTGATTCTAATACAAGTTTTTAAGGTGTGAGAGATGTTTAAGGAGTAGGTTACTGCAGTCATCATCATTCAATAAGTTTCCATGGCTGAGCAATAATTTGAACCTATGTTCCCTGAATCCTAATCTGACACTTTATCCACTACATCATACTGGGCTCTGTGGTGTTCATACCCTGCCACCTCTCTGATAACCAACCACACCCACTTCTATTCCATCTAGTTGCTCTTACATAATTTTCATTATATAGACACAAAGTACGTTCTTATTGTTCATGCCCAACAGGACACCTTATCCACGAGATAAAACAGATTGATAAATCACACAGCCTTAACCTTTCTAACTCTAAAATTGATACCGCTATGTTTTGCATCACAGCTGTTTTCTCAGGATAAGCTGCAGAAGCTACTGCACCAACCATCCACTTATCATACCCCTGCTGCCCAATTTCTGGGTATAATGGCCACAGAAGCAGCCCTATCATCTACTATAAAATTATTTCCATATACATTTACTTAAGTTTTACACAGTGAAAAAATGCCCCTATACTCTCTTTGGACTTGATGAAGCCTGATAATTGAGAAAATACCTGCAGTTGCAAAGGACAACCACCAGTTATGAGATGAATAAATTGAAGTATTAGCACAGTTGGCAGTTTACATAAAATAAGCTCTATGTAGCTTAATCTTATGTTTCTTTTTACAGTAAAAGTTGAAATAAAAAGCCTCATAGGAAGAATAATCTATTCCACTTATCCTTCATAGTCCTGAGAACAATATATAGTTCTACGTATTGAAAGAAACTTGTTCCTGAGTGTTTAAGCAATATGTTGTCTTCACTACATCACATGGTTAACAGACCCCAAATCATCAGCACTGGAGATCCCGACTCTTCCTATATAAGGATGGCACTTTCTTCTTTCTGTGAGGACCTGTGTCTCTCAGATACTTTTAGAACACACTTATCTAGGCATCCCTCAGGAACAAACTATATTTGCCATTCAGGGCAGCTTATATAGAGGACTGTTATTTGTCGTTGCTATGAGCCTTTGAAGAAGATAATAGACTGTTGTGCATGGCAGCATGTTCCTGTTAACCACCAGGTGTGTTTCCAAACTAGGGCTTGATAGTACACAAAACCTCTATCACCCCTGATGTCAACAAGGGAACACAATGCCTATCATTATGATGGGTTCAGTGTATATATGGGGATGAGTGCATGATTCTCTAATGGGGTGCAACAAAGGTGTCAAAGGATGAGTGCGGGTTTTTCAGTCATTGTAGAATTGTCCAAAAGTGCAGCACTTTACTTTTCTGCATGGGAGCCAATGCCATTCACATATACAGGAAAGAGTAAAGGGCTGCACCATAGGATTGCAGGTTGGTTCTGCTGCCTAGAGAAATCAAGTGATTAAGAACAAAAACTGTTCTCATGTGCATACTCCTTATTCTCTCTTTTCAGATGGAGGGATCCTCAAGCTAGAAATTAGGGGGTACTATGCAACTATTCCATCCTTTTTTCCATAACAGATTTTCTAAAGTAAGGAAAAAGATAGAAGATACTGTAGAAAAACAAGGAAGGATTATGACTGGGGAAAAATCTCTGTGAAGCCCCTGTTAAACTTAGTGAATGAGGGAGGGTGATGGTGTAAAAACAAGCCTTGTCTGGAATCTCTGTTGATTATATTGTTTGTAACAAAATGTTAAGAACTGCATTAACACAGAGTGATTATTAAGTATAGCAAGCATTTAAAGTAGGAGTGGGCAGAACACAGACTTCCAGATGTTGTTGACTCACGGCATTCCTGACTGCTGGCAATGCTGTTTAGGTCTTATGGGAGTTACAATTCAACAACATCTGGATCACTGCATTTTGCACATTTTTATATATAGCTATTCAGAAGTCTTCATTCAACTTCAAATTAACAGCATATACTTAATTTCTGACTTTTTTTTTGTTTCCCATGTTTCACTGTAACTGGAATGAAAAAAGAAAACGTTTACAATTATAGTGGGAGGGGGAGATACTGTGTCCTATAATCTTTAAATAATCTAGTTGTGGTTTTCATAACTATCTAACCAGAATAAAATAATGAGAAAACAAATACAACGAAGAAATATGCAGAAGAGTTGCAAGGATAACTGATTCTTTGAAGAAGAGTCATGTGATGAAGAACCTGCGATTTTAGAAAGTCAAGTGAAAGTAGCTTTCAAAGCTCTTGAAAAAAATAAATCACTAGGAATATATAGGACACTGATAGAATTAATTCAAGGTAGAGAGAGGAAATCTATCAAAATCTTAAGAATATGCCAACAAGTATGGAAAACAAAACAATGGTCCATAGGTTGGAAATGTTCAGTATGCATTCCAAACCCCAAGAAAGGAGATGCTAAGGAGTACAGTAACTATAAGGCCATTGCATTCATTTCCCATGTAAGCAAAAATAATGCTCAAAGTGCTGAAACAAAAACGTTTACCATATACAGAGCAAGAAATGCCCTGTTTGAAGCTGGATGCAGGAAAGGGAGGGGCATTAGAGATCATACTATAAGCATACATTGGCTACTGGAGCATATCAAAGAATTTTAGAAGAAAGCTACCTTGTGTTTTTGACTATGAGGGCCATGAGAAGCTATGAGTTGTTGTAAAAGAAATTTATATACCTCAATACTTGATCATCCTAATATGTAACCTTAATTGTGAATAAGATACTATGCTTAGGACAGTTTATGAAGAAATAGTTTTGCCATAAGCGAAGATGTCAGACAAGAGTGATTTTTATCTCCCTATCTGTTCAGCCTGTATGCAGAACATATCACATGGAAAGCTGAATTAGATTCAGATGAAAGACGAGAGAAAAATGGTGGGAGAAACATCAGTAAGATATTCAGATGACACCACATTATTGACAGAAAGCAGCAATGATTTGAACAACTCCTGATGAAAGTGAAAGAAGAAAATGTAAAAATAGGACTGCAGCTGAATATTAAGAAAAATCCATGTCTACAGAAGAATTTTATAACTTTAATTTTGACAACAAAGAAATCAAAATTGTTAAACATTTTCTGAATCTTGGTTCAATCATCAATCCAGATGGGAGATTGCAGCCAAGAAATCAGAAGACTGAGACTCAGAGCACACCTATAAACAGGGCTTGAAAAATGCACTCGTCCACTTGTCTGTGACGAGTGAAAAATGACGCTCAACGAGTCACAGCTCCCTCCCTGCCTGCCTCCTTCCCCTCCGAGGGCCTGTCTCTCTCTCTCTAATCCTGCAGTCCTCCCCTCCCCCTCCCATTGCAAAAGGAAAACAGCCCTCTTCTTGCGAGAAGAGAGTTTGAGCGGTACATAGAGATATAGCTCTGCAGGAGAATGTAGAATAGTCCCATGCTGGAGAATATGGAGATTCCCTGCTCCCAATTTCAACCGAACAAGGACACATCCTGGGGTGGGAGGGAACCGTGACTCCTTAAGAAGCCGGGCGCTTTTGCTTTCAGTTTTATTTTTGCTGGAGACATTCAAAAGAAAGGCATTCAAAATACAAGCTTCATTACCCCACAGGCACGCAGGTAATAAAGCAACCCACGTTTGAGGGTATAAATCAGTGATTCCCAATCCAATAAATTGCAAGGCTATAGTCCAGTCATGCTGACTGGTGAAATTTTAACTGACTGGTGAGACATTCTAAAATTTTTCAAGCCCTGCCTATAAATAAACCAAAAAAAGATTCTCAAGGGCAAGGATGTGTCACTGAAGACCATCTATGCTATGGTAATCCCAATTACTTTGTTCAGATGTGAAAGCTGGACAGTGAAGAAAGCTGGCAGCGAAAAAAATGATTCATCTGTAATTTGGCACTGGAGGGGAGCTTCTTAAACACACAAGTGGGTGCTAGATCAAACCAAGCCTGAACTCTCCCTAGAGGCAAAAAATGATTCAACTGCAGCTGTTCTACTCAGGCACGTCATGAGAAGACAATATCATTGGAAAAGACAATAATACCAGGGAAATGTAAAGGAAACAAGAAAAGAGGAAGACCTAATAATGGTATGGATTGACTCAATAAAGGAAGCCACAGGCCTCAGTTTACAAGAGCTGAGCAGGACTGTGGACAACAGGGCTTTCTGAGTCACTAATTCATCATTCATGTTATGTGCCATAAGCTGGAAGGAATTTGATGGCACATAACAACATGGGCTTTTGAAATATACAGTTTAATATAAACTAGCTCTTCTGAGAGCTAGTGTGGTGTGGTGGATACAATTATGGACTAGGACTAAGTAAACCTGGGTTCACATCTCACTTGGCCCTGGAAACTCATCAGGAGGTAAAATCACTCTTTATATCACATACCTCAAAAACGTATTAGGATCACTATAAATTGGTGCATAAGACATACACCCCATGCTATTTACATTTATTAGTTGCCTATGAACCTGGCCCTCTAGGCAACATGTAACTTCATTAACAAAAATTAAAACAGGATAAAACAATCAAGTATAACATCAACATAAAAACTGAATCCAATCAAAAACCTATGTCAGAAGAATAGTCGGGGGGGGGGGGGAGATGGACATTCCATGGCTCAAGCCCTGCAACCAATCTTTCATTTGTTCAGAACTAATAGTACTGATAGATTAACTGAATCTTTCCCACTAAGTTTCCTCCAAGTAAGTAAGTACTAACTAGACAAATCCTGCAGGACTTAACTGCACATTATATTATTAATCTGAAAAGCATGCTTAACAGAAACACTTTTATTCTGAAAGTAAAGCGATGATTAGATTAAAAGAGACAATGTTTGTTTGTTTGTTTAGATTTAATATACTGCTCCCATTAGTGCCACACCACTACTATGGGCAGTTCACAATAAAATACAGAGTCAAATAGTTAATCTAATAAAACCATAAACAATCTAACAGTAGAGTCTTCTCTCTTCTGCCCTTACAGAGGCTGGAAATGATTAGAAGTGAATTGCTTCCTGCCAGGAAACTGCCAGACTTCCATGTCCCCCATATTACCTCTCTCAGCTTTATTACTTCTGAGGATAGGCACAGAGGTATTCAAGCAAGAGAAAGCAATGGCTGCTCCTCTCTTATTACTCCCCTTCTCTAGGCAGTGTTGCAGGGAAGGCTGTGTCTACAACACTGCCTACTTAATTTCTTTTTCTGGGCAATGCAGCATAGAGGATTAAGCACTGAAGGAGTCTAAGTGGTTGCCTCATCCTACACTTTTCCCCTAAGTATTGTGTTGGATGTTGGACCCAAACAGCCCAACCCTCTGCATCATCCAGTGAAGAGGGTTTAAGAGGCAAGATTTGGTTCTCTCCTTCCTCTCCTCCACGCCACTTAGCAACAGGAAGGTAAGCAAGCAGATTGACCAACTCTTTTTGCTTGCTCCTTACCTCCAAATGGCCCCAATAAGCCAAATCCTTCCTGCTGCCTTCTCTGAGGAGAAGATAATGGACCAAAGAGGGCAAGTGAGTAATCTTGCACAGTAGCAACCATCACTTGATAGTGTGAAGGTAGCAGCTGCTGTTTTAAGAAACTGTTGCTGCTGTTTCTTACTCATTTTCTCTTCTCTTCTCTCTCTCTCTCCCTCTCTTTGGGTAAGTCTTTTCATTAGCAGAATCCCCACCACTATGCTGCCCAGATGGAGAATCCAGTGTGTGTGGGGGGGAAGGTGGTTAAAACGTCCATGACCAATCATATATGCTGAATTACATGTGCAATCTACCCTGCTGGCCTGCCCTGAGAGGGTTGGCAGGAGAGAAGAGCCATGGCTGCCTGCACATTTTGCTACCCTGCTCAGAGCTCCCAGGGAGGGAGGAAAAGCAGCAACTGCTTCTTACAAGAGCCACTGCCTCCACATAACCGATCATAAAGAATGGGGCAAGTGATGGCTGCCACTCTGAATGCTGCCCTGCTATCTTCCTCTGGAATACTCTACTGGGCATCTTATCTCTTTATATGACACAACAGGTAAAGGGAGGCCAAATAACGGGCAGCCGCCGCGACTCAGACTCTGCTTCTACAGGCTTCGCAGACCCCCTCCTACCTGACGAAGAGCTTCCCTCAAAGGGAGAGCAGGAGAGAAGAGAAGAGTAGTAGCAACTGCTCTCCTGGGCGCACGCTGGTCTGCCCCCCTGCCCCCAAATCCCTACAGAGAGGCTCGGCGGTGACGGGAATTCCACGAAGCCTCCTGGCCAGGGCGCCCACCTCCCGGCTCTTTTCCAGCTTTTGCTGCCGGGTGAGCCGGGGGAGCATGAGAAGATGCCTAGTTATTCTTAAAGTGATTCTCCTCGCCAAGAGGCTGCTTTTCCTTGAAGGCAAAAGTGGCATCGTTAAGCGGGCGCCTTGGGCACAGGAGTCTCTCTCTCTCTCTCCCACAAGAGAGTCACCGTCGCCTCCTCACTGTCAGCCCTCCCGCCCACCTTTCCAACTGCGCGGCCACGCAAGGCGCAGGAGGGGAAAGGAGGGTCGCCAATCTGGCTTCCTGCCGCCAAGTAAGGCCTTCACTCCATTCCTTACCTGCTTCCCAGGCTGGGACAAGTAAGCCCGCTCCCGCTTGCCATCCTGCCATTACTACAGAAACCTTGTGGGGGGGGGGGGGGTGGCTGCCGTTCCTCTCAAGTCTAGCAACACCCCCCCCTTCTCCCTTGGAAACCGATCCCGACAGTGAAACTATTCGCCATTGGGTGCAATCTTCAAACACCGCACTTTCTCATTGGACATAATGAACGGGGTGGGCAAAAATGAAGGCGCTATCACCATAGACTTAAACCCCGGTTCTACGGACTGAAAAATTTCTGCATTTCTTAGTTTAGACCTTTTAATTTGTCCTTAGGATGAAAGTGAAAAAAGCACATAGAAAACCATGTCACATAGAAGTAAAAGGCAGCAAAAGGAGTTCATGCTCTTACCTTATTCTGTTAAAAGCCCTTTTCATTTTTAAAAAACACTTTAAAGCACTACACGTCCTTATATAAGCTATGCACCCCATGGTGTATTATTATTCTGCATATAATAGTTTGATTATATAGTTTGCTGGGAGTTGGTTTAACGGTGCATTAAGAAGTTTGGACTCTGGTGCAACCTATTTCATACGGAATGGTTTGAACTGGTAATCCAAACTTGGAACATTAACAATATAAAAACACTGCAGAGCAGTTATAGGTCAGAACTCTCACATCAACAAAACACAAGGGAAGAATGTTTAAAATTCAAAAACATTATGCTACCTTTTTCATAAGAAATAAAATCTTAAATTAGTCTTGGAAGTGTGAGCACAATCTTCCCTTTGCTACAATTTATTTCTGCATAGAAACACTGCTGCTTAATGACAACTATGTCAAAATCCTGGATTCATCCCTTTGTTTTCTTATGTGCATTTCTCACCTCTGTTCTGAGGAAGCCAAAAGAGATGCAATACCTCCAACATCAAATAGGCTGGAGAGCTCTGCATGTATTTCACCTTATTTCCATTCCCTTGTACTAAGAACTGAAGTTTCTAGATAAAATCCAACTAAGTACAGTACATTAATCTAGCATCATATTGCTAATAAGACAGACACAAGGTGAAGCCTCTGGAAGCAGCCAAGGCATGAAAGAAACTTTCAATTTTGATCTTATCACACCCTGCAGTTCAGATGTGTACTCTTTAGTTCTTATGAGGAATGAGAGGTTCAGCCTCTATAAAGTTCTGTAATAGGCAATGTCAGCAAAAATGGACACTTGTCCCCATCCTGAATGTTAAATAGATAAAAAGATTTCTTATTTTAAAGTACACAGATGGGCATTCTGTGTTATACTGGTGTATGCTATGCAAATGAACTATGCTAGCATACCATTACACAGCTTCTCTCAACCCCATCTAGGAAAAAATCATGTGGATGCTCTTGCTTGCAATGTACATGTGCAAGTTGTATGCTGTTACAAGCATCACACATACAGCTTTGCGAGGTAAGCCTGAAATCCATACAGTTTAACATTCAGTTTCCACAGATTCTATTTCCATGAGTCTGGTACTTCTGGAATCAGAGAAGTAGAAGCTAAAAACTAAAGATCCTCTCAGCAGAACCATGAAAGCTGGTGTTTATTAGTCTAATTTGGCCCTGTGATTAAACACTGAAGTCTTTCTATTCTGATTTCCAGCTACTCTATGCATTAATTCACTGAATTTACAGCCCACCTGTCTCCCCAAAATGGCTTACAACAAAGATGAGCAAAATATAGTTAAAACACAAACGCACATATTACAACATAAAAGGATTAAAATAATAATTTAAACTCTACCAATATGCAAATAAAGCAAACATATGTAAAAAGACTGTTGCTAAAACTGGCGAGTTAGAAAAAGCCTATATTAATGATAGGGTCTTTGCCTGTCAGTGGAAGCTTAGCCAATTGTGGTGGGGGAAATCAGTTTCACCTCTCATCAATCCATTCAAACCATCATCTTAGAACTGTGGAGTTGGAAGGAATACCTTGCAATCTTTCTTGGTTATAGATTTTGTGGATATGCAAAAATGTATATTGTGGATGGTCTCAGAAGTTGCTGTTGAGGATTACTTAGTAATCCAGTTCTTCTTGCTCGAGAATACAGAGGCCTAACAAAGCTGGATTTTTGTACTGTGTTATTTCTGTACTCACAAGATCAGACGCTCTGCTGCTTTTGTCTTCTATGAAGTATCAATTGTTGCTAGAAGTTGAAAATAAATCTCTGAGGAAGTGTTTTAGTGTGGACTCCATTCCCCCTCTCTATTTTGGAAGCATGATCTTGTTATGTATCCTAATTATTTCTGTGACTGGTCTGGCTTTTTGTATTTCTGATATATGCTCAATTGTAGTGTGGAACCAGATTTTTGTTATTGCATCATGGTGTGTGGTTTCAAGCCCCAAATCATTTTTGCCTCTCAGGATCTTAAATGTTCATAGCTCCTTGAGCCTTTGAGAGTTTAGCTTGGCTTCAGCAGAAGACAAGAGACAGTGACACACCAGTTTCATTAGTACAGATGATTAGGACTATTGTGCTGTTGTGCATTACAGCAGACTGAAAAAGATTTCATTTGGAGGCTTTTTCTGAATTGCTTATGAAATATTGTAAGTCAATAATGTTTACCTAACTTTATTTTTAATCTTATTTCATGATTCAATTTTCTCCTGGAGCTTAAGGTTAATGTGATAGCCAATATGGTGTAGTGGATAATGTCAGGCGAGGATTGGGGAAACTTCAAATCCCTGCTCAACCATGGAAACTCAATGGTTGGTGGCAATAGTAAACTACTCCTCAAATATCTCACATACTTTGAAAATCCTTTTAGGGTTGCCATATATTGAGTGTCAGTTGAAGGCATGTAACAAACACAAAGACTAGATGAACAGCTTGGTAGGTTAGGTGGGCTGTGAAGCCAGAGACTGGCAGTTTGATTCTCCACTGTGCCTCCTGAGAGTAAAGCCAGTCTGTGTAGCCTTAGGAAAGCTGCAGAGTCCCAGGGCACCCCCAAAAGAATGAAACGGAAAGCCACTTCTGAGAACTCTAAAAAACCCTGGAAAGGTTGACATAAGTCAGAACTGATTTGGCAGCACACTATTCTTATTAACAAACACAAAGTCAAATGCATGTGATGATTCCATTTTACTCTCACAATTCTATAGGTTAGGAAAAGTGGCTGTGACTGGCTCAAAGTGACTGTCTGTTGAAAGCGTGTCTAAAATATGCTCCACTAGCAGTGCTTGGAAGACAGAAACAACAAGGAGTTCTGCAGCAGTTACTGAATTCCCCTTCCTCCAACATTAGAAAAACCTGCCACAGGACCTCAGGTTTTGCAGCTTATGTCATGGAGTGGGATGCTGCTGATCTGATAGCCGTTCATGGACTCAAGAGCCTTTTTAGAAAATAAAAAGGGCTCCAGTGAGAAAGAAGCAGGCAAGCAGAAGACTCAATGGCTGCAACGATTGAGCTCTGATTAAATGCACTTGACAGGCAAATTGTGCCAAGAACAGCTATGAAATGAAATAGGGACAAAAGGCATATTCCCCTACCATTGCTGACCCGTTATTTATTACTGCAGTAAAGGAGCTCTACCACAAACTTTGAAGTAATTCAGTGAGAACATGACTACTGTGACACCTTTAAGCATAACAAATGTATTTCAGTGTGAGCTTTCCTGGATTATAATCACTTCTTCAGACACATGTGATTACAGTGAGAGGAAAGCTCTCACTGAATAAACTTTTGTTAGGCTCAGATGCCACCATAATTTAATTTAAGCTATAAAAGAATAACACAGCTAATTGTTATGTGCTACCAAAGTCACTTCTGCATTAATGGTGATCCTATGAGTTAAGGACATCTGAAAGGTCCTATCCTTAAAAAGCTCTTCCTCAGAGCTTGAAAACTAAGGGCTGTGGTTTCCTTTATTAAACCAAACCATCTTGTGTTCAGTCATCCTCTTTTCCTACTACCCTCCATTCTTCTTAGCATCACCATCTTTTCCATAGCTGTGATTTACAGTTCACTGTAGTATCTCAACGTTTTACCCTGGGTGCCTTGGGTGACCCTATGAGGGGAATCTCGCCCCTTGATGGTACTATTCGCAGCATCCCTGACATGCTCAAAACCCCTCACTATTTAACGCTGTCAGTCCCAGAGAACTAACATGGTTATCTCCCTGAAAAAATATATTCCAGGGGGTTTACTCCCAAGTAATTCTATTTTCAGCCTTATTAATGGTACTTTCATGCCCCATGGCACCCAGCGAGCCTAATTCCTGAGCAAACATGCCTGGAGTTGCAGTGTTTCTCATCAGGCCGAATGATGGCGACTAGTAAAGCATGTCTAAACAACCCACCGTTTCCATCAAATTCAGCTGTACAAACGCGGCAAGGGAGCTCTGTGGCTCCCCAGCCCGCCTCCTCGCTGTGAGCCGTCCCATTCTCCGGTCATCGGCACTCAGTACCACCAACTACCCCTGACTGCAATGCAACCACTCACTCCCCACAACACGACGACCGTTTTCTCCTCTTATTTTGTCTCTCCTTCCCCGTCTCCCCCTTTCCCTGCTCTCTCTCCGAAGCTCCACCCTCCCGCCTCAGCTTCATCTACGGGCAGCCACGGTTTCTGTAGCGACTGACATTCGGCTCCTGCGCGGAATACTGATTGGTGCGTTGCTGTCATGTGACCTTGAACGAGTCTGCAGGGCGCCAAATTCAAACAACTAAGAAGAAGCAGGATATATCGATCAAAGGGGAGATTGGGGTCGGTTCTCTCCCTTCTCCCTCACCCAGGAAAGGGTGTGGCTTGCGGTGTGTGACCCCCCGCCCCGGAGTTTCACCGACAGCTGTGCTCCGCCGGTTCCGCCGTTGCAACAAGAAGCGGTGAGAGAAGAGGAAAGGGGGCGCTCAAGGGCGCAACCGTATCAGCAACTTGCTAGGGTTGCATCGCGGGGGCTGTATGCGTGCAAGGGAGGAGGTGGGCAGTAGAGAGAGACTGGTGCTGAACAAGACGGATCCATCTCATAGTGCTTACCCGCAAGTCATTTGGTTTCAGAAGGGCGTTCAATTCAAGGTCAAAGCAACAAAGACTCTTGCGCCATCTTAAAGACCAACATGTTTTGTTTGGCACAAACCTTCCCCGGCTGTAACTTACTTCTTAAGTAGGTACTGATGCTATTCTTGGTGCATCTTAAGAAGTGGGCCACAAAAACGTATGCCAAGAAAAACTCATTGGTTTTTAAGGTGCCACAAGACTCTTGTCAGTTTTACTTTAATGAATCAACACAGCTACCCTGTGGAAAGCAATTCAAGGTATAGACTTCCTGATCAGATCTATCTACGAGAAAGCCAGCATAGACAAGACACAGAAGTCCACCTACTGTTTTGGTTTGCAACAGTGTAATCTGATACATAGCAAATCCCACACAGTTCTAACCAGTGTTCTTGGGCCTGTTTTTTAAACAAAGTGCCATCTGTCTTGCTGGTGGATGACAGTGCCTGGCCAATACTAATCTGCATTAATTGACATCTAATTTAAGTCAAAATGGAGTACTGTATGTCATTGTGCAAGCCTTGATTTGTCCTGTAACAAAATAATTCAAGCTTATTGGGAAAGTAACCTAAATTGGTCCTGCTAGGCTATGAAAGGAACAAAACTGACTGGATGTTTTTCATAGTGAAAGATAACAGATCACTTTACACTTGCAATGCTCAGACACCATGCAAAAGAAGGCAGAGATATTTTCTTTGAGCCAGTACTTTAAAAGGCACAAACTGATAGTATTGTTGAGATCGCAGTGATACTATGTATCTAAAACTGAACAGGACTATTTTGTAGCAGCACAATTGGTATTAATGGAAACCTGTATACTGATATTCGTTAGTTTTCTTATGACTTCTCGAGCTGTCTTTAATTTCTCCAAAGAGAAATTGGGTCTCAAGTATGTGAAATGAATCATAATAACTTTGAAGCACTGAATCCATCCATGCTTACTTGGAAGCCTGTTGAATTGGGGGCGGGGGAAAGCTTTCTTCTGAGTGTACATAAAGCAGAACTGGCTGCATGAAAATTCAGTGTTTCCCATCTCAGTGAGCCATAAAATACCCCTGCAAAGGACATAAGCTGTTTTTCCCATACTGTACATGAGTAGGCTACAGCCAAAGAAAGACTGCATTGTCTAATGCCCCCAGAGAGTTTGTACCTGAGATTAAGTTTGAACTGGGGACTTTTCCCCTCATGTATTTGTTTGTTTATTGTTTCCACTTCTATACTGCTCCATTACTGTTAACATTCTCTGGGCAGTTCACAACATACAATAAAATCATACAATAATAGCACACCATAGTAATAATAAAAATACAACAAACCCTGCCACTAACTAAAACAATGAACCTACTTTTAAATAGAAATACATAAACTAAAACCTATTTGAGCATCTCAGATCACACTAGTAAAAGGCAGCTTTATATAATTCTGCCTTAATTTGCTTCCTCAAACCAGACAGGGATGGTGCCTGGTAAACCTTTGTAAGAAGCTTATTCCAGAGGGAAGGGGCCACAACCAAGAAAGCTCAGTTCAAAGTTTTGGCTTTTTTGGTCTCCTTGGGTGTTCCAATTCTTAATGTCAAGGACTGCGAGTGGGATGGGTAGCTATTTTGTGGGAAATACATTCTACCAAATATCAAGGTCCTAAACTGTTATGGGCTTTATAGGTTATGACGAGAATTTTAAATTGGGCACAGAAAGTAACAGAGAGCCAATGAAGGCGTGTTAAGACTGGGGATATGTGTTCATATCTGTGGGTACCTGGAATCGGTCTGGTTGCCACATTTTGGACCTGCTGAAGTTTATGTACTGACTTCAAGGGCAGCCCTACCCTGTTTCCCTGAAAATAAGACCTAACCTGAAAATAAGCCCTAGTATGATTTTTCAGGATGCTTGTAATATAAGCCCTACCCCAAAAATAAGCCCTAGTTAAGTGAAAGCCCGCCCTCCACCATTGTGCAGCAACCAGAAGATGATGATGTGACTGTATTTGAATAAACGTAGATTGTACATGAAAAAAATAAAGCATCCCCTGAAAATAAGCCCCAATGCGTTTTTTGGAGCAAAAATTAATATAAGACCCTGTCTTATTTTCGGGGAAACAGGGTACATAGAGAATGTTATAATAGTCGATTTTAAAGATTACCACCACATGAACATATTGTTAGGCATTTCTTATCTAGATAGGTGCACAGCTGGGCAATTAACCAAAGTTGATAAAAGGCACTCTTGGCCACAGCAGATATTTGCACCTCCATAGAGAGCGCTGGGTCTAAGAGTACTCCCAAACTGTGAACCAGATCCTTCAGGGGTAGTGTAACTCCATCAAGGCCAGGTAACTCTCTCTAATCAGTCCAGTGATTCTCCCAACAGCAGGATCTCCATCTTATCTGGATTCAGTTTCAATTTATTGGTCGACATCATGTCCATTATTAATGCCAGGCAGCACTTAAGGGCCCGCACAGCGTCACCTGCAGATGAAGAGAAGGAGAGACAGAGCTGTATATCATCCATGTATTGATGACAATGAACTCCAAATCTCTGTATGACTTCTCCCATCTTGTAATACTGATGGGAGCAGGATTGTATACTCCTTATTTCAAAGACTCTATAGTCCTACTCTTTCTTTTCTCATCTTTTCTATTTTAGTTTCTCCTTGTTTCTTATCTTTGCAATGTTGATTTTTTTCTGCCCCATTTCTGCAACATTTTATGATTCTAACAGTTTCCATTAAAATTAATACACTTTTCTATGTGCATTTTTTGTGACACAGGCACTTCTGTACATAGTTTGGCATAATATAAACTTCAGCCATTACATGTCATAGATATAATGCTGCCTTTTACTTGATGTTTAAGTACTTGTCACTGTCACTCAGTATCTAGCAGGCATGGGAAATATGTTGGCCTCACAATGGTCTTGGGCAGTAATTCCCATCAGCCATGATCTATCTAGCTAAGAATGAGAAATAATGAGATTTGCAGTCCAACATTTGGAGGGCTACATGCTCCCCATCATTGGTACAGAGAGAGATTCTGTGAGCATGCTCAGGATGTTGTGATTTCATGTCCCAGGGCCAGATTCTGGGACAGAAAGTAGATGATGGGCCCATATCTTGCTGGCATAAATTAGTATTTCCCTCATAATATTTAAAATCCTGAGATGTTCAAATGGGTTTTAATTTGTGTACTTTTATTTAAAAGTAGTTTTAGCTAGTGATAGGGTATAATTGTATTTCATTGTAATTTTTGTATTTACTATATAGTGTTGTTACGTATTTATTGCATATGGTAAACTGGCCAGAGAGTGGCAACTCTAATGGGGCAGTATGGAAATGGAAATAAATAAAAGAAAATTCACCTCTAATTTTAGTTTATTCCATTATCCATTTGCTGTGGTTGGTATTCAAAATCTATAATAATTTTCTGTAAAGGTGACAAACTTTTCATTTATTTCTAAGGAAATGTGTAGCTCATTCACACCAGTCCTTAATGTTTTCTGTTCTTTATCTCATTCCTGAATAAATTATAATTCTAACAGAAGTCTTTTCCTTGACCTTCAACTTCTCACAAGGAAGCCATGTTGCAGCAAAAGCAACAAAGGTCCCTTATTATTCTGGCATAATTATATACAATATTATAATTATTAGAACAAACTTTTGTAGACTAAAATCCAATTCATCTGATGAAGTTTATGTCTTAATATACGTTATTCTTTAAGATGCCACAAGACTCCATGTTACTCTTGTTCCAACTCTGGAAAGATAACTTCAAATAAGCTTCATCTAATCTTCTAGAGTCAGGCAAAAATATATCTTTTATCTTTTGCCTCATCGATGATAGTAATGATCACTAGGCAAATCCTACTCAAGTGTTTTTCCAACTATTTGAAGGTCTCCTTCATTCTGATACTTTTTCATTTTCACAAACCTGAAAATAATATTATTAAAAATCTTTATCACAAACATATGTTTTAATCTTTCACAGATCTTTCTGCTTCAGCAATTATGGCTACTACTCACTGAATAGCATAAAAAGGAGGAAGAACCCAATCATATGCTATACCACCTTTTTCTGTTATATCAAGTTGTAACTTATGTGTCAAAATTTTACATGCTCCTTGGTGAACATGTTAATGATAAGATACCCTTTGCAATATTAGAAAAATTACAAAAAAATCTAAATCAATAAATTGGATTTTTGCCATCCTTACATAAATTCCTCTAGCAGCAGCGAAAACAGGAAAGCAATACAGTACAGATCCCTCTGTTAAAAGCAATTTATTCTCTTTCAGCAACAAAAATAATACTAACCAGCAATACACAGGTCCTTCTTTTGGCAGCAAAATTATATTTGCCAGTAGTATACAGAGTTTCTAAGGACAAGAAGAAAACACAACACAAAAGCTTTGTAAAATAATTGTGTTGGATTCTGAAATCACCTCCTGCAGAGGGAAGGATCTTTCTCTCTGCAAAAGGCTTCTAATTCAGAAGAGAAATTTCACAGAACAGTCAGTTTTTATTCATTCTCACTTCCACCTACAACCCCTTCAAAAAGCAGGGAGCAGGAATCATTGAAAATCTTGCTCTACCAGCCAGAGTAGTCTTGACAGAACTCCACCCTGAAAATGCTCCTACTGGTGAGAACAAACTCAAGAGCTGCCTTTCACCAGCGTGCTTCAACATTTTCCACTGCCTGACATGAAAAAATAGGCATCTCCTCAAAGGAACAGAAAAATGCCTTTCTATTGCAATATTGGAATAGAGCAACACCATGGTTGCCTCAGAAAGGGGACTGATAATAGAAGAGTCTGGACCTCATCTTCTGTTGCAGTGATCACAATTTGTACATTTGCTGGTTTATCTGAAGCAACTATGTTTGTTTCTGTGTAAACTGCAAGTGCTCTGACTTCCCAGAAGGACTGTGTCTAAATAGCAACACTTCACACACTACTGGAACAGAAGTGGGAGTTTAGGTGAGGAAAGAAATAGGTATAGAGTACCTCAGGATTTTGTGCTACAAGTCTTCTGCTACTTCTACTTCTGCTTCTTGACCTAGTTAGTACTAATAAATGTGCAGATTTTCAATCATTTTTTTATGATTGAAAATTATGTATTTATTTAATCTATTTAAATTATTTTTTACTCTTCCTTTTTCCTTAAAAGAACCCAAGGTGGCTTATAATTATTATAATTATTTCTCAAGATTCATGCTTGCCATTTTTCAGAATCACAGCAAATTGCTTAAGGCATTTATCTGGTTTTTGCTGAGGGAGAGGATGCCTTCATGACTGTGATTCCCAGAGAAATCCATTTTAATGGCACAATCAGATTTTTCAGGGAGTTTCTGAAGGGAGGCAATATTGAGCAACAATAAGATTAAAAACAAAGCCTGTTGAAAAGAATGGGAATAACCTAAGTATAGTGTTTATGTACTGATATCACAATTTCAATAGAGTATAAATGTGAGAACTTTTGATGGACTGCACTCTTGCTCTTTAAAAACTAATTAACATTTCATCATAAATATTTCAGTTTAATTTTTATAAATGCAGAAAAACTAAAAAATGTAATTAAATCATGTGAGCAGCTTTAGTGGGAAAGCAATTATTGTAACTCATGAACACTGTAAATTAATGGATTGATTAGAAGATCTTGTAGTCACAATTATCCAGCACCCTTGCTTCATCATCAGTTATGTCAAGGGTAATCAGGATTAATGAAATCACCAATTCCTGCTCAATATATTTTTAGAATGGCTGCAATCCAATAGTAAGTCACAACTAGATTAAGCCCATTGAATCAGTTGGGATTTGGTTAGCTGATTCCTCTGTACATTCTATTCATTCCATGGGCCTACTCTGCTTATGACTTACTACTGGATTTCAGCCTATATGACCAAACTGTAACACTCCTAATTTTCAAAGGAAGAGTTTTAATCACATTCTGAAGACTTTTATGTGATATGGAAAAGCTTCCATCACCTTGAAGTAAGTATAACCTCCATGGAATGTTGGGAGTTCCTACTGGTTGACCTCTGTAACTGCTACAGAGAGGCCATGGCTGGACAGATGTATTTGTCATAGAGGATCTTGGTGAGGCTGGAGTTCATCTGTAAGTTTTTTGCGTCTCTCTGTGAGAGGATAATTACTCTATAAATAGCGACTTCTCAGTCTGACTCCATTGGGAAAAAGCTTCTGTTGTAGTTATTCCTGAATATCTAGGCCTTATTTCTGGCCTTTAGAGATGAAGCAAATGCATGTGCATCTCTGTGGTTACCAGTTAGATCTGATCAGTTACTTCTGTTTTTATTGGACTAGCTTGAAGGATTACTGATTTCAAGAACTGTTTCACAGATTTTTGAATTGTGGCTTGTGCTCACTCTCGCTCTCTCTGTTTGTGTGTCTGATTGGACTGAGAAGAGTTTCTGTTTTTTCATGACCTGTATTATTTTTGGTTGGGTTCAGCTCCCCAACCTGCCTCTTCTAGGGCAGTAGTTTTCAAACACTAGTTTCATAGTCCAGCATGTTACATGATCCAAAACATAGCCATGTTCTAAGACATTTTCTGGAAATTAAAAGTCTTAATAATACTACTGGGGCACTATGGGCTACCACTGAAAATTCAAGAAATGAGATGGACTTCTGCCTAGTAGAGTTTTCTTTGGGACAGCCTGGTTGATAGGTCTGTGGCTGGGTAATATCTAGAATTATCCAGGATTTTATTTCCTTTAAATCTTGCTTTAGACAGAATATTAGTTATTATAAATTATTTTAATATTTATGGGAGAAATAGGAAAAACAATATGGTATAAAAAGTACAGACACTCATACTTTTGCACCAATATACTGTGCTTTAATAAAAAATAAGCAAAACAAGAACATCCACCTAAAGTTATACAATGCTGCTTTGTTTCAGAAGAGCATGGAAAATTAACTCCTCAGTTAGTGCATCTTTATTTAGCAGTAAAAATAATCTGGACAAAAAGGGGATGGGGGAATTTTCACATTTACTCCAAGTTCAGGTATTTCTTTTTCTCCTTGTCCTGCACAAATCAAATAATTTAATTTTTAGTGTAAGCACTGGTGAAAGTTAAGAGAGAATGTTGTTTGTTTATTTAAAATATTTTAAGAGGTTGGGATAAAGGTGGGAACTAACAATTTTATTTTACCTTAGCTAATTAACTCATCTTGGGAGGAATTCAACTGAAATTTTATTTTAAGTTTAAAGGTTAACCACATTAAAGTTTAGAAACTGCTGGAACGTAAATGGCTCTGCTATCTTTAGTTATAATTTATAACATCAGATCACCAAAATCCTCCTGATCATATGTGATGAACTGTGCAGAAACGAAGCATCAGTGAGAAAAGAAATTGAAAATGAAGGCTCAGGCTCTTTGGTTTACTGCTCTATTCCGTGCTTTCTTTAAGGTATACATGAGAAAAATGTCTGGTTGGAATCGCAGAGTGAATTATAAAAGGATAGTAATAATAACTTATCAGCTGGACCCAACTGGTCAACTATCTTGTGTGGGCTATAAATTAAGAAGGGCAAAGGTACATGCAGCCAGAGAGGTTCCAAGAAGCACCTGTATCTTCAGGCATGAATTAAAATTCACGCAATAAAATGTGATTTTACCATTTTGAGTGCTTGCCATACACTGCTAGAATGTCTTATCTAATTTCTGCACAGTAGCAAAATTGTCTATGCCAAATTAAAAAAGATATACAACTAATGATTAAGTAGAGCCATGTCAAGCACAGCTATGTCCTTTGCAGGATTTGTTGTTGTTGTTGTTTAGTCGTTAAGTTGTGTCCGACTCTTCATGACCCCATGGACCAGAGCACGCCAGGCCCTCCTGTCTTCCACTGCCTCCCGGAGTTGGGTCAAATTCATGTTGGTAGCTTCAGTGACACTGTCCATCCATCTTATCCTCTGTCGTCCCCTTCTCCTCTTGCCCTCACACTTTCCCAACATCAGGGTCTTTTCCAGGGAGTCTTCTCTTCTCATGAGATGGCCAAAGTATTGGAGCCTCAGCTTCAGGATCTGTCCTTCCAGTGAGCACTCAGGGTTGATTTCTTTCAAAATGGATAGGTTTGTTCTCTTTGCAGCCCAGGGGACTCTCAAGAGTCTCCTCAGCACCACAATTCAAAAGCGTCAATTCTTCGGCGGTCAGTCTTCTTTATGGTCCAGCTCTCACTTCCATACATCGCTACTGGAAAAACCATAGCTTTGACTATGCGGATCTTTGTCGGCAAGGTGATGTCTCTGCTTTTTAAGATGCTGTCTAGGTTTGTCATCGCTTTCCTCCCAAGAAGCAGGCGTCTTTTAATTTCGTAGCTGCTGTCACCATCTGCAGTGATCATGGAGCCCAAGAAAGTAACATGTGTCATTACCTCCATATCTTCCCCTTCTATTTGCCAGGAGGTGATGGGACCAGTGGCCATGATCTTTGTTTTTTTTATGTTGAGCTTCAGACCTTTGCAGGATTACTTGCTACTTATTCAGAGAGATAAAATGTTCTGGTTACCCTTAAAAAAAAAAGACTAGAAGAAAATATTCTTAAATTATGTGTCAACAGAAGGGGTTTAACTGACATTTATGTTTATATCGCAGTCTGTATTTTAGAAATACTATATAGTGAGTGGAAAGGTGCAATAAAATTAATAAGTAACTAAAACAAGAAATATTTTTCTACAATCAGGAATCAAGTGCCTTGTCATCATCGTCGACCTTCTTGATTTATGTCTTGTCAACCTTATGATTTATGAGTATATTCTGTGTTTATATTTTTCACTTTTTCCTGATTTATTGTAGTATTCTTTGAAAACCTAGGAACACTCTGATTTCCTTATTATTTTTGTGCCTGGAATTTTTTTTTAAAAAGCCTCATTTTCTAAACAGGCATAGATGATTAGTCAAGTGTATATCACCATAACAATACTCCTAGATCTCACCAAAGATCTTTCTAGACCAGCACCCTACTTCTCACAGCAGGCAACTAGATTCTTCCAAGAAATCCACAAACTGGGCTATAGTCTCTTCCGGTATTGCTCTAACAAATCAAATTTGGAAGCATACTGCTTCTAAAGCTGGAGGGCACATACTGAATAGTAGGCATTTTTAGCCATTTATGAGTGCTAACTTATTGCCTGCATTTAATTCCTACATAAAGTTATAGTATAGGAAACTAGGCAGCTTACTTTCAAAAGGCTCTCTAACAATACATCATTTATGCTCAGATTTATACTCTGTGTTTTGTAGAATCTGACCTTCTGTTATCGATGGAGATCGAGTGCACTGGTCAAGGATGAAGAGCAGCCCTCACAGGCCCCTGATTCTCAAAAGACGGAAACGGTTTCTCCCACAAGGTGATTCATCTAGCACCCTGGTAAGAGATGAACCAAATGGTGGCTCTCCTAAACGAAAACAAGCAAGAACCAATAGGCATGACACAAAAATACAAGAATCTGAAATTCAGGATGTTCTTCCAGGAATTAAGATCATTAATGACTCTACCATGCCAAATGCACAGGTGGTGACTATTCCTCCTAATACAAACATCCAAAACGTATTTGAGGCTCTGACATCCAAAGGGAAAGAATCACACAATAATGAGCCTAACAAGTTTATTCACATCAGTAGTGATACCAGCTCCATCACCATGCAGACAAGAACATTTAAAAATGAAAACAGATCCAAAGATGAGCACTATGCTGACAATAATGGAGCATGGAAAGAAGAAAAGTACATTGGCCAAAACTCTGGGACAACAGAAGCATCAACATTTTGTACCTCAGAGTCACAGCCTATGGGAGAACAAGGACTGGAAGGAAATGGTATGTAGATTTTTTTTTTTCTCTCCCTTGTGAGACATGTAAATTTTGTCCAGAGAACTCATCACCTAGGTATTATCTTTTGGAGCAGGAAACCACAGCTGTAACTTCTATAACACAGAACACTTTTGCTTTGCAAAGTTTAGCATTTTCTCAGCTTCATATACATCCTTAATGCCTGAGTTTTTATAGTTCTCAAGCTTTAAGATTATATGACATTCCTATATATCAGTGGTTTCCAACCCAGAGGTTCTTGGACTGAAATTCCCAGAAACCCTAACCAGTACGGCTGGTAGTGAAGGCTTCTCAGAATTGCAGTCTAAGAACCCCTGGGTTATCCAAGGTTGGAGACCACTGCTATATAGCCACTGGTTTGTACAATTTTTCAACTGGAAAGAACCACATGTTAAACTAATGTATATGTCATGGCTTATCTCCACATTATTAAAAGGAAACATCACAATTTCTTATGGCATCTCACAGAATATGGCACAAAATACAGGCTCAAATCCAGTAGTAAGTCACAACTAGAGCAGGCCCGCTGAAGGAATGGAAGTGACAGAGGACTTGACTCACCAAATCACTGCTCATTCAACAGGCCTACTCTAGTTGTGACTTACTACTGGGTTTTAGCCATATATTGGTGCATGATCATACAGTGTTTTTAGATGGATATCTGTATCCAAGATGCAATGAATTATCTGCCATGTGAAAGAAATCAATTCTTGAAGTAGCCAATTTCTGGTCAAAAATAATCTGATTATTTTAACATTTTAATTTGTTTTTAATTTTACCTATATTTCAGGTACATCCATAATTTTAAATTGTGCAACATTCTGATACCAATAACAAAAAGAAAAAGTAGATATGCAGTAAAAAGCATAATGTTTTCCTTCAGGATATGATAAACCATTGACATATCAATTCATTTTATTTCATAATATACACTGCATGAAAAATTTGGTAATGTGCTACACAGCTTGTTTTTAAATTCAATCATGTGTTTAATCTGGGCTTTAACACTATAATAAACATTATACCAATGTCCTCACTGTTCACAAAGTTAATCATTAAAATCCAAAACATGGTGATATCTACTGTGAAGAAACATGACTTAAAACTTAACTGAACAGGTCCAGGACTTCCCCGACCTCTGAGGCGAGGCAGGCCCCAACTGCTCCTTCTAACTTCTGCCCAAAAGTGAAGACATTCACTTCTCCTCCCCTGACAAGGGCTGAGGCCTTCTGGGCTAGCAGCTTAAAGGGGCAGTGTACAATAACCCGATTCCTATGGGAGACAATATTAAGTGTATTCTTCTAAACCCTAAAATAAAGAACCATAAAGAGAAATTTGAACATGTTCTGTTGCAAAGATATTTGCCAACAGGATTTAGTAAATTCAGATCTGTCCTCTGAAAACCAAAAACTGTCTATTATTCACACTAATGTCTATTTTTCACACCACTTATATGAATGGCAATACGTCTTGTGGTGGTCTCTACAAAGGGGTGTACGTTATCTGTAACCTTAAACTTGGCACAAATAAAGAGGAGTGACACTGTATTCTGTGTTCCTTGAAAAAATATTATGTCTCTACTCTCTTTCCAAAAGACTTGCACAGTTCCCCTTGCACTGGGATGTTTAAAACTTTCCATTTTGAATGAATAATTATAAAATGGTTCAATTTATTTAAATTTTTGACAATAACTAAATATCAAAAATAGGAGAAGCTGTAATTCAATAGAAGGAAGAAGCATATTTACATCATATTGAGAAAAATAACATGCCCCTATTGATGAGATCCAGATACAATATAAGGAATTTTATATCTCTGTTGAGAGCAATGGGTGTGTGGGTGGGTGTTTGAACTACAACAGTTGTTGTCCCTTTTAAATGAAGCGGACAGGAAAGAATATGGTGGTGACATGAAACTAGAAGGCATTCTCAAAGAGACCTGGCATTCTTGAAGATGAGATTATCCCCACAAGTATATATTCTAAATGGTGTTGGCTATTGTAATTTAATTTTAATTTTGTATGATGATCAGTTCTCTAAATTCCAAGACTTTCTAGAGAGTCATAAATGTCTACTACATCACAAATTAGATCTATATATATAATTCGCAGCAACAGGAGAGAGTATAGTGTTATTTTAACCACAAGCTGGATTGTTTCCCGAGGATTAAATATCCAAGTCAACTGAAGGGAGAGGGAAAAAAAGAAAGAGATGGATGTATAAGGAATTAAGTGCAGGGAATGTTTTGTTATGTTGTTGATGTTGGGTAGGTAAGAGTTCTAATAGTCTCATACAATGTTTTATATTGTTAATAGTTCCCTCTCACTTAAACACCCTATTCATGTTTGCAAATGCACTAGTTTTGGAAGGCAGTACTAATAAGTAATTTTTTGACATCCATACATTTAAAGTGGCATGCAAATAAGTGGTAAGAAAAGTTTCAGGAGCTTGATTTCTGCAAATTGCAATGTTTTTCAAGGAAAGGGCAGCTGTAAATAGGACTGAGTGCTACGAGTAAATAAAACTGAGTTGTTTTGGAGTCCTTCTGTCTCCTATATTCCAAGTCTGTGCTCCATGAACCCCATTTTGGACCTCTCTAGAGCTACTCAAGTCTTGGGAATGTGGTTGAAAGTAAATCAGGTGCCTGACATGATGAAGGATGTGTATCTGTGTATTGCACCTCCTCCGCTCATGTGTTTGCTTTCATTCACATCCCTAACACTTGCAACTGGCTCCAAGATATTTTGATTTGTGAACTTTGCCTGCCCATAGAAAAAGCTAGAAGCCTCTTTTGGAGATCTAAGGGCACATGATGAGGATTTTAACTTTCTACCTATCTAGGCAGTGGGGAGACAACAGGTTCTGACATGGATAACAGTCTGACAAACATCCAGTGGTTGGGCAAGATGAGCTCCAGTGGACTGAGCCCATGCAATGTGAAAAAAGAAACAGAGAAGGAGAACCAAACCCCCAAGCAGAAAACGGCTAAGGTAAGCAAAGTTCATAGCCAAACAAAGCCTATCAGGTGTGGTGCATGCACATACATGTGTATGTGTTCAGGATGCCAGATTACAATTCAGGGATTTCCCTCGTGTCTCTAAATTTGCTGCTGTGGTGCTACCTAAAAAAAGAAGGCAACAAAAACTCCTCCCATGTTTTTCTTCCTATTTTTTGGTCTATTTCCTTCTACCTACTCCAACAAGCAGGATTCCAGATGTGGACAAGAGGCAGAGAACATTACCACATAGGAAACATGGTGGAGAAAAATGGCCACTGTGCCTCCTCCAGAGGCTGTGAAGAAATTAAAAGTGAGAATCTCTGAAGTAGAATCCAGCAATTCTGTGGAGATGAGAAGCTTCTTTGGAAGCTGGTTCAACAGTCAGTAATCTAAGGGTTGAGAAAGCTGTGAACTCACTGTGATCAAATCTTTCATATGACCTTTTAATTCTTAATTGTGGTTTCAAAGACAAAAATGTGAGTTAGTTGTTCCTAGTCTCTCATTTCTGCACAGGCATATACTTTTCCGACTAATGTATTCCTCACCCTAATTTTTCTGCTCAATTAATGCTTTAAGTGTTTGACCAACCAACAGCTACCCATATCCTCATCAGAGATTCAATGTTTGAACTAATACCATGAAGCTCTTTCTGGAATATTCTACAGTCCTTCTATCCTTCACAATGCCTTATCTTCTTTTTTTTTCTTGTGAGGTTGAGGAAGAATCTGCAGCTCCCTCCTCTTCTTCTTCGTGGCAAGAATCTTTCACAGAACGTCCCCCTTACTCTTATATGGCCATGATCCAGTTTGCCATCAATAGCACTGAAAACAAGTGCATGATGCTGAAAGACATCTACACCTGGATTGAGGATCATTTCCCCTACTTCAAGCATGTAGCCAAGCCAGGTTGGAAGGTAATGAATCTTTTGGACTGTAATGTTTGCATGAGAAATCACAAGGAGGAAAAGCTTGTTATACAAATAGTTCCACCTTTCAGAGGCAATATTGCCATCCAATATATACTCTGCACTGGGGGGAAGGGACTTAGAATGCTGCTTGAAATAAAATGGAATTCTAAAACTTCAATTAGTTATGCATTTTGATGTATTTTATATAATTTCTGATTTTGCACATTTTTGTTTTTAATATTTTGAATAATTCCTCTGGGTTTGCTACCATGAGGAGGGACAAGGAGTTGCCCTACCCCACTCCTCTGACCATCAATTTCAACAGGCATTGCCCACACCTATACTTATAACATATTTTAACATATTTTATAGTCTCAAGAGTAGAAACCTGGGTGTCTTTGTTTTACTGTTGTTGTTAGAAGTTGTGATTCTCAGGAAGGTGTATTCTCCTTCCCTTGTCCTCTTGCTATACTGCAGCATTACCACATGCTCCGGCAGATGAACATTAGCCTGATATGAACAGTTTGCTTTCTAGCTGATTGCATTATTAATCTGTGAAAGAATATAGCACTCTCAGTGGGCTTGATGTCTTCAGTAAGCACATGACAATATGTCAGGGTTCTCGCATTCATGGGCCACTGCTGTTCTGTGTATTTAAAATATTTCCTGGTGTAGATTCCTGAAGTGGGCAGAGTATATGTAACAATTAAACGTGTAAGGTTGACCCATTTAATTGTGAAAACTCCAAGCAATTTCCAAGTCATTATGACACCACATACAGTATGCATTGCTTGATCATTTAGTATCTGAGTGTCCCAGTGGAATGGGTGGATTAAGTGCATTGAAGAATGATTGAGATGATCAGATTTCTTTGTGTGTGCTGCTTTGCCTGTCATGGTTCCTTTGCATTTACAGATTATCTGCCATGGAGTGATATATATGTGCAAACTGAAAAATGTATGATTACAATTATGTAAGAAATGGTTACCAAAATTATCAAAACTACCTCTCAGGAAGAGGCATTCTCCTTTAGCCTTTTCCTTGTGTTTACAGTTAGTTTTTCCTTGCTGGGGAAGAATTCACTTGTAAAGTTGGATAGTTAAATGTCTCACTGCCTCCATCAGCTGATAATATGAAATAGATCAGGAATGAGGAATGTGTAGCCCTCCTGATGTTGGCAGACTGCGACTCCAAGAAGCCAGTATAGCCAACGGTGAGAGCTGATGGAAGTTGCTAACCAGCAACATCTGTAAAGCCACACTTTCACCACCCTGAACTAGACCATATATGTACGGTGTGGATTTGTAAAAGTTTGAGCATCACAGATTTTATGAGTTTTCAGGAGTATAATTCACAAGTGTTTTGTAACTGAACATAGCAAAAGTTTCTCTTCTCCTACCCAGAACTCCATACGTCACAATCTTTCCCTGCATGATATGTTTGTTCGGGAGACATCAGCCAATGGCAAAATTTCCTTCTGGACCATTCATCCCGAAGCCAACCGCTATTTGACACTAGACCAAGTCTTCAAGGTAAGTAGCTTCCATGTGGGAAAGAAGGGTGACGTTCTAATTCCTGATCTCTAAAACATCTATCTATTTCCATGTTAAGGAGGGAGGTGAAACTATGCTGGTAGGAAGCTCATGTTATATAGGACTAAGGGGAGTGTTTATTATTGGGATTTGTTGTTGTCGTGTGCTGTCAAGTCAGACTCATAGTGACTGTAATAGGGTTTTCATAATGGGACATAGAAGGAGCCTCTCCAAAGAGTGGGAAAGCATTGTGAGCACACTCAGGTGTCCCCTGGGCAATGGCGTGCAGCCAACAAATCTTCACTTTCCAAAGCGTTGCACTAGAACAGCACCAAACCCACCCACTTCATGGATGCCAACCCCCTGGATGACAGCTGAAGCCGAGGAAACGTTTGTGCACACCTCTCAAGCTCTGACCACTTCTGGTCAATATAGTATGAATGTCTTGATATTTTAATTGGTTTTTGATTTTGCCTATATTTCATGTGTGTCTGTGATTTTTAATTGTGCAAAGCTCTGATACAAATAAAGAAATAGGGTTTTCAAGCTAAATGAGTTATTTAAGGAGGGTTTTTTTTACCAGTTCTACTCCCCAGTGAGTTTTCATGACAGAGCCAGGGAATCAGACCTAGGTCTCCTGAGTCCTAGTCCAATCTTCACTCATTTTCTCTGGCCAATCGTCATTTCCATCCCAGGGAAGAAGGAATTTTTTTTAAAAAAAATCTTGCTATCGTTTAAGTCTACACTTTTAAAAGGCCCTCAGACAGGGAGTCTGGAACGGTCTTCTGAAGTGCTAGCGTTCAGGTTTCTTGGCATCCTGTCTTGCTGAGAATTGGCAGGTTGTTCTATAACTGTCTTCTTTGCCTGAACCTTTGTTTGTTCCCCTGCTTCACTGATTATTTCCCTCTCATTCCTTTTGTATGCCTGGCCATCACCAGCCGTTGGATGCAGGGCCACCAGTATCACCTGAGCTCTTGGAATCAGTAAGACCTTCCTTCCTGACTGGGGGCTGGGGCTTCCTTCTTCCCTCTTTTTGTTGCTACGGATGTGAAAAAGAGGCTGCCCCTGCGGGAACTGAACCCAACCTGCAGCTTTGCCATTTTTCCCTTTCTTCCTCACATCTAGTGCTTGGGGAAAGTGGAAGGCCAGGCTTTGGTTGTCTGTAGCTATACTACTTACAGTGATGCTTAATGTTTATCCACATTGAATTGCTGTAAGGACACAACAAAATAGCAGGTCAAAAGTGGATTTCAATTATATAATTCTTTTAGTACCAAAAAATTATATAATTTTTTTAGTACCAGCAAATGCCTCTTAAGATGATTTCCATTGTAATAACTGGCTTAAGAATCAATGCAAGGTGGCATTTCAATTAGTTCTGCCCCCCCCCCCAGGAGGGGGGATTCTTAATGTATCTTTCTAGAGCATTGTTGTGCGGCTGGCTGGGTTGAAGCTGGCAACTCTTTTCTGTGCCTAATAATAGACCTGCAAGCAATAAACTGGTTTGATTCAGCCTGCTTCATTTTTCTACAAGCAACTCTGCTTGTTTCTGTCACTGCTTCCTCTTCCTTTCTTCCTGTTGCCATGCAAATGCATGAGAAATAGGGCTGGAATGGCACACACTTCTCTATTTCTTCCTTGCTCAGGCAATGATAGACGCTAAACCCAGCTTCCTAGCAAAAGAGCTCAGAGTTGGGCCACATCCGGCTCTGTGGGGCTTTTGGGTGGCATTCAGCATGGACAATGTACCTGCCGGCACCAGGGGCGAAGCTTAAGACTCAGCACAGCACCCATATGACTGTGGCAGTGACATACTCTGGACTTGTTTAGCATTGGTCTTCAAGTCAACACAGAGCAACCAAGTGGAGTCTCTTCTAACTTGTCTTGTCTTGTCTGTTTTTCTCAACCCAAAAATGATGTAGCAGCAGAAACGGCACACCATGGATCTGCAGAAGAACGTGGGAGGCTCTAGTGTCAACAAAAGTGAACCACCAACAGCTCGTGAGTGTGTACTCTGCATCACTGTAAAACCCAGGGAAAAGACCAAACCTCTCATCCTTCAAACAAAAACCCTGCCCTCCAATGGGATGTAATGGGTGGTTTTACAAGGAATGTGCCTGAGCACATTGATGGTATTCAGTCCTGCCTGACCAGGACTGAATGATGACATGAGCTTGAAAGTGGGAGCAAGCAGCCAACTGCAGTGGGGAGAAAAGACTAAGTCCCTTCTAAGGGCCAAGCAACAATCAGGGAGAAACTTCAAGGTGGAGTGGGAAGACTCCCAACAGAGCTTCAGAAACTCACCACAGCCTGTCAGTATATGCTCGGGGAGAACAGATCCTGCATCTCAGATTAAAGACCCCAGCCATAGCTGTCTTGCAGGTGGGAGATGTGTCTTTTGAAAGGGATGGAGACTCAATGTTTCTGCGTGTTCTTAGCAACGTGACCAGGTAGCTGCTGTCTCTATATATATATGATGCCTAGTGTAGCTCTGAGGGGGTATTTAACCAGAAGCACGGTGTGTAAGCAGCAGATGTATGCACAATGGCCTAAATTCAGTTGCTAGTCCCAACTGAAACTGAATCTGTAGGATTTACACAAGTGTTGATTTACCACTCAGCAAGTGATTCTACAGGTCTGCTTTAGCTGGGATTAGTACTTGGGTTTAAGTTTATATTCTTATTAACGGGAGAATGGCCATGTCCCAGATGGGTAAAAGTAGCTCAAGTAAAAAGTATAGATTTAAATTTTTTTTAAAAAGAGTTTTGTCCTCAAAAACACACACAAGCACATTCATTACAGAAGTGAGAAACAACTTGGTTATTACACACACAACTTATGGGTCAATATTCCAGTTCTAGTAGATTAGTGGTTGAAAATCCTGGGACCATGTGCAGCCTGTGGAGGGGCCTTTCCTCCCTCCCCTCCCCTCACCACAGCACAAGAGGCATTCTGTCTTGCACTTTATTGGTGTTAGCTACCCCGTTTACTATTTGTAGTGGAAATGTAGGGTGTAAATTTAATAAAACAGTAAATTTTTTTGAAAGAAAATCCACTGAACAGTCTAGTGCTGCCATTCCCAGAATTAATGAGAAATTACACAGTCTGGGTGTAGGTTGTGAGGCTGCAGAAAACGCAGATACTGATGAATTGAAACTGTCTCGGTCCGACTGTTGGATGAATGGTTCTTTAGGTGTCTGTGCTGCTGTGTTACTAGTTCTTTTGCATATTTTTAAGCTGAGGACATGTATCCTCATTTGTGCTGTACTAGTCCAAGACTGAGCACAGGTCTTCCAAGATGTCTGTCTTGTGTTTCTGGCTACCAAGCTGATACAACTTTCCCCTTTCTAGGCCGAAAAATGAAGCCCTTGCTGCCACGTGTCAGTTCTTACTTGATTCCAATCCAGTTCCCAGTGAGTCAGTCCCTCATTCTTCAACCGTCTTCAAAGGTTTCTCTGCCTACAGCTCAGGGTGCCTCTGAGAAGAAGAGCAGCAAGCAGGTGCGCATTGCTCCAAAGGTCAGTCATCTCAGTAGAACTGCAAGGGTACTCTAGTTTCATCTTGTCCCCATTAAGATTTCTTATACACACACGCATACCTGAGTTCAGTGAGACTTTACTCGTATATAGTGTGGGCATGCCAAACTAAAAGTATCCTGAAAGCTTGAAAGAACAAGAATAGCTTTGTTTGGCCTCTAAAATAGGCATGCTGAAATCCTGGCACTGAGGATTAAAAGGTGTTTTCACTTCAACCTTGCTCTGTCAATTTATCTATAATTGATTTAGTTTTATGTTTTAGTTATAATTTAATTATAATTTCCAGTCCATTCATGGTAAAGATCTCATCTAGTAAGCAACTGACCACAGATAAGAATCTCTCTTCATTTAAAAAGCTCTTGTCTCAGATTGCAACCAAGAGATTTTTCTTGCTCAATGCACAGAAAGGAAACCTCACACCTCCAATCAGTTGTTTTTCAGGGATAAGAGCCTTTTCCTTTCTTAGTGCTTAGACAGGCTCTCTTGCTCAGGGATGAGAAGATGAAATGCCCATCATCTCATGGATCCAAATGGATCAGCTGAGGCAAGGACTTGGGAAGGGTGTATGTTTTGAGTGTATCCATGTATATCTGCATGAGGGGGTATATGTGTGTGTGAGAGAGAATGTGGCTAACTGGTGGACAGACACATGATGGCTGTGTCTCTGCTCAACACTTGTATGTGCCCCACCCCAGTGTACCAGCCCAGGACCAATGTGGCCCTGGACCTGAAATAATCCCCTCCCACTGGCCTAAGGTGAAGGTAATGGGTAAACATGTCTAAGATAAGCACCAAAATGTGGGTGTCATCATAGAAAAAACCCTGAGCCCAGTAGCTACCTGCCTAACTTCCAAAGACAAAGGCATTTTATTTATTTATTTTATTTATGTACCACCCCATTAGTGTGGTATCAAAGTGAAAGATCTGTGCTAATTTTGCCCCTCCAAAGTAAATAATACTAAATTCTAAATCACAGTAATTGGTGACTGTTCCATAGCATTGGATACAGATATATGCAAACAATAGTTAGATTTTATTCTGAAATGTTGAAACATTGATCAAACAGTGGGAAGCAGAGGTCCACAATTTTTGTCTGACCTTGCTTGTTGACCTCTTATGCATGGCTAACATGCCCCCTCAATCCCTACTCTTCTGAAATATATAACAGGGGAGAGTACAGGTGCCTTCCACTCACTGGGCTGGGCCATGCTAGCCCCAAAGAGACGCCTCTTTGTCTAGCAGGAGCAATCTGCCTTGCAGTTTTGTGTGCTTCAAAAAAGGGTAAAAGAAGGGCCAGCATTTTTGTTATTGGTCCTATCGTTGGTCGGGAGGTGCATGTATACTGGCAGAATGGGGACATCCTCATTATTCCTGAGTGTCTTTGCCTAGCATTAGGTAAGCAAATATTACCTCATTCTTCCCTAAAGGATTCCTTCAGAAGATCTGTAACTATCCTCTGTGACATGTTCAGACAGCAAGGAAAGGAGTATGCCTCAACCTAATGCAAGGCTGCTGGGAAACTATTCCCCAATGATTAAGTTGGAGGCCCTGATGGAGCCGGTTCCTCCTCCTGCCAAATAAGGGAGATACATGTGACCACTCCTTATTAACACCTTCAAAGAGAGAGCAGTGCTCATCTTCAAAACTAGGTTTTAAGAAAGGGGTTCCTCTTCACCAGCAGCAAATTCATAAACACAATAATCAAGAGACCCCCACAAAAGAGCTATGAAAATATTCTTCTGAACCATTTAATACGATGTCTCTAACCATTGTCTGGTATTTTATACCAGTGCCTTATTCTCAGCTGTATTGTACTTTCTCACTTTCTCTGCTTCTGCTGCAGGTCTTCCCATCCAGTGGAGACCCCACAAGCTCCATGAAGGAGGAGGCTTACTGTGGTGAAGATTCATCTTCGTTGACTTCCCACCAGTCTAGCAAGGAAGACGGCCATCAGATCAGCAGAGAGTCATTCCCTTCTGCCCTGTCTGTTGAGGAGAATGAGAGCTCTTCTTCCAGTAAATGGGCTTCCCTGTTCTGCCCAGCATTATCTGTTAAAGAGGAACCAGTACCGCCAGTTGAAGAGCTGAATGTATGCCTTCCAGGACCATCTGTAAAGCAGAAAAGACAGTTTACAGCTCTCAAGTCACCACCACAGAGCACACTATTAGACACCTTGGCTATAAACAGGCAAGAGAGGCATCATGTAGGCAAATCCAGAAGGAAACAACACTTAGCCATGTCTTGCTCAGAGGAACCCGTACTGCTACTGCCATCCAGTGGCAGTTCAGATTCATCCACACTGGAACATGACCTTCCCTTTGGGCGGGAGACTCATCCTCTGAGAAACATGGCCCACCTAACCTGCTCTCCAGGGGAAGGTGGTTCATTTAAAGCACCAGTAAAAGAGATGTTGTGCAAGCTACCAGATTCGTCTACCCCCAGCAAGACACCTATACCAACACTGCCATTTCTGGCACTTTCTGACACCTGGAGATCAGCATCCTCTGTCAAGGAAACAAACGACCTGGATATCAGCCCGGTCAGAACCCCTCCAGTACCATTATTGTCCCTTCAGGAGAATGCAGAACTTCTGGGAATTAGGAGCACTCCTCCAAGATACTCCTTGTGTGACTCCCCACATTTGCCCTTCCTGAATGCAGGAGCCAATGCTATGGTCTCTGGGCCCTTAACTAGCTCTCCTGCACCCAGCAAACAGTCATCTCCAAAGCTTCAGGATTCAGTTCTTCCAGAAAACCATTCATTTCTGGAGGGGCTAGTCCTAGATACCATGAATGACAGTTTGAGCAAAATCCTACTAGATGTCAGTTTCCCTGGTCTTGATGATGACAACTTGGGTACTGATTTGAGCTGGTCATACTTAATTCCTGAGCTGAAGTGATTAAAATTTAGCTCCGAGATTCTGTAAACTGTGAACTGCAAATAACCAAGGGGCACACCAGGATATGATGTTAACTGACACCTACATTGTCATGCGCATAGGGTGATCCTGATATATAGCTGTTCATGAAATGGTCCACAAGCTGCTTGGTGTTCCACTGGATATTGCTGTTGCATATACAGAGGGCTAATACATTGGTATGAACAATCAAGAAAACTTATGAAATATTGTAAGGAAAATTGCTATTTCCTTATAATGATCTACCATATCGCCTTGTAGATTTTGATGGTTTGTAAATACTTGTATATTTTAAAATAGTTTTTAGAAGTATAAAGAGAATGAGTAAATGTGGGAAACTGAGCTCTTGTACCTTTAATAGCTGCAGAGAAAATTTCAATTAATTCAGCTTGTAATGAAAAGAATTTCATCCACTACAAGAATTCCCTTCTAGCACATGAATTATTACTTACAAGAACTCTTGTCACCTTTTGTGCCTTTCAGTCACCTGAAGAATGGATAACTTTATTATTGTACAGTTTCTGCTAGGCCTTCTTCTTTTGCCTGTAAGGTACGTCTGCCATGAAGAAATTGGGCAGCTGAAGCATTTATCCTTACTGTGTTCATGTCAGGAAAACCTCAGCTACTCCATTCTTTGCGCCAGATTCTGTTTAAAGGTACAGCAATAAAGCCAGAAAGAGGAAAAATGGTAATCCCATCCAGAATCAATATAATTTCAGTATGGAATATCTGCATTATCTGTAAGAAAAGAGGTTTTAACAGCTATGTAAAGCAATTCCAGCTAATGCCTGGGTGGGATACAGTTTACCTTTCTAGTAAGCTTTTTTGGTTTTTAAATTTAGCTCCAATTTTGAAGTCAGTTCTACCATAAACCCTGGCACTTAAATATCCAACACAACCATAGACTATTCAGATGCTGTGAAATCCCCCAAATACAGTGATCCTACAGACACAGCGGTTATTCCTAACCTTAGATAACCCAGGTGTTTTTGGACTTCAATTCCTAGAAGCCTTCACCACCAGCTGTACTGGCTGGGGTTTCTGGGAGTTGCAGTCCATGAATACCTGGGTTACTCAAGGTTGGGAACCAATACCCTACAGCTGTGCAATCAGGTGCTGCTTCCCAGTAGTGGTGAGGAATGCACGCATGTGGATAAAAAAAGGTTATTGCACTCCTTCAAATTGCCAATAGGAGGCAGCACCTGATAGTATGGCCCTGTGCTCTAATTTCTTCATCAGGTGTCAATGGTCAAAAGAGGCACCTTTAGTAAAGGATCCTGTAATCTACGCTTGAGGAACAGAAGCAGTCCAAGCAGGGGATCAGATATTTTCTGTACATTTTAAGGACTTACTGGTGCAAGTTCCCCATCTGATATAGTGTATTTTGCCAAATAAAGACAGGAGGGGAGAGATAGCATGAATTGTAATTTTATCATATTGCCTAGAACAAGAGTCTGCCCTTTAAATTATTCTCCCTCTGATATTGTGTATTTTGCAAAAAAGGGGTAGGTGGGTGGGAATGGTATGAACTGTAATTTTGTCATATTGCCTACAACGTGAGTCTGCCCCTTAAATTAAAAAAAAAAATACAAGTGGAGGTACTTCAACCATGCCTTTTTTATTCCTTTTAATAATCTATGCAATAAAGCCAAAATAGAAGTGTAGTTCTGAATCATGTATTTCCCTGGAATTCCATTTGTTTCCTTCTGAAGTGCTTAGTAACAAGCTGGGATTTCTCACATTGCCAGAGGATTGGTCTATAAAATGATGACCTGGAGGGGGGGTCCCTGCAAACTCTGCAACTGACTTTATGATTCAGATCCTTGATCAGCTGTTTTCCCTCTTCGTCTGTTTTTACAGGCTGCTTTCCCTTCCTTTTGAACAGCTCTCACATGTTCCTATTACACTTCGAGATTTTCACTGAACCTCCCCATTCAGCATTATGATTTATTTATTGATCAAAGTCCTCCCGCAGATGTTTGTCAACTTTAGCTTTTCAGGCTGCAATTTTCTTCAGGTCCTCAGCGAAAACCGGCAACAGGCCAACATTAAAAAAAAAATCTATTCTGAACAAGAGTTCCCTTACATCAGAGTGGGAACAGTGTAGGGTTGGAGCTAGCTGCAGACACCCTCTGAAGGGCATTTTGGATGCCCCTGGGCCTCCACAGACCACTCACAACTAAGAGTTTTTTTTAAAAAAAAAGAGTCACAATGGGTTTTTCTGCTCCTGGATGCATTTTTTGCTTTATATCTGTGGGGACTCAATCTCCTACCCCAAACCAAATAGATCACAAACCGAAGTGGCTGTCTGGCTGTTTGTTTTCAGCAATTTATTTTTTCCTCAAGTCCCTCAACGCCTGGTTGTCATTCTTATTCAAAGCTCAGTCACAGATCATACAATATGAAACTTAAGCTCTGAATTTGAATAATATCTGCATGACATTCAGCATTTCTTAAAAACACTGCACTACTAATTTCTCTGACAACATTCAAAGCATTGCCTAACTTATTCTCACACTCCCCGAAGGTACAGCTTTGGCATGGCCTCTGGTTGTGGCCACTGTTGTTTAAACAAAATGGGCTGAAAGCAGCTGCAGTGACCAGCAGATACTGCGAAGGAAACAGAGACAGTCTTCCGGTGAGGGCTGGGATGTCCTCGGCCACAGGGAAACAGGGGTTGAGATATTTGCCTCAGACAGTTGTTGCTCTGTCTTTAAACCCAACCCGCCCCCATTTACCCCAGTCCCTCTTGTTTCTGTGTTCTAGGGAGATTTTCTTATATGAAATATTGTATTAGGTTGTTGATAAAACACACTCTGTTCAGAAGGGTGTATCAAAAAGGTTTCATGCCTATTATTGTTTATTACTTATTCTCAAAGTACAAACAGTAACATATTCTCATTAGAGGGGGGGAAGGCACAAGAGCTTTTTGATACATCCTTGTGTGTATATATATACATGTCTAAAGGTTTCATAATACATATTTCATATAAAAATATGAACCATTTCAGTGTGAGATGCCAGCTTCAATTATGACTTCTGACAGGGAAGAATATTCCAAAGGTGGGCTTTATAACTACAGGCTGGTAATTATGTATGTGTCCTTCAGTGGAATACATGGACAGCCCTCACACCTCTGCATAGCATAGTTTCTTAATTATTATTTAGTTTATTACCTGAAAAGAAGGTGGGGTGAAGTCAAATATCTTGCCTGTTGCTACATTCATAAGAGTACTTTATGTAGTACATTGCTGGGATCAAAGCACTAAGCCTCTGTAAACTATGTCAATTCTGTAAAACAAGAAAAGAAAAGGGGGAGGGCAATGTTCACAGCTGGGAGTCAAACTGGAAGCCAAAGAACATTTTCTTGATCTCCTTTTAACAAGATACTAGGATGCTAGTTTTCTCCTTCAAACCTTGGCTGAAGTCATTTTCCTGATGGATGACATCACAAGCAGTTGCTGTGGCAATCTATCTGTTCTGTGTGAGCAGGGAAGCAGGTCTGAAAACTAGAGTGCACAAGAAATAAACACAGAGTGTAGATGGGGGCGTGGGGAGAAGTGAAGGCTACGGAATTAAGGCAAGCAGTTCCCATGACATCTTTTCAATGGGCTTCTGTGATGATTCATTTTCAGTTACAGTCTCCAAAATATTTGCAAAAGCCTGCTTGTTCTTGACATCTGCCCGAAGAGGCTTGACCTCTCCAAGCACATATTTATGCTAATGTTAACGATGATTCTCTCTGTTCCAGGAAACATTGAGATCTATAAAAGAGTGAAGAATCTGGCTGTGGATTCTCAGAACTGATTATTTTAGGGGAAATATCATGGCAGTTAAACTGGTGTAGACAGAACTTGTAGACTGCTAGGCATGAGCCGTGTTCAACTACTGGAGATAAAAAACCAACAATTCTGACAGCACTGGACAAGATTTTTCATAGTAAGGGCCAGATATATAGTCTTATTTAGGCAATCTGACTAGTTTAAGTAAACATAGGAGAAGGTCTGCTGCCTCCAACCTTCCAATGTTGCTGTTACATGGAAAGTGAATTGAAGAGCCTCTAGTATGTATATGGCCACACAATTCTGAATGCTAAAATAAAATAAAACTAGAATTTAGAATTGCCTGGGGAGCTTCAATGCATCAAGGAGGGCTTTGGCTTCTCACTGTCCCCCAAGAGCAACATTGGAAGGGAGCAGGGTCTAGTTAAGAGTGCCTGAATACTACTACTTGCATGGGAGATCCCTCTTAGAGTTTTATCACTCTTGGGTTTTACCAAAAGGCAGGGGGGGGAAAAAGCAGATGTGGGGCAAGTGTTAGGGAAGTGAAGTTTTAACTTTTCTATCCTGTTACCCCAAAAGAAACAATCTTGAAGCTCCTGTTACTTCCAGAAGGGAAAGAAGATAAAATGATTATTTTCTGCATTACTTTTCATAGTGGGTCAGTCAAAACTGACAACCAAGTTTTATGTATATATGTATGATTGTATGTATTGACATTATTGCATCATGAAGAGTTATGACACTATGAACAACAGCTGTTATCAAGGGTTCAGAATTATTAACAAGAGTTCCACAAACTATGGCTGCTGGTCGTAGCCATCTAAAAAACATGTAATTGCCTCAGTTATGTCCCTCCCTCTTTGAAACCTGTTATTGGGAGTGTAGGATTGTTTCTTACTAGTCTTTTGTTCAAACCATATTCTAATTTTCTTTCAAAGAGCTCAAGACACCTCAAAGACGATTCTTCTCCCATTGATCCTGAGGCTCCTACAATGAGAATTAAGCAGAGAATCCAAGTTTGCTTAGGAACAGAGTGGGAGGTACATCACAGTTGCTCTGGATGATATAAGCCTACATAGAGCAAGCCCTGTTTATACCATTATTTGATTCCTTCTGTGGTCAGCTAGATACTATTGTGAAGTTCCCAAAGCAAGATAATGAATGCTGTAACAATTTCCCCCTTCATACTCAGCAGCTGGTAAATGGAGGTAGTATATGGCCCTCTTTAATAATAGCCAGCCACTAATAGCCTCTTCCCCAGGAACTAATGTGAACTAAGATTTGGTCTGCCAGTTAGATAGTTAGGTTAGTGCTGCAAAACACATGGTTAGAACTCCAAAACTGTTGTAATTTGACATTTCAGGATTTATAGCTAACACAACTGTGAATCCCCTTCCATCCAGCTTTGTTTGATGACTCAGGTGTGAGTTAAGAAAGAGAAACCTCTGGCAGTCCACTATCTCCCTATCCACTCCAGGCAAAATTTTACATACTTCTATTCCTTCATTTTTTCTTAAGATAAAATATCCTAAACATATTTTGTCAGAGAGTTTTAATGCATCCCCTTGTATCATTTCAGCTTCCCTTTTCCACTTCTACAATGTGCTTTTGAAGGTGCAGTGAGTAAAGTGGTATGCTTAGCATCCCAAGAGTAGTGGTATAGATTTATATAGAATTATTATGGCATTGGTAGATAGCTGTGTTTTCCAGATGCTTTCCAAACGATCCCACACCTGGAATTTATCATTTTCAGAGCAGCCGCACACTGGGTCAACATTTCTGTTGAGCTATCCACCATAACCCTTGGATGCTTTCATGGTCAGTCACCACCTGCTATACCATTTGTGTATTTGTGTTTTAGGTTTTTTTGCCCCAATATGCACCAGCTGACAACTAACACCTCCTTACATTGAAATATGTTTGCCATTTTAATCCCTTCTCTGCCCGCTGCCCCCAGTTTGGAGATATCCTTTTGGAGTTCTAAGGTCTTCGTTTGAACCACCATGAATTGTCATCAGCAAACTTGGCCACTCCACTGCTCATTCCCTGAACTCTTGATCTGCTGTATTCTCCTGAGGCCAATGGAAAACTATTCGTGGCCAGTGTGGTGAGCAGCTGAATCATGGACTCCTGGATATTAATTATTAATACATTGATAAAGGAAAGCACTTTTGACCAGATTTAATAATTATTTCTTCCATGTCTGGCTTCCTGTTACAAAGTTTGCTAGAACTGTGATAGTGCATATGTTTCCTTACAAATTATTCCATACCACAAGAAGTATGACAATTGTTACTTAAAATGACAACTTTCACTTCAATCAGTTAGATTCTGCAGATTCAAATATTGTGTTTCCTTACAACTTACTCTCAACACACCCTTGACTTCCCTTCGTCTTTCAGCTCTAATGTCAGAAGTGGGAATTCAGGATGCTATAGTGGCAAACTTGCAAACAGAAGTCCTGCTTTCTTTGTATGGAAGATGAAGGACATTGAGACAAGTATGTTTATGATCTGGAGGAGCTACATAGCTTAGCAAGAGAAAGAAAGTGGCAAGTCTACATGCGTGAGTAAATATGTATTAGATTGGCCTTTGCAACATTTATTCTGTTCAAAACAAAGGTTGTGGATGATCTGGGGGAAAAAAATTGATTCTGGGATTAAGGTCATCCTATTCTGGAAGGGCGTCTTCTGCTCAGGTGCTCTTGTTAAAGCACAAATAAATTTTGTTTGACTCTGTCACAATTTTTGTGCAGGACAAAGTGGGGCAATTTTTCTCCGCAAGGATTTTAAACATTGCATTACATTTGCCAGAATGTCTGAGGAAGTGGATTGTATCCATGAAAGCTTATGCTAAGAGAAATCTGTTCCTCTTTAAGGTGCCACACTTCTTTTGTTTTAATGTTTTTTACACATGCTGAAACAGATTCACATGGCTACCTCTATGAAAACTGGATAAAAGACAAATTATTCTATGTTATTTTCCAAAATGGACATGAGCTTCATACAGATTTTTAACAGCTTCTTGATAACAGTTTGACAATAATAAGCCCACCTTTCTGAAATACACATTGACAATTGGCCTTAAATTGCTTCAAAAATTTATCTCAGTTTCCATCTCTCATTTTCTGCAGGCAGATTTATCAACCTAATAAGTCTATCCAGTAGTTAGTTAATACAGAAACAAAAGGAAAATATTGGGCCCTTGCTCCAATAAACTGTTGAGAACCAAAGGCCATTGGTAGGTCATGAGATATTAAATATATCAGGGCATGAATCCACAGCTATGGCAATGCTGTAATAAAGTGGTTCTTAACCTTTCTTGGTCATGAAGTTCTTTGAGAAGCTGTGGACCCTTTCTCCAGAAAAATGTCCATAAACATATACATACAGGAAAAATTCTGCGCCAGTTCATGACCCTCCTGAAGCAAGTACTTGGACCACAGATCAAGAAACCCTGCCTACTGAAATAGATCCTTGGACAGTACAAATTTGCCATGGTCTTCAGTGTTAGGCAATGCACTGAAATTCATGTCTCCACTGAAAAAGTTATGTTCTTCAGTTAATTGAGATTGGACATAACAGTATGGCAATGTTTCTAATCAAATATTTGATTTTGTAATCTCTCTGAACCCTATTTTCTCCCTACTTAGGAATTATCTGACTTCCATTTCAATATGTCCACATGGAAAGAGAGGCACTTCCTATGTCAGGAAAAATATGTATCATGGCCAGGCTTTTCTCCAAGACCCTACCATAAACTGGCGATTGAAACACCACCACACACAGATGCCAAAATCAAGGTTTGCCAGAAACTGCGCTGCCCAGTTGAAGAGAGTGCCCTTTGGCATGTCTGGGGATATCATACTTGGCTGGATGTAGGAAGGTTGCCACCTATTTATCGCCCAAGGCCAGATCAACCTTTTGATAGCAATACATGGCGGTGGATTACTGCTCCCAGGAAAAAGTCAATGACTGAACCACCAGTGCCACCTCCTTCACAACTGGATGGAAACACCTACATCAAGTTTATTGAAGGAGAAGGACTGTTTGTGGATCAAAGACACAAAGAAAGAGTTCTGACTCGAACACGGAAAGAAATAAAGCAGTGTGAGCAGCTCAAATTAAGGAGTGAATGCCGAGCTCCTCCTCTGGACAGCCAGGGAAATATTATGCCTCCCAAGGAGTTCAAAAGGTAAGATATGCTTCTCTTCCCAGTATTTTTTTTTCCTGTTGATTGATGTGGACAGAGCTGGTTCCACCATGGAGCAAGCTGAATCCCTTGCTTCAGACAGTAAGATCAAGGATGCAAGAGAGAGCACGAGACAGACAGAGAGGCAAAATGAGAGTGTGCCACTGCATCACCAGCCACCTGCTCTGTCTCCGGTTCTGAGACTGCTCTCTCCTCTTCCTTATCCTGTCCCTATATTTTCCTCTTTATTTTTTGCCAAAACCCTGCTTGTTTTTTTTTTAAACCTGTACTTTCTCTTTCTCTCCATTCTTTCTTCCTCTCCTCCCATCCTCCCTTTTCCTTCCTGGTCTGTCTTTTTTCTGTGTTTGCAATCCAGGCTTCTGAGGGTGAGACTACATAGGGTTTTGTCCCACTGCTTGGTCTGTTCTGGGGACAGGCTGGTTCACTCCTTTCCTTGGTGACCACGTGACATAAGTGCCAGTGTAAATCTGCCCATCCTCAGTGTTCCTACCTGTGCCTTTTTGGCTGTCGGGGGCTGCTCATTTCAGCTGTGGGTAAGGTAAAAGTAAAGGTTCCCCTTGACATTTAGTCCAGTCATGTCCAACTCTAGGGGGCGGTGCTCATCCCCATTTCCAAGCCATAGAGCCAGCGTTTTTGTCCGAAGACAGTTTCCGTGGTCACGTGGCCAGCGCGACTAGACACGGAACGCCATTACCTTCCCACCGAGGTGGTACCTATTTATCTACTCGCATTTGCATGCTTTCGAACTGCTAGGTTGGCAGGAGCTGGGACAAGTGACGGGAGCTCACTCCATCGCATGGATTCGATCTTACGACTGCTGGTCTTCTGACCGTGCAGCACAGAGGCTTCTGCGGTTTAACCCACAGCGCCACCACGTCCCTTCAGCTGTGGGTAGGATCACTCTATTTGGGTTCCGTTCCAGCACATGCAATTGCTGGAATCAAACCAAAGTGGATGGCTTGCTGCTTTCAATTTCCCATCCACTCTCAATTTCTCAGTATCATTGTGGCTTAAGCAGACAGCTTAGCCACTTAATGGTACTGGGAAATTAAAAACTTCCCCTGCTTCTGCATGGAGAGGAAACGGAAGCAAGCAAATATATTTTTTTAAGCCTAGGTAAAGCAGCATTGATGTGCTGTGCCTTTTGGGGTGGGGGGCATTAAAAATTTAAAGCTTCCTCATGGAAGGAAGAGGAGACAGGAAAGGGCAAAGTGGGATGGTTTTTTGTTTGTTTTCTTTTTTTCCCCTTTCCATTTAAAGGGAGGCAAGCCAAATTAGGTTGCTTGAGGTGGCATGTGTCATGTGGATGCAAGGATCACACCAAATGACGTACTCAGCCCCTACACAACCTTAAGCAACCCTATTTAGCCCAATCCAGCCTGGTTCAATTTAGCTGTCTAGCCAAGCCCTAACATTTATAGCAAAGTTAAGATAACTGGTGAGAGAAGAGGATGGGCAGGAGAGACGATATATGCAGGGCTGCTCTAAAGCAGGCTACACGGAGATTGGACGTGCCTTTGCTCATTTTTCTAGCCCTTAAAATCCCTGGAACTCACTCTCTCTCTCTCTCACACACACACACACAACCCTAGATACAGTATGTTTTAAAGCAAAGAAAAGAGAATCATGCTCCTGGAAGCCTTCAGGAAAGAGAATGCATTTTCAAAACAAGGCATGTAGCTGCACACATTTTGCTTCAATTAAAATAAAAATATTGTTTTAGAACTAAAGGTAGCCTTGTACACGCTGCTGGTTTCTTCATGCAGGCAAGGATTGGCCCATAATAGGTCCTGGATGTCAATGGTTCTGTGAGCTGAATTATCTCTAACAGCCAAGCAGATATTACTTTAAAACACAGAATAGGACTCTTTCTTTCTGATTTACTCTAGAATAAACATAGGAGGCCAGATCCAGACAAGGATACTGTTATGGATCAGCCCCATCATGAGTGCCATTTGCATTGCAAAATAGTGTTCTGTGGGGAAATGAAGTGGGGATGAGGAACCTTTTCTTGGACCAAGTGCTGAACTGCTTCCAGTGATGCACAAGAAGGCTACATGTCAACAGTGGGAGAGCTATAACCCAAAGTGGTTGGTTGTACATGATTGTGAGTGCCACTGGACCCACCTCTAGTGGTGCCACTAGCAGCTGAGTCTCCTGACAATAATTCCATAGGCTCCAGGTTGTGAGAATCATCAAGAACAGATTTTAATGCAACTGAGGAACCAACAGTAACACTGCCCTTAACTGCCTCTGGGAGCTTCCTGGAGAGTTGGGTTCCCTCCACTAACACCCCCCCCCACCAGGAATGTCCTTTCAATAGGTCCCCCTAATAAAGCCACAGGGGGCCCTGAGATTCCTGGTCTCTGAAAGTGGGAGATGAGGGTAAGTCCCGGCCCTAGTCACAGGCTTTTCAAGGATAGCCAGTAGAGCTGGGTGGGAGTGACTGGAGCCCGCTCCTCGGCTCCTCCTGGAGCCACCTCTGCCTCTCTCACTGGGGCTTCTGTCATGAGGGCTGCTGCTCTTGTTGGACATCACAAGCACCAAGGTCATGTCAAGAGGTACCATCGGCTCTGGAGACCTGGCCCTTGGTGGCGGCCCCTTCCTCTAGCACTCGGGGACTTCAGCCCAGGCCTCTTCTTCTCAATCACTCTCTACCTCAGTGAAAGTACAGAATTGGGGATCCCAAACCCCAACAGCTTCTCCCCACAACTCCTCCTCCTCCTCCTCCTCCTCCTCCAAAGTCTCAGTCTCTCCCTTCATTTCCTGAAAGAAGCCACCAAGTACTCTGGGTTTTCCTCCTTAATCCCAGCCTTTGCCTCATCCTCTCCCCCTCACAGGTGGCCCTCATCAGCCAGCTTCCTCACAGGCATCTGCTGTCCCTCTCCCTTGCTTACTAGGGGCCCAGGAGCGAGCCCTCTCACAATGACACACATCCACAATTGCCCAAATCCCCCCCTCACATTGCTTCCGTGGATGAAATCTTGCTTCTGAAAATCATCCAGTGGTGTCCCTGAAAGGCTCTCCAGATTTGGTCTAGTGTATGTTCAAATCTCACTTTAGTTTTGGACACAATAGCATCAAATTCCACATGCTGCATTATTATTTCAGCTTCAGTCCTTGTCTGTGATAAGATCTGGTCTTCTTCACTTGGCCAATAAATTGTAAGACTCACTATTATTGTTATTGTATTTTGAACAGATATAAGTGCCTGCTTTCAGGGAAAAGCCCATCATCACTTTGTGTCCAACTGCAGCCTGTCACACTTCCTTCTAAAGACTATTGGAACTACCCTTGCCCAAGTCTCCAGCCCCATTACCAGGAAGCAGCTGTCAAGTTTGCTCTGAAGAACAGCAGTCCAATCTATCAGGAAGTGGTGGAAAAATACCAGAAACTGGCCCTTTCTGGGAGCAAAATCAGGCCTTGCACACCTGTCAATTAAATAAATGAACTGAAGTGAAACTTGACATTCACTGAACTACCAGGCAGTAAACTAGTAATTCAACCCTGTTACTGGTAAAACTGTAATTATAAATGAAGGTAAGCTGTCACTGCAGAAATGACTACCAGCAATGAATATGTGCAACATTACCTAAGAACACAAAGCAAGCACTCTAGGTATATATACATCATGCAAATAAAATGGTTTCAGAGTCAATCCTTTGCTACACAGTGTCCCTGGAACTAATTCTTTGGTCAGTATAAATCAATCAGCATTAACTTTCAGCAGCAAATTGCCACCAGTTAAGAAGTCAGTGCTGTTTTTTTCTTGCCACGGATCAGTTTTTTTCTTGCCACAGATTTGATGCATGATCAGAAAAACCAGCACCAGCTTCCTAACTAATGACATATGTTTGCTGCAATGTACTACGTATAGTAATGGAGTTATGCACTTACAGTATATTATGTAATAGGATTCTAGCCCAAAACTTCAATGTTACCTTTCATAGCCACCTACAGAGATTGTCCAGATGGTTAAAAACTCTGTAGTAAAAGCTACACACAGTCCTTCTCCTCACTACAAAGCACATGGTGCTTTGTGGATTTCTGTACAATAATAGTTCTCCAATACATCTCAGCTTTCTGCCTCTAGAACTGTGTTTGGAATATCATCATAGCTTCAAAGAGAGAAATGCTCAGTCCACTGATTTGGAATACAAACCACTGATCCAGTCCAGATCCACCAATGCTGTGGCAGTAGTGTACTTACTAGAAATATAAGGGCTAGAACCCCACATCTGAACTTCAGGTTCATCTCCTCCTTATGTAATACATTGTATAGTCAATTCTATGAAGGCCTACTGCCCATGTGACCCTGAATGGCCATTGTTATTATTGTGTGCTGTGAAGCTGCCTCTGACTTATAGCAACCCTATGAATGAGTGATCTCAAAAATGTCCTGTCCACTACAGTCCTACTCAGCTATTGCAAACTCAAGCCTGTGATTCTTTTATGGAGTCAATCCATTCCGTGTTTGGTCTTCCTCTTTTCCTACTTCCCTCAATATTTTATCTTTTCCAAGTGAATCTTGCCTTCTCATGATGTGCCCAAAGTATGATAGCCTCATTTTCATTTTTGTCTCCCGAGAAAGTTCAGTCTTGACTTGATCTAGAACCCACTTGCTTGTCTGTCTGGCAGTCCAGGTTACCTGCAAAATTATCCTCCAGCACCATATTTCAAATTAATAAATTTCTTCCTGTCAGCTTTCTTCACTGTCCAACTTTCACACCATATATAGTGATCAGGAACACAATAGTGTGGATAATTTTGGCCTTGGTCTCCACATCCTTTGACACATCCTTACACTTGATGATCTTTTCACATTTCTTCATTGTTGCCGTTCTGGGTCTTAGTCTTCCTATTTCTTGGCTGCAGTCTCCATTTGAATTATGATTGAACCAAGATATACAAAACCTTTAAAAATTTTCAGTCTCTTCACTGTCAACATTAAAGTAATGTAGTACTTCTGTAGTCACAGTTTTTGTCTTCTTCGTGTTCAACTGCAGTCCTGCTTTGGGACTTTCTTTCACTTTCATCAGAAGTAATTTCAAGTCATTGTTGCTTTCTGCCAGTAAGATAGTGTCATCTGCTTATTTTAAATTATTGATGTTTCACTCTTCCTTCATCTGAATCTAGTCTGGCTTTCTGTATGATATGTTCTTGTGACCAGCCCCAACCTAGGCTTGTCACTTTTTAAAATAGCTTTCTGTTAACAAGGTTGGCATCAGCCATTAACCACACCAAACCCAAGAATGAAAAATGATATTTTCTTTATTACAGAGTAACAACTTGAGAAACAGATCTACGCTCCAGTTTTTCTTCAGTTATTTTATTTATTTATTTATTTATTACATTTATAGCCCGCCCATCTAGTCATATAGACTACTCTGGGCGGGTAACAACATATCATCTAACAATTTAACAATTTAAAATCATAACAATATATTATGTTACAACAACCCAATAGCCCAGCAACACACCCTCTTTCGTTACACTTTCCTTCTTCTCACAATCCAGCCCTCCAGCCCCCTCTTCCTTCAGGCTCCAGCATAGGCACCACTCCCCTTGCTTCCCTGTTACCAAGCAGATTGGACAGGATTTCTGTCACAGTTCTGCCTATAGGAAAGCATTCTGTTTCATCATATTCTGTCCGTAATTTCTTGTACACAGTACAGGTTGTACAATACAGGATGATCCATTGCTGAGGCACACCCATTTCTTTCAGAACAGCTTATAGATTCTCGTGATGCACAGAGCCAAAAGCTTTGCTATAGTCTATAAGGCATAGACTGATTTTCTGAAATTCTTTGGTGCGCTCTAGTACCCAGCGGATATTTGCAATGTGATCTTGAGTGCCTTTTCCTTTTTTGGAATCCAGCTTGAACATCAGACATTTCTTGCTCTATAAAAAGCCTTTATTGCAACACCTTGAGTACAATTTTCCTTGCATGGAACAATAGAGCAAAGGTTCTATAGTTACTGCACTCCTTGGCATGTCCTTTCTTGGGGATTGGAATATATATTGAATGTTGTCAGTCTGTGGGCTGTCAATATGCAGAAAACTTGATTTTATGGTGTGCTAGAATGATTAAAGGAGAGCAAAGAGAAAAGTGCTGAGAAAGTGAAAGTATGATTGAAAAAGTGCTTCATGAAGAGATTGTTTACATTAGTTATAATTGTTTTATAAATAATTCCACTAACTCCCAAAACACCCAGATTGTTTGACAACAGAGCTACTAATAAGATAGCATGGCAGAAATATTTCATTCATTGTGTGCCAGTTTTCTCAAGAAAGAGTAAACAACTATGAATAATGTGAATAGAAAACAAAAAATGTTAAAACAGGAAGTAGTTTTATAAATAAAAAATGTGGAGAAATGACCCTTATTAATCAGGGATGGCCTGATTGATTTAAGAAAAGTAACAAACTTTGTTGCTAAGTAACTACACTGACATGGTGCCTCCCATTAACTGCCATCTGATGGATAAATCGTTTCTTGGATCTTCTGGAAGATATCTGTTTTTCTTCTTTTGTTGTTCTCTTCTATTTCTTTCCACTGGCCATTATAACTGGTTTTTTTTTCCCCCACTACATGACAGTCGCTGAAAAGCTGCATTCCGGATTCTGACCCTGCTTCTGTCATTTTTTACTTTTGCTTCCCACCTGTTCTTAGCACTTTTAAGTGTTACTTCCATCCATCATCCATCTAGGCTTTTATTTTCTTTTTACTACAGGAATTGTTGGTGTTTGGGGAGGGGGCAGATTGGCATCTTCCCCTAATAATACATGGTTTAAATCCACAGTTCTTCTGGTTCATGGTCAATTAAGTTTAGTTATGCAAATATTTTCTTTATGTGGATTTAAATTAATCAGAAATGTTGTTTAAATTATTTTTTGGTACTAAAAATCTGCTCCTGGTCTTGTTTTGGCACAGAGAATGCAGCTTCTCCATTTCCTGTTTCCAGTTATGTAGTCTATTTGATTTCTATGTTGGCCATCTGATGATGTTCATGATTATAGTTGTCTGTTCAGTTGTTTGAAGCATGTATTTGCAATAAGCAGATTATTGGCTTTGCAAACCTTTATGAGTCATTCTCCTGTTTCATTACCGGCCCCCCCAAGACCAAATTTTCCACTGCCATTGTCTGTGAATGATCCTCCACCAGTGCCACCTTCTGCTGCTGTTGCTGCCCAGTACCTGCCCTCCAGAAGCATCCCCTCCCACAAAGTAGAGCCAAACTCCCCCCCCCCCAGTTTACTGGGGAGTTGGTGGTGATGAAACAAATGGGATGGAGACTAGAGCCCAGAGTAGACTCAGAGTAGACATGTTCTAGATGGGTGGTATATAAGTCTAATAAATAAATAAAGAGCAACTATGGTGGAAAACCCGGAGTGAATTCAACCTAACATGAGCTAGAGCCCATTGGAAGGCCTATTCTGTGGTAGTGGTGGCAGAAAAGAATTAGTTCATTGCATCTGCACAGAGTTGCCTAGCAGAGCTCTTCCGAGTGGTCAATGACCTGTTACATCATGGCCCACAGGAAGATTGTGCTGGCCACTTGGTAGCTTGCTGTGAAAAATTTGCACAGCACTTTGCAGGCAAAATCGCTTGGATCCACTTTGACTTGGATGCTGTAGTTAATACAGGTCTTGTAGATGTAACTATGGCTTCTGCTTGTCCAGTGTTGATGGATAAGCTTCAGTTTTTGCTGCCTGATGATGTGGACAGGATCTCTGGGGAAGTGAAGGCTATCACTTGTCTGCTAGACCCCTGCCCATCCTGGCTTTAAAAAGCTGCCAGAGAGGGACTGACTGAGTGGGTCCAATGAGTGGTGAATGCCTCCTTGCAGCAGGGTAGGATCCCAGCTTGCTTGAAGGAGGCAGTAGTAACACCATTATTGAAAAAAACCATCCTGGATCCCACAGTACTGGATAATTACCAGCCAATCTGTAATATCCCATTTTGGGGCAAGGTGCTGGAGCAGGTTGTGGATTCTCAGTTCTAGGGGTTCCTGGATGACATGGATTGTCTATATCTATTTCAATCTGGCTTCAGGCCTGGTTATGGGACAGAGACTGCCTTGGTTGCCTTGATGGACAACCTACACAGGGAACTGCACAGAGGGAGTGTGTCCCTGTTGGTTCTGCTGGACCTCTCAGCAGTTTTCAATACCACCAACCATGGTGTCCTTCTGAGCCATCTCTCCGGGATGGGACTTGGAGGTACTGTTTTACAGTGGCTCCTGTCCTTCCTGATAGGGAGAACTCAGAGGGTGGTGCTGGAGGACTCTTGTTCGAAACCCTGACCATTGGCCTGTGGTGTCCCTCGGGGTTCTGTTTTGTCCCCTATCCTATTTAACATCTATATGAAACTGCTAGGAGAGGTTGTCTGGAGTTTTGGGCTTCGGTGTAACCAGTACACTGATGACACTCAACTCTCTCTCTTCTTTCCATCTAAGTCCATGGAAGCTGTCTTGGTTCTAATTTTTATTTTATTTTTATTTTATTTATTATTAGATTTCTATCCCGCCCTTTTAGACAGAGTCTACTCAGGGTGGGTTCTAAATCAGTGTTTGGTGTCAGTAATGGACTGTATGTGAATAAACTGAAAACTTAATCTAGACAAGACAGAGTTGCTCCCGGTCAGTCAAAAACCAGATCAAGGAATAGGGTTGCAGCCTGTGCTGGATGGGGTTACACTCCCTCTGAAAACACAGGCATGCAGCTTGGGGGTATTCCTGGATTAATGTCTGAGCCTGGATGCGCAGTTTTTGGTGGTGGCCAGGAATGCCTTTGCACAGTTAAAACTAGTGCACCAACTGCGCCCATTTCTTTTTCTTTCTTTTTTTATTAATATTTTATTTTTAAACTACTAGGAATAGGGTAGGGAATACAAAAGGTAAAAGGAAGTGGAAGGGATGGAAAAAGGGGTTTTAAGGATAGGAGAACACAGAATATACAATCATCCAATCTATTCACATTAAGTATACAAGCATCCAATCTATTCATTTTTCAATGAAAAATCAACTTTCTACTTTTTTTTAACTGTTTGATTACCCTCTAGCTGTCAACTTACAATTATGTTTTAGTTTAAATCTAAGTTACTCCAACACTATCAGGAAACCGAGACCAATTGTAAAATACATCTCTTTCAATTTCCGTCTGTCTTGGACATACATTCAGCACGCCTGAAAAAGTATCCATTTCAATCACTTCCCAAATTTTCTCAGTACGTTTCTTTTGTTTCCATGACTCTGTTTTCTTCCAGTTTTTGGAAGAGAAGGATGAATCCAGGACAGTACTCCAATTTTTAACATCACATTTTCTGATTGTAGCTAAATAGCTCCCTGGGTAACTCTCAATCCCATCTATGTTACCTGGCATCGCACTCAATAAAAACAGTTCTGGAGTTAGTACAGTTTCCTTTAACTGTTGTTTAACATCTGATGATTTCTCTTTCATCAAATCTTCCATCTGGCTAAGACGCTCATTTACCTGCTGAAATCCTGTTATTATTATCATTTGCATGGTAACCTGCCATTCTTTATCTGGCAAAGTCCCCGACAGTTGATATTTAAATTTTTCGGGGGTCATTTCCATCTTTCCAATGAGTATGGTCTGTATAAATAACACTCTTTAGTTTCCAGTATTTTATCAACAAACCAAACCCATCATCACAAACCTCCCCTAGATACTTCCTCCCCTCCTTACCCAGATATTATAGTATATAGATCAACTTTTAGCCCAACAATTTAAATTACAACCGTGGCAGTATTATCAGAGTCCCACACAGTCCAGCCAAGAAAAAGTCCAGACTAAACAGCAGACACAGGAAGTCAGTCTCTCCAATAGGTATCGTTATAATCCGTCAAACTCCAGTCCTGGTTTTCCTAGCTCCTCAGTCTATTCGGATTCGTTCATCTCGCTAATAATTCACAGTCCATTTTCTTGCTTCCAAAAGTTTATTCCTCCTTCTAAAGCCCAGCAAGGTTCTGTTATTCCTAGCTCCTCAATCCAGCCAATTGCGTTGGTGATTCACAGTCTGTTTTCTTACTTCCAAAAGCTTATTCCTTCTTCTCCAAAAACCCAGCAAAATTTCGTTATCAGGATCCCACACAGTCTAGGGAGAAAGATCCAGGCTAAACAGCATTCACAAAATTTCAGTCCATTAAAGCCTGTCCAGTGGTATTTTCTCTGGGATTTTTTCCAGAAACACAAGATTTTTCCATCTCACTGTCTCTCTGTTCAACCTTGAGCCAGCCTGCTGTTTGAGAGTCAGGAGCAGGCTGGCAAGCAAGACTCGCCGCTCCTTATCTTCTTTCGGTCAGGTATTTTCACTCTAATTTCTTTTTCATCTTAATAAGGTTATTCATAAATCAAAGGCTTCAACTTACTTTGTTATTGTATATTTTCAGTCGTATTTCTTGTTCTCCTCTCCTCGGAGGGTGGGGGTGGAGTTACTCACAGCTATTCTGCCAAGATGGCTCCCGTCTCCGATCTGTGCTCGGGTGAATTTTCAGAGGGAAGAAAAATCAGGTTGCCGCCCAATCTTCTTCCTTCTGGGGCTCACCAACTGCTACGGAGAGACCTCTCCTGGTCTCCCCTTCGATCCCTCATTTCTAGAGGGACCCCAGACCGGGCGGTTCCAGCTTTTCCCGGGAGCTGTTCCCGGTGGCTGCTGGCTGCACCGCGACAAAACTTCGCCTCCAACTGCGCCCATTTCTTGAGAGGTCTGATTTGGCCACGGTGACACATACCCTAGTTACATCTTGGTTGGATTACTGTAACACACTCTACCTGGGGCTACCTTTGGAAAGTGTTCGGGAACGCCAAAGGGTCCAAAATGCCGCAGCCAGATTGTTAACTGGGGCTGGTTAAAGATCATGTGATCCCCATTACAGCAGCTCCATTGGCTGCCAATCTGCTTCTGGGCACCATTCAAAGTGCTGGTTTTCACCTACAAAGCCATAAATGGCTTGGGTCCAAGCTATTTAAAAGACCACATCTCCTTCTACGAGGTTGCCTGGGCATTACGATAATCAGGGGAGGCCTTTCTCCACCTTCACAGGTGCGCTTGGTGGGGACATGGGAGAGCGCCTTCTCTGTCATTGCTCCCATAGGAAGCTAGGCTGGCCCCATCTTTGCTGTCCTTCCACAGGCAGGCAAAGACCTTTTTATCCAGGTAGGCTTTTCCTTAATGACTGGTGGGCTGAGAGGGGTTATAAATGGATTGTTGTGCTCTGTTGTTTTAAATGTGTTTTAATGTTGATCTTAGTTACCATTTTGATGTAATACTTGTTCAATTCTTTTAAAATATTTGCATACTTGCTGTTTTTAGCTTTTAAATACTGTGTTAATTATGTTAGCCACCTTGGGTCCTTTTGGGGAGAAAGGTGGGTAGAAATATTTTAAATAAATAAAATAAATAATGGAGTCTTATTCTCCTGATGGCATTGCTCTCAACTTCTCTGATGTACTCAAACTCCCTTCACCACATTAAGGTATGCATCAGTCCCACCACCTTCACAAGTGTGCTTGATGGGGACACAGGAGAGAGCCTTCTCTGTTGCTTCTCCCAGACTTTGGAACTCCCTCCCACAGCAGGCCAGACTGGCCCCATCTTTACTGCTCTTCCGCAAGCAGGCAGAGACCTTTCTCTTCAGGCAAGCCTTCCCTCAGTAACTAGCTACCTGTATGTGATTTTTAACTAGACTGCTATGCGTTACTGCTTTGACTGGATTCTTAATACTACTTGTTTTCCATTTTTGTGTTCTCCATTTCTGAGTGACATTTTTAGATTTTTTGTATACTTATTGATCTTTGCTTTAATATTGCCTGGTTAATTGATGTAAGATGCCTCTTTATTCATTGTTCATAATTTTTAAATATCACCTTTTAATGATGTTAACCACCATTGTATACCCATTGTTTTCAACTTTAAATATTGTGTTTAATTGTTGTAAGTTGCCTTGGGTCCTTTTCAAAGAGAAAGGTGGGGTAAATAAATAAATTAAAAAATTAAATACTAATAATCCTCTGTCCTCTTGATACTCAACATATATATAAATGTACATTGCTGCAGTTAATTGTAGAATGGAGCAGAGCAAGAAATACACTGAATAACTGGCAATGTCTGGCATAAATGGAAGTGAAACCGGCAAGTTACAGAGTGAGATTTCATTAGTGTTCCTATTAAAAAAAATTGTTTATGCAAATATATAGAGGTCCAGAAGGAAGCACTTCGCAGTAGGTGGAAAGAGGATGGACAATCTATTATGAAACCCAGTGCTCTGCCCACATTTTGGACAAGACGTGCCAGGATGTAGACACAAAAATCTCTTATCTTCAGTGCCTATTGCAAAGTGGTTGAGTGAGTTATGGTTCAATAATGACTGGTAGAGCTAAGAGGCTTCTATCTAGAAGCGCCCACTATCAGAAAGGGGAAAACATACACACAAACACACAGAGGAGTTTTCTGGTGTGATAATTTTTTAAAAGTTTAACATAAGGCCAAAAAAACACAACAACCCTGTACGATCTAAAGAAAAATCAAAATGTTTATTCATGTTCTAGACTCTAGGTTGGATTAACATTACGATTACTGAATTAAAACACCTATCATTTTGAAATACTATCTTTATTGAAGTGTTCAACAGAAAGTTAAAAACAAAAAATAAATAGATACAACAAAACAAATACAAATTTAAACCTAACAGTATTTTACATGTGTGCTAGTGTTTCTTAAAGTCCTATTCCTGCTGCATATTACTGCCATTTTTGTCTGCTGGCCTGTTAAGTTTTTAAATACCTCTCCTGTACAAAGAACTAGTGTTAACGGTATTCACTAAATCACTTTCATCTTTCAATGTTTATGTCAGTCTTTTGTGACAGAAGAGAAAGTGACTGATGAGAAGTTAAGCAATAAGAACCATGAGAAAAAAATGTGAAAAAAATTATTTCCATTGCTTTGCCTTTGACCAAAACTCTGCCATTACTTTTGAATCTGCATTGCTGCTCTCCTCCTTCACTGGAGACCAGAATTTTAATGCTGCTTCAGCTGTTTCTGCAGAAAAGGAGTACACTGAGTTTAATGCAACCAGGTTAGCCAGGTCTAGTAAGCACTGAGATGATATGAAAAGCAGTGCTACTGGTTGTGTGCTTATGTACAGTCTGCTGGTCAACTTTCTTGGGTAACAGGGTGACAGCTGGAGGATGAACGTCTGGCAGGAAAGCTGAGCTGAGAAGGGGTATTTAGGTGCTCTGCTGGAAAGTACAGGGTCTTGTGAATGAGATCTCTAACAGCAGATATGTCATCTTCAGCTATAGAAAAGGGAGACACACACACGTTGTTACTACTGAGATGATGAAAAATGTATATTTGTATTGTTAGACTACACCACCCACAGAATACATCTTCTTCATCTCCTGCTTCCAAATATATCGTCTATTTGATATCTTTATTGACCATCTGGTGATGTCCACATGTACAACCATCTGTTGGTTGCCTGAAGCATGTATTTACAATAAACAGATTGTTGGCTTCACAGAACTCTACAAGTTGTTCTCCTGCTTTGTTTCTACCTGTCTTTTCTCCCCATCACAATCCTTTGTACAAGAAACAGTTATAATTTCTTGAATGTTCAACAGGCATTAATTAGCCTTTCACGAATACCATACAGGTTTTATATGCAAGTCTCCAGCACTTCTTTTAAATGTACAGGTTATGTACTGTTGTGAGTTATCTTAGTGACCACCAGTGCTTTTACACAAATGGATGCCTCCACTCCTGCTTCAATGCCTTGTTTTCAGTACTACTGTATTTGATTTGATGATCATTCTCAGGAACATGCCCTAGAAATAAGTGTAGTGGGACAGGGGAAGAGCAGTTCCCACTGGTATGCTCAACTCTAGAAGCCAGTAATGACTGGATAAATTGGGCTTTGAAAACAGCCATTAAAAGGAGGAAATTTTGAGTCGTCAAAAAAATATGGTTTTTTTTTTAAATTAAATTTTAAGTGAAAGGATAGAACTGCCAATACTGTAATGACAAATTTTCTTTGGAAAAACTAAAAACTAAATTAATTTCTTATACTTTCGCCACCTTGGATTTATAATATATGCTTATTGGCATTTTGCAATGTTACCTATTTTGTTTGTTTATACTTCACCTTGACTTTGCTTTGGTGTTTCTGACCCAGATCCAAACGGAGAGGATAGAGTGCTTGCAGTCTGCAAAGACACCCCACTTCTCTTTTCTGTCTTATTTGTAATCGAGAACACTGCCACCATTTTTCAGATTATATGAAGTCTGTTTACATACCAACACCCAGCTGGAGCAGGAGATCTCTGTATTCAGAGTTGCTCTCTAATATCTTCAGCAAATTAGTAGACTCCATTCTCTCCAACTGCACATCCCAATAGATGTATATCTTTTGACTGAAACTGACATATACCAGGCAAGGGCTATGGCAGTTGCCTTTGCAGGCATACAGGCCTAAGAGAAATTAAATACCTGTTATTCAAAGATCACCAAAGGAAGAACTTTAGTGAAAATAACTGCTTCATGTGCTGGTGCTTTACTTGACTGCCAAATACAATCAGCTGATAGCAAATCCGCTGAACATACTCCACTGAAAAATATGGAGCATCCAAGGGGCAGCAAACAAGCAAGAGTCAGGCTTTCTGGGGACAATCAATGTACCTACAGGGCATCCTCACCTGCAAAATTAAAATAAAAATCATAACCGGGATAGCAAGCAAATGACCACGAAAATATAGTTCAGAAGGAGTTGTGCTTTAATCTTTTTCAGCAAACATATAATCTTGTGGCACTTTAAACACAAACAGATCCATTAAAAGATGCCATAGAAATCTGTTCATTTTAGAAATGCAACATGATTATTTCATATCTGAGCTTCATCTGAACTGTGTCCTCTCAACAGAACATGAGCAGCAGTAGTCTGCTAGAGGGCAGTTCATGTCTTTCTCTGCTACCACCAGTCTCGTACACTATAATCTGCTGGAAGAACCAACAGAAGGTACTGCAGAACTGCAGGCCTCGAATGGAGATTGTGCCTTGTGAGAACTTTCCAGATTAACTGGCAACCATTCTGCAAAATTCAACATGCCCCCTAATTTTCAGCCCCACTGGGTGGGGCTCTGCCTCTCTCGCGCGCAACTTTGCCCCTGTGTGCAGGTGTGACTCACCCCCCCCCCCCCCGTGCCATGTTCCGTCGCAACTGGAACCAAAGAGGCTGAAAGCAATCACTGCATGGAGGATGAAAGCTGCACAGAGGGAGGTGGAGTCGTGCACACATCTTAGAGGGAACCTTGGCAAAGTCTGAGACAAATTTAAATACAGTGTGGAGGTTGGGCTTTCTATTAAAAAAACATCAATCTGATTCGGAGTGGGGTACTTTTATTGGAGATTCAGTGGTTCTGCAATGCTTCTCTCTAAATTCTGAACTGATATTTTTATTTTACTGTTAGGTCCCATTAAAATAAAATAACAATAGGCCATTTAATCCAGGGGTAGGCAACTTTACTTGGGGCAGTTCTAACATGCCAGAAGCTGCATGTTAGAACTCCATGTGTTTTTTCTCAATATTAAAAAATAAATAAATCAAAATGACCAGAAAAAATTGCTTCTCTGGATTTAGGTGGAAAAGAGATGGAGTTGGGTGTCATCAACATACCCGACCCAAAGCTCTAGAAGACTGCTTCCACCAGTTTCATAACTGAGTTAAAATTGCATTGGGGACCAGACTGAACCCAAGGGAACCCAAGCCAACAATCACAGCACCAAACCAGAGTCCTCCAACAAAAGCTTCTGAAAAATTGCCCCTCAAGGAAGGGCCAGAACCACTGTAAGACAGTGCCTCCTCACAGAGGTAACCCTTCTCCATTTCCTTTTACACTGGAGACTCTATGGACTGAACCATAGTCTTTAAGGACATGGACTGTGTGCCATACCAAAATCTTTCGCTTTTAACGTGCCAAATCAGCAGGTCAGCCTGATACTGTGCATTCCATCCATAGTCTTAAGCAGGAATCTTGCTGAACTGTGCTGCTACCTGAGATCCTTTAAGTGAACAAAGGAGGGATGTTAGGCTGGGATCTTCCATATCAAAATAAGAGCTCACCTGAACAGAAGGCACTCACATTTTCATCAACTTGGAACCTAGCCACTGTCCGGTCATGATCTATGATATATGTCTGTCCATCCCAAGCACAAGCAATCACCTCCTCATGGCCATTGCCCTGGAAAAGTTCAACATTTACAATTAGGAGGAAACCCTATTAACTGTGAGAATTTTCCTTATTCATCTTGTCCCAGTAGTGACAGTTTGTCACTAGAGCCAAATCAGAAAGGTTAATAAAAAAACTGGAATCAAAGCTACAAATGCAAGAAGCCAACGTACGTTGCAAAGCATATGAGAGGGCAGAGACAGCAACTTAACTCAAAGCTAAATTAGGACCATCCACTGGGCTCTTTTGCTGTCTAAAAATCACAGGAAGATAGTTGAGGAGTATTTTATACGTTAATAGGATTAAAATGAAGCAGGTCTCATTTTGATCCGTGACCGGCTAAAAGTCTTGATGAAGATGCTCTGAACTTTCCTAAGCAGCAGTGCAATGTAAGTGTAACAATTTGCTCAGGGATTAGCCATCAAGGTAAAAGAAACTCGGTCTGCTTGCAGAATTTTTTTTCAGACCACTTTGCTAGGCACATACTGCTGAAATGCTTCTTTTTCAACCTTCCCTTGCCCGTGCTTCCTCTGGTCATTCAGCACATCCAAACAACAGCACTGCTTTCTCTGCCGGCCACTAGGACATTATTTAATTGTTCCCCGAATGTAGGGAGAAAAAAAGGGAATGGGACAGAAGCTGTAACTGTGATGCCTATCTCCTCAGAAGAAAGCACACCAGCAGCATGTGCATGGAGAAGTCTCTCTAGAAGCAAACATATGTTTTATTCTTAAAATGCTGCTGTGTTTAGCATGAAAGATGCTCCTCTCTCATCTAAGAAGGGAGCTGGATGCAACTACCAATATAAACTGTTGTAACCAGGAGCAGAACTCACAGTGACGTCCAGCTTTGATAGAGCAAAAAGTTGGTGGTCAACCTGCACTGACCATAGCAGCTTGTCTGCACCCTCCATGAGCTTCAGTGTCCCTACAGGAGAGAAAAAATAAATTAAAGAGTTTTCCATGTGCACTGCCAGAGGATTCATGTCTGGAAGGTTATTATAGTAGATTCTCATCCCACTGTCTCAACTTATATCTGGCCTTACTTATCCAGTAGAATGCACCCTTGGAGAGAGGAAGATGCTCAATGGGAAAGCCTGTGATACCCTGTTCTACCTTCAGTTCCCATAATGAGGTCCCAGGAAATTCTGAGGAACTTCTGAGCCAGCGTTTCCGGTAGTTTTTGTCTGAATTACATCTCACATCATCCAGGCAAGATGGCGGGGGGGGGGGGGAGGCGCGGAGAGGGCATATTTTAATTGGGTCCAGAGGTTCAGGTGAGTCCAGCAAGCCCATTACCAGGAGGAAAAATGTTTGAGATGTGATTGTAGATTATGCTTGAGGATATATATGCATGCATATAGACTATCCTTATCTTGGAGTCTATGGGACACATTCCAAACAACAAGCTACCCAGCCCAAGCCTTCCTCTTGTTTGTCAGTCCCCCTGGAATGCCAAGTGGCATCGCTGGGGCAAAAGATAGATCCTGCAAATCAACAGAACCTAGTCATCCTTTGTGTCTCTGTAGAATTCTTTCCATCTTTTGCACAAATATAGTAAAGCTGGATAGCTGTTCTACTTCCAGAGCTTTCTTCAGCAACCTTAGCACCTGTTTCTGATGCTTGGACTTAGCCCATGTAATCACAATGAAGTGAATTAATAAAATGGAAGTAATAATACAGTGTGTGTGCAGAATACTGTGCCTTCACCTCAAAGTTGCATGATCAGGTCTAGGTCCAAAGGAACAGAACAGCATTGTGTACATCCTAGGGTTAATGATCTGTATAAAATCTCTTAAGAGTATTTCTCAGAAACTGTGCAGGCAATCAGTCATCATTCCTTAGTGACATACTGGCCCCACTTCACACCACTCAGCTGCATTTCACACAGAAATTCAAAAAGGTACAGGAGTACCAAAGGGAGGTGGTGGTAGGAAAATCTTATTTTCATAGTAACATCAAACTGCAGTTTTGAATTCTAGGAAAATGCAATTTCCATGCCACTAATGGGCTAGTTATGGGATATTTAATTTCCTACATCAACTTAATCATAATGTTATCTGTCATATGAAAAGCTATTTTGAACTAATGTCTCAACTGCAATCCAGATAATTCTTCCCTTTGTATTATCCCTAAGTAATTAGCACCCTTACCATCCAAAGTGCAAAGTGCAAAGAGACCTGAGCCATCATATTCCTTGGTAGACCCTGCAGAGATGGAGTCCAAGAGGGAAGAGTTGGAAAGGAGCAAAGTTAAAGTTAAACTGTCAGCACAGTACTTCAGCACTACATTCAGTTATGACTTCTCAAGTGTTTTCCAACTGAACTCACTGCAAGGGGTGAGCTACAGAACTGTGTAGAATCTTCCCTGAAAATGTCTGGATGTGTCTAACTTAGAAAGAAAAAAATTAAATTAAATTTAAAAATAAAGAAAAAAAACTGCAGATCATTGGTTAAGGGTGTGATACAACTTTCTACAATTATGCCAAAGTGTTTAGAAAAGAGATGAGGGGGAGAAATCCCCACTCCCATATTATTAAAACCTAAGTTGACTAAATTCTTTTAAAAACCTTTGGTTTATGGATGTGGAATATTATGCTTCTGTTTCCACAATTCAAAATACCAGGAAATGGCCCAATATTGCTGCACAAAATTGTGCCCGTTTTGCCATCATGAAAAAGGACGCCAAGCTTTACATAGCAAAGGCCAGTCTGAATTTTGACAACACCAATGGCAACAGTCAAGATGGCCTACAGCAGTGGTCCCCAACCTTTTCCGAACCGTGGACCGGTTGGGGGGGCAGGGTCCGTGCACGGGTAGGTGCGGCACCTGTGTGTCCGTGCAGGTGGGCGGGGCACCCATGTGCACATGTGTGGGCGGGGCACCCATGGGTGCATGGGGGGGGCGTCCGTGCGTGGGGGCGTATGTGTGTGGGGCGGGAGAGCTGTCTCCGCGGCCTGGTCCTGCCAAGGCCATGGCCCGGTACCTGGCCACGGACCGGGGGTTGGGGACCCTGGGTCTACAGGATACCTTGTGCACTCACAAAGTGACAGTTCCTGTAGACCCTGGGTCTACAGGATACCTTGTGCAGTTCAAAAAGTGACACCACCGCAAGGGAAATTCCCAGAACCTGACTCTTTCTCATCAGTTAACCACTTCTCAGCCAAACACAAAGCAATATTCATGGCTGTTTTTCAACAAGTTTAAATGTTGTAATTTTTTGTTTGGGTTCCCCGTGATTGTAGAATTAACTTGTAAAATGTTGATTTAATCTGTTGCATAATATCATCAGAACAAGTTTCAAAACAAGCAGAAGGAAGTATTTCATACCGCACCCAGATGATATTCAATTAAATATTCCTGGAAGCTAAAATGAGGGCACAGCAAAAGCACTGTCTGAAAGGAACTAATCTTGAGAAGGTAATCATGCAGAAATTCACAACTGAATTTAAGCTGAAATTATCTGAATTTCAATTTTGGGTTTCAGTAAGTTTACTCCTCCCAGAATTCAGTTTTTACAATAGAATGTGAAGAAATCATGTGTAAATTTAATTTTTTTTCAGCTTTGCTCTGGCAGTGAAGCTTTGAGTGGCTGCATTAAAACTGAACAAAAAAACTAAACAAAGTCCTGTTTGGAATAGGAGGTGAAATACCATGATCTAATAAAAGCATAGGTACATTCTGAGGGCCTGGGAAGTAATTTTCTGATCTACAAACCTAGAAATGGCTACAAGTCCACTTTCAGTTTTGAAAAACTAGCATTTTTTGTTGTTGTTAATGGAAGGGAGGAGCTGTGACTTTTTAAAATGGTGAATCACTGTTTCTAGAGACTTCCAAAAGCTGCCACTCATCATTTTGTTGCTGGAAAAAGAGGGCCTCAGTGGAAAAGTGGAGAGTCGCAAGAACCGTCTTGGTAGGTCAGGTGGGGCCCCAGGACACACTCTGCCCCCCCACCTGATTATGATGCAGGAGGTGACAAAGGCTGTAGTGCAAACCTAGCTAGTGGAAACGTCAACTGATTAACAAACAACTTAATAACAATTAATAACAAAAATAATGTTAACAAACAACTACCACTCCATACTGCTTTGGTCAGACTTCACTTGGGACGGAATACTGGGCCCACTCTTGGGCGTTCACGTTTATTACACATATTGATTAGCTGGAATTTGTCCAGAGGAGGGCAACTAAGATGGCAAAATAATAATAGGCTCCAAATACTTTGGTACTTGACAACAATGCTCAGAGTAATCTTGCAGTAGATAATAAAATAACAGATACACTCAAAAGAAGGTGTTTTAATAATGTGTGAGTTCAATTACCCAATTATAGAGCATATCCAACCAAATTCAAGTCAAAGAGGTAAAGTATTTGGATAACCTAAATGGGAACTAACAGAGGAGAGACAACCTCTGCATTTAATCCTAAATGACACCCAAGACAACAGATGTGAATGCTACTGGACCAACTGGAAATAATAATCAATGTTGTGTTACCACATTTACATGAAGGTTGAAAAGGGAGCCCAACACAGCCACATTTTACTTCAAAAGAGCAAAGTTCTCCAAAATGACAGGACTGGCAAAAAAAGAGTTGAAAGGGAAAGTCAAGATGGTTAGATCTTTCTAAAAAACTTGAAAGGTTATTCAAAACCATAGTAAATAAATCAGCTAGGACATATAGCACAACTTTTGAAAGGTATCTTCTAAAGGGACACCAGCCTAGTTAACGAGGAGACTCAAGGAAGCAACTAGGGTAAGAAGGGTTCCAATAAAAATGGAATTGTTACCCAGATTAGAGCAAACAGTAACACAACAACAGCAAAGAGAATCAAGTAGACAATAAGTGATGGGGGGAGGACAGTTTGAAGAGCATACTGCAAACACATAAATAATTAAAACAAACAATGCTATGTGTCCATGATGACCAGTGAGAAGAGAACAGCCTGAAGGCCTATCAGACTGAAGGCCCACCTAGTCCTGCATTATGTTCACCTCAATACCAATCAGTAGCTTATAGAAAGCATGCCAGCAGGAGATGAGTACAACTACACCTTCAGTCTCACATTCTCTAGAAACTCATGCATTCTGTCTCCGATACTGGAGGTGACTGACAGCTGCTGATAGCCTTAGCCTCCATTAATTTAGCTAACCTTTTTGTAAAGCCATCAAAGTCAGCAACTATCACTACATTTTGTGGTGGTAAATCTCACATCTTAATAACGTACTGAATAAAGGAGTATTTCCTTTTATATACAGTGGTACCTCGACTTACGAACTTAATCCGTTCCGGGACGGCGTTCGTAGGTCGAAAAGTTCGTAAGTCGAAGCACCATTTCCCATAGGAATGCATTGAAAACCATTTAATGCGTTCCGAGGGAAGAAAAAAGACAAAAAGGCAGGGGGAAAGGGCTGGAAATTCGAATTTCCTTCCCTTTCCCCCTGTCTTTTTGCCTTCAGAGGTCTCAAAGGGCTTCCTCCGATGTCGGAAAAAGCAGAACCTTACCTCCACTGCCGCGCCTTCGGCGGCGCTTACTCGCGAGTAGACCCGCGCTTTCCGCGGCGCTTACTCACGAGTAGACCTGCCGCCACGATCAGACCCCCCAGGAGGTCTCCAAGGGCTTCCCCCCGACATCAGAGGGAGCCCTTGCAGACCTCCGAAGGCAAAAAGGCAGGGGGAAAGGGCGGGAAATTCGAATTGGGGGAAAGCCCAAACACTGCAAGTCCCACGCTGGGACTGCAAAAAACCAAAACCAAAACCAAACCAATCCAAAAATAAACATTGGAGCAAGTCCCACGCTGGGACTGGAAAAAAAAAAAAAAAAAAAAAACCACAGAAACATAACCCCCCCAGCCCAAACCTACCCTCCAAAACCCACCCAGATCAACTTTTTTAAAAGGAAAAAGCAGAACCTTACCTCCACTGCCGTGCCTTCAGCGGCGCTTACTCGCGAGTAGACCCGCGCTTTCTGAGGCGCTTACTCACGGGTAGACCCGCGCCAGGGATGGGAAGGGAGTGCACCGGCTTCCTCCTCCTGCTCGGCAGAAGTAAAAAAGTTCCCTGACCCCCTGCTCTAACCGTTGGGGCGAAAGAGCTACAAAGTAGCAGCGTCTTTGCCACCAAGTTTGAATTTCCCGCCCTTTTTCCCTGCCTTTTTTCGTTCGTAGGTCGAAGCTCCGTTCGCAAGTCGATCCAGATTTTTGCGGACGGAGCTGTTTGTAACTCGAAATGTTCGTAACTAGGGAGGTTCGTAAGTCGAGGTTTGACTGTATTCTGAATTCCCTTGGCTCTCCATCTTGAGCCTTCACAGCAAGATCTAAATCAGAAAGCCGAGATAACCTCGACTGTACAATAACTCTCTGCAACAAATAGCATATGCTCGAAAACTCGATATTTTATATAAGCAAATAATAAGTAACTAAATGTATTAGATTAGCTGTATTGATTTTTATTTGGAATTCAGTACATGCATTTGTTGCTCCCTGGTTCCAACTCCCTCATTCCAATATAATCTTTTATATCAGGAACTTTGGCTATATTAGCTGGGAACAGAAGACTGCATAGTTGCAAACGTAGCCTTTGTGTCCTCAGGGTCTTCACAAGGTTATGTCTTATGTTGTCCGTGGTTCGGGCAAATAAATTCCAGTTGCCTTTTGCCCTAAAGCAGGGCTGAGTAAAAAGATCCTTGGTAACAGAACCTCCTTAAGCAACTGGCCAGCTTCAAAAAGTGGCAGGGAAAGTGCAGCCCTCTGTTATGTTGTTGAATTTGCAACTCCCACCAGTCCTAGCCAGCACAGCAGATGGCAAGCAATGCTCATAATCATTAAAATCAAGGGACATTTTTATCACCGGGCATTCTGTATGTGTCCTTCAGGCAAAATAAAATTGTCAGGACAAGGCTACAAACCAAACGGACAGAGCTGGGTATGGCGTAGAATAAGAACAGAACAGGAAAGAAGTGGCTTTATAAGAAAGCAGGTTTGGAAATACGAACTGAAAGGCACGAAACATTCCAGAAAAAAACTTTTTCTACTCTGAAGCTGTAGAGGCAAATGCTAAGACTGGACCACACTAGAACAGGCAGGTTTTATTTCACCTATCTATGAAACTATTTTATTTCCTCACTTTTGCCAAGCCCAGCATTTCTGCTACCTACCTCTGCCAATGCTGCCAATAAGGTGAGTGGAAACATTCTTGTTGTGAATTCTACCTGATGTTTGGTGGAGAATAACATCCCGGACTGGTGCTTCCCTAAAAGAAAGGAAAATCTGTGCAAGATTGTGGCAACAGCAATGCCTTAGAGTCTGACTGCAGTTTTTATGATGCTGGTAGTGGGTTGTAATAGGAATGCGGTGGACTGGAAGATCCTGCAGAACGGCCAGATGCAGAAGAAAATAAGGCTACTGCACTTCTAACAACTGTGTAGAGTTTTGGAAGGAGTAACTAGTCTTTGTGAAAGTAGCCTTGCAAAGGCAATGGTGGTAATTGTTAATGGATAATCTTTCTTTCACCCCCACCTGATATCTGTATCTTCCCATATGAGACTGGCCCAGTTCTGAGATTGTTTGGGAAAGGCCTTTCTTTCAGTCCACCCACCCTCAGAGAGACATTTGACAGCACAAAAGAAGGTCCTTCTAACGGCCATTCCTAGGTCCTGGAACTCCCTGCAAAGGAAACCTAGGAGCGGCACACGTGACAAATTCCTCCTTCCCACCCTGCCCCTTTTAAAAACATAGCCACTCTAGTTGAGAATTATTACAAAGTAAGAAATCACAGCACAAACCCCTTTCTTAACCTACATGATTTATTTCATTAATAACTAATTTACATAGTCTGCAGATCAGACCACCTGGACTTAGGAAAATGGAATAAAATATAGCAACCATACTTGCTGGTTGCTATATTCTATTAGAAAATGGAGGGGGAAAATTAAAGGAGCTGTTATCTTTGACTTGATCGCAAGCAATAACTATCGATAATATTAAAATAGTGGGAAGGGACAGGGAACATTAAACATAATGCTGGAATGTTTGATCTTATGGAAAGCTAAGAGTAGTAAAGCCTGCATCTTAGATTTCAGGAAAGCTGTTTTTGTTTTGTTTTTTAAATAAGACCAGAGAAATGTTTCATAGAACTCCACAGCCAGATATACTAGTGTGGAAAGGGTCCTAAGATTGATAGAACTCTTAAGGATGAATTTATTAAAAGTAGTGATTGCCTAAAATTCCAATGAGAAAAAATAACGGGAGACATAAAAAAAATTAACATGGATGCGCAAAAAGCTTAATAACTTGAAAATAAAAACAGAAATACATAAGAAATTGTATTTAAAAGGATCATCAAGGATTAGTACAAATGAATCACCCAGACTTGTATGGATCCTATCAGGAAAGCTGAGTTCAGAATTTTTATTAGTTCCCCAGTATACACTAAGCAGCACAACCTTGCAGTCTAATGAGACAGACTACATACCCAAAATGACCCTGAACACTTTGCTTCAGAGGGACTGAGCAACGGCACACGCCTACCATATGTGGAAATAAGAGTTCTTCCACGTTTACCCTCTTCAACATATTGATTATATGCCCTGTGTAGTATTTTAAGAGAACTCTTTCTAATGCAAATGTAAACTGGCTGTGCACATTTTTTTGCTATATTGTGGCCCATCACACAGAACATTCATCTTTTCACTACACCATTTAAAATCTTCTAAGAAATCAACAGACTTCTTCTTGGCCTCTAAATTATAAATGAAACACACGTCTTGATGGATCTGTAATCTGCTGAGTGGGGTACTCTGGAAGCACTCCTGCAGCTCCAAAACATGAATCATGTATTGATATTATCAGGCTGTATCTGTCTGCCCAACTGGATTCTGCCAGTCTTACCTGCTAGTTGTAGAGCTGTCTCTTCTTTCTGTTGAAGGCTGGTGTTCTGTTTTCCAAGTACAGAGTAAGACTGCATAACCACAACCAGGCTGGGACACCATCAGCTCAGGAGCACAGTCAGAACCTGGATTCACTGACAAGCTATCCACCTGTTGCAGCCAAAAGAAAGAAAGTCAAACTGTTCAGTCAATTGAAAGTATTGCTTACATTTGGATGGTAAACTGACTACTGTTGCTGTCCTCATCCATCTTCTTCAAGTGACTCATCCCATTTCCTCATTGCTATATTACCAACTGTTATCCTTCTTCTCCACCAAATAATCAATCTCTTCCCTCACTGAGCATCTGGCTCCTTTCCTACTGTGTTCAAACATGCAAGTGTGCCTCATTTTTAAAAACACATCCCATGACACAGGTTCCCTTGCCAACTACCACCCTATGTCCCTTCAAAACTTCATCTTCCAAGTCTTAGGGTGTTCTGGTTACTCCTACTGTCTGAACTTTCTCTTCTCCTACTTCACTTTCAACCTTCTCCATTCTGGTTTCAAGCCCCTGCAGTGGCACTGCCCTGTCAAGAAAGCCTAGAGGCTGACTATCTACATGAGTGTTTAACCTGCTGTTTGGCCCGCTGCAGGTACAGGCTGGTTTGCTCCTAAAAAGCTGGAGCAAACCAGTCCGTCCCCAGACTGGTCAGGGGCTTCTAATTTTTTGATGTGGATAGGATTGCACTGGCATGGTGGTGGATTCAGCTGCAAGTAGTTTCTTGACTCAACCTTTAAGAGAAGGCAAAGAAAAGATTTAGGGTCTCTAAAAAAATTTCACTTCCTCTTCCCCTCCACCAAGGAGCAGAGGAAGTGTTTAATTTGCATTCTGAAGTTGCTCTCTTATTATGCCACTTCACAATTTCAGAAATCCTCAGTTTTGGAAATTGCACTTCTACCTTACCAAAAGCAAGCAAGCAAACTAACTAACTTACGATATTTAGCTTACACCAGACCACTCCAAAAGAGCCTATGTAGACAAGCCCCTACTTTCTTCCTGAAGCTGAGGTTTGACTTCTCAGTGTCACACCTAACCATTCCCTCTCTGCTGGGAGAGTCTACACTTTTTACCTGTTCCCCCTGCCAGGATTGCTCAGCCCTGCTTCTAGGTCCTCACCCTAAAGCTTGGATGGGGAGGGAATGCTTCCTCCTCTCAGTTCTTGCCTTTTGGCTCCCAATTCCACCCTTCTGCTCTCCCTCAGAGCACCCCCTCCCCTGAAGTGAGCCACTTGGTCTCCTCATTACAAAATCAAAAGGATTGTATTTATTCTTCTATACTGCATGCAACCACGAGGCTCCATTCGCAAGTCAATGCCAACGGAGCGATCGGCGCCTTCGGAGGTCTCAAAGGGCTTTCCCCCCGACATCGGAGGAAGCCGTTTGAGACCTCCGAAGCCAATAAGGCAGGGAGAAAGGGCGGGAAATTCAAATTTCCCGCCCTTTCTCCCTGCCTTTTTGCCTTCGGAGCTCTCAAACGGCTTCCTCCGATGTTGTGGGGAAAGCCCTTTGAGACCTCCGAAGGCACCGATCGCGGCGGCGGGGACCCCCAGAGAGGTCTCCCATGGCGGCGGGGAAGCTCCCAGGGCTTCTCCGCCGCCATTGGAGACCTCCCGGGGGTCCCCCGCCACCGCGATCGGCGCCTTCAGGCTTTCCCGGGGAGTAGACCGGGCCTACCGGGGGAAGCCCTCCCCTGGTAGGCCCGGTCTACCAGGCTTTCCCGGGGAGTAGACCGGGCCTACCAGGGGAGGGCTTCCCCCGGTAGGCCCGGTCTACTCCCCGGGAAAGCCTGAAGTCGCCGATCACGGTGGCGGGGGACCCCCGGGAGGTCTCCGATGGCGGCGGAGAAGCCCTGGGAGCTTCCCCACCACCATCGGAGACCTCCCTGGGGTCCCCCGCTGCCGCGATTGGAGGCAGCGCTCACCCAGCGCCGGGAGGCTAGAGCTGGCCGGGCGCTTGGCCGTTCGCCCCGGCCGCGGCGGAGGCAGCGGAGCGCCGGGAGGCTAGAACTGGCCGGGCGCTTGGCCGCTCGCCCCGGCCGCGGCGGAGGCAGCGGAGCACCGGCAGGCTTCGGACTGGTAAGTCCTTTTTAAAAAACTTTTCTGTGTGGGTTTTGGAGGGTGGGTTTGGACTGGGGGGTTATGTTTCTGTGGTTTGTGTGTGTGTGTGTGTGTGTGTTTTTTTGCAGTCCCAGAGTGGGACTTGCTCTTTTTATTTTTATTTTGGTATTTTTTTGAAATGCTGGAACGGATTAATTCCGTTCCCATGCATTTCAATGGGAAATGGTACTTCGACTTACGAACTTTTCGATGTACGAACGTCCTTCCGGAACGGATTAAGTTCGTAAGTCGAGGGTTGACTGTATGTTAAAAAAAGAAGAAGAAGGAATTCATGCTCCTAGAAACCTCCAGAGCCATGGTTCTCCTTCTAAATAGGCTGCAGGCTCTCAAAATATAATTGTTCAAAAGTAAATGTGAATTTCTGGCCCCTCCAGTTTTATGTTGTGTTTTGTTTACATTTATGATGGTCTTATTGCTCCTAGAGTATCCTAAGGCACATAACTGTAGTTAAATCTTGTTCTAGACATTTCCACTCTCTTTGATATAGTTGATACTCTTCACTACTCTTCACTATTTGATTCCCTTTATAACCTATTTAAGAGAAACAGACCTAGTGAAAAAGGAGGAGGAGTCGCTTTATATGTTAAGAGCGCTTATACTGGTGAAGAAATCCAGGGTATAAATCTAGGAAGCCAGGTTGAGAGCATCTGGGTAAGAAATAAGGGGGAGAAAAATGTGAGGGATGTTATTGTGGGAGTATACTACAGACCCCCAAGCCAGTCTGAGGAGTTGGATGAAACCTTCCTGGAGCAGATGGCCACACATTCAAAAGGGAAAGATGCAGTAGTAATGGGAGATTTCAACTATCCCGATATATGTTGGCAGTTAAACTCTGCCAAGAACACAAGGGCCAACAAATTCCTTACTGGCCTTGCAGACAATTTCATGGTCCAGAAGGTGGAAGAGGCAACAAGGGGAACAGCTATTTTAGACCTAATCTTAACCAACAGGGAGGACCTTGTTAATGAGGTTGAAGTGGTGGGAGCCTTAGGTGGGAGTGAACATTGCTCTCTTGGAATTTGTTATACAGTGGGAAGGGGAAGCCAAGTGTAATCACACACGCATGACTTCAAGAAAGCCAATTTTTGCAAATTTAGGGAATTTTTGGCTGAAATTCCGTGGAGAGACAGAGGCACTAAAGGAGAGGGGAGTGCAGGATGGATGGGAATTTTTTAGAACCGAGATACTAAAGGCACAATCTAAGACTGTTCCAACAAGAAGGAAAAATGGGAGGTGTCTAAAGAAACCAGAATGGTTGACTAAAGAACTTTCAACTCAGCTAAGTGTAAAAAAAAAAGCATGTACTGTACAAGAAATGGAAAAACGGGGAAAGCACCAAAGAGGATTACAAGCAAATAGCCAGTACATGTAAGCGGATGGTAAGAAAAGCTAAAGCACAGCACAAACTTAGGCTTGCTAGAGAGATTAAAGATAATAAAAAGGGATTTTTTAGTTATGTCAGCAGTAAAAGGTAAAAGAAGGAAACAATAGGGTCTCTGTGTGGAGATGATGGCCAATTACTAACAGAGGACAGGGAAAAGGCAGAACTACTCAACATCTTCTTTGCCTCAGTTTTTTCCAAAAAGGAAAATAGTGCTCAACCTGAGGGATGAAGAACAGGTGAAGTAGTGTGGGAAACGCAGCACAGAATAGGCAGAGAAGTAGTACAGGATTACCTGGCTACCTTGGATGAATTTTAGTCTCTTGGACCAGACGAATTGCATCCAAGGATATTAAAAGAACTGGCAGAAGTAATATCAGAACCATTGGCAATAATCTTTGAGAATTCTTGGAGAACAGGGGACGTCCCCACAGATTGGAGGAGGGCAAATGTTGTCCCTATCTTCAAAAAGGGGGGAAAAGAAGACCCAAATAATTATCGCCCCGTCAGTCTGACATCAATTCCTGGAAAGATTCTATAGAAGATCATTAATCAGACAGTTTGTAATTACTTAGAAAGCAATGCTGTCATTACTAGAAGTCAACACGGGTTTCTCAAAAACAAGTCATACCAGACTAATTTGATCTCTTTTTTTGATAGAATTACAGGCCTCGTGGACGAAGGGAACGCTGTGGATGTAGCATATCTTGATTTCAGTAAGGCCTTCGACAAGGTTCCTCACGATATTCTTGCAAAGAAGCTAGTAGAATGTGGGATAGATAGTGCTACTGTTAGGTGGATTTGTAATTGGTTGACTGACCGAACCCAAAGGGTGATCACAAATGGCTCCCCTTCATCCTGGAAAGAGGTGACTAGTGGGGTGCCCCAGGGTTCTGTTCTGGGTCCCGTGTTATTCAACACGGGAATAGAGAGTATGTTGATTAAATTTGCAGATGATACCAAATTGGCAGGGGTTGCTAATTCCCCAGAGGACAGGATTAAAATTCAAAATGACCTTGACAGATTAGAGTCCTGGGCCAAAACTAACAAAATGAATTTCAACAGGGAGAAATGTAAGGTCCTACAGCTAGGCAGAAAAAATGAACTGCACAGATATAGGATGGAAGACACCTGGCTAGACAACAGTACCTGTGAAAGGGATCTAGGAGTCTTGGTAGACCACAAGCCGAACATGAGTCAGCAGTGTGATGCAGCTGCCAAGAAAGCCAATGCGATTCTTGGTTGCATCAATAGGAGTATAGTGTCTAGATCAAGGGAAGTGATAGTACCACTCTATTCTGCTTTGGTCAGACCTGACCTGGAGTATTGTGTCCAGTTCTGGGCACCTCAGTTCAAAAAGGATGTTGACAACCTGGAACGTGTCCAGAGGAGGGCGACTAAAATGGTTAAAGGTCTGGAAGTCATGTCCTACGAGGAGCGGCTTAGGGAGTTGGGAATGTTTAGCCTTACAAAAAGAAGGTTGAGAGGGGACATGATAGCCATGTTTAAATATCTGAAAAGATGTCATGTTGAAGAGGGGACAGGTTTGTTTTCCAGGGCTCCAGAGACTAGGCCACGGAGCAATGGTTTCAAACTACAGGAAAAGAGATTCCATCTGAACATTAGGAAGAACTTCCTGATGGTCAGAGCTGTCTGGCAGTGGAATAGGCTGCCTCGAAGGGTGGTGGAGTCTCCTTCTTTGGAGGTTTTTAAGCAGAGGCTGGATGGCCATCTGTTGGGAGTATTTTGATGGATGTTCCCGCATGGCGGGGGGTTGGACTGGATGGCCTCAGTGGTCTCTTCCAACTCTATGACTCTGTGACTCTAAGCTAAAGACAAGCTAGCCCTCTGCTCTTCTCTCTGTATACACTGCCCTTAGGTAACATCACCAAATCTTTTGGCTTTCTGTAACAACTATACACAGAAGCAATCCAGCATTTCTCCCCCACTTCCATCTTAATTATCCCTCTCATGCCAATACCATATTTCCAAATGCCTCTGATATTTCTGCTTAGATGTTTTGGCATAATCTCACTCTTCTTATGTCTAGCTTTTCTGCCCTGCCCCACATGGTTTGTATACTGTATATCATTCCCTATGTCAACTTCAGATTGTAAGCTTTTAGGGCAGTGACCTGTGTTCTTTTTATTCTGTAAAGTGCCATATGGGCTGATGGAACCACATGAATAAACAAATGAATACAGTAGGACCCTGTTATCTGTGGGATCAGTATCCACTGATTCACTCATCCACAGTCTGAAAATATTAAAAGAAAAATACTAGAAATATATATATTTCTAAAGATGAAGGTATCAGAACTGGCCACTAGAGGGAGCCAGAGATCATGCTATGTACAGCATTCACTATAATCTGTGTTTTTCAGCATCCTCAGGGGGCCTTGGAACTCATCCCCTGCAGATACTGGGTTCCCACTGTAATAAAATAGAATATGTTCAATAAAACTTCAGGTAACTGACATAATTGATAGCTGGTGGAGCTTCCCAGTTTCAGTTCTTATTTTGATGCTAAACTACATAGTGGTAGGTAAATATGTTACAGCCTAGCTACACCATTCAGAGCAACAGATTAGGATAGTTTCTTTAAAATCTGACATGGGACCATTCAGAAATATGGCTTAAGGCAGTCCTTTCTATACACTGCTCCTTCTTGTTTTTGCCCTGAAGTCCTTGCTTTTGAAGTGTATTCTCTTAGGAGGACATCCACACACTTAACCTCCTACCTGTCCCTCCAGCAGCCACTTTTTGAGCAGCACCAGCTGTCCGGATATGTGCTCTGTACTCTCAGATGAGTCCTCCCAACGAAAGGCTCGCACCACACGGTCTGTATAACCTACCACCAATTCACTCTTCCCATCTCCATCTGCAAGGAGTACAAGGTCAATAAGTACTTTTTATCTAACCATTATACTACACTGGTCTCTCAGATCAGTCCTTACTCTGTGAACAGTGCTAAGGCAGAAAAACAATGCAACAACTGATGTGCTTGATTTGCATAATATGCTAATTGGGCTACCTAGATTTAGTGAGCTGGGATATGGAAACACAAGACTCTGACTGTTCCAGGCCTGAAGAGGACGGTAGGTGCCTTGAGGAGATTTTAGTTTTCTTTCTCATTGGTTTATGTCACCTATCCCACAAACTCATACTGAATTTCCTATGGTCTGTAAAGCCTCTTCCACAATGTTACTCACCAATGTCATTGATCAGCATAACTTTGGTATTGGCGGGGATGTGCTGCTTGAATCCCAGCTTTTGGTCATCTGCTGCCAGGACCTCATGGTAGCCTAAGGCATCTAGGTGTTTTGAGGGTGGAGTGAGGTCAAAGAGATGAAACCAACCTTCAGCACTCACTGCAACAACCAAGTTCTGCCAGAAAATGTTCAGGATCAAGAAGAAGTGGTTAGATCAAGAAAACATGAATAATACGTTGGCAATAGTTACCACCTGGGAAGGATAAGAATCAATAGAGGAAAGTATGAAGAATTAGAAAACTCTGGGCCAACTCTCCTCAATCCCCAGTAAAATGGGATAACTAAGTGAACAGGTATTATTCTCCTGGATTATCTTCAATGTGAAATGCACTACTTTCCACAGTTCACAGAGTACATATGCAGTTCATTACTATGTGTTTGTTGCAGCCTATGATTTATGCAGTCCAAATTTCAAGCTTGAACCTTTATATACAGATTTGCATCCTGAAAGGTATCAGTCAGGAGTCAGTGGGTACTTCTGCTGGTGGAATAACGTCAGAGAGATCCCTCCCCTTGCAGCAGCACCTCTCCCTGCTAAACCCTATGGAGCTGGTTTCAGGAGGAACAAAGAAATGCAAGGAGAGGAGTAAAATGGAAATTCTACACCCTAGTGAGTGCCTGCTAGAATGAAAGTGGATGCAGATCTTCGTTTTGTAGGTCTAGTTGAGATTTATTAACAAGAGAAAAAAATTCCAAAGAAATATACTAATAGGTCATGATACACAAAGATAAATCCTATTGAGCAGTGCAGTTTTTATACTAAAGATTTATAATGTACTGGCCTCTAAGGAAATTGCTCAGCCTACCTACCTACACTTTGATCATTTAAGTACACAGTATTTCACTGTGCACATGCAATGCATACCTACCTAATCTGTTTCCCGAGCCAGCAGCCTGTCCATTTTGTGTTGACAGGGCTAATGGAAAATGTGCTTTGTGTGCACATGCTTAGAACATATCCAGCAGGATGCTGAGATTCCAGGTCTAGGCATGAGGGGTATGTGTGTGGAAACCACCTCTCATGCTGAAACCCACATAGGGGCATCAGAACTCCCCAATCCAGAGTCACCAATTCATTTCAGTTTTACTCCTGAATAGGCACTCCACTGGGAATGCCCATAACCATTCAGTTATCCATTTTTAAAAACCATGTGACCTAACAACAGCCTAACTGTCACACTCTCTGTTTCATCTGAGACAGTGACACATAGCAAGGTGGATGTGTTGGGAAAGGAGGGTTGTTTTTGCACTGCAATGTCTCCATTCTAACTTAAGAAAATCACCCCCCCCCCATCTCTACTCCCCGAATCCCCCACCTCTCCTGGAACCTGATACAGTGCTTTTCAGAGGCTTTTCTAGCCCTTTCCAAAGTGCAAGTGGGGTGTGGGAGGAGAAGAGGCAGCTCTATTGGGGGCCAAGTGTGGGACCTACTGCACAGGAGTCAGGCTACAAATATCAGTACACTTTGGGGGATAAAGCCCCGTTTTAAATAACTCGTTTTCTTCCAATCTAATCTGATTCCTTATACTGACGCTCTACACACATAAATATCAGTATGTTGCATGGAATAAAATCCAACTGGTTATTGTTTAAGAGTTTGGGTTTACATTCATTGCCTGCATTGAATTCTGGCTGACAACTGAAGTTTTTAAAAGCAGCAATATAATTTCAAAGCTGATTTCAACCATTGGGACTTGTGTCTTTTTCCTCCTACTTGTGTTTAACCTCTGCCTTGGAAATCCTAAGAATGGCTCCCAGGGTTGCCAAGAGTTTCATTTCTTGCCTAATGCTGAGCTCTCGTATTCTGCTGCCAAATTGCTCACATCTCGTCACTACAAGCCACAGAGTGCCACTCCTTGAACCTTTCTGTTTGTGACCAAGTTCTTGCACAAGCATTCCATTCTTTCATTCAAGACCCTTCATAATCTTGTTCTCTTCTTTTATAACTTACAAGATTTATGTGTGTAGACATAGCTTACCCTATTCTCCCACCCTGAGCTGTCCAAAAATTTATCTCTGAAATTATTCCATAGGTTCCTCCCTTTGCCACGAACCATCCCTCTTAAAATGCCTCTGTGATACCTTCTCTTTAACTTCATCCAAATTTTTTCTGAAAATATTTGGTGCACCCTCCTAATCATGATTCCCTCTGGCAATTAAGCCAATAAACATGTAATAGGAATAGTCCCATGCTCTTTCCGGTCTACTCTTATTTCCATCCTTCCCCCTCCCCTGCCACTTCCCATCTCTTGGTGTTTTAGACCAGCGGTCCCCAACCTTTTTGGGGCTGTGGACCGGCTGGGGGGAGTGAGCTCCATGCATGGGGGGGGGGGACCCCCGCGCTCACGCGGTGAGCATGTCGCATGTGCACGAGTGACACCCCCCGCACAAGTGCGACACGCCCACTGCGAGCGTGACGCCCCTGTGCGAGTGCGACACGCCCACCACGTGAGCATGCGGGGGGGGCGGAGATCCGTATCCACGGCCCAGTTCCGGCAAGCGCACGGACCGGCACCGGGCCACGGACCAGGGGTTGAAGACCTCTGTTCTAGACTGCCAACCCCTCACAATCTTCTAATTCTCTGTCAAGTGCCACACACAAAACAAACAATAATAACTATTATTAGTCTCATCCTAAGCATGGCTAAATAAACTCCCAAGGACTTGAATGAAATTTATTTCACAAAAAGAGAGGTTACTTACCTGTAACCATGGTTCTTCGAGTGGTACTCTGTGAATCCACAAGAATGCGTTAAACTGCGCCTGCGCAGGACTCTTCGGAATATTCTAGAGCTTAACTAACTGACCAATAAAACGTTTCCCCGTGACGCGCATGCTCTGCCCGCCCGCGGTACCTCAGTTCTGAACGTCCGCCGCTGTCATGGCTCTGATAATTAAAAGCTATAGGCAAGCCGTGACGGACAGAGGCGAGGTTGGGCGGGACGTGTGGACTCACAGAATACCACTCGAAGAACCATGGTGTTTGTTGGTCCTGTTGCAGAAAATGGCGCTTAGTAGCAGGCTTCGAAGTCATAGGGTCGAGCTGGAAATAGGCTTGATGCCGACGTCGAGGCGGTGAGGGCGATGGAGATGACCCAAATGGGGAAGCATAAACATATCGTACCCTCTTGGGCCTGACATAATCACCGGTGTCGTATAAGGGATCGAGATCATCCCCATGGTATCGACGTCGACCACCATGCCGATCAATTTCTACGTAGAGCGGCTCCTCATACTCAGCGAAAGCATGACGCCGAGATGGACGTGGGAGAACTATAAAGTCCCAATGTTGAGGGAGCTGTCAGACTGGAGAAATATGTCGACGCTTTGCGAGACGCTTACGCGGAGGTGATTGTTGTGGTGATACCTCCGAGTTCGACAATTGAATCACTGTTGCCCGCCCGATTGATATAGGGCTCGAATGGGCCAAGGCCGGGCTGGAGATTACATCAGCCTCAGAATGGCCATGACTCGGAGACAGGCTCGGAATCGACATCGAAACCTGTGTCTGTGGCTGTGTCACAAAGCCATCCCCTTCAGAAAGTGATTTAGGATCATGCAGTTCCCTGGAAGATTCCTCGAGTATCAGCGAGGGCAGGGTGACTCGAACTGGAGGAGGTTCCTTAAGTTGAACAGACTTAGAAGGATGTTTGACCTTTTTATGTTTAACTACCTCCTCCTCCTTCTTGGGATCTTTAACAGATGGCGCCTTCGATGCCGACGCCGACCCCGATGTCGAAGAATTCTTCGACTTGGACAACTTCGAAGAAGTTCTGGAAGAAGGGGTAGCAGGTGCCGGCAAGGCAGTGGGATCGGGACGAGGAGTGGGAGGAGCAGGAGGCACGGTAGGTTCCATGGCTGTCGAGCCCGCCAGTGTTAACGACTTCTCCCAAAGATATGAGCGGAGTCGCTGTAAGCGGAGCTTCAGGGAGGGCTTGGTTAATTTTTTACATTCTTGGCAAGAATTGGGCTGGTGTCTTTCTCCCAAACAGAATAAACAGTGGTCGTGGCCGTCCGTAAAAGGGATTTTGTTAGCACACAACGCGCAGCGTTTGAATGGGCCTGAAGAGGCCATAAAATTTGGCGAGAACAGGGAAAGATGGTGGCAAGGAAAGGGGAAAGAATCACGGGAAACGTTAACGATAGCAGTCCAGGATCAAAAACCGAAAAATCAAGCCAAGATCAAAACCAGAAATTTTAAAGAATTAATAAGCTCTAAGCGACGCGAAGGAGTCCGATTGCAGCGGTGGCAAAAAGGAAGTGAATTACCGTGGGCGGGCGGAGCATGCGCGTCACGGGGAAACGTTTTATTGGTCAGTTAGTTAAGCTCTAGAATATTCCGAAGAGTCCTGCGCAGGCGCAGTTTAACCCATTCGTGTGCATTCACAGAGACCACGAAGAAGAAACCTATTTCACAACAAGTGTATATAGAATGTCAGTTCTTATATTATCATTCCCCCATGTTAGGTCCTCAGATGTTGTTAGACTATATCATTTAGCTAGGCCAGTTGGGGAGAAGAGGAAGTGCAGTGCAAAAAGCTAATTTATACTTAACATTTTCACAACAGTGTCTGTTTCATAGGAAATGATAAATAACTTGTTTAACAATTTACTTATTGATTCACCCAGTATTCTGCTTTTCACCCATCACTAGAGAAAGAGATTGGAGTCATTTTATATAGTATTAAGAACACATAGCATACAAATGCAACTGAGGAATCTTTTTTTAAAAGCATTTACCTTTCCTTTATTGCACACATCCCCAACACCAACACAGGTAAGCTGAAATAAGATAATATTTATTTTATTAGGTCTAACAATTTTTAAAATCTGACTAAACAATAAGCAAGGAAAGGGTGGTTAAAATGGAAAAAGAAGTGTAAATCAAAATAAATGAAATATGGCTAAAATGCTGTAACCTTATTCTCTTTGGAAGGCAGTCCTGTGCCCTTTTTTTAAAAGTTACTTTTCTCTGTACCTTTTCAGAAGTTACTGCAATCTTTCCAAAGATTGGACATTTACTGTCTTGGCATACAACAAATTCAGGAAGTCTCAGAACCACATAATCTATAGATGGCTATGCACTAGACTGATGTAGTTGACTGGATTTCAGATGTTCTCACTTCTGGAGTCCTTTTTCAAACAGATCAGTTTGCCAAAAAAACATGTATGTGTTGCAGTGGACACGTCATGTCATGCCACTCTGTTCATGAAGACACTTGGCAAAAGTGATAGTGAGCACATATATTTGAGCCTTAACCAGCAGCATATGTGTACACAAATTCCAGAAATCCTTAAACTAGGCAGTACTGTAATGTCATTTATACAAAATGTTGCAGCTACATATAAAATACTATGTGGAGTTCTACTTAGCATAGCTCAAAGCAATCAAAGATGGAAAACATTAAAACATTACATATTTGGAACACAACGTACAGGATCCCACAGCAATGCTAGTTGTTGTACGCCAAAACAGTAAGTTTCCAATCTTTGGAAAGATTCCAGTGAATTCTGAAAAAGTACAGAGAAAAGTAACTGAAATAAAAAAAGACACAGACTACCTTCCAAGGTCCAAGGAGATCAAGGTTATAGCATTTCAGCCTTTCAGTTATATCTGGAGAGCACATGACATAGATCTATAAAACTATGCATGAATTTCAGAAAACAGATATCCTTCCTTTGTGATTTGTGATTGTAGTGTATAACTGTTTGGCAACAGATTCATGACAGGCAGAAGAAAGTGCATCTTCACATAATACATAATTTATTTTAATGAATTTGCTGCCATCAAGATGTGGTGACAGCCATCTCCAAGTTTCAGCTTATAAGGGGTATTGACAAATGGAGGGCAGATCTCTCAACAGCTGTTAGCCATGATAGTGCAATGGAACCTCGAGGTCAGCAATGGCAAACGTATGGCACATGCGCCACAGCTGGCACGCAGAGCCCTCTCTGTTGGCATGTAAGCCATAAGTTGCCATCGAGAAATACTTACCTGTTCTCCGATCCCGGATTTCGGGAAGGGAGGGAGAGCCAAGGGACGGCAATGGCCACCACCGCCAGAAACACACACACACGTACACACCTGCCCGGACGCCAGGCATGGAAACACTGGCTCCTGCCGCCTGCACCTTTAAGGATTGCAGCTGGAGGCGGAGCGGGGAGTGTTCCAGGCAGGCACTGGAGGTTGTGTGGCCAGAGGAGTGGGACTCTTCGGGACAGTCGTAGTTGATTTTGTGTTGCAGTTTGGGCACTTGGGCTCAAAAAGGTTTGCCATCACTGATCTAGGTTTAGGGACAAATGATCTCAGAGTATCAGTTGCTGAGGAGCTAAGACTTCAAGCAAGCTTCCTTTCCTTAAGCCCTGCTTGAGCTTTCTGGAGGAACTGTGAGTGGCAACTTTTGAAACAGAATGCCACAGCATATCCGATCAAATCCAATCTGATCCACTGCAATGCACAGAATCTAAGCACAAGAGACTACAGGACCATAAACTTCAACTCACCATTCCTTGGCAAGAGCGTACAATCCAAGGCTTACTTTCATCGTTCTTGTACACAAACAGTTTCCCACTGGTATCTCCAACCACCAGCTCATTCAGCTGGAGAAGAAAAGGAAAGCACAGCAAGAGTATTTTTTAAAAATTTCTCTGTAGTTTCACCTCATCTCACTTACACTCAAGCAAACACAAATACACACAATGTCAGTGAAGACTGTACCTATGGGCAGTATAAGGACAAGCAAAAAAAAAAAATTAAAAAAAAAAATGAAACAGGTGGTGCCCTGTTAAGCCATTGGCAAGATACCTGCATGTGCTCAGAAACCTTGCTAGGCAATTCAGTGTTAGGATAGGCTATGATACTTCCCTATTTTCTTGTGCGGATGATCTTTGTACCAATTGTTTTACCTGAATTGGCTTATAATTGCTTTTATGCTTTTCTAACCTGATTTATTATTATTATTATTATTATTATTATTATTATTATTATTATTATTATTATTATTATTATTATTATTATTATTATTATTATTATTATTATTTTAAGAAATACTAAATCACCACCTGGTGTGCATTTTGATTAACTGGGTTAAGCTTGATTCTGAGTCTCAGTGGGCTGAGAGCAAATGGAGAGACTCAAGAAAATGGGGATTTTACGCATCTTGAGTTCCCTCCTTGTGGCAGCATGCCGAATTCTGGGAACACCCAAAGGATTTATGTCTCAGTCCTTTGGCCACCTGTTGTGACAATTACTGTATTAAAAAGAAGAAGAAAATCTAGATACATTACAGAAGAAACACTTAAAAGTATTAAAGACAGGTGAGAAGCAAAAGTAAAAGGTGACAGAACTAGAGTCAGAATCCTAAATTATAGAATCATGAAGTTGGAAGGAGCCTATAAGACCACCGAGTCCAACTGCCTGTTCAGTGCAGGAATACAAACAAACAAGTCTTTATTACGGTCATTGACCAGCGTAAGGAAGATGGGATACAGTCAGTTGGTATGCCCATTACACACTCGAATTAAACCATAACCCAAAATTAGACATCAATCTAAAATTTAAAAAATAACCTCACATTCATTCTAATATAACCGGAATATTAAAATGCATGAGGCAGTGAATAGAAGGAAAAGGATTCTGAGGATTAAATAAATATTGTGGCGCTTAGCCAGCTATCCCACATCTTGTAATTGTGTTTGGTTTCTTTTTCCTAAGTGCAGCACTTTGCATTTGTCCCTGCTGAATTTCATTCTGCTGTTTTCAGCCCAGTGCTCCAGCCTATCTAGATCATTTTCAATTTTGCTTCTGTCTTCCAGGGTATTAGTTATTCCACCCAATTTTGTGTCATGTGCAAAAATCTAATTAGCATTCCCTGCACCCACTGATCCAGGCCATTAATAAAAATATTGAAGAGCACTGTGCCATTAATCATCACCCTCTGAGTAAGATTCTGTAGCCAACTGTGTATCCACACACATGATCTAGCGAGCCCACACCTAATTAGCTTGCTAATCAGAATATCATGGGGCACTTTGTCAAAAGCTTTGCTGAAGTCAAGCTATATTACGTCTACAACGTTCCTTCTGGTCATCAGAGAGGTTACCTGATCAAAAAATTAGATCAGATTAGTCTGGCAGGATTTGTTTTTGACAAATCCGTGTTGGATTACAGTTATTACTGCATTTTTTCTAGGTGCTTGCATAGTGACCGCATTATAATCTCTTCCAGAATTTTCCATGGGATTGATGTCGGGCTGACTGGTCTGTAGTTCCCAGGTTCCTCCTTTTTGCCCTTTCTGAAGATAGGGACAACATTAGCCCTCCTCCAGTCATCTGGTACATCACCCGTTTCCCATGATTTCAAGAAAATAATGGACAGTGGTTCTGAGAGTTCTTCAGCCAGTTCCTTTAACACTCTTGAATGTAGTTCATCCAGCCTTGGAGATCTGAAATCATTCACAGTAATAAGGTATTCCTTAAGAATTTGTTTATCAATCTCCAGTTTAAATTCTGTCCCCTCCACTTGCACTTTACATTTCTCCAGAGGGTCATAGTCTGTCCTTTGGGAAAAGACTGAGCTAAAATAGGAATTGAACACTTCTGCCTTTTCATAGTCTTCTGTAATCATTTTTCCATCTCCATTGAGCATCTGAGCCACTGCTTCTTTTCTTTGTCTTTTGCTACGCACATACCTGAAGAATGCTTTTTTGTTGCTTTTAGTGTCTCTAGCTAACCTCAGCTCATTCTCAGCTTTTGCCTTCCTAATGCCACATCTGCAATTCCTTGCTATTTGTCTGTACTCTTCCTTGGTGACTTGGCCTCTTTTCCACTTCCTATATGTGTCCTTTTTATTTTCAGGTCCTCTCTGAACTTTTTGTGAAGCCACACTGGACTTTTTTTGCTGCTTCCCGCCTTTTTTTCTTGTTGGAATTGTTTATAATTGTGCTTTTTTTTTTTTTTTTTTTTTTAGTAACTCCCACCCTTCTTGAACTTCTTTTCTTGTTAGGATCTTCTGCCATTGGACCCTTACTTATCCTTGTCTGGAGTTCATTAAAATTGGCTTTTTAAAAATCCAGCATATGTGCGTGACTATACTTTGCTTTGATTTCCTTTGAAATCAAGAATTCTAGTAGAACACGGTCACTCTCGCCCAGAGGTCCCCTTACTGCCACTTCTCCCACCAAGCCATCCCTGTTGATTAGAATGAAGTCAAAGATAGCTAGTTCTCTAGTTTCTTTCTCCACTTTTTGTAGGAGAAAATTATCAACTATGCAAGCCAGGAATTTGTTGGAAGGGCCGTACTTGGCAGAATTTGCCTCCCAACAGATATCAGGATAACTGAAATCTCCCATCACTACTACAGCATGTCTCTTTGAAATCTTGCAATTTGATTTTCAAGTTTCATCTGCATCCTCTCCTTGATTGGGTGGTTGGTAATAGATCCAGCTACCATGTTCCTCATGTTTTTCACCCCAGCTCCATTGATCCAGATGCTCTCAATGGGACAGCCAATCTCCTCCTCCTGTATTCCTCTATGCAGTCTTTCAGCAACCATCACACAGAGACAAAAATATTACTATTTATTAATTTATTTGCCAGTGCAAAGAAATCTAAGAGGAAAACAAAAGAGGAAAAACAAGAGATCTCTTACACAACATCCAAGAAATCAAAGGGATATTTAAACTAGATATGGGATATTCGTATTTGTCTCCCGGGGGAGACGAATACAAATATCTCCACCACAGATGGCTGGGCCCTTTTGATTCACCCCCCAAAACTGGCCAGTTCATTTACTGCTTGTGGCATGGCATACATGGCCATAGTCATTTGCACTGTGCCAGCTGTAGAAGTAGCCCGGCTGGGGCTTCCCCAACTCCCTTCACTACTGACCACTCTGGCCAGGAGGCGGGATGATGAGTCTCCCTGTTCAGCTGCTGAGTGGTCAGCAGCACAGGAAGGTGGGAAAGCCTCTGCCGGGCTACTTTCATGATTGGCGCAGCGTGAACAATGGCTGCATGCACTGTGTCATGAGCAATAAGTGAACTGGCCAGTTTGGGTGTGTGTGTGTCAAAAGGGTCCAGCCACCTGTGGTGGCAATATTCATATTAGTCTACCCTGGGAGATGAATACGAATATCCTATCTCTCATTTAAACCTAAAGTAGGAATGTTAAGAAGCAAACATATTATCAAACTGGGATAAAATAAAGAGAATGTGGAAACAATATACTGAAGAACTATATGGAAGGGCTAAAAAGATGGTTGATTCCTTTGACAAAGAACCTGAAATTTTAGAAAGAGAAGTGAAGCTTCCTCTGAAAGCACTTTGAAAAAAATAAATCACCAGGGGTAGGATAGAATAACAGTAAAACTTTCAACCTACAGATAATAAATCTGTCAAAATCCTGACAAGAATATGCCAACAAGGATAGAAAATGAAACAATGGCCCACAGACTGAAATAGTTTTAGAAGAAAATGAAGCAATGACCCACAGACTGGAATTAGTGTATATTCCGATCCCTAAGAAAGAACATACCAAATAGTGCAGTAGCTATAAAGTCATTGCATTAATTTCCCATGCAAGCAAAGTAATGCTCAAGCTGTTGCAACACTTTTACCCTATTTAGAGTGAGAAATGCCTGAAGTTCAAGCTGAACAGGAAGGAGCATCAGAGATCATATTACAAATACACACTGGCTACAAGAGCACACCAAAAGATTTCTCTATGCTTTATAGACTACAGTAAAGTCTTTAACTATGTGGCTCATGTGAAGCTATGGATCGTTCTGAAAGAAATGGGTGTGCCTCAACCAGGGTGGATTTAAATCAAGTCAATTTAATTCATGATTTAAATCACTAGTCAGTAAGACTTGATTGAAATCATGATTTTTTAAATGTAAAGACTCATTCTTGCTGGTCGTTATAATCTTTAATATTTGCAACCAGATGAAGATTTCATATTTAGAATAACCTGTCAGATTAGTAAAACAGCTACCGTGTTTCCCCGAAAATAAGACAGGGTCTTATATTAATATTTGATCCAAAAAAACGCATTAGGGCTTATTTTCAGGGGATGTTTTATTTTACAGTCATGTCATCTTCTGGTTGCTGCATAATGCTGCACAATGGTGGAGGACGGGATTTCACTTAACTAGGGCTTATTTTTGGGGTAGAACTTATATTACGAGCATCCTGAAAAATCATACTAGGGCTTATTTTCAGGTTAGGTCTTATTTTTGGGGAAACAGGGTATGTCAGAACTGATTTTAGTTTAATAGGTTAATCACTCATATTTGAAGAACTAACTACCGTAAGTAGCTTTATTTAACTAAAACAATAAAATTATATATCACACATATATTTGCTTAAACATCAATGTTTATTAACTGAAGTGGTTAAACAAAATAACTTAATGAAACAAAAAACAAATGAACATCAGATGGGTACACATGAAAAATGTAAAACACTGTCTTCTGCTGCTCACTCATCTTCATTTTCAATCTGGAAAAGAAAAACAAGCTTTCCTGCTTTATCGGGTCCCAAATGATTTCTCAATTTAGAATGAACAAGTCCAAAGGAAGAGAATATTCTTTCGATGCCAGCAGAAGAGGCCACTGCTGTTAAAAGTGTTGATTCATCAATTTCTGAATCCAAGTGCTTAAGTAACTTCCATCAGGTCACTGGTATGACTTTCTTTAAGACATCATCAGCAAGCATATGTTCCTTGAATGGTTCCCCCTTAGCTCTGAAGTTTATTATACGTAGTTGGCAGGAGAGATGGATGATTGCTGGATACGCAATAACTCCTCTTCTTCAGCACTTAAGTTATCCTGGTACTGGATATTGGCAATGTTTGTGAGAAAATGAGCTGGAGACAGTGTTTGTCCCATGTTTTTTTTTAAAGCTTGCAATTTAATTTTGTCAGTGTGTAGTTCTGTTTTTAAGTGCTCACTCAAAACAATGCTGTTTCATTTGGGCCACAAGGTCTTGCATTCCTCTGTTGCATTGCTTACATTTCGCAGGCATACCTGCTTTCCCATAGGTAGAGGAACTTCATTAAAATATTCCCAAACTAGGTCTCCTTTACAGGCTACTGCCATTTTGTTCCTCAAGAGAATAAATAATGAACTCCAAGCTATGTGCACAAAGATCCCAAGGTTTGTAAGCTGCTCAGAAGGTTTCACTTTCATTTTTACTGCTTGCCCCTTCCAAATTTCAACAGCATCAACAATAAAACAGCTATTTTTCTGTATTTTGTTTAAAGCTTCAGAAATGGGTTTCAGGATGCTCAGCATATGTTCAACATTTCTCTTAAGCCCAACATCAAAGATTTTGGCTGTGACAGTGCTATCTACTTTTTCTCAGTTTTGCTCACAAACTGTCATCATTCTTGATATATTGTTCAAAACAGCCCACTACAGAGTTCCATTTAACAGCCTGTGGAAGTTAGCTTGGTTCCACTTATTCTTTTCAGAGCTGCTGCTGCAAAATGACTGTTCTGGAAGTATTTGGCAATTCCAACAACATTGCTCTTAATTTCTGGAACACAGAGGTATTTGGCTAGGAGGTGCATCAAATGAGCACTGCAACTGTATGTTATTAGCTTGGTAGTCTCTTCATGTTTTAAATTTCTTCTCATTTTGAACACATTTGCAGCATTGTCTGTGACCAAACTGTGTAGTAGACATTTGAATTTTTTTTCACGTTATTACAAATTTTGCTGCTACTTCTTCTAAGAATGCTGCTGTGTGTGCATTTACTGAAGTATCAATTGTTTTTGCAAAGAATACATCCCTTTCTTTTGTTATACAAGCACATACAATAGGAGAATTGTGGACATTACTCTCTCCATCAAGTCTTAGGTTAACAATTTTACCTTCTAGACTTGTACATTGCTCAATTTCTCTATCATATACTTTATCCAGCAGTTTCCCTGCAACATCTGCTCTACTGTGTTTTCCCGAAAATAAGACAGGGTCTTATATTAATTTTTGCTCCAAAAAACACATTAGGGCTTATTTTCAGGGGATGTTTTATTTTTTTCATGTACAACAACCTACATTTATTCAAATACAGTCATGTCATCTTCTGGTTGCTGCACAATGGTGGAGGGCGGGGTTTCACTTCACCGGGGCTTATTTTTCGGGTAGGGCTTATATTACAAGCATCCTGAAAAATCATACTAGGGCTTATTTTCAGGTTAGATCTTATTTTCGGGGAAACAGGGTACTTGTTGGGCTGTATCCTGGTCTCAATGGCTGAATCATATTAATAAAGTGTGGGTTTTCAAGCAGTCAGAAATAAAAGTTTGTTGAATAAAAAAACAAGCAATTTTTTCATCAATTAATTATTTTTCTAATCTGCTGGGTTTTATCACAAACTCATCTATGGTGGTTCCAGACTGTTTCTTTCTTCTAGGTGATATATTGTGGATATGTGTGAATGATGTGACTGATGTGCTATCCTGGACAGATAACTCTGAAGCTGTACAACAAGAGGATGGTAATGTAGAAGGTGTATGATTTCCAGAATATTTTATGTTGATGACGGATTCCCCTAAACAAAAAAAAGTAAATGCTGTTATTTTATTATTTAAACAATTTATGCCTATTATGTATTTCTCATTGTATTCACTCAGTGTAGTCTAAAAAGAGTATTTACTTATTTCAACTCATTTCTTTTTAGCAACTATATAAAAATGCAGTGCCATGCAGTAACAACAACATATATATATTATTGCTCCAGCATGACAGTACCTCATGGCAGTCTTTAAAAAAATGGTGAAATAAAAAAAGTTTACCAACCTGAAGGTCCTGCCTCTTCAAATGTGTTCCTTTCATCAGAGCACTTCTTGTGTTGTTATTTCATTTGAGCCACAAGACCTTGCATTTCTTTGTTGCACTGCCTGCATTTTGCATGCATACCTGCTTTCCCCATAGGTAGAGAAACTTTATTAAAACATTTCCAAACTGGGTCTCTTTTACCGGCTGCTGCCATTTTGCTCCTCAAGGGAGGGAATAACGAACTCCAAGCTATGTGCACAAAAGATCCCAAGGTTTGTAAGCTGCTCAGAAGGTTTCACTTTCATTTTTACTGCTTTCCCCTACCTCCTTACACTTAGAGCTTGCTACAGATGTATTTCACTCCAAACACTCTTCAAACCTAGCATTTAAGGTAATGTGTTCATTTTTTGTACATAGATTTGCAAAACAACAATGGGATAAAAGTCTTTTCCTGAACTTTTTTATTTTATACCATTTTTACTTTGAAAACGTGCATGTTATCTCAGCTAGGATAGGATTAATTTAATTAGTTTACCAAAAATGTAAATACTGCATGAACATAGAGCCTCATGCTACATAACTAAACTCTATTTCATGCTGAATAACCTTTGAATTATAATGTATATTAAATAGAAAACTATATTTAGATAGATTTTCCTCCAAAAGCATTTCATTAAAATAAATTTGATTAAAATCACAAAAATCCAATTTAAATCTTAAAAATCAGATTTTTTTAATCTTCATCGATTTTAATCCACCCTGGCCTCAACACTTCATTGTGCTGATGCATAATCTGTACTCTGGACAAGAAGCTACTACTAGGGCAGAATATGCAGAAACAGAATGCTTTCCCATAGACTGTGTCAGATAATGGTATATTTTATCTCCTTATCTGTTCAGTCTGTAAGAAGAACATATATAGAAAGGAGGAGGAGTGAGAACTAATACAAGAAACATCTATAATTTATCTGGATGACACCATATTACTAACAAAGAGGAGCAATGACTTGAAACAACATCTGATGAAAGTGAAAGAGGAAAGTGCAAAAACAACTTCACCTAATTTTTTTTTATTTATATACTTACTGTTTTTAGCTTTAAATATTGTCTTTTAATGATGTAAGCTGACTTGGATCATTTTAAGGAGAAAGGTGGGGTAAAAGTATTTTAAATAAATAATTTAAATAATAACCATGTGCCATCAAGTCAGTTCTGACTTATCGTGAACCTTTTCATTATTTTTGAGGTAGGTAATACTCTGAAGTGGTTTACCATTCCCTTCTTCTGGATGTACCCTGGGGCTGTGCAGTTTGCCCAAGATCACACAGGCTGCCTCTGTCTAAATACTGATGAGATAAATATCACAATTACAGAACTACAAAACTATAAATGAATGCGCCAACAAAGATTTTGTACAACTTCATTCACTTAGTCCAAATGGAGATAGCAGCCAATAAATTGGACCAAGACTTGAGGCCTGGAAGAGCAGCAATGAAAGAACCGGGGGAAATTATGAAATGTAAGGGCATGTCACTGAAGACAAGGCCAAGCTCATCCACACCACTGTATTCCCAATCACTATGTACAGGTGTGAAAGCTGGACAGTGAAAAAGGAAAATAAGAAAGAAACTGATTCATTTGAAATATGGTACTGGAAGATAGCTTTGCGAATGCCTTGGACTGCGAAAAGGACCAACAAGGAGATTCTAGATCAAATCAAGCATTAATCATTTTCCCCTCTAAAAACTGAGGCTGTTGTACTTTGGGCGCATCGTGAGAAGACAAGACTTGCTGGAAAATACAGTAAAGTAACATTAGAAAAAGAAGGCAGCAGGAAAAGAGAAAGGCCAAATATGAGATGAATTGACTTCCTAAAGGAAGCCACAGCCTTGACTTTGCAAGAACTGAGTGAGCAGATATGCTAATTATAAAATATTTTGAAGGTCGTTCATTCACAGGGTCGCCATAGGTCGGGGGCGACTTGAAAGCACATAACAACAAGGGGTGGGTAGGGAACACTCCCTCACAGAGCATCACCGTCAAAGTTCCGGCTCCAGGGATAAAGCAAAGGAATTCCATGGGAGACAAACCCGCACGCGCAGACATGGCGAAGTAACGCCCGTCGTCCGGGGGGGGGGGGGGAGAGGGAAAACGTTGCTCACAAACGCACCGCGTCATTGTCCGCATCCCCGAGGCAGATGGCGTGGGGGAAGAGGCTCCCGCTGAACTCCAGCGCCACGCGCTGCACGTAACTGACAGAGCGCATGATACGCTTTCCTACCATGGATATTCTGTGGAAAGGTCGGGCGGAGTCGCCTTAGGTCGCTCTGGCCCCGCGCGGCGATAAGGAAGCTCTACTGGGTCAAAAGCCGTGTGGAAGCAGAGCGCATAGAGATACTATTAGTAGAGTCATAAGTACGCCTCTCGAGAGGGGAATTCCTGGTTTCTTTAAACGCCTTTTTCTCTCCTCGAATGGAAGGGAACGTTATTGCCAAAGCGGACCATTGGTTGGGCAGCGACGTGGATGTTTCCCCAGGGCGGAGCTAGTTTCCTTTTTATTATAAATCGTTGTTTCATTGGCGAAGTATGGTACTTGAATTAAAGATTTTCTTGCCAGTGCCAATACAATTATTATATCTCCACATTGTATGTTGTCTTAATGGTTACGTGCCGCCGACTTATGGCGAATGGCGATCCTATGAATGAGAAATCTCCAAAAGGTCCTGTCCCCAAGAGCTCCGCTCAGCTTTTTTAAACTCAAAGAGCATCAATCCATCTCATATTTTGTCCTTTTTTCCTGCTGCCCTCAACTTTTCCCAGCATTTTCTTTTCCAGAGAATGTTGTCTTGTCATGATATGCCCCAAGTACTAGAGCTTCAGTTTCATCATGTTTGCCTCCAGAGATAGTTCAGGCTTTTAATACTGCAAAATAGAAGTGAAAATGCGATTTACATAATAATTCGAAGAACTGTGGGTAGCTGATAGAACAGGAAGGGAACTTCCTCACCACCAAATTTCCTAGCTGGGAAGGGACATCCCCCGAGCCACCAGCTGTCTTGGCAAGAACCATCTTCTGTTGATTCTTTTAAATATTTTAATTTCTCAAGGGGACTATTTACTTTTCCATCATCCCATCCTTCCTCTCAAATACTTCAGACAAAATAGCAACTAACACCAAACAGAAACACCACAAAAACTGGATGCTGGAGACCCAGTTAAAAGGACTGAATATTAATCGGGAGGTTATAACTAACATTGTTCACAGCCTGGCAGCCTATTCCATTATGAAGGAACCATTGTCACTGTTCATTACCTGTATGTTCACTCAGTCATGGAACCAAGTATGAATTCTTGATTTCAAAGGAAACAAACGCAGAGTGTAACGGCACACATATGCTGGATTTTTTAAAAGGCAATTTTAATAATCTCAGAACAACTATGAGTAAGGTCCCATGGCAGGAGATCCTAAAAAGAAAAGGAGTCCAAAAAAGGTGGGAGTTTCTTTAAAAAATAAATTCTAAAAGCACAACTATAAACAGTTCCAACAAGAAAAAAGAGGTGGGAGGCTAACGTGGCTTCACAAAAAGCTCAGGGAGGACCTGAAAACAAACAAACAAACAAAATAAATGTATAGGAAGTGGAAAGAAGGCCAGACCACTAAGGAAGAGTATAGAAAAGTAATAAGGAAATGCAGGGATGGCATTAGGAGAGCAAAAGCTGAGAATGAGCTGAGATTAGCTAAAAACACTAAAAGCAACAAAAAAGCATTCTTCAGTTATGTGTGAAGCAAAAGACAAAGAAATAGTACCACAGCTACTCAGTGGAGATGGAAAAATGATAACAGATGACAAAGAAAGGGCAGAGGTGCTCGATTCCTATTTTAGCTCAGTCTTTTCCCAAAGGACAGACTATGAACCTCCAGACAAATGTGAAGTGCAAGTGGAGGGGGGCAGAATTCCAGCTGGAGATTGATAAACAAATACTAAAGGAATACCTTACCACCTTGAACGACTTCAGATCTCTTTGGCTGGATGAACTGCATCCGAGAGTACTGAACGAACTGGCTGAAGAACTCTCAGAATCGCTGTCCATTATTTTCTTGAAATCATGGGAAATGGGTGAGGTGCCAGATGATTGGAGGAGTGCTAATGTTGTTCTTTTCGTTAAAAAGGACAGAAAGGAGGAACCTGGGAACTACAGACCAGTCAGCCTGACCTCAATCCCAGGGAAAATTCTGGAACAAATTATAAAACAGTCACTATGCAAGCACCTAGAAAACAATGCAGTAAAAACAAATCCTGCCAGACTAATCTGATCTAATTTTTTAATCAGGTAACCTCCCTGATAGACAGAGGGAATGCTGTAGATGTACAATGGTACCTCGCTTTACTAAAGCCTCGGTTTACGTAATTTTTGGTTTACGAACCGAAATCCATAGAAACTAAGGCCCTGGTTTACCTTCTTTTTCTCTCCCCCCCCCCCGGTACGAAAGGGTTTCCCGCAGGACGCATTGCGCCTGGAGGTTTCTAGCACCGCCCCCGTTCCTAGCGCAATCGGCGTATCGGTTTACAAAATTTCTGCATGACGTAATGTCCCAGAGGACGCATTAATTTCGTAAACCGAGGTACGCCTGTAGTATATCTTGATTTCAGCAAAGCTTTAGACATTTTCATTAATATCTTGGATGAGGGAGTGCAGGGAATGCTTGTCAAATTGGCGTGTGACATAAAATTTGGTGGAATAGCTAATACACTGGAAGACAGAAACAAAATTGAAAATGATCTAGATAGGCTTGAGCACTGGGCTGAAAACAACAGAATGAAATTCAACAGGGATAAGTGCAAAGTACTGCACCCAGGAAGGAGGAACCAAATGCACAGTTACAAGATGGGGGATACCTGACTCAGCAATACTACAAGTTAGAAGGATCTTGGAATTGTCACAGATCATAAGCTGAATATGAGCCAACAGTGTGATGTGGCTACAAAAAAGGCAAATGCTATTTTAGGCTGCATTAACAGAAATATAGTCTCCAAATCCCGTGAGGTGCTAGTCCCCCTCTATTCAGCACTGGTTAGGCCTCAACATGAGTATTGTGTCCAGTTCTGGACACCACACTTCAAGAAGGATGCTGCCAAATTGGAACAAGTTCAGAAGAGGGCAACAAAGATGATCAGGGGGCTGGAAACCAAGCCCTGTGAGGAAAGATTGAAAGGATTGGGTATGTTTAGCCTTGAGAAAAGAAGACAGAGGGGTGATATAATTATAACATAGTTCAAATATTTGAAAGCCTTTCATACAGAGGAGGGGCAGGATCTGTTCTTGATCATCCCAGAGCACAAGACACGCAACAATGAGCTCAAGTTACAGGAAGCCAGATTTCGTTTTCGACTTCCTAACTGTTTGAGCAGTAAGGCAGTGGAATCTATTACCTCAAGAGGTGGTGAGTGCTCCAACATTGGTGGCATTAAAGAGACCGCTAGACAACCACCTGGTAGATATCATTTGATTTGTATTCCTGCATTGAGCATGGGGTTGGACTTTATGGCCTCATAGGCCCCTTCCAACTTATCTATTCTATGATTATATAGTATCATTCTAATGTCTGAGGCAATGGAATTGATCCATGAAAGCTCACATTAAAATATAGCAGGAAAAATCAAGAAAAGGCTGCATGGTTGTGGAAACAATATAAATGCAGGAGCAGGTGAAATCTTTAATCAACCATTAAGAATATAAAAAACAAACGAACAGTGAGCTTATGATGATAAACTATCTTCTTCAAGGTTGTGCATCAAGTTCTTGTGGATGTTCTAAACTTATGGGCTGTTATTAATGTCTCAAATTCACATGGTTAGCTTCTTATATGGAAATAGCTGCAGTATGCATGTGGATTTTAAGCTAGCAGTTTGGAATGTATGGCCCATCTCTTGAAACAGAGAACAGTCACAGGCCATCTGCCCCCCCCCCTTTCTGCCTTTTTGAAACTCAAGAGTTTCTCTTTAGCTGGGGAAGGGAAGACTGCATAGTGGCATGGCCTGCCTCTTAACAGAGTTGGGATTAGGAATTTAGTTAAACCACCAGGAACAGTAAATTTAAGCCAAATAAGTAATTTTACCTGGTGGATACTTCCTTTAGCATGCAGTCAAATAACGGTATCACCTGCTCCTGCATTAAAATATAGCAGTTAGTCTGTAAGGTGTAACAATATTTTTTCCTAATTTTTTGTTTTGTTTTGCTTTTTGTTTGGCAAACCAGACAAAAAATAAAAATCAGAATTCAAAGATCACAGATTTATAATTAAGTACAACAACGCAGTCAGCAAAGATTAGCAACCAAACATATGTGGAACTTGCCTTCCCCCCCAAGTTTTACAAAAATAAAATCAACTGTCTCCTCCATGGACCACAACACAGGAGCCATTAGTTTCTCATTTACTACTTAAGGGCTGCTACATAGGTTTGGCTTCCTTTTAATTATTTTTTAACTTTCCACATAATCTACAATTATCTTCAGCTTTATTAACATTAACACATTCTTGTTTCTCATGGTTCTGTTTTCCAATCACAAAAGTGGGTTTCACTAAGGCATGAAGACCATTCCTAGTAACATCTGGATTTTATACTTTCAAAAATGGGGAATCTAACATTGTTTATTTCTTCTTTCACAATAGTCTGGGTAGGGATGGGAATTATTATTTTAAGACAATAGCTGATTATTGTTTTCTGGTTGTATACATACTGACTGGCTGAGAACTGATTTCCTTCTGTTCCGATAAGTCTTCCTATGAAAGTCTGTCTTGTCCTTTGTCATATTAATTTTACATTTGTGTGCTTGTCATGTATGGAAAGACTATAACAGTAAACATCACAGAGCAGGTAGTTTATTGCATCTAAACAAAAAATAGCAATTCAGGCCTAGGTAAATGAACCAATTTGGTTCCTCAAAAAAAAAAATTAATAGGCAGCAAAATGTTTTTAAAGCATTTGAAAGGAAAAATATGTATAACACAGAATCATAACATTAATGCTGGCCTATAGTATCTGAACTGAATTTTGTGATTCCCTATAACTAGACTTCATGCCTCTGAATATCATAAATTTCTGTCATCTCATGCAAGGTTTTTCTTTCATGGGCCAATCTTTCTCAAATGCAAAATAAAGAGAAATGCATGAATAAAGAAGCAGATGATCAGGTGGGGGCCAGGTATATGAAAGTCTGTTCGGTGGAAGAATGTAAGGTACATTATTATTATTGTGTGTGCAGGGTCAAAGGTAGGGATGAATACATTAGCTGGAGACCATTGTGTCAACATTTGAAATTTTGAGTTTTTAAGGTGTTAAAAGGATTGTGAAGAAGGTAGGAAAGGAAGTTCTTTGAAAACAAAACTGCTTTTCAAAGTGCAGCTTGGATTTCATTATTTTCAAATCAATACAATGTTTCCAGCCTCCCTGGGAACAGGTAATTGAAATGATACTTCTGAGTTGAAGAATGTCATTGTTCGCCAGCTTTCAGGTGAAAGTAAACATGATGATGGAAGGATGGAATGAGATGAGTGGAATTGTAGATATTCAAAATAAGAAAGAATGGCAATTGTAAATTCGTAACTCATTACTATAATGTTGTAGTTTTTTTGGTCTGGGGACTTACAGTTCTAGAGACCACTGTTTTATTGATTATATGTGGTGTTTGTCTTTTATTGTACAGTGGTGCCTCGCTAGACGATTGCCTCGCAGGACGAGGACATCGCTAGACGATGCCTTTTTGCGAGCGCTACTGCGCTTCGCAAAACGATGTTTCCCTATGGGGAATTTCGCTAGACGATGAGGTTTCCCCATAGGAGTGCGCCGACTAGTGGTCAAAAGCTGTCAGTGCAGCTGTCAGTGCATTCCTATGGGGACCCTCACTCGCTAGACGAGGTTTCCCTATGGGAAATTTCGCAAGACGACTGCGTTTTCCCTTGGAACGCATTGAAGCGATTTCAATGCATTCCAATGGGAAAACGTGCTTCGCTAGACGATGTTTTCGCTAGACAGCGATCCTCGTGGAACGGATTAACATCGTCTAGCGAGGCACCACTGTATTTATGATTTATTTTAGTTTGTTTCTCTCTGGATGTAAATCTCCCAGAGTAGTGTTTATCACTAATTGGTGCAGATGGATGGATGGATAGATAGATGGATGGACTCTAAGCTCTGCAAAACATGTCACAACAATTCTGCTTATCATAATGTCTGTTAGCCAAATATGTGTGTGCAGACCCCTGAAGTCACAAAAATATAGTAGGACCCCCATATCCGCTGGGGATTGGTTCCAAGCCCTTCGTGGATACTGAAAACTGTGTATAATAGTGAACACTACATATATAGCATGGTAAAAGGAAAGAAACTCAAAAATTATTTTCATGTGTATTACTAGAATTGGCCACTAGAAAGCACCAGAGACCATGCTATGTAGTCTTCATTAAGAAGTATTCATAGAATGGTATCTGGCTCACTCTAGTGGTCAGTTCTGGTAATACATGTGAAAATAGCTGTTCTAGATATTTCTTTTAATATTTTCAGACCGCGGATACTTGAAATCCTGGATACCGATCCCACAGATATGGGGGCCCTACTGAATAAATCTTTTCATTGTTGTAATAATTCCAGGCAACTTCAGCTTGTTTATTTCTATGAGTTTTATTTATCTACCTTGCTTCTATGTTTCATATGCATAAAATCACTTTGGAGTTGTCGTAAAACCCAAAGGTCTTAGGAAAAAATACTTAAAAACATGTCCTTGCAACTTATGAAAAATTGCAGGTGTTGTAGATAAATACTTAAGATATATGAGCAACAGTATAATAAAATATTAAAAAGGTTTTAAGTTACATTTTAAAAATACAAGAGCTTATGACCTATAAAGACAGAGGATACATCTTTAGAACACATAACTTAAAAATAAAACCATTATTTTAAAAGCTTTAAAAGCCTTTTTTAGAAAAGCATAGAAAGATATTAAACTATTTAGAATAAGAACATATAAAGTAAAAAAAAATCTTCACAGCATCATAGTTCTTAAGAATAAAAATATATTAAAGAAAATAACTTTCTAATAGGCCACGAAGCATATTATTAGTCACATACAGAGAAAAATATTTGCTCACCCAGCCATACCAATTGCAATCTATGGAGGAAATTCCATGTTGATTTTCTTCTGTCTCTGTGTTCAGCTGCTCTGCTACATGATATCATTGTGGTTGATATCCAGTGTTTGTAGCATAACGTGAAGCCATCTTGTTATGAAGGAATGCCTCAATGTGTGTGTCTCCTAGCTCCCCATATACTTGTTTGGATCTCCTTGATCTGTAAACAATCTATTTCACAGAGCTTGTCTGGTGTTCCAAGGAATGTTTCTCAAATATGACTTCTCATTACTTTTACATACAGTAGGACCCCCTAATCCACAAGATTAGTATCCCCTGGGTCACTTATCCATGCTCTGAAAATATTAAAATATTAAAAGAAAAAATTCCAGAAAAAGCTATTTTCACATGTATTACCAGAACCAGCCACTGGAGGTAGCCACAGACCATGATATGAATACTTGTTAGCGAAGAATACATATAGTCTTTGCCACCCTCAAATGGCCAGTTCTAGTAATGCGTGTGAAAATATTTTTTTTCCTTTTACCGAGCTATATATATATATAGTGTTCACTATTATCTACTGTTTTCAGTATCCATGGAGGGCTTGGAACCAATCCCCAATGGATATGGGGGCCCTACTGTAGTTTGTTTAGGTCCCTCATTCCAAAAATAGTTCATGATGTCTTTGGTGCCATGTGAAAATAACTCTCTTCATTGCTAAGAGTCAAAATTCCAGGAAATTCTTCTACTCTGTGTAGGCTGCTGTCCTGGAATATGACAATGCATATGTACAAGGAAAATGTGCAGGTGTCTTGTAGCAGGACTTCACTCAGGTGCATACTTTTGGCAGATTAATGTGGTGAAAATAACATCCAAATATTAAAATGGAGCGTTGATACACAGAAAGCATTCCCCTTGCATGTTGCCAGTTATGGACTGTGGGCAAAATTCTTTCCCAGCTTCATCAGCAAGGTGACAAGTGCAGCAATACAAGGGCAGTATGTGAGTGCTGCACTAGCACCTGGCCTTGGATCCTAAAATACAGGAGTGGACCAGAATTTCTGCCTAAGCCCACCCAAACCAGCACAACCAACTGACACCAAGTGGTGGGGCTTGGACTATAGTCGGGAGATATCTCCCTCCATTGCAAACTGCATCATATAATTAGTATAGAAACATGTAACAGAGATAATAATGTATAAATACAGTATAACATTAATATTTAAAACCCATTTTATCAAAGTTTTTTTCCCCTCAGGCTGTATTCTCACATGACTCTCAGGACATGCAGATACTCGTAGGAAGAACTGAGCGCCTCTTCCCTCTTTCGAGTCCTGCGGCCAAAACCCATTTATTATTATTGTACAATGTCATAAAAATAATAATATATTTTTCAAAAACAGAATGTAATAATCTTGAGTTTAATTATCTTTAAAAGGACACCAGAAAGAAAAAAATCTTCTACACATCTTATTTTCCTGCTAAGGAGAGCAAAATGGACTTACAGAATTACAAACCTTTGGAACGTGGTTCTCCCGCATGCCAAAAATGCTAACTCTGGATGTAAACCAAATTCCAGCACCAGTGGACTAAGTTTTGCACAAAAACTCTTCTACAAGTTTTTCATAAAGTGCCAACATGTGAAAAATGAATTAAAATTTTGAACAAGGGAAAAACTTTTGAGTTTTAATTTTCACCTGCAAGAACCAAGAGAGCTATGATTTACAACTCTACTTCTGTCTCATGGCCCCAAACTCTGCTTGTGGGAATCTGCGGGTTCTCTATGGTGCTGAATGAGAATACCAGTGCTAACACATATTTTTGGTCTGTTCTCTTTGGTTTTTCTGATGTTACAGGACACACACACACACGTACATGTGTGTTAGAAGAGATTCAGGCTCCTCATAGAACAGTCACTCAAACAGGAGTCTAAAGGAGCATGGGCTAGGTAGCTCTTTGAGAGGCTCCCTCTATAGAGGCTAATAGGCTGTGAGATTACCCATCCCTGGGACATATGACTTCATGAATATGATCTGCTTTGCTGCATAAGGGTTTGCTCCTTCAATATATGCTCTGTATGAGTGTGTTGACACAACAGTGATCTCCAATTGGAATGTAGCAGCAATGTTTTTACAAATGCTAATGAAGTGCCTGATGGTGTTACTGTATTACTGCCATTTCAAAGTAATCCTTCCGAAGTCACTACTGGGAGAGTGCAGAATTCCCAGTACATTACACCAATGTTAGTAGGTAGTGATAACCAGCATGTCAGGGACCACCAATGTCCTTTATAGCACAGGGTGGCTCCACCTAAGTCTTTAGTTTGTTTAATCATGTATGCCAAGTGATTATGAATTTGCACTAGCAAGTGTTATACATAGGTCCATTCTCAGGGGAGCAGACCACCCAGTAAACTTGTGAGTGACAGCTGAATCTAATATTCATCACTTAAAAGTTTTGCTGTACATGGAATACACAGAACATACACACACAACAGGGTGGTTTTTTTTCTGGTGCTTTATTGCTCAAGCTTTGGACTTCAGTCTTCATCTTCAGCAATATGCAAAAGAGGAGGCATTACAAGAAAGGTGACAACACTTGCCCATGGGAGGAGCATGCCTGCATTGACATGAACAAGACATGACTAGGCTGTAATAGGAGAAGGGACACACGGCTTTTGTTTGTTCGTAAGTCTTCCTTACAATGACTTTTTTTTTTTCTAGATAAGCTTATTCTTTGACTCTTCTCTTTTTTTTGATTAACAGTAAACAGTGAAGAGTGAGATCTGAGACTACACTGTGCAGGAATCTGAGAGGGATGCCAGTGAGAGAAGAACATGGAACTAAGGAGGAAGGGATCCTGACAGAACCCCCAAGATTAACAAACAAGCCCGAACTCATGATTGAATAAATAAAGTCCCTAAGATTACTCAGATCTGTTCTGCCACCAATGTTTCCTACACAGACAGACACAAAGCAGCACCATAGCCCCAGCCTCTTCCCCTTATTTAATCAGATAGAAAAATAAAGGTCTAGTTCACTGGAAATTCTTGAGTTTTACAAAATGGATCAGCATTTCAGCCTCAAGCCTCTACATCAACTTCTGTTTTCTCTTCAACTCCATTCTGTTTGTCGTCTTTCATTTCTGTCTCATCTTTGTGAACTGAATCAGCTTCCTGCTACAAGGTACAAGATAAAAACAAGGTGAGAGTAATTCCTGCCTCTGTGAAGCATTTTAAGATAGAGTGGTAGAATATACCAGATGGGCGGGATATAAATCAAATAAATAAATAAATAAATAGGGATTCTGAGTTGTTGAGAGAGTTGTCTTCTAACAAAGTGAAACAGGGTTCAAATGAAACAGCTATACAACAATTAACAGAAAGTTTAAACTTTGACATTAAATTTTCCCAGGGTTCAAAAATAGGTGTTAGATATCTATAGAGGACTTGAATGTACTCTAAGGGGCCAAAAAATGGGAAACTGTTAAGCCCTGACAAATAACACAACACAATGAATTCCATTCTTTGCGCTATCCACTACTCTGAAAGAGGAAAAGTGGGTTCTGCCCTTTGGCCAAAACAGAAATAAGATTACCTTTGTTTCCTTGTCTGCAAGCCTCTGAAACATGTTGGCATACATCTTTTTCTCTCTTTCATGCTGCTCACGGATCTTTTGCTGACAGATGATCAGCTGTGCTTTGGCTGCTTTGTTGCTTGGATAGAGTTGTAGCACTTTCTGGAAATCAGCTCTGGCCAGCTCAAAGTCATTGACGGCCAGTCGGGCCTCCCCACGCCGAAAGAGGCCTTTCTCATTATTGTTGTCCAGTTCCAGGGCCTGGTCGTTAGGTGAAACAAGTGGAAAAGAAACACTTAGAAAAATGTTGGTTATGAGGAAATCAGCAGTTAGAGGCAACCTATCTGGATAGGTCTATCCTGAAACTAGTTGGCACAGGGACTGTTTTATGGGGCTCAATCAAATTACAGAAAGCTTTTTAGATGTTGCAGCAACAGGTGTTTTTCACACCCACTTCTATTTTAATAGTGAAACCTTTGCTTTTACTTGCATACTGGGCCAAGAGGAAGAAAGATGCCACTAAGATTCTTTCGTTGTCCCTCCTATTCTGAAGTCCATGTATAAGGAATTCATATGTGTATTCTTAATTTTTTCTGCTCTACCTCCATTCATTTTCTCATTCCACAGCGATGAATAGTCAGCCACCGTGTTAGCTCAAGAATCATCTAGTCTAGGAAGAGCTTTGCAAATGAATGTGTACAGTTAAATTTTAGAGTCAGAGGCATGTTCCATCACTAGGGCAAGGGAAACAATCACAGATAAAATGTATCATTCAGGCAATATCTCTTTCCTCTGATCTACAGATAAACAGGAGTTTTCTGTTACTGCTGAGGATCATGCCTATCTTTTTGGTATTTCAAATGCCATTTACCTTGTCGCAATTCTCCAAGACTTGGGAATATTCCTTCAGCTTCAGATGACACATGGCCAGGTTTAGATGGGCAGCAAGCCGCAAGTTTCTGGCCTTTGCCTCCTCCTCATTGGAGAGTCCTGTTTCATGCTCCAGCCACAATACAATCTTCTTATACTGTAAAGTTGCACGTTTGTATCTTCCCTCCTGGAAGGCAACAGATTATAGTAGTGTTTCAAAATCAAACAGGTGAAAAGGCTAAATTCCCTACCCTTGAGATGTCCAGGGCCAAAGTCGTAATTTTCAAGAAAAGAAGATAACTGCACATGAACCTGTTCCAAACTATCAACTCCATCGCCCACACCAGAAATATGAAAATATAGAAATAGTTTCTTAAACTACAACAAATCAATTAATCTCAAACATTTTTAACTTGGTGTGATAACAGATTAATAAAAATAATACACTGTTAAGTCAAATCTGCCTAATATATAAATAACATACCACTGTGGCGTGCAACAAGTCAACAAAAGGTTCATAAAAATCACTATTCTGTTTTGCCACACAACTATGTATACAAGGGATACAACTGCCTTTGCATCTCTGGGCAATTTTTTGTTCAGTCTATTTGACAAATATGAAAAAACTCCTACTCCTTCAAGGCTTTCAAGAGTATAAAATTAGCTATTGGCAGAGGTGCTCAAGGTGTTTGGGCTCAAAAACACCCTGGATGCACGTGGCCCACAGCCTGCACTTTGCCCACCTTTGTACTAAATCGACCTTATGAGGTAATCTCAGTCTGAAAACTGCAAGGCAGTCCTTATTGTTGAAGAACTGGACAGAGAAAGCTTACATCTCCCACACCTTCAATACCTCTCTTCCTCTACTGTTTATATGTGCTTACTTCAGACTGTTTGCCTTTGGGGCAAGCACTTATCACACCTGTTCTTTTTAAACTACCATGTCCAAGGATGGCACTCCATAATTAAGAGCAACTCTCCATGGCTCCTATTGTTTAGGTAGCTATTCTATGTTTGACAACATTTTCATGTTCTTTCTGCTGCATGATGGATCCCTTCCTCCCTGCCCCCGCTCCAAATCTAGAGTGGTCTCCTGTAATAGTTTTCCTTTGAAATCCAAGCAGTCTCTTCTTTTTGATACGAAGTATTATCTGTGTAGAGCAGGACCATGCCTTCCCTCTTAATATCAGAAAGTTTTAACCCTTGCTTTCTGCTGCAGCTTTCCTTGAATACTTATGTGTGGGCATCTAGTTATTTCCTTCAATGTTTAAAATGTTTACAACTGTTCTGTGCTATCGCTTACCTGCTCATCCACCTGATCACAAAAGCTCCAGTACCACAAGCACAATCTAATATGTTCACAACAGTAGAGTGAAGTATATATAAAAGATGCTGCATGGCACATTTAGTTTGATTTCCAGGTTTTGCAAAATCCTAGTAAAACCATGCACCTAGAAGCCAGCTCCAAATGATTTAAAGCACTTGTTCTCCAGTACAGAAGGAAATTAAGCCAAGGGATCCGTATTCTAGCTTCAGCAGAACATAACAAGAGTACAGTACACCCAACCAAGCACATGTTCCACTACAAAAACCTGCCAGAGGAAAATATAAAATTCTATACTACACTTACTTTGAAATACTGGGTACCCTTTTCCTTTGCAATAGAACCTTGCTCCAGCTTCTCTTCAGTGTTCATTTCCCAGGACTCCTTAGCCTGTGAAAACATAGAGAAACTAATTAACAGGACAGCCCACAGAAGAATGGCATAGTGCTGTATGGCATCCCTTAATTATATATACCCTGTACATCTAATATAAAGAAAGAAAAGGCCCTAATTAATATGGAGGGATCTGGAACAATCCATTTGGATAACTTAGCATGACTTACCATAAAGAGGACAATTGGCAGTGAAAAGAAGAGATTTGTTTTATTTATTTATTCATTTATTTTCTTTATAGTCCTCCTTTCTTCCAATAAAGGAACACAAGGCAATGTACAACAATTTAAAAATACATGTGTATAATCACATTCAACTGAAACCTTATCATTACAATAGAAATAAACCAAAAGAATGATAAAAACATAATTTAAAAGATAACTTTAAAAAATGCTGATAAAAATATGCTGAACCCCCTTCTAAAAAAATACAATTTTGCAAGGACATTTAGAGGTTAAACACCAATTTGGGAAGGGAGGGAGGAGAACCATATGTTTAAAAGACAAGCTTTGTTATTTTCAAAGAAGTAGCCTTATTAGGCTGTGTAAGGATGAAACAAAAAAAAGGGGGGGGGGCGGAGAAGAAAAATAGCAAAAGAAAAGGAGAATGGGAGGGACAGACACACATAAATTTGTGGCACCTTGAAGATTAACTTCTATGCTTTAATGTGAGCTTTCATGGCCTGAGAAAGTGGAGTTGATCACAAAAGCTTACATTAAAATACAGCAGTTCATATTTAAGGTATCACAAAACTTTTGCTTCTTTTTTTCCTCATATGCTTTAGTACTGTCAACATTTTATTCCCTTTTATTTTCTCTTTATTGTTGAAGAGTGGCCAGTCAATCAGTTGTATCAGGTTGGGTCTAAACATGGATGGGTGACTATATTTGGGCATTATCTGCTATAGGTTACCTACAATGGTAGTAGTTGTTATATCCTATCAAGACATCTTTGACTTATGGTGATCCTACAAGAGTGACAGCTACCTACAAAGATTAAGAAAGAGAATGAAACCTACCTTGCTTAAGGTGGAACCTGCTATGTCAAGTTGATCCTAAAAGGTTGCAGATTCCATTTTGGAAGATACTTTAAAAAAGAAAGCCAAGTCTCAACAACTGGCCATTATGACTTTTAGGACTCTTCCATTTCTTCTGCCCAACCCCACCTAGAGCTCTGCAATGCCCAGCCTAATGAAAAGTTTTGGATTCAAAATCTAGTCTGTTTCTGAAACTTTAGTAGCCTGATCAACCTTGTTATCCTCTCTTGTTTTCAGACTGAGGACAAATATTACACAGCCTTTTTCTTCTTTGTTGAACAAGGTCTATTTCAACAAGGTTAATTACTCTGTAATTTTGGACATACTTTAACATATTACAATTACTGCTACAAGAATTAATATATGTATTTTCAATGAAACAAGAGTATACATTTGAGAAACACGTATATTGTCAGTATCACTTAAATACCACAATTTTATATCTGTAAAGCATAAAATATCTACCCTATGACAGATCCCAAATTTTTCTCAAGCATCTTCCATAGATTCTATCTTTTCTCTCGCTAATTGATACGCAGGAAACCCTGACTTTGGAATCTGATTACTTATCACAAAGAAGAAATGAGGTATCACTGGACAGTAAAGAAGAAAGGCAGATTCTCTTCAGAACAATGCTTAAACACTCTTATCAGAGTTTAAAAATAAAATATTTTTTAAAGGCACTTAAATACCATACTCCTTGCATATATTTATATTTTAAATGCATTTAAATACTGGGTCCTCTCCTGATTCAGATGTTACTGAGAAATAAAGCCATGGTTGACTAGTGCACTAATGGCACCAGACTAGGTCTGACAATGACTGCCTGCAACAGGGCAAGGGGTTAATTTTCAATGTATATATCCTTTATCAGGAAAATAAGATGGAGATAGATGGGATTATGTGTGAACCGAATTGATCTGATTATTCTTAACTTAGTCACTTAATTTCACATTCTGCCGCTATGCTACTATTTTCCAATGAGGAACAAGCAACAATTTTAATCAATAGGTAACCATCAAGTTAAAGTCTATTGCAACTTCACTTCAATTATTTCCTCTTCCACACATATGCAATGACCTGATAAAAACAAACCCTCTGCCAATCCCCTTTTCACCAGAAGAAAATCTTTCTTTACATACCTTTTCAAAACTTTTGAGTTTGATTTCATACCGTAGTTCTGCATCTGGAGGGATCTGAAACTTCGGTTTCCCAGCACTTCCAAAGCCATAGCTAAATGAGAAATGAGAAACTTCAAAGTCAGCCTTTTCTTTTGTCCTTGAAAGATTTCGAACTTTGAATGTTCATGTAGTGAGGAATTATTACTTATTACTCCATCCCAAAAGCAGAGGTGTTAATATGAAAAAGGTCATGATCCCTTCATTGTCACAAAACGTAACATGTCAAAAACATAATCATCAGCTGTCACATTACTTCCAAGACTTTGCAAAGAATCTCAGTGAGGTATGAAAGGGTGGGAGAATCCTAAGAATACATCCAATTCCTAAAGTGAAGTCTATGACAAGAATGAGCTCTGCCCATTCACTCAAAGGTGTGGCAGGACCACTTTATGTGAAAGAATATACCTGGGTTTGAGATAGATCACAGACTCTTCTGTCTTCTCCATTTTTTGCAGTGCTTTGTCTAGGCCTGGAGGAAGGTCATAGTTTTCTCCCTCTCCTACTTCAAACCGCAGCTCTCGTTTGTCAAATACTCTGTTTTCATGCCAGCCCTCTATCTCAACTGGTACAAAACAAAGGGGAACATATATAGATGGAATTATTGAGGAGGAATACAATGAACTACTCATAACACTCTTAAATACCTTCAGAACAAAAAATCATCATCATCTAGCATTTTGAAAGTGCAGCTAGGGATAAAACACACTTACCCCATTAGACTAATAATACTCTAAAGAAAAGTTACAAAACAATTAGTTTTTTAGCAGTGGTTCCCAAGGTTAGGTAACCCAGGTGTTCTTGGACTGCAACTCCCAGAAACCCCAGCCAGCACAGCTATTGGGAAGGCTTCTGGGAACTGCAGTCCAAGAACACACGAGTTATTCAAGGTTGGGAACCACTGTTCTAGGACAACACACAACACTGTGAGTGATGCTTCAAAGTTACATAGACCACTGGCAATGGTTTTTTACTTCTAAAGTCTTCCTTTACCTATCCTGAGGCTCTCAAAGACTTCCACCAGACAAATAGAGCCCTAGGGAACCTCGGAAGCTGAAGCAGGGGGATAAGAAGCTTCAAATCCATTTAAATTGATTATTTCCCAGATCTGCCTCCAGTTTACAATGGCATAACTGCGCCAACAGGATTTTGCCCAATAAGTGACATAGAGAAAAGAGAATTAGAATTAAGAGGAATGTTACTGAAGACATTAAGACAAATTTTTAAAAACCTTTAAATACACTAGAACCAAGAAACTAACTAGGACAGCAGTTGGACAAAAGACTTAAAAGACATTTTAAAGGACGATAAAGGGAAGAGTAGCTGAATAAATTATCTGTTGTCACTATGGATGACATACAGAACAATAAGTGAACTGACATTTTCAGGAAGGCACTCTGAAAAATTGAGATAAACAGTGGTGACATGGAAACAGATTCTAGACATTAGTTTAAAAAGAATATAAATATAAACCCCTCTTATCTTCTAACAAAAATTTCACCATATGTCTCTTAAGATTGCCATGTGTTCCACAGAAGAGGAAAGCACCTCTTTTCCTCAAGGGATCTAAGGAGATGTTGGAAATTACAGGCACATTCATTTAACTTCCTTCCAGATAAATGTATGAAAAACAATAATAATAATAAAATTATCAAGCATACACAAGGGCAAGTACTACTGAAAATCAACCAAAATGGTTTATGCAAAACTAAATCTGATCTCATTAACTATTAGGAGTTGCTCAAAACTGTCAACAAGCATGCCGGCAGTGGGTGATCTCCTAGGTACTGTTAGGTTCAGATTATTAAACTCCTTTCCCTCCCCCTTATAGTAACATTGGATAGAATTTCCTTTCCCTTCTTGCCCCCCACCCCAGCGGTTCTCTATAACATCTGAAATCTAGGTCTGGAACATTTCCCAGCTCTGATTCTAAAGAAACACAGGATGCTTCAGAGGGAAAGGGGATCTCTCAAAAACATAATAAAGTGGAAGGCCTGTGCTTAGTACTGCCCTAAAATCCCTTTACCAAAGTGTCCTTAGCAAACATACATTCATATGTATATGAATAGATCTTCATCTATTAATAACTGGTTAAAGAACAAAAAAGCAGAGACTACATCAAAATGGGAGAATGTGAAAAGGATCCAGTAATTTTGAAATTTGTTCATAATCCAAATCAAGAATCAATGCAATTCTGGAGAAGAGGACAATATAGAAGAAGAAGAATATAGATGGAGGAGGAAGAAGATTATTGCAAGAGGTCCCGACTATGGTGGTGGGGAACAAAGTTAATGTGTATTTTGGTTTATGTATTTTATGTTTATGTTTTAGTTAAATAAATTTTAAAAAATGAAATTTGTTCATAAATGAACTGGAATTAGGAATAGGTACTGGGAGTTTGTGGGTGATACCAAATTATTCAGAGTAAGAAAAACAAAAAGGGGCATAAAGAGCTCAAAGTATGTTCCAAAATTAATACAATATTAATAAGTGTAAAGTGATGGATAGCAGAGCAGGAAATCTTGAGTTCATATACACAAACATTGATGATATTTGAATTCCCAGTGAATGACTAGGAAAGAGATCCTGTGGATTTCGTTGTTATGTGACCTCAAATTACCTTGGACCTATGGCAACCCTATGAATAAGTGACCTCCAAAATGTCCTATCATTAAAAGCACTGCTCAGTTGTTGCAAATTCAACACTGTTGCTTTCTTTATTGAGTTAATCATTCTCATATTTGGTTTTCCTTTTTTCCTGCTGCCTTCAACTTTGCCTAGCATTACTATGTTTTCCAGCTGGTCTTCTCTTCTCATAATGTGTCCAAGGTACAATACCTTCAGTTTAGTCATTCTTTATTATTATTATTATTAGCAGCAGCAGCAGCAGCAGCAGCAGTAGTCGTCTCATCTAAAATTGCAGTTTGAAGAAATCAATTATTTTTTTCCCCTGCCACCTTTCTTCGCTGTCCAATTAGATAGGCACGAATCACCAAAGTGGTGGTCCGTGCTGTTTGGGTTTTTTTTTTGCCAAGCAGGTGTTCAGCACTTCCCACCTCCATCTCCTCTGGTGGGCGTCCACTCAGAGACAGTGCTCTAGCTTCCCTGCCCCGCCTCCTCCAGGTGCTACCTCTGAGCAAGTGCCTGCTGGAGAAGGCAGGGCTGGGAAGTGCCAAACACCTGTTCAGTTAAAAAACGAACCAGCATAAACAAACCATACCCATCAGGCATGTAACCAGGCACACAATGGAGACACACCACAGCACTTTGTCAAAATACCTGGATTAGTCATGGCAAGTTACACAAACCTTAAGCAAATGCCAATAGGATTCTGCCCAGCACACAGTTAAACTACCGAATTTGTTATTCCAAGATGTGAAGATGGCCATCAGATCAGGTGGCTTTTAATGAGGATTAAGACAAATTCAGGGAGGATGGCATTACCAAATACTACTAGTTCAGAATCAAAGGCAGTGTGCTCCTGAATATGAGTCAATGAGAAACCCCATGTAAGAAACAGCGTTTGGCTTCATCCTCTGCTTGCTGGCTACAGTGGGAAACAGGATGATGGATTAGACAGGACTTTCATCTGATCCAGCAGGGCTCTTCTTATGTTTTTTACATTCTTAAGGAAAAGGGGAGCTTTCTCCAGGAGGAGCTGTGGTCAGTGAATACGGATCCCTGAATTGCATCCAGAAGTCAAGAGTTGGATCAGCACTATTCACCAAGGTTCAGATTCAAAAATATCTCAATCTAATATTGTCCAACTGCAAGTATTCACAGTTCCGCAAACACTCACTCTCCACTAGGGCTCCCTCATTGGGTTTGGAGTAGCCTTCTCCTTTTTTACGGATTCTTCGGATTATTCCCCCATCTTCTTCATCTGTGAGATCTTTCCCCTTGAACTCAAACAGTTCTATCTAAAGAAAAGAAGAGAACAACGCAGACAGAGCTGTAATCTTTTTACAAAACTGTGGTAAACCCCTTGAAGGTTGACCTAGTCCCAAAACAGGAGGGAGAGCATAATTAACAGAAGTGTGGCCTTTGTAAAAGTCACACTTCCCAACACATTAATATTCAAATAGCTTTCCTTGAAAACTTAGTGGGGGGGAAATTGTGGATTCTCAATTTTAAACTGGCAATTTGTGTAGTAATGGTGATACGCCAAATTAAAACAAATCAAGAGCAAGGAAAATTGTTTTGAAAACTTCTGTCCTTAGAAATAGTACCATAAAAGTAGCACTAATTCAGTACAACTGTAGAGCTATGGGAATGTACCTTCTCCCATTTAAGTCTTCCCCCACAGCCACTGTTACAGACATTGATGGAGCTTCTGCTTCTGGTGCCAGTGCAGCAAAACTAGAAAATCTTTTAAATGTTTTATATCCCTCCATTTAGTCTGCATAACAGCTCCTGTTGAATCTCAGAACCTTTCAATTTTTGTATGAACTTTAGCCCTTCTCACAGGTCTGAGAACCTCTCCATTCAGCTCAGTTCCCACCCCAATTTCTCTCGCTTCTTTCTTCTTGCTCTATGTGCACCAGATCATTCATCGTTCCTCTACTCATTGCTCGCCATACATGAAAGACATGATACAATTGTATCTTTATTCATCTACTGTATATAATTTGAACATATATGTATGTTTCCAAGGTGGCTAATAGTATGGTAACAATAAGAAATATTAGGATAACACATACAAATGAAACAGAAGTAGTCAATTCAAATAGATGAAAAAACTGGAATTCAAGGAAAGCAGAAGGTAGGGTAGGGTTATTTGTAGCAGAGGCAGATTGGGCTATATGGCCTTAAATTTAGACACATTATTTTACTGCGCTTCTAAACTAGTCAATGACCAAAGTTCTCGAGCTGGTCTCCAATACACTGAAATATAAGATACAAAGTCTAAAACAATTATTAAGGACAGCAAGCAATAAAATCAACGTAATAAGAGCAAAGAATTAAAATACCAGATCAGGTAATACTAGCAGCAAAATAAGACTGCTGTGATCTAAAAGTCCTTTAAAAAAAATCTTAAAGTGCCAGACAAATAAAGATCTTTAACTGGTGCTGAAAAAATCCACAAGGCAAACCTCACAGGGGAGGGCATTATACAGACAGGGTTCCACCACTGAAAAGGCCTTCTCTTCTTCTATCCATCTGCCTTGTCTCATTTGGCAGGGGCACCTGGATGATGGCCTTGGCAAAGACCTTGTGGGAGGAGACAATATTTCAAGTAATATTTCAAGTAACTGCCCTATTTTGCAATTTGTTCACCCATCATTTTCCTCTAGAATTCTACTCCAGGATGTGCTTTGAGGCAGGCCAAGTTGAGGTCTACCATGCTCATACCGTGCTGCATCTAAGTATCTTGCCAGTTATAGGCTGTAACTCTTCAGCCTTTGAACTATCTGTGATTGTAACATCTTTTTAATGTGATGTCCCCCCCCCACTATGTTATTTTTTCCTATTAGACAATATTTCCTGATCCAGCAAATTTAACTTCTGAACAGGCTCCGAAATGAAGTCAAATGACAAATGATTGCAAGCCAAATCATATCAGCAGCTTAGAACATCACAGCTGAAAGCTTTTATAAGGTGCGTATAGAATTCAGAGCCAAATGGTAACTCTGCTATGGAGAGATGTTTTATAAACAGTCTAAAATGTTTTCAGCGCTACATTGTTTACTAAAGTAAGGTGCTAACTGACTGCTAAAAATTCATAAACTCATGTACAGTTTACGTTCTGCTTAGAGCAAAACACTCAGTCATTATGTACTTTAATTTTGTAGCATGTGGCTGAAACTTTTGATGACCTGAGGAAACAAAGAACCCTTAAAAATGAACAAGTTTATTGGATACAATATTTCAAGAATTGCAACACAGGAATGAACACTTATTGCAAACAAAATTTTTGAGCCTTTCAGTCCCACAAAACTTTGTTATTTTTGCTGCAATGAACTAACATGACTGTGCACCTTGGAGTTTTTGAATACCCGATGGTATTCGGGTGGTATTCTGATGGTATTCAGAATTGTCTCAAGTCAAAAGGAAACCAAAGAGGGAAAGGAAGATTACCAGGAGACTACTTCCAGTCAAAACTTCTAATCTCAGTGAAGAAGACAGGGTAGGCACAGCAATTTTGCTGCCTGTTGGAAAAAACCACTTTCTTTTCCTTTTTAAGAACAAAAGTTCTATTCTTTTATAATGTACCCCTTTGTTTTTGTTTTAATACATACCAGAAATGTAATCTAATCAAATCTCTTTTTTTATGAAGACATTTCAAAATCCATTATTAACTTTATCTCTTGTTCAAACTTTAAATGCATCTGTTGGACACCAAGAGCATATCAGTGTTGTAAAAAAGTATGCAAAGGATTAAATAAATGTTATTTACCAGCAACAACCACCGCTGTACAGAAACAAACATTGTACAGAAAATGCTTTGTACCATTTCTGCCTATTTCCTTCATCTCTGAAACCAGCAGTGGGCAACATTCATCCTGAAGGCCACACGTAGTCCCAGCACCCCTGACCTCCCCAAAAGAGACTTATTTTGATGGGCCTCAACATCTCTGGGCCCTCCAAATCCTTGATCTAGGGGGGGAAATGTATTTCTGGTCACTAGCACAAATAAACTCTTTCAGTTAACACGTTTTAGTTAAACCATTTTAAGTTACTGTACATAACTATTTTAAGCTAGAAAAATTATAATTAATTAAAAAACAGATGTAACCATCACAGTATAAAGCCGTGCTTTAAGTTTTTTAAATGTACAAATCAGCTCATTTGGATCCATCCTCTTGGGAGTGCAGCTATCAGGCTGTTGGCAGATTGGCAAAATGGCCTTGGCCTGCAGAAATCACCCATTCCTATCTTGCACTATCAGTCAGCAAACAATTTTTGCTAGAAACCCTTTTGATACAGATTGGATACCCTGTTCCTAGGATTCAACCACTGGATTTGTTTAGACTGAAGGGGCGGCTGAAGGGGCTGTGGCTAGAAGACGATAAACGACTTCACAACACAGTTACTGTAGGAACTGGATTTGTTTAGACTGGATCAAGATAGTAAACAACCTCTAGGGCCTCTTTGGGAGAGATCACAGAATACACAGGAATTAAATAAAGAAAAGGGAGGTTATTCCATTTGTACATATGTAAGATCCTGTAGATCCGATCCAGGAAGCTACTGATGTTCCCTTTATGGTCTGTAAAAGAGATAGTCACATTCTGTATTCTCAGAATCCACTTCTTTCTTGATAAGTCACATTTCTGCATAAAATGGCTCCTTACCTTTAGAGACTATATACTTAAACTGGTGGTGTGATTTAGTAATATAATTTTCTTTACCCTTCCTTCTTCCATCACACTTCAGTTAAATCTGGTACAGCTGACAAGTTGCACAGAGATTTATTTTGGAGGCAGACCTATGGTTTGTCAATTGTTCTTCTCTCACAGTCTAAGTCTGAAGGGCTATAACTGTACCTATCCTGGCCTAAGGAGTAGCTGAACAAATAATGTACATAATCCCAGTCTTCTATAACTTCAAAGCCATTTAAACATTGTTCTTCTCACACCTGTATCAATGGGTCACCACACTAAGATACATCTGTGTCTCACATATTATATACCAGGGCTTCTGAAACATCTTGAATGCAGTCCTCCTTCAAGAACAGACTATGTTAGAACCTCCCTTCCCAAGCCCCATAGCAGTCATTTCTCCAGCAGGCAGGTTCACTCATAGCTACAAATCAGAGTGCCAAGAGAGCCATGGACTGGAGCACTACGCCAACAAAGCCATTAGAAGATGACAAGAAGAGACAAACTCGCTCTTAAAATCAAGCAGCCACAGGAGGCAGAAAGGACAAGAAAGAGCCAGTGCATCCGAAAGCTACCTGATATTCCTTTCCATTTGTGCCATATTCCTGCAGCTTCAGTAGTCTAAACCACAATGGTGGTGCAAAGCTAAACAACTGCTGCACGCAGAAAAGTTTTTTTTTTCCTTGACCTTCTGCCATTCCTTCTATGCCATCTGCATTCACCTTCTGGGAATGGAAGCAAGGCCAGGTCACAAAGGAAGAGTACAGATAACAAAATAATTGCAAGGATAGTATTAGGAAGGCAAAAGCTGAGAACAAGCTGAAGTTAGGAACAAATGTTAAAAGCAACAAACCAGTCTTCAGGTACAAGCACAGCAAAAGACAGAGAAAAGAAATAGTGATTCAGCTATTAAGTGGGAATGGAAAAAAGGTAATAGATGGCAAAGAAAAGGCAGAAATGCTCAATTCTGACTTTAGCTTGGCTTTCTCACAAAAGAGAGTATATGTCCCTCTTGGCAAATGTGGAGTACAAGTGGAGGGGACAGGACTGCAGCTTGAGATTGACAAGACAAATTGTCAAGGAATACCTCATCACTTTGAATGAATTCAAATCTCCAGGGCTGGATAAACTGCATCCAAGAGTACTGAAGGAACTGGCTGAAGAAGTCCCAGAACCACTGTCTATCCTTTTCTTGAAATCTGGAGGATAGGTGAAGTGGCAGATGATTGGAGGACAGCTAATATTGTCTCTATATACAAAAAGGGGGAAAGGAGGAATCTGGGAACTACAGACCAGACAGCCTGTTATCAAGCCCGGAGAAAATTCTGGAACAGATTATAAAGCGGTCACTCTGAAAGCAACTTGAGAACAATGCAGTAATAATTAAAAGCTAACACAGATTTGTTGGCATCCATCCACCCACCCACCCCAATTAGCGGCAGAGCCACTACTCAGGGCAGCAAACACATCAGAATAACACAAACAACCTCAATAACAGCCACATAATTGATAAATGTGAGATGTAGTAACAAAAAATAACTAGTTAAAAATATAGACTAAAAATATTAAAAATACTAAATACAATAAAGTTGGCGAAAACAGGGCAAGTACATAAACAAGGAGAAGGGGCTAATCAAACCTCCAGTGGGAGCAAGTTCCAAACCACCGAGAAGGCTTGGTTTCAAGTGGCAGATTTTCGGGCCTCCCTCGGGGTCACTATCCACAACATCCCAGTGTATGAGGTACAGGTGGGATGAGTAGACGTTTCGAGGGAGAGGCGTTCAGACAGGTAACAAGGTCCTAAACTGTTAAAGGCTTTATATGTTAACATAAGCACTCTGAACTTGGCCCAGAAGCATGTGGGCAGCCAGTGTAGACATGCCACAATAGGTGAAAGATGATCAAATTGTGATGGTCCAGAAACCAGCCTGGCCACTGCGTTCTGCACTTGCTGCGGCGTTTGAACTGCCTTCAAAGGCAGTCCAATGCACAGAGTGTTGCAACAGTCTATTCTCAAAATTACATGCGCATGGACCAGTGTTGTTAGGGACTTCCCCTCAAGACAGACAGTGGGGATGTTGTAGATGTAATCAATCTTAAATTCAGCAAAGCCTTTGACAAAGTGCCCCATAATATTTTTATTAGCAAGCGAGCTAGGTGTGGGCTGGATAGAACAACTGTCAGGTGGATACAGTTGGTTACAGAATTGTACTCAGAAAGTGTTTATCAATGACTCCTTCTCAAAATGGGAGGAGGTAGCAAGTGGGGTACCACTAGGCTCAGTCCTGGGCCCAGTGCTCTTCAACATTTTTATTAATGACCCTGAGTGCAGGGAATACTTATCAAACTTGCAGATGATATAAAATACGATGGAATAGCTAACACCTTGGAAGAAAGAAACAAAATTCAAGAAGTTCTTGATAGGCTTGAGCACTGGGCTGTAAACAACAGAATAAAATTTAACAGGGATAAGTGCAAAGTTCAACACCTAGAGAGAGAAAAAAACAGTTATAAGATGGGGGATACTTGGCTCAGCAATACTATGTGTGAGAAGCATCTTGAAATTCTTATACAGTGGTGCCTCGACTTACGAACGTCCCTACTTACGACCATTTCGAGTTCCGACCAGCTCTGGCCGCAAAATTTTGCTTCAACTTGCGACCGAAGCTTCGAGTTCCGACCGGAAAAAAGGCAGGGAAAAAGGCGGGGAATTCAAAGTGCTAACCGTTGGTGGCGAAGAGGCTGCTTCTTTGTAGCTCTTTCGCCCCAACGGTTAGAGAGTGTGCGTTTGCAGGGAGGCTTTGGACTGCCTGGTTTCTGCTTCTGAGTGAGTACATACAGGATTTTTTGCAGTGTGGGTTTGGGCTGGGGGAGGTTATGTTTCTGTGCTGTGATGTTTTTTTGTTTTTTGGTGTGTGTTTTTTCCGGCCCCAGCGCGTTCTGATGGGGCTTGCAGTGTTGTTTTGGTGATTTTTTTCTTCGGCCCCAGCGCATTCCGATGGGGCTTGCAGTTTTGTTTTGTTTGTGGGTTTTTTTCGGCCGGAACGGATTAACGGGGTTTCAATGCATTCCTATGGGAAATGGTGCTTCGACTTACGACCAATTCGAGTTACGTTCCATCTTCTGGAACGGATTAAGTTCGTAAGTCGAGGCACCACTGTAGATGAATGTGAGCCAACAGTGCAATGTGTTTACAAAAAAAGGCAAAAAGCAAACAGCATTTTAGGCTGCATTGACAGAAGCAATGTCCCCAAATTCTGCAGAGTACTAGTTACTCAATATTTGGCACTGGGTACTCATCTTGAATACTGTGTCAAGTTCTAGACACTGTACTTCAAGAAGGATGATGACAAAGTAGAACAAATTCAGAGGAAGGCAACAAGGATGATCAGGGAACTGGAAACCAAACCCTATGAGGAAAGACAAAGAACTGGGCATGTTTAGCTTTGAGAAAAGAAAACTGAGGGAAGAAATGATAATGCCCTTCAAATACTTGAAAGGTAGTCATGGAGAGGAGAGGCAGGGTCTGTTCTCAATCATCCCAGAGTGCAGGGCATGTAATAATAGGCTGAAGTTATAGGAAGCCAGATTTTGCCTGAATATCAAGAAAAACGTCTTAATTGTTGGGGCAGTACGACAAGGGAATTACCTAAGGAGGTGGTGAGCTCTTCAACACTGAGGACACTCAAGGGAAAGTCAAACAGCCATCGGTCAGATATTTCAACTTGGATTCCTGCACTGAGTAAGGGGGTGGACTCAATAGGCTTATAGGCCTCTATTTCTTCTATTTGAATCTTATACCCACAGTTTGAGACTGCTGCTCTACACCAAATCTTATGTAGCAAATTTATATAGAGAGTGGTCCAACTGGGGTAGGCTGCTGGGACAAGGAAATACTGTTTTGTGGAAGGAGAGTGAATGAGGATTGGAAAAACAAAACATGGGTAAATGAAATAAGAGGCACAATGACAAAGAAAAGATGTCTGAGCAAAAGAAGAAAACATAACTTGACTGGAAGGAGAAACACTAGAACCTGGCCAGGTAAATTGTGAAGGAATTACTTCTCAGCACTTAAGTGAAGATTGCAAGCACAGAAGAAAGTGTCCCAGAATATAACACTGTCAGAAGCCGTTATCCAAGGCCAACTGAAGCTCAGAATAAAAGGAAGCCACAATGGCCAAGGCACTGACTTCCCATTGTGCATATAAAGGGAAATTGCTCAGGTGATGGAAAACAGAATAGATGCAGCATGGTAAAGGATCGTCCATTTTTATTGCCTTGGTGACCACTACTTAATGGAGGGCATGAATGTTTATATTCTATAAGTGCATCCTACTAACCAAATCCATTGACATATGTTTATTTCCTAACATTAATGCTTCCTTTAAAATGCAAAAAACAAACAAACAAAAAACCTCCTGATAACAAATCTTTCAGCTGTGTATTGAAGAACAACAAAACCTACAGTTAGGGTTTATGTTGTTGTTGTTTAGTCGTGTCCGACTCTTCGTGACCCCATGGACCAGAGCACGCCAGGCCCTCCTGTCTTCCACTGCCTCCCGAAGTTGGGTCAAATTCATGTTGGTTGCTTCAATGACACTGTCCATCCATCTCGTCCTCTGTCGTCCCCTTCTCCTCTTGCCTTCACACTTTCCCAACATCAGGGTCTTTTCCAGGGAGTCTTCTCTTCTCATGAGATGGCCAAAGTATTGGAGCCTCAGCTTCAGGATCTGTCCTTCCAGTGAGCACTCAGGGTTGATTTCCTTCAAAATGGATAGGTTTGTTCTCCTTGCAGTCCAGGGGACTCTCAAGAGTCTCCTCCAGCACCACAATTCAAAAGCATCAATTCTTCGGCGGTCAGCCTTCTTTATGGTCCAGCTCTCACTTCCATACATCGCTACTGGAAAAACCATAGCTTTGACTATGCGGACCTTTGTCGGCAAGGTGATGTCTCTGCTTTTTAAGATGCTGTCTAGGTTTCTCATCGCTTTCCTCCCAAGAAGCAGGCGTCTTTTAATTTCGTGGCTGCTGTCACCATCTGCAGTGATTGTGGAGCCCAGGAAGGTAAACTCTGTCACTGCCTCCACATCTTCCCCTTCTATTTGCCAGGAGGTGATGGGACCAGTGGCCATGATCTTAGTTTTTTTGATGTTGAGCTTCAGACCATTTTTTGCGCTCTCCTCTTTCACTCTCATTAAGAGGTTCTTTAATTCCTCCTCACTTTCTGCCATCAGAGTGGTATCATCTGCATATCTGAGGTTGTTGATATTTCTTCCGGCAATCTTAATTCAGGCTTGGGATTCATCCAGTCCAGCCTTTCGCATGATGTATTCTGCATATAAGTTAAATAAGCAGGGGGACAATATACAGCCTTGTCGTACTCCTTTCCCAATTTTGAACCAATCAGTTGTTCCATATCCAGTTCTAACTGTTGCTTCCTGTCCCACATATAGATTTCTCAGGAAATAGATAAGGTGGTCAGGCACTCCTATTTCTTCAAGAACTTGCCATAGTTTGTTGTGGTCGACACAGTCAAAGGCTTTTGTGTAGTCAATGAAGCAGAAGTAGATGTTTTTCTGGAACTCTCTGGCTTTCTCCATAATCCAGCGCATGTTAGCAATTTGGTCTCTAGTTGCTCTGCCCCTTCGAAATCCAGCTTGTACTTCTGGGAGTTCTCGGTCCACATACTGCTGAAGCCTACCTTGTAGGATTTTGAGCATAACCTTGCTAGCGTGTGAAATGAGTGCAATTGTACGGTAGTTGGAGCATTCTTTGGCACTGCCCTTCTTTGGGATTGGGATGTAGACTGATCTTTTCCAATCCTCTGGCCACTGCTGAGTTTTCCAAACTTGCTGGCATATTGAGTGTAGCACCTTAACAGCATCATCTTTTAAGATTTTAAATAGTTCCACTGGAATGCCATCTCCTCCACTGGCCTTGTTGTTAGCCATGCTTTCTAAGGCCCACTTGACTTCGCTCTCCAGGATGTCTGGCTCAAGGTCAGCAACCACACTATCTGGGTTGTCCGGGACATCCAGATCTTTCTGGTATAATTCCTCTGTGTATTCTTGCCACCTCTTCTTGATGTCTTCTGCTTCTGTAAGGTCCCTACCATTTTTGTCCTTTATCATGTCCATCTTTGCACAAAATGTTCCTTTAATGGCTCCAATTTTCTTGAACAGATCTCTGGTTTTTCCCTTTCTATTCTTTTCCTCTATATCTTTGCATTGTTCATTTAAGAAGGCCCTCTTGTCTCTCCTTGCTATTCTTTGGAAGTCCGCATTCAATTTTCTGTAACTTTCCCTATCTCCCTTGCATTTGGTTTCCCTTCTCTTCTCTGCTATTTGTAAGGCCTCGTTCGACAGCCACTTTGCTTTCTTGCATTTCCTTTTCTTTGGGATGGTTTTTGTTGCTGCCTCCTGTACAATGTTACGAGCCTCCATCCATAGTTCTTCAGGCACTCTGTCCACCAAATCTAGTTCCTTAAATCTGTTCTTCACTTCCACTGTGTACTCATAAGGGATTTGGTTTAGATTATACCTGGCTAGCCCAGTGGTTTTTCCTACTTTCTTCAGTTTAAGCTTGAATTTTGCTATAAGAAGCTGATGGTCAGAGCCACAATCAGCTCCAGGTCTTGTTTTTGCTGACTGTATAGAGCTTCTCCATCTTTGGCTGCAGAGAATATAATCAATCTGATTTCGGTATTGCCCATTTGGTGATGTCCATGTGTAGAGTCGCCTCTTGTGTTGTTGGAAAAGAGTGTTTGTGATGACCAGCTTGTTCTCTTGACAGAACTCTATTAGCCTTTGCCCTGCTTCGTTCTGAACTCCAAGGCCAAACTTACCTGTTGTTCCTTTTATCTCTTGACTCCCTACTTTAGCATTCCAGTCCCCTAGAATGAGAAGAACATCTTTCTTTGGTGTCAGTTCTAGAAGGTGTTGTAGGTCTTCATAGAATTGGTCAATTTCAGCCTCTTCAGCATCCGTGGTTGGTGCATAAACTTGGATTACTGTGATGTTGAAAGGTCTGCCTTGGATTCGTATTGAAATCATTCTATTATTTTTGAGATTGTATCCCAGTACAGCTTTCCCCACTCTTTTGTTGACTATGAGGGCTACTCCATTTCTTCTACGGGATTCTTGCCCACAATAGTAGATATGGTAATCATCTGAACTGAATTCGCCCATTCCCGTCCATTTTAGTTCACTGACGCCCAGGATGTCGATGTTTATTCTTGCCATCTCCTGTTTGACCACATCCAACTTACCAAGGTTCATAGATCTTACATTCCAGGTTCCTATGCAGTATTCTTCTTTGCAGCATCGGACTTTCCTTTCACTTCCAGGCGCGTCCACAGCTGAGCGTCCTTTCGGCTTTGGCCCAACCGCTTCATTAGCTCTGGAGCTACTTGTACTTGTCCTCCGCTCTTCCTCAGTAGCATGTTGGACACCTTCCGACCTGAGGGGCCCATCTTCCAGCGCCATATCTTTTAGCCTTTTGTTTCTGTTCATGGGGTTTTCTTGGCAAAGTTACTGGAGTGGCTTGCCAGTTCCTGCTCCAGGTGGATCGCGTTTAGTCAGAACTCTCCACTATGACCTGTCCGTCTTGGGTGTCCCTGCACGGCATAGCCCATAGCTTCTCTGAATTACTCAAGCCCCTTCGCCACGACAAGGCAGCAATCCGGGTTTATACACCCCCTCAAAAGAAAGAAATTTTAAAAATCCCAGAATAAAATCATACACCCTCCTCTTTCTCCCATTTCCTGGGAAAAGGGAGCCAGAAGACACCAGATGAGTCACTGCATCAACTTTTATGGAAAAGATATAAAGTTAATGATATTTTGAAATGATTCCACTTTTACGTAAAAAAAGTGATTTGATTAGATTTCTGGAATGTATTGTCAGCATAAAAACTCCAGGGGTATGTTATATGCACAGCGTTAACCTGAGTATTTATTTCAAAATACACTGTAACAATTACTTTCAGGCAGCTGCAGGTAGTGTGAGCAATTTCTCCCTCTGTTTCATTGATGTCTAAAATTATGATTATGTGAATTTTCTGCGAATGACAAAAGCAGCTTCAGAATCTCCTTTCTTTCTTTCAATGTCTGTAAAGACAGATTGAAAACAGTGATGTTTCTGAGGCAAGAGTGATCAGAAGCCTCCATAATTTCAGGCAAAAGGATCCACTCATTGTTATTACAGGTTTCCATTTGTAACGCTGATTGTTTAACCCTCTCCTCTGCAAATCATGTCCTGCTTTCACCAGACAAGCATCATATCCACATGCATACTTTTCAAATGCAAAAATTCCCAGAGTCAGCCTGTTTAGCACAAACTCTTTAGCTTCAACTAAATACAAACACTATCAAATAGATTTACTTGTGCTGCAAATGTAAGAATACTATCTTCAACTTACCTCAAAAATTAGTGTGGCATTGGGAGGTATCTTTGGGGGGCTGCCAGCAGAGCCATAGGCGTATTCTGGTTTGCAGGTAATTTGACAAACCTCTCCAATTTTCATCGTTCCTACAGCAATGTCCCATGCTTTGATAACTTCACCTAAACAAAAAGAGGGAGAATATGTCCTAATTAGTAAAATGTGCTTATGTCGTCATCAATATGAATACTAATTTATTCATATGTTCTTTCAATACAGTAGAGAAAAATGCTGGAGGGTTAAGCCCAAACTGTGCCACACGTTTTAACACCTAGGACATCTTCCCCCAGACTTGCCTCAAACTAACCAGGGGTGCTTTTCAAAGAAGCAAAACAACAACATAAAAATAACTTCACTAGACTCACTCCTAAATGGGAATTTTGAGGATTTTTTGGACTCCCACATCCAAAATCCTGCAGGCAGAATTCTGGGAGTGGGAGCCTAAAAACAATAGGCTTTGGAGTAGCTGTCTCTACCTCCATGGTACTCCCCCTTCACACATTTTTGGGCTCCTCTGAATAACAATGGACCTGTTCCAGAGCCCCCTGGGAGTCACAATGCAATCTGGGATTTGCAACAGTTCATGAAAGCAATAAGGCTCTATAGAGGGCACTACCTTTGGAACTACTCCTCCCATGAACCCTTGCACATCCCATGTAGCACTGCAATCTCCCAGCATGTTCCAGGGCAGTTCAGATCCTGCCCCCCGCAGAACTGAACAGCACACAGATGGGAGCTCCATGGAGACAGGAAGAGCTGCTCTGAAATCTGCTTTTTTTGGGCTCCCACTCCCAAAATTCTGTCTGGGGCATTCTGGGAGAATTCTGGGAGTGTGAGTACAAAAATTCAGGAAGTCTCATTCCTACTCACTCCTTTGAAGTACCGGAATAATTAAATACCAACATGTATTTATAACAAATATTTCACAGAACATAAATTATTAAGCTCAGATGTGTTTTTACAGTTATATAAACAATAACAGAACACTGGTTTCAAAGTGAAACCCTGGTACCGAAAAACTATGCAGGGTTTTCTACATGCAGGGTGAAGAAAAGGAGTGAGGATGAATATGGCCTCCGCTACATCCTCATCACCTTTTATCAGCAGAAAGTAACAGTGTGAGCCTTTTCTATCTACAGAAACTCTCCAAAGTAAGAATGTAGTTCATATAGTCTCTTTCAGTGCCTGGAGACAGCTGAAATCTGTGCAAAGAGGACAACCTGCACATGGCTAATACTCAACTTTCCTGCATCTACCATTTGGAGAAGCCCTTTGATGACAGGTGGTGAATGTGACAGTTAGCAATTTCCCAGCTTCACACAAGATGCTTTTAATCTTATAGGGTTCTTGTCATGTTTTAAAGGTTTTGAGTGAACTTGGCTATGGGAAAGGTGGCTGTAAAGAAATTATGAAGCACAAAAAAACAGATGGGAAGGTGAAATCTAACCATACAATTACTCGTTTACTTATTCTGTTTACCCTCCTTTTGTGTACTCACAACCAATAGAAACAATCCCCAGTCAAAGTTGGATGTGTGACCCCTGAGCTCTCCTCCCTGTGATGATATAAAAGCTTTGTGTGTGTTCTGTGCCATCAAGTCAGAAGTGACCAATGGTGACCCCAATAGAGCTTTCAAGGAAAGAGATATTTAAGGAATGGTTTTACCAGTTCCACTACCCCAGTGAGTTTCCGTGGCCAAGTGGGGATTCAAACCCTGTTCTCCAGCATCCTAGTCTGCTGCTCTATCCACTACACTACACTGGGAATAAGGGCTTCAAATAATTGTAAAACAGCAACACATGAAAAAAAGTAAGAACAATGGGGGAAGTCCAGACATGAGACAACAAGGCCAAAAAGGTAATTCATGGCTGAGTTAGTTTATCTAAAAGCATACCCTGAGATATAGATTGCACTCTTTATTTGGCAGCCCACAGATCATACTCATGTGCATATTCATAATCTCCCAGTTTTAGCTACTGCCTCACTAACCACTTCAGCTAAGGGCTCAGAAACTGGGGTTACTTCATGGACATATTATTCCTGGATTACTTGTTTAGTCCTAATAAAATATTCAGAGTATAAAAATCTAGACTGGAGACTGTACACACTATTGCTGGGTAAATGAGTAATGAGAATTGTATAATCTCCGAGTAGGAGAATTTGGATGCTGAAATCTGATGGAAAGTGCATTAGTACAGCTTCTTATATGAAGAAGCTGTGTCAAGAGGACTGGGTGCAAATTTTGCTAAAAATGAAGGGCACAGGACAAAATCCTATTTGAAAACGCATGTATGTAAGGGTAATAATGCAAGTCTTTTCTTTCCCTGTGTTTGTGCTGGCCATTGTGTAACTGACCATGTGTCCAATTGGGCAAGCAGGGAAGGACTGGACAACATGATAGACAACCCACAAAACATGTTCCATCACTTGCACAACTGTTCTTGCACAATCACTTCTATCAGCAGAACTCTAGCTCTGCAGTCAAAGCACAAAATATTAATGGCAATACACAAATACATGCATGAGCACACAAATACGTCAATCTTCAAGGAAAAAATGGAACTATTAGGAACTAGGTAAAGGTTCCCCTTGACATTTAGTCCAGTCGTGTCTGACTCTAGGGCGCGGTGCTCATCCCCGTCTCCAAGCCGTAGAGCCGGTGTTTGTCCGTAGACAGTTTCCGTGCTCACGTGGCCAGCGCAACTAGACACGGAACGCTGTTACCTTCCCACCGTGGTGGTACCTATTTATCTACTCACATTTACATGCTTTCGAACTGCTAGGTTGGCAGGAGCTGGGACAAGCGACGGGAGCTCACTCCGTTGCGTGGATTCGATCTTACGACTGCTGGTCTTCTGACCTTGCAGCACAGAGGCTTCTGTGGTTTAACCCGCAGCGCCACATAAAGTAATTCAAGCTCAATATAAGAGTTGTTAAGGGCAATGAAAGGACATGGGGACTCACTTTTCACTGACCCTGAAAGTATGTTTTCAATCTTTGCATATTTTTGCTTATCTTTATATGTCAGATAAACTGTATCAAGCAATAATGTTATTCTTTTTAATAACTCATATGCATAAGAACATGTTAAAAGAACATGTAGTCTGTCTTGATAAACCATCAAGGAGTTTGAGACTATGGAGGCTATTAAAATCATCATGCACAACATGATGAAATGGCTTTCTATAGGAATTTGATATGATTTGGGCTTCTTGCCAATTGTTTTTGATGAATCTCTCTGAAAAGATTTTAACAAATGCACATGGCAAAAAGCATGAATTGTACCAGTTTGTACAAAACTGGTATCTAAACCTAGTTAGAATACTAGTTACAGGAATTCTATTATGCATTCTCTCTCCCTAATCAAACGGGTAGGATTTTTACAACATAGTGCAACAATTTAATCAAATGAGATATGACAGACCAAAATATATTTATTCCAGAGAGAAGTGCTTTATACAACATTGACTATTTCACTAAAAGTAATGTCCGTCAGTGCAAAAAGAGATTTGATCTGAAGAGAGTGAAAATAATGTGCTGAATCATCATTTTAATTTTCTACCTTTCGAAAACATTCTTCAAACCAACATATTACACAGATTTTTAAGTTACAAGTCCAGTGAAACTGAAAACTAAAATGAAAAGGACTTTCAACCAAAGGCTGATATTTTAACTAGACCTAAGATGGAAACAACATCTTGGTATCAATGTTTACAACCGAGTCATGTGATTCAGGATTCCCTGTTCAAAAAAACTATTACAGGCTTGTTTGAGAAAACATGGGAACTTTTCCTTATTGAAAGAATTGCAACAACTTTAAAGGGCATGTATCCTGTTCATTATAGATTAAAAAAAACATGGTTTCTGTTTTTTACACATACCAACTCAACGAAAATGCATCACTGTTGTAACTATTTTGTAAAATGGGAGGGAGAAAGGAAAAACAAGTAGCAGCCACATCCAGGGTCATATTTTCTGGTTTTGGATTTTCTAATGCTATATATCAGCGGTCCCCAACCTTTTTAGCCCCACGGACCGGCTGGGGAAGGTGGGGCACCCCCCTGCGCATGCACAAAGGAGCAGGGGGCGCTCGTACAGGCACTCGCACGCTCGTTCGCATGCACAAAGGGCAGCACAGTGCTCATGTGGGTGCGCTTACACTCGCGCGCAGGCGCAAACGGGCTGTGCGGGGGGGAGTGCATGCAGGGGTGGGGGTGGAGGTCTGTCTCCGCGGCCCGGTCCGGCTCAGGCCACGGACCGGCACCAGGCCGCGGACCGGGGGTTGGAGACCTCTGCTATATATAAACTAAAATATTTATTAAGCATTCTGTCTTTTTTCTTCCTATTTTCTGTGAAAAAAATATCATTAAAGTTTTATTACATGTGTTTATGTGCAACATGCAAATTATCCATATTGATCATGCTACCTTACTGTATTTCTATCAAGCAGAAATACAGTGAAATAGATCAGTCTTAACAAAATTTAGCAACTGCATTTGGGAAAACTATTCTTGATTCTGCTCAAGTATAGCTGCACAGCACAAAACAACAATTAAACACTGTTTCTATGATGAGAATAAATTTTTATGAAAATGTGTGACACAAAGAGCATCAGTACTGCAAGTGAAGAAGGGAACCATTGTTAAGTATAGCGTATACAACACATTGTTTTCAGAGATACTATTAACAGATATGCTATTGCGTACCAAGCACAGAATACAATACCTTTCCCAAAGTCAAATGAGAATTTGTCCTTTCTGTCCCGGCTTGAGTCAAACTTTGTGCCATCTAGAAGCCACCCAGTATAATGAACAGTCACTTTATCACCTATCATGGGACATTCTGTCCCTGTCCCTTCTTTCTTGATAATCTGTGGGGGGAAACAAAGCAATATTTAGTGGAACAATATTTATCTGAATATTCCAAGAGGCAAAACTAGATGTATTAGAAAGAGAAATTAATTTTCACAGCTTCCCATCAAAATGTCACTCAATAACTATCACAAGTTTACGCTCTGCAGTTCTTGGATGTAAAATACATTGCAAAAGTGCAAAGTACCTTGGCAGAATTTTTCTACATTATTATACCTGTCACAATCTTCCCAGCCATGCCCTGTCCTGGGATCAAATCACCATAAACCCAAGGCAGGTACAACTGTGAGAGTTTGCCCTGGATTCCCTTACTCTCCGTAACACTGCCACCATCCTTTCAGGAAAAAAAAGAGAGGTTACTTACCTGTAACCATGGTTCTTCGAGTGGTCCTCTGTGAATCCACACAAATGGGTCAAGACTGCGCCTGCGCAGGACTCCTCGGAATATTCTAGAGCTTAAAACATGTGATTAATAGTACGTTGCCCCGTGGCACGCATGCTCCTCCCGCCTGTAATACCTCAGTTCCGAATGCCCACCGCTGTCAAGGCTCTGACTGTAAAAAGATTCAAGAACCAACTGACGGACATCGGGGAGGATTGGCAGGATGTGTGGATTCGCAGAGGACCACTCGAAGAACCATGGTTACCGGTAAGTAACCTCTCTTTCTTCTTCGTGGCCTCTGTGAATGCACACAAATGGGTGACTAGCAAGCTCATTTACCGGAATGTGGGCCGTCACGCCAACAACGAAGTCAGCATAGCCCTTCCAAAACTTGTTTCCTTCTTGGCCCTGAGGTCCAGACGGTAGTGCATCACAAAGGTGGACGGTGTGGACCAGGTAGCCGCTCGGCAAATGTCTGAAACGTCAACGCCACGCAATAAGGCAGTTGAAGTTGCCATGGCTCTCGTAGAGTGTGCCTTTAATGTCTCTGGTGGAGCTTTGCCAGCCAGTTCATAGGCCAAGGTGATAGTAGACACAATCCATCTAGAAATGGTCTGTGAAGAGGCAGGAGAGCCTTTACGTGGGCCATGGAAGCAAACGAATAACCTGGAGGAAGTACGGAAGTCCTTAGTCCTGGATGTATAAAATGCTAAAGCACGACGAACATCCAAGGAATGGAGCATGCGCTCAACGTCTGATGAGGGATTAGGGAATAACATCGGGAGAATCAAAGGTTGATTAACGTGAAAACTTGATACAACTTTGGGAAGGAAAGACACATCAGGATACAAGATTATCTTGTCCGGGTGGAATTGTATATAAGGGGCATCGGCCCGAAGGGCAGCCAATTCACTCGCTCTCCGCACCAAAGTTATTGCTACCAGGAACAGTGTCTTGAAGGAGAGGAGTCGAAGGTCTAAAGAGGCCATTGGCACTTGGTGTTGTACTGGGTTGCGAACATGTCGATGGTCGTAGTTCCCCACTGATCGCAAATCATAGAGAACACGGGATCATTGAGCTCCCATTCGTGAGTCTGAACATTCATGCGGCTCAAACAATCGGCGACGTCGTTGTCCTCTGTTGACACATGAATGGCGATTGGAAAAACGTGATGGTCGTAACACCATTCCTAAAGATGGATTGCCAAGTACAGAAGTGACAGCGAATGGGTGCCTCCTTGCTTGTTGACATAGTACATGGTCGTAGTGTTGTCCGTGGCCACCTGTACTCCTCGACCTGCTATTAACGGATGGAATGCGCGAAAAGCCTTGATGATTGCCAGCATCTCTAAATGGTTTATGTGAAGCAGTTTCTCTGACCTGGACCATAGAGCATGAATCTTGTGAGGACCGCAATGTGCCCCCCAACCCATCGGACTGGCATCCGTTGTGACTTGGACCATCAGTTGAATAGGTTGGAAGGGGCGACCCATGAGCAGGTGAGGCACGAATGTTCACCATGTTAGCTGCTTCGCGAGCTCTGGTATTACACACAGGCGCTTGGTAGGTCTGTCCATCAAGGGGTCGAATTGAGACAGGTACCAAGCCTGAAGAGAGCGCATTTTTAGTCACGCGTGCGGAAGAGTGGCCATTGTCGAAGCCATGAGGCCTAGCAGATGCTGTGTATGGTGGGACGAGACTTTGGTGTAGGGGTGGAAAGGCAGAATCGCTTGATGCAATTTCTGAATTTGTTCGGGTGGTAAGAAGACTCTCGCCTTGACTGAGTCTAGGCGCGCACCGATGTAATCCATTACTTGAGACGGCTGGAGATGAGATTTCGCAAAGTTGACCCGTAGGCCAAGGTGCGCCAGTGTCTGGAGAACAAAGTTGGTATCTTGTAATGCCTTGCAGAAGGAAGCAGCCACGAGCAACCAGTCATCTATATATGGGAAGATTGTGATGTTGTGTAGACGAAGGCAGGCTGCCACTGGAGCCATGCATTTCGTGAAAGTTCTCGGGGTGGTGGAGAGCCCGAAAGGGAGGGCGCAGAACTGATAAGCCATATTCATGAAAAAGAAGCGAAGATATTTGCGGTGACGCTGATGGATAAAAATATGAAAATAAGCGTCCTGCAGGTCTATAACGATGAACCAATCGTTTTGACAAAGAAGAGGGATGATGGAATCTAGGGTGACCATATGAAAGCATCTTGGATGGAGGTAAGTATTCAGTAGTCTGAGGTCTAGAATTGGCCGGATACCGCCATCTTTCTTGGGAACCGCGAAATAGCGGGAATAGAAGCCGTCGGGAACCTCTTGATGGGGAACGCGTTGGATAGCCTGCTTCTGGAGAAGAAAAGATAGCTTGTCCTCTAGAGCAGGTGTGTAAATTGTGAGTTTGAGTTGGCCGATAGGAGGGAGGTCCGTGAACTCCAAGAGGTAACCAGAATGTATGATGGCAAGCACCCAAGTGTCCTTGGTGACGAGAGACCACTTGTCGAAGAAGGGGGCTAGACGAGGGTGATGAGAAAGGACGGTTGGATAGTTCGGAATAAGACAGTCAAAGGTACTGTTTGCCCTTCTTCGCAGGACAGCGGAAGGTTTGACGACGCTGGGCAGGAGCTTGTGACCTGAAAGCAGTATTGCCAGAAGAAGGTTGGATCTTTCCTGAGCGGGATGTCTGTAAGGACGGTAAGCCTGATGGGAAAGTTGTTGATATGATTGTTGTGTATTGAAGGGTTTGCACCATTGATACCTTTGGTAACGTGGTTGCTGGACAGAATAAGAGCGAGCCGTCTTCCAGACTTTATGTAAGTGCTCCATTACTACAGAGGAGGTTGGTACCGAAGTAGCGTGGGACCTCTCTTTGCTGTATGGACTACTTGCTGAAGAACGTCCTTGTGCAAGGAGTGACGCTTAGCAGCCGGCTTTGAAGACTGAGGCTCGAGCTGATAACAAGTTCGATGCCGACTTCGAGGGTGAGAGGGTGACGGGGAGGAAGAAGAGGCGTAGACGTACCGCACTCTCTTGGTCCTCACATAGTCTCCGGTGTCATAATAAGGATCAATGTCAAAATCAGCGTCCCAGTACCGACTCCGCTCCCCCCCTACGATCGACCTCCACATAAAAATGGCTCCTCGTACTCAGAATAAACTCGACGCCGGGAAGGGCGAGGAAGAACCACAACCTCTCGATGCTGAGGGTATTGTCGAGCTGGAGAGGTGTGCTGACATTTGGTTGTTCGCTTCCTCGGAGGAGACTGTTGTGGCGATACCTCTGAATTCGACAGGCGAATTACTGTTGCCCGCCCGATAGACATAGGGCTCGAATGGGCCGAGGCCGGGCTGGAGAAAACATCAGCCTCAACATGGCCATGGCTCGGAGACTGACTCAGTATTGAAACCGAAGCCTGAGCCTGTGGAGGTGGCACGGAGCCGATCCCCTCTGAAAGGGAGTCTGGATCTGGTAGGTCTCGAGATGATTCCTCAAGTATGGGCGACGGTAGTGAAGTTGGCACCGGAGGAATCTCTTGCAATGGACAGATTTTGAGGAATGCTTATCCTTCTTCTGTTTACTGACTATCTTCTTTTTCTTATGGCCCTCTCCAGATGGTAATTTCGACATCGACGTCGACAACCATGTTGATGCCGAAGACTTCTGCTTAGAAGACTTGGAAGATGACCTCGGGGACGGGGTAGCTGGAACCGAAGGTGCCTCGGGCTCGGGATGGGGAGTAGGAGGTGGAATCGGGGCCGACTCCATGGTTGTCCGGTTTGATGGAGAAAGCGATTTTTCCCAAAGGTACGATCTTAGCCTCTGTAAGCGAAGTTTAAGGGCTGGTTTGGTCAATTTCTTGCACTCTTGACAAGAGTGAGTCTGGTGCCTCTCCCCCAAGCAAAATAAGCAGCAGTCGTGGCCGTCTGTAAAGGGGATTTTGTTGGTGCACAAAGTACACCTCTTGAATGGGCCTGAGGAGGCCATAAAATTCTCAAAACCGCAGGAGAGGTAGGTAGGGGAAAGGGAAGGCAGACTCATGGGAAAACGTTGACGATTGCCCTGTATCCAAGTCGAAAGGAGAGAATCTGAATAATAACAACCACAATCAAGTCCGTAATCCAAAAACATTAACCGGTATCAGTCTGAGGTCAAAAACCGAGGGAACAACGTACAAATCAGAATCCAAAAATCGTAACCATAGACAGTCCAAGATCAAAAATTTACCAGAGAAACAGCAATAACCAGTAAGCCAGGCCAGAATCAATACAAGGTAAGGAAGAAAACACAGCTCTAGCAGAGAGAAGTCCGATCGCAGCGGCGGCAAAAAGGAACTGAGGTATTACGGGCGGGTGGAGCATGTGCACCACGGGGCAGCGTACTATTAATCACATGTTTTAAGCTCTAGAATATTCCGAGGAGTCCTGCGCAGGTGCAGTCTTAACCCATTTGTGTGCATTCACAGAGGCCACGAAGAAGAACCAAAAATATTTCCCAATCTGTAGAATGACTAAGTGGAAGGACTAGATGGTTAATATTACTCCATCTCATTCACCTTTCAGACCAGGCTTGAAAGATTCATCAAGTTTATTTAAAAGAAAAAGGGAAATAAGAGTACAAAAGGATACTGCAAGAAGAGTCGAACAGTTCCAAAATCACACAAATGTGGGTACAGCTTACAACATATGAGGCAGAAACATACTAAGAAACATACTCTAAGATAAGCTCACTTACAAAAGATCTACTTGAGAGTAGCAGGAAAACCTTTACATGAAAGAATTCACTCTCTTCCTGAAGTGAGACTGGAATCACGAGTGTCCCCTTCACCACCCTTTCTTTGCAATGACACTTTGGAGTGAGACAATATGCCATGCCATGTCCCTCCATTCCCTATATACTATTGGGCAAGCCCCTATTGACTTGTAAATCCTCTTTGAACTCAGCAAAGAGTAAAGAAGCAAAACTGACAATAGCCAGAGTTTTTAACCTGGTGTCTCATTTTAGCATAACTCGAAGCTTCAGGCATCTGGGCTTTGGATAAACAAGGAAAGGACACAGGAACTTTGGCTAAAGGGAGGATAGGATTTAGAGGCTCCTGTCAGTTTCAAAGGAGCTTTAAAGTCACAGGCTATAGGAAAATAAAGGTGTGAAGACACCTGTTACAGGGGAAGAGCCCATCTTCCCCACATTGCTTAGAAAGTCCATAGAAAGGCAAAAAAATATCTTCACACACTGCATCTGTTTCAGAGGGTAAAGTCCATTTCCCTCACTTTGCTTAAAAAGTCCAAATAATATCTTCACAATATCTGAAAAGAGTTCCCACTGTGATTTTTTGCTGTGAACTTTGGCTCTGCTTGCACTGTTTTTTAAAGGCATCTTATTTTAATTTACACTCTTGATGGCACCTAATGGTACATGTATGTTCAAGCAGAAGGGACAGGAAGGGTCATCCACAGCAAGTATGGTTAGGAATAAACAACAGTGGCAATCACGTGATTCCCAGTGACCAGTGTACACCCTACATTCCTCTGAATGGTGCCACATTTGGACTTCAAAGGCATCCCTACTTAGCCAGGAAAACTTGCTGGATGGCTTAAGACCTAGGCCAGGATCCTGTCACAGTACTTAACTGCAGAAGCCAACGTATCCTCTAATTTTCAGCACCGCTGGGCAGGGCTCCGCCTCTCTTGCACACAACTTCACCCCTGTGCATGTGTGCGACTCCACCCCCCACACGCAGGGTTCCATCACAACCGGAACCAAAGGAGTTAAACACGATCACTGTACGGAGGGAGGTGGAGTCATGTGTGCCCCCCCACACAACCGGCTTAGAGAGAACCTTGGCAGAAGCACTACTGTGCAAGTGTCCCCCTGCTGCACACTGCTTGCAAGACTGGTCACACAACCAACTGCATGATCAGTCCTGCGATGGGATCCTTTCAGAGTGGGAAATGCTTACCTGATTGCCCTTCTGCTCTGGATACTGGCCACTCTATGGACATTTATTTGTTAAAGCACATTAAACAAACTAACAATCACAGTTTGGAAAATTAATTTATTCCCATTACTCATTACTACATTCAAAAAGTAATCTATTGTTGCTACTCATTACAGTGCTGAAAAAGTACTATTTGTCTTGTTATTTTCTCTTCAGGCAGGCTTTTCCTTAATGCCTGGTGGTCTGAGAGGGGTTGTTCATTTAAATGTGTTTTAGTATTGATCTTAGTTACCATTTTAATATAATACTTCTTTAATTCTTTTTCAATATTTGTATACTGTACTTACTGATTTAGCTTTTAAATATTGTTTTAATGATGTAAGTCGCCTTGGGTCCTTTTGCGGAGAAAGGCGGCATAGAAATACTTAAAATAAAATAAATACTTTGTACTTACTACCTCTTACTGCTTTTCAATTTAAAAAAAAATCTAGGACTAATCAGAAAATGGCATAAAGCTTGAAACACTCCTATAAAATGCCTCTAAAATGTAACTGAAATTAGCTAGAAAATTTCTTTTTAAACCAATGAAGTTATTTTGCTCCTCCTTATCAATGTTGCAATGTTACTACATGACACCCTCATTACTCCCAAATAGCAACCAACTAAAAGTAACTACATTACCTTTAACTTCAAGCTCTGCTAACAACCTCTCCACTCATCACTTTCTCATGAGAAATGTATCTTTCTATTATTTACACCCCACTGAAAATTTCCAGCTAATGTTTGAATCCAATTTTATCCTATTCAGGAATTAAATCTGTGATTCTGCCTTGCATTGAATCCAGCTTCTGGCTGTTCTACTTAGAAAGTGGTTCCCAAAAATCACAAAGAAACAACACGAAAGCCAAGAGTTTGTGCTATATACTTTTGTTGTGCTCCTAATTTAATTTTCATAACAATCCTATTAAGACTAAGTAAGAGCAACAATGACTGCCATATTAAGTGAACTTCCTGATTAAGTAACAATGTGAGGCCAGGTTATAACAAAACCATTGGCAATAACAGAAAGAGATCAGTTTTCATTTCTGTAAACCAGCTAATTCTGGTGATCAATCCCCCTTTTTTACAGACCCATACACAAGGAGAGAACAACTGAGGTTGCACTAAAAATGTATAAGCAGTCAACTGCTAGATCTTTTCACAGTACTTCCCAAAGATCTCAACCCTAAGCCCAGTCTTCATTAACTAACAAGAAATGTAGTAGAATTCCTTTCCATACAGGAACCCTACTGCCTACTGGTCTTGTGCTTACATTTCTCCCCCTACCCTGGTTAAGAGTAGACTCTCCACTCAAAATATGGCTTGGAAACAAAAGGCATCAGTCACAGTGATATCTACAACTTTGATGGCATTTTCTTGGAATGTTGAATGTTTTCAAACTCAACAAAGTAAAAAATGTCAAGAATCAATTAACACAGGAGACAATTGGTTCTGGTCGTGATGGAACCCTGCGTGCGAGGGGGGCGGAGGCACGGGCATGCCCAGGGGTGAAGGTGTGTGCGTGCAAGGCGGAGCCCTGCCCAGTGGGGCTGAAAATTAAAGGGTATGTTGGTCTAGTCACTGTGCACACTAACAAGAGGCAGTTTGCTTAGTTACGTTGTATAATGTCTCTTTGTTAAATTTACATATATGAACGAACTCATTTTCTCAATGGAGCCAGAACAGCACCATCCACAAATGAGGGAGATATGATCAAGTTTTGAGAAACCTCAAGGATTACATAAATATAATTTTTATAAAAATAAATTTAAGGGGGGGGGGGTTAAGAGTACTGAAAAAGGGACGTGGTGGCGCTGCGGGTTAAACCGCAGAAGCCTCTGTGCTGCAAGGTCAGAAGACCAGCAGTCGTAAGATCGAATCCACGCGACGGAGTGAGCTCCCGTCGCTTGTCCCAGCTCCTGCCAACCTAGCAGTTCGAAAGCATGTAAAAATGCGAGTAGATAAATAGGTACCACCACGGTGGGAAGGTAACGGCATTCCGTGTCTAGTCGTGCTGGTCACGTGACCACGGAAACTGTCTATGGACAAACACCAGCTCTACGGCTTGGAGACGGGGATGAGCACCGTGCCCTAGAGTCGGACACGACTGGACTAAATGTCAAGAGGAACCTTTACCTTTACCTAAGAGTACTGAGCATGCTCTGTCATCAGAGGATGCCGGTGATGGGGAAATAAAAAATAAATGAGAGCATTCTGGAAAAGGATATGACTTCCTGGCATCCTTAATAACTTAGCACGAGAAATACTAGAACATAAAAAGCAGCAGCATGGCTACACACATTTTGCAACATCTTGGTACTATACATACACTTGCTGGCAATGCTGTGGCATACACCATTCCACCCATCCCCTTTACACCTTAATCCATATTTATCCCACAAAACGAATTCCTTCTAAAACTCAAATCTTATTTTTCTTCTATCTTCTGCTTCTCATTTCCCCCCCCTACATTTTGGCAGATTATCACCTTTATAAACTCAGGAATTTATTTTGCAAAATTCAGTTGCTTCCATATTAGCCATGTCATGTAGAATGATGTCCTTCACCCATTCTGCATTTTACATCGAATCATTATAGCAATATCACCGCTCTGTTGAATTCTAGCTTTATGGCACCATCCCATATTTTTTCAAACATGATTTTGTGTAAGCTTAAAACTCAAGAGTACAGAGAAAATGAGCCAATATCAAGTGCAGCATTCATATTAATTTAAAATCACTGCAACAGAAGAAGTCACGGCTCATATTCCCAAAGAACATGGAAGACTATAGTTATTCAAAAACACATGATCCAATTAGCAGTTTTAGTATCTTTGCTGCCTGAAATTGCAATTCTTATGCTCACAAGTTTCTATTATGCAGAGCAAAGACAAACAACAAGGTTCTTCTCTCTCCAATATTCCCTTCTCAACAGAAAAGCTAATGTTTAACTACTATGAAGAGGCAAACTTCTTGTGGAGGAAGTAACCTGGTAACTGCCTACCTTTCTGGAAAAGAGCTACTATAGAAAACCTGCACTGGATCACTGTACAACATAGTCCTGGTTTCATGAATGTTTTTCTTTTGCCCTCTCTACATCATGTCTCACACCAACAAAAGCAATTGCAATTGCTTCTTCCTATTATGTGCTTTACTCTTCTACAAGTAATGTCTTCCTGCACCAATTTATGTAGGTTTCAGATATCTCTAAAAATGAAATATCTCTGTCCTCTAACTATGTTCACTGTCTCAAGATCTCCATGAGCTGCTGGAGGAAAGGGAAAAAAGGACACAGCACAAGCAGAAATCTCAAGAAAATTTGTTTGAGCAGGCAAATTTTAAAAACAGTGACACCACCACCCCACCACCCGAAAACAAGAGGGTCTAGATTCGATCCTATCCTGAAGTCACCATGCTTCTGTGGTCTTGTTCTCTATAGAAAAGGTGTGACACAGCTAGTTAATGCTGCTAACCATTGGGTTATTTACGCGTGCTAAACTATCTATTCCCATATGTTGGTACAGTCAGCTCAACATGCTGAATCTTATTGGGTAAACTAACAGGCAGGTTGCAACCCCCAGTGCTTACCAATTTACTATTCAAGGCACAGAAGTCCAGTGTAGAGAAGTGGTACTGATGGGGAGGAGAAACATTCTGCACATACTCAGATGTACTGTATTGCTACTGTATACATGCTTGGCTTGCAACCTGCCAATATCACACATTATTATTAACCCCAGACTCAAACAGACCTGTCTCTCTTTCCTCCTCAGTCATACCGGGAGGATATCCAGTACCACAAACGTGCCTCCGCTGCTCTCTAATGATAGCATTTCAGTATCCTCACTGGATTCCCTCAAAACTTCAAACACCTCCCTGTAGGGGAGCACTGATTAAAGAGGAATGCATCTGGGAAGAGTAAGACAAACTCCGTGGTAGTGTTGAGGAGGAGAGGTGTAAAACAGAAACCTTGCAGGTGAAAACTTCGGCACAAACCCACGTGGCCTTAAAGGCACCGTCTTGTCAACTTGGCCCTCATTTGTGCAATACGGGAATGTCAGCGCTGAACTCTTTCATCTAGTTAGTTTGGGGATCTCGAAGAGATCGCCTACAAAACACTTTAAAAAACATTCCACTGGCATTATTTTCTTTCATGAGTAGCAAGACTTGCCAGACGTCGGTGGTTTCCGATCGTCCCTCTGCTAGACATTCACTAAACCGCCTTCAGCAAAGTCATGTCTCGTCCACCCTGTGGGCGGGGTGTGTGCGTGCAAATAATATTGCGCTACCTTGCGAGACAGTTGTACGGATTACAGTATTACACTACATAGCACATGGGACGACCTGAGTGTTTGATACCCTGCCACCCGCGTCAGCTCAAACCACCATCATGCCCATTAGCGTCGCCTCCTCGTAATCGCTCCGTCCAGTCGGCGGTACCTTGAGGACTCCACCATCGCTCTTCGGCGAAATGTCTACTCCTCCCTCTCCCTCCGGCGCCGCGCTCATCTCCTCGGCCTTCCCTTCTTCGGCGGTCATGATGACCTCCTTTCTTCGCCCCTCTGAGGCACTGAACCGGACCTGAGACCGCAGATGGCGGCGGGGGGGGGGGAAAGCGGGCGGGCGGCGGCTCCTCTTCTTCCTCCCCTCCACCCGGGCCCAGAAGCGCCGCCGGGGTAACGGAGCTGACAGGCGGCCCTTGGCAGCGGCCACTCCTCAGGCGGCGAGCAGGGCCTGTTTCCTCTCCGGTGGGAAGGAAGCAAAGAGAAGGTTCTTCCTCTGTCTCCCAACCAACCTCTTTCCCGCCTCTACAGCGCCACCACCGTCAGACGGACTGAAGGAGGGAGAGCGAGAAGTTTCTAGAAAGGAGGAAGAGGAGGAGGCGGCGGTCTGGTGGGGTGGGGGGCGGGGGCGGGGGGGACGACGGTGCTTTGAAACGGTGGTTGCGGTCACCGTTGGGGGCTGCGATTGCAGGGCGAGCGCCCAGTGCCGGAAATGGCTTTCAGCTAAGGAAGTGGGCGACGGTGTGGTATTGAGTGTCTCCCCCCCACGCTGCCTACCGCAGACGCCCCGCCCCCGGCACGCTGGCCAAGGCGGCCATGCACAGCGCTTATTTGCTACGTTTATTGCCTCCTTTTTCCTCCGCGGAGCTTACTGTTGTCGGCTCCATTTTGTTCTCACAACCCTGCCCTCAGGTCGGGCTGCACATCACCCGATGAGCTTTGCGGCTGAGCCTGGATTTGAAGCCTGGCAGCCGCAGATTCCCCGCCCCCGCCCAACGGAGAGAAGCCAAAGCGCCCCGCCTCGCCGGCTCCTTGCCGCCCGGGGGGCACAGACACAGATCAGGGAAGGTTCGGGCTCTTCCGATCAGTCGTGTTTTACTCCCATCTTGCGTGCTCATCACTTTATGCGACATGCAAAACGGCCCGCGTTTTGCGTGTTTGTCGCTTCAGGAGCGCAAATCAGCTGCTAGGTCCGTGACAGACCGTCGGAATGATGGCATTCTGGTCCCGGTGGGCGGATGGGGCCACGGGAGCCTGCCTGCCTGCCTGCGGTCGGGCCGGGAGGTATCGAGGGAAAAGAGTAACGTCTGCACCTGCACATGCCCCGCAGGAAAGGAGGCAGACTCCGTACGAGGGCTCTCAGGATTGTGGGTCTACTTCCCTGTTTTTACTAGAACGGCGGGAGAGGGTGCTCCGACCACAATTAGGTGCCAAGGATTTTTATAATATTTCTATATTTTTATTTCTGCCTTTTCACCCAAGTAGGGTTAAAACGAGTGCCTTTGTGTCTGTTACCTTCTCTTCGTAATTGGTCTTACCTTCCTTTTACCGATTCTCCCCATCTAATTAGAGTTGTAAGTCCATTCTTGATGCTGATTTTTAAATTAACGTTTCTGTAATTGTGAACCACTTTATATATTTTGTAGTCTTTATACGTTTATTTTTCAGCATTCTCCTGTTTTTTCATTGCTAGTTCCCGATAATTACTAACTTGGTGGTGCACATTAACATAGTCATAGACCCCAAAATGTCAGAGGTCAGTTATCAAACCAGAAAACATTGCACTTAGTAACGACATTCATGTGATAATTGAGTCTTGGTCTATTTACACTTCAGTGGGCAAAATCTTTATGTGGCATAAGTGGAATGAATCTCAGCAGCAAATCGCTGCTACTTAACAAGTCACCACTTGTGTTCTTCATTGCATGCAGACATGCAACTGTTGTGTGACAAAGAATACAACTGGTGCCTACATCGGCATCGTGGCAAAACATGCTTATTAATGAGCCCTCCCCACCCACCCGAAAACCTAAAACAAATGAAACTTGAAAGTCTTTTCCATGCACATTGCTAGCTATAGTAACTAACCAAGAAAGGGATCGTGGGGGTTGTGGTAGATAGCTTGATGAAATTGTCAGCTCAGTATGTGATGGCTGTAAAAGAGGCAAATTCCACGGTAAATAAAAAAGGAATTAAGAATAAAACTGCCAGTGTCATCATACTGCTTTTAAATACTTCTATCGTGCCATGGCTGATTGGATACCTAAACCACTCAGTGGCTTAGATATCTGGCTGCGGAGCTAGAGGTTGGGAGTTTTATTCCCCACTGTGCTTTTAGAGCAGGGGTTGCCAAAGTACGGCCCACTGGCCACATCCGGCCCGCCTTGTCTTTTTATCCAGCCCGGGCGGGCGGGAGTGCATGAGTGCGGGTAGGTGGGAGTGCATGCATGTGGGCGGGCGGAAGTGCATGCATACACGCGCGTACGCCTTTGGCCCTTGAAAATATGGAAAATATATTATGTGGCCCTTGCTGTGAAAAGTTTGGAGACCTCTGTTCTAGAGGGAAGAGGCAGCCTGTGTGCTCATGGGCAAACTGCACAGTCCAAGGATGCCTCCAGAAGAAGGGAATGGTAAACCACTTCTGAGTATTCTCTATCTGGAAAACCCTGAATAGAGTTGCCATAAGTCAGAATTGATTTGATGGCACATGATGATGATGTTATGGTGTGTGGAATACTACTAGCCACCCCACTTAACAATATTGCTTAGCCAGAAAAGGTTAAAAAAAAAGGACAATTACAATATTTAAGGCTGTTTAATTGAGAGAAAAAGTGAGTACTGGGAGGCATTATACAGGTATATAAAATCATGCATGGTGTAGAGAAAGTAAAGAAGCAACAGCTTTTCTCCCTCTGTTATAATACTGAGCTTAATGTCTTCCATTGATGCTGGGAAATTCAGGACAGATAAAAGCATACAGTGTCTAATTAAGCAGTAGAAACCCCTACCTCAAGATACAGAGATGGGTGCCAGCTTGGTTGGCTTTAAAATGGGATTGGATAAGATATAAAGGGTCTCTTATTATTTTATTTGTCTGTGATTTTACCATGGTTTTATTTGACCATATCTGTATTTTAAACAATTGTGACAGCTTTTAGCTAATACAATAAACTTGAACCTGAACCTGGATAAGTTCATGGAAGTTAGAGCCATCAATAGTCAGGATGGCAATGTGCACTATCAACTTTAGTATCAGAGGCAGTATGTCTCTGTTTCAGTTGCCAGAGAAGATGAAAACAGGAGTCAGCTTCTGAGATAGATAGATAAAAAAATTTACGGTCAAAAGACCAGCCACAAATAAAACATCAAAATATATAAATATACAGAAGTATACAAAAATATTGGGATCGAATGCAAAGCAATAATCGGTTCTGAGGTGAACAACAACAGCATCAAAACAGCTTCTGAGATTTTCCCTTGTGTGGTGTCACTTTGTGAATAGTAGTGGTCCTGGTGGACTCCTGCTCAGCACCTTGACCACTACTAGCCTGTGGAGTGTCTCAGGGTTCCATGATTCCCCATACTATTTCACATATACATGAAAAACTGAAAGAGGCTGTCCAGAATTTTGTGGTCTGGTACCACCAGTGTGCTGATGACATCCAATGCTATCTGGCTTTTAAAAATGGGAGTTTAAATATGTACATATGCTAACCAAAAATTCAATCAGAAATTTCCTTCATATAGAATTACCCAGTGGTACAGGATTCCAGAAAATGAGCATATGATCTGTACTATGATTCCTGGAGAAGACAGAAGTGAGAACTGCTTGGATGTTCCTATAGTCCCTGTACGCCAAAATATTTGAAGAGCTGTTTTGGACTTAAGAGGTGAAGCAAAGATTTGAGTAGGTACAATGCATACAATGGAAAACATATGCATGCTTTAACTTCTCATTTAAATTAATGTTGCCACACCCACTCCATCAAATGCAGACTGGAAAGCTATGTTCCAATTTCATATCCCTTTCTTTGAGTTAGGCAAGCTGAGGAAGAAAAGCTGTATTGGACTGAAACCTCTACAGGTGTGTGCATGTTTTCCAAAAGATGTCCCTTTGCTTTTTTAAATAAAAAGGGAAGAGGTTGGAGTTATCAAAGAATGTCACTGGAAATTCTAAAGGTCCAAGCACAAATAATTCCCAGAAGAAAGAGGGTGAAAAATTGCAAAAAAGACTCATGTGACTTCACAAAAGCTTGGAGCAGATGTGAAACCAGAAAAGGACACACACAGTATACGAAGGAAGACCAGGCCACAAAGGAAGAGTAAATGCAGGTAGCAAAGAACTGCAAGGATGGTGTCAAGGTAAGGCAAAAGCTGAGAATGGGCTGAGGTTAACAAACGTCACTAAAAGTAACAAAACAGTATTCTTCAGATATGTGTGTAGGAAAAGACAAAAAAGAAATAGTGGCTCAGCTATTCAGTGGGAATAGAAAAATAACATGACAAAGAAAAGGCAGAAGTGCTCAATTCCTAACAGCTTGGTTTTCTCTCAAAAGACAGTCTAAGATTCTCCAGGCAAATGGGATGTACAAGTGGAGGGGACAGGACTGCAGCTTGAGATTAATAGATAAATAGTCAAGGAATACATCATCACTTTGAACAAGTTCAAATCTCCAGGGCTGGATAAACTGCATCCAAAAGTACTGGCTGAAGAAATCTCAGAACCACTGTCTATCTTTTTCTTAAAATCATGAAGGACAGGTGAAGTGCCAATATTGTGGAGGAAGGGCTAATATTGTTCCTATCTACAAAAGAGACAAAAAGGAGGAACCTGGGAGTTACAGACCAGTCAGCCTGACATCAATCCCGGAGAAAATTCCGGAGCAGATGATAAAGCAGACATTCTGCAAGCACTTTGTAAACAATCCAGTGGTAATAAGAAGCCAACATGGATTTAACAAGAATAAATCCTGCCAGACTAATCTTACCCTGTTTTCTGTTCCAGTAACCTCCCTTGTACATGGTGGGAATGCTGTGGACAAAGTTCCCACTAAGCTGATTGTGTGTGCACGACTTCACTTCGCTCCGCACAACTCTTTCTTCTCCATGCAGCGAATGTGTTAGATTCCAGTTGCGACAGAATCCAGCACGGGGGGGGGGGGGGGGGGGGCGGAGTCGCACGAGAGAGAGAGAGATGGAGCCCTGCCCAGCCGGCCTTAAAATTAGAGGGTATGTTGGCTGTGGACATTATATATATTGACTTCAAAACTTTTGACAATGTGTCCCATGCTATTCTGATGTGCCAGCTAACTACATGTGGGCTGGATAGAACAACTGTCAGGTGAATCCAGAGTTGGTTACAGAATCGTACTTAGAGAGTGCTTATCAAAGGCTCCGTCTCAAACTGGGAAGAGACAATAAGTGGGAAACACAGGGCTCAGTCCTGGGCTTGCTGCACTTCAAAAGTTGTATTAATGACTTGGATGAGGAGGTACAGAGAATGCTTAGATTAGTGGATGACACAAAATTGGGTAGAACAGCTAATACCCTGGAAGACTGGTGCAGAATTCAAAGAGATCTTGATAGGTTCAAACACTGAGCTGAAAACAACATAATGAAATTTAATGGGGAGAAGTGCAAAGCTCTACACCTAGGGTGGAAAAACCAAATATGCAGTTACAAGATGGGGGATACTTGGCTCAGCAATACGACATGTAAAAAGGATCTTAGACTTGTAGATCACAAGCTGAATATAAGCCAACAATACAGCTGAAAAAAGGGCAGAAATATAGTCTCCAAATCACACGAAGTACTAATTCCCCCCTATTTGACAGAGTACTGTGTCCAATTCTGGACACTGGACTTTAAGAAGGATGCAGACAAACTGGAACAGGTTCAGAGGAAGGCAAAAAGGATGACTAGTGTACTGATGAGGAAAGAGTGAAAGATCTGAGCATGTGGAGCCATGAGAAAAGAAAACAGGGTTGATATGATAGCACTGTTCAAAAGCTTGAAAGAGTGCCATACAGAGGAGGAGAGGATCTGTTCTTAGTCATTCCAGAGAGCAGGGCATGTAATAATGGGCTTAAGTTACAGGAAGCCAGATTTTGGTCGAATATCTGGAAAAAAAACCCTTCTTAATTGTTAGGGCAGTATGACAGTGGAACCAATTACCTCCTGAGGTGGTGAGTTCTTCAACACTAGGGGCATTCAAGAGAAAATTAGCTATCTGCTACATACACTCTAACTTAGATTCCTGCATTGAGGTTGGACCCTTCCAACTTCATTATTATGTGATTCTATTATCCTATAATGACAGAGGAGGATTTGAAATGTTATCCTATAATGGCAGAGGAGGGAAGAAATGTTATGTGGACATTTCAGTGCATCTTCTTATGATAATTAAATATTTCCTGTGTGAAAAACAATTCCAGCCAGTACAAAGAATGAGGCTGTGGTATAGAAAACTTCAGATCAACCTGAGGGAACCTCCCATCCATTCACCTCCTTGGTCTAGCTCCTTTTAAACAAATTTACTAAAACTTTGAAGCCTGCCTGAGACCCAGCTTACCTGACCAGAACAATAGAGAGGTCCAGAAATACACAAAGAAAATACAAAGGCTCTGGGACTGCTAAAAGAGAACACATTGGGAAGCTTTCACTGAGAGCAGATGGTTTTCCTGAATATAAAGGTCTAGTTTATTTCTAGAAGAGGTAGCTGTGTTAGTCTGTGCTAGACAGACATCAGAGGAAGTGGACTTGTCCACAAAAGCTCACATTAAAATATGTTAGTCTTTCAGATGCCACAACATTTTTGTCTGCATTATTTTTCTTTCATTTTGGCCTATTTCTTTCTGTATGCATGTTAGAGATGGGTCAGAATAGAGTCTTAGGATAGTGGTCCCCAACCTTTTTGATACCAGGGACTGGTTGGGGGGGACGGGGTCCTTGCGTGGGGGGGCACCCCCCACGCTTGCACGCATGCATGAAGGGACTGCGCTCGCACGGGCGTGTGGGCACTCGCGCACATGCACGAAGGGGCGGGGGTGCTCACATGGTGCACTTGCACACATGCACAAAGGGGCTGTGGGGGGGGCGTGCATGCAGGGGGGCGGAAGATCTGTCTCCGCGGCCCGGTCCAGCCAAGGCCATGGACCGGCACGGGCCGCAGACCAGGGGTTGGGGACCCCTGTCTTAGGAGAGTTGAGTACACAGGTTCTCAGCCTGTAGGTCATGACCAGCAAGGGGGTTGCAAAGTGTTTTCTGGGGTGTTGCCATGGTTTTTGGAAGAGGGGAACACATCACATTGGGGTATATTTCAATGGTTGCTGGTGTACACAGAGGTGGCCACCCAGGTGGAAAGGTCATGCGATATTAAGGGATATTACGTTCTTAGAATTATTCCCAATTGTAGTTGCAGTCACCATTTGGCGGGAGCATTTCCAGGACAGACTCGTCAGGTTCTGGTGTGACAACCAGGCAGTCGTGGCAGTAATCAGCCACCAGTCCTCCAGATCAGAGAGGGTTATTCACCTTGTGAGGAGTCTGGTGCTGTTCGGCCTGTCAGCTAATATCACCTTTTCAGCTAGATTTGTCCCCAGCCTTGAAAACAGCATTGCGGCTGCCCTGTCTCGTTTTCAGGGGGACAGGTTTTGGCATCTGGCTCCACATGCAAACACCAGTTCGGACCCATTTCCGTAAGAGCTCTGGAGCCTTGGAAGGTGGTCGTAATACAAGGGGTATTTAACTCAGTAGCTCCCACAACCTTATGAGCTTACGGCTCAGCTATGGATTCCTTTGTTTCATTCCTGGGCCACGCTGGCCATCCTGCATCCCTGCCAGCTTCCCAGCTAGCCATCCTTCAGTACCTGTCATTTCTTCGAGCTGAGGGACGAGTCACGAGGACGCTGCGCGCACACTTAGCAGTAATCTCCTTCTTTAGCCAGGTTCAAGGTTTCAGAGACCCATGCAGGGCCTTTTAGATAAAAAGGGCCATGCTGGGATGGGAGAGGTCAGCACCCCGGGTTGGGTTGCGGATTGTAGGAAGTCAATGACACTGGGAATCCTCACTTCCAGAATACAGGAACTCCACAGTGTCTGCTGCTCACACTACAAGAGGGCTCTCTTCCATGCTGCCTATGCCCTTGCATTTTACGAGGCCTTTCAGGTCAGAGAACTGGTTGCCAGCTCTCGTGGGGGCAAGAAGAACCGGGCATTATGGATGGAAGATGTGCACATACTGGATGATGATCTCAACCTATGGCTGCATTCTTCAAAAACTGACCATCAGGGCTGGGGAACACAAATTATACTCAGTGCAATCAAAGGTGATGCCCCCTGCCCAGTAAAAATAGTCAAAACCTTTCTGAGCAACCATCCTGAGGATGATGGACCCTTACTGATACATGCAGATGGGTCCCCTCTCACGCAGTACTAATTTGCAGGAGTACTGCAATTGGCTTTGTGTGGGGCCTGACTCCCGCCATGCAACTTTGCGCTACACTCCTTTCGTATCAGTGCAGCAAGGAACATGGCCTTGCCCCTGGGTGGCAGGGAGACACAGAGTGGTCTACGCCTGTGGGTCTCCACTTGATGCCATTCCTGTGTTACTGCCTAGCGGGAACTGGGAGGATATGGGATACATCAGGGAGCATTCAGGTCCCCTGATGGGACTGGATCCAACTGCAATGCTCAAGCCAGGGGAACTGCAGGCTGTTATCAATAAAGCTGTGGCCTTTTTTTTACTCCAGTTGTGTGTCAATGTGTCTTATTTGGTGTGGGGAGAGTGGACCCACTGGTGATAGGCCCACAATTTCAATTTGCTGCCTTGCCTATCAGCTTTGCCTGTCATATCTGCTCATTTCAGGATGGTGTGGCAGAGTGTGGTGACAGCTGTACAATGTGTGGCAATTCACAGGCCTAGGAGTGCATTCCATAGATGGAGGAACAGAGGAAGCTCCCTCCCCCCCCCCCATTTAGGAACGATTAGGGCTCAGAGAGGATATGCTTCTCAGGTAGACTGGTCCTTAATTGTTCAAAGGCTCTTTAAAAATATAAAGATGATATGTCCAAACTTTCTAAAATTTGGCATGGCGTATCTACATTTTGAACAGATCCTGGGCCCATTTCTGCTGCTAATGGCCATGTTTATCACCATCTGCCTTCAAATTCATTGCCCTGTTAAATTTATCTTAGAACAGAGGAAACTGTAAAGTTCTTACTGTTTCTGTGGAAATCTTTTCTGTCGAAATTATTAGCTTTTAAAATCCCCATTGGCTGAACAAGAAATGGTTGATTTCTGGGAAAAATATTTTGCTACATTAAAATGGCTGCTGCCAGTGTGAGAGAACTTGTTGATACAAATGCAAAAAAGATTGGGGAAGGAACTGGCAACATCTGGCAGGGGGACAGGAAAGAAGCATCAGCAGGCTTTCCTTTTGGCCACCTAATTGGCTGCTGAGGAAGGAGGCTTTTAATGGGAGTGTTGTACTGTTTCTGATGTGTTTTTAATTTGCATTTGTCAGCTGTAATTTTAATGTGGTATTTGGTTTAGTTATATTTTAATAGTACTGTTTTTAGTTGTATCTATTTCTTTTAAATCATATTGTGAGCTGCTGTTTCCACTGATTACAGGTAAGGAAAAGTGGGTGCATATTGGGAGAACCCTTTTATTAGAAGGGAGGCAGTGAAAATAGCAAAATTTCTAAGACTCTTGGATTAGCTCAGAAAAATTATCCAAGAACTGTTTTTTTTTCCTCCCCTAGAAGATCTTACATAATTTCCAAGTTATTCTGAGCCATCTCTACGCTGAATTTTCTACAGGGGATTTTCTATACTTTCAATATATTTTATGCTAATACAACACATTCAGGTAAGAAAGGAAGGAAATGATTTTGAAAGTATAGCTGACTGGATAGCTCAATGGTTTAAGTATCTGCAGAGCCAGAGGCTGGGAGTTTGATTCTTCACTGTGCTTCCTGGGAGAACAGCCAACCAGTATAGTCACGGAACGGGTTGCCACAAGTCAGAATCAATTTAATGGCACACTATTTTTATTTTTATCATTGTTATTCAAAAATATTACAAAATACCAGGCACAGTCAATCAAAATTATAAAAACATTGACTGGTATTATATAACAGATACAAGTTTTAACCAAAAACCTAAGTATTTGTTAAATATTGGTGCAGTGTGCTGTTTCTAATATTGCCGTTGTTTGTAGCTCTGATAGTGTTATTTCTGAGATCTGCAACTGCTTATAATACTGTGTATTGTTGTTGTTGTTACTGTTACTATTATTATTAAATTCATAACTCAGTCTTTATATAACAGACGTAAGTTTTAATCCACAAAATCAAAGTATTGGTTTAATATCACTGTAATATGTATGCTGTTCCTAATATTGCCATTTTGTGCAGCTGTGATGATGGTATTTCAGAGATCTGCAGCTGATTATAATATTTTATAACATTCCATGGGATTGCGCCCAATGACTATGGGGACCACAGAAATGTGTTTTATCCACAAGTGAGTTATTTCTATTGCCAGGTCTGTTTTTTGTTAATTTTTTTCAGTTCTTTATTTTGAATTCTGCAGTCTCCTGGAACTGCAATGTAAATTATGCAGACATTGTATTAGTGTTATGTCTGGTGTATTATACTCAAGGTGTCTGTCTGTTTGAATCTGCAAGTCTCACAAGATCTTGACTTGGTAATTTTCTGGCACCTTCTCTACCTGAAGTTCTCTTGGATGCTGGCAAATTATTATTATTTTTATAATGACCATATTATTATTATTCAAAAATACCAGACAATCAGAATTATAAAAACATTGACTGGTATTAGATACAAGTTTCAACCAAAAACCTAAGTATTTGTTAAATATTGGCACAGTATGTATGCTGTTCCTACTATTGATGTGGGTTTTTTTTGTAGCTCTGATGGTGTGATTTCTGAGATCTGCAACTGCTTATAATACTGGTGAAATTTCTTGTTATTGTTCCCAAAGCCCCACTGACTGCAGCAACCACTAAAGTGTGTTTCATCCACAAGCGAGATGTTTCAATTGCCAGATCTCTGTATTTTGTTAGTTTTTCCAATTCTTTATTTTCAACTCTGTCATCACCTAGAATTGGAATGTCAATGACATTTCTTTGTTCTATTACTACTATGTCTGGTGTGTTATGTTCATGGTGTTGATCGCTTTGGATACGGAAATCCCACAAAATCTTGACTTCGTCATTTTCTGACATCTTCTCTACCTGATGTTCCCACAGGTTTTTGGAGGCTGGCTAGTTATATTTTTTGAATAATGACCAGTGCACTAAAATTGCCACTCTATCATGTCTAATTTTGTAATCTGTTTGTGCAGTCTTTGGATATTCACAGATGAGGTGTGACAGTTTCATCTTTTTCTTGGCCGAGTCAACATTTGCTGTTAACACTAATTCCTTAGATCTTCGCTTTCATCACATTGGTTTGGAGTGCTTGTTCTTGTGCAGCAAAAATCAAGCCCTTGTTTTTTTTCTTAATGGTCCTCAGTTTTAGCCATGCCCATGCTGAATTATTATCATGCTTTCCCTCAATATTTCTCAGGTGTTGTCCATGTAGTGGTTTATTTTTCCAGCTGTTAATTTCTTTTCAAATTGTTGTTTCTTATATTGAGCCTTTGTTTCTGTTGTTTTAAAAATATTCTCCATTTTCACTGCCTTAAGTAATAATTTATGCTTTTTTTCCTCCTCTACTACCTGCCGTATTTACAGTCATCCACGGCCTCCAACTTTTCATGGTAAATATAATCTGTTCACATCACTTTTTGAATGTAGTGCATGATGTATACATTAATTAGTTTCAGAGTTTTTCAGTCCAATCCTTCTAACTCATTTTTGGTCCAATCTGTTATTCCAGCTGAGTATCTAATTACTGGAACTGCCCATGTGTTTATGGCTTTGATTTATATTTCCACCATTTAATTTTGATTTTAAGATTTTCCGCAGTCTTTTGATATATTCCCTTTCTGTCATTTCTTTAATTTCTTCTGCTTCTGCACTTTCTACTGAACTTCAAATGAAAGACATTGAATAATAACAGTGTTTATTATGAGCAACCAAAATGAAGAAAAGTATTTCATTTCAGTTCATTTTATTTCACAAGCCTTCAATTTAAAAAAAAAAAGAACAACATCTAGTAGATCTGATACATAAGTAAAAGTGAATGTGATTTATAAAAGAAAAGAAAAAAAATCTGTACAAAGACCTTAAAAATCCAACAGCAATTTGATTTGTTTGGAAGTACTAAAAATTTCATGCAAAAGGTGAAAGCTACTGCCAAAATGTGGAAATCCTCTTAAAAAGACAGCAACAGTGTCAGTGTATAGTTATGGCTCTTCCTAAAAACATACAAATACACAGACTTGGAATGTTCTAAGTGGCCTACAGCCACCAGGCGTGCCTCTAGTGCAGCTTTTATTTGATAACTCTTCTTGTCTGGGTCTATAATAAATTAAAAATTTGCATTAACAAAAAGCTGCCTGATCTATTATTCTACAGTATATATTTTTTAATGTTTATGCTTTTTCTTCTTTAGCAGAACTTCTTACCTTGGCATCATGTCTAATTAATTGTTGGCAACGTGTCTAAAATGCACTCACTCACAAATTGTAACTTGCATCAGTAACTTATTAACATGCACCAACTACTCTATCACAGCTAAGGGTGAAAGGTGTGGGAGGAGGTCCAAAGAACCACCAGGTAATTACAAGACAAAACTAAAAAAGCAGAGTCACTAATGGGGCAATGGAAGCACCATGCTTTAAGGTGACACAGGTATGAAAGCACAATTGTGAGGCAATCAATTCGAAACAAACACACTACACTATGGTGACCTCTTTCTAGGTGAAACTTTTTTTTAAAAAAGGAGACAATGACTTTCTCCTCACATTAATACCAAATAAAAGTGTGGAGTCAATAACACAGACATGAAAGAGAAATAAGATGGTTCCCATGACCCTTCTTTCATTCGTGGTTTCCAGGTTTCCATCTCAGCTTATCCAAGACTAGTAATATTGGAACGGCCACCAGGAGGTGCAACAATGCGATGTCCAGTACGGCGTGGGTTGTTATCATCTACCTGAGCACCTGCACAACAGTAATCCAGAAGTGAATGTTCATGAATAGCCTCTCAACTTTTAATTTTTTCAGCGTTCAATGGGAACACTAAAGCATCTTTTCATAATTTTACTGATTGCTTTTAGAAGAAAATTCAAATCCAATTTCTCAAAATGCCAGTTCTAGAGATTGTAGCCTACTGCACCACTTTTGGTGATAACTGCTTTGAAACAACATATCCACATCACTCACACTCTCATTTAATACTGATTCCTGAATCCCTACCCTAACTTCAAGGAGCCTAATGCATATGTTGGTCCACTACAAATGGAATCACTGGATCACCAAAAAAGCAATGTGAACTTCTGTTGGGACTGGGCAGCCAACCCTAAGTGAGTGTATGGAGCAGACACTCCAAATACAGGGAGCCGTATAGGTTTCTTCAGAAGATATACAGAGCAAGGCCTTCAACTCTGAAAGCTGTCTTGCTGTCCAAAAGCAGTACATCAATGTGTCTGTTATGCCTCAGTGAACTGCTGAGGGTTGAGTTTGCAGAAATCCATTATCTGTAAGAGGACATACTTTCAAAATGATTTTTGATAGTCACACTGTCTTACCTGATAAGCTAAAATTAGACTGGTGGAGGTTCCTGATTGGTGGAGGTTGGGTTTTGGCAGGAGAGGATTTAGTGGAAGGTGCAGGAGTTGCATATTTTGGTGTTGCTGGTACTTCATAAACTGGCCCATCATACATTCCTCTGGAAACACCTTGTAATTCTGTTACCTACACATCACAAATAGAAATATTTATTCACCCTCAGTAGTGTGGCATTTTAGTCATGGTTTCCATCCTCACCCTCCACTCTTAATAGAGTTGAATGCAGGATCTACCTTCTGTGACAGACCAAAGGACTGCTTGTAGAAGGCGCCTCTGTCCCATTTTCAGGGATCTTCCTGTTACTGCACCACAGCTTAGCCCATTCAGCAGGGTTTCCCAACTCCCAGGGAGCTGTACAGGATATTTGTGGAAAGGAGGGAAGCCCTAGTTTCATTAACTTAACTGCACATGCTTTAAAGTGGATCTCTTTCACTTTCTGTGGAGAAATAAATGCTTGCTATGGTTGATTGTAGAGCAGGGATGTGTGTGCCCAAGGGCATTTTCGATGCCCCCAAGTCAGCCAGGGAGAAAAAAAAGGGGGCAGGGAGAGTCACAATTTATTTTCTGCCATTGGAAGCCTAGAGCATTGCCTTTGTTTAAGGGTAGCAGGTAGTGTTGGGAAGTCCCCCACCCCCAAAACCAAAAATTCCAATCAGAAATAGATGTCTAATCCCCCCACCTTTGAATAGTACATTCAGCCCTTTCCAAGCTTGTGAAAGATGTGAGAGCAAAGATTTGGCTTGCCAAAGTTACCCTACCCTTCTTTAGATAATCACCCAAAGATGCAACAGAGCACATGTAAGTGAGTCAGGCTTTTTAAACTGCCACTTCCTCATCTACGAAAGTACATTTTATAAGAACATTTACTTTTAATCACCCAAAAATCGAGTGCAGTACAAAAAGGCCACGGTCTCTAACTCTAGGTGTTTTTTTGGAGTATTCTGAGCATTGTCACAAAAAAGTGTTGCAGTGAGCCTGACCAGTCAAAAACGCGAATTTCACAAAAGACAAGAGTTGGGCATCACTTTTGAAAGGCTGCTACTCATCTGCATTTCCCTTGAAAAAGAGTGTTGTTGTGGATTATGTTGGGTGCTGCTGGTGGAACGTATTTAAACTACCTTCCAGCAGTGCAACCAGCTGGCCATTCTCTGTTGTGAATCTTCCCTCAGGAATACTGAGTATGATAGGATTGTTAAAAGCCACACCTAGAAGATACTCTGAACACCTTTCAGTGGGTGTGCAGAGGAACTCTCTAGAAATACTTGAAAAGAATCCCCATCAGTCATGATGCTGATGATTATTAGAAGTTTTCCTGTTTTTATTTTGAACTATGGTTACTCAGATCAAGCCAAGATATGAAATGACAATTTGATCCTGGAGTCTTCTCATTATTCGTAGTTTAAACAAAACACAGTTCCTTCGCATGTTCAAACTAAGGTATGTAAATTAGGTTTAATGCTCAAACTAGATGATATTTTTTTCAAAGGAGTGATTCCTCAAGTGGCAGAGGATCTTTCACTTGCCGTGGCTGATTCTACTCCAGGCATCTTGCATTTAATGTGCTCAGAGCTTGGAAATGTCACATTTTTGCACTATGGCTCCCAGAATCTCCACAGCTGGCTGGGAAATTCTGGGAGATGGAGTCTCAGAAAATAATGTCTCCAAGCTCTGAGTGTGCTTTGTTTCCTGACTGGTGATTGGAAGGTAAACATGGGTTTCATATGGAAGTCTGATTACTTATCTCCACAGTTGAAAGAAAAACAGGTGTACCAATATTTCTATTGATCATTTCAGCATCTAAATACACATGATTTTAATGCTGGAGTTGCAATGTCTGTTCCTTTACATATAGAATCTGATATCACAAGGTCAGAATACATGTTACTACTGAGATGGGATCCTAACATTGAGGAAATGTAGAGGGAATTCAATCCCTTGTCTCTGTTGTTTCCCCGGTCAGGACCTTATAGAACCACAGAATGATTGAGTTGAAAGGGGCCTATGAGGCCATCGAGTCCAACCCCCTGCTCAATGCAGGAATCCAAGTCAAAGCAGATCTGACAGATGGTAGTCCAATTTTCTCTTGAATACCTCTAGCACTGGAGCACTCACCAACTCCTGAGGTAATTGTACTGTCTAACAATTCAGAGGTTTCCCCCTGATTTTTAGCTGAAATCTGGCTTTCTTGAACTTCAGCTGATTTTTACCTGCCCTGCTTTCTGGAATGACTGAGAAAGGATCCTGTCCCTCTTCTGTATGACTGTCTTTCAAGTATTTGAAAAGTGCTATCATGGCTCTCCTCAGTCTCCTTTTCTCAAGGCAAACATTTCAGTTCTTTCAGTCTTTCCTCAGAGGGTTTGCTCTCTAGTCCCCTGATCATCCTTGTTGCCCACTTCTGAACTTCTTCAAGTCTCTTTGCATCCTTCTTTAAGTGTGGTGTCCAGAACTGGGCACTGTACTCTAGATGAGGCCTAACCAGTGCCAAATATAGCCACGTACCTCCCATCTTGTAACTGTGCATTTGGTTTTCTTCCCTTAAGTGTAGAACTTTGCACTTAAATTTCATTTTGTTGTTTATAGTACAGTACTCAAGCCTATCAAGATCTTTTTGAATGTTGTTTCTGTCTTCCAAGGTATTAGCTATTCCACCAAATTTTGTATCATCCGCAAATTTGATGGAGTATTCCCTACAGTCCCAATTCCAAGTCATGAATAAAAATGTTGAAAAGCATCAGACCCAGGGCCTTGTGGTACCACACTTGTTACTTCCTCCCAGTTTGAGAAGGAGCCATTGATAAGCACTCTCTGAGTATGATTCTGCAACCAACTGTGTATCCACCTGACACTTGTTCTATCCAACCCACACCTAATTTGCTTCCTAATCAGAATATCATGGGGCATTTTGTCAAAAGTCAAGATATACTATGATTACAGCATTCCCTCTGTTGATCAGGGAGGTTACCTGATCAAAAAATTAGATAAGATTAGTCTGGCAGGATTTGTTCTTGACGTGTCCATGCTGGCTTCTAGTTATTATTGCATTGTTTTCATGTGCTTGCAGAGTGACTGCTTTAGAATCTGCTCCAGAATTTTCCCTGAGATTGGTGTCAGGCTGTGTGATCTGTAGTTCCCTGATTCTCCTCTCTCTTTTTTTGCCCTTTTTGAAGATGGGGACAATATTAGCTTTTCTCCAAACATCTGGTACTTCACCCAAGATTTCAAGAAAATAATAGACAGTGGTTCTAACCAGTTCCTTCAATATCCTTGGCAGCCTCTCATTGTCATCACTTTTTTTAAAAAAAAATCCTTCTGTATTTTGGGAAGTTGGGTAGGGATAAGGATAAAAAGAGATGGTGGCATTTTAGTCCTATGGCCTCTGTAGTATATCTGCAAGCCAAAAAAATAGCAGCCTCTGTTAAAAATACCCCCAAAAGGGTTTTAAACTCTTGTTAGAGCTTTTTAGTTTACAAATTCTGACAAAATCTGTCTACGTTAATCCAAGTGTGAAAGTGCAGGATTTGGCTGGAAGCCGGTCATTTGATTGTACATATGATTTTGCATACGATTTGGGGTTCTTTTTTGTCACATGCTATACAATTAAATTACCATATTTGCATACATATAATGTGTGCATTATATGATTTTTTTTCAACTGTGGGACCTGCCATGTGTTATATTTTTAGGAGGCACCATAATCTTTTTAGTGCTTGCGGCCTAAAAGGTCTTAATCCAGCCCCAATCCTTGGGCCCTGGAGATCTGAATAATAATAAGGTATTCCTTGACTATTTGTTTTATCAATCTCAAGCTGAAATCTGATTGCCTCCCTTTGTACTTCACACTTGTTTGGAGGGTTGTAGAGACTTTTGGGAAAAGACCGAGCTGAAGTAGGAATTGAGCAATTCTGCCTTTTCTTTGTCAATTGTTATCATTTTCCTATCCACAGTGAGTAGCTGTGCCATTGTCTCTTTCCTCTCTCTTTTTCTACACATGTACCCAAAGAATGCTTTTTTTTTTTGCTTTTAGTATCTCTTGCTAACCTCAACTCATTTTCAGCTTTTGCCTTCCTATTGCCATCCCTGCAGTTCTTTGCTACTTGTCTTTACTCTTCCTTTGTAGGCTGTCCTTCTTTCCACTTCCTATATGTGTCCTTTTTAATTTTCAGATCCTCTCTGAGCTTTTTGTGAAGCCATATTGGTCTTTTTTGCTGTCTTCAATTTTTTTTCTTGTTGGAATTGTTTGTAGTTGCGCCTTTAGAATATCCTTTTTTTAAAATTCCCACGCATCTTGGACACATTTTCCTTTTAGGATCTCCTGCCATGGGACCTTTCCTATCATTGCTCAGAGTTTATTAAAACTGGCTTTCCTAAAAATCCAGTACACACTGCTTTTGTTTCATTTGAAATCAAGAACTGAAGTAGAACATAGTCCCTTTCTTCCAGAGTTCCTCTTGCTGCCCCTTCTTCCACCAAGTCATCTCTATTGGTTAGGATCAAGTCCAGGATATCTACTCTAGTTTCTTCCTCCACTTTTTGCAGGAGAAAATAATCAGCCACACAAGCCACAAATTTCTTGGAAGGGCCATATTTGACAGAATTTATCTCCCAACAGATATCAAGATAATTGAATTTGTTTTTCAAAGGTTTCATCTGCATCTTCATCTTGATTGGGTAGTCAGTAGTAGACTCCCAACTATCATGTTCCTTTTGTTTTTCGCCCCAGTTATATTAATCCAGATGCTCTTGATTGGACAACCAAGCTCATCCACCTGTATTTCTATGCAGGAATATGTGCTTTTGACATATACTGCTACTCCATCTTCCTTTCTGTTCTTTCTGTTCTTTTTTGAACAATTGATATCCTACAATTGCTATACTCCAGTTATGGGAGTCATCCCACCAAGTTTCAGTTATCCCCATCAAGTCATATTTAGCCTCCTGAACTAGGATTTCCAGTTATTCTATTTGTTTCCCATATTCCTGGCCAGAGGTTATGTGATTTGTGGCCTGCTTCTCTTCCTACATTTTTACAAAGATTATTGGCCTCCAGTAGAGGTACTTGATTTCTTCCTCTTACTGTACGTATACTTTCATCTATCTTTATCTCTGAGTTTGAGTCTCCCTCCCCCTTCCAATTCAGTTCAAAGCTCTTCTGATGAAATTCTTCATGCTGTGGCCAAACATTCTTCCCAGTTCTTGTGAGGTGCAACTCATCACTTGGCAGCAGACCATTCTCCAGGAAGCTTAGCTCATGGTCCCCAAACCCAAATCCCTCTCATTGGCACCATCTTTGTTGCCAGTTTTTCGAAGGAGTATTTCCCTTTCCTTTCTGTTCCTCTTTTGAGTACTGGTAGGATGGACAAGAAGAATATCTGGGCCCCAAAATCATTGAGTTTCCTTCCTAGAGCTTCCAAGTCTGATGTGATTTCTTCATAGTTCCTCTTGGCTGTGCCATTTGTTCCCAAATGGATGAGAAAAAAAGGATATGCATTTGTGGGTTTTATGAGTAGAGATGGGGGTATTCGTATTCAAATATCCCCGCACAGGTGGAAATAATGAGGGATTTCGCCGCTGCCACCGTCTCATGATTTCGCCGCTGCCACTGGCTCTGCAGAGGCTTCCTATCGCGCTGTTCTCCGCAATGGATTAGCCACTCTCCGACCTAGCAGAGAGGCTTGTCATCCCGCCTCCTGCCAGGACTGGGTAATCGATTGAGGACAACGGTGCGATAGGAAGGTCCGACGAGCTCGCGTCAGCAGCGAAATCATGAGTGGACAGTCCGGCCCCAATGGGCTGGACCCTCATTATTTCCACCTGTGCATCTCTATTTATGAGTGATGGCAATCCTTCCATCACATTCCATACCTGTCCTCCAGGGAGACAGTATACCAGGCGGGTCCATGCATGGATCTTGCCAGCATATTTCCGTTCCATTCTCACGCAGTAGGGAGTCTCCTACTACAACTACAGTACCCTTCTCTTCCTCTTTTTGTAGGGTGTGGGTTCAATGACTCTGCTTGGCTGAGCTTCAGCCTCTCTCATGTCCTCTTGTGGGGCCCCTGTATGTCATCTTCTGCATACTGTCTGATTGCTCTTCAAGAATCTGAAAGTGTTTTTGCATTTCCAGTGAAGAGTGTCTTCTTCTTTTGCTCCTAAGTGTGACCTTTTCCATGGTGGTTCCTCCACTATGTTTGTTCTTTCCTTAGCATTTTCCTCCTCTGCTTCATCTTGCTCTTCCTCCAGTGCCTTCTTTGACTGCTGCTGCAGGTAAAGATTGAAGACCCTTCTAATCCAGTAAAGTAATATTGTAGCTTGACTCCAGGATATTCGGAGAGAGTCGAAAGCACGGGTAGGGAAGGTAAAAGCATCAGTATCTCACACAACTTCTCTTTTCCAACATGGGAATTGGACTCTGCAAGAAATACAGCATAGTAGCTCAACTTCCTGCTGTTCTTTTCTGTGTGGTGGGAAAGGATGTGCAAAGGTAAGTGTTTCCCATTAATGTAGGAGTGTACAACATTTCTGTGGACAGCATGCAGAATCCTCATATTTCTTTTTTATTTGCCATCATCTTTGGTACTAAAGAAAGTCTCATGTTTTTCAGTAAAACAAAGCATGTGGCGAATGCCTGCTCTGTCTGAGAGCAGAACCATGCTCCTGAAAGCCTCTAGGAAGTACAGTTTCACTCTAAAGGAACATCGAGTTCTCTTTGCATTTTGTTTTACAGAGAAAATACCACTTTGGGGGAAATAACTATTTCCTACCCTCATTTCCTGTCCAATCCCAAAGAAGGGCAGTGCCAAAGAATGCTCCAACTACCGTACGATTGCATTCATTTCACACGCTAGCAAGGTTATGCTCAAAATCCTACAAGGCAGGCTTCAGCAGTATGTGGACCGAGAACTCCCAGAAGTACAAGCTGGATTTCGAAGGTGCAGAGGAACTCGAGACCAAATTGCTAACATGAGCTGGATTATGGAGAAAGCCAGAGAGTTCCAGAAAAACATCTACTTCTGCTTCATTGACTACGCAAAAGCCTTTGACTGTGTGGACCACAGCAAACTATGGCAAGTTCTTAAAGAAATGGGAGTGCCTGACCACCTAATCTATCTCCTGAGAAATCTATATGTGGGACAGGAAGCAACAGTTAGAACTGGATATGGAACAACTGATTGGTTCAAAATTGGGAAAGGAGTACGACAAGGCTGTATATTGTCTCCCTGCTTATTTAACTTATATGCAGAATACATCATGCGAAAGTCTGGACTGGATGAATCCCAAACTGGAATTAAGATTGCCGGAAGAAATATCAACAACCTCAGATATGCAGATGATACCACTCTGATGGCAGAAAGTGAGGAGGAATTAAAGAACCTCTTAATGAGGGTGAAAGAGGAGAGTGCAAAAAGTGGTCTGAAGCTCAACATCAAAAAAACTAAGATCATGGCCACTGGCCCCATCACCTCCTGGCAAATAGGAGGGGAAGATATGGAGGCAGTGACAGTGATGTATGGAAGTGAGAGCTGGACCATAAAGAAGGCTGACCGCCGAAGAATTGATGCTTTTGAATTGTGGTGCTGGAGGAGACTCTTGAGAGTCCCCTGGACTGCAAGGAGATCAAACCTATCCATTCTGAAGGAAATCAACCCTGAGTGCTCACTGGAAGGACAGATCCTGAAGCTGAGGCTTCAATACTTTGGCCATCTCATGAGAAGAGAAGACTCCCTGGAAAAGACCCTGATGTTGGGAAAGTGTGAGGGCAAGAGGAGAAGGGGACGACAGAGGAGATGGATGGACAGTGTCATTGAAGCTACCAACATGAATTTGACCAAAGTCCGGGAGGCAGTGGAAGACAGGAGGGCCTGGCGTGCTCTGGTCCATGGGATCACTAATAGTCAGACACGACTTAACGACTAAACAACAAGACCCTCATTTCTGGAGAAATTTGTCTTCCCAGATTTTAAGTTATGACTTGCAAAGAGGGTGAGAAGGACAGAAATTGGTCACAGATGAGCAAATATGTCCCTACTTGCACAAGGGATACTTACAAATTGGAATAATGGTGCGCTCATACTTTGTGTATATTCATTAAGAGGTGTGTGATGAAAACCCCTATTACATCATTCTCCTCATATGTGAGCTCTATACACGAGGAGGGGAAATGGAAATGAGTCTGTTCTACCACTTCCTCACTGGCCTTCCAAACCTCTGCCTGAAGAGGAGATTCTCTTTCTGTGTACACGTCATCCTGGGATTTTAGAATCTAAATTTCTCAGGACTATAAATTCTTCTGTATGTGATGTGCCATCAAGTTGCAACTGACTTATGGCAACCTTAATAGAGCCTTCAGGATAAGTGAGATACTTCAGGAGTGGTTTTACCAGTGCTACCACCCCCTTACCCCCATGATTTTCCATGGTCAAGCAGGTGTCCTGGGTCCTAGTCCATCACTCTATCCACTACACCACCCTGACAATTCATAATTTAACACTAACCGCAGAGTAACAGTGTTCAATTCTGAAAGTGTGCACAAACCTACCTTATTCCTAATTTTGATCCGTTGATAAAGGTATTCAGGGAAAGGCTTCCGCGGAATGAAACGACCCATTCCTTTACTTACATGAAGATTTCCATCCTCATACACAATTTTCCCTTGGCTAATTACTATGAGTGGAGCACCATGGCATTCCATGCCTTCAAAGATATTATATTCAACAACCTGAACAACAACAAAAATGCACGGGTTATTCTAATTATTCATAGGCATGCTTTGCACTACACTAATTCAATCACAGATGGCATAAACTATGGCAGCATAATTTTTAATCACTGGTGAGTCAAATACATTTATTTTTATTTATTTATTTATTAAAGAGAATACAAAGAGAGAGGGGGAAAAGAAAAATACAAATATTTTAAACTCAAGATACACAATACATTTAACACCAAGTGCACCCCTCCACCCTTGGGATAATCTTTTTTTTCTTTTCTTTTTTAGTTTTATGCCCTGAGTCTCTCAAAAAATAAAGTGAAGCAAGCCCTGGTTGTACACTTTTTAAATTGCATTTTGTATATTTTAGCCATATAATATGTTTTATGAGCTGGTCACCCGACCATAACAAATAAATTCAATTGAATTCAAGCCCTGGAGTATTGCTTTATAACAATTTGCCTTAATCCCTATGGCCAAATTCTTCATTATTCCTTTATTCTACATCTTCTTCCAATCTTTCACACTGGTTTCTTCCTTTAAGTCCCCTTTCCAAACCTCCTTCCAAACCTACTATGTATATTACACTTATTATCCCTCTTCTACTTTTTATTGCTTTCTACATTTTTGCATTTTCCTCTAATTTCTTCAAATCTAGTTAATTCTCTATATACTCCTACCTTTTTCTCCATTCATTAGCCCAATTTTCCAACTGAATTCTATTCAACTATGAAATTCTTCCTTTGCTTAATATCACTCTAATTTGTTCTCTATCATACATCTTTTTTAACAGTACAAAATATTACTTAAAAAGGGAATTTTTTATACTTTTACCACTACCTTTAATATTTTATTTAAAAAAATAACTTTCCAAACCTCATTCCATATTATATAGCTTGAATTTATACCAAATAGTCTCTTTACTATAAACCATAATTTCAGGAACATGTCTCAGTTGATTTGCTACATAATACAATTTAATATTGGGTATACCCAATCCTCCTTCCCTTTGTGGTAGATACATAAATTTTATTTATCCTCAGTCTTTTATTACCATTACAAAACACATTAATCAAATTCTGCCATTCTTTTAACTCCTTATACTAATCTTTATGGGTGTCTTCCAAAATAAAATAAAAAAAAATTGGAATAATCTTCATTTTACAAAATCCTCCCAAACAAAGATAATTTTAACTTGATAATCTTTCAATAACTCCTTAACTTGTTTTTTCACTTTATCAAAATTCAATTTTACAAAATCTTGCAGATTCAAAATAATATTGACATTCCTTGACTTCATGGTATTTCATCTGTTATACCATCATTTACCAGCACCATCACAATATTCTCTGAATATAATTGTTGAATAATATGTCTAAACAGTGTGCCAAATCCTAGCTTCTCTTTCTTTAATGCTGGTCGTTCCACTGAATCAAATGCTTTGAAAATATCTAATGCCAATATCCCTGCCTTTATTTTTTGTTCTTTTATTATATGAATTATGTTAAACAGCCTTCTTGCTAGATCAGCCATCTGTCTATCATGTAAAAATCAATTTCGATCCTCCTCAATATAGTTGTCAATAAAATCATTCAATCTCTAAGCAATAATAGCTATAAATATCTTAGCATCTTGATTTCTTACTGATACTGGTCTATAAGATCCCATTTTCATTGGGCCTTTACCTGATTTCAATATTAAAACAAGCAATGAATGCTTCCAAGAGGGGGGTATCTTCTCCCCATCTAAAATTTTATTAAATAAAATTTTATTAAATAAAATTTCTAATTTAGGTATAAGAAGTTTTTTAATACCTTATAATATTCCTCACATAGTCCATTTAATCCTGGCATTTTTTTTTCTACCTTTAATTTGATTACTGACTCTTCTATCTCTCTCTCAGTGATGTGCTGTTCCATCCTTTCCCTATCCATATTTTGTATTTTTTTTTTTACAGTTGTTCCTCAATAAATAATTAAACTCTATCTAGGGAACATATTATTACTAGTATATAATTTTTTTTGAAAAATCTTGAAACACCTCTATTTTGTCTTTCATTTTGTTACATCTTTTACCATTTTCATCCATAATCACTCCTATATTATTTTTAGCTTTCTTTAATTGAGCAGATCTTCGTAATAATTTAGAATTTCTGTTACCTAATTCAAAATATTGTCTTTTTATATATATTAAGTTCTGCTGGACTTTTTCTATTTGAATACCTGTTAATTCTTTCCTCTTTGCTTGTAACTCAAACATTATTCTAGGATCTCTGGATATTATAAATACTCTTTCTAATTTCTTAATATTTTCTTCTAATAATCTCACCCTTTTATCCTGTTGTTTTTGAAAATTATATGATTATATTACACTCCTTTTATAATTACATTCATTTTATTCCACAACGTATTTGTTTTTGCTCCTCCCTCCTTATTAATTTTCCATATCTCTTCTATATTTTTCTGCATATTTTCAAGTACATATTTATGACAAAATATATTAGTATCAATTCTCCATCTTTTCACCTCCTTATAGTCACATCTAACATTAAAATCCATATTAACTTTAGCATGTTCAGATACTTGTATAATGTCTATTTCTATATTATTAATTCTGGATTAACAAAATCACCTGATACAAATATATAATCTATTCTTGATAGATTTTATATACTGGAGAGTAAAAAGTTTATCTTCTTTCTTATCCCTTAAATTACTTCTAAACAGCTTTTAAATCAGTTTTCTTAATTATTTAATATTGTAATTCTACTTGCCCCTTCATTTAAAAAATATTTTAGTCTTGTCTTTCACTATATCAATTGTCATATTACAATCTCCTGCCATTATCATAAATCCTTTTCTAGTTGTATCTAATCCATCTAACACGGTCTTTAAAAATTCTCCTTGATGCTCATTTGGAGCATAAAATTAACTGAAGTACATTCTTCTCCTCTAAGTTGTCCCTGAATCATTAAATATCTTCCTTTAGTATTTTTTTCTAACTTAACTTTAAATTCACACTCTTTAGATATCAATATAGCAATACATCTAGATTTTGAAATACCAAATGATTTTTCATAGATATCTATCCACCTAAATTTAAGCTCATTTACTCGTCTTTTTTAAAATGAGATTCTTGTAAAAACGTGATGTCAGCTTTCTCCTTGTTTATCAGATTCTGGATTCTGGCTTTCTTTAAATTAGATGGTCTACAGCAGGGGTCCCCAACCCCCGGGTCATGGACTGGTACTGGTCCGTGGCCTTGGAAGGACTGGGTCGCTGGGACAGATGAGTGGCGAGCAGGAGGTGAGCGGCGAGCAAAGCTCCGCCTCCTATCAGCACGCTCCTATTAAGTTTTAATGCTGCTGCTGATCTGACAGGAGGCGGAGCTTCTCTCCCCACTCCCCTCCTGCTGCTGTTAGATCAGCTGTGCCTGTGGCATTAGAATCTAATAGGAGCCTGCGCTCCTATTAGGTTCTAAGCTACTGCTGATCTAATAGGAGGCGGAGCTTCAATTGTCGCTCACCTCCTGCTCACCACTCATCTGTCCCAGCACAATATATGTACCGAGCTTGATTCAAAGCTATCCTCAAACAACCTACTGCATAACAAGTACCCCCCTCCCCTGGTCCTTGGGAGAATGGTCTTCAACTAAACTGGTGTCAAAAAGGTTGGGGACCACTGGTCTACAGGACACCCTCTTGTGATTACTACCATTCACACTTGCTGAAAAACAGTCCTAACAACTGCTTTGTGTTTGGGTGAGAAGTGGTTAACTGATGAAAAAAGGAGTCAGGTTCTGGGATTTTCCCCTGCTTGATGTATCTTTGTGAATGGTAGTGAGCAGAAGGAGATATCCTGTAGACCATCTTGACTGCTGCCATTGGTGTTGACATCATTCAGGCTGCCCTTTGCTATGTAAAGCTTGGCATCCTTTTTCTTGCTGGCAATACAGGTACAATATTATGCAGCAATATCAGGTCATTTCCTGGTGTTTTGAATTGTAGATACAGAAGCACAATATCTCACATTCATAAACCAGAGGTCTTTTTTTAAGTATTGAATATATAGAGGACAAATGCTCCTCTAAATGAGGCCCTCTGCTGTGTGTCCACGTAGGATGGACAACTGTAGACAGCTGTGCCTGGAAGTGTTAGTGTCTGCCTAGTCATAGCAGCACTGCCATCCATACGTATTCTGAACACAACTGGATGAGATGCACAGAAAAGAGCATTTATGTGCATTTTGCACTTCCACATGTAGGGCTTTTTAGCAGCTTGTGTCTTTAACAGCAATAATATTGTGAGAGTGAGCCCCCCGCAAAACACTGATGAGCATTTCCTCTTACCGATTTATGGCTTTTGGCAGTAATTGTTTTCCCCTTCTCTGGATCCCAGATCACAATATCAGCATCAGAACCCACGGCAATCCTGCCTTTCCGTGGATAGAGATTAAAGATTTTGGCTGCATTTGTACTCGTAACTGCAACAAATTGATTTTCATCCATTTTACCTGTAGACTAAGATAATTTTTCCATGAATAACATATCATAATAATAGCAGTGATGTAATAATACAGTGTTTCCCCAAAAATAAGACAGGGTCTTATATTAATTATTGCTCCAAAAAACACATTAGGGCTTATTTTCAGGGGATGTTTTATTTTTTTCATGTACGACCATCTACATTTATTCAAATATGGTCATGTCATCTTCTTCTGGTTGCTGCACAATGGTGGAGGGTGGGTTTTACTTAACTGGGGCTTATTTTTGGGGTAGGGCTTATATTACCAGCATCCTGAAAAATCATACTAGGGCTTATTTTCAGGTTAGGTCTTATTTTCGGAGAAACAGGGTAAGTACATAGAGATGAGATTAGGGATTGTAGCAAGGTGAAAATGCTGGAGTGATATAGCCTATGGGCACCTATATAACTCCAAATGGATTATCTGTTGGAATCATTCGAAGTTATAATTATGATAACTGATTACACTAGCTTATATTTTCCTGTAGGGTCTTAGTGTGCCGGGGGGGGGGGGGGAGTTACAGATGACCATTTTAACTGCAGCTCCTTCCTGTACATCATTTGAATCCAGTGATGTAACACAGCTCAGAAAGTATTTGAAAAGGAGTGTTTTAAAAGATCCTGTAGACAGCAACTGAAATGAGTCACTGAGACCATAGGACACAGGGGAGGGGAAAGCTGGAAGAATTCTATGACTCTGGAAGAAGCCTGATGAAGTTCAGGTACAGTCTAAGTGTCTATCATGGGTAACAGGACTGTTTTGGTTTGCCACTGCAGCTAAAGGATAGCCAAGCCGATGCATGGACCATTGATGCAGCACCTGGAGATGTTAAGGCTTGGAGGGGCTGCCAGCAGAATTTACTGGAGAAAGTAAAGATGGGGGTGAAGGGATGAGGAATGGGGAGACAATTGTGCTTATGGATATGAGTGCAAGGGGGTGGAAATGCTGACAGGAAATGGAGGTTTTGTTTCAGTTTGCTTTTGGCAGTGGTTCTTCTCTTGCTTATTTTTGTGCTTTTAAACTTTGGTTTGATGCTCTACTCTTTTCAACAACACAGATCATTTTAATTGGCCTTTTCTTCTACTATTTACTATTGTGCCACTGTATGGTGGTTTATAATTTGTTGACTGAATGCCCCTTTGAGAGCCATCTCTTGCTTCTGAAAAGTGGCATAGACATCATTAATAAAATAAAACTTCCAAATGTCAGAACTATGTCAATATGTAGCTACCCAAAGCTGCAGCAATACTCATGGGACACACAAGAGTTTAGAAGGAGCATCGAAGGGACCATGAAATAGGTATAGCTTCCATACTATTTCAGTGGGAAAGGGAATAATATGATAAAAATAGTGTACTGTCAATTCTGACTTTTGGCAGCCATATCCAGGATTTTCTAGGTAGTGTGTACTCAGAAATGGTTTACTATTCCCTTCTTGCGGGGGATCCCTGGGACTGTGCAGCTTGTCCAAGGCTACATAGTTTGGCTCTACTCTCTGGAGGCACAGTGGGAAATTAGATTCCCAGCCTTTGGCTCTGCAGTCAGACACCTAACGCATGAGCTATCCAGCCTGGGAAAATTACAAAGGCATTCAGAATTCAGCAGCAGCACCAGGGTATGTAAGTCTGGTTCTGCCAGGTGGAATTTTCATGAAGTCTTTGGTACAAAGGATTTGAGGGTGGGGGGTTCCTAGAAGGCCCTAAAGACCTAGTCCCAATTGTTGCCTGTCAAGCAACTCCTAAGAACAGTAAGGCTAAAGACACATAGTGAGGAAACTGTCACTTCAGAAGCTATACTACCTCATCATTATGTCACTGCAAAGTTTTGGGAATTTGAATTTGTTTTCCATGATGATTCCCCTCTCGTGTCTTCTGGACTGTAAGTCTCAATATAGGAATTATGTCATTTTGTCTATTTATTCTATGATTCTGTGAACTCAAGCTAAATTTCTGTAAACACTTAAGTGGGAGTCAGTCCCATAGAATACAATGAGACTTACGTCTGAATGAACATACTTAGAATTGTACTGTGAAGGCTGTAACTCATTGGCCAAAATCCTATTGGGATTTGATGCTAGCATAATGCAAAGAGAGCAACTTGGGGAAGCACATTATCTCAAATTAAGTAATCACCATATCTGTTATGCGAGATTTCTTAACTTGAGCCAACTCTCCTCCAAATGTTGCAAAATTTGCACTACACTTGTGGGTGCAACTAACAGGATTTCACTAGTGTGGGAATAAGAGTTCTTGAATTCTGGTCATTCAGCTAGCTCCTTTTGGCTTTTCATTATCCAGCTATATAAGCTAGATTTAAAATGTATCAGTTGAATAGAACAGCTGCTGCTGCTCTGCAAAACAAAGAACAGTGATTGTATTGACTTACCACACACTTATCCCAGGCAACAGTCATTCTTTCTTCAATTCCATTAACTCCTTCTGGAATCAGAGTAAAGTTGTCTTTCCCAACAGCTTTCTGTGCTGTGCTGTAGGTACAGTGTGCACTTCCAGTCACCTGCAGGTCGCCACTAAAGGAATTTACAGATGAGATATATAAATTAATAATTTAAAATGGATGGAGGACAGGTTGCTTATACTTTTCATTTTTCACTACTGGTGCTGCTCATACTGTATATTCACAGAATATATATTCCTAAAACTAATATTTCCACTTCCAAAGGTCATTGTTGCACTATCAAACTATCAACAGTTGTACCCAGGAAATAATCAGTGTCTTTGTTTTGGGGCCATTTTTAACCGTATAAATATTTGCCATGTAGTCTCACTCTTATGTCTGAGGAAGACGACTTGTCCACGAAAGCTCACATTAAAATATAGCAGTTAGTCTTTAAGGTGCCACAAATTTTTGTCTTCTTTATTTTTTCATTTTTCTTCTGTTATTTCCAATTCTGTTAACTAACCTATTGTCTTCCACTTTCACATCAATGATAGCTGCTCCTCAAATCCTTGTTTCTTAAAAACCTTCTAAGTGACTTTATTTTCTTTTAGGTTTATATGGAAGTATAAATAAATGAAACCAAAATTAAAGTAAGCAACCAGAGTTCTTACATATTATTTTAAAATTGATTTCATAACCTTGTCTTATAGAGGGCAAAACTATATATCATGTGGGAAACAAGTGAGCCATCAACATGGTTTCTAAATTTTTTTTTTAAAAAAATATTTTTTTAAAAAACTGAAAAGTACCCTTTTTTGCCCAGTTTGAATGAAGGAACCAGAAAGACCAGGATTGTTTAATCTTTTCCCTCTCTGCTGCTCAAAACCACCCCTCTCAAGCTACGTTTCCTATTAAACATGAAAAGTTACAGAATATCCATGCCTTTATCCCCACAAGGGTGAAAACAGTTGTGAGTGATTGGGGGTAGAAAATGTTAGAGCAGTCCTTCTTTTTCTCTTCCTGATCAGAGGTTTTGCAATTGTTTTTCAAATTCTAAAAAAGGACAATGCTGCCTTATTCCTCTTGAAAACAGTAAACCCAAGATTTGCTATTCTTTTCAGAAGAAGAGAGCTTAGGCATCAATCAACTTTCACTTAGACTCTTGTTTATTGTTACTTATTCAATTTTAGTTCATATCCAGGATGCTTAAGGACTCCCCTTAATTTGGGATCAGTGGTGGCTAAGTATTTGCAGATAAATACCATGCTAAAAGTGAGGTCAAATGATCAGGTGTTGTCGGATCCAGGCTCAGAGGTGGTGAAGTCACAAATGCTGCAGCCTTGGCCCAGTTTTTGCTCCAATAATGTGTCCCATCTGTTCCCAAGCTGGCTGTGATTGGCTCCCCTAAAACAAGAGCACCTTGGGAGAAAGAACATAGAACAACTGAATTATAGAAATTAATTTCCTGACTTTTGTAACAGCCCTGTAGCCTCTGGCTCAGACATTTCAACTATGGTTTTTCCTGGTTTTTCATTTCAACTATGGTTTCAACTATGGTTTTTCATTTCAACTATGGTTTCAACTATGGTTTTTCATTTCAACTATGTACAAGAAATCAAACTACATGTGTCTGTTATTAAAACATTACTCAATTAATATGGTTAATAAAAACTATTTTCTGACATTACTATTCAAGGTAACTCAAGAAACAGGCACAAAAAGCCCTTGTGACTCTAACAATAGTTAACTAATGCTGAAGGGTGTGTGTCATGGTTTAATATGCTCTTGCAGTCATTCTGCTTCTTAAGTAACAACTTGCAGAAGGAAACCATATTATTCTGTCCCAGGAAAAACCATGAAGAGACTAACAATTGACTAACTATGGACCACTGTTTGGTTCATTAGATGCCAACTGAGAATAATATTTCATCAGGGCCGATTCACGTCTCTGGTGGGCCCTGGGCAAAAAATATAATAGTGCCCCCTCCCTCCTCCCTAAATAGGTCACACAACATGAACAATGTAATATAACATAAATAAAACTGATTTGCTAAGGTAGTGTTGGTAGCAGTAAACAAATGAACAATGCTTAAGTAAACAAACAAACAACACAGCAACGAAAAGAAAGTCTGGCTGATGACCCTAAGCAAGCCTTCAGTACTAGAAAACAAAAAGTGTATCCAAAGAAAAATCCACGATAAAAATAGAAGTCTTGGTGCCAAAGAGCTAAAGTGCTACTTCTTATTACAGTGCCAAAAAAAACCACTTTGGAGATGTCAATTTGCTGCTCAAAAGGTAATTGGGGATCCAACAGGGATAAGACAGTATACAGAGTCCAGGCAATCTGCAGAGAGATGCACTGCACAAGGTGCAGGGAGGATTGCTTTTGGCAGGACTGCTGTTACCACAAATAGGTTAAAGGCGATATTATGAGGTTTCAAATAGAAAACATTTACATTTTTTTCTTGCTTTCTGTTTTGCAAATTGACTAATGACAATTAGTCACTCTCAATTGACATTATTGTTAATCTGTTAAGGTGTTGTTCTTGCATTGAAATAATACTGATTTTATAAGGTGTAGTTTGAAAAGGAACTCTCTCCCCTCAGCCATGGAGATATTTAATGTCAGGTAGAGACAAAAGGCTATATAGACATTTGGGTAGACTTTCCCACAAAGTGAGTATCACGCAATGGACTCAATTCAGTGGCGTGACTTATCACATCACTGGTTTTTAACTCAAAATTTTCTGTCACAGTCTATAATATTGAATGAGATACATTAACTCATGCTATTGAATGGAGTCCACTGAGTGCAACATTTCAGCATAAGAGGCAAAAAAATGTGTGTGGGGGGGAGAGAACAACACCCACAGTTCTGGCTCCAAGAATTAATCAGTATTGGCAGGTAAGATATTCTCCTTTGATAGAATGAGAATTTTACAAACACACCATTTTAATGCATAGACTTGGTATATCATGCCAATGAGCAGTAAATACATAGATTTGGTGAAGTGAAACCAACGTGGAGGATATATCAGAGACCTCCTACCAACTCTCCTCAGACTGAAGAAGCTACTTGGATGAGTAGCAAAACGTTTCAGCCTAACAAGAAAGAAGTCCAGTTACCATGATTCAACTTCCAGACAACCTCACCTGGATGACTGAGAATCTTCACAGATATATAGACTTGCTATATCATGCCAACAAGCAGTAAATAAATAAACCTGCCAGTGCCCTCTGTGCCTCCAAACAGCCTGCCTGTGCCATATAAGCCCCCCCAACCACATATCTAAACCATTTTAGCCCCCTAATAGACTCTCTCTGCCACCTTTGCCCTCCAAACAGCCTCTCAATGCTGTGCCTGCCACTGTCAGCTCTGCCGAGCCGGGTTCCTCAAAGACCCAGGCGGTGGGAGAAAAGGCTGTGTGTGCCACTGGTGCTCAAACAGCGCAAGGTCACACATCATGGTCCCATCATGTGACCTCAGTGAACATAAAACTTCAAAGGCCCAGTGAGCAGCGGGCAGCGCAGGCTGTGCAGCACCATAATGGGGGGGGGGGGGATCTGCCTCTTCATGTGGACCCCTACAGACAGTGGACCCTGGATAAATGCCCACTTTGCCCTCTGAACAAAGCAGCCCTATATTTCATGCATGCAATTACATGAACTTCAATCCAAGCCAGTATTACAGTAAAGCTGGCAGTCTTTAAGGTGCCACAATTCTCCCTTGTCATTTTTACTTTAAAGCAAACTAGATCTCCAGATCAATAGCTGCAAAGGGACATGTCTAAGCAGAAGAAAATTGTTCAACAAGGTAAAGGTAAAGGTTCCCCTTGACATTTAGTCCAGTCGTGTCCGACTCTAGGGGGCGGTGCTCATCCCCGTTTCCGAGCCATAGAGCCAGCGTTTGTCCGAAGACAGTTTCCGTGGTCACGTCAGTCAACAAGACATTTGACTAACTCTGCTCTGAAGGATTATCATGGGAATTATACCAATCCAAGCCCTCTTCATCTTTTCTACCGCTTTGTGAGAGCCACTGGGGCTCTCAGACCAGCTAACTGCAACTCCTAGCAGCCCTTTATCGTTCCAGAAAGATAACAAATATTTCTCAAACTTTCATGCTTGGACATCAATACATAACAAGTTTGATGAAATTAAACATATAGCAAATGGTGTACTGTTTAATCAAGTTTGATACAGTGGGTAAAGAAGGTCTTAATGGGCTGCTCAGGACTAGATAATGTTCCAGTTCACTCTCAAGTGCCACTCAAGAGGTGTGGTTATATAACTGATTAGATGGACTAATTAGATGGAGACTCAATGGGGATCTTTTAGAAAGGGCTGGTACAAAAAGAAACGAACACCAGAATCCGACCTCCAAATTAAGGTCTAAATCCAATTATTATTCCCAGCTAGAGTAGACCCACTGAATCAATAAGAACTTAATAAGTCAACATTTAGATTAATAAATAAGTCAACATTGTTAATTATTAATTAATAAGTCAACATTGAGGCAAGGAATCTACTGTAGTTGAGACTAATAACTGGATTTAGATCAGCTACTTACAGTAGGAACACTTGAAAGAGAGAATCCACTGTCATAGAGTCATACCGGCACAATTTGCAAAGTTCAGGTCTTCCCCTTCAACATAATTTCACTGCCTCAATGATTGCTCCAACAAGGACTCCTTCGCACATCCTCACTGCTTGATGACTGCAGCATCAAATGACGTTTTACATGTCAGAATAAGGTGTGCCTTATAAAATTTCACAGACAAAATTTTCATATGGTCTTCCCTCGACACTGGTTTTCATTCAGTGGAATCATTTTCTTTTTAGCTACATGGAGTGAGAAAACCATGGATAGGAACCAGACCTTTGCGCTTCAACAGGAATTCCAAACTGAGTTTCACTTATTTTCAAGCATGTTGGATTAGCATTATAGCATTATTTGCTATATGTTTAACATTGGTTCTATAAAGTGACAGAAAAAAGATTATTTTTGTCTGTATTGTGATGATAATAATAGCCTGTTTTCTGTGCATCCTTTTATGGAATGACTACTGAACCAGGTCAGCAGTTTCAGATCTCATCTCCCTTTCCTCTGAAGAAATCAGATTTTGGTTTTCGCAGCCATCCTTCTGTACCCAGAAGTCCAATGACAAACCAGAGACATGTGTTTTGAAGGTCTGCATTCTGTACCTTTTTTTCTAGCCAATGAAATGATATCAGCAGCGCTTTTACTCATGACCTTGGTGATGTACAGTGGACAGTTGATTCGACTAGCTATGGTGATGGCCCGGAAAACAGCTTCGGCTTCAAGCTGAAACAAGACAACATATTAAATTTAAAGTAAACGAATCAAAACTATTGAAAGCACAAGAGAAAAAACGGAAGAATAATCAACAATTGTGTTGCACTTGTATGCATTATTACCAGAAGTAAACATATATTTGAAATACAATTGTTGATAGCTCTTCTTTTCTGCAGAACATAAGCTTGTTATGAAAAATATGATAGATTTCTGTTTTTGCTGCAAAAAGCTAACAGAAGAGCAACCTCAAAGTCTACATTGACATTTAGAGCAGAGCCATGCAAATTATTCCAACTTACATACTCCTCTGCTTTCTACTTGTGCTGCAAATACAAATTGTAAAAGCATTTCTCACACTACCTTATTCCTGGGAAACCAGTAGCTTTCAGTTGTGTGGATGCCCCCTACAAGTGGTGGATATAGCAATAACTTGTCGTTGTGACCTATATAATCTTCAAGTGTAAAGCTGGAGGGAACATTTAACAATATTTTCCAGCTACATTTCTACAGTGCTCTGTTACAGACATGAATTTGAAATTGACAAATGAATTGTTGGTACTCTATGAATCAGTGGTTCTTAACTGGACAACTAATGTTGTTGGGCTATAACTTCCAGAGATTCTGCCCATTTACTGGGCTGGCTAGGGCTTCTGGGAGTTGTAGTCCAGAAACATATTAAGTACCAAGACTGGGAATCACTTGTACAGAGTTAGTTGTTCAGGGAAGGTATATGTGTGCCTTCCTATGGTGTGGGGGACAAGGAGTGCAGACACATAGGTATAACGTAAGTAACTGTTTTAAAATTTTATTTTTAAAACATTAGGTAAATGGGTTTTTCCTCCTCTCCTATTTGGTGGGAAAAGTAACACTGAATGTTAACATATTATTTCAGACCTCTGATTACTGGGTGTAGTGAAATGCTGCACGCAGGGTCAGTGCTAGCAGCCACTTGGCTGTTTCTCCTGGACTCCATTCCTCTTCCACTCTGCCAAACAGCTTGTCCTGGGCCTCTAAAGTAGTTTGATGCTCCTCCCCTCTGATGATGTACTGACAGACAATCATCCCATTGTCAGTTCTGAAGTAAGATTAAACTGTCAGTGGAGCCAATTCCTGTACATTGACTGAGAAAGTACCATCTTGTTTGACACCATAGACAGCAAAAGGGCTTGGGTCATCTTTACCCTTCTGCTGTACTAAAAGTCCTGTAACCAAACGAGTTATCCCATGAGGCAAGACAAACACTTTATCCCAAGTGGCAGAAAGGGAGATCTGCCAATCAAACCACTGCCTCCCTCAGAGGAAAGATTATATCTTATGCGTGAACACAACTATGAACTCATATTGTACTGTGCTGTGTGTGTGCCCGTATTTGTCTGATCTGTGCATATCTATGAATGTGCATATGTGTATGTGTTGTATGGATGTTTATGCCAATTTAGTCTTGACTCCACCCATGTTTCTTTGGGGACGTGCCCCCCTTTGCATTTTGCCCCTAGAAAGTTCCTCCTCTACTGTGGTACCAGCAGCCCAACGTACCACATTAAAAAAACTCTCTTGCTACTACAAAATTACAACAATTTGTATTTATCTCTCTGTGAAGGAGAGATAGAGAAAAGAGAGAAAGTGGAGAGTGAGCCATCCCCTCAACAAAAGACACCCGCGCATGATGAAGTTGTGAGAGTGAAAGGGGTATTAGAAAACAAAGGGTTGAAGGAAAAGGAAGAAACAAAGAGAGAGAAAAAGGAAAGAGAGGAAAAGATTGAGGTTTGTTTAGTAGAGGAGAAAGAGAGAGAGGAGGAGGAGGAGGAGGAGTTGATTTTGCCCGTGTGGGAGGAAGATATAAAATATCAGAGTGGGAGGAGACAATTTAGAATACCGGGAACATCAGAGAGGAGAGAGGGAAAAGGAGAAAAAGAGAAGGATGTTGAATATAATAGAATGAAAGGATTGTTGCAGGATTTTCCCAATCTAAAGACCGGAGGATTGTTGCCGGATCCGGACACCTTCAAAGGAAATGAGACACGTATAGACTCTCTAGAATGGACAGTAGTGGTGTATCCGCGGGGTCGTTGGAAGAAGGTGGTCCGGCCGGACTCCTCATTCAACAGTCCACCTCCGGAAGGCGACTGGGCCAGACATCCCTGCTGTGGGACCATCTGCGCGGTGAGGAGTGCACCCCTGAGGAAACCCAACGATCGAGAACGGTTTGGACCAGCCCCTTCTTAAATCATGTTGATTCAAGGACAAATTTATTGACCCCTCATTATGGACAGTTGCCAGATATTAGTTCATCAGAACCGGTTGAGGTGATCGTTGATTCACCTAATGTTAAGTTCAATAAAACTGCTGATGTTCAAAAAGAGAATCCCTCATTATTTCCCGCCAAAAGAGAGGAACTGCTCCAGATATATGACGAACCCAATCACACTGTGCCTTACAGATACAGATACAAAGAAGTTTTTCTGGCAACACACAAGCAAGTGCCAGAACCAGAATTACACCTTTCTTCATTATCACAGAAATCAGTGGTTTACTGACAGATTATCATTTTCAAGGCTGCAGCTTTATATTTTTAGCAAAATGTTCTATACTGAGGCATTTTTTAGTCAGAGAATATAGAATCTGTAAAGTACTGGTTTTGATAGCCAGGCTTTGTCTAGTTTGTTACACAATTGTGGAAGCAGAAGCAGATCAAGTTCCTTTGAACACAGAGCCACTGGATGTAGAACAGAATGTAGCTCTTACCTCCTCAGGTCTGCTCAAGGCATGCCCCTCAGGGCCAGTAATTCCCATCTCCAGCATACGCTTTTGTTCCTAAAAATTAAACAAACACATCACAGTTTTCTATAGTTTGCAAAATAGCCTGGTTTGGAAAAGGCATAGGAGCAGCCTCCCTTGTAACTGTGAAGGTGAAATGCCCCCCAAGTAGAATTGTACATAAATCTTCTACAATCATCTTTCTGGTTATAATGCCATTGTCTTCTTATTTCTTCATCTCATCTGATGTCAAAATGGGGTAAAGTACAACTCCCAAGGGCTTTTTTGAGCCCCTTCCCACTCTCCCCAAGACCCTGCGCAGAACTTTTTTGGGCTAAAGAAAGAAACAAAGAAAGCTAATCTAAGCTAAACAAAGCTCATTTTCCATTCCTGGGAGTCTCAAAGAGTAGTAGCTTAGCTCCCCCCCCCCCCCCAAAAAAAATCCTAAAAAAACCTATAAGTGGACATCCAGACACATCCTCTGTTGATTTCTTTTTTTCTGCCTGCCTTTTTTTTTTTTGCTCATGGTGGTACAGCCTGTGGCGGGCCCTGATCGCTAGGCATAGAAAGTGGGCCTCTGGAACTTGCTCATCTCTGCTCTACATATACAGTAGTACCTCGGTTTGCGAAACGGATCTGTTCTACGCGACATTACGTAGTATGGAAATTTTGCAAACCGAAACACCAATTGCGCTATGAAGAGCGGTGCTATAGGTGCGATGCACCCTGGGAAAACCCTTTTGTAGTGCAAAAAAAGAAGAAGAAAACAACGTAAACTGGGGCTTTGTTTCTTATGGATTTCGGTTATATAAACTGAGGCGTTCGCAGACCGAGGTACTACTGTACCATTTTAATGGTGGTCCAACCACTGAAAACCAATTTGTCCACTCCCCTCACTCAGGAGGTTTCAGCACACATTGCTCACATACCTCTTGGCAGCTAAGGGATAAAAAAATGTTTCTTTAAAAAAAAAAACCCACAGAGATTTATTCTATAGCCAGTACTAAACTTTGTGCATACAACAATTTCTGCATTTTTCTATGGTTTTGTAGGACAATGGCATAAGATGAACCCTGCAAATACAGTTCAATTGACAGAAATAGTAGCATTCTTAAGTCCTCCTGAAACACGTAATTAAGTATTCACTATAGATTTCAATAACGTTTTTCTTCATCTCTTATGACAGTGTTACATCTAACACCTCTGAATAGGATGTAAATGTACATATCTACCACCAGAGTGTTGTTCCATTTTTATATATTTTTTAAAATTTATTTATTTATTTATTAAATTACACAACATAAACCTACCACCACAATAAAACACAATTACATATTACATTAGTGCCACCATCACCCTCAGGGCTAGCATTAATAATACTTTAAATTTCATTCAATCAATTTTCTCTCCAAAACTTCATTGTTTCTTCCCTCGGTGTATACCCCTTCCCTCTCCGAAATACATATTCCAAGAATACACTCCATATTTTCTTAAAATCAGAGTGTTGTTCCATTTTTAGATAGCACACTGCAGTCATAACCTGCAACCAAGAACAACTGAGGTAAATGGGTAGTACAGCATGTTTCCATGTCAAACCACCATTTCAGGTGATGTGTCTGGTTGGGTCCAAATGTATTTAGCATATATGTAACATAAAATGTTCTTCTCACCTGAGCTATTAAATCTCCATTTTCAGCATGGACCATGACTACCGCCCCCAGACTTTTCAGGAAAGTAAAGGCTTCATAAAGCTACAAAAGCAAGAGAGAGAGAGAGAGAATGAGAATCAATAATGTCAACTTATTTTCGTTTTAATTATTTCATGCCAATTTTTAAAAACTTATTCTTTCACCTTAGAACAGAATGTGGCACATTATTATTACAAAACAATGTTTGTAATAATGATTTTTTTTTTAATGTTAGTCACAGGTTCCTAAACTGTAGGCTGTGGCCCCATGAGGAGCCTGGGATCCGAGCCATGGGTGCCATGGGAAAAGGGACAGAACATAGAACTATGAATGCTGTAGAGGAGCTGTTCGTAGCTCTATGTAGAGGAATTGTTTGTAGCAGTGTCCCCCAACCTTTTCCCAACCACGGACCGGTTGGGGAGGCGGACTCTGTGCACGGGGGGCGGGGCACCCCCAGGCTCACGGGTGGGTGGGTTGCGCGCTTGCGGGGGCCGGGGTGCTCTCTCGTGTGCATGCGTGGGGGGGCTCATGGGGGCGGGGCGCGCATGCACGGGGCGGGACATGCTCACGGGTAGGCGGGATGTACTCATGGGGCAGGGCACACTCACATGCATGCGCGGGGCGAGGAGCGTGTCTGCGTGCGGGAGGTGTGTGTGTGTGTGTGTATGTGTGTGGGTGTGGGCGGGGGGTGTGCATGCATGTGGGCAGTGGTGGTGTGGGTGGGCGGGCATCTGTGCGTGCAGGCACGTGGGGGGGCGGCCGTATGTGCAGCCGTGCGTACACACGTTCCTGTTCTTTTGGCCCTCAAAAATTTTGGAAATATCCGGTGTGGCTCTCACGGTTAAAAGTCTGGAGACCCCAGCTCTATATCAAACAGGAACCAGACATGAAGCCATGTGCCTGCCTCTCCTGGCCCCATCTCTATAGTCCCCAGTGGATGTGTTTGCCAAGTGGCCGCATGAGTTTCCTGAGTCAGGACCTGGAAGGAAGTGGGCCCTTGGGAGTATTCATGGAGAAAAAGATGGGATGGCTGGGGAAGGGTGTCATGATCCTTCCCCATGGGGGCAGTGAGACCCCCGATGGCCTCTCCAAGCAAGGGGAACTGCAGCCAGTGGTCAGTAAATCAAGGGAACCACTAATCTAAAATGTTTGGGAACCACTGGTATTGATCCTTCAGTCTCGAGAGACTATGGTAACGTGCTCTGAATAGAGGTCTTAGAACAGCGTCTAGTGTGGCTGAGAAGGTCAATATGAGAGTGACAATCTCTTCCACACTGAAGACAAATACAATCTGTCCCCTGTCCAGCTCCCTGATTTTGCTGGTTTCGGGACTGCCTCTTTGCCTCGGCCTGCTGGACAAGTGTCTCTTCAAATTGGGAGAGGCCATGCTGCACAGCCTGCCTCCAGGCTGAACACTCAGATGTCAAGGTTTCCCATCTGTTGAGGTCCATTCCTAAGGCCTTCAGATCCCGCTTGCAGATATCCTTGTATCGCAGCTGTGGTCTCCCTCTCGGGCGATTTCCCTGCACTAATTCTCCATACAGGAGATCTTTTGGAATCCGACCATCAGCCATTCTCACGACATGCCCGAGCCAATGTAGACGTCGCTGTTTCAGTAGTGTATACATGCTAAAAATTCCAGCTCGTTCTAGGACTACTCTATTTGGAACTTTGTCCTGCCAGGTGATACCAAAAATGCATCGGAGACAACGCATATGGAACATGTTCAACTTCCTCTCCTGCCGTGCACAAAGGGTCCAGGACTCACTGCAGTACAGGAGTGTACTCAGGACACAAGCTCTATAGACCTAGATCTTGATATATGTCGTCAGCTTCTTATTAAGCCATACTCTCTTTGTGAGTCTAGAGAACATGGTAGCTGCTTTGCCAATACGTTTATCCAGCTCAACATCTAGAGAGAGGGTGTCAGAGATCGTTGAGCCAAGGTACCCAAAGTCATGAACAACCTCCAATTCTTGTGTGGAGATGGTAATAGAGGGAGGTGAGTCCACTCCCTGGCCCATGACTTGTGTTTTCTTCAGGCTGATTGTTAATCCAAAATCTTGGCAGGCCTTGCTAAAACAATTTATAAGTTGTTAGAGGTCTTCAGCAGAATGGGCAACAACAGCTGCATCATCGGCGAAGAGGAAGTCCTGCATGCATTTCAGCTGGACTTTGGTCTTTGCTCTCAATCTAGAGAGATTAAAGAGCTTTCCATCTGATCTAGTCCGGAGATAGATGCCTTCTGTTGCGGTTCCAAAAGCGTGCTTCAGCATGACAGCAAGAAAGATCCCAAACAGTCAGCGCGAGGACACAGCCCTGTTTCAATCCACTTTGAATGTCAAAGGGATCTGATATTGAGCCATCAAAAACTACAGTGCCCTTCATTTCCTCATGAAAGAACCTGATGATGTTAAGGAGCCGAGGTGGACATCCAATCTTGGGAAGTATTTTAAAAAGGCTGTCCCTGCTAACCAAATCAAAGGCCTTTGTAAGATCTATGAAGGTCACAAAGAGTGGCTGTTGTTCCCTACATTTCTCGTGCAACTGTCTGAGGGAAAACACCATGTCGATGGTATTTACTACATTCTCTCTAGAATATAGCTCAGAGTAGCGCTGCACCCAGCGTTCAATCTGTTGTACTCGGTCCTGGATGATCACGCCTGTAGCAGACTTCAAAGGAGCAGATTTCTTCTGCATTGGACCTAAAGCCTGCTTGATGCCATCATACATTCCCTTGATGTTACCTGTGTTCGCTGCGGTCTGCGTCTGAGAGCAGAGCTGAAGCCAATAATCGTTAGAACATCTGCTGGCAGTCTGTTGGACTTTGCTACGAGCAACTCAAAGAACCTGCAAGTTGTACTCACTAGGACAGGCTTTGTATGCTGCTCTTATCCTCGATGGCTGGCATCAACTCCTCCGAATGGGCTTCAAACCAGCCTGCCGTCTTTTTGGTCTTCTTGCGAAATGTGGACAAGGCGGTGTTATAAACAGCGTTCTTGAAATGTTCCCATCGTTCAGGTGCAATTGCATCAGCCGGGCCTGGAAGAGCTTCCTCAAGTGCTTGAGCAAATTCCTCCACTTTTCTCTGATCACGAGTCTTGCTGATGTCAATACGTGGTCTTCCTTCCTTTTTCATATGATACAATTTCTTTATTCTCAGTTTTACTCTGCTACACACCAGGGAGTGATCAGTATCGCAATTAGTATCAGATTGAGCTGATGCCAATGCTTCGATCTTGGATGTCTCCAGGAAACTCTGTGTTGAAGCTTCGTATTAAAGAACGTGTTGCTGACACAAAGACCATAATAACAGCAAAACTCCAGCAAGTGTTGGCCATTTTCCTTCATCTTCCCTATGCCAAACCAGCCTAGACAAGTGGGCCAAGAATTGTGATCAGCCCAACTGTAGCGTTAAAATCTCCGAGAATGAACAGTGGCTCTTTCTCGGGGATTTTCTTGATAGTAGCTGCAAGATTGTCATAGAATTTGTCTTTGACTTATGCTGTAGACAACAGTGTTGGTGCATATGCACTAATAAGGGTGACCGTGAGACCCCCCGATGGCCTCTCCAAGCAAGGGGAACTGCAGCCAGTGGTCAGTAAATCAAGGGAACCACTAATCTAAAATGTTTGGGAACCACTGGTATTGATCCTTCAGTCTCGAGAGACTATGGTAACGTGCTCTGAATAGAGGTCATTATATAAAAAGTCATCCTCCCCCATGATCTCACCCAGGAACATTTTAGGAATAATAAATAAATTACATTTACATTTAAAAATATTACTAGCTGTTACATTATTTTGCAAAAAGAAGAGCATTATGTCTTAGTTATCCCCCAAAATAACATTACTAGACAGAGGAGACGAAAGGAGGGTTGTATGAATTCACGGATGACCACACAAAGAATCACAGTTATATATAAGCAACTTCTTTTTCTTTGTGTTCTCCATGAATCACATAGTTAGATGACTTACTAGCTTCAATGTTAGAGAAGGGTTGACATGCTGGAAAAGAAGATCAGTGTAGCACAGTAGATATCACCACTGGGGCCAAGGGAGGCAGCCTTTTTTGCTTATACGTTCAGCCAATGGTGCTTGATAAAAGGGAATGGTTGGGACCAAGTGGCCTCTTTGCAGATATCTTGGATCTGAACATCTTTAAACAAGGTTGTTGATGTACTGAGAGCTCTGGTTGAGTGGCCCTTAGTGTAGATGGTAAGGGGACCTTGGCCACCTTATATGCAGACTTGATCACAGACGCTATCCACTTGGACAAGAATTTTATAGAAACCACTTAGCCTTTTTTAGGACCATGGTAACAGATAAAAAGTTTGACTGATTTCCTAAACTCTTTAATTCTGAAAAGGTTGAAGGCAAATGATCTTTTAATGTCAAGAGAATGCATAGCACTTTCTAATTATGATTGAGACAAAGCGGGGGGAAAGTCAGAAGGATGATGAGTTGAGAAAAATTAAAATAATACAGTGAAAGTATTCCCCACAAAGGGAAAAAAATAGCAAACATACATCTCCTCTGCCAAAAACACAAAACAAAAAAAAACACAACCCAAGAAAACCAAGGAAATAAAGGCCAAAAAAAAAAGCCCTGCCAAACACTCCTCCAACCAAAACTACTAGAATATAGGGATATTTCTCTCCCTCTACTGCGTGATTCTTTCTCTTCTCTTCTTTGAGTCCAGCAGGTAGAGGGAGGACAAGCACTAGCAAAAATAATCCAAAAAAGGAAAGCACCAAAAGAACAACAAACAAATAAAGAGGGCTAAATCCCTCAAAAATTTAGACAGATTTATTATTATTATTATTACAACAGCAATAATAATCCAAAGAAATGAAGGGGGGAATATCCCAAAAATCAAGAAAACAAAAGAGAGAGAAAGAGAGAGAGAGAGAGAGAGGCACAAGGAAGAAAGCAGCAATCCAAGATGGGGGGCAACAAGAGTGCAGCACACAGTAATCCCACAAGGAATGACTGAAGCAAAGAGCACTCTTCTTTGCAGGGTTGCAGGCCATTTTAAGATTCAGAATTCCTACGCACCCCTGGATATTCTGATTCGCAACTGACAGCCCTCACAATGATATTTCATTTTTAAAAAAATATCATCCAGTTTGACATACAAAGGTGAAAGAAATGTTCCACAAAACATGAAACAAACACAAAACTTTTATGCACCCCTCTTTCATAAACACAAATGATTTGTATTTAACAAACGCTCTTTTGGCAATTGCAAAAAAATATCAATTACATGGGTCTTTATGTTAAAATTTAAAGATTCCAATTCAGTGCCACTTTTTTCTTCAAAGATGGCAATGGAATCTGTTCCATCTCCAGTTAAGCTGAATATAGAAATATTTATCTTGACTGGAAGAGATACAGGAATGCAGAAATTTCACAAGTTAATAAAGCAGATTACCTGGCTATCTGTCATTTGGTAGAGATCCTTGCAGCACATATAGACTTGGAAAGAATTAACACCTGTTTATGGGAGAAGAGGAAAGGAAAAGGTTAATCATGAATCTAAGCTAATCAAAAGTTGGTAAAAGTATAAAACAGGATATTGTTAATATTCTGAACCAAAACATTACCTTGACATAGTTACTCTGATACAGTGGACAAAGATATTCATTTAACACTGCTGTTGTTTAGAAAGATGTCAGTCATTTATGCATGGATGGATACCTCTACTAAGACTTAGCAGTCCAGTACTATGCATGTGTGCCATGTTAATTTGACCTCAGAGATCAGGACCATATTCTGAAGGTGAGGTAAATTTAAAAATTAGTCTACTAACCATATGCAGTTGTTTCTAAGGATGTTTTCCTAGGGTTGATTTCCCCAGTTACCTAGTGGTGCCCTCCAGATGCTTTAGACTACAGTTCCCCTCAGCCTCAGCCAGCATGGCTAAGACTAAGGGCAATGGTAGCTGTAGTCTAAAACAGATGGAGGGCACTAGCTTGCTTACATTATCTCTTCTCTTTTCTTCTACATAAAATGACTGAACAAAAGGATATCCCACCTTTTTGAAAATGACTGAAAAGAGGAATATTCTCTCTATGCTATCATGGCCTTTTTCATAATGACAAAAAATATAGTTCCATAATGAAAAGAAAATATCAAGTGACATTTACGATCAGAAGCAAAGTCAACACTTGTAATTCAAACTGAGCATCTTACAGGAAAAAATGTAATACAAAAACAATCCATTGCAATCTAACTATAATAATGCTGTATCATTTTAATATTGCAGGATTGAACCCAATAAATGCATGTCTACCTTAATTTTTATTAGGGATAGGTAAGTATTTTATATGGTTTACTTTTCGGTAAAAACTTCACAAAATCTGCACATTTCTTTATACGTTCAGATGTAGAAAGAGAGCAAAATAATGCAATATTTAATTAAAATATATCTATATCTTTGTAAGGGGTTCTTCCCATTGGTGTGCCCTAGTTTTTACTAACCTTTATCTTGCACCAGTATATCCAGCTCTTCCCTGATCCCATTATACCAATTGGTGATATCCACATGGAGAGAGTAATCACAACAGGATTTGGTGTCTGCTGCCTCATGCCACTTTTCAAATGCGGTTAATAAATTGGAGCTAGGTTCAGGAAGGACATGGTCAACTGCAATGAAGATAGAGCACCCACTAGTTAGCATTTATTGCAAACCATTATTTTGTCTTGTAACAAAGCGATATGGCAATTTTGGCAGCTAGGTCTGATGAGTTTTCTCTCATGGGGCAGGCCCTGCTTTCGTGACAGGAAGGGGAGTAGGAACAACATAGTCTCAATAAATGTTGAATCTTGTCAACTGGGACCTGTCAGGTAGGAGTGAGCAGTTATCTAGACTCGAGAGAGAGAGAGAGAGAGAGAGAGAGAGAGAAGTTGATGGAATTGATCCAAGCCTTCCCATCTCCCACATATATCAAGTTATACCACCTTTTGAATGGCCCTAACATTGAGAGATTAAAGATATTTTGAGTTTTGAGTTTATGAACAGCTTTGAAACTTTAGTGATCCCCTATGGTTTTAAAGATTCCTTCCCTACAGATCTCCCCCACAATATCTTATTATTCCAAAGTACTGTCTTTGGAGTTACAAAAATCAAAGGGGGTTTGGTCCAGATGGCAAACAAAGGAATGGCAGAAATGATACCACTTGATGAGCAGACCTTGGGTGTACTGTTAATACTGGAGAATGTTTTACAGCTATATATTATCCACAAGCTTCAGCACAGTTAAAACTAGTGCACCAGCTGCACCCATTTCTTGAGAGATCTGATCTGCCCACGGTGACAACATATGCCTTAGTTACATCTCAACTAGATTACTGTAACGCACTCTACGAAGGGTTGCCGATGGAAAGTGTTCAAAAACTTCAAAGGGTCCAAAATGCCACAGCCAGATTGTTAACTGGGGCTGGTTACAGGGAACAGACAACTCCCCTGTTACAGGAGCTCCACTGGCTGCTGATCTGTTTCTGGGCACAATTTAAAGGGCTGTTTTTAACCTATAAAGCCCTAAACGGCTTGAATCCAAGCTATCTCAAAGACTACACCTCCCTCTATGAGCCTGCCAAGGCATTCAGATCATCAGGGGAGGCCTTTCTCTCGGTCCCGCCACCCTCACAGGTGCACTTGGTGGGGACACAGGAGAGGGCCTTCTCTGTCGCTGCTCCAAGACTTTGGAACTCCCTCCCACAGGAAGCCAGGCTGGCCCCATCTTTGCTGTCCTTCCACAGGCAGGCAAATACCTTTTTATTCAGGCAGGCTTTTCCTTAATGACTGGTGGTCTGAGAGGAGTTTTAAATGGATTGTTGTGCTCTGTTGTTTTAAATATGTTTTAATATTGATCTTAGTTACCATTTTAATATAATACTTGTTTAGATCTTTTTAAATATTTGTATACTTACTGTTTTTATCTTTTAAATACTGTTTTAATGATGTAAGCTGCCTTGGGTCTTTTTGGGGAGAAAGGCAGGACAGAAATATTTTAAATAAATAAATAATAAATAATACTAGCAAATTTACGAGTAGGATTTCTGTTTAGAGCCAGTGTGATGTACTGGATAGAGCATGAGATGATGGCCCAGGAGACTAGGGTTCAAATCACAGCTTGGCCAGGAAAACTCTCTGGGGCAGGTGGCAATGGCAAATGATTCCTTGAACATTTCACATACCTGGAAAACCCCAGTAGGGTCACCCTAAATTGTAAGCAACATGATGGCCCATAACAACAGGATTTCTGCAGAGGAAGAGTCTTAGTGGGACTGGAAAATTCTGTACATTGTGGAGGGCTGTTATTTGGACTGAAAAACAATTATCGTTTTGCTTTTTTTTCCCCCATAGGAATGAATGCTTGCTGTTTATTTTTGTGGTCTGCCTTTGTTCAGTGCCTGAATGAGAGGTCAATTGGATACCTCATATAAACCACCAGGATTTCTAATATAAAAGAAAGCTGGGATAAAAATGCATTTAAAAGATAACAAAGGAGAATTGCAACTATCCATTTAAATATATGCAAGGACACAATTCAACTTGGGCTAAAATAGCTCCTGACCCTGGGGTAAACGTGTGAGATAAGGGCAGGCCTTCCCTACTTTCCACTCATTCCAGATGGGAAACTCTTCCCCTCCACCCCTCATTAAATGCAAGGTCTCCTTCTGACAACTGAGCCCACATCCATCAGTATAGCCATACCATGCTTCTATTTATTGGTATGACAGATACCAATTTATTATAATACCTTCCTACTAGGGCAGTGGTGGCACTGCGGGTTAAACCGCAGAAGCCTCTGTGCTGTAAGGTCTATAGATCTGCAGCTGTAAGATCGAATCCACGCGACGGAGTGAGCGCTCGTCGCTTGTCCCAGCTCCCGCCAACCTAGCGGTTCGAAAGCATGCAAATGCAAGTAGATAAATAGGGACCACCTCGGTGGGAAGGTAACAGCGTTCCGTGTCTAAGTCGCACTGGCCATGTGACCACGGAAGATTGTCTTCGGACAAACGCTGGCTCTATGGCTTGGAAACGGGGATGAGCACCGCCCCCTAGAGTCGAACACGACTGGACAAAATTGTCAAGGGGAACCTTTACCTTTACCTTTACTAGGGCAGTATTATACCTGTACCATAATTGACCAGATAGGCGGGGTATAAATGAAATAAATAAATAAATAAATAAATAAATAAATACCATTCACAAGCAAAATTTCCCTTATAAATACAGACTGTTATCTGTTGATGTTGGTGTGTAGTAAACTTGCACCTGCAGAATTGTGCAGGTTGTTATGCCCAGAAAGTCCACATCACACAATCTAATTGAATCACATGATTCATGGCATGGCTATTGTACAACACACAAGTGGCAGCCATTCAAGCATATCACTTCCTCTTTGGTGTGATCTTCCCTACTTTTTGCGTAACTTTGAGTTACACATATGGAACCATGCAAAAGGATTTCAGATGATGTATTCAGTATTTGGGGGGGGGGGCGGGAGAAAAGGTGAATCAGTGATTGTGACAACACGAGGCCAAGCTATAAGCAAAAGTTGAAAAAAATAGGGCAGATTGGAAATTTCAAGTATTTTGTCCCTGTTCCCAGTATTAGAAGATGCATTGGGATTTAGTTCATATTTAAACACCAGCAATTATGTGATACAAAGAAGTGATAAACATGGGAATCAAACTCATGTGCAAGCACTCTGTTTGCTATATATTTAATAGTGGCCCAGTCCAGATCCAATGCTAAACCATGGTTTCTCCATATAGTTCTGCCTAATTTTAGACTACAACCAAACGCTGATAAGCCACAGTTTGAAGCTGGTTTGTGAGACAGCTCACCCCAATTGTTGTTTAGTACACCCACACTCAGAAACCCAGTTCAATTCTTCAGTGTTCCATTGCTCTGCCCTGCAATGCCTGCCTGCCTACTTAGATGCAACAGAAATGTAGCCTGAAAATGAAACAACTCACATGTATGACTAGTGCCAAGTAAGCCCCACTGTCTCTCTACTTTAGGTTATCACCAAGATTTCCTCAAGTTAATGCAATAAAAATGCACTTATATTTCTTTACTGAAATTGTGAAACATAGTAATGATACTGAAAAATGTTATGTTCTAGAGAAAAAGTGTTTTCATTGACCATCAGCTTATGTTCCTTCTTCAGCCTAGACAATCAGTTGCTAAGTCACTGTCTTCTCATGGAACAGGTGAGCAAACTCTTATTATTGTGGGTGGGTGTATTCTCAACCTGTCCATTTTAAAGGCTGGTACATTTGTGCTACTTACTGATCATGGTAGTGCCTCCAGCTAGAGCTGCCTTTGTGCCCTGATAGAAATCGTCAAGGGCTGACATGCCTTGATAGGGCTTCTGCAGATAAGTATTCACATCAATACCTCCAGGAATAATCATTAGCCCATTAGCCTCAATGGTTTTCACTCCACCAGGAACAATCAAATTCTCTCCTATTTGTCTAACAAGAAGGTGAAAAAAAGAGATATGTCTTATTTTGCATAGAAAAATTAACAGCAGTACTGAAGATAATCTCACATATAATTTCAATCAGTCATCTGTAGTGTTTAGTGTAGCATATGTACCGTATTTTCCCATCTATAAGACGCTACTTTTTCCTAAAATCATTACCCTAAAAATTAAGGGGCGTCTTTTACACAGAAGTACGCTGAGATAGCTGAGGAGAGAACAAAGTGGCACATACCTTGCCTCTGTAAACAGGCTTCCTTCGGCCACGAGGCTTAGTTTCCTACAGTCAGGAGACTTAGCTTCCTCCAATCACAAGCCTTATGGAACTGACATCAGCTGATCCTGAACAAACCAATTGGAACACACCTCCTTGGAGGTGGAGCCTGTAGGCTCAAGATTCAACAGAGACAAAATGTCCAACGTTCTGAGCCTAGAGGCTGAATCCTCAAAGCTAAGTTTTCTTAATTTGGGGGTTAGAAAATTGGGGGGGGGCATTTTATAAACGGGGGTGTGTTAGAAACGGAAAAATACAGTATATATAATGCATATATAATTCCAAAACTCTACTGCTTAATTCCACCTGTGGAAAGCAAATAGCATAACTTGCAGCAGATCTTTGCTAAGAAGTAATGAGTTTGTGCTTGGATTTTTGGGCACATACCAAACCAGCAAGTGAGCATGCTCCTCAAAATTCAAGGAAGAATTTGCTAACTGCCAGTGAAAGTTGCTACAAGTTACACTGTTTGCCTTCCGTAGGTGAAATTATATGACACAGTTCTGGCCACTATATAGCTGCAATTTTTAAGAACAAAATGAGATCAACTGAGATTCAGGTACATGTGTAGTAACACAGTTTCTTTAATCACAGTTAATCACATTGCATTCTACAATCACGGGTGCTAAAAATGAAATTCTAGGTAAAGTACTTCATTGCCTAGCCATCATGTTTTTTTTTAAAGTCAAGGATGGGCAGAAGATAGATTGGGATCTATTGGAAAAACTTCACACAAGGGCTATAGACTTCAGAAGAGGCCCTGTGTTGTTATGGTAAAAAGTGGATAAAGGGCAAACAGACTTATAATAGGGAAAATGACCTAGAATTAGGGTGATAAATAAACGGCAATCCTACAGTGCAACTTACTGCAAAGTAAACATGAATAAGATTTTTCTGCAAAGAAAGGAGGGCAAAGAATTCCTTAGCAAGTGGTTACAAACATTCATGCAGGATGTATTATGGAAAATAACTGAATTTCTTTATTACCTTTTCTGCAGACTGTATGACCTACAGTCCACTGGTCTCAGTAATGAATATAGTTCAGTGTTCAAGAATTCATTAATTGGTATCCTTGGACCAAGAATACGATACAGTCAACCCTCGACTTACGAACGGCCCTAGTTGTGAACTTTTCGACTTACGAACCGCTCTGATAGAAAAATATAGCCTCGACTTGCGAACTTTACTTCGAGTTACGAACCGAAAAAAAACCCTAAGTCATCTTAGGTTAAAAGGAAAAAAAAAGAAAAAAATTCTGCCCCTAGTGGTAGGAACGGATTAACCGGCTTTGCATTAGTTCCTATGGGAACTAATGGTTCGACTTACAAACCGCCCCTCGACCTAAGAACCCAAAACAGCCGGAACGGATTAATTGGTTTTCAATGCATTCCTATGGGAAATGCTTATTCGACTTACGAACTTTTCAACTTAAGAACGTCCTTCCGGAACGGATTAAGTTCGTAAGTCGAGGGTTGACTGTACTGAGATAGCAATGACCATGCTGCGATCCTGCACATCCATGGCCGTAATAAAGTAATAGTGCAACCTTTAAATACTGTAGCTACAATAAATGTCTAAGTCAAACCACTGCCCCCTCTAAGTACTGTAGCATCAACACTTACTGATAGTAGTTCTCATGGCTTAACATAGACATCAAGCACATATGCATGGATTAAAACTACAGAGGCTTCTTTCATTAGAAAAAGCACTTTGGGATGTATGCATAGAAAAGGTGGTGCTTAGGCTTTCTCTTTTCAGCTGGTTTTCTAGTTCAAATTGTCCTCCGCAGTAGTTTCCAGGCCACTCCCCACCCTCAAATGTTGATGTATTTATGTAGGCCAAGCATAACTTGGGAGAGAGGGAGATTTTAAATTCATAATGTTTGTCAGAGAAATTTTCACCAACCTCCTCCACCTCTCTACTCAAAACTGATGCTTGAATATGTATTTAATGTGCGGTTAAGGCCGAAGGCAAAGATACTCAAGATTCTTTGACCACTGAGGTCAGCAGAGATTTATCAGAGTCCAAGCCATGATGGTAATATATTACCCAAAGCATTAAAGTATGCTACTGTATACTACATACAAAGAAAAGTGAACTAGTGAACCTCCTGGTTTACTCCCAGCCAGTGCTCCCAAGAGTTTCTGGATACACTAGCTAAGAATTGTCCCCCTTTTCCTGCACAAGGCAAATGGAGGGGATTATCTGCCCTCAGCCAGTTGCCAGGAGCTAGCTATGTTCTGGAATATTGGCCAAAAGCACTGATGTAGACTTCCAGCTGTCTCTAACTGGAGATAATAGCAACTCCTCTGTAAGTTCCATCGATTCAAATGGACCTGTTGAAATGGTGACTCACTTTTGCATAGTAAGTTGCAAGTAAGTAAGAGTAGGCCCATTTGAATTAATGGAACTTACAGAGTAGTTGATTCACCAAATCCCTGCTAATTCAATGTGACTACTCTAGTGCCATTTACTATAATAAGCAACAGGATTTTGGATATTCTGTTGCATGTACAGAAGTATCTTCATTGTTATCTCCAAACGTAAGTGGGGATAGTGACTGCAGAAGTATATTGCTCAGCCACTGTACATAATTCTGCAAACATATAAGCCCTATACAGTTGTTAACATTCATTTAAAGTAAACAACTGAGGAAGGAAACTCTCGAGCTCTTCTTCTTCTTCTTCTTCTTCTTCTTCTTCTTCTTCTTCTCTCGCACATTTAGTAACCATGGAAGCAGTTGACTAAACAGCACTAATAAATATTCCCTAGTGCATCTTAGGAGTTAATACATACTACCGAGAGAATACACAACATCCTGCTGAGATATGCACATGTTATGTTGGGGATATGCATCCTGCTTGAAGGATACACAAAATCATGTCAAGAATTAGAAGGAAGATCTATAACAGCAGTGAGCTGCAGAGTTTTGGCCAAGATTGGATGAACTTTGGAGGGCCCCAATATCTTGTCAACACAACATTAAAAAAAAAAAAAGAAGTGCCTGGATGGGTTTGATTTTTGGTATTGGGGAGCTTGAGGAACCACTGCAATCTGTCTAAATTTAAAAAAATGCCACTCCTGGAGAAGAAAAAATAATAAATACTGGGGTATCGGGTGCTATATGGCAGACTGAAAAAATGTTCCTGGGAGCACACATGCAGCTCTTGGGCCACAATTTACCAACCCTGATTTAAGGCAATGGATTTGTAATATTGCCCTTCCATTCTATCAGATACTTTTTCTATATTCATAAAGAGAAGTATCAGAATCTTGACTTCATTCCATTTAGTGGACCGCATCAATCAATTTCTCTATACTATATGCATAATTTCACCATTCTGTAAACCCTAATCGATCATTGTCTTTGTATTTCTCCAACAACTTAGTTAATAAATTCTTAGATCTACAGAGTTTGAAGGGACACTGTGGATCATCGAGTCAGGGAGGCACAGTGGAGAATCAAACCCCCAACATCTGGCTCCACAGCCAGATACCTAAATCACTGAGCTATTCAGCAGTATTAGCCACCAAATCTGTTGATAACTTAAAAGTTTTAGTTCAGTTGAGACATTATGCATGATTAATAAATGGACCAAATACAGTGCATATCATCGGAGATTATCTACTTGGCAATCTTGATAGCAGAAGTGAAATACAAGAATTTACTTCTACATAGAGATGGGGATATTCATATATGAATACAAATATTTATTTTTTATTTTTTCAAGAAGACTGGGAAATGATATGGAAAATGAGGATATTACGATGTATGTCAGTGAGAATAAAAGAACATTTCTATAAAATAGTTTTAAGATGGTACTTAACACTGGTTAAACTGAGTAAATACTAAATATTTGAATGTTTGTTGGAAATGTGATAACGAAATTGGTACATATTTTCTCTTGTGGTGGGAGTGTGAGAGGGTACAAAAATTTTGGAAACTAATTACTAAGGAATTAAGAGATATTTTTGATAGATATATAAAGTTGAATCCAGAAATGGCTTTGTTATAAATATTTGTAACTGAAGATTATGATTTTACAAGTAGAGAATTGCTTACTAATTTATTGTTTGTTGCGAAATTAATTATAGCTAGGAATTGGAAATTTAAACTTGAATCTCAACTGGAAGAATGATACAATGAAATTTGGAATCTTGCTGTAAATGATAAATTGACTTGTATTCTAAAAGTTAAGAAAGGGGAGATTAAAAAAAGATACTTTTTATGATATATGGGGTAGATTTATTGAATTTGTGTTAATAAGAGGTAAAGTCCCAATACAAGGATCAATGCAGTTCTGGAAATGAGGACAATGAGAAGAAGAGCTCTCCAGAAGGTCCCGATGGTGGTGAGCAGCACGATTATTTTAGTTTGTATCTTGTACAGTGGTGCCTCGACTTACGAACTTAATCCATTCCAGAAGATGGTCATAACTCGAAATGGTCGTAAATTGAAGCACCATTTCCCATAGGAATGCATTGAAACGCGATTAATCCGTTCCGGCCGGGGGGGGGGGGGAAATCACCAAAAAAACCCAAAAAAACCCAAAACAAAACACTGCAAGACCCATCAGAAACGCGATTAATCTGTTCCAGCTGAAGAAAAAAAACCCAAAAAGCAAACAGAGACTGCAAGACCCATCGGAAATGCAAAAAAAACAACAACAAAACAACCAAAAAGCAAACAGAGACTGCAAGACCCATCGGAAATGCAAAAAAACAACAACAAAACAACCAAAAAGCAAACAGAGACTGCAAGACCCATCGGAAATGCAAAAAACAACCAAAAAGCAAACAGAGGCTGCAAGACCCATTGGAAATGCAAAAAAATAACAACAACCAAAAAGCAAACAGAGACTGCAAGACCCATCGGAAATGCAACAACAACAACAACAACAACCAAAAAGCAAACAGAGACTGCAAGACCCATTGGAAATGCAAGAAAAACACAACCAAAAAGCAAACAAACCCTGCAAGAACCATCGGAAATGCAAACACTCCCCCAAAAAAAACAAAGACTGCAAGACCCATCACAGCATAGAAACATAACCCCACCACCCAGCCCAAACCCATGCTGCAAAACCCACCGAGAACAGCCAGTTTTTAAAAAGCAAAAAGCAGCACCTTACCAGGCAGTCCGAAGCCTCCTCCAAACGCACACTCTCTAACCGCTGGGGTGAAAGAGCTACAAAGAAGCAGCCTCTTTGCCACCAACGGTTAGCAGTTTGAATTCCCCGCCTTTTTCCCTGCCTTTTTTCTGGTTGTAACTCGAAGCTCCGGCCGCAAGTTGAAGCAAAATTTTGTGGCCGGAGCTGGTCGTAACTCGAAATGGTCGTAAGTCGGGACATTCATAAGTCAAGGCACCACTGTATTTTGTATCTTGTATTTTTGTAAAATTAAAAAATTAAAAAAAACTTTTTTTAAAAAAAATGAATACGAATATCGCCGATGCAGCTGGACCTAACGAGGGTCCGGGCCTCAGGACAGGACTCATGCAACTTGACACAGCATCGGTCCTGCTTGTCCTTCCAATGGTGCCCAGAGCTCTGTTCTCTTCCTGCTCAGCTGGCCACTCTAGGCAGGAGAACGAGTGAGTGGATGGTCCGGTCCCTGGGGCTGCACCCTCGTTAGGTCCAGCAGCGTCGGAGATACTCATATTAATATCCCCATCTCTACTTCTCCAAGTTCAGATTGCTATGAAGAGATGGTCAAGCTGAAGCTACCATATTTTGGAAAGATTTTAAAAACGTATTTATTTAATTTACATCCCACCTTTTCCCCTTACAGGATTCACGGTAGCTTATAATATGCATTTTAAAACAACTAAAGATAACCTCCCAATAAATTCCCATATTAAAACACTATTAATAGATAACCCACATTAAAACAAGTACTGAATTATTGCAGTTTAAAAGCTTTAAAAAATAACAGAAAATAAATGCATCACTCCACATTAAAAGGCTCTTCCTTATCAGTCAATCAGATTATTTAAATAAAATGCCTTTGTCTCTTGGGAGAAGGACATCAGGTTGAGTGTTGGCTTAGCTTCTCATAGCCTAGGAGAAGTTAATGAAAGGCCTTCTCTCTTGTCTTCATCAAACATACCTGTGATGGGGGTGGTACTGAAACAAAGGTTCTCCTAAGGATCCTAGGACCTGGCAGGCTTATATGGGGAGATACAGTCCTTCAACAAGCTAATAAAAATGTGAACTTTTCTTGTCCATCCTCGTCTGGATGGGGGAAGTTGCAACACGACTACTATTTGTACTAATCCCCTTCTCTTGGCAAGTGCTGGTAGAAAGGGAATGAGCAGAGCACTGTGTGGGCTGCTAACTTTAGAGGACATAAGAGCAATAGGGCAGCAGTGATGACAACACCACCTTCTTATCAACTTTTTGACTGAGGAAACTACCCACTACTTCCAACCTGACAGAGTACTGAGGACAAGAGTTTGCCTTTCACCATTCTCCCAAATCCTGTTCACCTGAGCAGCCTACTTGGAGCTGGGAAAATTGGCAGATATGGGGAGATACCCCCTGAACTATACTGTGCATCTGGGTGTGTGCACACATCAAGCATATATACTAGAAAAACATGTTGTGGATTTCTTGGAGAATCTGTTGCTCAGTAATATGACAGAGGACTTCTACCTATGCTCAGGTATCCCATTGTCTGTTCCTCCCTACCTGAGCCCCAATAATGAAGACACTGGAGTAGAGATGGGGTATTCGTATACGAATACGAATACCCCCGCACAGGTGGACATAACGAGGGTCCAGCCCCCTGAGGCCGGACTGTCCACTCACCTTCTGCTGTTGCCATGAGCTCCGCGATCCTTTCCTATTGCTCCGGAGCTCGTGGTGTGCGAGCCAGTCTTTGACCTTGCAGTGAGGCTCGTCCTCCCGCCTCCTGCCAGGAGTGGCTTGCAGACCGCGAGCTCTGGAGTGAAAGGAAAGGATTGCGGAGCTCGCAGCAACAGTGGAAGGTGAGTGGATGGTCCAGCCCCAGGGGGCTGGACCCTCATTATGTCCACCTGTGCGGGGGTATTCGTATATAAATACAAATACCCCCATCTCTACACTGGAGTTAAAGCATGATAATTCTAATCCCAACCTTCAGTAGCCATTTAAATATGTATTTATTACTTGGTACCTGCTGTTTTGAATTTGAAAATACCATAGGGAAAAATACAGGAGATTTCCGGCAGCATGGCTTCCCTACTTTTTATGGTGGATCTAACCACTGCATAGTTATAGTTGATGAGTGGTTTCTATGTTTTCCCCTCATGAGTGAAGGGTGGAGGCAGTGTTTTGCACTCTCTCTTTTTGGCAATCTTTTTATTAAAGCTGTTGTTCACTGACACTGCAGTTCTACCTTTCAATCCTGCCACTTCTGAGAGCTTGAAATCTGTATTATTGCCCACTTCTGAGGTGCAGGCCCCTTGGAGACCAACAGCCCATGACTACAAGGTTCAAGTTGGCTAGACCCCTGAATAAAAGCATCTCTTTTAGGGAGCAGGGATATATAGCACTGTTGTTTGACTAATCTTAAGACCGCAGTAAACATAGTGCACTCTCTTCTCACAATCACATCCATTAAATATCAAAGTGCACACCATATGGAGAGACAGTTCCATGTATTTTTACTTCCAATGATATTCATAAAAAAGACATAAAAACAGGCTTCCAGATTTACCTCATGTTTAGTGGAAATTCTTTGACTCAAAGTATCTGACTGACTGCCTCTTTCTGTGTTGTGTTTTCTACACTAGGTACAAACTTTATGCTCTACTTCTAAATATCCAGGCACCTCACATCACTAAAGACTAAAAGCCCAACTCTAACATTCATTAGACACAGTTGTTAACGGACACCTACAGTCTAGATACAGGCTAGAATGTTGTATTGTAGTGTGTTCTCTTGCATCAGTAGACATGCAAAGAAACTTCAGCATTTTAGAACTAACTTTATAAGCCCATCTTCCAGGTAGACATCTGCATAGAAGGAGTGGTCATCATTGATAATTCGTCCACCTTTAATGAGTAGGCGATCACTCTGAAGGGAGGAGAAAAGAGAAACAGTGGAAGGAAAGGAAAAAGAACAAGAACAAGAATTAGGTCATACAACTTACATAAAACTATAATCTTCAGAAGAAGAAGAAACTAAATTAGCCACAAGATATAAGCACGACCACTGGCAAGCAGTGTTGGCAACTGCTTTTCAGCAACATCAGGAAGCATCATCTTACCACTGCTCAGGTAGGGATAGCTTCAGTGACTGAAATCCTGCTTATGGTGTTTGGCAACTCCTTCCATTTCTCCCTGATAAACAAAGTGATAAACAAGGCTGCAGTTCTCAGCCAGTATGCACCTCCACCACTGAGAACTGTGGCAGGGATACTTTGTTTACCAAGGAGGAATAGATGGGAAACTATACTTGGGCTTATACTATGAACAGGATTTCTGTCAGTGCATCATTATAGTCATTCTTCTAACAATTAACTTTCTATACTCTGTCTGGAAGGTCATGGATTCCTCTCCTGACTGACAAGTACCAACATCAATCCATGTACAGATGATCACAAATGGTGATGCCAGCCAAGAGGAGTGTCACCTGCTTCCACCTCTGGAGAAGGAGGCGGCCTTTTGTGAGGTCTCTCTCCCTCACACACACTGATCTTTTAGTTCATGTTTTCCAACAATTTGGCTTTCAGTGTTTCCTTTAAATTTAGATCAGATGTACTGTGACTTGCTGGTGGGAATCCAGTAGGGAGGAACCATGTACAGAAGGGTAATCCTGGAGGATGTTTTACCCCTTTGACAGAGTGTCTGTAGTGTGCTCAGGCACCCATCTGGTCACACAACTTATCAGTGCATGATTGAGAGCATGATAGAATCATGCACAAAAAAGAGGAACCTGTTTGCACAATTACTGTTCTACATGCAATTTCTTCCAGCAGAATTTCTGGCCACCATATTTTTCTAGTATGTTCTTGATTGTCATGTTCAGTGGTTATATCTTATAGCACTGTTTTGCTTTTTTCTACCGTGTTATCGGAATTTGTGTAGAAAGGAATCAAACCTGTTAATACATGGATAAATGTTCAAGATGTGTGACAACTACAGCCATAACTAATAATTTTAGAGCAGGGGACAAGCACCACTGCTATTGCTTTTTCAGTACAACCAGCTGCTTCTCTGGAACTGACAGACAGGCCTTCAAAGAATATACACAGGAATGACTTTTGCATGCCCTCTCCCCCCATTGCATGTTGCTTCCACCATGACCACCTCTGCCAGGATCATCCAGGTGCAGAATTTAGTAGAAGGAGCAGCAGTACTGTCCCCACATCACTCCTATGAGACAAATTAAAATGGACCACAGTAGGTAGCTTCCTTGCAGAAAAAAACTGAGTGAGACTGGCAGCAGTGAAGAACAATGACAGGGCATCCCCCTACCCTGAAAAATGAAAAGGGAAGCTGCCTAATCAGTTTTCTTTGTTGGGGGATGAGTGGTGATGGTGACAGCAGTAGTGGTGGTGAGGACTGAGAGCAGGCAGTGACAGCCAAAGCTACCGGATTGTGTTGCTAGCTCCTGCCGCTGAAGGGGGAAAAGCAGCCACACACAGACGTCTAGCTTTTTCTTCAATCCTGAGCTCTAAGGGGTGTTTCTTACATAGACAGTAGCCTGGAAATCGCAGGTTTGGGGGAAAAAATCGCCAGTGCAAAGCTGCCTCCTTCTGCATTTAGATAAAAGCAAGAACTCTTTAGAAAAAGCAACAATAGCCTAATAACCTTCCCAATCCCCCTCCTTCCTCTGGCTTCACACACTGTTTAATAAAATTGCTTCCTGGGTATTATTATTACTGTATTAGTTCTCATCGGCAAGGTAAAAGTTGTGACAGTTGACCTACCAAATCAAAGCTTAGTTGTCTGGGGAAGAAAGGTAATTCTACACCTTAATTTTAAATATATTGCTTCTAAATAAGAAACAACAAAATCTACAACCTACTTTTAAACTCAAGCTACACCTTGATGGCATAGCTTTTACAAATTTGATCTGAATAAATTCACATATCAGGATCCCTAATACTGAGGCAAACATATTCATTTATTTTCAGCCCCGGACAGCATAACAAACCCATTCTACTAACCCCATGGGATTTTCTGACTCTGGCCAAAACTTTTGTCAGAGCATCCCTTCTGGATTCTTGCATGTATTAGATTGCTGCTAATTAAAGAGTTCCTACTTTGATTCTGAGCCATGTGAAAAGCCACCCAAGCACATGCAATGAGATTATGTTTAAGCAATAAGGATCTGAAGTTGCTAACTCTGTAATCTTTAATTAGTAGCAATCTGCTGCTGCAAGTGATCTAATTTTCTTTGGAAAAAAATTGTGACCAGAGGTTTATAACTCCAACCAACATAAGAAAACTCTGCAATTGAATTACTTCTATTCCAAAAACTTTAATGAAAACAATTAGCTTTTTTTTTTTCATATGTTGGTTATCTTCCCACCCTCTTCCATCACCACACTTTGTGATGAATCTATCTAACCATCTATCCATCTGGGCTAAATGGCTGCAGCCAGCAGGGAGGCTGAAAAGGAAGCAAATTCTTTAATGAAAACGTTTTACACTAGCAAAATACAGTTTGTATGACTCTGGCATTGGTAATGTGAATAAATGGATGGGTCATGTCCACAAAGCCACTAAAAACTCAGAAAAGCAGTAGTAACACTACAGTTTTACTGAACTATGTAACATCCCTGATGAGTGCAGCAACAGATATTGAGCAACAAACTAAATCAGTATTTCATAAGGCAACTCAAAAATAGAAATGGCCCAAACAAAAAATTATAACTTTGAAACTGGACCTCAGATCAGCACCAAATGTGGCATACACATAGCAGACAGTCTGCTCTTGCTCTGTGCCAGATTAGGGTGTATTTGGCCAAATGGTTTTTGGGTTATGAGTTTTCAAAAGTAAAACTGCCCCCCCATCTGCAGACACCAGTGACCTTTTTGTTTGCAGATGTGTTTATTTATTTATTTAACTTATATGCCACCCACACTACCCAAAGGTCTCTGGGCGGCTTACAACAATGAAAATACAGTAAAAAAGATAAAACAAGATTTAAAACAAAAGATTTAAAACAGATGAAATATATTGAAAATACCAAACTTACTTATCTTGAAAGAGAATGGTTAGTCACAGGCCCCTTCTTTATTTAGAAAGAATTCAAGATTCAGGGGGTGTTAAACTGAATCTGAGAAAAGGGGTTTCAAAGGGAGAAAAATATCTGACTTTCTTATCAACACAAATATTTTAAACATAAACAATGTTCAAAGTTTGAGAACGTTGAAGGGAGATCTGAACTTTTTACCCTGCCATTCAGGACCAAACTAAATGACTTTCAGGAGAACTTTTTAACTCATTCCTGGCCAACCAGATATTAAAAAGAGTTTCTATTTCTGGTGTAAAAGTATTTTAAAATATATTTTTTAAGATAGAGAATAAATATTTAAAAGCTCACTCATTTAAGCTGTGAAATTATTGTTTTTTAGGTCTGTGGCTGAGGATGGTCTTACAGAGCTTTGATACCTCTTCCACCCATCTTGTCATTACACCATTGTTCAGCAATTAAGAAAGAAAAACTGCAAAGATATGTGTTATCAAATCACTTATATTGTGTGGTGACTATGAATTATGGACTTGCAAAATGTCCCATAATTAAGAGCTCTGCTCAGATCTTGCAAATCAACATCTCACATTAGATCGTTCTGTTCTCTCTTCCCACTCTCCCACTTTCCTAGAAATATTGTCTTTTCCAATAATTCTGCTCAGATCTTGCAAACCAGCAGCTGTGGTTCCACTATTGAGTCATCACATCTCATGTTAGGTTTTCCTCTTTCCCTACTTCTCCACACCACTTTTGCTAGCAATATAGTCTCTTCTGGTCACTTCTGTATTTCCATTATATGTGCATGGTAGGATAGGCTCAGGTTACTCATTTTAGTTCTAGTGAGAGTTCAGGCTTGACTTGATTGAGCATCCAATTTTCTGGCTGTCTTTCATATCTGTACAGCTCTCCTCTCCTCCAACACACTTAAAATGAGTTGATTTTTGTCCCTGTCTTTCCTCAGTCTTTCTTTCACATAGCATGGATGATTTTGACCTTGGTTTCCAGTGACACTCTTTGCTAACCACAACCTCTCCCTTTTTTATTTCAGAAGGCAAAGGAACAACTTTTGGAAAACATGGTACTGAGACAGCTTTGGTTGCACTGCTTGATCATCTTCTTCAGGAGGCCAACATGGGGAGTGTGACCTTGTCGGTTCTCCTGCATCTCTCAGCGGCCTTTGATACCACTGACCACAGTATCCTCCTAGGCCGGTTGTCAGGGTTGGGGATTGGAGGTTCAACTTTACACGGGTTGCGTTCCTTCCTCGAGGGTTGGTCTCAGAGGGTCCAGGTGAGGGAGGTTGTTTCATCCCCGTGGATGTTGCAATGTGTTGTCCTACAGGGTCAATCATCTCCCCTATGCTGTTCAACATCTATATGAAACTGCTGCAAGAGATCATCTGGGATTTAGAGTTCGCTGTCACCATTACGATAATGACATGCATCTCTATCTCTTTTCTTCTTCAGCCATGGAAGTTGTGCAGACCCTGGAGCACTGCCTGGCTGCTGCCATGGACTGGATGAGGGCTAAGAGGTTGAAACTGAATCCTGATAAGACAGAGGTCATTTTGTTAGCTGGGAACCCTGACCAATTAGATGGCTGTTTACCTGGTCTAGATGGATCAGGTGTGAAATCTGGATGTGCTTCTGGACCTGGCTCTCTCAATGGAAAATCAGATCTCAGCTGTGGGTAGGTCTGCCTTTTACCATCTGAGGCAGATTGCACACCTTCACCCCTGTCTTGATGGGAAGTCTCTAATAACACTGGTCCATTCACTTATAATCTCAAGAACAGACTATTGCAGTGCTCTCTACGTAGGGCTGCCTTTGATGGCAGTTCGGAAGCTGCAGCAGGTGTAGAACACAGCTGCCAGGCTGGTTTCTGGAGCAGCACAATTCAATCACATATCACCTGTCCTGGCACATCTGCACTGGCTGCCTGTATGCTTCCCAGCCAAGTTCAAAGTGTTTATGATAACATTTAAAGCCCTTAACGGTTTAGGACCTTGCTACCTGTCTGAGCGCCTCTCCTTCAAAATGCTTACTTATCCCATCCATACCTCATATACTGGGATGCTGTGGGAGGCAACCTGGAGGGAGGCCTGCAAATCTGCCACTTGAAACCAGACCTTCTCTGTGGTTGCCACATCACTTTGGAACTCACTCCCACCTGAGGTATCATTAGCCTCATCCCTCCTTCACTTCAGGAGACAAGTTAAAACCTAACTCTTCTCACAAGCCTTCTATGGCCTTACCTCAGAGTAATCTTGCCAATTGATTATTTGGTTGGGGTTTTCTGCTCATCAACCTACACTGTTTTTGCCTAATACTACTATATTTAATATTTTAAAATAGTTTATAGTCTTTATTCTTTATTAGTTATTTTATTTTCAGATATTATGTTTCTTATTTGCTGTTTATGCGGTTGTTATTGGGATTGTTTGTATTTTGTGTTATTGTGATTTGTTTGCCACCCAGATTAGCGGCTCTGGCACTAGTTGGGTGAAAGAAAGAAAGAAAGAAAGAAAGAAAGAAAGAAAGAAAGAAAGAAAGAAAGAAAGAAAGAAAGAAAGAAAAGAAAGGAAAGGAAAGGAAAGGAAGAAAAAGAAAAGAAAAGAAAGAAAAGAACACATGTTCATAGAGCTTTTGGTCTGGTATAGCTTTTCTTCCTCAGATTGGCTAACCCAAGGACAGGCTTTGGAAATTGGAAGACAGCTTTCTAGTCTGCATTCTGTGGAGAGGGCATGGAAACATTAGTTTGTTTACTCGAGAGGTTAAAGGGTGTGTAAGTTTCTCCATTATATGTGTTGCACCTATTCACACTTTTGCTTCACCGTTTTATTAATGCTGAAAGAGCCATTCAAAATATTTTGGTACAGGGGGACTACAGCCACATGCAATCTGTTCTTGCTTCTGTCTTCTTCCAGTAACCATAGTACAGATCATATGCTCATCTTCCGGAATCCTCTAGCACTGGGCAATTCTAGATGAGGGAAGTTTCTGTTGCAATTTGTGTGTAACGTGTGTATGTAAAACTCCTGTTTTAAGAAGCCAGAAAATTCAATTCTTTAAAAAAAAAAAAACACCCTCCAGTTTATGAAAATGGGATACTGTGCTTCTGTACCCATGATTAAAAAAAACCAGGAAATGGCCCAATATTGCTGCATTATATCATGCCAGTGTTGCCAGCAGGAAAAAGGATGCCAGGCTTTACAGAGCAAAGGGCAGCCTGAATATTGATAACACCAATGGCAGCAGTCCAGATGGTCTACAGGATACCCTCTTCTGCTCACACTTGTTAAAAAACAGCCCTGACAACTGCTTCGTGTTCAGGTGAGAAGTGGTGAACTGATGAAAAAAGGAGTCGGCTTCTGGGATTTTCCCTTGCGTGGTGTCACTTTGTGATTGGCCCTCAAGGAAAAAAGATGAATGCGCCCTCCCCCCCCCCACCCCTGCCCCAGGAAAAAAGCTTACATTTCAAAAAAATAAAGGAGAGTTGAATAAAGCAAGGTGGCACTGCCATTTATTTTACTAACATTCATCAGCAGATGTAGCTGCAGATGCTGATTGATGCTCTCTACGTTTTGGTACCTTATGCTAGCCATTCTCAAGCTTTTTCTTGGCCATGGCCATAAACACAATATGAAAGACATATGGGCTAAATCAGGATTGTACAAGTTGCACAAGGTACCTTAGAAGGTGGCACGTGAAGAATTGTTTCCTGTCTGTGGCCCTCTTCAAATGTGCCAGGACCCCCCCCCCCCAGGGCCCTACAGCCCCTACTGAGAATGGCTGCCCTAGGGCAAAGTCCCCATTATTCCACCCTAGCTGCAGCCCCTGCTGCCCACCACCACTGGCTGCTGGGCTGACCGCTGCTCTTGGGCATCAGCAGCCACTAGGTGGGAAGAGGTCTCAAACGCCCCTCTCCGCTGTTGGAAGAGCTTGCCCTTTTGCCCTCCCCAACCCAGGGCACCTCTCCCTCCGGGCCCTCTCTCGTCCACTGGGGCCAGGCGCTGCTGCTGCTGCTGCTACGCCCGCCCTTTCACCGCAGTCTTTTGCCAGATTCTCCTACTCGAGGCCCCGCCCCGCCCCGCCCCGCCCCGCCCCTGGACGCCACTTCTCTCCCGGGGCCATGCTTCGTTTCGTACACGTTTCTAGCTGGCGGAGCAGGTGCTCGGCCGGCCGGCGGGCGGAGGCGCGGACCTTCTGCCGGCAGCTCCCTGCCTTTGAAAGGCGCCGCGCGCGCTCCCGCCCCAGCCCCGCCGGTCCCCTCCCTCTTTTGTTCTGGTTCGCCCGTTTCGTGCCCTGGCTCTCAGCAACACCTCCCGCCAGCAAGGGCTGGCGTGTCCCCGCCCGTCCCGCTTTTGGAAGGCAAGGCTCGCACAACCCGCTTTGGGATGCCAGAAAAAGCCTCGCTCGGTCCCCTCCCGTCCCCCGCCCCTCCCCGCCCCGCCCCGGCTCCAGCGGCGGCAAAGGCGGCGGGCGATTGCGTCCCGTTTCCGTCGCGAGCCACCCACGAGAATCACGGCTTGCAAGGCGGCCGCCACAGCGCGTTCACCCGCCAGCCCGTCTTCGTCGCCCCTCCCGGGTCGCCCGTCCCTCGGGGTCGTCGGTCGCCTGGCCGGTCCGGTTTAATCCTCGCCCAGCCCAAGTCCTCCGCGCTTCCCGTGCCAGCGCCGCCCCGCGACGTCTCTGCCGCTGCTCACCGTAATGTGCGGGATGCTCTTCTTGCCCTGGTAGCCCGACATCCCTGCGGCCAGAGGGGAGCGCGCGGCGGCGGCGGCGGCGGCAACAAAGAGGCGGCGCTCTCCGGCCCGGGTCGGGGGGGGGGCGGGGAGCTTGGCGGGCGCGGGGGCGGGGCTAGAGGAGGGCTCTGCCGATTTCTGGCCGCCCGTTCCGTGGGTTGCGCTGGATCGGTGGCAGGGCTCTCCCCACTCCGTGGGACGAAGCGCGACGGCGAGCTCCGCGTAAAGGGGGCGGCGGCGGGGGCGAGAGCGCGGCGCCCGATTTGTTCACTGAGCGCAACCCAGGAAGCGTTTCCTTGGCTCCCGGCTCCCCCCTCCCTGTCTCAGGCCTCCAATACCGGCGCGGCCGGAAAACGCCCCCCCCCCCCTCCCGCCACGCCGGCGAAGAGCGCTCCTGGCTCGGCAGCGGAAGGCGGTGCCAGGCCCTGTCGCCTCTCCGCTGACCGGCACGAGTCCCCTCGGGCTGGCGAAGCACGTTGACCCCGAAGGGCCGGTTGCCGGCTCCTGCGCCGTCCCCAGGCGAGCCAAGCAACGCCTTCCCGGGGCGTAGAAAAGGAGACGCGGGCAGGGCACCCTGGGGGGTCAATTCCCCGCCTGCACGGTGCCGCTGAAGCCCAAGCGGCGGGGCCCCTCGGTCACGGAGAGGGGAGAAGGGAAGCATCCCGTGCCAGAGCTCCCTCTTCGGCACAGCTAGGCGTGGAGATGCGCAACGGCTTTAGAAAGCGCGGAACAGCGCGTGGTACCGGCAGGCAACATTTTGTATGGTGCCCGTGCACGGTTCGGGAAGCTAGACTTAAGAAGCTAGCCAAACCAATTTGATCGGACACAGCAGCAGCTGCAGAGGATACAAACCAGTGTACACTCTGGGAAGCTATGCCTCTTCCGCACCATCTTCCCATCCTTAACCTCTCTTCTGCAAAGGGCAGGAAACTGGGCCTTCCTTTCCAGTCAGTCACCTTGTGAGCTGATCCTTATAGCCAGACTATCTTGTGTCTGCCTTTTGCATCAGCAGAACAATGCCATCTGAACTAGCTGGTTTAGTAAGTTGTGTCCCATCACCAGGGACTTGTTTTGTACCCAAACACTGTCACTTCAGCATAGTCTGTTCCAAGCTCAGACTCAAGATCATGATTAAGAAACTGGTCCTTGAGCCTCTGAGCCAATTCAAAACAGATTTTGTTAGTCAGAATTTTTTGAATTGGATGGCATAGCATCTCAAAGGAACAGAGATGATGCAGCTAGAATGAAAAGAAGCATGGGATATTGAGGTGGGAAAACCCATATAAATTGCTTTAGTGGGGCCAAGAGAGGTTCCAAAGGGTTTGCCTTCCATATACATTGTAAATAATGCAGACAGCAAAGGAAAAAGATAATAATTCGTATCAACATTGGTGCAGTGAATGTGCCTATAGCACTTGGAAACTGATGCTCCATTACTGCTAGAGGGTACCCTCTCTTTATAGATTATCTTGTCCATTCTGTGAAGACAGGAGACAGACATCCTATCTGCATATGGAAGATACCAAATGGAGGCTATTGTGCTTTGGGCATATCTTGAAAAGAGAACTCACTGGGGGGGGGGGGGGACCCAATAACACTAGGAAAAGACCTGAGCAGGGCTGTTAATAACATGATCTTCTAGAGGTTGTTAATTTGTAGAACTGCCATAAATCAGAATAGATTTGATGGCATATAATAACAACACAACTGTCTCCCATGCCAATGGGGTCTTAAAACAGAGTCCTATGCAATTGCTGGTGGCCAAATACAAAGATAAGATCTATGGGTAACAAAATCAAACACAGTTTTACAAGATAGTAATATACTGCATAATATTAACTCAGTTCATTTTAATAGCACCTAGACTGTCCTATGGACACCACCTTAAATTGCTCGTATATGCTGACTATGATCAGCCATTTTTATTTATTTACTTTACCAGTGTATGTTTTGCCTCCAAGCTGCATCAGCAATTTTGCCAGTGCTGGCAAGATGAAATTGGGACACAGTAAGAGCTTGTAGAATGAAGTAGTCAAGGGAGGGGGACAACTTCCTGTTGCCTGCATTTGATGGCCCTTAACCGTTTTGATCAAATATATCCTCATGGCTTACTCCATATTCCTCATGGATGCTTTATAAAGGGACAAGTTTCTGTGTGTCTTTATGCCAAACACATGGAGGGGAGAAGCATATATATATATATATATTTAAAAAACTCAGTCACTATTCCCAGGTGTGTACTTGCCTTGTTTTTAGTCATACTCTGTTTGGCAATTACTGGACTAGGTGAAAAGGGACTTGTCTTGTAACATGTGAAGTAACCTTGGGAACCAATGAAGCTGACCTTCTGAGAGAACAATTTATAGTGTAAATGAGTCTTCCGTAATCTAAATCAATCAAGTATCACTCTTAAATTTAAAAACTTATGTGAAATGCCTCAACAGGAAGCACCATCAGCTCTGTATGCAAACAAAAGCCCTGAGAATGACTGACACATTAAGGGGATATTAATCCTAAGTGGTTTGGAAGTAGAAGGGGTGGGGCAATAGCTAAGGCACAGTCATTTGGTGAGCAGATTCTGGGATGCTGGATTTCATCTTCTTTCAGTTTTAAGTTTCACTAACTGGAGCAGGCTTGGGTTGTAACAGGATACAGTACTAGGAGGCACTAATATTTTGCCTGAATTTGAAGTTCCACATCCAGAATAGTCAGCCCAGAATAGGAAAACATCTAAGAACCTAGATTTATGTCCCAAGAACTCACAGCTGTGACCTTGAAAATGCTTTGGTTTTCTAAAGGCTCCAACACAGGGAACAGCTCCATAAAGTTATGTGTTCTTCCTTTTGCCAAGAACTATTTGGAATTAAAGTGGAGCCTCACATATGTACATCAGCAAGCCACACACCATTAGCACATTTTCCTGCACCATAATTATATGTTGTTATTTATTTCAGTGGCACATGGGAAAACTTTCAGTTCTCATCAAATACCTTAAAAGTCTCTTGATTTTAAATAGATTCAAAGCATATTTCTCTGGGGTGATGTGGAGGTACAATTGTAAATATCTGAATATACCAAAGTGCCAGAGGTGAGGGACTGAGTGCCCTGGATATGCCTTGTATGCTATGATACCAAAGGGTGACTTGTCTACCTGACAAAAGGTTACTACTAGGCAGCCAAACAAGATGGGTTCCTTGTCCAGCTCATTAAGCCCTCCTCTCAACCCTGACCAAAATTCACTGGGTCTTTGTGCTGCTCCAGTGCCTTTCTTTCCGAGAAGCTGTACAGCTTGCCAGTGACACTAGTAAACTGCTGAGCTTTTGATTATTATTATTATTTGTTTGAAGGAAAGGTCAAGTAGAACAGAGGGTTGGTATTGCTTGCTTAGCAAAACTGCACAGGGACACTTCTGGAAAAAAACTTGCCAGATTTTACAGGCCTCATAACTTTTCTGATTTACAGGACTAGCCACCTTTGAGCTCCTACCCGCATCCTCTCATTTCTTCATCCCCTTCCCGGATCCCTGTGGTCAGTGCCTATGGTGGCCTGATATTTGCTCCCACGTTTGAGACACTGAGAACCAAGGCATCTTCTTTCTGGGTTTTTCATTTCTTGGCTATTCGAGGTGTTTCAGCAAGGGGGTGGGCGGGCTCTGATTTTAGGCACATCGCAGGTCCCACGGACTTCACCGTCCTAGGGAAGTGAGATGCTGTGGGCGTATGATCCCCGACGCTTTGGACTGAATAGACAGGTGCTGCTGCCATGCCTCCCGTAAGTCCCCTCCCCGATTTTGCTGGCAAGAAAGCTGCAGTGAGCCCTGCAGCGGGGAACCATGGCTAGGGCGTCGGATCGCCTTCAGAGTGGGTGGGAATGGGGGCAGGTGGGATGGACTCCTCCCTCCACCCCCCACCCCACCCCCACCCACCCCCCGTGCCGTGCGGTAGCGGCTCTTCCCCTTCCCATGGTCCCAGCCCCCACCCCCCACGGCAACCGAGCGCCTTCCTTTCTTTACCTTCCCATTGTCCGGGCTCTGCAGCAGCTCCTTCCCGGGGGGGTACCTGATCTCGACGCCCGGCGCCTTGTAGTCCCTCTCCCCGCTGGGAGAACTGATCACCGAGCCGGAGATCTCGCTGACGTCGCTGGCCGTCTCGCTGTAGTTGTCCCCGCCGGCTCCGTCCAGCATGTCGTGGCGGCTGCCGCTGCGCGGGGTGCGGGAGCCCTTCTTGCCCACGCTGTAGGCATCGAAGTCGATGGTCTTGTTCTCGTAGGCGCCCTCCACCGAGGCGAACATGCCGCCGTATTTTTGCCGGGGCGTCTGCGCGGTGGTGCCCGGCCGGGCCAAGTACACCGGCAGGTCGTTCTCCGTGTTCCAAGTCCTTTTCCGCTCAGCCATGCTCGCGCCTCGGCTGGCTCGCGGGCTGCTTCGCGCCCCTACCGGGTGCCGGTGCCGGTGCCGGTGCCGCAGCCGCCTCGGAGGGGAAGCATGCAACTCGGTGGGCCTGACGCCTGTGCCGGGGCCCTTGGCTCGCTCCTGCCGGGCGGGGGTGGCGGAGCCGCTCGCAGCTCCCACGCGCTTCGCCTCCCTTGCCCTTCCCGAGGAGCGAAACTAACTCGTTAGCAGCGAGCGGCACGTGAAATCAAATACAAAGGGACGAGGTGGCGGGGAGGGGACTGGAGCCGCCTTGGACGAATCGGAAGAGCTGCGGCGGCAGCGAGGGGGATTGCGGCGCACCAGGAAGGCCGGGTTGTCTCGCTCTCGCTCTCACACACACACACGCAGAGGCACGCACGGACAGGCCCAGACACAGGCGCCCCCCCCCACTCCACCCCACCCCGCCCCGCCCCTCCACAGGCCGCGCCGCCGAGGGAGCGCTCTGCAGACGGCTGCGCGGCTGGGTTGCAGGGCCCCCCCCTTCCCGCTTTCTGGAGGAGGGGCGGGCAGCAAGGTGAGAGAAGGCCCCCGGGCAGCCCCCACGGCAGAGCTCGGCCTTCTCTTGCTATGGAGAAGAGGCTGCCGCAGAGGCCGCGGGCGACGCGGGGCTTCAACGCCTGCCGAGCCGAGCCGAGCCGGGCCAGGAGGACCAAGGGGACAGCGCGGGGGCGGGGGGCGGCGGGGCGAGGCTGTGCAGGGAACCGACGAGCGGGGGCGCCCAGGGGAAGGAAGCGGCGGGCGAGAGAAAGGGAGCGGGGGCTGCTGTCGCCTCGGCGGGAGGCTCCAGCGGGGTGGGAAGCTGACACGGAAGTGCTCGCCCCTCACGGCCTAACGATACACGGCCTTCCACCTCCTTTGAAAGAGGTCCCCTCCCTCTGCCGCCCTCAGCCGACTGGCCCTCCCCGCTTCTCCCTCCACCGGGACAGGGCGCCCAAACCTCACAAGCGGAGGTACAACGGCGGGGCCGGGAGTGGGGAGCTTCCAGGGTTGGGGGTGGGTGTTCCTCTCCCCTGGCCTTTTCCAGGCTGCTGAAGGACGGGCGAAAAGAGGGCCAGCCTGGCTGCCTCTTGGCATCAAGCACGGGCGTGTTCCTTCAAGAGGAAGGCGGCATTGTTACACGGGTTTGTTGTGCGAAGCCCCTGCTCTGGCGAGAGAGGAAGGCGCGGACCGGAGAGGGGAGAAAAAGGCTTGCCTCCCTCTCGCTCTCGCTCACGCGGTGAAGGGAGCTGTCCGTTCAGCACCAGCCAGTGGCGCGGCTACCTCCCCTCCGCAGCCCAGGGAAGTACAGTGCGGGGATCCGCAGTGACTGAAGCAGCCTCCAGGCCCCCGCAAGAGCTGAAAGCTTCAGAGTGGCCCGAAGGAGAACTGCCAGGGTCATGCACAGCTGAAAGCTGCACCGTCTGGCTTAGAGGCTCTTGCCCAGTTCTTAGTGTTTGAAGACCACTTACGGACAATTAAGGAGAAATTAGGCACTGCATACAAGTTGGATGGCTTTTCTTCTTTCCTCTGTTAAAGGACTGTAAGCTCTGGCACTAAAAATGGGTCCTGTGACTCCAGTACCTGAGTAGCGCACTGAGACTACAGTTTATATTATAGTGGCTCTATGCTATGTAACAACAGCTCACACAAACAGTTTAAATAAACTATCTAAGTAATAAAGCTCTACTCCTTACTCCATTATCTTTCAGCACTAAAAACCATGAACAAGCCCGGAGCAGGCATGATTTCAACTCATCACTCAGATAAGAAATAGAACAGTTCAAGAGATGAATTATCATCTTATCCCATCCTCAAAACCATGTCACTCTGTCCCCACTTTCTATTTAAACCAGTCTGGGCCTGTGATAGCTATTAACATAATATTTATTTATTTAGAATATTTTTACCCCACGTTTTGGACCCAAGGTGGCTTACATCCTTGAAAGACAATATTTAAAGTTTAGAACAATGGGTATAATGAGGCATCTTACATCATTAAAAAGCAATATTAAAGCTAGAAACAATAAGTATACAAATATTAAAAAAGGGGGGGAGTCACTCTGAGAAATGGAAAACCAAAAAATGGAAAACACAATAACAATCCATCTAAAAATCACACACAGATAGCTAGATTACTGAGTGGAGGCTTGCTTGAAGAGAAAGGTCTTTGCCTGCTTGTGGAAAGACAGCAAAGATGGGGCCAAGTCTGGCTTCCTGTGGGAGGGAGTTCCAAAATCTGGGAGCAGCAACAGAGAAGGCTTTCTCCTGTGTCCCCATGAGACACATCTGTGAGGGTGGTGAGACCAAGAGAAAGGCCTCTCCTGATGATCTTAACACCCACAGCAGCTCATAATGGGAGACATGGTCTTTGAGATAGCTTGGACCGAGGTCATTTAGTTTTATAGGTTAAAACCAGCACTTTGAATTGTGCCTGGAAACTGATCAGCAGCCAGAGGGGTTATGTGATCCCTGTAACCAGCCCGAGTCAGCAATCTGGATGCTGCATTTTGAACCCACTGAAGTTTCCTGACACTTTCCATGGGCAGCCCCATATAGAGTGTGTCACAGTAATCCAGCCAGGATGTAACTAGGACGTGTATGACAATGGCCAGATCAGATCTTTCAAGAGACTGACATAACTGGTGCACTAGTTTTAATTGTGCAAATACACCCCTGGCCAACACCAAGACCTGGGCATCTAGGCTCAGGGGTGAATCTAGGAGCACTCCCAAGCTGTGCACCTGTTTATAAGTGAGAGTATAATTCCATCCAGTACATGCTGCATTCATATTCCTTGATCTGCCTTTTGACAGACCAGAAGCACCTCTGTCTTGTCTGGGTTAAGTTTCAATTTATTCACCCTCATCCAGTCCATTACTGATACGAAACAGTGATTTAAAGCTGAAACAGCTTCCTTGGATTTAGGTGGCAAGGAGAGATAGAGTTGGGTGGCATCCGCATACTGGGGACACTGAACCCCAAAACTCTGGATTATCACTCCCAGTGGTTTCATGTTGATGTTAAATAACATAGGAGACAAAACAGAACCCTGAGGGACCCCACAGGTCAGTGGCCAGAGTGTCGAACAGGAATCCCCCAACACCACCTTCTGAGTTCTTTCCTCCAGGAAGGATGGGAGCCATTGTAAAACAGTGCCCCAAGTCCCATTCTGGAGAGATGGGTCAGGAGTATTGATGACCAATATTATTGAAAGCCGCTGAGAAGTCCAGTAAAACCAACAGGGACACAGATCCCCTATCCAGTTCCCAGTGTAGGTCGTCCACCAAGGCAACCAAAGCCGTCTCTGTCCCATAACCAGTCCTGAAGCCAGATTGAAATGGATCTAGATAATCTGTCTCATCCAGAAACCTCTGGAGCTGAGAAACCACAAACCACTCTAGCACCTTCCCCAAGAATGGGATATTAGATACTGGTTGGTAATTATTCAGTTTTGTGGGGTCCAAAGAGGGCTTTTTAAACAATGGTCTTACTATTGTCTCCTTTAAGTGTGAAGGGATCCCACCCTGTTGCAAGGAGGTATTCACCACTCTTCCTACCCAATTGACCAGTTCCTTTTTGGCAGCTTTTTTGAACCAGGAAGGGCAGGAATCCAGCATGCATGTGGTAGCCCTCACCTCCCCAAGGGTCCTGACATCAGGCTGCAGAAGCTGAAACTCACCCATTAACACAGGGAAAGCAGGGGCTATAGTTACATTCACAGGACCTGAATCAACTACATGATTCAGGGAAATGGAAGTCTTCCTGATGAGAAAAGTGGGAGTTTAGCAATCAGCTCAGTTAGGAGCAGCAGTTCCAAGGTGCTCCTTTCAGTGTGAATTTGTGTATGTGTGTGTGTCAGGCAGGGAATACATGCCAGCAGTGGGTCCACCTATTTTGGCCCATCAACCCTCCAATCCCTGCCCAGGACTGATTTGGTTCTTTGGCAAAAAAATACTTCATCTCAATTTCATCCAGATCATTCTTCCTTGGCTTTCACCTGAACTCTCATAAATGTATAGATAGCAACACATTTTCCTTTTGTAATCATTAGGTTGAACTACTGTATCGTTGGGAATGTTTAATGAGATTAAACTCATTTCCAGAGTGGTCACTGTGCTAGTCAGCTGTAACGAAAGGTCCTGTGGCACTCTGAACAAGCATTTCTGGACTTTTGCCCACTTCAACAGCTGCATGAAATGTCATATGGAATTTCAGATACGTATTCTTTAATTAACAAAACCATTTTCAGTTGAACATTTTGTTTTACATGCTTTCTACGTTCACTTGGGTTCCAAACTGAACTGTTGAACTGTTAAGGACCATGTGCTATTTAGATGTGTGTTCTCTCCACAGGCATGTGTAACATACACATTTTCTGGGAATATGCATGTGAAAGTACCTTTGAACCTTGGCAGAACAGTGTCCAGGAAGTGGGTCCCAGTAAGCCACATTCGCACAGAGCTATTTCACAGGACAAAGTGTTATTAGCAGGCAAGCATCCAGATATACAAATAATTGCAATGTGGAACAGCAAGATGTCACAGCAGAGCACAACAGGGAATGAATTAGCTTATGCCTGGTAAAGAATCATATACACACTACACTAGTAAAGCATATAATGAAATGAAGTTCTATACATCACATTTTATTAACAAAGAAAATCCAGCTTTTATACATTAGAACAATGGATAATGTAGATAAATAATCTGTTAGTATCATAGTGCAGCTCAAAGATTGTACTAGACTTCAAGAGATAAATGCAAGGAGCCTTAGCTCCAAAATCTATACCGTCTTCTTTCTTAATCATTTTTACATTCATATCTAATGAAACCGAAGGGGGGGGATCTCATGTTTATAAGATGTTGTGTGAATGTTCCAAATGCCACAATTTCACATAAGGAGCTGACATTAAATATTTCCCTGTATTAAATGGAGACATTACTGGCTTTTAAAGTCCATGGCCAGCACAATTTTATTGTTCTAGAGATGGCAAATGTTACATTTTGAGATGAAAACTTCCAGAATGCCCCAGGCATCATGGCCATCTTCGCATCTTTTTAAATCTGTTCATAGGTCATTATTTGTGCCTGGCAGGGCACACATTCATAAACCAGAGGCTTTTTTAAGAATTGGATTTCCTGGTTTTTTAAAGAGGGAGTTTAAATATACATATGCTACCCACAAGTCCAATCAGAAATTTCCTTCATATAGAATTACCCAGTGGTAAAAGATTTCAGAAGATGAGCATATGATCTGTACTATGATTCCTGGAGAAGAAAGAAGTGAGAACTGCTTGGATGTGCCTATAGTCCTTGTGTGCCAACATATTTTGAAGGGCTATATTGGACTTAATAAAATAGTGAAGCAAAGATGTGAGTACATACAACACATACACACATACTCGGCCCTCTCGTTTAAACTAATGTTGCCACACCCACTCCATGAAATGCAGACAGGAAAGCTATCGTCCAATTTCATATCCCTTTCTTTGAGTTAGGCAAGCTGAAAAAAGAAAAGCTGTATTGGACCGAAACCTCTATGGACACGTGTGCATGTTTTCCAAAAGATGTCCCTTTGCTTTTTGAAATAAAAAAAGGGAACAGGTTGGAGTTATCAAAGAATGTCACTGAAAACCAAGGTCAAAATCATCCATACTATGTGAAAGAAGAATAGTGAAGAAAGACAGAGGCAAAAATCATGTCATTTAACATGTGGTGTTGGTGCAGATACAAAAGAGAACAAGAAAAGCAGAAAACTGAGTGCTCAATCATGTCAAGCCTGAACTCTCAGTTGAGCAAAAATGAGTAACCTGAGCCTATCCTACCATTGCACATATAACAGAAATTCAGAAGTGACCAGAATAGACTATATTGCTTGGAAAAGTACGGTGGAGCAGAAAGAAAAGAGGAAGATCTAACACGAGACAGGTGTACTTGGTAAAGGAAGCCACAGGTGTTAGTGTCCAAGATCTGAGCAGAACTTAAAGGAAAAGACAATATTGCTACGAAAGGGTAGGGGCAGCAGGAGGAGAGGAGAACCTAACATGAGATGCTGTTGGTTTGCAAGATCTGAACAGAGCTCTTCATGGTTGGACATTTTGGAAGCCAGTAATTCATATAGAATGAGAAAGGTGGGGAGAAGGTGGGTTTATCTCCCTTCTGTCTCCCTAATCTTCCCTCATGCTGCAGCTGTCCTTGGCTGCTGTTGCTGCTGTTCTCTTACTTGCAAGTAAACCGTGTAAAATTTGCTTTGAGATCATCACCAGTCACAAAGCAAAAAAAAAAGTAGTTCATTTATTTAATTGTTTATTTAAAATATTTTTAACTCATCTTTCTCCTTTAAAAGGACCCACTGTGGCTTACAACAATTAAAAGATAGTATTTAAGTTTGAGTTTATAATATTAAAAGGATCCACTAATACAATACAAAAAAACATAAACAGCCTGCTTACTTAAGGACAGGAAAGATGGGGCCAGTCTAGCCTCCTGTGGGAGAGACTTCCAGAATCTGGGGGAAGCAGCAGAGAGACCAGCAGGGCAGCAAATCTGGGGACACGGTTCTATCCCTACTCTAGTAGATCCACTGAATCAGTTTCTGAATGGATCAGCCAAACCTTATAAAAATCCCAAGTTGGAATCAACTTAAAGTGACCCCAGTAAGGCTTTCCAGGTAAGTGAAATATTTAAGAAGTGGTTTTATCAGTTCCACACCCCCAGTGAGTTTCCATCGTTGAATGGGGACTCAAACCCAGGCCTCTTGAGTCTATTCTGCCCAGTACACCACACTATCCAGAAACTATATATTTCTGAGTAAAAGCCTAAGGTGAACTATGGCAGAGGGGGAATTCTGGGAGTTTTAGGTCAAAGAAGAAATTTTCTTCGAGCTCTGCCCATAACATCCCATAATGGGAGACTCTCCTTCACCACACCACGTCTTTTTTCTTTCACACTGAAGGCCATGGCAGGGTTAAAAGTTACAGACACCTGCTCGGTGGGCTGACTAGAGACACATTCTGATTGGCCAGAATGCTATGTTATGCAAATAGGTCCTTTGGAATTCTCAGAAGTTATGTTTCTGCATGGGGGTGAAACAGTGTTGTTGTTTTTAAAAAATCACAACTCAAAAACCCTTTGCCGAAATTTCTCCAAATTTAGCACAGAGCAAGAGCAGAATTTCTGCTACATCTGTATCAAATTTGGTGCTGATCTGAGGTCCAGTTTCATAGTTATATATATATATTTTTGGGGCACTCCAATTTTTTTCTGGGATTTTCCATTGCACGGTGTCACTTTGTGAATGGTAGTGGTGCTGGGGGACTCCTATTCAACACCTTGACCACTAGCCTGTAGAGTGTCTCAGGGTTTCATGATTCCCCATACTATTTCAGATATACATGAAAAACCTGAAAGAGGCTGTCCAGAATTTTGTGGTCTGGTACCACCAGTGTGCTGATAACACACAACTCCACCTGCTTTTTCAGATCTTCCAGGAGGCCCTTCTCTTAGTCTCTCAGGCCCCACTATGTGATCACCCAGACTTCCACCACTCCCTGCCAATTTCACCCTTGAAACTACCTTACTCCCTTAGACAGTTGAAAATCTACTTATAAAAATAACCTTACAGACATTATGTTTTTTCTGTTTCATCGATTTAAATATTCAGTGTTACAAAAAACAGTATTCTTGAATGAACAACAGATCAAGGAGTTAAACTTTTTCCTTGACCTTGAACAAATGAGTTTTCATTTCAGAAGACTGAACAATCACTACACCTTTTGATGAGATTAGTGCAGAAAGTTGAGAAAATGTTGTTTTTCCACCTACAAGGCAATGTTATTCACCTTCTAGGCATGTCAGAAATAGCCCCGTGTTGTAAATATCAATGTACTCACAAGACAGCAAATCCTTTTAAAGAATTAATTGAAGAAGTAGAAACAGAAAAAGAAATACCCACTTCATTGAAAGAAGCTATAATTTCAGTGATACATAAAGAAGGTACTGATCAATCAGAAATCCAAAACTATAGGCCAATTTCGTTATTGAATGTAGATTATAAAATTTTTGCATCAATATTAGCAAATAGACTGAAAAAGGTTTTGGTGCAGATCATTCACCAGGACCAATCAGGATTCTTACCAAAAAGACAAATGAAAAACAACATCAGGATAGTATTGAATGTTTTAGAATACTATGAAGCTCACCCTGAAAAACAAATGTCCCTAATATTCTTTGATGCAGAGAAGGCCTTTGACAATATGAACTGGAATTTCCTGCTGACACAGTTGCAATTAATGGAAGTTGGAGAAAAGTTTATAGGAGAAATTAAAGCAATTTATTCCAAACAAGAAGCAAGAATCAAAGTAAACGGAGAGCTGACAGAAACAATTCAAATTGAAAAAGGTACAAGGCAAGGATGCCCACTGTCCCCCCTACTGTTTATCCTTATGCTGGAAGTCTTGAATCAACAAATAAGAGAAGATAAGAGAATCAAAGGACTAAAGGTGAAAGGAGAAGAATTCAAAATTCAAGCTAATGCTGATGATCTAGTAATAATCTTAGAAGAACCTACAACGTCAATAGAAACATTAGTAGAGATAATAACGGAATATGGATATATGTCAGGTCTTAAAATAAATAAACAAAAAACAAAAATTTTGATGAAAAATATGACAAAAGAAGAAAAAGAAGAATTACAAAAACTTTCCGGATGTCAAGAAACATGCAAGGTGAAGTACTTAGGAATTAATATGACAAAAAAACCAAGTACATTAATGAAGGACAATTACATGGAAGTAATGAAAGAAATCAAAGTAGATTTGCAAAAATGGACTAAACTCCAATTATCCTTAATGGGCAGAATAGCGGCAATAAAAATGAATATACTACCAAAACTAGTTTTCCTTTTTCAAACAATTCCAATAGTATTAAAACAAGACTTTTTTAAAGAACTGAACAAGATAATGACCAAGTTTGTCTGGGACGGGGAAAAAACCAAGAATAAAACTTAAGGCTCTTCAGGACAATAAACAAAGAGGAGGGTTTGGTTTACCAGATTGGATGAATTATTATAGAGCAGCAGCTTTGTCCTGGGTGAGAGAATGGATTACTCTACAGAATCAGAGACTCTTAAAAATTGAGGGGCATGATTTAAGACTGGGCTGGCACGCATATCTATGGTACCAAGATGATAGGCAATGCAAAACATTTAATTTACATCTGATTAGGAGAGCTTTATTATAGGTCTGGAAGACAGTTAAGGTACAACATTACAGAAAGATACCATTATGGGTAGCTCCATTAGAAGCGTTCTCTGATCCGGCAAGAACACCTCAAGGGATAAACAGAAGATATGCCGAGATATTAGATAGAGATTTTAATCTAAAAAACAAAGATGAACTGGCAGAACAAGGTATTATCCTAGACTGGTGGTCGATAAACTTATTGAAATCAAGATATGTAAAAGATAAAGCTATAGGGTTTCAGAAAGACAAAATACCTTTGGATAAGGGGTTACTGGATTCAGAGGAAAAATTGATTAAAGGTTTATATAATACTTTAATGGAGCAAAAAATGGAAGATGAAATTGTGAAGGACTGCATGGTAAAGTAGGCTCAAAATATAGGACATAATATAGAATTAAGTGCTTGGTCACAAATTTGGGAACGAAATATTAAAATGACTAAATCTATAAATCTAAAAGAAAATATTTACAAAATGTTTTATAGATGGTATGTAACACCAGAGAAATTAACAAAAATGTATAAAAATGTTTCTAACAAGTGCTGGAAATGTGAAAAGAATGTAGGGAGCTTCTATCACATGTGGTGGACGTGCAATAGGGCCAAGGAATTTTGGAAAATGATTCATGAAATGATAGAGAAAATTTTTGGGGTTAAAATTGCCTTGACACCAGAAAGCTTCCTACTGAATATATTACCACCTATACTCGAAAAAAACAAGACGTATTTGACTTTACACCTGATAACGGCAGCTAGAATTGTATATGCCAGTAAGTGGAAGATGACAGCGATCCCAACAAAGAAGGAATTTAATGAAAAATTTTTGGAACTAGCAGAAATGGATATTTTGACAGACACATTAAATGACAGACTGGATAATAATAAATGGGAACCTCTTTACACCTGGATGAAATCTACATCAACTTAACTAGAATAGATTAGATCAATACTATGTTAGAGAGTATAAGATAAGATTAAATGAATGGTATATATTGTAATAAATCACTCTGGTTGCAACGGATTGAAAAGTAGAAAAAACACAATAAAAATATATATACATAAGACAGCAAATTGTCACTCTTAAGAAATAGTACACACCCATTACCACAGTTGTCAGATCACTAAACAGAATCTCATAAATTCTTGACACACCGCACTTCTAAATATGTTTCAAGTCACATGATAATAGATGGATAAACCAAAGAAAGATGAATAGTATCTGCTTATGAGTATTCTCAAGAAATACAACATTTCTGATTCTTTGAATGTGTTTTATAATGGGCAATCTCTGAGGGGCTGGAAGCCCTTGGTTCCCACCCCCGGATGTTTGGTGGGTTGCACCACAGCCTCTCAAATTTTCACCTCTCCCAGAAACCTTGGGAGAACTATCTGCCATTTACATGCAACACATACACCCTGGCTAGTCAGAAATAAGAAGTGACAGGCTTGTAACTTCAAGTTTCTAAAAAAGGCTAACTTTGGATTAAATGAGACGTGAAGGCCAAATTACATTTAAATGGCATATTTCATCACTTGTAGATTCTGTGGTGAAATTGGGGGGCTGGGTAACCACATACTGAGGCCTGAGAGACTGAGAGAAGGGCCTCCTGGAAGATCTGAAAAAGCAGGTGGAGTTGTGTGTCATTAGCACACTGGTGGTACCAGACCACAAAATTCTGGACAACCTCTTTCAGGTTTTTCATGTATATGGAAAATAGTGTGGGGAATCATGAAACCCTGAGACACTCCACAGGCTAATGGTCAAGGTGTTGAACAGGAGTCCCTGAGCACCACTACCATTCACAAAGTAACACAACACAAGGGAAACTCCTAGAAGCTGACTCATTTTTCATCAGTTAACCACTTCTCGCCCAAACACGAAGCAATTGTCAGGGCTGTTTTTCAATAGGTGTAAATGGTAGTGAGCAGAAAAGGGTAACCTGTAGCCTATCTTGACTGCTGCCATTGGTGTTGTCAACATTCAGGCTGCCCTTTGCTATGTAAAGCCTGGCATCCTTTTTCCTGCTGGCAACGTGGGCACGATACTATGCAGCAAGATCAAGCCATTTCCTGGCTTTTTGAATCGTGGGTACAGAAGCACAATATCCCACATTCATAAACCAGAGTATTTTTTTTCAAAGGAATTCAATTATTTCTTTGTTCCTGCTGATTAGCAATACTGTACTCAATTGATTGCTTAATGTTGTTTGCAGTTGATACATGATTAGCAATTAAAAATCCAAAGGAAACATTGCAGAACATTAGAATACATTTAAATTTATTTGAAGAAATAACTGGTTTAAAAATGATTTGGGAGACATCTAAATGTTTACTATTAAATCATTCAGAAGCAGACAAGAAGGAATTGAAAAAAGAATTTAAAGGAAGAATAGAGAGTGCAATTAAATACTTAGAAATTTATATTACATGGAATTTAAAAGACATAATTAAATTAAATATGGATAAATTGAAGAAAGAAATTAATGAACAGATAAATCGGTATCAAAAATTAAAAGTGTCTTGGTTTGGCATTATGTAAAATGAAGATTATCCCTAAACTTAACTTTGTATTCTGGATGCTCCCAATAAAGATTGGAGAAATATACTTGAAAGATCGGCAGAGGTTAATTAATGTTTATTTCTTTGAAATTAGTGTTGTTGCTCCATTCATTTTTGCAGTTCTGTTTTTATTGTCTGTATTCTTGATTGTTCATTGCTCTGGGAGCATGTGGATTGAAGAATGAGGTACACATACTTAAAATGAAACAAACAAATAAGCATTAGCTTTTGATTTACATATGGACAAAATATTGTTCTTTTATTTGACCTAATCAGTCTTAATTGTCCTCACTAATTCAGCCTTGACATGCAATTCTTGCCCTGACAGAGAGAAGAAACAAAGTCAGTACTGTAAACTTTGAAATTCATAGGGGATTTTTTTTTAAAGTATGCATACCAATCATCACTCTGCACAGTGAATGCTCCATGGGATATATATGTAGAATGAAAAAGAATGCTAAGGATAAAATAAATATATCAAATAATGAAAGAAGCATTCTTAACATTCCCCACAGGACTCCAATGCACTGATTGTACTGGTGGTGGCAATCACCATGTGGCAGCAAACAGGACAGTGTTGGCCACAGAAATGGCTCCATATAGCCTAATAGAATGGACATTGCTTACCCCTGCTGAACACTTTTTAAATAGGAGTCCCACTTCAAGTGTGTGTGTGTGTGTGTGTGTGTGTGTGTGTGTGTGTGTGTGTGTGTGTGTGTGTGAAATCCAGCATTCTGTTGGAGTAACCCATCAGCTTTATGGTTTTCAAGCCATCATCTGGAATATAAATCTCAATGAACATGTTCGCCAGATCTGGGAACTAAGACCTTCTTGTTCAGTATAACAATTGACACCGATTCCTACATAAATTTGAACACCACTATTATCAATGGAATCAGCAGAATTATGCACAAGAGGTTTGTTTGCTACCTGTGCCACTGAGCACAGGTGCCTTAAAAATAAGTTTGGAGCCCAAGTGTTTTCTGTGGTTGATCTAATTGTCCCAAATCACTTCTACACTATTTGGAATATTTTGGGATTGAGTGTCCACTCTGACTCCTGCACTATTTAGCCAATCTACTTGTGTGTCATTTGTCTCTGAAACATATCTTCCTCAGACTCTTGTTGAGATTCAGGTTGGCTTATGGCTCCCCCCTTTTCTTTGGAACAGATGAAAAGTCAGACAGACAACAATGGAATTCAAAAATGCTTATGGCCTCATGAAGTTTTGTCAATGGCTTTAATATCCAACAAATGGTATATGATCAATTTCATCAGTTGATGCTTGTCTTAGCTCTTGGTCTTTGGCAAAGCCATATATTTGTTTCAAAGTTATCAAGCAAATTCTGGAGTCCTACATTATGGTCTCCTGAAACCAAGTGTCTTAAGTCATGTCTTTTCATGTCAATATACAGTAACAAAACCAAACAAATAAGAATAAAAAGATGGGCTCAAAGGAACTTTTAGCCCCCAGATTCTCTATGTGATAATAGGGGCCTAGGTTTGAGGTAGAAAGTCAAGTGAACCCTTCTGCAGGACAGAGATGCTGGGCATGCAAGACCTTCCAGAAAAGGTGGCAGCCCTAAATCTCTGTACCCAAAGGACACTGTGAAATTAGGGTGGAGTTATTTAATATTATGTGGCCTGTTTATGTCTAGATGGACACAGAATATACCATGATGTTTTGTTTAAGCACAAGTATTTTAATTTTGAATTAATAGCTTACATTCACAATAGTCTATGTTCAAATATAATACCTCAAACATTGTTTTTGTTATAGCTTATTATACTCTCCCATAAATATAGTTTTGTTGAGCTACTGTGTTTTTTCAAGTGACACATATGCTTACTGAAACAAGAACATAATGGTAATATAAGAACAGGTAAGAAAGGACTAATACAAAAGCACAAGCGTAGTTTGTATTTGGCACCTTGCAAATGAAGACAGATTCTCATACTTAACAAAATATACAATCCAAGAGAATCTGTTGCTCTAAGGAATGTTACCTGAGCATTGGTCCTATAACTATACAAATATAATACTCAGAGATTTAGAAGGCAGCATAATAGCTCCTGTGACGTGTAGATTTTATTGGATTTACTTTCATCAGCAAAGCCATGAGAACAATTTGGTAATTTTAGCACATAGCAAGTAGGGGAGGATTTGCTAAGCGGCTTAGGAGACTCAGCTTGAAGACGTTTGAAAGGTTCTGTTTGATTTACAAGACGTGTCCTCCAGAAAAACTCTTGCAAACAACAGTATTGTCCAGCAACTAATACTTGGTCCAAGATACAAAAAGGTAAGGAATTTGAAATCTCTTGAAACTCACTATGGTAAGAATTGTACTTCTAATACAGTGGATGCCATTTGCCACTTCTATTAGAAATGCCAAAACCTAAATAAGCAAATATAGGAATTTGTTGTTATACATAGAACAGTGTGGAGTAAAACTAAGGTTACTAATTTTAAAAGTGGAATTACTTTGTTGAATATTTTGTAAGTTTCAGTATCATTAAGTCTTTAAATGATCTGATAGAATTTACTTGAAATTCTATCCAGGTCTGATGAGATGTTCTTCTAAATCCCCGTTATAATGTTTTCCACTTCTTGGAACACTTTTATTATCTTTATGTCCTATATCTATTTTATGGCTATGTGCTGGATTCATATATATAAATATTCATATACAGGTGGTTTAACTTCAAAATAGGCATATAGTATACTTAATTTTCTTAGGTTCATTCAAATACGTGTATCCCACATTTTTTAGACTTTCTCCTATTTATCAGGCTCTGTTTTGAAGACTTCTTTCTAAGTGGTATCTGCTCCCTTATTGTTTATACACAGACTTGACCTAGAATGTTTAATTATTGGTTTCTGTTGAATTTAACTCCTTCTTCTTTCAGTTTTGTCTGACTCTGGTGAGATGGCCATGATTATTTCACCTTCTATCAAGGTAATGTCTTTATGACACTGAATAACACATTTCCCCCACTGGGCCTCTTTCATAGAGGCTGGACAGTTTGTTGAAATTGTCTGAAGGAAGGAAGGAAGGTCATTCCAATGATACCTCTCCTGTACTCAGACCATGGACTTCTGGCACCCATAAGAACATAAGGTAACATTTCTTTGGTATATATTATCTGTCTCTTAACATCCATTGATAACAAACTATCTAATCCATTACTTTTCTAATCCAGCATGTTTCATATGATTTTTATTTGAGGCATAAATGTTTTAACCCTTAATTGAGTATACTGTTTAAACCCCAAGCTAATATAATCTTTCATTCTATCCATATGTCCCCTCGTGTTATTAGTTTATTATAAAATTGCATTTGCTTGTAATTTTATGGCTGAAGCCCAGTAGTAAGTCACAACTAGAGTAGGATCTGCTCCTTTTTTCTATTTGGCAGCCCTTCAGATACGTATTTGGATATGGTTACGATGCATCTTCTTTCCCTTCTCCAGGCTTAACATATCCATCTCTTTCAACAAGTAGGGCTTCATTTCTAGACCATTTGGTCGTTCTTCTTTAGATATATTCTGATTTGCCAATGCCCTTCTCAAAATATGACACCCAGAATGGGTTATGGAATCTCAAATCCAGTCTGACCAATTCACAATCAAGCAGAACAAAGACTTTTCATGACCTAGACACTGTGGTTCTGTGAATGGAGCCCAAGATTGCATTAGCTTTACTGGCAGCTACATCACATTGCTGGCTCATATTTAGCTTCTGACATTAGGACATTTACTTTTCACAGATATCACTGCCAAACCATGACCACCACCACTCATTGTATACATAATCCTATTTAATCTAAATGTAAGACATATGCCATTTAACATAAACTACTATGTGGACAGAAAATTTTATATCTCATATAATATATCTTTATATATTATATTACATTATATATCTTATATAATCAAAACAAATTGATGTGAAATTTAGTGTTGTGGAATAGAAGGCTTTGTGGATGATTTGTACCAATTCTGAGGTAGAAAAGGTAAGAAATTGCTTAGTTGTAGGAATCTGAAGTCAAATGAGTGATCTCTTGCAGTTTGACAAGTATTGTCATTTTAATCTGAGTTACATTTGATAGAACTTCATCTTCATCATATAACTGCAGAGCAGGAAGGAACCCGATAGATCACTGAGTCCAGCCCTTGTCAGTGAGGCACAGTGGGGAATCAAGCTCCCAACCTCTGGCTCTGCAACCAGTTTCCTAAATCACTGAGCTCTCAAGACTTCATTTATTTATTCTGCGTACATCCCCATTTTCCATTGTAAAGGGGCAAACTTTAAACTTTGTTGACCAAACAGTTTAACAGTGTTATGTGTTCTTTTCCTCCCAGATTTTTCTGGGATTGATTTAGTCTGAGTTCTTCATTTGTACATTGCCTTTTGGGAAACAGCTTGTCACATCGGGCTGCAAGGAGGTTCTAGCTCACAGTTTGCCCTAGTAGTATTGTGACATATTTGTACTTCATTTTCAATATGAGTTATAATTTTGGGAACATTTTGGCTGATATCCAATAGTAAATCACAATTAGAGCGGGCCTATTGCATTAGTAGGGATTTAGCAAGTCAGCTCCTATGTAAGTTCAATGGGCCTAAGTTAGTTGCAAGTCAGTTAGTTGCTGGATTTCAAGCACTTTGAATATTCAATACAAACCTTTGGATTATCAGAAAGTTATAGAATGTGAATGACCCTGACTGGATCTAGTGGGGGAGAAGAGAGAGAATGCTGGGGAAGAGAAAGCAGTCACTTACATCAGCAAAACTGGCCCACTGGGAAAGAGCATAGGGAAATGATGGGAGGGTTGTTAGGGGAGGGAGATATGAGTTGTAGCATTATTTATTGTGTTATCTTACATGGTCGGGTAGGCAACTTTGGGAGACTGAGTGCCAGACTGTGGGTAAGCATGCTGGGGCCTCCATTATGAGTACTAAGACCTCCCCCAGAAATGCAGAAACATGTAGACACAGAAACACACCTACAGACAGCCACCCATGCATAGACACCCACACCCACAGATACCTACATGCATACTCACACACATGCATACAAAGGTAGACACACGTACCAAAACACCTAGAAATATCACATACAAATCCATGCGGCAAAGAAATTGGGAATTTCCAAATAGAGATTGCATGTCATTGTAAAATTATACTTGTACCTCTCCAGCTGATAATTCCAAACTCTGCCTCCACCTGTTGTCATTTTGTGACTGGTGGGCCTCAGTCATTTTCAGCTCTCCCCAAAAGACCCTGATGGTAATTTGAAAACCCTTGGTTTAGATTTTGGTGGTAGTCATGCCAGATTTGCTTCTTGTACTTTTATAGCTCAAGGGGCTGTTGGATTGTTATGAAATCCTTATGGATCTTTGCAGCTGGTAGTTGAAGCAGTACACAGAGAAAAAGAATGCCACCGAGACAATTGCTAACTAGTTTGTGTACTCAGTAAGTCAGTAAATCATGTCACTTCACTCACATTTCCCCAGCTGTTTGATTGTTCTTGCAGGATGCCTCTCTCTAACACAAACGTGGTCTCTTCCTCTTTCATAATGCTAGCAGTTTCAGGGAGACGCCACCTGAAAACTTCCTTGTTATGCCCTCCTTTCCTAAATGCTTCCCTGTGTCATTCCTTCTAGTCACTGTGAGTTCAGTGAACAGTTTGTATGGCATTCTGATCCTGTATGGGATATTTTGCTCTTCAGAAGCATCTCTTCCATTTTGTTACTTCTGCATCTCAAACAACCCTTTGGTCAATTTTCTGGCCAAACTTTTAATTCCTTACTGACTTCATTCTCATAACTTATATATTTGTTTTGTTGTTGTTGTTTGTTTGTTTATGCTCATTTACCTCAATTCTAATTAAAAGTACTGTATACAGATAGAGAAGAGGTAAAGTTTATCATCATTCTATGTGAACTGTATTGATTTTCCCTAAATAATTTGTTTAGAGAATTATGAAAATTTCAGCCCAAAGGATACCTCTCATCCCCCCCATAGCAATATTCAAATCCTGATCAAGTTTACCTGGGGGCAAAAACAATTGGATACAGACTTAACTCTGAGTAAGACATAAACAAGATTGTACAGTAAATATTGCCAGTCTGTCTATGAGATGCTCCATTGACCCTTTTTAATCAACAGCTTACTGTAATCAGCCATATCCTGCTCAGACTGAGATTTCACAAATTGTAACAGTGGAGTTTTGTGTCCCTACAGATGCAAGAGATAAATTAGGACACAGGAATATTTTTGTACATCTCTGGAAGTTTACAGTGTGAGGACTCCAAATCTAGGCTGGACTTCTAGAGATTGTAATAATTTAGCCGTGAAAGTGATGGCATTCCATCCCCCCAGAATGGATCAGTTAGCTTACAGATATGAAAGATAATATCCAGAGGTGCAAAGTGACAAGTTACATGCTGTGCTTTCTGTAGCAATTCCATGTGCTCTGGCAGAACGTGGCTGCCAAAAGGATGGTTTTGTTTCAGTATCTCTCTCCATACCTTCTCCAATGCAGGCATGAAAGTCCTGCCTCTAGGATTCATTCCAGCTCTGTCTGTAAAGAATTATAATGTTTGGCTTCCCACTCATGGGTTTGCCAAGGCATTCCAAATTATATACAAAATATGTCCCATGAGGATAACAAAAGCCAGCACAACACACATAGTAACAGTAGTAATGCCAGTTGGAGAAAATGTTGCAGGGTACAAAGATCATCAAATTGCACAGAAGATGTGCTTCGTTTTTTGTGAGGAGAGGGAGTCTTGTAAAGTTTGGTTGTGGGAATAACCACTGCTTCTTGTTTTTCTTTCAGAGGAGATTTTGCTGCACTTACAATTGGAAATGGAATACTTACCAGCAACTACCTTACAAAGGCTGTCATTTGTCTACTTTCCACACATAATGCCTTCCCCAGAATGATGCAACATTCATTGCTCCAGGAAGATAGTGGAAGGAACCTTCATAAATCCAACACACTTGGACCAGTGCTGTGTCTTGTCCTGGCACCTTTCCAATGGGGCACTGTGGAGCATTGGGGGTGGCAATCACTGAGAAGCAAAATGCAATGGAAAAGTCAACCGCCTTCTAAAATGGATGTCAGCTCAGTAGATATTAACTGTCTACACTGCCGGGTAGGTGTGGGCAGGGTGTGACCTCAGGGGTGCAGGCAACCCCAAAGCCTGTTTTCAGAACTTACAGTGTCACTTAGTGCTTGCCAGAATATTCATTTGCAGCATTTTGGAAGCACAATTTAGTTCTTTATGTTAATAATTTTTATTATAATAAAATATAAAAGAGAACAAGTGCGCGCACACACACACACACACACACACACACACACACACACACAGAGAGAGAGAGAATAGGATGGAAAATAATTGGCTAAGTGTCCTCCCTTTCCCTTAGGCCACATACCTACTGAGCATTCAGCAAAAATGGCCCTGACCCTGTGGAAATTGTTCACCTCAGTGCAGAGTGAGGACCTCTAGTTTGTGTGGAAAACGTAACGCCTGCATGAAGCCTCCTTTCCCCAGAAACACATAGAAATGCAACTGTCCTACAAATAAATTAATGTGGCAAAGCAATAAGAAAAAGACTCTTCCTCAGCAGCCTGTCAGTTGCCCAAAGCCTGGCAGGATAAAAATAATAATAATAAAAGACAACAGTGAGGGGGCCAACCTAGTCTTCCCTGAAAGCAAATTCTACAGTCTAGGAACAATCACTCAGAACCCTTTAGCTTTGGACACAGGGAGCCGTATACTAGGGAAAACACTTAACTGCAGAAGGTTGCACACCAAATTAAGCAGGAAAAAAAATTGGATGTTTGTGCCATTTTGAAATCAGAACAAAAGGTAAAGAAAGAGTAAGTTCTCTTACCTTTTCATTTTCCACATTAAGGCAAGACAATATGGAAACATTATTATATCCTCCTCCTCCTCCCTCTACTAATTTCAGCAACTAGAGTGATAACATCCGGGAGAGATTACAGACCTGGAGCCTGTGAGACAGGGATCAGACAGAGTAGGGATGGCTACGTTAAGAGAGGCTGAGGCCACCCACCCACCCATGCCAGAGCCTACTATACAGAAAGCAAACAAAGTACAAATGGCTGGAGCCCAAAGCTGCCTGTGGTAGGTCAAACTCTCCATTTTTCTACAGTCCAGCTAGATTATAGTTCTAATGCGTCATTAATTACAGTTGGCTGAATGTCAACTTCAGGGACGCAAAGCCATGCACTGAGCTGGAGAGGAAAATAACTATAGATTCCAATGAGGGCAAGTTTCAGCTACCCCAGATCGGTGGCACACCCAAAGCCTATTCATACGTTATTGGACCTAGGTGGGTAAAGAGAAAGAGTGCTTAGTTCCATGGAAGATCAGGAGCACCAAGGATGAGAATAAAAGAAGACTGACTATGGAAAGGGAGAGAATATGGTTGCTACTAATGCATTTCTAACATGTGGAGGGTTGTACACTTCTTTTAGTGTTTTATCTGAGATGAGAAAAATATACTGGGAAGAAATCTAGGTTATTTGAGAACAAGCACTGTACTTGTGGTATTAACTGCAAAATATTACTTCTACATTGATTTACCAAGGAAATTCAAGGCTGCAAACCCAGAGAGTAAGCCACAATGAACACAGTATGAACTACTTCTGGTAAATATGCATAGGATTGTGCTCCACAAATCATAACTGGTACAGTTGTCTGTGTATTTGTTCTTCTGTGAATTTTGTTGTGAAAATTCTTCTACTGTTTAAGCTGTAGCATATGATAAAGTGGTTACTAGGGATTTCTTAATCTTTTGGGGAAAATATCCAATATCCAATTGTGGCATGCAGTGAAAAAAAGCTCATGGTTTTATATATACGTATAACTATATAACTGAAGATGCTTAACTGTTACATTGTAAACTGTCCTGCTTCCAGGGTAGGGAAGTCATATAAATAAATAAATATATAACCATATATATTACTATGTATAACCATATAAAACCATATGTATGTATATATATGGTATATGCATGTATATATGTATATATATGGGTGTGCGTGTGTGTGTACACACACACACATACATGGTTATATATTTATGGTTATATGGTTAAATATATGGTTATATATTTATTTATTTATACGGCTTCCCTACCCTGGCAGCAGGACAGTTTACAATGTAACAGTTAAGCATCTTCAGCTACTGGGCTTTGCTGGTTGGGGTAGAAAAAATCTGAAAGATTCAAGACTGGTTAGCTGCTGATCATGACAGCAGCTTGCAACTTCCTCATCCCCACTGCTTCTGAGTTAACACACAGCACTGTTGGTCAGACTGTATTTAATATGCATTCAAAGGAAATAGTTCATTCAGCTGAACATCAGATCTTCCAGATCTGGAATTTTCAATATGCAAGGAAGGATACAACAAGGTTGAGGCCCATTCTTCATCTCACTTTGCAGAGATGCTATCAGAACAGTAGGCAGAGCAGAATGGCACAGTGGGACTTTGAATGACAACAACAGTACTCATACAAGTACAATACAGTTTATACCAATTATTCCTCATGGAAGACAGCTCTTCTCATGCCTTTCTGGAAACATATACACTATATTACTTGTTATTTACCTATAAACTAGTATAAGTTGATTTGGAAGTGCCTTGTGCTTGGCCCCAATAGTAAAAATCATTACTATGGATGAAGGCAAAAATATTCTTTAATATTTCAATGGTTTCCCTACATTCCAAAAATTAAATTCTTAGCTGTCCAGGGATTCATGTTAGCCCCAGATAGAAATAAGGACAATTCAATTTATTCAAGTATTTCTTGCTTTCAAATTATGAGATCAAACTTTAAACCTATTATGAAGAGACAAGCAAATGCCACCCAAATTGAAGAAAATTACTGTGTGACGTCATACAGAATTTTTTTCAGTAAATGTTTTCTGCCATATTAGCCATTCATGAAGTCTTCTTCATATTACAGACGCTCCACACAAAATATCTTTGGGGGAAAAAGTTAATTTAAAAAACTCACATTTCTCTAAATTGTTGAGGGCAAGCGGGGAAACCACTGCATTAGTGCCAGTTTTCTGTTGGATTTTGGCATGAGAGCCACAGGCCAAAATGACTTTATACTAAAATGTATATTGTATATAATAGTACTATTCAAGTGACATGATGGAAATAGGTGGGAAAAACATTGACTGGTTTTCTTTTGTATGTAAACATTGCCTGTGTTTTTCTTCAACTGCAGCTGCAGACTTCAGAATTTGCAATACTGCATGGTGTTCTTATCTGAACTTTTATTCTGTAAAAAGGACTGGGAACTTAGAATAAGTTGGTCCCAATTGCTAAATCATCCACTGCTCCCACAAGAACTATGGCTTCTCAAATGTTCCAACAGTAGGACCTATGAAAAGTGAAATCAAACTCTTGCATAATACGCTAACAGTCTTTTTTGGTGAAATTAATGACCATTTAGGTCCTTAATCTCCCCATACCCGTCCCCCCCGTATAGGTTGCTGCTGTGGCCTACCACTGTTATTCGTAATTAGGATGGTCCAGCCACAATCTGTTCCAATTACTTCTAGAGGAACTTCTGACATTGCTGCCATTTGCCGGAGGTGCCAGAACAACTGCTCAGCTTCTCTTGTTGCTTGGGAAGTTTAAGATGATATCCTGGAAATCCTCAGAACTGTGCACAAATGATTTGTTTGCTGCCACATTTGCCCCAAAGTGCTGTCTGTGGTAGAGGGGACAGCCTCTTGAAATTAGCATGGCAAAAGTGGAGCTCCAACTTGCTGGGCTGGTTGAAGCCTGGATCTCCAAGGTACAGTAGAGAAATAGACTTATAATCTGCTCCCTGCTCAAAAACAACAACAACAAAAAAAAAAAACCCCACCCACTCTTCTGCTACTCTTCAGGCACTGGAGAACAGAAACACAGTGGCAATGGGGACTCGTTTCATTTAACCAGGCCTATTACTACGTCTATTTTGTTTACAGTTTGACTTCCAAGAAGAAAGCAGGAGTTAATTTTAGCTGTGATGGGAACCTGTGGCACTGCTTTACATTGATTTCAACTAATTGGCCTCTTAAAGCCCAATACAATCTACTTGAACTGACAGTGGTTCTCCAAGCACTCAGATTAAGGTATGACTATATTCTATATTCTTTTTACTGTGATATGGGAACTAAACTCAAGAAATTATAGGTTCAAAACTTGTGTTGACATGTTTTTTGCTCGAGTCATTTTCGTTGACTTGTGTATGTGTGTGTGTTTGTGTTTTTACACAACATTGCTTTGGCAATTAGATTATAATGGACCAATATCAAATTGCCAGATGATACTAATATATATTAGTATATATCATGATTTTTATATATATGAAAATTTTAATGGATTTTCAAGAGGCCATAGTAACACCCTAAACAATTCCTCTGGTTTCACAGTTAATTTTGTGCACAAGATAATATTAGTAAATACTTTACCTGTTACATTAAATATTCTAGTGAGCTTGTTTCTGCCAAGAAGCTAGAGTTATATCAGGTCCTTTTTTATAGATACCAGTTGGAGCCACAATGGAAATGAAACAAAACACTGAAAAAATTTTATTGGCTGTAAAGCAAACTATAAACAATGTACATATTAGCTATGTTACATTTTCATACAATTAGTGAGCGTTCTCTTTAATATTGGTGGTGGCATTACGCTTTGAAAACAGTGCACCCCAAAACCATCACAGTACATGTTCAGTAAATATGATTTTTCTATTATATACAGACTAAATACTAGAGAACATTATAAGAATTTCAGCTTCGGTTCAAAGACAAATTCTGTTCCATTTGAGAGTTTACAATTCAGTGAATCTCTTACTTCCAGTTCTAAAATACGGAATTCCAGCAGTTCATTCTGGTCTCCAGCATCTTGAATCTCACTTTTCAGTCTGTTTTCTTCCAGTTCCATTTTGTAAATCTAAGACAGAGAGATAAACGTCACCTAACTGAGCGAATTCAGTGCACAGATTTTTACAGCATACAAGAGAAAGGAACACTTACTAAAACAGAACAATGTTGAACTCTATCATAGGCTGTGACTACACAGCCTATTTCATGCTTCTATTCCAATTAGGTGATGACATGGAGATAGCAGATTGTTTCCACTCTGGCCTCTTAATCTGATGTGGTTTGATTTGCATCACAGCCCCCTGCCCCTGTTCCTTTGATCTTGCCCTCTGCTGATCCCTGGCTTTCCTTTTATGATTCATTGTTAAGCCAGGGGGCTATTTAAAGTCTTGCTCCACACTAGGCAAAAAAGAGACTTTTTCCAAAGTTCTCCATAGCATAGGAACACATACACACATATCACAGAAACACAGTAGTCTGCTGTGGTTTGTTGGAGTTGTTTCTGTTTCTTATTTATTTTTATCTCTTTTTTGTTCCAAGCAGAGATTATCTAGTGCTGAGTAATATACCAATGCAGTGATAAGGTGATCTTGCACTAAACTTGATAGTTTAACAAAAATAATTTTAAAAATTATTTCTACTAGGGAGAAAAATTCAGGGGTGGGTGGTCCCACTGTCCAAAACATCATGCCCAGCATAGTACATCACCAGAATATGACTCACAGTCATGGCCCCCATTCTTTTGGAGAACAAAACAACTGGTCACACTGGGAAAACATTGTTCAAATTGCTCCAGCTTGAAAAAAGTAGAAGCCACCAGTGGCGGGCAAAAATGTCCACTTCAGAGACAAAAAAAGGCTATGATGATTCATATTGGCTTTTGTGGGGCATGGTTTGTTGCTGTGAAAGATGGCAGCGTAAGTGATCTGCTCCTCTCAAAGCCTGCTAATGTAAACTAATCAAGCGTGAATACTGGTGTGCAGAAAATAAAATAATTGCAAAAAAAAATACAAGGTTGGAGAAACCTAAAAAGTTGCCAAGAGAAAATAGACTGGGTGCCTCTTCAGAAGAAGAAAGAATAACTGATTCATCCGAGATGACAGAGAGTTCAAATAACAAGGTGACTGCCGGTAAGATAAAAGGTAAGGGGCGAAGGAAAGCTAAATAGCCTAATTATGATAAAGCAATTAAGAAAAGATACACAAAGTGATATGAGAACTACGATTGCTCCAGTCAAAGAGGCATTGACAGAAGTCAAAGCTAGTATTAAATAGAAAAAAACTGCAAATGAAGCTTTTGAACTTACTCAACAGCAACAAATAAAAAATGATGAACTTGAGAAAGAGTTAACAGTGTTAACTGTGTTAATACTGCTTGTGTTTACCATCTCTCAGAGTGGTATTTGTTTGTTCCTTTTTAGTATTTGCATACTTATTGTTTTAGCTTTAATACTGTCTTTTAAAGATGTCAGCTGTTTATACTCATTGTTCTTAGCTTTAAATATTGTCTTTTAATGATGTAAACCACTATTGTATACTCATGGTTTTCAGCTTTAAAAATTGTCTTTCAAGGATGTAAGCCACCTTGGGTCCTTTTTAAGGAGAAAGGCAGGGTTAAAATATTTAAAATAATAAATAAACAAACAAACAAACAGCAAAATATTGACCAAGACAACAGAAACAGACATAATAATTTAAGGCTGAAAATTTTGAAAGAGGAAGAGAGGAGGGAAGACCTAAAAGATACAATCTTAACATGGGTCCAAAATCTCTGCCCGGACTTGGAGATTTCAGCAAAACACCTGGAACAAATTCATAGATCTGGACTCAGACAAGAAACATGCCGGAGAGACATTCTGATGAGATTTTCTTTCTATACAACGAAGGTAGCTGTATACTGAGCACTGAGCAATGTGCAGGAGTTGACATATGAAGGGAACAAGGTTGAAATTTATCACGACTTGGCTGCCGAGACAATACAGAAATGCAGCGAATGGGAAGCCTTTATGTAGATTCTTCGGAATCATAACATGAAATACATGTGGGGGTCCCCTTCAAGCTTATAATAAGGCATGGACAGAGGCCAAAGACTGTCTACTTTGAGCCAATAACAGGATTTATTTAAGGGAATGGAGATTACAACCCCAGAAATCCATACAGCAGAAGCGCAGAGTCAACAGGCTGTCCAGGCAGAAAGAATGCAATACCGATGGAACAGAAGGGGGAAAAAATGTTAAAAAACACAGCTGGTTTAATAACACTGCAAGGACACCATCTTATCTCATAAAAGGGGAGATAATTACTGAGTGGCTGTGAATTCAACTGCTTGATGAATTATTTTTTGCATTGGAATAGTATATATAGTATTACATCTCTCTCTCTCACACACACACACACGCACACACATATAGTTAAGAGATACATAGTTTGGGTTAATTAATTAAGGAATAGTTTGAAATAACTTTAGTTAGATGCACAGATTTATAGACTGAAATCTGTTGTAGTTTATATATGTGTGTATTTAAATATATGTACTGTATGGTCTAAGCAGGCCAAAAGAGGGAGAAATTCGACCTCAAGAGATAGTTCTTGGCTCCACAAATGACCCACATGGATCAGCTCTCACAGAGCTGGAGGCTAATATGCCTCATTGCCAACATTTGGGTTTGGGGAACAATAAGGGAAGGAGAAGGAAAGGGAGGGGGGAGGGGGGAGAGGAAGGGATGGAGAACACAACTAGACAATCCTATTGTTTAAAATTAAGATATATATATATCTACAACAAATCCCGTACTCTTTACCCATGTAGTCACAAAGAGTCCAAATGTCACTATTGTGGGTGTTCCATCTGGGAACTTCCAGCGACCTACGCCACTTGGAATACAGTCCTAAGCAGCTGAGGGCCTGCTGAAGCAGTGCTGAATCCAAACCCCAACCAGCTTACGGATATTGGAAATGATTTAGTACTACCTTCACTCTGATCTACCTTTGCCTTGGCCTAGTCTCTTCCCTGGAGGGGGTTGACATCTGATGTAATTCTTCCCTTCTTGGCCCCTTTTTTTGAGGTGTGGGGGCTTCTGCCTGCAGAGCAATCTTTTGGCAGAATTTCTGAAACTTTAAGGGGCCATTTAGAATATGTCTCTTTTATTGTAAACCTTATCTTTATTTCTAGCAGAAATATTTTTAGTATTTGAGTGGTGTGGGATCCAGAAATTACAGGCCAACCAGCTTAATAATTATTCTGGCTAAATTAATAGTTAGCTAATGTAGATTTTTTTTTTAAAATCAAGCAAAGAGAAAACCAAGTATTGCTTTGCAAGAATTAACATGACTTCTGCAAAGATAAATCCTATTTCACTATCTCTTAGGCAAGTATCCTGTCCGACTCACCGACATGGGACAGCAAACACACGATCAGCCTTTTTCATTTTCTGGGGTGCCCGTCAAGTGATCAGCCATGAACCCAGAGCATGACCAGGTGCACAACAGATGCCACTTTCTGGGGAAATTTGAGAAAACCACTTGCACAACTCCTGTTCCACAGGTAGATACCAGGCTTAGGATTCTTCAAGAAGGACAGCATGCATGTGCATAAGAGAAACCTGATAGAAAAATGATGGGGAGTGTGTGCCTTCAGGATGTTGGACTCAACTCCTATCAGCTGTACTCATCACAGCCAGTGGTAAAGAAAGGCCAGAGTTACCATCCAGCTGTGTTTGGAGGGTCACACTCTTTGCAGCCCTGCAGTAGATCTTACTTGTACGGACTTTCAAAAAGCTTTGGAATAAGGCCTTGGCAAAAGTCTCCCAAGTATAATTGACAGTCTTCTTAAAGAGGTACAAATCAAGAGCAGGAAATAGCTAACGGGGAGCAGAGAGGAGGAAAATATTGCCATATTGAACGCCTCCTCTCCTCATGATGGAATTACTCTTTTATCCATCTGCCCAGGCCGATAGCGCTCCATCTTCGGGCAAATGCTCTTCTGATTGGATGAACCAGGGCATTTGGGGAGGATCCCTCTGAACTATCTAAGCAACAGTTATGAAAAAGCCAAATGTGATTATTGGGGGAAAATCCAAAATAAAACTGCTTGTATTGTAATGCATCTAGACAAACGTATGGTGTGTCTTTACTTCTAATACTATATGCAGTTCTGTGAACTTTAAAAAGGATATTGCAAAGTTGTTGTTGTTGTTGTTTTTAAAAAAAGCTCACAAAGAAGCAAGTGAGATAATCCTGGGACTGGAACAATGACCCCATGCGGGAAGGATACCACATCCAATGTACAAAAGAAAAAGATGGGGATTAAAATCTATAGATTAGTGTACAGCATGGGGCAGGGGGGATGATCCTGCTAGGGCCAAGGTTTTCATTTTGGTTGCAGTCTGCAGGCTACACTTCCCCACAAAACTGTTAAATACTGGCAGTGCAACCAGCAACAGAAAATTGCTGGCACGGCTTCTCAGCTCTTTTGCTGGCTTCATAACAGCTACTTCACATTTAAGGCTGCAACTACTGCAGCTGGGTGTAAAACAGATCAATTTGTCCTCTTTTCTTTTTTTACTCATCACATGACAAAAAGGCCAATTCGAATCAGTCTGGCCCTTTTTGCTCCTGACAGAAGAGTTTTTTTCTCTGTCACATTTTTAAAGCTGAAACAATTCAAACCAACTTTCCCCCAGGTAACCAGTTGTTTCTTTCTCCAAGAGAATGAGGGGAAGTATTACAGTAGGTGGTGTTCTAGTAATACACAAAGCCAGGCATGAACAAAAAAAAGGGAGGGATTGATATGCAATAGAAACAACTCCACAAACTACAGCAGGCTGCTATGTTTCTGTGGAATGTGTGTATGTCTTGGAGAACTTTGTATGCTATGGAGAACTTTGGAAAACTGTCCCTTTTCCCTAGTGCTCTGCAACACTTTAAACAGCCCACGGGCCTTACAGTGAATGATAAAAGGAGAGCCAGGGATTGGCAGAGGCTGGGATCAACGGAAGGGGGCTCTGGCACAGATCAAACTGCATCAGATTCAGACTCCAGCGTGGAAACTACCACCAAAACAATCCACAGTTTCCATGTAATCATCTAATTCAAACAGAAGTGTAAAATAAGATGCAAATCAAGCTGCAGCAAACCTGAATTGCTCTGATTTGATTTGCCAGTGTAGTCATAGTATAACTGAGTTTATTTAGTAAGTAAATATCGGGTCCTTTTTAGAAGATAGACAGAGAGAGAGAGAGAGAGAGAGAGAGGGAGGGAGGGAGGGAGGGAGGGAGGGAGAGAGAGAGAGAGAACACTGCATTTCCCCCCTTAAAATTGCAGTTCTGTACCTGAATTATTCAAGGACATTTCTGAGTCAATTTGAGACTATTATTTCCCATTATATATCATGATGGTTCAAATATTGGTTGGCTGCTGGTGCACTCCAAAGAATTTCAGATCAGTCCATGCTTTACAAAGCTTTTGACTGTGAGGATCATGAGAAACTATGGATTGTTCTGAAAGAAATAGGTTTACCCCAGCACTTGATTGTCTTGATGAAGAACCTGTGTTGTAGATAAGAAGCTATTGCTGGGAGAGAATATGGAGAGAAAGAATGGTTTCCTAGAGGCAAAGGTGTCAGACAAGAGTGCATTTTATTTCTGTATCTGTTCAATCTGTATGCAGAACACACTATATGGAAAGCTGGACTAAGATAAGATGAAAGAGGAGCAAAAATCTGTGGAAGAAATATCAATAATTTAAGATGACATCATCCTACTGGCAGAAAGCAGCAATGACTTGAAACGATTTCTAATGAAAGTGAAAGAAGAAAGTGCCAAAGATGGACTGCAGTTGTACATTAAGATGACAAAAATCATGAAGAAGAATTACACAAGTTTAGCACTGACAATGAAGAAATTGAAATTTTTAAAAAATTTGTATACTTTTGCTTAATCCTCAATCCAAATGGAGACTGCAGCCAAGAAATCTCAGTCTTCTGAGATTCAGAAGGGGCAGCAATGAAGGAAGTAGAAAAGATTATCAAGCGTAAAGGAGTGTTACTGGAGACCTAGGCCAGAATTATCCATTCCACTGTATTCCTGATCACAATGTATGGCTGTCAAAGCTGGACAGTGAAGAAAGCTGATAGAACAAAACGATTCATTTGAAATATGGTGCTGGAGAAGAGCGTGTGCTGTGAGGAGCCTGGTGAGTGGACCAGGCTGGTCCTGGGGGGCAGGAATGGACTACCACGGCACCTATGGTGCAGAGCTTTGCATTTGCATCCCCCCCGGAATACGAATATGAAGCTCCCATGTCTAATGGCCATCTGAGCCTACTTTGTTATAGAGACTTTGGAAATCACAATCATGTACACAAACAAAAAGTCACAGTCAGTACTAAGAAATCTCCATCCCCATCCCATGCTATCAAGAGTGGCTGTATTAGGAAGGAAAATGAAGTTATGTATTTGATTTGCTCTTGCTACTAAGTTTTTTATACCATTTCAGACAAGGTTCTGTGTTGTGTTTTCTTGTATTGCACTTACATTGAATTGTGATTTATTAATATAACTAGAATGAATTGCTAACATGCGCTGGATTATGGAGAAAGCCAGAGAGTTCCAGAAAAACATCTACTTCTGCTTCATTGACTACACAAAAGCCTTTGACTGTGTGGACCACAGCAAACTATGGCAAGTTCTTAAAGAAATGGGAGTGCCTGACCACCTTATCTATCTCCTGAGAAATCTATATGTGGGACAGGAAGCAACAATTAGAACTGGATATGGAACAACTGATTGGTTCAAAATTGGGAAAGGAGTACGACAAGGCTGTATATTGTCTCCCTGCTTATTTAACTTATATGCAGAATACATCATGCGAAAGGCAGGACTGGAGGAATCCCAAGCCAGAATTAAGATTGCTGGAAGAAATATCAACAACCTCAGATATGCAGATGATACCACTCTGATGGCAGAAAGTGAGGAGGAATTAAAGAACCTCGTAATGAGGGTGAAAGAGGAGAGCGCAAAAAATGGTCTGAAGCTCAACATCAACAAAACTAAGATCATGGCCACTGGTCCCATCACCTCCTGGCAAATAGAAGGGGAAGATATGGAGGCAGTGACAGATTTTACTTTCTTGGGCTCCATGATCACTGCAGATGGTGACAGCAGCCACGAAATTAAAAGCCGCCTGCTTCTTGGGAGGAAAGCGATGACAAACCTAGACAGCATCTTAAAAAGCAGAGACATCACCTTGCCGACAAAGGTCCGCATAGTCAAAGCTATGGTTTTTCCAGTAGCGATGTATGGAAGTGAGAGCTGGACTATAAAGAAGGCTGACCACCGAAGAATGGATGCTTTTGAATTTTGGTGCTGGAGGAGACTCTTGAGAGTCCCCTGGACTGCAAAGAGAACAAACCTATCCATTTTGAAGGAAATCAACCCTGAGTGCTCACTGGAAGGACAGATCCTGAAACTGAGGCTCCAATATTTTGGCCATCTCATGAGAAGAGAAATCTCCCTGGAAAAGACCCTGATGTTGGGAAAGTGTGAGGGCAAGAGGCGAAGGGGACGACAGAGGATGAGATGGTTGGACAGTGTGATCGAAGCTACCAACATGAATTTGACCAAACTCCGGGAGGCAGTGGAAGACAGGAAGGCCTGGTGTGCTCTGGTCCGTGGGCTCACGAAGAGTCAGACACGACGTAACGACTAAACAACAACAAAGAATGAATATATTGATACATTATGATTGGGAGGAAAAATATCCTTTCCCTCTATCTGCTCCCATGCACTACTGAGAGATTTTAAAAAAGTTTTTAATACTTCACTTCTACTGTCTTTATCGATATCTCTCTCTCATGCATACAAAATAGGCACTACAAAACCACCTTAACGTCTCTCACTCAAAGATGGAAAGTGTTTTTTCTTTGGATGACAGGTCCCAGAATTCCATAGTCAGCTACATGGTTAGGTTGTAGTCCAAAAAAGAAACAAATCTGGTCTCAGCGTATTTGATTTTGTAGAAATGAGGACCGGAAATACTGACAGTGTCGTTACTTCACCTACCCTTTCTAGCAATTCTCGGTTTGTCCTCAAAAGTACTTGATTCTCCTCTATTAATTTAGAATCCTGAAAAAGAGAGTTTTCAGAATTAAAATGTATTTTGTTTTTAAAACATTAACATATACTGCCTTTAACCAAGGATATTATGGCAGTTTACAAATATTAAAAGATATAAAATAATAAATATATACAAAATAGCAAACATAAAATACTGTTAAATGTCAAAAGATTTAAAATACTTGAAGTTGCGATGTTTTAAGATGTCTGGATAAATGAATTCTATGGGTGAAGTGCCACTATCAAAAGTGTCTTCTCCCTCACTGAAACAAACCTCCTTTATGCTAAAGGAGGTCTCAGAGAAGGACAGCAGCTATGATTGTAGCATGCAGGCAGACTGATATGAGAAGAGGTTATCTTTCAAATACATTACTCCTGAAGCGCTCACATCTTTAAGGGTAAGCACAAGAACTCTGAAGTGGACCTAGAAGTCTAGAAGGAACCACTGAAGTTCTTCTATGGCTGGTGAGATGGCAGCACCAGCATTGGAAGTACTGCTAATCAAATACCTGGCCCCTCAATTCTACCATAAATGGTATTTGCAAAAGGCTGCTCTATATAAACCACAGTGCAATAATCTAGTCAGAATGCCACAAAAGCATGGATAAACATGGCTATATTATCCTTGTGCAGAAGAGGTCACAGCTGAAGCACCAGACAAACCAGGTCATAAGTACTTTATGTTAAGAGGATGACTTGATCCTCTGAAAACAAGGAGTACTTCTATACTGTTAATTATTTCAATAGGAACGCAATTCCATCTATAACTGATTGAATACCAGTGTCTGTGAATGAGAGAACCATCTACCCATAGAATCTCTGTCCTGTCAGGAGTAACTTCCTGTTTACTGCCCCTCATCCTATGTATTACTGAGACAACAATTCAGCATTTCCATAGCCTCATACAGACTCAAGAATTGTTTCACTGAGAAATTTAAAGAAAAAAAAGGTTACCACCCACAAAGCAAAGAAATTCAGACCACAGATGAAATCCTCCTCACTCAAAACATGAGCATACAGATCCACTCTTCTTGTACCTTAACTTCCAACCCAAGGAAATGCTACAGTAGAATCTCACTAGCTGTTTCACTTTCCATATAGTATATCACTTGTAGAGTGGAAAAAGCTTTGATATGCCAATATTTACAAACATCAGATTTGCAGCACAGTCCTACCCCCAGTTGCACAATCTGTACTAGTCTAGGTGAGCATATCTGTATTTGGGGGAAAGAAATATCATTGTATTTAATAGACTCAGTCCAAGGTAAGCAGTTTTTTTTTCTTTAGAGAATCAAAGAGTAGAGCCCAGCTCTTGAGTTTACCAGTGCTTGTAGTCAAGGTATGAAAAAAGTACATCAGTGTGACAATATACTGACTAGTGGGAGATGTTGATCTGTGGTCTGAACATCTTTGCTTTGAGAGGTGTATTTTTTCCTCACTTAGGAATTAGATTCAGATTTTGAGGACACAAGTACCCTGCAGTGTACCCCAGAGTAATTTACATTAACTTGCTAGAATTAATCCTTAACAGACATAAATTTGGTACAAATCTGAAAAGTAGAAAGATGTAGTGTTGGGAAAATAAAACCTGTCTTTACTGAATAATGTAAGGCAACTGAGGTGAATGAATTATTCAGGTAAGCTACTGAATGAATTAAAAATAAACAAGACAAACAGTCAATAACAACATAAAACCTTGGACTTCTTGTGCAAAATAAACTAACTCTTCCATCTCAGTCTCTAAGGAAACCACTCCCACACACAAGCTAGTCACTTAAAGATATACTGTAAGTCTTGAATAGTACAAGGCGTTATTGATATATCTGCCATCCAAAGTGTCTTCTGGGAAACACATTCCATGATCAGATTTGTTTCACCAGTTAGTCCTAAGTCTCTACCATTTATTTCTGTGAGGGGGGGATAAGATGGAAACCAGTACTCAACCATAAGTACATGGTAGCTGGAGCCATTATATAATACCAGTTCTCAATTGTTCCATAAATGCAGTTATATGATTGTCAAGACTATTAAACATGTTTAGATAGTTTTAATTTTTTCAGAAAAGTTTTATGATATATCTCATATATGTAGCTTGAGTACTTTGTCAAGTATGTCACTGGTTCAACTTCTATAAGCCATCTTGCAATTTCAGCCTCCCATCTGCCATAATATTGGCCTAATTCGTAGTGTAAATATTACACAAGTAACATCTCCTGCTAAGCCATTCATTCCTTCAGTACTGAATGCTTCAACAGATTTTACTTTTAAGGAACATCATGGATCTTTTTCTGATATTTGTTGTCCCATATACATATGAAGAGAGAGAGAGAGAGAGAGAGAGATGGATGGATAAGCAGAAAACAAAGGTAGATGAGTGTCCAGAAACATAAAAGAAAATGAATATATCTAGTTTTGCCTCCCTCTCCCCCCCCAAAAAACACACGTTTTTACCACAATAATCTTTGTAAAAAATACTGGCCCAAACCCCTTCTATTTTCAAGACAAAATGAGTGTTGAAGAACAACTGTTAACAGTTTCCATCTGTTGCAGAGTGGGAGTTCCAAAATGGAGACTCTGGAAGCTAGAGAGTACCTCTGAAGGCTGGATTAGGTCCACAGGCTAGAGACTCCCTATCCTTAGTTTATACATTTAATTCTTAATGCATAGTATCTAGGATTACTTCCACAGGGGCAACTGCAACTATCTCTTTTCAGATTAATGCCAGTCTTGTGTCAGCCAGGGCTAGTACCTACACTGTCAAGGAGACAGAGAAATGGTGCTGCACATTCCTGTGGAGCCATGCATTCCTTCAGTACTGAGCAGATTCTGTTTTTAAGGAAAATAATGCATTTTGCACTAAGCATTAAGAACAAAAAGGAAACATCTGTTTATTTATTGATTGATAAATAATTTTATTTACATCCCACCTTTCCTCACAAAGTGCCCAGAGCAACCATTAATTTATATGAAATACATTACAACACAATTAAAACCATAAGTCTAAGATTACATATATAAAATGAAATACAATGAAACCATCACATATGCAAATAAAACAAAGAGAAGGAGGAGTATGTGTGCTGCACTGCTCTGGAGACTGTGTGTGGGGTATGTGGGTTAGGGCTGGGAATCCTGGTAACACTGGAGAGGCCACCCAATTGTACTATGCATGGCTGGCTCCTATTCCAAGTTTGCAGAAGAAGCTTTTTCTCTCAGATCACCACCATGGAGAGGTAAGATATATTTCGTCAAAACACAATGAAGCTAATCCCAAAGAAGTCACTGCTCATAGTGGTCTTTACCCAAAGCCAACAACTTCCGAATCAAAATTAAAAGATTTTTAAAAAATTAGAGAAAAGACATGGTGGGAAAGCCCACCCAAAGCCTATAAGTACTGAGCATGTCAAGTTGTCACTGAGTGCTGAATCTCTAGTGTATGGATTCTGACCTGTAATGGGGTATCTGATGGAGAATTTGGAAAGAAGGCATGGCTGGCTAGCCAGCCGATTCACTGAGCAGGAATCCTCTGCACTGTACGACGTTTCTAACAGGACATACTCATACTGAGTACTGTAGTCACAAAGAGCTTCCTCTGAGAAGTAATTTCACAGGTACATACACATGTGAGTCTGCTACAAAAGTTCTGTAAACCAAATAGCTAAATTCTTTTTGGAGGTAACGTTACGCACCATTTTCATAATGTTGTTTAACACTGAAAAATAATACCATTGCTACGATGTAAGAAAAGTTAAGTTTTTGTTTCCTTTTTGACCCAAATATGTGCTGCATGATTTCAGATGATGATTAGGTTCTGTAAAGGGTACATGAAATTGGATCTCTTTAGGTACAAAGTAATCAAAGCTGTTTTAAGAAAATGTTTCTTCTAAGACACCTTTCTTCCAGTAGAATATCCTTCCCAATGGTTGCCAAAATGGTGTGAGAAAGGAAAAAAAATAACAAAACACTTGAGCTAGAATGCCAAATTGCAACAGTAAGTATGCTTGGGATTGCAGCTGATGCTGCTCAGTATTCATGTATTTTAACATTTAAAAAAAAACAATTAAGAACATTTTTCTGGTGGAAGAACAGCAGTTAGCGCATATCAGCTATAGAAATGTACCAGTAAACAATGTAGATGATAAGAGCAGCAGTGCATGCAGAAGAGAGAATGAAGTGACAGAAGCCACGAAGAAAACCTTTTACCTGTCCTTTTGCAACAAGAGCTTTCTCCAAATCTTCAATTTTTGCTTGGCACTTAAGTAAATCAGCTTGCAGCTGTTCTCGTGTCTGAAAAAAGAGAGTTTAAAAAGGATTTACTGTTATTACAGTGACAATTTAATAACAGAAGATACTTCTTACATTTTGTTTGTGTAGAATCCACTTTTTCAGAATGCAAGAGCTCAGATCCTTTACTCAATACTCTGATATGGCAACGGTAGGTAAGCCAATAACTGTTGCCACTACTCTTTTTCAGGACAAAAGGTACCAGAATTCTTGAGTTATGTTTCCTCGGGAGTAGATGGCAACTAAATTATAATGAAGAGTATTAAAATATTGGACAAACATTAGGAGACCAGGGCCTTGGTCTGTGAGGACTAACTGAATCCAGACCTCAAAGCAAGGTTGTAGAGCAGGCAGTATCATAATAATAAACATATCTTACTCAAACCCAGAAAAAAGGTGCTGGAACTCAGTTCAAGTGAGTCCCACTAGAAAAAAAGCCCAGACTGTTGCAACTAGTATTGGAAACAGAAAGATTATCTCTCAGTGAAGACATTTGATCTGGCACTGAAAAGGTAATGAAAGTAGGGCGGGAAAACTACTTTGAAGAACACAAATTCATACGTCCTAATTCAATTTGAAAGGCAGCAGGAGCAAAGACTTCAACTAAAATGTCTGGGTTTAGCTGGAAAGATTGCAAGAAGCCATGAAGGTGTGAGAGGTGAACTGGTAAGCAATACCACTGTGCATTACAAGATGCCTGAAGCTTTTAAAGATAAATATATACTGCATATCAAGCAAGAAAGACCAAACCAGATAAATAAATGTCGTAAGTGTATTATAAAAGTCTAAAAAACTCTGTGGAATGGAAAAGGGGTGTCAAGGTTGTGAAAATGGACAAAAAACAAAGCAACATGACTATAAGTAAGACCTCCCCACACTCACCTGACTGGAGAGGACTGTCAAAGTTTGATATTTTGTATAAGTAAAGTATTAAATGATTAAGAAATAACAAACGTAACCCTAGGAATGTCAAATGTGATTATAACAGAGAGACAATGAACCTGCCTGTTAGAGATTACTCTGGTGCAAGCAGATATGATCTTGAAGTAGCAATGTACTGAATGTCCGTTAGAGGTCACTGCAGAATAATTACAAACCTCCCACACAATCTCATGCATTCTTCTACAGTAGAAAAACCTACGTAAAAGTCAAGTGGTTCTGCAGCTGTAGCAACTCCCATAGAGAAACCCTAGAGTTTGCTACCAAAGCAGACCCAGTGAGAAAATACATTGAGTCTGCTAGGTTAGGAGAAAAAGAAAATAAGAGAGAATGTTACTGTTTCCTACTATCAGCAAACATTCACTTTTGTAGCAAACTCTGTGGGATTTTGCATTAGCTTGCTTGCACTGGAATCTACACCTGGGTTAATATGTGTAACAAAGATAAGGATATATAAACATCATTAACTGCTAGATAGTTTGGTGATTTTGGTCTCTTGCTGTTGAGCCAGAGATTGGGAGATTGATTCCCCAATGTGCCTCCTTGACAGGAGCTGGACTCGATGATCCATAGGGTCCCTTCCAGCTCTGCAGTTCTAAGATTATTATATTATTATTTGCCTCTAAAAGGGCTGGTGTAACATAAGCAAGATGCCAGCCAGCAGAGTCAGCTAAGCCACAACGGAGCCAAGCCATGCTGAACTGAGACGCTGGGGAGGAAAAAGATGATAAAACAGCAGAATCTGGAGACAGCAACACAAAGGCAACACACAGAAAGCATGGGTTTTCCTCCATAGATTTAAACTGGGAGACAGATGGGTGAACATATAGAAAACTTACTATTTTTCATGTGCGTTCAAATATGTTAAAAGGCTAAGGAATGTATTCCTATTTTTATAAATTTTTACTTTTTTACATACAAGCTCTTGTATTTTTGGATTGAAATATGATTTAAATTCTTGACTGTAACTTTTTTAGCCAAAAGTTTATAATTACAAATATACTTATCTGACGTAAGTATTTGCCTACAACTTAAGTTCAGTCTTCATACATTTCCTACAGTTTTGCTCATAGCTGTAAGAATGATATTTAGAGGTCACATATTTGTGACTTCTCAAAAAATTACATATTTTCAATAATGTGGATTTTTATACATAGAAGCAATGAGGATGAATAAAGCTGGTAGAATTAGATAAGCTAATGTTGCCTGGATTCATTTTTCTCTGTTTACTTCAACTATGAGTGAAAACAGTGTTTTATTCTCATCCTCTGAAGAGAGACAGAGCAAGTTTGGAAGCTACATTACTAGCCATGTAGGATCAGGTAAATGACTTATATCCCAATGCCCAGGTGAACTTTGATATGATTGTCATGCTTATCTGGTTCACACTGGAACTAACCCTTTCAGGGAGAAATATTCAGCTGCAACAGACCATCATAGACTCAAAGGTGTGTTATAAAGTTTATAGTGCTCTGAGACCTTGTTTGAGTGTCATACTTTTGATCTCGACAGGGGTCAGATTACTGAGGAATGGTGTTAACTGCCAACATTAGATTTATCAAAGTCCTGGTGGTAGATGAGGTGCTCCATCAAGGAGAAACTCCAGCAGATCAGCATCAGGACTCAGCACAACATCCCCAAATAGCACATAGACAAGAAGAGTATTACAGATTATAGATTATATAATTTAAACGTATGCTCACATTTAGTTGTTCTAATTTTTTGTTTTTGTTAGAATGTTAGAAATAGAATGCAGAATGAGAAGGAGTTGAAGGCTGCACTCTTATACAGTGAGAGGAACAGATGTTTGAAAATTTTCTTTACATTTTAATATTTTAGTCCCTGAGGAAGGCCCTAAAAGTACTACAGGGCTGAAACAAGTTATACTCCACAAAATAGTAAAAGGGAAAAGATAATTACTGTCATTCTGAAGTTTTTCTCCTTGGTTTATAGTGAATGTCTGCCAGTTTTGTTTTATTACTATAAGTAACACGATTGAACAAAGATATAATTTTAGATTTCTGGGAGGTCACTCTGCAACATTCTACATACTGTTCTGGGTTCCACTGAGAATGGGTCTGAGAACTGAGAATAGCTACTCCAGAATTCAGTAAATTCCAGATTCATTGTAAAATTCCAACAGAATCTATATACGGCAGGGTCTACCAAAATGTTTCCAAACCAGGTATTTTGCCCCTTCACCCACTAATGGGCACTATAAGGAAGAAAAAAGGTAAAAGAGTGCAAAAAACCCCCAAACAGTTTGCATGCATTTGGATACAATCACAATATGTTAGCTAGACAAATAATTGCATCTTTTTATAAAACCACAGAAGGAAAATTACCCTAGCTTCTCTTTCTGCATCCAAAGTTCCCCCGACCTGTTCCTGGAGCAAGGCATATGCCCTTTGCAAAGCTTGATATTCTCTGGTCAGCTGACAGAACCTCAAATCAGCTTCCTCTTTAGGTGTGTTCTTTAAATAAATAAAATAACATTCACAATAAATAAAATAGCATTCACAATATGTTTTCTTCTAATGATGCAAATGTTGTCAATAGAATATTGTGATTATTTTCTATTTTAGGAGAAAATGAAGCATATTAGGAAACAAAAACATGACATTCTAAGTGAATCTCCTTACAATGTGTATTGAAGTAACAAGTTGTAGGGGTATGCCCTTTTGTTTTTTGGAATGGAACTCCCAGTGTTCTCCAACAATTCTCCAAGAAAAATTATGGAAATTTCACCCCGCATTTCACTCGCCTGGAGCAAAGCCTACCTCTGAAGCTCCATGGCCTTCTCTGGCTTCTTGGGAGTCATGGTCTTGCTGCCCATAGGCTCTATAGAAGGCACCTTGCAAAGAACTATGACTCCCAGAGAGAACTGTGTCTGTAGGTTTGTCTTTGTGAATGGAAACTCTCAGAATTCTGCCTGGGGTATTCTTGGGGAATTCTGGGAGATGGAGTTAAAAAAAGATACACCCCTAATAGGTGGTTATCAAGTCTAGTGTTGCAGATATCAAGATATTTATGATGATGACCTAAATACAAAAGGTCTATTCTATTCGGGTAAAAAGGGGAACATTCTAGACCCATTATTGTCATCACTTTTATCATCCCTCATACACATGAAAGATGGAGTGTCTAAAGAGAGCGAGAGAGCTCTGCTATCTACAGGGGCTCCCCACATGAGCCCTGATTTTCTTTAGGTTTCATCAACTGAACAAGAATAAAGTGAGCAGTCATTTCAGCAATAATGCTAGAGATATTTTAAAATGCTAAGATAATTTAAAATGGCATAATTTCCCTAAGAATGAAAGCCGTGAAACCCCAAATATTTCGTAAAACTGACTGATATAGGGGCTCTGATCTTGCTGTAATACTAAGATATTATTTGTTTTATTACATTTATATCCCACATTTCCTTTAAGGAGGTCAGAAAAATTTGTAAATTTCCCCCATTATCCTCACAATAACTTTGTGTGAAGCATGTTTGGTTAAGAAAGAGTGATTGGCTCATGATCATTTAGTGAACATCAGATACTCCACTCCAACTTTAACTGCTGCTGTCCAAATACTCATGGCAGGTTCACAGCTCATTGACTGAACTGAGAACTCTCCCTACAGAGAGAGTTCTACTGGAATGTTCTACATGGGTAGTCAAGTATTGTCCCAAGTACTAACACCTTCTTCCCAAAAGGATAGCTCGCTTAATTTTATTTATTTAATATTTAATTTTTAGGGCAAAAACCCTGAGAAAGTGCAATACAACTAATTAAAAATACAAAACCAAACACACACACAAAATATTGAGTATATCCATCACTGAAATAACAAAGATATAATGAAATTGTACCAGTAACAATTTTCGTTATAAGCATATTAAAATAAAATGCAAACTGGAATAAAGAAATCCTTAAAGGCCTCCCGAGGAACAACAAAGTGAGGTTGTTTTATATATATATGTCCCAGAAAGGGGTTTCAAAGGATGATGAACTGTAAGAGAAAAGGCCCAGATTCTCACAATCAGCTTTGTGAACAAGAGAACTTCAGATGCTAATTATATCTTAGGAACATCATGGGTACCGTGAGAGGGGACAGTCTGAAGCATATCCAAGCAACAGTCTTTCTAAATCATTTACCAAATACAGAGCATCTAGACTCAAGCATTACTGTTCCTTGTATACCTGGCCTGGTGGTTCCATCAAGAATCGTATCACATATTTGCTTGGAAGATGTTTGAAATTAGAGGAATTATGAGAAATTAGAGGAAAGCTTATCAAAATGTGATTTAAGAGGCATTATGTCACATTACATGCTCAGGAACTTACATATTCCACATCTTCTTCTGGTGTGGCTGGAGTCCTGTCAGTTTTATCTGTGTTATAGGATGTCACTGATGATGTTTCTGAATCAACAGATGCTTCATCAAATCCAAAAAATGTCTCCACAACATGCATCTGAAACCACAGTAACATTCTTTGTTATAGAGAGATCCCAAAGGACTGCAACATTTACAAACACAAATGCACACATGTGTCTATGCACTTCAGTCACTTTCTCTTAAGCTAAGATACAGTAAAAAGGCTTGTTAAAGATATCTCCTACAATGGACCATTGACAAGCAAGAAAGGTGCTATCGAAGATCTTCTTTTATGCCATGTGCACTAATTAAGATATACACAAACATGTGGGAAGAGGGCTAAAATAGAAAAAGAAAACACTGTGAGGAGAAGCAGTTAAATAACTCTTTGCACAAGCATCCATGAGCATGCCAGTGTTGCTAACCTAGCCCTAGATTTCAAGCTTGGCCCATTATTAATAATGAGTTGCCAACCAATCTGGGATCCTTAACAGTTTAGAATTTCCAATTCATCTGAGGAGTCCTATTCATTGCAGGCCTCTCATCCGAAACTATAAAAGTGACAGCAGGCATATGTGACTGCAAAGACATGTACCCTTTCAAATATCAATGTCCTTAATTTATATTTACATGCAGAACCCAAAAGGTCGCTAATACAGTGGACCCTCGACTTACGCACGGCTCCACTTACGGACTTTTCGAGTTACGGACTTCTCCAGCCGCAAAATTTCACTTCGACTTCTGGTCGGAGAATCGATAAGAACAGAAATAGGCAGGGGAAAAAGGCGGGCAATTCAACTTTCTAACTATAGGTGGCGCCGAGGCTGCTGCTTTGTGCTGTAGGTCTGTCTGCCATTACTGTATATAGGGTGTGTCGCAGTTGAGAGAGCTCCTGCTTTCCAAGTGCACTTAAAATTGTAAAGGACAGATGAGAACCTTTGAACCCGAAGGCGCGGGTCTACTCGTGAGTAAGTGCCCACAAAGGCATGTGTCTACTCGCGAGTAAGCGCCCCCAAAGGCACGGGTCTACTCGTGAGTAAGCATGGCTTTGCAAGCGCAGGAAGCCTCTGCAGAACCCCAGGAGGCTTCAGACTGGTAAGGTGCTGCTGTTTTTTCTTTTTAAAAAGTTGTTCTGGGTGGGTTTTGGAGGGTAGATTTGGGCTGGGGGGTATGTTTCTGTGTTGTTTTGTTTTTTGGTGATTTTTTTTTTTTTTTTTTTTTTTTTTTTTTTTTTTTGCAGTCCCAGCGTGGGACTTGCTCCACTGTTGCTGTTATTTTAATTTTTTTGGAGGGGGGTATTTTTTCCTTCTGCTGGAACGGATTAATAGGTTTTCAATGCATTCCTATGGGAAATGGACCCTCGACCTACAGACTTTTCGACCTGCGGCCACTGTTCCAATACGGATTAATTCCGTAAGTCGAGGGTCCACTGTACTTAGGTATAAAAACAATGAACAAAATAAAGATGCAGAACAGCAGACAAAATAGTGTAAGAATAAATGACCTGACAAATAAAACAGGTGGAGAAAAAACTTGCTAAAAGGATGCTAAAATATCACTTTTTTTCACCTGATGCCAGCAGGGAGAAAGCAGGATGTGTCTTCTAAGTAGAAAGATCCATAGCCTGGGCACCACAGCCAAGAAAGCCCTATCCTATGTAACCCCACCACAACTCACATGGCTGAAGATATGGAGCAGGACCTCTGTTGAAGATGCAGCAAGCAAGTAAGACCATATGGGACCAAACAGTGTTTTAGAGGGTAAAAACCAGCACTTTGAACTGGACTCGGAAGCAAATGAAAGGCCAAACAAGATAGTATAATATCTGTGCGACATCACCTAAAATGTTCCCTAGTTCCAAATCCAGCTGCAGCATTCTGCACTAACTGAAGCTTTTGGATAACTGAAGGTAGTCTGAAGTAGTACATAATGTTGCAATCCAATCTGGATGGGACCAAGGCATGTGTGAAAATGGTTAGGTATGATTTCACTAGGAAAGGCTGCCGCTGATCCTCTTACTGATCCATACTGTCATCCACAGTCAGGCCCAATGAAGTTGGCGAGACTGAATAGTCTGGATCAGGGAGACTCTTTTGCCTTATCTGATGCAGTACGTACGTGCAACTTTTGTAAGAATGACCAGACAGTTGTAAGATTTATTTTGACATGGACTCCCAAGCTTCATAGAGTCTGGTGCCCCTAGAGCTTGGGTAGGCAGTGTGAAATGTCATAAGGGGTGTAATCAAAGGGTTACCAGAGCCAGGAACCCATACCAAGGAAAGCTAAAAACCAAGACACGTGAACTGTAAAGTCATAAGTGCAACATGTTGTGGGGGGGGGGGGGGTCCATACTAAAGCTACTTAGGACTCACATCCTCCTGTTCCAGCAACAACCTATCTCACACAGTGAGCTAAGTGACTTCAAGGGTATGAGGCAAAATGGATGTGGAGTCTACACAAAATCCTCTTCCTTCACCTCCACAACACTCAATTGCAAACAAGACAGGGCTCATTAGAAAGAAGTCTGGTTTGGGGACTAGGATTTAATCTGTTCTGCAAGGGGTTATACTGCTCTGAAAGATCAAATTATCTGGGTCAAAGGGAATTATGCCATTAGCACTTATTAGAATGATAGAGGTTAAATTCATCTGTTTATCCTAATAAAACTTTTTTCTGTTCCACAAGGGAAAAATTAGCTTGCCACTTTTGTTTTGTGATCAGTCATCAGGAACAAAACATAGACTTTGCCATCATCATTACTCAGTCATGAAAACATAAAGAAATATAAGCCTGAAGGGAAAACATTTTATCACCTAATTCCAAATATCATGTCTAGTCTGCTTCTGTTGGCTGTCTCCTAGGACTCCCTGGATGCCCATGTGGCAAAGAGTGCTTTGGCACAACTCTATTTAATATGCCAGCTGTGACTCTTCCTGAGTTGACCAAACTTGTCAACACTCATCTATGGCTCAGTTATATCATGTCTAAATTACTAATTAATGTCCAGATTACTAAATTATTTGGGGGTCCCACTGAACAACATCTGGAAGCTTCAGTTAGTACAAATGCAGCAGCTAGGCTGCTAAGTGGTTGATATGGAAAATCAGTATCCATTTGGTTTATGCATGTTGGTTTTAAACTTTTAAAATTCTAAAGTTTTGTGGCCTATCTATTGAAGGAATTATCCCTCCTGTTATTTGTCCAGATGCTAAGACTACAGGCCCTATTTTAGAACACTGTTGTCTGCCTGATGGGCATGTAGGAGAAGGCCATCTGTTGTCTTGGTTCCAGACTGTGGAATGCACACCCCTTGAAGGTGTTTTCAGTTCCTCTCTTGTTGCTTTTAGGAAGGGGGTGAAGATGTATTTTTCAATAAGTGTCAATAATAGGTTTTGGGAAAATTATATGGCACGAAAAATTAAATATGGAGTTTGATTGAGAAATACAGAATACGTAAAATGCAGGAACATGGCATTCAAAATGTATTACACTGTCCAAATATGGTATTTATGAAGTTACTCCAAGGGGGCATTTTCCCAGACAAGCTATCTCAGCAGGTAGCTGAGTTGGCTTACAGCTATCTGGACAAGCTGACATCGCTTGCCCAAGGGAAAGTCAAAGTTCGGCGTCCAAATTGTCTATCAAATGCTATGTTTGAGTGCATATGAGAGAAAGGAGGTTCAAGATAATTTCCCTTTCTTCCCTGTTACCTGGACTCTGTTCTGCAGTTAAGAGTATTAGGGACAAGGTCTATATTGGTATGGAATGGGATGGACCTTGGGGTTGCTTACAGATAAGCATCCATGCAGAATGAAACAGGACACGTTCAAGCATGTGTTTAACTTTCTCACTAAAGATCGTAAGACTCCAGGGGTTAATTTTGGCTGAATGATTTTACACCTGAATAATAACATTTTCATCAGAACAGGAGAAGGTTCAAAATTTCAGCTCTCCCTCCTCCCAAAACTTGAAAGAATGCTTACATTTGCAGTGTTGATGTGGATAAGAAAACCAAGAAGTTTTTTGCCTCTCAAATGGCTATTTTCATTGTCGGTTTCAGAGCAATGGATGCCTGGATTCCTTCCAAATAAAAAAAAAGGGGGGGGGGCTGGCTGTGACTATTCTCTTTTAAGATAAGCAATTTTGATTTTTTCAATGTATTTGGTCACTTTTAAATTTCCAACCACAAGAGATCACTGGCATCTGTATGGGTGGATAAAACAGCTTTACTTTTTAAAAATGAGATGTCTGCTACATCTATGTCAAATCTGGTGCTCATTTGAGGTCCATTTTCATAGTTATTATTTTTTGTTTCAGGCACCACTGTTTTTTGAGTTGGCTTACGGAATGCGGAATGCTGCTGTCAACACAATATATTGGTGCCCACCCAGTGCCTCATTGAATCGGTGGGTTTTATTTGGAAAAGATTTGCAAAATGAAAATTGCCACTACACAATGTTTATGAGCTCAGTTTGCCATTGGATTTATGTAGTACCTACTGTATACTTACAGTGTTAATTGAGCATTATTCAAGCAGCTAAATGGTTGAACTAGGAAGAGTAAAGTTTACAATTTTTTCCACAACACAAAAAGTTATTAAAGCATAGTAAAAAGACTACTCAAGTTGATTTTTAGAAGGATAGTAAACGCTTGTCATTTATGCATTTGTTTGAAGTATAGGGACGTGGTGGCGCTGCGGGTTAAACCGCAAAGCCTCTGGGCTGCAAGGTCGAAAGATCAACAGTTCGAATCCACACAACGGAGTGAGCTCCTGTCGCTTGTCCTAGCTCCTGCCAACCTAGCAGTTCGAAAGCATGTAAAAATGAGAATAGATAAATAGGTACCACCACGGTGGGAAGGTAACAGCGTTCCGTGTCTAGTCGCGCTGGCCACATGACCACGGAAACTGTCTATGGACAAACGCTGGCTCTATGGCTTGGAAACGGGGATGAGCACCGCCCCCTAGAGCCGGACACGACTGGACAATTGTCAAGGGGAACCTTTACCTTGAAGTATCACTCTATCACAAGTCAATTCAATTTTTTCATTATTGGTTATGGGGCAAAAGGTGCAAAGTTCCTGGTCCAAGTGAATTTAAAGGTATCTTAACTGATACAACAGGACTGAGTTTAGCAGGTCAACACAGAGACAATAATTCATTCTGAGTACATTTGTCATTCTCAGTTTAAAACAAAGTGTGTTTTGTGGCACTGAAAGATAAAAAAGCAATGAAGCTGTTTTGTCTTTAAGGGTCCTTTATGTTAATCCCTTTAAGGGCCACAAGGTTCTGCTGTTTCTGCCTCAACAGAGGAGTAATGGAACTACCTCTCTGGAATTTGCACAAAACAAATGATAAAAAAAAGAGCTGGCAGAAAAACTATGTATAAAACTGATTAAATTTTTAGAGTCCTAATGAATGTTTTTAATGACATCTTATCAGGATCACAACTCACCCATGAGAACATATGTCAGAAACTGACAGAATAGTTTCTATCCACTTCTAAAAATTGTTTAAATTTCCTATAAGCGTTAGTTTTTGTTTGTGTGTCTGCATCTCCTTTGTATTTCATAAATAGGGAATGATATTAGTTAATAATATGCCCTAGTTTATTGTCACTATCCAAGCTACAGAAGAGCTTTTATAAACATCTCCACCTGTGATTAATATATTCCAGCAGGGGGTCCCCAATCATTTCTAAACACCACCAGTAAGTGGAAGAGTTCATTATCATTTGCAGCACTGCTTTAGATCTTTAACAACAGTTGTTCAGGAGCTAAGAGTCAAACTACATAAAAGACAATTAGCCAAAAGTGGGAAACCCCAGACTAATTTCAGTATTACAGCAACATGAACAAATAGCTAAGAGCTGCTTACCTTCATGCTTATACGTCATTTCTTGGCAGCCAGAAAAATATAAGCATACTAGAGCACATAGGCAGATGAAAAATGAGAAGCACAAGGCAAGAAATATGTACTCCATCTTAACAATGTAGTAACTAAACACGTTATTTTTTATATCTGGAAGAATACTGTAATAACATTTTCCAAGCAGCAAATAATCCCACAAACTCTATAGATTACAAATAGCTCCATTAATCCATTAAAAGATAGAAATGGTGGGAAGAGTTTTTACCAGTTTCACTCATAAAAATTCACAAAGTTTAAATAACTTATGAATTAAAAGATAAAGCATAAAATCAAATACAATTATTGAGTCTCAAAAGAACTGTGTTTTCTTCCACGGCTACAGTCTACACAAAGACCATCATCTTCTGTTGTGTTCCTGGAGATCTGAGCTAACTGGGAGAGGTGTGGTACTATCAACAATCCCATGACAATTAAGAGAGACCAAGGAAATCCAGCATAGCAACAGTTACCTGGTACTCTTAAATACCAGTGAGGATATAATTTCATTGCACCATGGCATCTTTCCACTGACAAGATCTTGTATTTTAAGCTACACAGCCCAAACCACATTATGCCACAAAAAGAGAAATGCAGCAACAGAAAAGGTGTTGGTGAATAAATGCCTGATGACTCAACTGCACATTGCAAAGGTTTTAAAAATTAAACAAACAATTAGTGCTAATCCAGATGGCTCAGAGAGAAAACTTCTTGCCAGACACATATAAACCTATCCACCAAAGCTGTGCCGTCACACTCCTGCAAAGCCACCCACAAAGACAATATAACTGGTAACAGATTTTTTTTGGTCATAAAACATCTTGCTTCTAACATTAGCCACCTCTAAAATACCGAAGAAAGTGATATTCTTAAAAACTGATTGTGCTCAAAGAACACCATTTCAATCCATCCTACCATATCAGTTTGACCGTTAAAATAAAACATAGTAAAAGAAATTTACAGTACTCTGGTCTTAGTGGAAAGTGCTATACTGAAAGCATCTAATAATACTGTCTGTAACCCAATTTTTTAAATCCCTAAATTAGGGTATCCTGTCTTCTTTCAAGACTCCACAAAAAACAAACAAACAAACAAAACCCACACACACTGACAGATAAACATGGTGCAGATAAAGAGATTTACTATAGATGTGTAAAGTGTCCAAATTCCACTCCCTTCTTACTGTAGGATGCCTCAGAAACTCTTAGACTCCCATTAGCCCCACACTAGCCAACTGTGAATGATAATGAGAGTCATAATTTATCTAAATCTGGAGGGCCAGAGATTTTGTCCAGTATCTCAGTCCTAGTGACAAAGGTTCAATGCGGCAACTCCAGTGAGGGTAAAAAGGCTAAGGCATTCAATGCTTTATTCTTTCTCTAACTAAGTATCTTAGCCAGGTTTTAGAAAATAGAAGGGAAAAAATATGAAAAGCAGGATTGGCGGAAGGGACTACCCATTGTTTTACACAGAATGCCATACATGTGACATTCTGTTGCAGGCCAGAGGTTGTGGATGGGTGTTCAAGACAATTAGCTCCTGGTTTTTACCAGCTGATCTGAAGATGCTGTGAGGAGCAGAGGCATTGGTAGGTGGGACTCTGGCAACTTGTTAGAGGCATCTCATTCCCAGGGGGAAAGACAATGAAGGTCACAAGGAAAGAGGGCATGACTCTGATGACAAGGAAACTTATTAAGGTGCAGCTGAACATTTTCTTTGTTATGTTTTCAACTTATTTTTTTTTATTTCTAAAAGTGTCTCAGCTTCTCATGGAAACAGCCATCAAGTCCCCTTCACAGTTGTTGTTGATGATGAATGAGTCGATTTATCAGACTTTTTTCTTTTGAAACCCCTCAGAGTGTCTTATGATATCCAAGTATACAAAAGTTTAAAACAAGAATAAAACCAATGTATCTGTAGAGCAGAGCTACATCTCTTCCAAAGAGCGACTGTCTCAACTTAAAGGTCTACTCTTTACAGGACAAAACCCTAAAGAAATATTTCATTCCCAAAAAATCATTAACAGTTCTCACCTTCTAGAAATGTCTGAGGACAGCTAAAATGGCTCTCTGCCATTGATAGAAGTTTTTGCTCCATTAACAAATGGATTTGGGCTACTTGTTAATAAAATTCACCAGAATCCTATTGGGTATTTATGCTGACATAACTGTAATTACATAAATAACAGCAGTCAAATGTAACTAATTAAAAACTTACTGCTCCTATTCCTGGTCGTGCACCAAACTGCACAACTGGTTACACAATCAGAATTGGGAACAGCAATCCATTAATTAGTGGCAATTCACTGCCACAATTTACAAAATTCTGCTAACATTGGTGTACATCACTATAGTGTAAACCACTATATGGTTCATATTTGATAAAAATATCTGCCAGTTTAAGACCAAGGTTAAAGCTATTTCCTGTTTATTCATGCTGACCTAGGCAATCAGAAGATATGTTTGATGCCTGAACAGACATGCACCAGGAACATCCTGGCCCTGTGCTCCATGAGCAGTGTCACAAATTACCATATATACTCGAGTATAAGCCGGCCCGAATATAAGCCGAGGCACCAATTTTACCACAAAAACTGGGAAAACTTATTGACTCGAGTATAAGCCGAGGTACTGATACTGATACGGATGATGTTGATAGTATGCTTGCCTTCGGTATGATGTTTTTTGGTATCGGTATGGTTGTTGGGGTTTTCTGCGCCTGCGCAGGATGTATTGAGGGTAAAATAGAAGATAATAGAAGAGAATACTCGCTGTTAGCTCCGTGTGTTCCTATACGTCTTTCCAACGCGGTGGAAAAAAAGGAACTGAGGGGAAGATTGGAGGGTGGAGCTTGCGCTCCAAAGGGGGGATGTCTCATTGTCATTTGGACATAGACTGCTATTATCCTCCCAGCACGGTGTCTGCCTGCGGAGTCTGAAAAATGCAGTGTACTTAACCCGGGTCATCGGACCACCCACAGAGGCTGCAGGCGCCCGTAGATGAGCGGGGGAATCCAGAGAACACCCGCACTGCAGGGGAGAACATGTAATTTTGACACTGACTCAAGTATAAGCTGAGGGGGGGTGCTTTTTCAGCAAAAAAAATTGTGCTGAAAAACTCAGCTTATACTCGAGTATATACGGTATTTATTATTTATTTATTTAAAATATTTTTACTCTCCCTTTCTCCTTAAAAGGACCCAAAATAGGTTACATCATTAAAAATACAATATTTAAAAGCTAAAAACAGTTATACCAATATTTTAAAAATAATTAAACAAGTATTATATACAAATGTTAAATATAATCAATACTAAAAACACATTTAAAAGCAACACAGCATAACAATCCACTTTAAAAGACCCTCTCAGACCACCAGTCACTAAGGAAAAGCCTGCCTGAAAAGAAAGAGCCTGCTTAAAGTTAACCTTCCACATTTTACCTTGGACTTTCTGACTCAAGCCCAGATGGGAGGAAGGGATACTGGGGAACAGCATTCCTTCCCCCCGTCTGGATTTGGGGCCTGAAAGACCCACAAATTGTCCGGTCTTATACTGCCTTATGAAACAGCAGAGCCTTACTGTTTTTTTTCAGAGGAATCCTTCTGTGAGCTCACACATTTTCCAAAGTCATTCTGCACCTAAGTATCCACTATAATAGACCTAGATGGAGGAAGGGGCATTTCCAACAAGACAATTGTTTTAAAATTGTTAGCTGCACTGACAGTGCTGTGACTTTTCTTACATAAATAATTAAACAGATCCTTACCAAGCACAGGCAATACCAAATACACAGTGATACTTCAGCTAATTTATAGCACAGTTGTGGGCATGTCTGCACAGAAGTTCAGTGGGGCCTATTCCTGGTAAGCAGATATAGTATTTCTGCATTAGTTGTGTAAAACAGAATATAATAACACAATACCACCACCAGTTATCACTAATATTTTTAAGGTTCCATTGCAAACCATATATCCAACATCTACATGTTTAAAATGGTAGTGGCAAACAACTGAGAAGAAATCTGTCTTTTTATAATTATTTTCCCAATTAAACATTAATAATGTCTGAAATGTTTTTTTTCTTTTAACGGCAAATTTTATTACATAAAAGAAATTTGTAAGAAACATCATCTATCAATATGGAGATAAACAGCACTCACCTTTGGGGGTTTCAAACTTTTCCTTCTCTGTTTCTTAGAGTGTAACCATTGCTCCCGTTCCTGTAGCAAATATATACATATATCTAGTCTGTACAAGACAGATTTGTCTTTTTGTGTATACCTAAAATTACTGTATACACACACACACACACACACACACACAGTTTTTTTGGATAATATACAAGAGGCAGTGCAAAGAACAATCATTGTGTACACTTGAGTCACCCCATGCCACTGAGGAAAAATGAAGTTCCTTTATTTCCCTTTTAGATGATGCATTCTTTTGTAATACTTTCCATATTTGAATATCTGAGGGAGGGGACACATTATGCCTACAATGCACACACAAGAAGTCTGTTGACACATAAAAAGTTTGAATGATTTTTAGGGTACCTTCCCCTGTATATGTCTTCTTTTACAGATACACCACACACACACACCAGCAAGAGGGTTACGATGGGGATCTCGGGAATGCCTTCTTTTTCAAGGGAAGGACACGGCACTGTTGGCTAGAGTCAAGATCCTGCCAGCTAAAGGCCAACAGCCATCATATGGTGTTTGCTGGTCCCACCAAGGTCTTCACTGCAGTCCAGCGGACACAGGAGGGGTTAATCAAACCTGAGATAGGCAACTGCCACACAACTCACACCAATCTTCTGTAGCAGTCCAGCAACTTCCACACTAAGCGTTTTCATAGCAGCCAACAGTGGCCAAGCAGGCCGATGCCAGTAACCTCATGGCCTCACCCTCATCATGGCCCCAAATGGTGTGGCAGTTTGGGACAAAGCCCAAGTGAATTCCAAGATGCTACCAAAGAAAGGTCACTCAGCCAAGGCAAGAGACAAAGAAAGAGTAAAACTCCCCAAACCGAAAGCCCAGCACCCTTTTCCTATGATTAGGATGGGCAGGATGTTCTCAAAGAAGTAATGGCCAGATGGGATGCATGAAGCCCAAAAAGGCATGTCCATAGGCAAAAAATAAAACTGCCAATATCATTATGGATTGGTACAGCATTTGGTCCAAGCATTCCCTTTACAACATCCTCGTGTCACCACCTTTTTCTCCTCGGAAGTATGCCTGGTCTGGGCAACTGCATTTTGAATACACTACCCTGTGGAGAAGGGATGGTTCTGCATGCTGACACCTCAGGCCAAAGCAAAGACTGCAGCAACAGAGACTCTTCCTTCAGTCTGCTGGCTCTTCTCCCATGCTGCTGCTGCTTCAACTGGAGAGAACAGATTTCTCTTTAAGAGCAAGAGGAAGGGAGGAAAGGCAGAGAGAATCTACCTGCAAGTACAGAGGGGAGAGGCAGGCTTTGCCAAAAGCAAGGTATCCTTTATTTGGAGCAACTGATCACATGCCACTACAAACCTATACCCAATGGAACAAGGAAAGTTTGAATCTGAAAAACTCAAGTAGCATTACCAAGGTGAGATCATCAATAAGATGCTGTTGTTCTATGATTTTCAGCTTAAGAAATTCAACTTCTTTTCCTTCATGTGTGCTCCTGAGGTCATTCAGTGAAGTGTGTCTTTTCAAAGTTGGCTGAGCAGACAACTTTTCTTTCTAAAAAAAGAATTTTATTAATACAACTAGATATGACATATGGATATAGTATGAATGCACGGTGGCAGCCTATTTATATATTATCCGTGGTTAGAGAGAGAGCGAGCGAGCATGGTAAAATGGGAAAAAAAACAAAAAATATTTTTCACATGGTTGTGACCAGCCCAGCCTGGCTAATCACTTTTTGACTTGCCTCTTCTTTTCACTGGGCTAACCATAAGTCCCAAATTATTTGAGCCAAAGCAGTTTTAAATTGAAAGAAGAAAAATGAGGTCTTTATTTAAAAAGCTTAATGGTTACAAGGCACATTCTTAAATTTAAAGATAATAAAAGAAGTAAACCTTCTAAAGCTAGACATCTATCTTTCTCTGATACAAAGTTATTACATTGTGCATGTTCCAGGAAACCTTTATCACTTGTCTATAGTTACAATTTAACTACTTTTCTCAGTTCTTTAACAATCTCTCTAAATGTAAATCTTTCTCTCTCAACCTCTTTTTTCTAACCGCTCTCCTCTCATCTCTAACCACCCATCTCTAACTGCCATCTGGTCAGCTCTTCTTTTTGTTATAGGCCCTCCTGGCCTTGATTGACTCTCCTCCGGGGTTCATCCATCCAATTAAATTGTTACGTTGTTGCCAGGTAAACTTTAATACAGGTTCTGCCACACATGCCTTACCAGAACTGGCCACTAGAAGGCGCCAGAGACCATCGTATGTATTCTTCACTAACAAGTTTTCACAGCATGGTCTCTGGCTCCATCTAACGGCTGGTTCTGGTAATACATGTGAAAATGGTTTTTTTCTAGATTTTTTCTTTTAATATTTTTAATATTTTCAGACCATTGTCCTTTTAGGAACTCTTCTCCAGTTCCAGGGCCTCCTGTAAAACAAGGAAAGCCTTTGGCTGTGTGCAAACAAGGATGCAACATAAACAGATGGATCAGTCCCCCCCCCCTTTGTGCCAGGACTCCCCAGGCCCCCACTGACAATGACTGATAGATTATTTGTGCCACTCTCACTCTCTCTCAGCTTGATGTTACCTCAGAATTGTTCATGGTAATAAAATTGAGAGGAGGGGGGGCACCCATGTATGTTGCATTAAACTCAATATAAGAATGGTACAATAGATATGAAACAAATTAAAATAACCCATGTGATTCAGATTATTGTGCTTGCCACTGTATTTTCTAAATATGACACATTTTAAACAAATATCTTCATGGATTTAGGGGAACATATCGGGACTCAGCATAAGAGATCTGGGTTTAGATATGTTGTCATTTTTTGTTGTAAATTCTGTGAGTGTTACTATTGTTGCTGTCAACAGTAAATAAACTTACTGTTTATTTGGTTGCTCTTGTTGTCTGCATGTTCACCTGTTAAAAGAAGCCTGGTTTTGAGGAGCTGCCATGTGTTAGTGTTGGCTAATACGAAGGCTACAATTTAAGGAAATGGGCTGCCACAGGATCCGTAAGTGAAAAAAGGTTGTGAATCACTGTTATAAACAAACACCATTTTAGCTCAGTTTGCAAAACGAACATGATGGGGCTTAATATAAATATGTTTTCAGACAAGGTCCTTCTGCAGGTGAGCAAAATGTGGGTGTCTATAGGTATGGGTTTATGAGTCCAAAAAGTCCAAATGACGCATCCCTATTGATGCCTGTTCCAACCCAACCAATAGGTCATCAGCTACCTGAATGGAATAGCTGGCTAACTGCCCAAGTAATGACTTTAAAATTGTACAGAGAATGAGCGTACTAGCTTTGTTGTTTACTATATTCTACATATGGGCAAAGTATGAAACACACTTTCAATAACAGCGATGTGATTACTGGGTAGTAATAGGGAAGCAGAAAAAAGCTTTGTGGGAATAGGCATCAGAACTGATAAATGAAATGTATTCACTATTATTACTGAATTTTTAAAATTACTAGTGGGAAAGCATACAATACCAACAAGATTACTGGTCTATGTTCTGGTGCAGCCATTTTGGGCAGGAAAGAAGCGTAGATGTTAAATATTTCAATCAAACGTGCTTTAAAAAACTTATAATTATTACCTGAATCGGCCCTTAAGCATTAAGAATTATTGATCAGAATCTGGGATGAGAATACAGCTCACCAATTCCACATTTTCTCTGGAGAGGTTCTTAATCTTTTCTTCCATTCGTTGAATACTCTGCAGCAGGTTTTCATTCTTTTTATTCATTCTTTTATTTTTTTCCACAAGAGGCTTAAGTTGTATTTCTGTCTCCCGTAACCGTTTTAACTACCAGGAAAAAAAGGGGTGGGGAGGAAAAAAATTAAGCAGACTGAATAAATTATTCTTGGATCACTGCGGTCTGTTATTTAGGGATGTGCACTAGCACCACAATTTGGATTCAGAATTTGAAATTACAACTATTCTGATTTGGAATTTTAAAAATTTGAAAAGTGCTTTCTGGGAATCTACAAGAGATGGCATTCGTCCTTACATTCTGCTTTTTGGTATCTTACAGGTATCTAGTTAGTCACTTCCAGAAAAAAATGCAGAGGCAAGGATGTTCCTATTGGAGCAACTGGACAAACAGATATATGATGCCCGTAATCAGTAAGTCTTGTTCTGTTTTTTGTTTTTAACTTAACACTAACAGCTAAGAAGTGCTTCTCTGGGTGCTAGAGGATGTGGTTTTGCGGGTAAGCTTCAAATGGAAATCCCCATGCTTAACAATAGCTAGAGATATGAAATATGTAGTTCATTACCAGAACTCAGGACAAACTCAAGTATACATATTTATTTCTTTTCTTCACATGCTTCACTTTGATAACCGACAATTCCCCAATATATTTAATGTTAAATGTGGTTAATCACAGTTCTGACTGGAGCACGTTATACTATAGTTTTTATGAAATGGTACAAAAGATTGAAAGACAGACCAGGAAGTGTGCTTCTTGGGTACTTTTTTTATTCTGTACTCTGTGATTGCACCTATTGGTTACCAAGTAAAAATTAAACTGTCTTCTTTTTTTTTAAGCTGGCTCAGCTTTTTTTGCAACAGTCTCCACCTTCACCAGAGAAAGCACTCAAGTGTGGTCATTTTGGCCACAACAGTTCCCCATTCCCGGTGCAATTGACTATAGCAGCTAAGAGTGAGGCCACAGGTAGCAGCATTGCTTCTAGTTGGGGTGAGAAAATGAGGCAAGGGAAGCATGGGTCGTTTCAGGTATAACTACGGAATCCAGTTGGGGTTTTTAGAGTCTTTCTCAGCATTGCTCGATAGCGTTTTTGCTTAACAAACACCTGTGATACTTAAAAGGTAATACAGTGTCTACTTCTGGCAGCCTTCTCTCAGACCTGATAATCCTCCCTAACGGGTAAAAGAGTATCTGAGCCCTGATTGGAGACTTCTCTTCACCCCTCCCAAGGCCAAGGTGTTGCAGAGGCCAGTTTAAGTAGCTGAGATTGCCACTCTAGAAGCCTCTCTATCTATATCAGTGCCCTGAAAACAAATGCAGGCACACACCAGTTGTGTTTGCCTTGATTCTTGATCTTGGAGTGGTGAATTCTAGAGCAATTCCAATTCCTGTGCTTTTGCCATGCTTACTCAACAGCTGGGAAAAAGAAACCGAAAATGACTCCTCTGAGGATTGGTGGTGGTGGTGGGAGCTGGTATTAGACGGTAGTGCTTGGATAGGAGACCACCAGGAAATAATAAATGCATCTCTGGTGGGGCAAGGAAAGAAACCTGTCCAAAACCCTGGACATTTGCTGCTTGTCAAAGTTGATAATACTAGCCTAGATGGACAAATGGTCTGAATCAATCTAAGGCAGCTTCCTATTTTCTTATGTTCGCTCTGTTCTTCTCTGACCAAGAATCTAATGCTACTTTTAGCACTTAAACTATAATTCTTTTTTCCAAAAGAAACATAGTTATTTTATTATGGTATGTGTCAGGATAAATTTGTATTCAGCTTCACCCATGCTGCTGAGGGATCTGAATCTCCCTGCTTAAAAAGGGTCTTTTGCTCAAGAACGTGGACTTTCCTAAATCAACAGTGCCCCATTTGCCTCCAAAACAGAAGAATCTGTCAGCATTTTCATTCAGTACCTAATTGCTTCTGAAATATTGTGGTAGCTGATAATGGCCAAAGTTAATGTGTCTTTTACTGTTGCTTTGTTAATTACTTTACCATTTCATTCCTTTCATCCACTAAAAGTGCATTTCTGTCTTCTAATTTCCGAATTACAGCACTGAGTTCTGTTATTTTAAGGTGAAATCTCCGCACGTCTCGCTCATCTGGATGTTGCTCCTTTAAAGTAAAAGTTGGATTAAATCATAAAACAGTTAAGAATTTAATTTTATAGAAAAGTGTGCTCTAGTATGTAAAACTGCATCAAAGAGTGAGCTTTATGAAAATTCACAAACTCTACTAAATATTTCAAAAAGTATCATAAAACTACCTAAAACAGAATATGACAGTAGAACAAAAAACATGTTGCACAAACTTAAAATTAAAATTAATTAGACAACAATTTAAATCCTCTTGCATAACTACACAGGTATAATAATTATGTCATCAACCTGCAGTGTTACTCTTTAGTTTAGTTTAAAGGTATTTTAGTCATTCAGCAATAGGATCCTACAAGGAGGAACACCTATAGGACGCAAAACATGGACTTGATTCTTTAAGGATTCATTCCTCCAACTACTGAGTAAAGCAGCCCAATTTTTATGGGCTAGAGCTGAGTATGCCTGGGTTCTGGACCTGCACACTGACACAACTCTGGAAAGAAAAAGAACACAACTTCATTTGTTACAGCAGCAGCTTTTCTGGCCCCAGCATTCCGAGTGAATCCAGTGCATCGAGAGACCCAACTGCCTCTAGATACCATCACTACCCTTCAGTAGTTCACCGAGGTTCCACATGAGGGATGACATACACCACTCTGTGGCCCCTGCCACGTGGTGACAGAGGTGGGCCCCTGGCCCCTGAGCTAGGCCAGCCCACACCCTGCCCCAGCCCTCCTTTGGGGGAATCCCTTAATTTCCAGAGGTGACAGATCCTGCCTGCCACCCCAAACACTGCCTGGATCCACCCCAATGCTTTAAGCTGGAGGGGCAGAAAAATTTCGCTCTGGCCAAGGGAGCATCTTGGAATTATGTGGCCAGCCAATAGGAGGCCACCACACCCCGAAGCTCTCCTGTCAGCCCCTGCACCGGCACGCAGTGTGGCCAGCACCATTTTCTCCTTTTTCCAGGCAGCAACAGTGGCCACAGATCGGGCATCCTGGTAAATCAAGGCCCCTATTACTGACCTTTTTTACATAATCCATTACCTAAAATTCTCTCCAGCCTTATGAAAACAAAGACTGCCTAGATAATCTGTTTTCCATGGATAAAAGAGCCTGTGCGCTTCCTTCTGAATAGAAAGTAGTGAGATTAAAGAGGATTTTACATTTACAAAAATAAGGGGGAAACTCTTCCATTTATCTTGTTCCTAATATGGCAGTAGTTATTACAGATAAAAACTAATTACACTGCACTGCAGGATTATAGAAACAAGACACCATCTCACAGTATTTGTTCTGGGAGCCTAGGCTGGTCCTCTAAGGAGACACAGGCCAAAGCAATCAACATGCTATGACAATCCCCAGGATTTTGCTGCATCGCTTCACTTGGAAAACCAATTCCAACTGCTGCAGTGCTTGGGTATTTAACCTTTTTCAGTGAGAGATCCGTGTAGACAAGGAATTTGTGAGAATTAGGTTCGGTTCATTTGCTTGATGACAAATTTTCAAAATTCATGCATGTGTTCATAAATTATGTTGAAAGATTTCAGAAATGCTAAAAGGGGAGAAAGAGACTTGACAGGCTTATCACCTAAAGGTCTGCCTTTGGGTTTCCCTCTGTATTCAAACCATCTCTTCCACTTATATTTCCTACTTCTTTTTCCTGATGGTTTCTCCGCTCATTAATTGCCAGGGACAAAGGGACTGGATATGTTATAAACTACAAAATAAAAGCACAAATAAATTGGAATTAAGCTATAAGGCAGGTAGGAACAACACAATCTTTTCCGTCCTGTGTATAGTTATACCTGTTGAATTTGATTTGTACAGAGGGTTCAGCTTCTTAAATAAAAAAAATAGTCATTGTTCATGAATTACTTCATAAATCTTATGAAAATAACTTGAGATATTTTAAAAATTAAGCAAAACCATTCATACACTTCCTGTTAAATAATTTATAATTGAAAACCCCATAAAAAGAATGTTACTAGCAAAATAAAAAGCAAAAAAAAAAAAAGCAAAAAAAAGCAAAGCAAAGTATGCTGCTTATATACAGCCCCATAGTGCATAAAGCACTCTCTGGAGGGTTTACAATTTTCTAATTAGTTATACTAGCTACACATTGCCCCCCCCCCCCCCCCCATGAGCTGGGTACTCATTTTTCCAACCTCAGAAAGATGGAAGGCTGAATCAACCTTGTATTGGCTGTCAGATCCGCTGGTATCAAACACTGACACGTGAGCAGAGTTTTGGTTGCAATACTACAGTTTAACCACTGTTCCACGAGGCTCCTCAAACCTTAATTCTTCTTTACCAGAATATTTAAGTTCAATTTTTTTGTACTTTTATGTTGTAGTTTGTAACATGTCCAGTTCCTGTGTTCATTCCAGTAAATTGCCAAAATCCTGTTGCTTAGTTGAGTCTGTGGGAGACAAATTGTGTAATTCACAGTGGCTTCTCATTGGCAATTAACTAGCCACTCTTTCCATTTTCAGTTGCATACCAATCCACCAGACTAGTGCGCACCTGAAAATCCAAGCAGGGACTTGATAATTGCCAATAAAAAAGCTGCTGCAAGTTAAGCCATTTACCTTCCATGGGCATAACTACACAACAGGATTGTCATTCACTGGCATAATCACACTGTTCAAATAACTAAAGTAGGAATGGGGAACTTGGGAGGTCAGGGACTGTTCTCATCCAAGATGCCCCTTGAAGGAATACAGCCCCTATTCTGGATGAGGTCAGATGCTGCGTTCTTTCCAGCGTCATCAGATCCCTGACTATGCCAGAGCATCTATTGGGCTGGCTTCATTCCTTCTTCACTTCTCCATATGGCTCTCAGGTGCTAGCTGCATGCACAGCTGGCCTCCCTCCATAGTTCCCCTTCCCAAATGCAGAAAGTGAGGAAAGAGTGAAGCAAGAGAATAAAAGATCAGCTGCTCTTCTATCACTATCCCTTTTGAGAGGACGGGGCTTCACGGGTGAGAGAAGCCCTGTTTTGAGGCACTAAGGGCCAAATCTTGATGTTCCAAATTTGACCTGAGGACTGAAGTTTCCTGAACTGAAATCATCATCATCATCATCAACAACAACAACACCTTGAAACTGCAGAGCTTTAAGGGACCCTATGGATCACCGAGTCCAGTCCTTGTCAAGGAGACACAGCAGGGAATCGAACTCCTAACCTCTGGCTCCACAGCCAGATACCTAAGCCATTGATGTAACCGGCAGTTCAGCAATATGATAAGCCTCTAGAGAAAAAAACACTTGGTTTTCTTACCAGGCTTTCTGTGAGTTCAGTGACCTCTCCTGCTCCAACAGGAAGTTCCTTCTTCGGGCTGCCATGATATCGTTCTGCTTCTTTAACCTGAACAAGTTGTTCACCCAGAGCTTCTTTCTGTAGTAGCAGCTTCTGTGTATGGCCTGCCTGGGCACCAAGGTCCTTTTCCAAAGCCAGAATCACTCTATCTTTGCTTTTTATCTCATCCATCTTAAAGAGAGATAAAACAACCAACTACAATAACAACACATTATTAATTCATCCAAATACTCCCCAAAATCCCAATTGTTCTTTTTTCTGTTGGAACAAATTTCTAATCCTAATTAGCATTTGTGCATTGTTGACTTTTTTTGTCCTGATATTCAGATGTGAATTCCTTTAAGAACCATTCATTCCCTCCCATAAAAGTTGACAATACACAACATACAGCAATTGTGAACAGCTCTACATAGCATCTGAAAATACTTAGTGTAACTGATGATATGAAAACTCTCTGCAACATGCCATTGGCACGGACAAAATAACTGTAGAAGGTCTTGATCACATGCATTTCTAAAGTTCCTTGAAGTGGTTTGTTTAAAGATCTCATCCTTCATAGGTAAAAGTTCCACACTTGGATTATATGGTTAATAGCTAATTATCTGATATGTTTAATTTTTTTACTGATTCAGAAAACATTTCAGTCAATGATCCTTAAGCATGGTTGAAATGCAAATATTCACATATAAAGGCATAAAGTTCATGAGATAATCTCAAATATTGTTAACACATAAAGGAAAGTAGTCAGCATGCAGTTGCATAAGATTGAACATTTCTGTCAATAGTATTAAATAAAGTTGGGCAGTGATTAGAATATAACTCATGAAAGCAAATAGCTCAAAAATGTTTTTGAGATGCTTTGCTTTTATTTTTTGAATTGAATGTAGTATTTTCTCCAGCTGTTAACTGTATGCTATGAAGCTAGTACTATACATAATTATTTTTAAAAGCAAAGTAAACTCTAAGAGTCAAATACAATAACAAGATACCTGAACTTAACAATTCTCAGCATTTCATACGTCACCCAAACACCCTTCCTATGACTACATATTTTTGTACATGCCCATTTCATATAAACATTGAAATTATATCAGGTGCTGGAAACAAAAATACAAGTTGCATTCTATGCACACTTACTTAGAAGCAAGCACTATTAAATTAAGTGGGACTCCTGGGTGAACGGCACCAGATTTCACTGTTAAACTTAAATAACAAATGACTTGTGTGATTAAAGGGAAATATTTCCATCTTGTCATATATTTGAAGCCTTTCTTTAATGCTTCATCCATTTTGCCTAATTAGCTTTTCCACACTCTTTAGTTGTGCAAATATTGATTCATATCTACTGGATGAAATTGGTTGTGTGTGAAATATATCACAACTGGATGGTGGTTAGAATCTAAAATACCATTGTAATTCCTAAGCAATGACATTGGTGTTCAGATCTGAGCTGGACTGTTTATGATAGAACCTTTTGGTGGTAATTCATTCATAGGGTCACCATAAAGACAAATCAAGTAATAATAGGGACGTAGCCTGTGGTGGATGGGGTTATACTCTCTCTGAAAACACAGGTGTGCAGCTTAGGGGTGCTCCTGGATTCATCTCTGAGAGTAGATGCCCAGGTTTCAGCAGTGGTCAGGAGTGCCTTTGCATAGTTAAAACTAGTGTGCCAGCTGCGCCCGTTCCTGAAGAGATCTGATTTGGCCATGGCAACACAAGCTTTAGTTACATCCTGGCTGGATTACTGTTACACACTTTACCCATGTCTGCCTCTGGAAAGTATTAGGAAACTTCAGCAGGTCCAAAACACAGCAGCCAGATTGCTGACTGGGGATGGTTACAGGGATCACATAACCTCCGGCAGATCCACTGGTTGCCAATCCGGGCAGAATTCCAAGTGTTGGTTCTAACCTATAAAGCCCGAAATGGCATGGGCTCAAGCTATCTCAGGGACCACCTCTTCCTTTATGAGCCTGCTCAAGTGTTCTCATCATCAAGAGAGGTCCTGCCACCTTCACAGGTGCATTTTGTGGGGACATGGGACAGGGACATATCTGCTGCTGCTCCCAGACTCTGGAACTCCCTCCCACATGAGGCTAGGTTGGCCCCATCTTTGCTGTCCTTCCACAAGCAGATGAAGACATTTCTCTTCAGGCAAACTTTCCCTGACTAACTGGTTGCCTGAGTGGGGTTTTTTAATGGATTGTTGTACTTTACTGCTTTGAGTGTGTTTTGTTGTTGCTTTTGTTTACCGTTTTTAAGCATGGTATTTGTTTGATCCTTTTTAGTATTTGTATACTCACTGTTGTTAGCTTTAAATACTGTCTTCTAATTAAGGAGAAAGGCAGGGTAACAATATTTTAAATAAATAAATCAGAAGTGACTTGACAGCATGTAAGATAAAGTAGTCCAAGAAGCAATAATAGCTGCAGACACTGATTGGAGTACTGCAAAGAACCGAAATACCAAGTGACGATGAAAGAAGGTTTCCAATAATTCCTGTGCTAGGATTCGTCATAGTGAAAGAATACTGATCTCCTTCTTTGCTGGACAGCTTAAAGTGCCTTGGAATCAACACGGGCAAATGGTAGTTGCCATTGACGTTGAGACTTCTCAGCTGAAGACTTGCTGTGAAATGAGTAGTCCCCTCCATTCCCTCAGAAAGGCAGGGCTTACTGAAATTTTATCCATCTCTGAGATAGAGATCTCTCAATTTGGGGCTCAGAACACTTCGTGCAGACACAGGAATTAAAAGAAAATATTAAGGTGGCTCTCAGCACACACACATCGAAGGGGATCCCAGGCAGAGCTTGGAAACATGTTGATTTTAATGTGTTAGTATCAAATTTGTTACTTTTTGGTCAAAAAGGGGAAAGTTTCATAGTAGAGTCATGTGACATTTTAAAAATACACCAGAGCATACATGTGTATGCCCAATCCGCTCCCTAGAACGGTGTTTCCCAACCTGGGAGTCATGACCCCAAGGGTTTTCGGGGGGGGGGGGTCCACGGGTAACCTTATATGTGTTGTAGCCCTTACTTAATCATTTCTTCTTTGACCTTTTGGAGCAGGATCTTAAAGTTTGTGTGTAAGTGTATGTTTGAGAAACAGGCCCTTTGGGGGCGGGGAAAAGAAGCCTCTGCTTTTTGAGAAGGGATGACTTTGCCCCATTAAAAATGCCTTTTTATGCAAACATGGCGGAGGGAAGCACAGGTTACTTGGCTATTATTTAAAAAGGGTCATGGCTCTTTTTATAATAGCCAAGTACTCAAATGCCATAAGGGTATCACAGGAGAGCAAAGCCAGAGCTTTGCTGGCAGAGAACGAAGAACATTTCAACAAGCCATGCCTTTGGGAAAGGATGGGAGGAGTTGCCTAACCTTCCTAGGCCCTTCTCTGATGGAATGTGTGTGGCTGGAATCAAAGTGTTACACTGGAACACCTTAGTAATGCTATGGCAATTAAAAACACACTTCTGACAGTGCAAGAGTTAGGCACAGAATAGAGGCCCGGCAATACTGGGTGAACTTACCAGCTTGCGGATCTCTTTTTCACATTCACGCTTGATCCTACTAATCTCTTCTTGGTGGGACTGGTAGGCTACACGCAGGTCAGCTGCCTTCATCCTATCGGCCTGCATGATGTTACTCAAGGCTTCCTCCAGCTGCTTTCTCCCTGATTTTAGTTCTGTTATCTCCTGCTGCATCTTGATACGCTCGCCATCAAACGATTTCCGGGCTTCTTCTCTGGCTTCATGTAACAAGGCTGTTTTCACTTTGTCAGCTGCCCCATCCCGCAATACATTAACTGTGGACAGTAGTCGCTGGATTTCACTGTCTTTTACTTTTACCAAACGAGCCAATTCTTGCTCATGTTGGCGAATCAGGACCTCCCTGAGAGCTTGGAGTTCCTTCATTTTCTCTTCATGGAGTTTAGCCTTCAGTTCAGATATGAAGGCGGTATGCTTATACTGATCCTGTTCTCGCTCTTGTTTTACTTCCTGGAGCTTCTCTCTCAGTTTATTCAGCTAGAATACAAACACATATAAAAATCCAATAGATTGATATACTCTAACACACACATACACATAGAACTGTTGAAATATCTGTTATACAAGTGAACCACTACAGATGTATTTAAAGTCTTTCTGAATATACTGCACCTAAAGTTCAACTACTAGCCAAGTTGAGTGGACCATACAGAACAGGAAAGATAATGGCTCAGCAATAGAGTTCAAGCTTTTAATGCAGAAGATTGCAGGTTCAACCCCGGTATCTCCAACTAGGGGTATGGTTACATATTAAAATACTTCTGAATTTGTGTCAGGTTTAGCACGCTTGAATTTGATTTTTAAAATATCTGTTTACACCATGTACAGCTAAGCGCACATTTCTTTGGCTGGGAAGTGTGGGTTTTTTTGTTGGAAAGGATGTTTTCTTAAACACCCACTGGATGCTTTTCATTTTAACTTGATTATGAACACAATTTATTTTGAATAATTTTTGCATGTGTGCTCACCTGTATCGGAGTAAATTGTGTCTGTGGGGTTTGTCAAATAATGGACAAAAGGGATCACAGTTTTCGGGCTGCAGGGTAACCTTGCAGTCCAATCTGTTGTTTTTTCTTCTTCCTGTAACACTGATCTAGAGCTATTTACTTGAGGTGGAAGTTAAGGTACAAGACACTTGCATCAATATGCCCATGTTTTGAGTGGGGAGGAAGATGATCTGTGGTCTGAATTTATTTAATATTGGAGGTACAACTTCAGCATTTTGCTTTGAACTGATTCTGTTTCTCTGTTTTGGAACTAAGGGCCTATCCAGATGGGAATATAGGCTGCTGTATGGATCACATTTGGTGTGAACCAAATTATGGCATCCACATGTGTTTCTACCTAGATCGATCCATCCTCCCCCTTTAAGAGCTGTCCTGCTCCTTTCTGGCACAGTGCTAGGAGCTTCTGGGTATTTTGTACAATTCAGCATGCTCCTGATTATCTCTTTGTTAAGCTGTGTGGATGGGTAGTTCACACCCAAATGGAGCCGTGGGCGGTGTTATCTGAAGTGACAACCCTGTGGCATATTAGGTGGGTTGTGACATTAAAAGGTAGGATGGAGAAAACCCCTCCTCTACTTTTGTCTTCTTTTTTTAATTCCTAACTGACCTAGTGAAATTCTAATACCACATTAGGTTAATATATTTTTGATATGCCACTTATTATTATTATTTAATTATGGAAAGTCACCATGGCCTGCTGAATGATGGCCACAGGAAACAGTGGAGAAGGGGGCTAATTGACTCCATGGGCTCCACCCCCATAAGAGCCCTGGATGAGAAGTAAGTAAAAAAAAGAGGGGTTACCTCCCTTTCATCTACCCAAACTTTGCTCCAACGTTTTCCCATCACACCACTGCTATCCTCTGCTGCTGCCTCCTTAACTTGTGAGTAAACCGGGTATACCTGGCTCATGAATAAACTGGCAATCCAAAGACTTTTGTGGACCCTTCTCATGGGAGAATAAACATCTCGAGTGTGAATGGAAGGATTGATCATGTGAGATACAAACTAGATCTCATTGAAGAACCTTTCAAGCGTGAACCAGAGTGATCCAAATTCCCTGTCTGGACAGGCCCTAAGCCACCTTTCTAACATATGAACTGGGATATTACTCAGAAAAACTAAATAATTATTGGTAATGCCTTGTTTGTATCACTAAAACATACACCAAAGGTGAGCTTTTGAATTCTAAGGAATTCTAAGGAGTGTTCATCAGATTGAGATTTACTTGTGGTGAGGGAGGAAGAGAAATAGAAAAGTCCCAAAATAATTCTGACTATGCATCGAAGCTACAGGATCTGGGTTAAAGTTAAATTCCAGGATGAAGATTACAGATGTGAAGTGTCAGAAGTTCCAGATTTCACCTCTGAAAGTGTAAGATTAGTCATCTTTAGACAAAGGCCCAACAGTCATTCCATTTGTCAAAACACACAACTCCTGTTTGGGGGAATCATTTGAGAGAAACACCAAAAAACATGGCACTCCCCATATCAGAAAAGCTGCAGTTCAAATTTATGCAAACTAGGCAAAAACAGTTAATAAGAACCTAGTTTGATGGGAGATATTGGCCATGGGCACCTAATCCTAAATTAGATATGGATGAAGAGAGGCTGTTTGTGTGCATATTGATGGTTCAATGTGGCCTGGGGAACGAAAAGTGTTTCTCCCTGGATAAGGAGACTAATTCTGTACCTGGAAGCAGTGCATCTTTAAGAAGAAAAGACTGTCTGCTTATTCTATCAGAGGCTTGCCTCAACTTGCGTTTGGCAAACCAACTTACTCTTATTTTGCAGTTGGTCAACCAGGAATATGGCTTCCTTTGCCTGGAGGGATAAGTACGTATTTTAAGTATAAGAGAAGGAAATATGTTTTTGCTTGAATGTGTGATCTGACCCACAGAAGACTGCAAAGGGTGGGTGAGTTAGTGAAGTGACTATGTGAAAGAGAAAAAAAATGAGGGGAGACTGTTTCCTGGTTTTTCTGAAACAGTGGAATATCTTAGGCTGGCAACAACAGTGATAGCAGCACACCTCCCAGAAGTCACCAACTGGTAGCCAATGTGTCCCCATTCTACTCCACCCACTTTCTCATCTTCAAAGTGATATTATATATATTATATATAACACTAGAGGAATGTAAAAGAATGTGAAGGGTTCGGCCCATTTTTAATGTTTGAGATTGCCACTAATTATTACCCAAAGCAGCTCCTGTACAAATATAATACATATAAAGTTAAATGGATTGATGTACTCTGTTGTTTTAGATGTGTTTTAGTATTGATTGATTAACCATTTTAATGCAATACTTGTTTAATTCTTTTTTAATATTTGTATACATACTGTTTTTAGCTTTTAAATATTTTCTTTTTAATTGTATAAGCCACCTTGGGTCCTTTTTAAGGCAGAAAGGCAGGATAATAATATTTTAAATAAATAAAAATAAATAAAGTTAAAGTTGACCTCTTTATAAGCAATACATGGTGGGCAATATTAAATTACAAAAGCATTAGATTTTATATATTTTACATGAGGAGTTCACAGAAGACTTCACACCGACATCAATGTCAAAGATCTTTCTTTTCAGGCATGCTTTCTTTTATATGACAGGTTGACAAAGGAGATTTTAAAAAAGGAATTATTGTATTCTGTTGTTTTACTTGTAGCTTTTAATATTGTTCTTAGATTTTCACTTTGTTTCTTTGAATATCGTAATATCTTGGAAATAAATAAATAAATAAATATGCCTGTTAATATTTTGGAGTTTTGGTTCAGTTTGGTAATTGGCCAAGCTTCTTTACGATCTTTATCTGCTCCAGACTTGTAGGAACAAGCATAATTTTTTATGTTAACCAGGACTGTGGAACAGCATGCTCATTCATAATACTCTTGAACAAGTGAAGTCAACATGATTGCAGGTATTCTAAATAAATTTTATACTGTAGTAGTTACCTCAAAATCCCTGTTCTCGGGGCTTTAACAATTTTTTCCCTTTAGATTTATTCTGGCAAAATTAGCTTTTGGTTATGATCTACTGATTTTTAATATGAATGTTATTTAAATGTTTATTAATTCATCTCTTGGATTTGTGGAAAAGTAAAAGAACTTTCAAAGAATGTAAACTGTGAATGAATTGTTTGAATATTGTATATTTTCTCCCTTTTGTATTCCTGACACAACCAAATCACACTACTTGGCTACTGCACTGAGAAAGCCCGTAGATTTTGACGTAGCTGCAACTGCATATAATTTTTTTAATGTCCTTGTGATTTAATATATCCTGCACTGATCCTTTATGGTGTGAATACTGCATGGGAATAAGATCTAGGTGTACTGTGCTTAGTATTTCAAAAAGCTTAAAACTGAGTTACTGCACCTAGGCTATGAACACTGAATGAAAGAAACATTTACATCAGACATAATGTTTTAGCCTAAGCCATCTCTCATTAGGCAGACCTAACCTTTATGCCCATATTTATGTACTCTACATTTCCACTTAAGTTGCATTTTTCTCTTCTAGTAAAATAGAATAAAACACTGAAAATTCAACAAACAAACCAAGTAGTACAAACCCATAACTTTTCCTCTTTAAGGGATTACCCATAGTACACAATTTTCACAGGCAGCAACCTTGGAATAACAAATAAGAGATATGTAGGCAAAATACCTATCCATCAAACCGCTACCCCCCACCAGAGCCACAGTTATTCAGACTAAAGTTGGAATCATTCAGGCAATAATTATTTTTTTTTAAATGATTGAACCATTCCCATGTGCACAGGTGCTGCCTATTTATAAAGTATTAAAATGCACTAGTTCCAAGGTACTTGCTAACTGCTCCACTTCACAGGAAGTGGGATGCAAATCTGGAAGTAAGGGGAAGGTTTGACGGGTGAATTCACCTCTCGCTCTCAGATTTCTTTGTCTAATCCTTCAGTGGCCAAATCCTGTTAGTTAGCGTAGTTAGTCACATTTGTGTAGGCCCACCGAATCAGTGGGGATTTAGTGTAGTAAGTCACAACTAAAGTCAGCTCATTTGAATAAATGAAATTTATGGAGGTCTTGACTCACCAAATCCCCACTGATTCAGTAGACCTACTTTAGTGCAACGCCCTACACAAGATTTCAGTGACTGCCTCCTCCTATCTCATTTCCACCTTCATTTTCACTGTGAGTCTGGTCTTCCCATTGTGCAATATTTTGTAGAGTTGTACTTATTGTATCACTGTTTAGGCCTAGTAAGAAAGAGTAAACTGCCTTTACAATTGCAGCACATCCCCCCCCCCCCTTCATATCAGATCCTTAGCTTAACTGGATGAACCCAGGAGCACTTCATTCGAGATTTATAGCAGCAGTGACAGAAACAATTGTGAATTATTTGCAGAGTCTCAGGGCAGAGATCTTAGCAGACCTGCCTCTGACTCTGTTCACTAAGAGCTTATTCTGAAGGCCGCCAGTACCTCGTATGTATGAAAAGAGTCAGTGAAATGTAAGATTGTATTTTCTAACATTTTTCTCTGGAAGTGGTTTAGGCTTTAGTGCCATATGTACCCTCTCTATATCTGCTACATCAGACATATTCACTTATGTTAAAACTGAATTAAACCATGTTAACCCAAATTTATTTAAACCAGTCTCTTCATAAGATTTGCTCACATGAATAGGGTTGCCAGAAACATTGGTACCAAAAGGAGGACATAGAAAGACAAAAAGGAGGACAAAGGAGGACATATTGAATGTTTCATTTGAATCGTTCCAGATTAAACCCGCAATCAATACAATTTTATTACAATTGCTGCCAATAAACGTCTCTTAGTGAACTGACCAAGAAACAGTCATGTTAAAAAATAAAAATAAATTCAATGGAGGCTTTTTTCAAAATACCAAAAACATTATTTAAACAGCTAATTGTACAATTATTACCTTATAATCTTTATTAATTACACGACATATTTCTCAGAGGAGCCAGCTTTTCGCAGAAGATCTTCATTAGCAATCACATATGCATAAAACTGTTCACAAGTAATATTCTTCAAATTGTACTTTGTGAGAATTATGCCTTTTACAGAGTCAACTAAGAGTCTGTTCCTTTCCTTTGTCCATTGAGCATTAATCAAGGAGAACACTCTTTCCACATTGCCATCTCAGGAGGATTCTGAGGAGATGGGGCGTGGATTCGATTTCTGCAGGACTTCTCCCCCCCCCCCCCAATCCGGGAGAACTGTTTTCCAGCACATGAGATGGATTGACTCAATAAAGAAAGCCACAGTCTTTTGTTTGCAAGACCTTTTGTTTGGTGTTGCAGTCAAAGCAGGACCAGGAGCAGAGAGACTGGGATTCAGATTTGGGAATAAGCTATGATACTTTTGCCTGCTTTGGGCATGAGAAACAGAGAAACATGATTGCTACACACTTCAGAAATCTAGTCCCAGGTGTGTCGGTTGTCTTTTACTAGGTGTTTGCTGTTAGTGAGACTCTGCTAAATATTCCAGTTCTGCCCAGTTCAATTTAGAGTCTAAACAGAATCTTGAAATACTTGCTGTTCTCAGCAGAAACTGCAGAGCTAAATGCAGTGGAGATTAAATTTTGCAAGGTTCCTTTTTTCATGGTTTTATGGAAGAGTCAAGTCTCTCTGTGTGTGTGTGTGTGTGTGTGTCTCCCTCTCTCTCACACACACACACACAAACCCTTCCTCCCTCAATGTTCAACAATCAGTTGCTTCAGTTCAGTATGTCCATTTCATCTCATGTCCATTTCCACCTGTCCCTCTCTCGCACCTTCCTTCCCTCCTTAACTGGAGTTTTCCCTCCTGCTCGCAGTCACCTCCGGCGGAAGCAGTCATTCACAAGCTGGATTGACTGCCCGGGGCTGTTCTACAGCTGTAACCAATCAAGCCGCCTTATCTCCGATCTCTGAAAGAAGGGATCTACAAGTGCCCGCAACCAAAGAAGGTAGCAGCGAGAGGATCTTACAATTTGAGGTTTGGCTGCAGGGGATGGGGGTGAAGATACAAAAGCCAGACATTTTAAAGCTTTTTAGCTTTGCCTGCCGGACAGAAGACATTAGCCTGAAAAGGAGGACATGTCCTCCTTTTGCCGGACGTCTGGCAACCCTACACATGAATGATGATTAGCCTGCTGGCTTCTAGCTTCCAAAATCTCCACTCAAAGCTGCAAATTTTATGTGGAGTGTACGTACTCCCTAACACTTTTATTTTTACTCCCAGGTTGAAAGGGATCCGACTGTTTAGGCAACAGAAGTGACTGCTGCTCTTAATTTTTTCACTTTTTTCTGTAATGGATTGCACAACCCAGTCTAACTGAGGAGTTGTGGTTGTTCTTCTACATTACTGAATTAGATCTGTCTTTGACACCTTTTTTTCTTTTTGGTCATGCCTGGACTGGTTTCTGAATCCTCTATGCTAATTTTTTCATGTTTAAGTTGAAATATTACATCTTCCTTATACTTATGCATTTGTTGTTTTGATCCTTCCTTCCTTCCTTCGATGGAAAGCTGCTCTGATGGACAGGAAACTGTCTGATTTGAGGAGCCATTTTGGTTCCAAACCAACAATGGAGGAACAATTACCTTGAAAATCAACTACTAATGATTTTTTGCCAAATTATCCCAGATGGAGTAGCCAATAAAATTAGTCATAATTGATAATGTCTACAAATGTGGACCCTGCCTTAACTCACTCCATATTTCAAAGTAACTGGATAGCAAAATACACGGTCATATGAAAAAGAAAGTACACCCTCTATGAATTCTTTGGATTTACATCTCAAGACATAATAAAAATCATCTGGTCCTTAGCAGGTCTGAAAATTAGGAAAATACAACCTCAGATGAACAACAACACAAGACATATTATACCATGTCATGAATTATTTTATAAAAATAAAGCCAAAATGGAGAAGCCAGGTGTGAAAAACTAAGTATACCCTTACTGCTTCCATTGGAATTAAGAGGCTAAGTAGCAGCCACATGCTGCTAACCAAATGCCCTTAAGTAACCAATCATCAGCAAGTGTGACCATCTCTATGAAAGCCAAAGTTTTTGCAGTTTACTGGTCTGGAGCGTTCAGGTGTGTGTTAACACAATGCCAAGGAAGAAACACATCAGCAATGATTGTAGAGAAGCAATTGTTGCTGCCCATCAATCTGGGAAGGCCATTTCCAAACCATTTAAAGTCCGTCATTCTACAGTGAGGAAAATTATTCACAAGTGCAAAACATTCAAGATAGTTGCCAATCTTCCCACAAATGGACGTACAAGCAAATTCATCCCAAGGTCAGGCCATGCAATGCTCAAAGAAATAGCAAAAAACCCAAGAGTTACATCTCAAACTCTACAGGCCTCAGTTAGCATGTGAAATGTTCAAGCTCATGACAGTACAATGGTGTGTATGGTTTGTTTGGAAGGTTGCCGGGAGAAAGCCTCTTCTCCCTAAAAAGAACATGGCAGCATGGCTTCAGTTTGCAAAGTTACATCTGGACAAACCACAAGGCTTCTGGAACAATGTCCTTTGGATAGATGAGACTAAAGGGGAGATGTTTGGCCATAATGCACAGCGTCACATACGGTGAAAAACAAACACAGCACATCAGCACAAACACCTCATACCAACTGTCAAGTATGGTGGTGGAGGGCTGATAATTTGGGCTTGTTTTGCAGCCACCTGGGTGCCTTGCAGTCATTGAGTCAACTATGAACTCTTCTGTATACCAAAGTATTCTAGAGTCAAATGTGAGACCATTTGTCCAACAGCTAAAGCTTGGCCAAAATTGGGTCATGCAACAGGGTTAGGGTTAGGGTTAATCTACAACAGAATGGCTGAAAAAGAAAAGAATCAAGATTTAGCGATGGCCCAGTCAAAGTCCAGATCTCAACCCAACTGAAATGCTGCGACAGGACCTTCAGAGTGATGTGTCCACAAACAAATGGCAGCAAACCTTAATGAACTGAAGCAACACCGTAAAGAAGAATGGGCCAAAACTCCTCCACAATTATGTGAGAGACTGATAAAGTCATACAGAAAACGATTACTTCAAGTTATTGCTGTGGTTCTAAAAGCTGTTGAATCATGAAGTGTACTTAGTTTTTCACACATGGCTTCTCCATTTTGGCTTTATTTTTATAAAATAAATCATGACACAGTGGAATATGTCATGTGCTGTTGTTCATCTGAAGTTGTATTTACCTAATTTTCAGACTTGCTAAAGGCCAGATGATTTTTATTATGTTCTGATACGTAAAACCATAGAATTCAAAGAGGGTGTACTTTCTTTTTCACGTGACTGTACAAAAGGAAGAGATGAAGGGGTCCCAAAAATACATTTAGACATTTTTAGATTTACTAGGTCATTAAAAAGTTCCTCTAGTAAGATATGATATCAGAACAAAACTTGCTGTTTCATTACTTCTTTCATCATGCTATCTGTGCAATTTATAAAAAGTTGACATATATTTAAATATCCAGTCGGATCAGACAGAATTATTGCTGTGCTTGTTCTAACTCCAAGGTGGTAAAGAAATCTAATCACTGTCATCTGTGCCTAAGCTATGCACTTGTAAGCTCATTACTACAAGTACTTGCCAAGTGCTACTCCTCCCCTTTTCTGCAAAGCAATAAAATTCAAATCCTAAACTCAAAGGCTTACCTTTGCGAAAACTTCAAACATTCACCTCAGTAGGTGCACTAAATGAAAGACATCCACTAATTTATTTTAGGCAAATATGAAGCAGATTTCATTGCCTTGCATTCTTCAGCTGCTTTCTAAAAAGAAGTGTATGCCTCCATGGTGAAATAAAACAAGGATATGAACATTCCATATTAACCGAGAGAGTAAATTTCCAGTACTTACTGGCTGAAATCCAGAATTAAATACCAACTACAGTAGGCCCAGGGACGTGGTGGCGCTGCGGGTTAAACCGCAGAAGCCTCTGTGCTGCAAGGTCGGAAGACCAGCAGTCGTAAGATCGAATCCACGCAACGGAGTGAGCTCCCGTCGCTTGTCCCAGCTCCTGCAAACCTAGCAGTTTGAAAGCATGTAAAAATGCAAGTAGATAAATAGGTACCACGGTGGGAAGGTAACAGCATTCCATGTCTAGTCGCGCTGGCCACGTGACCACGGATACTGTCTACGGACAAACGCTGGCTCTACGGCTTGGAAACGGGGATCAGCACCACCCCCTAGAGTTGGACACGACTGGACAATTTGTCAAGGGGAACCTTTACCTTTACCTTACAGTAGGCCCATTAAATAAGTGGAACTTACACAGGGGTTGGCTCACCAAGTCATCACTGATTTAATAGGCCTATCTAGCTGTGGCTTGGCACTGGATTTCAGCCAATGCATTCATTTACTGAGCACCTCAGAGTGCCAAAAACTCTCTTACATACTATCCACTCAGACATGGACATATTCATATACGTGTACCCCGGGGTACCTTTTTCAGCTGATCCATTCAGATAAAATGTCAGTCTGGGGCACACTCCCCACTCAACTTTGTGGAAGTCAACCTCCACCTCAGTACCAAGCCGTGAAAAGCTCTCATCTCTGATTAGCAGCTGACTGAAAATAAGAGTTTTCCCCTGTATTGAGAGGGGAAACAGGGACTGGGAGAAGAAGAACCTGATGTGCTAGAAGGGAACACCATAAGCTACATCAAGCCCATGGGATAGAGATTCACCTTGTCTGTACTATACTGCCATTTCACCAGCAATATACCCCATGCCAGTGTAACACGGTCATGAGCTTATGATGTTCAGCTCTATACCTCCTTTCCATCAAAATATGGAGAAATAACGAGGTTCTAGAATAGCTGTGATGATAGCTCTAGTGTCCAGCTTCTCTTTGGCTTAGCCAATCAGCCTGAATAAATGCACAAAACTATTAGGGCCTGCGGTTCTCAAATGAGAGGGGGGGAAGTGTAAGCTTGGTATGTTGTAATGTTGTTGTTTAGTCGTGTCCAACTCTTCGTGACCCCATGGACCAGAGCACGCCAGGCCCTCCTGTCTTCCACTGTCTCCCGGAGTTTGGTCAAATTCATGTTGGTAGCTTTGATGACACTGTCCAATCATCTCGTCCTCTGTCGTCCCCTTCTCCTCTTGCCTTCACATTTTCCCAACATCAGGGTCTTTTCCAGGGAGTCTCCTCTTCTCATGATATGACCAAAGTATTGGAGCCTCAGCTTCAGGATCTGTCCTTCCAGTGAGCACTCAGGGTTGATTTCCTTCAGAACAGATAGGTTTGATCTCCTTGCAGTCCAGGGGACTCTCAAGAGTCTCCTCCAGCACCACAATTCAAAAGCATCAATTCTTCGCTGGTCAGCCTTCTTTATGGTCCAGCTCTCACTTCCATACATCACTACTGGAAAAACCATAGCTTTGACTATGCAGACCTTTGTCGGCAAGGTGATGTCTCTGCTTTTTAAGATGCTGTCTAGGTTTGTCATCGCTTTCCTCCCAAGAAGCAGGCGTCTTTTAATTTCGTGGCTGCTGTCACCATCTGCAGTGATCATGGAGCCTAAGAAAGTAAAATCTGTCACTGCCTCCATATCTTTCCCTTCTATTTGCCAGGAGGTGATGGGACCAGTGGCCATGATCTTAGTTTCTTTGATGTTGAGCTTCAGACCATTTTTTGCGCTCTCCTCTTTCACCCTCATTACGAGGTTCTTTAATTCCTCCTCACTTTCTGCCATCAGAGTGGTATCGTCTGCATATCTGAGGTTATTGATATTTCTTCCGGCAATCTTAATTCCGGCTTGGGATTCATCCAGTCCAGCCTTTCGCATGATGTATTCTGCATATAAGTTAAATAAGCAGGGAGACAATATACAGCCTTGTCGTACTCCTTTCCCAATTTTGAACCAATCAGCTGTCCCATATCCAGTTCTAACTGTGGCTTCCTGTCCCACATATAGATTTCTCAGGAGATAGATTAGGTGGTCAGGCACTCCCATTTCTTTAAGAACTTGCCATAGTTTGCTGTGGTCCACACAGTCAAAGGCTTTTGCGTAGTCAATGAAGCAGAAGTAGATGTTTTTCTGGAACTCTCTGGCTTTCTCCATAATCCAGCGCATGTTAGCAATTTGGTCTCTAGTTCCTCTGCCCCTTCGAAATCCAGCTTGTACTTCTGGGAGTTCTCGGTCCACATACTGCTGAAGCCTACCTTTTAGGATTTTGAGAATAACCTAGCTAGCGTGTGAAATGAGTGAGTGAAATGAGTGAAATGTTGTAATGTACAAAACGTAATGTGAAAAATGCTGTATCACATGGCAAATGTAACATGTATGTTAAAATAATTAAGTAATTTAGTAACTGTTTAAAAATAAAAAGAGCCTTATTGCTCCACATTGAGACCCGTTTGAAGCCTCACACTCTGGGAGTGGAGGGAGAAGCACCAGCCTGTCTCAGCTGTGCCCATTATTGGCTGCTGCTCCTTGCACCCCATCAACTACAGTGGGCACCAGCCACTGCTGCAGAACAAGCGAGTTGCTGGATAAAATAAATGCTCTTCTGGGGCTTTTGGTAGAGGGTTACTTAACATTTTTTATTGAGTTTCTTCCTGTAAACATTAAATTTTCAGTTTGGATACCTTGCCATTATCAGGAGCAATGGTCCTTGGATCCCTAACATTGGGAGACTCCATCAAGGTTGTTATCCGTCCAGCTTTCCAGTGAGCAGTTTCATAAGCCTTTTGCTTTAGTGCCAGGCTCCACAGTATGGCTGATGAGCTTGCCATTTAAGTATAAGAGGAAGTAGTTTGTAGTAAAGCATCAAGGCATTTGACCTGTTCCATTTGGGTACTGCATCTTTCTCCCTCCTTTTATTAAAATGCATTTTATTTCATGAGGCGGGCTATGAACAAAATGGGAATTCACAATCATTAGATATTTGATACTCTATCTATCCATATGAAACATGCATGGCTGAAGAATATCAGCTAAACAGTGTTCAGTGCAGTCTACCTTTAATTTTATATTTTTACAGTTGCTAGTTTGTGATACAGTATTATGTTGTATTCACTATTACTAATTTAGCTGGTTGGACAGTGTCATCGAAGCGACCAACATGAATCTGACCCAACTCCGGGAGGCAGTGGAAGACAGGAGGGCCTAGCGTGCTCTGGTCCATGGGGTCACGAAGAGTCGGACACGACTAAACAACAACAAATTTAGCTTCTGTCAGAATTCTACATTAAATACTTTATAGTGAACGTTTTCCTTGCTGTCTTGTTCTTTTATTACATTACTTTGGAGGAAGGAGAGTTCCTACGTGGAGGACTAGAAAGATAACTTCAAATGTCAGATTAAGAAACTGAAATACGGACAACTAACCAGACACAATGCTTTATGCCCAGAGTGCATAGATACCCCATATGTTAGAACATCAAAGGCCCTGCCAGGCTCCCTCTCTCTCTCAGTGTCTAGCATGGCTGAAAAGGAAAGGAATCTCACTCAAGTTGTCCAATACTTCACTTACAACAATGTTTTGTTATGTCTAAACTGGGCCATTAGGTTTGTCCATAACAGTGAACTCTGTGTAACAGTAAGGTACTATCCATAAGAGTGAACAAATTAAATATTGGCATTGACAAAAGCTGTACTGTGGGACCCGCTTCAGGAAATTGGCAATTTCTCCAACCCATTTGTTTCCCATAGTTTCTCAGTGTTCATGCCAGGAAAACCCAGAGGGGAACATAATAATACAAGTGACTAGTCTAATCACCCACAAATTCTGCTGACTAATTAATGCTGGGAAATATTTCATTGTTGGCTATTTGCTCAGCCATCTAGAAATCTCTAGAAAGGAGCATACAAAGATGGATAGTTTCATTAGAAGAAAAAAATCAAATACTGGCCAAAGCCAAACAACTCTAAAACCGTATAATTAATAAGCACTACTGGATGATGAACAAGCCACTTTTATGCCCTGCATTACATTTGGTTGCCTTAGCTTTCACAAACTGATGTCCCCATGCAAATAAGCAAACTAGAGATAGATCCTCAATATTGGCTAAGATCCTTCAACATATTCAAGCCTTACTACACCACTGAAACATTCAGTCCCTTAAGGCAGCTTTCACGCTGCAATGACCATGTAATGAGAATGATATCAGGCTCCACCTCAGTCAATGTTTATATTGAGATAATAACAATCTTGCATGCTTTGTAACACTGTGTATCAGTGGAAGGGAGGCTTTTAGGAGTTAAAGGGATTCTCTTCTTTCCCACTAACCTATTGCTAAAATTATTTTTCCTGTCTCTGGCTTGCTCCTCCTCTCTTCCTGTTTGTTTGCTTTGCTTCCTGTTATTGTGTTAGCTTCTCTCTTCTTCTGACCATGTGGCCAGCATGGAGGATCTGTCAACCACATGGTTGAAACTCATTTTTCCCTGTATTTTTCTTTTTATCCTTCTGACTGTAACTATAGATCACAACTGTAAGTAAACAAACATTCTTTTTTTGACTTTAAATGCTTCTAGAGCAATTTTTAACATATACTGTAAAGTGCTGGTCATTGTGAGAACGGTGGTGGTGGTGAAACTGGTCTCTCCACATTTATTACTCTGCTAACTAAAAGGGAATAATCTTAATTCCACAACAGTTTAATCATATGAACACCTTTGAGGCTTCTTATATACAGGCCTATGTTTAGAGGACTCTTGCTGCATGATCAGAAACTGTGGACAGGAATATGATGCAACATGGCATATGACAGAGTTTCAAAACCTAACTTTAAGATAAATAAATATAACAATATGAATTAATATTATAATATACCCATCTATAACTGAGTGGTGGTTGGATGGTGCTCTAGGTCCCAGTGAAGAAGCAAAGAGCATCTGTAAAAAGCTAATAGCTGTAGCATACGAATGGAGAACTTCTCTCCACCCCAGGGCTACATTCCCTAGATATAAAGTAATGGAGCCATATGTCAGTAATGGGTCAACTAGCCCAAAGCAAAAGTGAACTTAGCCACTCCACTTTCTCATATGTATACACAAAGATGGATTTCCATTTATCCAAGGAATTCATGGAAAGCAGGGTGACAGGGTTTTTATCAGGGCCTGACTTTCTTTTAAGCTTAAGGAGACCAAATGACTATTAAACGGTCCTGGTAAGCAGCTAAGACTGCTCCACCCCAACCCAATGGTGTTATTGCCATGTTGTGAGCGCAATCCAGGCACAATCCTATGAAGTCACACCCACTGCTGGAAGCAATACCTCTAGCAGTTTATCTATTTAACACGAAAGTAGTGTGGACTACCTGTAAGACTAACTGTATTCTATGCTTCCACTGAATTCATCAGCTGTGCCCAGATCTTCTCTTGATTCCTGATTCAGACCAACTTAATTCCTCCCTCCTTGAGTTTGCACTAAGAGAGAGCTCTCATCCCTTCTAATGGGAGTTTTGCCCAGCACAAATATCAGGGCGAGGGCAATCTGGATGGGGTGCCTGGTGTAGCAGAATGCTGGGCTTCCACCCCCTGTTGCCTCTGCTGCCTCTTTTATGGCTCTGATCAAGAGACCTGTACCTGTTATGCACATCTGGAAAAAAAACTCCTGTTGGAGCCAATGGGAATTCTCTGCCTCATCCAATCTAACAATTAGAATGCTAAGAATGAAGAAGCTTACTCACCAACCTGCAGTTTGTAACTGACCTTTGCTTAAAGCTAATCATTAAAGTATTTCAGCTGTATACATATGGGCATCCTCTTCAACACCTCATGAAGTTTCTTCACTTGCATTTTAGCATTATGCATCAATATTACCCTCCTGCTCCACTTGCTAGAAATGGAAAGAGGCACTGAAAGTCGTATCTTGCCAAATCAACCTGCAGAAATTCCAGTTCTGTTAACAGCCTAGTTCTTGCATAATTCCAAGTCACAGTTTGGAATCACATGAGTGAGTCTCAGATTTCTGTACTGTTTCCCCCAATGGCACACTGTCCAATACCTTTCATGACTTCTTGTCTCTAGGCAAGTCTTAGTTTATATACAGGCAAATACTACTAACTCTTCTACAGTTAGGCACTACAACTTACCTATGCCAATAATTTTCTGACACAGCTGCCTGCCAGATAGGTATCAAATATGGCATAGTTGCCTTCAGCCTTTTATAAACTAAGCTGCAGCCTGGTCCTTCTGCAATATTCTGTAATGAACCAAAGTACAGCTCGGAAATAGTATGCTAAAATAATTATAATAACACTGCTTGTAATATACCACTTTTGAGGGTAATGAGGGAATAATAGCTTTATTTTTATGAAAAAACGTTAACACCTCACAACACTGTTATTTCTTGATGCACTGAACAACGTTTCCCCATAACTCCTCAGTGTTTGAGGGGATTTGTCTACTTTTACACTTTTTTCTTTTCAAATTAAAAAGTAATGCATTACTAACATGTTAATAAGCCTTTATTCATAAAGGAATAATCAATGTAGCATATCTTTTTTAAAGTAATGCTATTACCTTTTCAAAATAATATTCTAAGTGCTTGGTCTATCAGATAAACATGAAGAGAACTTGGAGTAATTAGTTATAAAGAATGTACTTACCTGTAACTATTATTTAGAATAATATAACTAATAATTACATTACTTTTCTGTACAACAAGTTACACCTGAGTTATTTGGCTGTAACAAGTAACACACATTTTACTTTCTAACGTTATTTCTAAAGGGCATCTTATGGCATTTTTGACAGGAAATTTTTCAGTTTTTATCCCATTCTCTTATCAATCTCTTGGCAGTATTCTTTTGTATATTGGTAATATTTCTAAGGTTTGTTGTTGTTACGTATACGCTGTCAAGTCGCCTCCAACTAATGGCAACTCTATGAATGAGTAATCTTCAAAATGTTCTGTAGTCAACTGCCCTGCTCAGCTTTTGTAAACTCAAGCCTGTGGCTTCCTTTAGGGAGTCAATCTATCTTGTATTTGGTCTTCCTCTTTTCCTGCTGCTTTCAACCTTTCCCAGCATTATTGTTTTTTCCAGAGCCATCAAACTGAGAAAACAACACCGAACTGAAGAGACAAAACAGCCCCCCACAAAGTATTTCTGCCATACATCAAAGGGGTCACGGACCACATGGGGAAACTGTTGAAAAAACACAACCTACAAACAGTATTCAGGCCCACCACAAAAATACAACAAATGTTATGGTCAGCAAAGGACAAAAGGGATCCCCTCACCACTGCAGGAGTATACCGGATACCTTGCAGTTGTAGCCAGTTATATATTGGGACCACAAAATGAAGCATCTAGACCAGAATCAAAGAACATGAAAGACACTGCAGACTAAAACAACCGGAAAAATTGGCATTTTTTTTCAGGGCATATTCAGTAGCTGAACATGCCCTGAAACAAGCTGGACATGAAATCCTATTTCAAGACACAGAAGTACTGGAGACAACACCAGCAATTATTATGTTAGACTACACAGGGAAGCCACTGAAATCCACAAACACCAGCACAGCTTCAACAAAAAAGAAGAAAGTCTAAAACTCAACAAAGCCTAGCTCCCAGCACTGAAAAATACAGCCTGCAAAAAGGTCAATGAACTCTACCCAGCCACAAGAACCGGTGATCACTGCACACAAAAGATTATCCAATGACACCCATCAATCACAGTGACAGATCATCTCCCCCCCTTATCACAACAAAACATCCATAACAAAAAACACCCTGATCACAGGAAACACCCAATCTCCTGAAAAGAACAAAAACCTGATCTGACAGCTACAAATATTCATCAATCCCACACACTACACCAGAAGACAGACAGAGTTCTAGCTCCTGTCTTCTGAAGACACTGGCCACAGAGACTGGTGAAACGTTAGGAAGAAAAACCTCCAGAACACAGCCAAACAGCCCAAAAAACCCACAACAACCATCGGATTCCAACCATGAAAGCCTTCGAGAACACATTCCTCCTAGATACTTGCATAAAAGCTTTAAATTTCATCTCCTTCAGCATCTGTACCTCAAACATAACTTGAATGACAGTCTAATTAACATTATTCTGCCAGATCCTGCGTTATAGCCCCTAACTTGCTTGTGTTATATCTTTCCTCAATATTAGAACCACTGCATTTCTTCTGAGCTTGTCTTTTCCATGGTAGATCACTTTGCAGTTGTCTGACTAAAAATATTGCATTCTTGTCCACTTTAGTTCACTGACACCAAGAACTGCAATGTTTATACATTCCATTGTTTGCTTTATGGTTCCCAGTTTACCTTGATTTATACTTCTCACGTTCCATGTTCCAATTGTGTGTTGTGCAGCATTGGACTTTATTTCACTTCTGTGCACATCAGCCACTAGACCACCTTTCAGATTTAATCTAGTTGCATCATTAGCAACAGTATCCTTTGCTCTTCCCCAGTAGCTGACCCAGTGCTTTGTGACTTGGGAGTCTCACCTGCCAGTACTATTTCATTTCATTTTGGACTGTCCCATCATAGGATTTTCATGATAAAGAAAGTTCAGTAGTGGTTTATGATTACCACCTTCTGCACATTACTAACAAAAGTTAGCTTGAGTGTCACTACCTTTGCCTCCTCTGCTAGTGTCACCTTCAGATATTGCTGCCACCTAGTAGCTGCCGCCCCATCATCATTGGAACTATCCATTCTCTTCTGTTGATGCAGCCGTTACTCCTGAAGAGGGCAGATTCATCTTTGTCTGATGCCTCAGCTGTGACTACTCCTATCCCTGCTAGGAGTCCAGGCTCATAATGGAGACTAACCTCTTGACAGCATTGCTCTTGGCTTCTCTGACACTCTCAAATCCCTCACCATGTTAAAGGATGAATCGAAGAAGGTGATTCTAAGGTATAATATCAGAATTGGCTATTAGAGGAAAAAGAAAGTATCTCCCCGCTCCCCCAATTTTCTTGCCTTTTGGTAATGGCAATGAAGAACATTAATAACACACAACGTGATGAATTATTTCCATAACTGGAATTAGAGAAGTAATGAGCATTGTAGTGCAATGAGTTCCTTTCAAAATCTAACACTCCAGGCTCTAAAAGGAATTGCTCTTTAACTCACCAGCCATTTCAACTGAAAATTTAAACTACAGTGGTGCCTCGACTTATGTACGTCCCGACTTACGACCATTTCGACGTACGACCAGCTCCGGCTGCAAAATTTTGCTTTGACTTGCGGCCGGAGCTTCCACTTATGATCAAAAAAAGGCAGGGGAAAAGGGCGGGAAATTCAAATTGCTAACCGTTGGTGGCGAAGAGGCTGCTTCTTTGTACAGTAGCTCTTTCACCCCAACAGTTAGAGCAGGAGTCCCTTAGCCAGTCCAGATCCCTGCAGGCTGGGGGCATCTAGGACAGTTGCCCGGAGGGCGAGGCTGGGGCGAGCGGCTGGAGCACCCCGGCCAGGTTCAGCCTCCCGGCGCCGGGATGCCGCCGCCACCACAACTCGGGGCGACAAGGGGACCGGACCCAATTCCTCCACACGGAGGCGGCGCCGAAGGAAGCCGCACGGCCGGGCGAGCGCCGCTACCGCCCGACGGGTTCCTCCAGAATACCTGCAGCCGGTCTCCTCCACCCCCGTCAGCCCCATCGAGGTCAGTACGGTGAGCCCTCGGAAGGCCCCGCCACCCACGCCCCAGGGAGCGCTCAGGCGCCCCGTCGTTTCCCCGGGCCGGCCTTCCCTCTTGGCTGCTTTGCCGGACGGCTCAGTCCCGAGCTTCGCCCGCGTTCCGCGGCGCGCTTGGGAGAGCCAACTCTGCCTGGAGCCTTCGCCTCCCTGCATGGAGGAATTGGGTCCGGTCCCCTTGTCGCCCCAAGTTGTGGCGCCGGGAGGCTGAGCCTGGCCAGGGCGCTCCACCGACTCGCCCTGGCCTCATCCTCCGCCACGGCCAGCCCCGCCGCCGCTGCCTCGGCTGCAGCCGGATCGGAGGAGGCTTGGGACTGCCTGGTAAGGTAAGGTGCTGCTTTTTGCTTTTTAAAAACTGTTCTGGGTGGCTTTTGAAGGGTGGGTTTGGGCTGGGGGGGGGTATGTTTCTGTCCTGTGTTGTTTTGTTTTTTGGTGATTTTTTAAATTTTTTTTTTTTGCAGTCCCAGCGTGGGGCTTGCTCCGATGTTTATTTTTGGGTTTTGTTTTGTTTTTTGCAGCCCCAGTGCCTTCGGGGCTTGCTCTGTTTATTTTTGGTTGTTGTTTTTTTAAAGCCCCAGCGCCTTCCGATGGGGCTTTCTGTGTGCTTTATTTATTATTATTATTATTTTTTTGGTATTTTTTTTAAATGCTGGAACGGATTAATCGCGTTCCAATGCATTTCAATGGGAAATGGTGCTTCGATTTACGACCATTTCGAGTTACGTCCATCTTCTGGAACGGATTATGGTCGTAAGTCGAGGCACCACTGTATCCTACTACTTTGTCTTAATTTATCCAGGAATCTACACCCCTCCCACCATATGAATAATTTGTTTCGTATAATACCGAAGTGTAATTGGGTGCAAAAGTACAATTTACTGATCTGATAAATATTTCATTTCTTTAAGTCCCACTGAGGACCCCCTAGTTGAGATGCTGATTCTGCAACTACAAGCAGTCCACTGTAAAAGGAAAAGACTTTATTCTTATTCACTCCTCATTTAGTATATGACCTGACTCTGAACCTCAGTGGTGCCACAAAACGGACCGTTGTTCAGTTGTGCCTAATCTACATAGTGTTGCATACCTTGCCCTTCTCCTGCTGATATTCCACCTGGATGTTGGTCAATTTAATCCGCAATTCTTCATGAGTAGCTTGGACAGCTTCAACTTCCATATCACTTTTTTCTCCCTTTGTATGGCTCTTCTTCAACATAGTTCAAATGTACATTATATCAATTGCCAAGCAGTTTGGCACACTGAACATTAAGATAGCCCTCAGTGCTGTCACGATCAATATATTTCATGTTCTAGAAGAAACAAAAATCAGAAATTGCTGTTAACTATTTGGCCAAAGAACAGATCATATATATATATATAATGGAGATAACTCACCCAAACTGAACAGTCATTTATGACCATGGAGTAAATTGAAAACTTATAACTTTTCCTTAAAATTAATCAAATTTATGGTGCAATCTAAAGCTCTGAGCATGGATGGGAATGGATTCTAGTTCTGCTCTGCCATAGGACATTCTGAAGCAGTCAAAGGTTTCTCTAACTGTTATGGAAGCAGACAATTTGAAGCACTGCTCAGAACTTCACCAAATAAGTGAAACATTGCCTTCCTTGAAAAAGCTGGAATTTTCACCATTATTTGAAATAGATATCATTGTTGAAGAATTGGGGTATATTGGTAAATATGTCAATTTTCTGCACTTCATGGCTAAAATCTTGTTGTGCAGTTTATGCAAATAGCATAACTCTGAAATGTGAATTGTGATAAGTAAAGAAATCTCTGTAGCCATTATCTGTTGCATACTGAGTCACAAAACTCAGTATGCAACAGATAATGTCTACAGAGATTTCTTAGCTTATGGTAATTTGCTTCTGTTGCATAACTGTGCAACAGGATTTCAGCAATTCATTTCCTTCCAGTTTTACCAGCTCAATTTGAAATTTGACACAATTATAGATCTCATTAAGTAGAGCCTGAGCACTAGTATGAGAACTGAGCTGAACTCAGTTCTTTCACATAAAGTCTACTCCTATGACCTCAAACTCTTTTGTTTGGTATCCTAATTTAGATAGAACAGTTGTTGTTTTTTTGTTGCAATTGTTAAATAATGGGAAGCCAGAAAGACTTGCTGATCTCCTGCACATCAACCAGGGATCTACTGGTAGGTCCTGACCTATCTTCAGCCCAATCTTAGACTAGTTTGATATTATTTACACTGACAGACAGTAGCTTTCTATAGTTTCAGGCAACCATTATTTCCTTAGTCCTCCGTAGTAATGCTAGAAATTGATCTTGGAACCTGTTGCATGGAATATGTTAATCAGGCTATCTATACAGGTTTGTCCACATAGTCATCATTGTTGTATTTTTTAATGACTATTGTCTGGACAATTTTCTGTATCAGTCCCTCTAATTTCAATCTGCACTTGCTGTGTACATTCACCCACCCCCAATTTGGCTTAGACAAAGGCTTTCCTCCAACGCATAAGTGCTAATCTGTCTGTCTATGCTGATATGTCCTTGTCACCCACAAGTGACCTTTCAGTAACTCTTCATGTCCATCATTTTATTCTGTACCTTCTGCTATCAGGACACTGGTGACCATCACTATGCTGGACCTTTTGAATTTCTATGTCAGTTCACATGCCCCCCCCCCCCCATGTTTGCATAAAAGTTTGTCTACTGAGAATTTACCCTGTGTTTTCTATAAAAATGGGCTACAGTCCACAAAAGCTGATGCCTATAAGGTATCACAACATTCTTTGTTGATTTTTATGTGACAGACAAATAGAGTTACCTCCTTTGAAGTTTCTACCTTACTCTAGTTCATCTGTCTTTTCCTGGAACACATTTAACCCATCCAATAGGAATGCTACCACTAGAATTCAACTAAATATGATGCCTTCTGTTATCCTGAGAGGAAGATTTTGGAATAGGCCATACCTTAAAAGTACTTGAACTTCTGGTTTAAGAGAGACTAAAGATCTCATAAATAGAGATGGGCACAAATCTTGATTTGGAAGTTCGTGACGGTTCTTATGCACCACAGATGCAGTGTGTTCCCTTCCCCTGCCTCCCTGGCCAATGACCCACTCACCAATAGACGCACGCTCCTCTCCTCCTCTTTGGCTGTTCAACTAGTCCTCGGCACAAGCACAGGTTTGCCTGTCCTGCCTCCTTGTCTGAGTGGTTGATCAGCCAAGGAGTGGGGGCAGGGAAGCCCATCCTCCTGCCAGAGACTGGTCAAACAGTTGAAGAGGAGAAGGAGAGGAGTGTGCGCCGGCTGGTGATTGGGGGATCCAGCCAGGGAGGTGGAGGAAGGGAACACATAGCACCTGTGGTGCCATTATGTACAACCCAGCATGAACCTCCGAACCAAGGTTTGTGCCCATCTCTACTCATAAATGGTCTTCTCCTGTCCACTTCATAGTGTACTGAGCGTAAACTATCTGGGCCAGAATTTAGGGAGTCATAGGAGAAGGGATGCTAATGACATGGATGTTTTACTTTTGCACAGATAAAACAACCATGAAAACATAAAAGTTGTAACCCCTGATAGAAGAAAATGTAATGAAAATACTGTTCTTTGTTCCGACTTTTGTTTTTGTACTGCCTATGGTGTTGACATGTTTCATGTATGGGTAAGTAACCTCCAGAGATCCAAGGCCATACATGACCACTCTGGATTGCCACTTACACCACCAAAGTATTTTTCTTTTGAACAGGCTTTTCACTGAAGAAGCTCCTTCACACTTGCTAGTGGCTAATTGCCTCCCACACCTCCTAGACAGCACAAGGGGACTTTTAAAGGAAACATTTAAAGTACATTTTAAAATCTGGCATGTGCATGTGGAGGAACTGAAGGGCTTCAGGGGTACTTGGGGACACTTTTGGGCTCCCCGAACAGCATGCAGCCTGTGGAGTAAGTAAACTTTGCCTTTAGACAACACTATTTTGTCCAATTTACACAACACTATTTAGACAACACTATTTTGTCCAATTATGTAGTTAGCTATGGATTTTGCGCTTTCTAATAATCTGAGGAATAGACAAAAGTATAGAAATAGAATTTAACTACTCTTTATTTTGTGATACAGAGGTAATGAGTTTCGTATAATCCAGTCCTTAGTGTAATGGAATACAACAGATCCCTAATATCAAAACAATACATTATATATGCATATGTTAGCTGCAAAATCCCAAGGTGCTCCCAGAAGAAAGGAATTGTAAACCACTTCTGAGTATTCTCTACCTGGAAAACCCTGAAAAAGGGTTGCCATCAGCCAGAATTGACTTGATGGCACATTACTACTACTACTACTACTACTACTACTACTACTACTACTACTACTACTACTACTACTACTATTATTTTCAAAAACACTAGGCACAGTCAAAAATTATAAAAACACTGACTGGTATTATATAACAGATACAAGTTTTAACCAAAAACCTAAGTATCTGTTAAATATCAACGCAATATGTATGCTGTTCCTAATAGTGCCTTTTTTTGTAGCTCTGATGGTGTGATTTCTGAGATCTGCAACTGCTTACAGTACTGTGTGACATTTCTTGATATTGTTCCCAAAGCCCCAATGACTACGGGGACCACTGAAGTGTGTTTCTTCCAGAGGCGAGATGTTTCGATTGTCAGGTCTCTGTACTCTGTTAGTTTTCCCAATTCTTTATTTTGAACTCTGGCATTCCCTGGAATTGCAATGTCAATGATCCAGACATTTCTTCATTCTATTACTACTATGTCTGGTGTGTTATGTTCAAGGTGTCTATCAGTTTGGATCTGGAAATCCCACAAGATCTTGACTTCCTCATTTTCTGACACCTTCTCTACCTGATGTTCCCATGGGTTTTTGGAGGCTGGCAAGTTATATTTTTTGCACAATGACCAGTGCACTAACTTTGCCTCTCCATGACCACAGGCCTTGTTGAGGTGGAGGGGCTCGCGTGCTTCAGTGAGGTTGAGAGCTATGCTGAAGGGTCTCCCAAGCCAGACAGGTCTCAGCTGAGAAGCCAGACCAATGGTGTCCACCAACCATCAATTATGATGACAGGAAATAAACAGAAATCCATACCGGATCGGTCATCGTCCAGGTCAACAAGGACCATGTCAGATGCTATAGCCCCTGGGCATCTGGTGACAAATGGGTTACAGGGCTCAGCAGAACCTGTTGAGGAGCCAGGACAGCCTGCTGCAAAGCTACTGGAACAACATAAACACAAAACTTGGACTCTCACCAAAAACTGAGAAATTTATTATCATTATTATTATTATTATTATTATTATTATTATTATTATTATTATTATTATTATTATTATTATTATTATAGCTCTATATATGTTATATTATGACATCATTATATATTATGAAGTGAATGTTCGAATAGAAACATTTTCACTCTGTTTTGCATTAGTTACCTTTAGCAGATCACTTAATGAAGTTCTAATAGGATCATATTCAGATTATAATTACAGCACATAATTTGGAGTAAGTGCAATTATTTTATATTATATGTTAACTAAGAAGTATGCTAGAAACACATTGTAGTTCTTTAAAAAAAACAGGGGGGAGGTTCCAGAAAAAGCAAACATAATATACTGGACTTCAACTTAGAAAAGGTCTCAAGATGAACAAACTGTCCTTACTTACCAAGAAGCTTAGCATATGCTTATCATCTAAAAATAGACTGGATATCTGGACTGCAAACTACAGATGACAAATCCACTACCTGTAGAGCACATACCACTTCTTACTCTGTCCCAGCTGATCAACGTCACCGTTTCTTTCTTTGAGGTCACCGAGCGAGCTCTCTTAGGTGTACTTCACACTCCATAATATTAATGTGTACATTAAGAGCATACAAAAGGGCAGATGGGTTCATACACCAAAGAGCCAGTGACTCATTGCCGTGGATTGTCATGCAATGCATGGAAACATCCATAGATGCAGCCTTCAAGAATTACAAGCAGAACAATATTTACTCATAAAAGGCTCTCTGATGAAAGAACTTCCCCCACAAAGAACCAGACTTTGCTACCTTCTTCAATAACATATTTATAAATGAAATCAGTGGTTCTCAGGTATATCTGGTATCTCATGCCCATCAATCACTATGTCAAAGAATCTGAGTCCAACCATTGTAGACACTGAAAGCCCACTTTTTTCAAGGACATTTAAAAGTTTACAGGCATCGTGTTTAGTAAGGAACAGAGGATTGGGGGGTGGGGGACCCAAGTACCTAAAGTTACAGCTAGCAAGCCAAAAGGTACAGATGGATAATCTGTGGCAACTAAGATCAGGAGGAGATGACACATGTAGGGACTGAGGGAAGAGTGAATTTTTAGTAATTGTTCTAAAACTGCTGTGTATCAACCTAGATTACTTCTCTGTCACATCAGTAGTATTTGTACCACTGGTCTTTGGAACCTATGGGAAGGAAGTACCATAGTTTTTTAAAAAAAAATCCTGGAAACAGGGTTTTAGGTTTTTTTAAAAACAGGCTATTGTCCAGTTCTAGTAATAATGAGCCCAGCAGGCAGTACTCTGGTCTTGAAAGGTGTAGATGTAAAACTGACACAAATAAGGAGCATGTCTCCACTCAGAGGTTAATAATGTGTCAAAGGAAAAGAAAGGGGAGATTAGTCAGATAAGCCCTTCTGTACTCCAGACAAGTCCAACTGAAGCCGTACCTCATATCAATAAAACTGGGCCCCTCTATAGTTCCAAAATCTTATCACTTATCTCAGGCCTCTCTCAAGCATTGCTCCCTTCCTGGAGAAGGGAGGTTCTTCTCACTGTTCATAATCTGGGTCAGGATGATTATTAAACCCACAAGACAACAACATTGCTAAACTCAGCTAATTCAGTAAAACAGTATGGCACAGTGGTTAAACTGCAGTACTGCTGTCAAGCCTCTGCTCATGACCTGAATTCAATCCCAAAGGGTTCAAGTGGCCGGCTCATGGTTGACACAGGCTTCCATCTTTCTGAGGTCAGTAAAATGAGTTCCCAGTCTGCTGGGGGTAAAGTATTCCTTGTATAATTATGTTGTAAACTGCCTAGAGAATGTTCTAGCACTATGCGGCAGTACATATATAAAACAAAACAACAACAACAACAATAATAACAATATGCATACATCTCAGTGATTCTCCACAACATTTGTATTTGTTGTTCTGAATAATTTCCAGTTCTTTGTGATTAATGAAAATAGAGATTTGTTTTTGCTATATTTGCAGCATACATCCGCAGGGCTGGAAATTTAGCAAAGTATGTATGAATTAGGATGGATAAATAGCTTCAGGACCTTTTTATATCTGCCACATAAAACATCTTGGCTACTAACCTAAGTTGAAACAGAGAATAAATGAGACAGTCTTCTTTTGAATATTCACCAAATCTAGACAATTTCCTTTTTAGTCCAAAAAGTGTATGAGACAGAAAACCCAAACCAATTAAGTATAAAAGAAAAAAATCTTACAGGATCCAATTAAAGGAGGAAAGAATTCTGGGTCAAACAGCCCTTAGAATAACATTATTAGACAAAACAAAAACAAAACAACTGAAAAGCCAGGTAATCTTATTTGAACTTCTTGTTTCATTAAAATTACACTAGTCCAGGAACCAGAGCTCTCACTCTACAAATAATAATGGTGCAATGCTTCTGGAACAAAAATTAAAAAAGCATTTACAGTACCTCTTTGTATTGTCTAATTTATATTGTAAACAGTTTCTATCAACTGAATTGAGCACTTGCAGGTGGGCAATGGGGGTGGGTGAGGTGGCAGGCTGGTGTGGGGAGTGTTAGGGTTTGTGGGGGTGATGGGGGCAGGTGAAGTGGCAGGCTGGCAGGGGTGTTCTGACTTGTGGGGGAGCGATGAGGTGGTTGGGCAAGGTGGTAGGCTAGTGGGGGGTGTTCTGGCTTACAGGGGAGTGATCGGATGTGTGGATGAGGTAGCAGGCTGGCAGGGGGCAGGGGGTTGGGCAGGCTTGGGTTTTTTTGCTTTTTTGGCAAGTTTTTCTGTTCCTATCGGGGCGTTCACATATGTGGAATCAATTCCAATGAATTAATTGCACATTTACTTCAAAGTAAACATACCCCTGGTAGAGAAGCAGGAAAAACTCACTTCCCTGTCACACTATTCCACACATGCATATACCTTGCCTGTACACCTAAATTTGAGTCAGCTTTTTTCTTTTTAGTAGAACCTGATACAAGAGCAGGTTTTTTTTATTGTCAGTGGGATCTGGCTCTAACTCCATAAATCCCTCTTTAAGAGGTAAGGCACTCAACACTTCGTTGGCAAAAATTATGGAAAGGCATACAATGGTTAGTTGTACCTTTCTTTTGCAAATGCAACTTGTCCAGGTTTGATAGAATTTGTTTCTTCCATTCTCCCAATGTGTTCAAATGACATATATCACAGGATCTGTAGGAAACATCTGAAGGACTTCCTGGATGATAGTTTCCTAGCTCTTGCTCATTGCTCTTTTAGAAAGACTACTCACCTTCTCTAAGCACAACTGTAGTGAGAATTGGCCCCACCATTCTAGAAAGAGTGCAAGAAGAACTCTCCCTCTTTCCCTCTCCCTTCTCCCGCCCCCAGCAGTGCAGCACAGAACTGATGGCTGAGAGAGCAGTGAGCTCATCCTCCCACTCCCTCTGCAATCTCCCTCCAAGTGACATGATGGCTGGGCCTGGGCCCAACTAGTCTAATCTGCCACACCACCTAGGGAGAGGGCAATGGGCAGGCAGGGGGCACGAAGCAGGTCACTGTCTCCTTTTGGTCACACCTTTGGATGGCCCCAGTAAGCCTAATTCTTCCTGCTATATCATTCAGGGAGAAAGAGGATGAGCCAGCAAGTACAGATTTTCAAAGGGAGAGAGGAGGTGAAAAATCAGAGATGAAGCAATCACCACTTGCCCAGAGAGAGAGAGAGAGAGAGAGAGAGAGAGAGAGGGAAGGGAGTGGCTGCTGTTACAAAACAGCAACTGCTGCCTGGGTCTGCCCACCCTCTATGCAACTGCAGGGAAGATATGGCTCAGGCCCCTTACCCCCAAGCTACTCATGGAGAGGACAGGCGAACAAGGAGATGTTGTAGCTGCTCTATCCACGACTAAACTTGTGTGCTGCACTGTTCAAAGAGAAGAAGTGAATGAGAGGGCAGAGGCAGATCTTCATGCTGTTTTTCTGGGCCATACCACCATCCCAGAAAAGATCGGCGAGAGAGAGAGAGGAGGTCGTTAGCAGCCACTGCCTTCTGCCTCTGGGTTCACCCTCTCAGAGCAGCAGGTGCAGCCTTTGGCATCTTGCTCTCCCCCCCCCCCCCGCACTCTGTAAATATACAGTCCAGATCAACAGGAGTAGCCAAAGGGCAGATGCGGCATGCAAGCAGGTGCTCGAGAAAGGAACAGCTGCTGCCTTCTTGTCTCTTCCCTGCTTCTCCCAGAACAGTCAGAAGTTAGACAAGGTGGCATGTGAGAGGGCAAGAAAGCTCCAGAGGGCTTCCTGGCTTGTGGGACAAGGGAAGGTCCCTCCATGCTGCTCTTTTCAGCCTCTGCTGAAGGATGGAGGAAAGGAAGAGAGCTCACTGTTTATCATCTACTTGCCACCAACAATGTTTTTTGATGGTTGTTGTGGGTTTTTCAGGCTCTTTGGCCGTGTTCTGAAGGTTGTTCTTCCTAACGTTTCGCCAGTCTCTGTGGCCGGCATCTTCAGAGGAGCAGAGCACAGACAGGGTTCTGACTCCTGTCCTCTGAAGATGCCGGCCACAGAGACTGGCGAAACGTTAGGAAGAACAACCTTCAGAACACGGCCAAAGAGCCCGAAAAACCCACAACAACCATCAGATCCCGGCCGTGAAAGCCTTCGAGAACACAAACCTGTTTTTTGCTTCAAAACAAAAGTTACAGAGTTAAGCACTCTTTTTCCAGTCTATGTTTTAACAGTCATGTGTAGTTAGGCACTGAAGTGCAAAGGTGCTGCTGTCTTGAGGAGAAACTGAAAATTTCACCCAACCTGTAGTTTAGCCCTCAAGAATGATCTTTGGTCTCTAGGACAGGAGAGATTTTGAATCTGAGCATAAGATTCACACCTTGTTTAAGAAAATGAAAATGTCTTTCCATAAACACAGAATGTTCAAAGGCAGCATTTAAAGGCGCAGAGGGGCAACAGCAGTGGGTCAGCCTACCTAGCACCAACTATTGTCCTACCAAGCAGATGACCATTGAAAGGGCTTCCTTAAAAGAATCACAAAGCAAGGCATCAGTAGACACAATACGATTCTGAAGAAACTATTCACAATTTCCCAGCAAGTCCAACCAAACACATTGGGACCTTACCACTAAATAAATATGTTTAAGGCACAAGAATGCCTTTACAGCTTAACCTTGCACCTGTTAACTAGTATGAATAGAGACGGGCACCCTTGTTCAGTTTCATTACAATTATAGGCTCAGGACATCACCCCTTCTTTTGTTCGTGTAGAAGCATGACGGTTCCACTTATGAAAGAGGGCTAAGAGCAGCAACCAATAAATAGCGTGTTTCAAAATGGGGAGAGCAGGATCCACACCTTCTTTTCAGCGAGCTCCTTCCGTGGCCTGTCTGATGGCCTCTTTAGTGAGGGCGGGGAAGGCACACGCATGGTTTGGAAAGGAGAGCAGCAGTGACACTCTCTGGGCAGGGATGACACCGGGGGGGGGGGGGGTCTCAAAAGAAGGTTCGAAAACCGCGAGGACCGCCGTCCGGCAGCGTATTCCTTCCTCTTGTTTTGCCAGGAGGGGGATGCACGTCCAGGAAGAGCCACAGCCTGCTTGGCAAGTATCCACAGCGGCAATGAATCCAGAGCATCTCAGAGCATGACTCGTCCTGCTTCCCGCAAGGGGCTTTTCACTCCTCCCAAGTACCTACCGATCCCGCCCGAGCCCCGAACCCGCCCTCTGTCTACCGGCAGCCTGGAGAGCCCGGCATACACTTGCCTTCAGAGGAAAAGAGAAGGGAAGGATGTCCAGTTAGCCAGAGAACCGGCAGAGGTCTCTTTCTCTCGGATGGTGAAAGCAGCCCGCCTCTGAGCTTCTTGAGAAGCGCCGCTTAGCCTGCCGATTGGCACTGGGCCCGGCCAATCCTAAAGGCGGCGCGCCGCCTCCTTTCTTTCGCCTCGGGCGAGCGTTGAGGTGAGGTTTTGGCGCGGCAAAAGGGGCTCGGAGCGCCACCTGGAGCTCCCAAGGCGTCAGAGGCGTTCTGTACGTGCATTGTCTCTGGAGGTTGCACAGCAAGAGAAGCTTTCCCACATCCCTTGTTAAAGTTCCGTTGGGATTTTTCATGTGTTTTTATATATTTCTCACATCTCTGGATCCGTTTGAAATGGAAGAATTGATTTTTAAAACCCTTCCAAAAATACAAACACTTCGACAAATCATACATACTTTAAATTCCTGCAGTTAGATGTTGCCCTAAATGTGTTGAGATCTGGTTTTAAAGTATTAAAAATAAATATTTGACAAATAATGTTTGTTATACAGATTACATACAGTTTTATTATATATAAAACAACTACTATGTTTCTTTCTTTTTTATTCATTTTTCATTGGGTAAAGGAAGATCATAGGGAAGGTGATTTGGATCAGGGTATTGCAGTAAATAAAAAATACAGAATGTGATAGAGAACAGTATATATTATTACATTTGTCGATATGTTTCTTATTAAGCTTACTTCACACTTACCATTTTTTTCTAAGTCTTTAAATTCTAAAATTGTATCTTATATTTTCTTCCTCATAATTTTAACCCATTCATGTTCTCATCTCTCATCCAATTATACAAAGGTTCCCACTTTTTTCTTTGTTGTTGTTGTTTAGTCGTTAAGTCGTGTCCGACTCTTCGTGACCCCATGGACCAGAGCACGCCAGGCCCTCCTGTCTTCCACTGCCTCCCGGAGTTTGGTCTTTTTTCTAGCCTCAGCAATTTCTTTGTCTTTTACTGCTTTAGTTAAAATATCCATCTCTGCTGCTTCAATAATTTTTTCTATTAACTCCTGGGTTGTTGGAGTCTCCTCTTTTTTTTCCCAGTATTTGGCATATAAAATTCTTGCTGCTGTAGTTACATATATGATCAAATATCTTTTTTCTTTTTCTATCGAGTCTGGTATTCTATTCAACAATCTTGTAGATCTTTGTAGACTTCGCATTATTGGTAAATTGTTGTGCTAGCATGGAGAAGACAGCATTATGGGAGACGGCCACCTGTTTTCCATTACTAAGGTCCTGGTTGCTTCTGCTGAATCTGCCACTTCAGTCCCTTTCCCCCACTCACAGATAAGGAGGAGGAATGGAATAATAAAGGGCCTGTCCACACTGTAAAATTTAGTGCAATCTGGCTGGTGCTTAAAAGGTCCTTATCTCCAGTGCAATCTGTTTTAACTCTAGATACCCATCTGCAAAGGTGTAACAAAGAGCTATTTTGCATCTCAATGAATCATCCCCAAATGACTGCATGCCCTATCCCTGTGCCAGAAAGACACGGACCAGCTCTTAAAGGAGAAGGATGGATTCTTGTAAGCAGAAACACAAGCAGACAAGGCTTTTGTGTCTCTCTGTGCTATCAGGGAAAACCATATATCATAACTCTATGCCAGTGTAGACAGGTTCTAAGCTGCAAAGCAATGCTTCTTCGCCCCTTTTTCATTTATCTTTAACTGGGGGTGGAACTACACTGGAAAGCCAAATCAGAGTGATTTCATTTGCTGCCTGTATTATGTTTGAAGTTGCCATCCGTGCTCCTCTGATCTTGCCTTTGACAATCCGATGGGGAAGTGGCAGGGGTGTAAATACAGGAAATAATAATAACGATGATCCAGCTATAAGGTGATAGGGTGATCTAGCGCTAATCTCATATATGTAAGAAATATTATTTTTTTAAAATTAAAGGATTATTGGGGGAGAGAAAATAATGCTGAGGAGGGGTGTTCCCCCAGTTCTGACCATCACACTCCCACTGCCTATATCACCAAAACATCATCTACAGACACAGACACATCCTGGCTTTACAAGAACATACCACAAGTAACCACATTGGGGAAAAGCTTGTCCAAACTGTTCCGGCTTGAAACAGTAGAATCCCCTCAGGAACAGAAAAAAAAATTCTGCTTCGGGAGCAGAAAGGTCTGGATCAATTTGAATCAGTCTTTGCAGCATGTGGTCAGTAAAAATTAAGTCAAATTCAACCATTTTATAAGCAGAACAAATCACACAATATTTCATCATGTAGTCGCAGCCTATGTGGGAAATCAGCCGCACAAGTCACTTTGTTCTTCAAAACTAGACTTGTGGAAGTGGAAGCCAGTGTGTTTTGGAGCACACTTGGTGAAGCAGTATGTTGGTTGCACAGGCACCACACTAGTTCACTTTCATCACACAATATGCAGGCACAAGTGCCACCTCACACTTTCTCTGCAGGAAGCAATGTGGGCCTGTCACGTTCCCGCCTCTCCTTTGATTGTTTCACCAGACACAGGGCACAAGCTACATGTCTTTCAGCTGCCACCAGTTGATTACATCAACATTATCTACTATTAATAATAGAGGTCCAGGCCAGGTGTCATTTTAAATAGAACCAAATAGAAGTTGTTTATTAATACAGGTGATGAAGGTACGATCAATGTCTTTAACTCTTAACCAAACTTCATCCACTCTGAACCACCAACCCTCTCTCTCTCTCCACTCCAAACTCCCTATTCCAAAACCTCCCTTCTCAACTCCCTCTTCTTCCCCCTCCTGCAGAGACTCTTATATCTGGTGACTCCGCCTCTCCAGCACTCTCATTGGTACATGCAAATAGCTTATTACTATTCATGACCTGGGCGGACGCCACAGGGCCCAATGCCCTCTATTGCAAAAAAAAAAAAGGGGGGGGGCATTGCATTGACAACAGAATAGCTGAAATTGTCTGTACACCGAATCCTTCACTAGATGAAATTTATTTATTTATTTATTTATTGGATTTATACCCCGCACCATCTGGCAGCCAGGCCACTCTGGGCGGCTAACAACAAGACAATACCACACAATATCAAAACACAATAAAAATAAGACAATACTGTACAAACATTCAACAGATACAATAACTAGTAGGATAAATTAAAACAGATGGCTATGAAGATGATAAAAAGGATGATGAAAGGATGGCAAAAAGGATTATAAAAGGGAAGCTGAGATATCAAAAACTTAATGCTCAGGGAAAGCCTGGCGGAAGAGCTAAGTCTTCAATGCTCATTTAAACCCATCCAGCGAGGGTGCCAGGCAGATCTCCATGGCAGATTGTTCCACAGGTGGGGGGCGACCACCGAGAAGGCCCAGTTTCTTGTTCTTTCCCTCTGGGTCTCCTTCGGGGTCAAGACCCTCAACCGCCCTGCCTGTGAAGAATGGGTATTATGGACAAATCTGGCTGGAAGTAGCTGTTCTGCTAGGTACCAAGGTCCTAAACCAGTGATGGCGAACCTATGGCACGCGTGCCACAGCTGGCACACAGAGCCCTTTCTGCAGGCACGCGAGCCATAAATTGCTGGATCGCTACTCTCCCCCCCCCTGCAGACAAACCTCAGGAGGCGGCTGCAGCTGCGGTGCTGGCGCTTCGACAAGCGGCGGGCCAGGATCCAGAGCAGCTGGCGCTGGTGGCAGATCCGGAGTGGGGTTTCAAGTTATTTCCGTGCCCGTGATTCCACCTTCCGCTGCCACTTCCGGTTCTGCCACCACCACGTCCGGTTCTGCTGCCACAGCCTGCCACCCGCTGGGTTGTTTTTTTCCCCAGTTTGGGCACTCAGGCCCAAAAAGGTTTGCCACCACTGTCCTAAACCGTTTAGGGCTTTGAATGTTATCATCATAACCTTTAAGTCGATGCGGAAACAAATTGGTAGCCAATGAAGGGTGGCCAGAATGGGGGAGATGTGCTGAAATTTCTTCATCCCAGTTATTAATCTGGCCACCACATTCTGGACCAGTTGTAGTTTCCGCATCAACCTCAAGGGTAGCCCCACATAGAGAGCACTGCAGTAGTCTATTTTTGAGATTACAAGTGCATGAATAAAAGTCGTGAGTGCCCCCATGTCTAGATAGGGACGCAGCTGGGCAATCCTCCGAAGATGGAAATGGGCTGCCCGGACCACAGATGTCACCTGGGTTTCCATGATGAGATCTGGGTCCAGACAGATGCCCAAGCTGCGAACCTCATTCTTCGTGGGAAGAGTCACTCCCCCAAAGGGAGTTTTTTTGATGTTAAGTGTAAGATTATTTTCTTTACACCACAGTATCAACCCTTGTACTTCCTTTCTGTAAGCAGACTCATTGTTCTTATTTATGAGCCCCACCACTGTTGTATTGTCCGCAAATTTAATAATTGTGTTGGTGTTATACAGTGGGGTGCAATCATGTGTGTACAGGGAATAGAGGAAGGGACTTAGCACACAGCCCTGGGGAGTTCCTGTACTTAGTACCAAGGTAGAAGAATGGTGAGATCCCATCCTTACTGACTGTGGCCTATCTGTCAGAAAGTCCTTTACCCACACACAAATCTTTTGAGGTAATCCCAGGTTGATCATTTTAAAAAAACAACCTATTGGGTAGAATGGTATTAAAAGCAGAGCTATAATCCACAAACAACAGCCTTGCATAAATTCCCTGTTGTTGTAAGTGACTCAATTCAGTATGGAGAACAATGGACATAGCATCATCAGTAGATCTATTTCTCCTGTATGCAAATTGCCATGGGTCCAAAGAAGGTGGAAGACTAGCCTTAATGTAATCCAGCACCAATCTCTCAAAACATTTCATAATAACAGATGTTAAAGCTACTGGTCTATAATCATTGAGAGATACCACAGCTGACTGCTTGGGGACTGGCACTATAATAGATGTCTTCAGGCAAGTGGGGACAGAACACTGCAACAAGGATAGATTGAAAATATCCGTTAAAAACTCCAGCTAATTCTGCAGCTCAGCTCCTAACAACTCGTCCCATGATTCCATCTGGTCCAGCTGCCTTTCGAACGTTAATATTCTGGAAAGCACATCTCACATCTGAAATCTGCAGTAGTGGAGCAAGATTTCAGTTTAAGTCATTTAGTGTGATAAACAAAGAACAAGATTCCAAACTGTTTAAAAGAAAACAAGTCAGGGGTTCTCCTTGTGCTTCTTCTTCTTCTAATCAGAAATTGCCTGGTCAGGGCCCTTCTTTGGTTTCCCTCTGGCTTAACTCCCACTTTGGGGGAGGGGAAGGGTAGAGATAGAGAAAGATAAGAGAATGAAGCTGGGTGAATAAGTCATCTGCCCAGCTTGGGAAGGGGTCACAGAGAGAAAGAACACCAGGTAGGAAGCTTCATAATCTGGGGGCAGAGTGTTTTTTCCCCCTCCTCTTTAGGTGAAGTGAATGAAGAGGGTGCCGGTGGGATCTCAAAAAGAGTCTGCCAGGAGAGGGAGATATAAATATCATAAATTTGCTCCTTGCTCCGCCGCTATTGCCAAATATGTTTTCCTGGGAAAGGTGGGGAAGACCCAAACATTTTCCGTTCATTAGCACACACAGGGCATACTCCAGATTTATATTCAAATGACACGCGGTGGAGGTGGAAAGCTGGGCATCTGTTTTCACCCACCGAGGGCCTCCTTAGGCCTTTCCTCTGGGCTGCCCCCTCGGAGGTGTCTCTACGTGCATCTGGTGCCCTCTAGGCTCCCGCCTGGATTGGGCACCTGCCCACTCTCCCCCCCCCCCACCGCCGCACCAGGACGGCCCTTCACTTGACGTCATGCCCAAGAAAGGAGCACGAAACAGTGTCCGCAATGGAACGCGCAGCGGAAACAATCCTTCCTCCAGATGGGGTCCGGCGGGCGAGAAAGGGGGCTGCGCTTGACAGCAGCAGCAGCAGCAGCAGCAGAAGGCGGGCCCGGCAGGAAGCAGCTGGTCCGGCGAGCTCCGCCCCGGGAGAGGCTGTTCTCGTGCTTCACGCGTCAAGAGGGAGAGAAAAGTGGAGCCCGAGCGAAACTTTGTCAGGCTTTCTTGGGAGGCCCCTCGAGCGGCCGGGCGCTTTCTTGCTGCCGAAGGCGGATGAGTCAGGTGAGGTCCCTTCCGGCGGCCGGGAGGGAGGGAGGGAGGGGGCTCCCCTCCAGGGTCGGAGCCTCGGCCAGGTCCTTTATTCTCCTGGGAGGGCCCCTCGCGCCCCTCGTCCCCCCCCCCCCATAGCTGGGAGCGGCGTGGAACAGCTGACTGCCCGCTGGCCTCTTCCTCCCGAGACCCCCCCCCCCTCGCCCGGGCGCGCCCATCCCTGGGCGCAAGGATTCCTTAGAAGGCGTGCAGAGATTGTCAGTGCCGCTTGTAAGCTTCCGTCGGGTTACTGGGTCCACTTTACAAGGAAGCCTGCGAAGAACTGCAACTTAAATTAAATATCTCTCCTTTTGGAGGCTGAGATGGGTTAGATCGGCGCTCTTCAGCGAAGGGCGTTTCAAGAGGCTGCTGCTTTTTTGCGTCCCACTCCCCCCCCCCCCCCGCTAATATTTTTGTGTTAAAGTCTGCCCTCATACATGTTGAGGGTATTCTTTTTTTTTAAGATTTGCGGTTATCAAATCTTTGCGCACTTCATTCTTGTCTTTCTAGTGTCCCCTTGTGTTGACCTTTTGTTTTGTTTTTCGTTCTGGATACTATTACAGCAGCTGTGCTTGCCCTGGAAGCAGGAGTCAAAAAGGAGTGTGCAGGGCTTTCTGTGTACACAAGTCCTAAGAAATTCAGGAGCTGAATTGGATAGCTGTATGGGCCGCCTTAGAATTGGTTTAACTCAGTGGGTTGGAGTGCCTGCAGCCAGGAATTCTGTTCATATTTCAAAGCTTGTACAAGTTTATGCTGTAAAAAAGAAAAGGGGGGGGGTAATGACATGTTATGCGGTCTTTACCTTTGAGAGTCACTCTCTTGAACAAAGGATTGACTGAGCACTGGCAGGAGAGTTGTATCAAAATGCTGGCATTCATCCCTTTCAGCATCCAAACTAGGCTGAGGATGTTTAGTGATATGCTTTCAGGACCCACAAAATATTGAGCAAATTGGTCTCCTTAAGCATTTTGTGTCTTGTAGTATTTCAAAGGAAGGGCATGGCTGGCAGACAGTCTTGTGAAGATAAAATGCAACATTATTTTCTATGCTCCACTTGTTTTTCTTGTTCATCCTCATAACAAGGGTGAGGCATTTGACCAATAAAAAAAACTTGATCACATATTGGTCAGGAATTGGAAATTCAAACATTTCTTATCAACTGATTTGATAATTCTCTTAACTGCTGGAGATTGTCTATTGTTAAACAAAGTAACTTTTGTGTAGTTCCAATCAAATGTTGTGTTTTTCTACAATGTTAACTTCGGTTTTTATAAACAACTAATACTTAATTGGAAGACTTCTTATCCTGGGCTATTATCCTGAAATACCAGGTTCAGTCTGTAGTTTCCTCCAAAATAAAAAATAACAACAAAAGGGGAGCAATTTTTAAAATTCAGTTGTGCTAAGCAGGCAACAGGCTAGATCTTCCAACAGCATCAGAATCATAACATCATGGTATGTTTGAGAGCAGGTAGCCAACTGGCATATTTGACCTATCAATTGATTTACATTCTAATCCTGCTTACAACAAGGGAGAAAGGCTATTAGGTTCGTCTTGTTGCATGCATGTAGTAATTGATGTGGATAAATCTACATGTGCTAGGTGTAACATGTAAACTTAATCTTATTCCACTTCTTGATAGGACAAACAGTTAAGGTCATATAAATGATGGAGAGTCTTTTGTGTAGTGAACAAACAAATCTTTAATGAAATTCAATAATTTTCTGGTAAAATCTATCATTTTTATTGAAGGAAAACAATGTTTTTTGCAGTTGTGGTTTATGTTGGGCCATGACAATCCTAGATCAATTCCACATATATATTGCCATTCCCTTTATGGGTTGCGTGGCACAGTAATATCAACTGTATCCTGTGGCTACACAGTTACTCCAACCTGTCTGTTATGTCCTTTCTAATCTGCAGGAGAAATGGACTCAGAACAAGACCCTGCTTCAGTCTCCTCTCACAGTCAACTTGGACGGTCCCAGCTAAATGCAGCAGCTGATGTAGAAAGCCCAGGTGAGGGAAGCAGAAGCCTCTATCCACCTCAGACGTTTCAGTTGGCTTCTCCACTTTTTCTTTTTCGTTAGAGAGACCCAGGAAGAACAGTAATTATAAATGTATATTTGATATAGGGATTTTGTCAACATAAATGCTTCTGTTAAATTGTGTAGAGATTTATATTTATGGTTTCAGTAATCTGCAGGGTTAAGGACTCCATTAAGATTGTCAAGCCACAGAAGCTGAGAGATCTAAATAGTTTTCTCATGACCGAAGAGAAGGGTCCCTGCCACTGTCGCCAATGATTGTGTCAGTTCCCCAGTTGCCCTCTGGTACTGGGAGACAACTTAGGTGGCAGATATTATCTAACCAGGTGACCTCTCCTAATTGTTGTGTTGGTTTTCTGAAATGTTGAGGGCAATGAAATCATCTCCACAGAAATGGTGGAGGAAGGCTTAGGACCTCTCTAGTGGGAGATGGGCCAGATCCTCTTTGAGGGCCAACTGACATGTAAACTAACTGCCCAGCTGCAGGTTTTCCTGAAGAAAAGTGATTATCATGATTAATTTCAATGGGGATCTTCCATCCTTGTTTCTGAACTTGCCTTTGTAGTCTAATGGATGGCTTGACTCAAGAAAAGTTCAAGGTATGGCATTGTGGTTTTCAAAGCAAAACAGAATTAACAACAATGTAGACCATGATGTCATTCTACATGCCATTCTGAGTGAGACTGGAAGGTCCACTTTATAAGGGATTTGGAAAGGTTGCTAGGATACCAGCATACCATTCCCTGAAATTTCAGAGCCAAATTTGGGGCCTGAGATATGGTAGTTCCACTCACAAGTCATGATGCTGGTGTTCCACTGTCTGCCTGGTGCAAATGGCATGATGGGTTCAAATGTACGCACCTACCATTCTCGCCCCAGCTTTTTTTCTATGTGATTTAAATTATTATCCTACAGAAGGATATGTAGGCTTTAAAGACACCCCAAAATAAAACATTCACCACCACCACCACCACTCCTCACCATGAGATTTGTCTTCTCTGTACCACAGATTTGAGGAATCATAGCAGTTTCCGGAGACTGTAACCAGTGCCCCAAGACCTGGTAATCATAGGCTTCAGTGGTTCTAGAAGTCAAGAATGTGCTGCTGAGAGATGGGTGCTCCAGCTGGTGCCCAGTGATCTACTGAGTGCTACAAGTATTCATCTTCTCTGTTACCATTTGGTATCTAGCAAATACCACATTGAGAGGTCTTCTGTAGCGTTGGACTGTTGACCTCTGAGACTGGGACAGGTGTTTTTGTTTTGTTTTTTTACCTGTTTGCAGATAGCAGCAGAGGAGTGGTTGGTTTCAGAGAAGGACTCATTTGAAATAAATTGGCAACTTACTCAAGCTCTAGCACTCACAGACCAGGCTGTGTGTGGGGTTTCAACTGGCACACAGCTTTGATTAGGGTTGCATAGCTGCCTTCACGCTTAAAATATTTTATGTAAATGACTGTCATTGTTCTCTGAATAATTTAAATCACATAGAAAGAAAACCAAATTATCCTTCCAACACAATGTACTTTTAAAAAAATAACTTGTAAAGTCTCAGTAATTTGAACATTTCGTTTCTCTCCTACACATCTTAAATGTACTTTCTTTCCCGTCACATGTGGGAGTAGAAATGTCATCCCCTTGGGTGCTTCAATACACTTGATATCTTGCAATTGAGCTGTGACTTATTCTCCAGTGATCATAGAAGCTTTTTGTCGCAATAAATTGTGTTGCTTTTAATGGCACTTCCATGCAACATGTTAAAGATTGGATTGAGGAATGCCAGAACACCTACAATTTTTTTTCTCTTGATAGAAACACAACTAAATCCTTGTTGCTGCAGCAGATTGGCATGCATGTGTCTCCGTCATTGTTGTGGCCTAGCCCTCTTAAGGCTATTTGTTTAGCCAAACAGTTAACTCACATCCCTCTACCCTCTGAAGGAAATAAAATCTTCAGTGCTGTCCAAAAATTTAGACAGCAACTGAAAAAAGGAGGCCAGCGCTCAACAGAAAAAAAGTAGAAAGTTGAAACTAAACTGAGATATGGAAACAGGAGGTCAAAAGGGAACAGGAAGACCAAGACCTCCAGACTGCAGTCAGGATTGCCGCAAAAAATCAGGCAAGAGAAAAACCTCTCTGAACCATAACCAATCAAAACTTGATGACAAAAAGTTAAGCTAGATCAGTTGCTGGATGGATTTAGAGAAGAAACATGAGACAGTTATAATTACAGCATATAAAACTATCCCTATGCACATAAGGTATTAACACCATGTAGATTTTCTTCCCACTTCCCTCAGTGTTGATAGCTAATGGGTGCATTGTCTGTGACTGTATTCTGTTAAGTGTTGTTTAAAAAAATAACATTTTCACTGAGGAGAATCCTGTGTTTCATGGTTTAGTCCATTGAAGCATATATGGGGAAGAAATTGATGAAGTGCAGCAATTACTCTTTTAGGATTCTTGGAATGAGAAAGGGTTGCTGCTCTTTCCAGGCATTTCTCAAAATGAAAAATGTCCTTAGAAGCAACATCCCATTGTTTAGTGGGAGAGTTTGGCACCAGCAATCGAATGAGGTAGAGGAATACTGTAAACCATTGCTAAAAATAGTGTGAAGAAGTCAGTTTCACAATTGAGCAAAATGCACCTTGGAGGCTACATTCTTCGGCCTCCTTGTCCCCTGAAAGATTACTACAACATTGCAAATTAAACCCTGAGGGGTCTGTGGGGTGCAATATGTCATTTCAACGTCATTTTGCCCCCAGGCCTGCTTGAGGCATTAAAAGGCCATTCTGGAAACTGGAAATGGATGGCCAGAATCTGTTCTTTCTAGCAAATGGCCAACCACACAGTAACTTTTGGGCTAATACACTATTTCTTGGTAGAGAGGTCAGTGACTAGAGGAGCAAAAACAGAAGGTTATTCTCTTGCACTATTTTGCTGTTATTATGTGCTGTCAAGCCACCTCTGACTTACGGTGACTCTATGAATAACTTCCAAAATATCCTTTCATTAATAGCCCTGCACAGCTCTTGTAGACTCAAGGTTCTGGGTTCCTTTATGGAGGCAAGGCATTTCATACTTGGTCTTCCTCTTTTCTTGCTGCCAGACATTTGCTCTACCAAAATGGGTTAACTGGTCCAGCCTCTCAGATTAGCATCTCCTTTGTATACCATGCCAGGCACCCAGCTGTACTCCTCCTTGATCTTGATAGTGATATTCACTAAGTTAGGAGTAACAAAATCAAATAAGAATGATTCTGATCAAAAGTGTTCAAAACTATTGGAGTAATTTGAAAATGATTGCTGAAATGGAATAGAATTATCTTGTAGTTTCCATCCAAAATGTGACCCAGTATCTCACCATATATATGAAGGGTGTATCAGCAGCAGTTTCTGTGATAATAAAAGATCATTTCTGCAACAGAACATGTTTTTGGGTGAGTATAACAATATAGGAATCGGCTTCGTACTGTGTTAGATAATTGGTCAGTCTACCACAGGATTGTCAACTCTTGAATGTCAGTGGCTCTCAAGGTTTGATGCGTGATTCTTTCCCAGTCGTACTTGAAGATGCTAAATACTGAATCAAGTACTATGCTGTACCACTGAGTGATGGCCTCTCCTCAATACAGTAATCTGTTGGCCAAAGTAGGAAGGGAAAAATAAGGGAGAGAAAAAAGGCAAAATATTGTGGCACTTTAATAGATTTATCTCAGTGTGAGCTCAATCTGTTTTAGATGCAGGAGTGCAAATGCTACATTCTCATATACATATGTATCATTCATTCATTCATTCATTCATTTATACCACTTGCACATATATTATTTATACTACCAATATTCCTTAGTAGTCTCCCATGCAAGTACTAAAATGAGGCCTAATCCTGCTTCGCTTCCAAAATACAAACAGTCTGTTCAGGTATAGCAGGCTATGTCAACGGAAAGAGTGGGCTGTGGGTTTGTTTATTCATATGTCCACCAAGATAAGGGACCTGTTTCTCAGAAAATGTGTTCAATGTTTATAATCCTGTGGTTCTTGTAGGTTTTTCGGGCTGTTTGGCTGTGTTCTGGAGGTTTTTCTTCCTAACGTTTCACCAGTCTCTGTGTCCGAACTAACTCCTATCCTCTGAAGATGCTGGCCACAGAGACTGACAAAATGTTAGGAAGAAAAACCTCCAGAACATGGCCAAACAGCCCGAAAAACCTACAACAACCATCGGATCCCGGCCGTGAAAGCCTTCGAGAATACATTTATAATCCTACATTACATTATGATAAATGGGAAGTTGTACGATTGGGCATTTCCTCTTCGTTATGGTATTTTACTACTTCCCTTCCATGCAGAAGGTATGTGTTGATGTTTTCTTAGAGAATAAACTTTTTGGTCATTGTATCCATCTGAACTTTCGGTATAGATTCTGGAGTAGCTAGTATTCTATTTTTCTTAAGTGATAATATGTATCATTTCTAGTAACCTACTACAAAAGCAGATAATTCTGTTTTAGTGATAATGTAATGATCACTGCCCTACAAAGTATATTGTATAATATATGGCCTTCAAAGAAAATAAAAGTTATGTACTTACTTTCTTGCTCCCCTTTTAAAATGCCTATTGAAATACAACTTCTCATGTTCTGTGGTGCCATGGCCCCCACGCTCCCTTGTCAGCTGCCGCTAGTGGAGGTTTAGGAAATGCTTCTTTCTAACGTATTCTCCTTTCTAACCCTCTTTTCTGCAAAAGCAGGCTGTGAATTATAATAAAGAACCTAAGTCTGGTGTAGGTATTTAAATTATGCCAAAAACTCTGGAATCAGCATTGTTTATCATGAAGTACTCCAAAAAACTAAATTGTTAGCAGTATGGATTGTCATGGAGCAAGATTTAGTGTCTTAAACCCTCCATGAAAGCGCAGGAAAATGTACTGCTTTCAAATTGTTATGAAGAGATAACTGATGTTAGTTTCCTTCCAAGAACTAAGGAAGCAACCTTTTAAAGTATGCATTTGTTTTGAAGATTGTCTATTCATTTGGATGAGTCAGAATGCTTTAAAAGGAGCAGTTTCATGCTCAAAATAAATGTTTTCTGAATGAGAATTAATTGATTTCTGGAGGAAATGAGAAAAGAAAGCAGTAAACAAACAATATGTTAGTATCATTGCACGCACGCACGCACACATGCGGACACACACGCACACACAGACACACACACACACACACACACACACACACACACACACACACACACACATCTCAACAGAAACAAAATCCCTTTTTTATCTTCAGAGTGCCTGTGACTCACTCACTGCAATTCCAGTGCAGAATAGCTAATAGTGTGAGGGTTGATTTGGTATGGTAAGCGTGTCTTACTAAGATTCAGGAGACCTGCATTCAAATGCCTGCTTAGCCATGGAAACTGACTAGGGAGTGGCAATGGTAAACCACTCCTTGAATGTATCAAAAACTGTCTTAGGGTCATTGTAAGTGTGGCATTTACCCTCCTGGCTCCTGCTTGTTTTTCCCTCACAAAGGCTCACTCTTCTCGCTGCCACCAGTGGATTACTTCAATCCACAATTTAAATGAAGTATGTCAGAACACTTGTCTTGTGAACAGAAACAGAACTTATTTATTGAAGTGAAGCAGATTGAATAATAACAGACGTTTCTCAGATACACATTATACATAAGCAATTCATCAACAGTTCTCTCAGTACATACTTCTTTTCTCTTGGAATATCATTACCACCACCTCTACCTATTTTCCTAATCAGCTCTATCTCTCTGATTAACCCTATCTATCTCAGTATCTGTTCTCTCTCTCTCTGACTAACCAGCCCTATCTCTCTCTATCTCTATCTCCCAACCTCCTTCTACCACCAAGCCTCATGTAGCTGCTGACTCCGCCTCTCCAGCCCTCTCATAGGTTAATGCAAATTAGCTCATGAATATGAATGGCATGAGTGACGTGGGTGGTCGCCACAGTAAGTAACAGAGTTACCTGACTGTGCATAACAACAATAGAGCTAATAGTATCAGCATAATATATCAAGGTACAGCTAACTTTTTATTACAGATTTAAAAGGTGGCCTTTGTAAACATTCATTATTGTAGCAGCCTTGATTTTTGTTCCTGAAAGTATTCGTTTATTGAGACTCCTTCTTAGTAAAAAAGTCAAGTCTTTTTTTTTCCTCTTGTTGATTTTTGTAGAGGCCATGGTGGAAGAACCAGACATTGTCTTTAAAGAACTGCTAGAAAGAGCAAAAGCTGGGGACCCTAAATCACAGACAGAGGTAATCTTTCGCCTTCCTTATTTTTTTGCATAACTTGTTTTGGTGATCTTTTACTAATTATAGTATACATTGTATGCTGTAGGTGTTACTTCAAAAGATTATAAACACTGGGCAAAATCCTGTTGCCTAACTTTGCACCAGCACAACCTAGATTGGGCACTGGAAACAATTCATTTTAACAAATTAAAAGATTCTTAGAATCACAGAATAATTGAGTTGGAAGGGGCCTATAAGAACATCAGGTCGAACCCCCTGCTCAGTGCAGGAATCCAAGTCAAAGCAGATCTGATAGATGGTTGTCCAATTTTCTCTTCACTGTCTCCAGTGCTGGAGTGCTCACCACCTCCCTAGGAAATTGGTTCCATTGTTGTACTGCTCTAATAGTTAAGAACTTTTTTCCTGATATTCAGCCTAGATCTGGCTTCCTATAACTTGAGCTCATTATTACTTGTCCTGCACTCTGGGATGATCAAGAACAGATCTGCCCCTCCTCTTTATAACTACCTTTCAAGTATTTGAAAAGTGCTATTAGATCGCCCCTCAGTCTTCTTTTCTCAAGGCTAAATATGCTCAGTTCTTTCAGTCTCTCCTCATAGGGCTTGGTTTTCACTCCCCTGATCATTCTTGTTGCCCTCCTCTGAACTTGCTCCAGTTTGTTGGCATCCTTCTTGAAGTGCGGTGTCCAGAATTAGACATAGTACTCTAGATGGGGCCTCACCAGTGCTGAATACAGGAGAACTAGTATCTCATGGAATATGGAGACTATTCTTATATTCTTCTCCCCCCAACACACCCTTTTCAGGTTCTGAGGCTTGCCATGAGAAAGCCTTTAGGAATCTTGGGATGAGTGAGTGGGGGAGACTTTAATAGTAAAAAATTGCCACTGGATCACTGCCACCAGGATTGGGACCACCAGCAACAATCTGGTTTATAGGCTGAACTTTGCCTACTCTTGTTTAGTGGTAGCTGAAAATCTAACATATTTTATTGGGCATACACATTCACGGATTGTTGCCTACTTTGTCAGCTGCATTCACAAGCTAACATGGAGAGTGATGTGGGGGAGTAGAAATGCAAAAGGTAAAAACATGAATAATTATCTGAATGGTAGTAGTTTAAGAAATAGTCTTTGGAAGATGCCAAGAACATCTTAGTGTAGATATGCTAATCAAGCCATATGTGAAATCACAATCTTTCACTAAGAGCAACATATCTGCATAGAGAGGAATGTTTACTAATTCCTGCCCAGCTGTATTATACTGAATTTATGAAGAGCATCAAGCATGTGTGATTCTGTTTGCTTTGCTTTTGTTGATTAAAACAAAAAGACCTTTGGTTCATTGATAGGTTCGCTTAGATATACAACATGGTGTGGAGTATGGCTAGCTTGGATTTTTGTAGCCTTCTTTGTAGATTGTACCCTTTAGTACACTGGAATGAAGTTGCATGACCCAAAAACAAACACAGAACCAACCCAAAATCTTACAGCTGCTCATCCCCCTCTTCTTGATATACAGGCTGAAACATACTAAGATGGCTCTGAAAACTACAGGAATGATGTTAAAAGCAATCTAATGAAGCAGAAGCTTGTTTTCATATCTTCGTAGGTGGGAAAACATTACTTGAAGCTAGCAGAAGGCCAAGATGAGGAACTGAACAGCTGCAGTGCTGTTGAGTGGTTGATCCTTGCTGCCAAGCAGGGACGAAAAGAAGCTGTGAAACTGCTGAGGAGATGCTTAGCAGAAAGAAGAGGTATTGCTTCCTTCCTTCTTTCACCATTTCTGTCCATGCTGTAAATTTTGAAAGACTTAAAATGAACTGCCTCTTGAAAGAAAAACATCTTAGAAAAGCCAAAGATTTAATGTTACTTTTATTTACCTCTAAATTGTACATCCTGCAATTCTTCCCTAACCAGTCAGCATGTCCAGAACAGCTTAGCAAAGAGAGAGATAGCAAACATTATAAGCCAATAAAACAGCACCACAAGATAAAAATTTAAAGTTACTTAAAACCTCACAGTAACTTAAATTAATTAAAAATATTTAATATTAATTTTTTTGGTTCATCTGATGTCCACTTTATAACTGATTTGATGCTTGGTGAACTTCCCAGGGGAGGGCATTCCACAGTCAGAGTTTGAAACCACCACCCCCAGGTGCCTACATGTATTAGCTTAAAACCTTTATGGTGAGTAATCAATTCTTAGGAGGTAACATTTTACAATGTATAGAACCACTGTATAAAAGCTGGGAAGCCAGCAAATTATGGTATTATGGGGAAGGGAGCATGGCCATCCTATAGGGCCAGATAGGGACCAAATTTGGCCCTAGGGCTTGGACTTCCTACACCTGTTTTAAAACCTTAATATGTTAAGGCAATAGAAAGACAAACCTAACTTTTTAAATTTGTTTTATAAGTACTTTACAAATCGTCCTGTAATAAATTGTGAACAGCTTTCATCCAAAAGGGGGGATAATAATAGCTAACACTTTCCTTTTCCCTTGAGGCATCACTTCAGAGAATGAGCAAGAAGTCAAGCAATTATCATCAGAGACTGATTTGGAAAGGGCTGTGAGAAAGGCAGCCTTAGTCATGTATTGGAAATTAAACCCAAAGAAGGAGAAACAGTTGGCGGTCTCAGAACTATTAGAAAATGTTGGCCAAGTTGACAGCGAAGGTTTGTATTCTCTACAGATTAAAAGATGTACTAAGCATAAAAGCCTTTGAAAAATTATGAGTGGAATGCCATAAAATGGGGGGGGGGGAAAACAGTAGAACCACCATATCTGCAGGATTAATACCCACAGTTTCATTTATCCACTGCCTGAAAATATTAAATAACCCCACCCCTAGAAATATGTGTTTCCAGGGTATATTTCCAGAACTGGCCCCTAAAAGGAACCAGAGACCACACTATATATAGGGTTTCTATATTTGTGCTTTCTAGCATCCACAGGGAGACACTTAGAACCGATCCCCCACAGATATCATGGTCCTACTGTGATTGTTCTTAACTTGCTCAATTGGCATCATAGTGACATCCATTATTTCATTAACATGCAGAATTGAAAGAGAATCTGTATTCAATGTGCATCCTTTGATTGCAAAAACAGTGTTATATGCTTGTCTCAGGGGCTCCCATATCTGTTTACACTCATTCTTTTTTTAAAAAAATTGATGTTATTGCTAGTGTGGTTGGGTTGGTACGGACAGTATTCCTGTTGCCCTTTGCACCTCCACCAGTTTTAATTCACATATCTTCTTGGTCTATATCAATAAGAAGTTCCTCTGCCTCCGAGAGGCCAAAGATCTCCACCATAGAAAACTGCTGGATAGCTCAGTGATTGTGGTTGTATTCTTCCATCTGGACATTTAAGCGCTAAGTTTAAAAGCTTGAAAAATCTATTAGTTGGGGATCTCCCACTTGAAACAGAGAACATTTTAGTGGGCTGTAAACCTTCTGAAAGGACCTTCTGCTCAGACATGGGTGCATATCTGTACACCTGCTATGGTGAAATGTTTTCATTTTTTCTCTTCCATTGCTGCTTTCTCAATAAGCCTGTTATCTATTGGGATTGTTGAAAACTTCTGTCTGAGTTTAGCTGGCTGCCCTATCTATTGGTGCAATAAGATGAGAATAGAAAGATCATGCTAGATCATGCTGGAAAGGGTTGCTTCCAGAATGCAGTCTTAAAAGGGACCCTTCAAAATGACTCTTCTGTCTGGTCCCTGTTACACTAGCCCACTTTAAAAAATTGCAGTCCTGCTGCATGACCAAAAAAGTCAAGGGAACAGAGCATGTTTTCTCTCTTCTGGAGGACTGTTATGGTCGGTAGTGGTGAAACAAAAAGGTAGCTCAGGATCACTGGAATGAGAAAGCCTTAGCTTCCTCCTGCTTATCTCATCCAGCTGTCAGAAGAAGAGGCTGTGTCTCTTTTCTGGAGCTGTCTGGATGCCCTGACCTGTTCATCGTCTGTCCTGTTCACCTGTGCAGCCCCTCAAAGGGTTCTGCAGACACCAATACAGTTCTTGATCCAAAAGGGGTCACCTGCTTCTGTGTTAAAGGTTCTTTTTACTTATGCCATTACTGAACACTACCTGAGCATCATTCTACCCATATCCAGGTTAGCTAACTTGCTTTTTCCTATATGTGAGGTTGTATAAAGAGCAAGTTCATTGTAACTGTAGTACCTTGAGTGGTCATCTGTGCAGTTGCACATCTCATCTGCCTTTTCTTTTTGGAGTATTTCACTGGTTTGATTTCTACTGGGTTGTGGTGGCAGGACACTGGAACTGAGCAAGAAAAAAATGATGCTGTCCTTGGGATATGTGCCATGGGCCTTCCATGTTTTTGTAATAACTAAAGTCTAACTCTAGAGCAGGGGTCTCCAAACTACGGCCTGCGGGCCACATCCAGCCCACCTTGCCGTTTTATCCAGCTCATTCCCTTCAGCCCATGCGTGCACGTGGGGGGTACATGCGTGTGTACAGGCGTCCAGGCGTCCATGCATGCATGTGGGGGGTGCGTGTGTGTCCGTGCGTGCGTGTGTCCATGTGGGCAGGCGGGGGTGTGGGCTGGGTGTGTGCATGCGGGGGCAGGTGGGGGCATGCATGTGTGTGCACATACGGGCAGGTGGGGGTGTGGATGGGGTGTGTGTGTGTGTGCAGGGAGTGGGCAGGGGATCATGCGGGTGGGCAGGTGGGCGGAGGATGCATGCATAGGTGCATGCGTGGATCCACGCACGCATGCGTTCCTGTTCCTTCAGCCCTCAAAGATGTTGAAAATATCCGGTGTGGCCCTCAAAAGTTTGGAGACCCCTGCTCTAGAGGATTCCAGGTGTTGCTCTGTGCAGTTCAGTATGACAGCACAGATTGTCAATAGAACTGATCAGAATTCCGTTGATTTGTTCCACTTACATGACACTGGCTCCAAAAAAATTTAGTTGCATACTTCTGTAAAAAGGTATCCAGTACACTGATTATTGGAGCACAGTGGCGGATTCATCTCCATGAATTTTCCTGCTGATACTAAGAAACTTGTCTTTCTGAGAACAGGTGCTGAGAAGCCACCTGGACCACTTCCAAAGTCTGTACAAAAACAGAGAAGAATATTGGAACGCCTGGTGAGCAGTGAATGTAAGGAAGCATTTATCATGTTAATCTTTGATATTTGTACTATGATTTGGGGGTGAACTTTCATTGTTTGTCTGTTCGGGGATGTATTGACTAGAATATTTGCTTAAATTGTAGATTGTAAGCTGCTGTTAGGACTAGCACAAGGAACCATTCCACTCTGTTCTGAAATCTGGAGTGCGGAGCCATGAATGGTTCTACTTATCAATCAGAGAGTGGGTGTGGCCAGTTTTATTTATTTATTTATTAAATTTATACCCCGCCGATCTAGACCCAAGTCTACTCTGGGTGGCTAACAATAAAAATGGCATAAAAGCGATATAATAAAATAGAGAACAACAATAGTAATTGATTTATATATTGGCATAAGTGCCCTGGTAGAAACCCATTAGTTCCCCAGACCCCCCACCCCAGTGCTTCATCTCTCTTCTTCCTCTATCCTAACTTTTTTTCAGGTTGAAGGGTGTTTTTTTAAAAAAACTCTTTCAATCCAGTACCTAGCCTAGTACTATCCCCTCCCCACGAGTTCTCACTTCCACAGACCTGGAAGTATAACTCCTTATTGAGAAGTTTGGAGGTACTGATTTCACAGTTATATTTATCTAGTTGTTATGGTTTAAAGAACTGCCTTTCATCACTCAAGCCAATTTATAAAAATATTGATTAGAATATGTTTTGTGTGTTTAATGAAAGAAAGAAAATTGACTGAATCCTGGTGGACAACACCTGAACACGATAGAGAGAAAGAAGCTTATAATTGCAACCTTTATGACATGCTTAGTGGAAGAGTCAATCAAATGCCTACAATCAAATAGTTAGATTTAGTGGGCCTAATTGGAGCTTTAGAGGAATTGATCTCAAGATATGACCAACCAGATATTTATGTTGGACAATCAATAACGTCTATGTAAATCAATGTGTTTCTGGTTGTTACAGTTTCAAAGAGCTTTGGTGATAACAAACTTACAAAAATATTTGTAAGATGACTTAGTTCATTGCTAGGGAAAAGAGTCACAGTTAAGAGCAAAAGAAGAAGACACTCTTCACCAGTGGAACTCCAAAACCACTTTCAGATTCTTGAAGAGAAGTTTGACAAACAGCATGCAGAGGAAGACATACAGGAAACCCTGCAGAAGGACATGAGAGAGGCTTAACCTCAGCCAAGCAGATTTACTGAATCCACACCCTACAAAAAGAAGATAAGAGTAGTTGTAGTAGGGGACTCCCTACTTCATGGGATTGAAATCAAAATATGATGGGAAGATCTATGGATGTGCTAGGTATGATGTGTACTTGGAGGATGAGTCAGGGATGTGAGAGAAGGATTGCTGTCACTCATAAAACCCAAAGATGGGTTTATCCCTTCTCACCCACAGCAAAGAGGAACTATAAAGAAATCACATAAGATGTTGGATCTCTGGGAAGGAAACTCAAGTACTTTGAGGTCCAAATAGTCCTCCTGTCCATCCTACCAATACTCAGAAGAGAACAGAAAGGGAAAGAAAAAAATACTCCAGGTGAAAGCTGCTTATGAAGGTCATGCTAATGTGAGGAATTTGGATTTGGGAACCTTGGGCTTTGCTTCATAGAAGATGGATTGCTGATAAATGATGGGCTGCCCCTCACAAGGACTGGGAAGAATATGTTTGGCCAGAGCATGAATAATTTGATTAGAAGAGTCTTAAAATGGAGTGGAAGGGAGAGGGAGATGCCAGCTCAGAGGTAAATATAGATGGAGGCTTATGTACAATAAGAGGAACAGACCAAGCAGCTCTAATGGGACACAGTAATAATCTTCATAAAAATGTACGATGGAAGTCAGGCCACAGAGCAGACAATCTCTGGTGTCTATACATGAATGCCAAGGGTATGGGGCGGGGGGAAGAACTGGAAATCTTAGTTCAGGAGGGTAAATATGACTTGATAGGGATGCCTGAAACTTGGTGGGATGATTCCCGTGACTGGAATACAGCAATTGAGGGATATAAAATGTTCAGAAAGAATAGAACAAGAGGTGGAGTTGCGGTGGTGCATATAAAAAAATGCATATTTCTGTACAGAAATACAGGACGATGAGCTTGGTTGTCCCATGGAGACCATCTTGATTAATATAATTGGTGTGAAAAACAAAAGGAATGTAGTACTTGGGAGTCTACTACTGACGGCCAACGAAAAGATCCAGACGAAACCTTTGAAAAACAAATTGCAAGAATTTCAAAGAGACATAATGTAGTAGTAATGGGAGATTTCAATTAACCTGATATCTATTGGGAGGCAAATTCTACTAAATATGGCCCTTCGAAGAAATTCCTGGCATGTGTGGCTGATAATTTTCTTGTACAAAAGTGGAGGAATGAACTAGAGGAGTAGCTATCCTTGACTTGATTCTAACCAGTAGAGATGACTTGATGCACAAAGTGGCCGTAAGGTGAACTCTGGAGGAAAGTGACCATCTTCTACTTAAAGTCTTAATTTCAAAGGAAACAGAAGCAGAGTGTAGCCACATGTGTACGCTGGGGTTTAGGAAAGCTAATTTTGTAAACTTAGAAGCATGATAAGTAAAGTCCCATGGCAGGAAATCCTAACAAGAAAATGAGTTCAAGTTGAGTGGTAATTTCTTTAAAAAAAAAAAAAATCTAAAGGCACAACTATAAAGAATTCCAACAAGAATAAAAGGTGGAAAACAACAAAAAGGGCCAGTGTGGCTTCACGAAAATCTTGGAGAGGACCTGAAGATAAAAAAGGGATACATATAGGAAGTAGGAGGAAGACCAGGCCACAAAAGAAGAGTGCAGACAGGTAGCAAATGATTGTTTTAGGTACATGGATAGCAAAAGATAGAGAAAAGGAATAATGGCTCAGCTAATCAATAAGAATGAAAAAATGATGACAACAAAGAAAAGGCAGAAGTGCTCAATTCTTGCTTTAGCTCAGTCTTTTCCCAAAAGACATTCTACAACTCTCCAGGCAAATGTGAAGTACAATTGGAGGGGACAGGATTGCAGCTTGAGACTGATAGACAGATAGTCAAGGAATACCTTATTATTCTGAATGAGTTCAGCTCTCCAGGGCCTGATGAACTGCATCCAAAAGTACTGAAGGAACTGGCTAAAGAACTCTCAGAACCATTGTCTTATCATTTTCTTGAAATCATGGAGGATGAGTGAAGTGCCAGATGGTTGGAGAAGGGTTACTCTTGTTCCTGTCTTCAGAAAAGGCAAAAAGAGGAACCTGGAAACTACAGACCTGTCAGCCTGACATAAAACCCAGGGCGAGTTCTAGAGAAGATTATAAAGCAGTCATTCTTCAAGCACCTCAAAAACAATGCAGTAATAACTAGAATCCAACATGGATTTGTCAAGAACAAATCCTGCCAGACTAATCTTATCTCAGTTTTTGATTGAGTAACCTCCCTGGTATGCTGTAGAATGTGGGAATGCTGTAGATATAATAAACCTTGACTTCAGCAAAGTCTTTGACAAAATGGCCCATGATATTCTGATTAGCAAGCTTACTAGGTGTGGGCTGGATAGCATAAGGGTCAGGTGGATAGACAATTAGATAGAATCGTGCTCAGAGAGTGCCTATTAATGACTCCTTCTGAAACTGGGAGGAGGTAACAAGTGGTGTACCAGAGGGCTCAGTCCTAGGCCTGGTGCTCTTCAACATTTTTTTTTAAGACTTGGATGAGGGGATGCAGGGAATGCTTATCAAATTTGAGGGTGACTCAGAATTGGGTGGAATAGCTAATTCTCTGGAAGACAGAAACAAAATTCAAAAAGATAGGCTTAAGCACCAGGCTAAAAACAACAGAATGAAATTTAACAGGGATAAATGCAAAGTTCTACAGTGAGGGGGGGGAAACACAGTCACAAGATTGGGGATATTTGGCTCAGTAATACTATGAGTGAGAAGGATCTTGGAATTGTGATAGATCACAAGCTGAATATGAGCCAACATATTTAGCTTTGAGAAAAGAAGACTGAGGGGAGATATGATAGCACTTTTCAAATACTTAAAAGGTAGTCATACAGAGGATCTGTTCTTGATCATCCCAGAGTGCTGTACACATAATGATAGGCTCAAGTTCCATGAAGTCAGATTTCAGTTGAATATTAAGAAAAACTTCCTAATTGTTAGAGCAGTTCGACAATGGAACCAATTACACTGGGAGGTGGTGAGCACTGCAACACTGCAGCATTCAAGAGAAAGTTAGACAACTGCCTGTCAGATATACTTTGATTTGGATTCCTGCATTGAGCAGGGAGTTGGACTCAATGGTCTTATAAGCCTCATTAATTCTATGATTCTATTATCTTGTAGTAATGGAGATGTTCTTAATTTTTTTAAAAAGCCAATCAGGATGCAAGTGTTTATGAGCTGAAATCTTGTTGCATAATTTGTGCCCAAGTTCAATCCCTCCCCCCTCGGCAGCCATGGAAACTCCCTGGGAAAGTGAAACTAGTAAAACCGCTCCTTAAATATCTCACTTACCTTGAAAACCCTGTTAGGGTTGCTATAAGGTGGTTCCGACTTGAGGTCACGTAATAGCAACATAGAGACCATGGGAGATGTGGGATGCTGCTACATGATTTTACCATGGAGGGTAAAGACTTCCTCCCATGCAATGAAAGGGATTACACAAAAAGCTGTTGGATGAAAGAAAGACATTTAACTACCAAAAAGAGCCCTCTGTCGAAAATCACATCACATTACATTGCACATGTAAATTATGCAACAGGATTTTACCCATCATGTCAGAAAAATTGACACTGCAACCAACCTTACTTTTCTCTTTCCACTTCATGGTTCAATAAACTTTCACTTCCATTTTCTCCATAGAACCAGACTAACATGACATTTTGTTAATGTGTTTTGTATTTCAGCAAAGAATTATATCGCCCTGGATGATTTTGTTGAAATAACCAAAAAGTATGCAAAGGGTATCATCCCACCTAATCTACTTGTGCAGGATGATGATGATGAAGATGATGAACTGGCAGGGAAGAGTCCAGAGGAGCTTCCACTCCGACTCAAGGTGAAAACTAGACGTTGCTGCCATGTATGCTCAAATGTGGCCTTCACTTCTTAAATGCAGCCTGGTGGTATATCATCCTCTTCTTATAAGGAAAGCATCTGCAACCAAGAATGACACAAAGCCATTTGTGTAAACGGTTTGCATTTTATTCCCTTCCTCACCTTCAGGTGAAAATTCTACCCTCCCTCCCTATTCCTGAACAAAATATTGTTCTTACACTTTCAGAACTTTCATCATTCTTCCCAAATCTATGTCACTATATTCCTGTCTGAATCCTGTTTTCTCCTCCATCCACCCTTATGACTTTTTGACAGATTGGATTGCATCAGTGAAGTAATGAAGGCCTATCAGGAGTGGGGGACATTGGAATTCGTGGCTACAGATTGCCTAACTAACAAATCTTCTTTATGCTAGTATGTAAGGGTGAGATGTGTTACTATTTAATACATGAGTCACAATATGAAGAAATACAGATTTGATATTGTCCAAATCTGCAAACTTAAGAATGGCCAAATCTACATACTTAATGTGACAGTAATTCTGGTTTGTTTTTTCATTTTCATTTTTATTCTTTTCAATGGGGGTAGGATTATGGGGAAGGGAATTTAGGATTTGGGCGGGTGGGTAGGTATGGATAGGATCAACTTATACAATTATATTAAAAATGAAGATTAAAAGAACAGCAAATTTTCCAGTATTACTATATTTACTAATCTATCTTTTCCCTAGTTGGACCCTCACATTCTTCTTTAATCTATGTTTTCCTGACTATCTTTCAAGTCTAATTATGAAATTATTCCCTATATATCCACCAAACATAATAAAACTCTCCTCCTGTGTTTTACATTTCCCACACTATTTAAAAACATTTTGATATCTTTTTTAAAAAATTCGTTGGCATTGTGTACCATCAGTAAATCATATATCATCTGTAAAACATCTTATCTGCATTTTCTTTAATAGTTACTGATTTTTGAACATTAATATTCTTCTACCATTTTATACCCATTATATCCTACAGTCTTTAACCATTTTATTCATTTTGTCCATTTTTATTGTTAAGGTTTTCTTTCCTCCTGGATCATCTTATTTCTATAGTGCGCTTTCCTTTACATCGTCTCGCTTGCTCTTCTGCTCTAGTCGAGCTTCTTTCTGCCTCTGATCCTAATGATCCACTTGATTTCTCCTCTTCTTGTTGCTCATCTGCTTTTTTCTCTTTTTTTCTGCCCAGCCACTTCCCCTTTGTTTTCATAAAATCTTCTGCCTTCATTTTTGAGCTAGTATAATAACCCTGCTCCTGGAATTCAAAGAGGACACCTTCAGGCACCAACCACTTATATATAATTGAGTTTGATCTCAAGAGGGATGTCAACTCCGCATATTGTCTCCTTTTCTGTCTTATTTGCCACGGGATATGTTTCAAGATCTTAATTTCTGTATCTCATCTTGTTCTCCTGATCCAAGCTGGGGGTGGGGGGAGGCTCGCTTCTACCATAAGATTTTTTTAAAGGTTAAGTCCATTTTGCTGACTCTATATATCTGTCTCTTTTCTGTGTAGTTATTTGGGTTCATGAAGATTTTCCTTACATGCACAAATATTTTAACTTACTCAGAGTCTCTGGTTGAGATATTTCCAACATCCTTTTGCACTCTCTCACTCTCTGCTTGGGGTGTTCCGAGTTCTTTGCCAAGATGGCTTCCTCCTCGGTCCATTCACTCGGAGGGGGATCCCATTCCCCCCTTTTGTCATCTCTGCTGCTTCAGATGCCGCTTCTCCTAGTGGCCCGTCCTTCCCCCCCCCCCCGGTTTGGGGGGGGCCAGAACCGAGGGGTTCCGGTCAGTTTCAGGAGCTTGCCTGAAACCCAACCAGTTCTCACCACGACAAAACCCTGCCTCGACAGTCATTCTGTTTTATTGGTGAGGACTGAAAGGCTCACATTTTACTATGGAGCTTTTGCCTCACACAGAATTTTATGTGTGGTGGTATTGTTCCATCATGCAAGTTGGAAAAGTATATGGTAAGTATCAGTTGAAGCCCTTGACAGTGCTGTCATTTTCATTGTTGTCACCACCTGTGATTACTTCTAGATTCAGTGGTAAGTACATTAACAGATTATTAGTGTATGGGGCATTTCTTTGTGGAAGTAAATATGGGGTTTTGCTGGCAGCCTGACACCTCATGTCAGCCCTCCTTTCTCTGACATCTGCATTAGAGTGCAATTGTCTGGGGGAAAAACCCTAGTGTACAAGTAACTGTTGATGTGCAGGGGTTCTTTGTCATTGGGGGACCTACGTAACTGGGTTTTGCAGTTGTACGGAGCCCATACACATCAGCAGCTACGTACTCCCATGTTGGGGTTCTTTGCAGAAAACCACATTCAGGATACAGACACTTGAAGCAGGTCAGTTCAGTGTTGGGGCAAGAGTAAAAATGTAGCTCTGCTCTTGATTCAGCACATAATGAAAGCAAGCAAAACAACCTATTAGGGCAAGAATCTGCCTTACTAGAAAAAGAAAATGAAGGAATAACATTATTTGCAAGACTATGGTACATGGAAAATAAGCCAATAAACATGGACAGCAAGGCAAAACTTGGGAGTTACAAGTCTGAGTTAAATTAATAGCATATCAACAGTCTACTTGTACTTTAGGGAGATGGCCATGAAATGTATCTATTAATAATAATGTTTAAAGCCAGTATAAGACTAGAGTTCAGGCTATCAAACAATTACAGTGAAGACTGATTCTTTTTTAAAAAAATATCCCCCTGTGATCAGTAGAGGTGGTGTGCACTGTCACAAATTATGTTTCTTTACCCCTTCCCTTTTATGCAGCCATACATTTCCTTAGCCTTTCAAGATCACATTCATACAAATGGGACAGAATGCCTGGACTAGCAGAGATGCCCCACATTGTCTTGCTCCTGTATTATCTTTGCTGGTATCAGGCACTGTCCTTCTCATGTTGATTTGGGCCTAAAAGAAGAATGATGGCCATGGTGTTTACGACTGTATTAGTCAGGCGTTAGAGAATCATTGTTTAGCCTTGTTGAGATCTTCAGTTGTTCTTCCTGTGGGATGGCTGACACCCTATTTGTCAGTGTTCTTAAACACAGACAATTAAACTCTACAATGTGCCTGACCTCTGGTTTCTAGACTCTTCTGTTATCTGTGTTTACACTGCACTGCCATCAGCATTTTGTTTCTTGTAATAGCTTACTGTTTCTTGTCAAGCAGTTTGCAATTTGTTATCAAGTTTTATCTTGATTTTCAGATATGTGCAGAAAGACCCTGAAATACATAGAAATATTTATTTTATTTGATTTTATTTGAGTTCTATACTGCTCATCTGGCTACCAGGCCACTCTGGGCGGTTTGCATATCAAGCATACAGAGTTCAAAACAATAAACATAATGGTATAAAATCAAACTAAGGGCAAACAACCAACATTTTAAATAATGGGAATTAAAATGCTTAGTTTCCCCCTCCCCAGTGACCTTATTTCATTTTCATTTCTGAGATGGGCACTCAATCACCTGACCCTGCTATTAGAAAGAGTGATAACGTGGAATGATAACACAGTCTGTAATACTAATGGACACTACTTAAGAGAAGGTAACTCATTTGTCATTATTATTGACCTGTTAATTGTAGAGAAGCAAACCAAAAACTGTTTTGGAATAACAACTCAGGTCTGATTTGCTTGTCCATTCTGTGTAGGAAGCATATGGTGATGTTTGGTGCTGTAGAAATGTTGAATGACTGGTATTTTTCTTTTCCAGGTCATAAAGTATCCACTTCATGCCATTATGGAGATCAAAGAGTACTTGATAGATGTCGCATCGAAAGCAGGAATGCATTGGCTTTCCACTATTATTCCAACACATCACATCAATGCTCTCATATTCTTCTTCATCATCAGTAACTTGACAATTGACTTCTTTGCATTTTTTATTCCATTAATTATCTTCTATCTCTCTTTCATTTCCATGGTGATTTGCACTCTCAAAGTATTCCAGGATAGTAAGGCTTGGGAAAATTTCCGTAGCCTGACTGACTTGCTGCTCCGTTTTGAACCAAACCTAGATGTTGAGGAAGCACAAGTGAACTTTGGCTGGAATCATTTAGAGCCATACCTTTACTTCTTACTTTCTGTATTCTTTGTCATTTTTTCCTTCCCTATAGCAGACAAGGAATGGGTGCCGTGTTCAGAGCTAGCTACCATCTCTGTTTTCTTCATGGTGACAAGTTACATGAGTTTGGGCACAAGTGCTGAACCCTACACACGAAGAGCATTGTTGACAGAGGCTGCTGCAGGTTCCCTTTTCTTATTGCAGATTGTACCTCTGAATCTGGGTTACTTGAAGCTATTGGGAAAAACATTTTACAGCGTCCCCATTGGCCACCTCTTTGTGCTGAATGTGAGCATCCCTTGCCTTTTGTTCATGTATTTATTTTATCTTTTCTTTAGAATGGCACAGATGCAGAACTTTAAAGGCACATACTTGTACCTGATTCCTTATTTAGTATGCTTCATGTGGTGTGAACTCTCAGTGGTTATTTTACAAGAATCATCTGGCATAGGTCTAATTCGTGCCTCAGTTGGCTACTCCTTATTCCTGTTTGCACTTCCTATTCTAGGGGTTGGTGTTGCACTGGTATGCCTCATTCACTTCATAAAATGGTTCATAACACTAGAGCTTATAAAGATTGTTGCAACTTTTGTTCTCTGTGTTGTTCCTTTGCTTTTCCACTGGTGGACAAGAGCTAAATTTTCTGTGGTTGAAATTGTGAAATCACTAAGAAAGAGTTCAATTGTTAAACTTATTCTAGTGTGGCTTACTGCCATAGTGTTGTTCTGCTGGTTTTATGTGTACCGCTCAGAAGGAATGAAAGTGTACAACTCCACTTTGACATGGAATCAATATGGGTTTGTGTGTGGGCCACGGGCTTGGAGGGCAACTAACATGGCACGCACCCAGATTCTATGTAGTCATCTAGAGGGCCATAGAGTGACATGGACAGGAAGGTTCAAATATGTTAGAGTAACTGACATAGATAATAGTGCAGAATCAGCAATAAACATGCTTCCCATTTTTATTGGTGACTGGCTGAGATGCTTGTATGGTGAAACCTATCCACTATGTGACCCAAAAAATGTTACCATTGTTGAGGAGGAACTCTGTCAGCTAAAATACCTGACAAAACATGAGTGCCACATGAAAAGATTTGATCGTTATAAATTTGAAATAACTGTGGGGATGCCTTTCAGTAATGTGAATGGAAGTAAAACCATAGAAGATGACGATGTGACCAAAGATATTGTGCTGAAAGCAAGCAATGAATTTAAGAAAGTACTGCTGAACCTGCGTCAAGGAAGCATAATTGAATTTAGTACCATCCTGGAAGGCCGTCTTGGCAGCAAATGGCCTGTCTTTGAACTGAAAGCCATTTCATGCTTAAACTGTATGTCTAAACTTTCACCTGCTGGACGACATGTAAAAGTAGAACATGACTGGAGAATCACTGTTCAGAAAGCTTTCAGATTTGTCTTCAATTTTTTCTTCTCTCCATTTTTGTCAGTCACAAATTGAGCTTTGGTTGTGATTCACTGCACTATCCTACCCAAAAATCGGGCTGAAAATCAGCTACAACAATATTTGAAATAAATGCTGATGTTTCTTAGTATTGTGCATGGTGCAAAATGCAGTCTTGCTAATCCTTGTATTGCAAAAGCTATGTTTTAAAAATGAGTTTGCTAAAAGCATGGACAGTTTTGTTTTCTTACAAGATTTGACGTTACAGTTATTAAAAGCACTTTACTCTTCAGATGGTTCATCCTTCTAGTTATGTGTACATGGAGTTGTACAAGATGAAGCTGACATGTGTGAGAACATTTTAGTATTGATTGTGCTATTATCTATAGAGTAAAGTTATTTGAACTGTGAGGCTGCATGTGTGATTTACATAGTCAAGTATGCCTGTATTAGCATACACTGGATAACTAACTCATTCTTTCATTCAGTTACTGGTTCATAGTTCATTGGCAGCAGCTGTTGTTTAAGAAGAGAAAAGAAACTACCTTTAGTAAGAAGTTTCTATTGCTGATCTACATATATCTGTCCTGGAAATCAACACCTGGTTCATGGCCTATACTTGTAAATGCAAGCATAAAATTAAACAAAGATTGAAAACCTATAGCACAAAAGCTTTGCAGTCTCATTTGCTTTCCTTCCATACATATATGATTCTAGCATGATATAACAGACTCCACAGAACATGCAGAATGTCTGGGAAATATTTAGTTGTAATGCTAGTCCCCCATCTTCATAATGTTTTGTTGCCTTCAGGTTTGAACTGACATATACTCCATGCTTTCTCTCTACAAAACGGTAATTTAAAAATAAAGAGAATGCTAGTGTTCTTAATTTGTGGAGAACTGCAGAGAGAAACTCTAAATATTTGCAATAGTGAGAGATTAGATAAAAGTTGGAACAGAATGGTATCATCTGAAACAGAGACTTCTCAATAAAAATTCATGCAAAAAATAGTGGGATGTATTGAACAAACAACCAAACAATATTTTAGACCTCATGACCAATTAATATTAATCTTTCATTAACCCTCTATAGCCCCCAAACCCACCAGAAGATAACAGAATGGCCCAGAATGATAGCATCCAACAAATTCACAACATACATGTGACTAGATGAGATGGATGCAGCAAGCCACAAAGCATCTGCACAAACAACATTTCAGTATGAAATCTGGTTCCTGGGGATGTTTTGTGATGTAATAAGAGACATTGGTCCCTTCTAGTCTGATGAGAGACAGGTGGATCTTGTCATGCTGTCCTACTTGGAAGTTCCTGTTCCAGGCTGTTTTGTACCATATTGATTTTCTGCCTGGATTGGGTATAGGAATGTGGTCCCTGAGGCTGGTTGCATCTGTCCTCTCTAGTCTGATGGGAAAAGTGGTTTTCATTGGGGTTTCAGTGTTCTGGACTGTTTTTTACAATAATGATTTTCTGCCCAGAACAGGAACTTGAATGTTCTGAGGGGCATTTTATGGCTGGTACCATCAGCCCCCTCTATTTAGTGGGGGGGGGGGGGCTGGTGAGTTTGGTTGAGGTGTTCTACTCCAAATTCTCCCTTCTGGGCTGTTTTTTGCAATATCGATTTTCTGCTCAAAATATTGTTTGTGCAGATGATTTGTGGCTTTGACATCTGTCTCCTCTAGTCACATGTTTTATAACAATAAACGTTGAACTGCAGAACTGGAAAGGACCCTATTGATGATCAATTCCAGCCCCTGCCAAGTGGGGAATTGAACTTCCAGTGGCTGGTTAGATTAGGATAGAAGTTACTGTGCTGGGCCATTGTGTTCTGTTCTAGCAGATTTGGGGGCAATAAGGATTAATGAAACAGTAATATTTGTTGGGTTTGAGGTCTGAAACATTGTTTGGATGTGTGTCCAACACATCCCACTATTTTTTGCATCAATTTTTATTAAGTCCCTGTTCTGGCCTATTCTGTTCCAGCTTTTGCCTAGTCCCGAGTAGTTGCAATATTGCCCTGCTAAATTCTTTATATTTGTTTCATGGTGAGAGTACAATAATCTGGTTGTATTTTAAATTTCTCTTTGTAAATCTTTACCAGTTTTCAAATGGTACCTTTCTTTGAGTTGCTAAGGGCCTGTCCAGACTGAATGTTTTGGGTGTGCAATGGATCGGGTTATAAAGGGATCTGTTGAGGTCGGGGGGAAGGAGTGATGTGCCAGTTGTTGTGCTGTTCCCATCTGAATAGCAAGTGACCTCTTGTAGTCCTATCAGCCATCAATTAAGCGCTTCCCCTGATCATCTGCGGGTGAGCAGAAGGGAATTTTTTTAAAGATAATTCCTCTCTCCCTCTGTCAGTTCTGTTTCCTTTTTTTCCCTTTACCCTGCTGCATCCCTTCCCTAATTCTCACCCCACTTCCTCTCGCACTGTCCCTCAGAATCCGCAGCTGCAATGGCAGTTGGAAGCTGAGGCTGTTGGAGGCTGCTATCTCCCAGCTACACAGACTAAACAACCAGCCTGCCCAAAAGAATGCATGCCCTACTGCTGGGCCAGAAAAGTGCATGGCAGGTATTAAAGGGGAAGGACAGATCATTCTAAGTAGAAACACTTGCAGATTAGGTCTTCCCCCTCCCCCCGATCTAAATCATGCCATCAGCAACCCATATGCCATATCTATATGCCAGTGTAGATGCACTATATCATTCCCAAACCTACTTGGGATTAACTCAGAAGTAATCAAGGGTGGTGGTGGAGGAAAACTGAGAAAAATGATATTTTCCATCCCTGTTCTCCAAAGCCCTGCTACTGCAGCTTCCTGGGCTCACAACAGCAGGCACAGTTTTCTGGGAGTGGATGATAATGGGACTGGGGAGGGAAGCTGGCCATTCTTTTGGGGCATGTGCTTTACTTGGAAAAGAGTGCAGGGGCATGAAGTGACTACTTCCTCTTTGAAGATAAACATTCAAAGCCTGCAGATTTTAGCATTCTGGGTTTAGTGAAGTTCACTGTTATCTGCTTTTTCCAAACAGTCAATGAGAGATAGGTTGATTAAAAATTTATCTGTGGAACTTGGAGTAACAGGGGTATATAAATATAAATTTTACCACATTTCAACATGTTGTAATTGAGGTAACTTTTATAAGATCAGTTTTGTGAGGTTGGGTAGAGTTGTGGGTTTCCCCAAAGAGAGAATGCATGCATGCCAAATTACATTTTATTACCCAGCGGTTATTTTTAGAAGAAGTTAAATTTTGAGTTTATAATGGTGGGAGCCTTAGGAGGGAGTGACTCTGATGGAAGAAACACTCCTGCACCCTTTGCATTTCTACAGCGTACAAGTGCCAGGAATTGAGATGATACAAGGAATGTCTTTTTGTCTCTTTTTTTAAAAGTCTAAATAATTTATGAAAGGGCTTCTGTGTAGTTTTGCACAAAACACTTGTCTTATTCTTGTACCTTTAAAGAGAATAATTGGTGTAGATTTTTTTCAAATTTACATTTCAAATGTTTCTTTTGAACTAAGGCCACAGTTCTTCAGTTCAAAGCAGTGACTGCAGAGATAAAATTAAATACCATTTTTTAAATAAAGTGTTTATTGAAAAAGCCAATATCGACCTGCGTGTGTGTGTGTGTGTGTGTTCAGCAATCTGCAGAGCAGTCAACTAATCTGTGAAGCATAAGAATACAGCCATAAAGCTTTTCAAATAATCACATTCATCAATTATATCATTATTTGCCATTGAAAGCTCAAAACTAAGGTGAGAAATAAACATTTTCATAATTGTGATGCAAGAGGCTGAAATATATTATCTCAGAAAACTGTATGTTAATGTGGTCTGGAAAGCTGTTTAATATTTAGGTAGGAACTTTTGGTGCCTACACACCACTCAGAGCAATTATATAAAATTGATATAGTCTTTATATATTGAGTAATTGAAGAAGATAATGGAACTGAAAGTGATGGAAAGTAATATGAATATTAATTTTATCATTAGTTACTGACAGACCCTGCCCCAACCCACACACATTTTTCCAGTTTTAAATACCAGTATGACTTAACATTTTTTTGCTGTGATTAATGAATAAAGTAGAAAGGTTTTTAAAAGTCATTTTAACAAAAGTCTTTTAACAAGATTTATATACAATATGCTGCATTCTTAGAAGAATTGATTGTTAAATTTTTAATTAGAATACAATATACATCAATAGCCACCCTTGTCTTGCAAGGTATTCAGTGGCTTAAAACATTCCTTCTCATTTAAAACTATACATTTCATATTGTGTGTGGAGTATTAGAAATGATGCACATGCATTCTGTTTCTATGCACACTATCCACCATTAGCTGAGAAAATGGTCGATCTAATTAGCTTCATGTGATAGCAAGACTTCCTATTAAATCATCACATTTTAGAATCTGTTTGGGTTCCCATTGTCTCCTACTCTCACCCCCAAGGTAAAGGTTCCCCTTGACATTTAGTCCAGTCGTGTCCAACTCTAGGGGGCGGTGCTGATCCCCGTTTCCAAGCCGTAGAGCCAGCGTTTGTCCGTAGACAGTTTCCGTCGTCACGTGGCCAGCACGACTAGACACGGAACACCGTTACCTTCCCACCGAGGTGGTACCTATTTATCTACTCGCATTTTTTTTTTTTTAACATGCTTTCAAACTGCTAGGTTGGCAGGAGCTGGGACAAGCAACGGGAGCTCACTCCGTCGCGTGGATTCGATCTTACGACTGCTGGTCTTCTGACCTTGCAGCACAGAGGCTTCTGCGGTTTAACCCGCAGTGCCACCAACGAACCAAAGTACAAAAGCATGCAAGTTTCATTAGGAGGGTTTTTTTTTTCTTTGTGTGGAGAGTGATGAGTCTGAAAAGGTAGATAGCTCTTTAAATGTGATTCCAGACTTAATTTTCTAGGCTCTCAATTCACATGGAGAGCCCAAACAGATGCCAGAGGCTCTCCCTCTTCAGATACATCGCCATGTGTAGGACAGTGATGGTGGAGGAATGCCTGAATAGGGCCATTTCAGGAACATTTCACAGTTCCAGCTTTATTCATATTGCACCAAACAGTAATTTTACTATACAAAGGGACAATTTAAACGAGTCAAATTTACTTAAATTAATTTATTGTACTTAGTAAAATAAGCAAATTACTAAAATTGTAACAATTTTAACTATAAGAAAATGCATCATGGTCCATTACTCATATTGCAGGAGGTGTTGCCTGTCCTCTCACACTTCGCTTTCTCAGAATAAAATTAAGCCAATTTGTAGCTAAATATGTTCATTCTTGATTATGACAATGGCAGAGGTTGAGCAGTTACAAGGTAAACAGCCAGCCATCTTGCTTGGCTAGAGTAGACAGAAGTAACCCTAAAGAATCATTTGTTGTTCCTGCCGTAAATGTGATGGGATAGGGAGGGGAACAAATTACAGACCCAGATGAATAATGCAGCAACAATGGGTGGTGGACTATCCCTACCTTTACCCATTCCTTTTTTTCTTTATGGTCCCACCCTAATGGCTAGTCTCTTACTGTGGATGCAAAGCTCTTGAGTCAGCCCTTGTATGCTATTGTGCAGGTGGACCTCACCTGACACCAGGGGAATTTTCAATCCACCTTTGGGGACCATATTATCCAGTTCTTCTTTCATGTGTGCAATCATCTGCTCTGGTTCCCTGCATGGGCGTTTTCCTTGTGCCCTGGGTTTGCAATTGTGATTTAAGGCATTTGTGGTGGTATACATCTGTGCTTTGATAATGGCTTGCTCTTCAGAAACACCACAAGGGCAATATTCTAAAAACTTGGGTTGCTCTGTGGACATGGGATAATGAAATAGTCACATAACCTCCATGTGATCTGTTGGGAGCAGCAGCCTTGGAACCATATCCGCCTATCTTCGTTACATCTTTGTCTCACTCTTTTGCCCAGACATTTGGAGTGGATATCTGCTGGACCAATCTCATTGACTTTTAAAAACAATAATTATGATGGAGATCACACTTGGGCCGGATTAGCACTTCAAATGTAATATAGGTGGATCAGAAGCATTCAAACAACTGTGATAACTACAGCAGTTTGAAGTCTTTCTTCTTCTTCTTTCTTTTTATGTTACGCATCCATGGGGATTCTTCCGGCAGCACCAAGAAGAAACAAGAAGGTCACAGAATCTCCTTCCAGGCTGGTGCTGCAGCAAAAATCCCTGTGGTGCCAGAGGACAAGCAGACAATAAAGAAATGAGAATCTGCCAGAAGTACCCATATCTTAGAAACTTCTGACCATGCTCTTCCTGTGTGAATCATGTGGTTGTCAACCTATCTTTTGCTATCATGCCCATGGCTCATTGAACTTTTCTCCACATGGCCAGTGTGAGCATAAACTCAGTAAGATGTCTGGGAAATAAAATAAGATAAAATTAGTGATTAATAGGGCAGAGGCGACCTCTCCTTGATAGAGAATTTATTTGTAGCTTTTGCAGTGAATTGAGACATTTGATGGTTGTCAGAGGTATGGGTAGTGGTAGTTAGAATGGTGAATCCATCCACATCACACATTGATTTTACAGACACTTTTTGGAGAGCATGTTCCACTAAATTCAGTGGTATTTATTTCCAAGTGAAGGGCTCTGTATCCCAGCTCAAGTAGTGATTGCACCTATTGCGTTTCCAAATGCTTGTTTATAAACAGAAATACTAGTGCATTTCAGAGTTCATTTTGTCTTGAAATATGTACAGATTGTTTGTGGCAGCAATAGCAATGATATTTTCTGTTGGATGCCATGCTGTGTGCAGGATCTTCTTAGTAAAGTCCAAGCTATCAACACTGATGTCATCTTTCCTTCTCTTGCCTCCAACACACACTCGGCGAGGTTTAAGAACTGCTCGTGGCTTGCTACTTTCTCTGGAGGCCTCTAAAGTAACATCACGTTTAGTATTCCGATCAAACATTCGAAAAAAGTTGTTATATGCCCCTGTCATAATAACACTGTGGAGAAGAGAAGAGAAGAGAAAATGGATGTTAATGCTGCCAACCAATACACTGAAAAATTCAGCTGCCTGCATCCCATCTAAAATACAGCACATTCTCATTCTGCTCCCATTTATTTAAATGGGGCTTAACCAAGATAATTTAGTGATCCAGATGAACTTATGTACACAATTATATACATGAACAGGTATACAAAATAATTTTTGAGGCTGGGTAATACCTTTATTAGGTCACTAAAACATTGCAAATAAGCTTTTATATTCTTCAGAACTCCTCACCAGGTAAAGATGTTATAAAACTTGAGGTTAGGGAAATAGCTGGAAAATTGGGCTGGAATGATGACCATGGCTCATGAAGCCAGAGTGCCAACAAAGCAAAATGGAGTTTAGTGTCCTCATGAGACAGAGGAGAAAGGGGTATCATTTTACAGTCTCCACAGATGTCTGACTTGCACACAGACCCTTTCTATTAATTAAAGAACTGAAAGAATGCTTAAATTCCTTTCATGGCAGCCTAGGAAATACTGCAGCTGTGGCTACTTTGGCAAGTATCCTGAAGGTAAGGTAAAGGTTCCCCTTGACATTTAGTACAGTCGTGTCCGACTCTAGGGGGCGGTGCGCATCCCCGTTTCCAAGCCATAGAGCCAGCGTTTGTCCGTAGACAGTTTCTGTGGTCACGTGGCCAGCGTGACTAGACACGGAACGCCATTACCTTCCCACCATGGTGGTACCTATTTATCTACTTGCATTTTTACATGCTTTCGAACTGCTAGGTTGGCAGGAGCTGGGACAAGCGATGGGAGTGGATTCGATCTTATGACTGCTGGTCTTCCAACCTTGCAGCACAGAGGCTTCTGCAGTTTAACCCGCAGCGCCACCATGTCCCAAGTACCCTGAAAGGCAACCCCAAATCCCTGCTAGCAAGAGGGGATATAAAGCATTAGCTATCCTTGGGCTTAGCAGTGGAGAGCTGGAGTAGGTCTGTCCTTGACATATATGTCAGTGAGCAGCTGAGAGGAGGTAAAGATCAAACAGGTCTATGTGAAGTACCCTAGGGCACTTCCACTTAGTCCAAGAGAAGCTTAGATTTACTGTAATTCGTGGTTAGACAATTGCTGTTTATCATTAAATGATTGGTGTTAAAAAACTGAGCAAAAGCCTGCATGCCTTAATCCATTTTATTCCTTCTGAAATGTATACTGCGGTGGGGGGACTGAAACTCCAAATTCTATGACTAGAGGTTGAAAATATTCCTTGAAAACAGTTACTTTTAAGGTAACAAGTAATGTGACAATTACAATGGTAGTTTTTAGTTGTAACAAGTAACACCTGCTTTCAAACACTTTAAAATTACATTTTAAGGCAGATTTCAAGTCATTCCGAAAGGAATTTTTCAGGAGGTTACACACTACAGTTCAAGCATGAGTATAAAAACCACACAGATCATGAATAATATTCTCCCTTGGTACATATATGTGGGTGCCAGCAGTTGAAAGAATAATCATTAGTCATAATAAACCTAAGAATGTTTACTGTATAACATGTTGAAGAGTAAACTAACATTTGACTTGGTATAAATTTGGATTCTGCATGACTGACTTACAACAGTTTCAACATCTTCTTTTACTACCATAGTAACAGCAGACACCTAGCAGCAGACAGTCCTGAGTCTAATTGAAAACCTACATATCAACAGAAAAGCCTCATTTTAACAGACAAGCCTCATCCTATATACTGTTTATACATGCTGAGTTGCAAAATTATATATTCTAACAATTTTGACCGGACTTTTTCAGGTTTTATTCTATTCTCTTATCAATCCTAAGTGGAAAAGAAAGTATTTTGTATATTTATTAATATTTCTAAGGTACAATATCAGAATTGGCCCCTAGAGGGAACCAGAGAGCATTTTCTGACTTTTCCTGATCTCTGGGTAACATAAATACATTCTGTTAATAACATTCAGTACCACAAATTGCTGGAGTAAACGAGTCATTGATTATCAAAGCAACAATAGCAATAACAGCAACATAAAGCAATGAATAACATAATGGGTTCCCTTTAAAGTATAATTTTCTGAGCTCTATTACAAATCTGCCAACTTTTTTTAAAACAGTATTTTAATTAGGGGTGTGTGCAACAAGGAATGAAATAATTCCATTCAGCAATGGTAGTATGGCCTCTGAACGTTTAAACACTTATGCTTATTCTTTTCTCGTTGATCTATTAAAAAGTAGTTAGAATTCCTGTTACAGGCAGTGCAGTTATGTGATCATATTTTCCTGTTTCTGATTTTTTCTCTCTCTCTCGTTCTGTATTTCAACTTGAAGAATGGTATGTGATTCTTCTTATCTACCTCCTGAGAAATCTATATGTGGGACAGGAAGCCACAGTTAGAACTGGATATGGGACAACTGATTGGTTCAAAATTGGGAAAGGAGTACGACAAGGCTGTATATTGTCTCCCTGCTTATTTAACTTATATGCAGAATACATCATGCGAAAGGCTGGACTGGATGAATCCCAAGCCGGAATTAAGATTGCCGGAAGAAATATCAACAACCTCAGATATGCAGATGATACCACTCTGATGGCAGAAAGTGAGGAGGAATTAAAGAACCTCTTAATGAGGGCGAAAGAGGAGAGCGCCAAAAATGGTCTGAAGCTCAACATCAAAAAACTAAGATCATGGCCACTGGTCCCATCACCTCCTGGCAAATAGAAGGGAAAGATATGGAGGCAGTGACAGATTTTACTTTCTTGGGCTCCATGATCACTGCAGATGGTGACAGCAGCCACGAAATTAAAAGACACCTGCTTCTTGGGAGGAAAGCGATGACAAACCTAGACAGCATCTTAAAAAGCAGAGACATCACCTTGCCGACAAAGGTCCGCATAGTCAAAGCTATGGTTTTTCCAGTAGCGATGTATGGAAGTGAGAGCTGGACCATACAGAAGGCTGACCGCCGAAGAATAGATGCTTTTGAATTGTGGTGCTGGAGGAGACTCTTGAGAGTCCCCTGGACTGCAAGGAGAACAAACCTATCCATTCTGAAGGAAATCAACCCGGAGTGCTCACTGCAAGGACAGATCCTGAAGCTGAGGCTCCAATACTTTGGCCATCTCATGAGAAGAGAAATCTCCCTGGAAAAGACCCTGATGTTGGGAAAGTGTGAAGGCAAGAGGAGAAGGGGACGACAGAGGACGAGATGGATGGACAGTGTCATCAAAGCTACCAACATGAATTTGACCCAACTCGGGGAGGCAGTGGAAGACAGGAGGGCCTGGCGTGCTCTGGTTCATGGGGTCACGAAGAGTCGGACACGACTTAACGACTAAACAACAAACAAAAATGTGATGCTTCATATGTAACCAAAAATGATTGTGCACAGTCAGAACAATGCTCCCACTATTATGGCATGAGTGGCTTTATGTGAGCTGCTATGTCTCTACCCCCCATTATAGTGTTTTGTTTTCAATAAAAACTAAAGACAGCATGTTGAACACTCTTTCTACATTTTGATTCAAATGTAAATTTAGATTTTAAAATATATTTATGATGTTTAAATTAATTGACCACAGAAGGAAAACACCAATAATAATTTGGAAGACATCCCTTAATTTTCACAAGAGTAATTTCTAAGTGGAACATGAACTGTTGATTATTATACAAGTGAGTATGGCTCAGCTAAATTGAAAGTGACTATTAAACAGGGTATGTTACCTATCAGATCCATTCCATGAACATTCAAACTTGTCAAAGATGCAGTCATTTTCATAAAGGGAACACAGCTTGCTTCTAAGGTAGTCATGAACCTGTTTGGTATGCAAAAGACAGCTTTGTTACTCCAAGATTAGATGTTTATTCTCATTTGACAGTATGGGTTATCAATTACAGCTCTTTCTGGAGATAGTTTGTCCCAGTTTATCATGTTACCTGTAAACAAGCTTCTACTGATAATTAACAATAACTATCTTCCAAAAAGTAAGTCTCTTGATGGATCATGTTATAGATGTAAATTCACTTCTCAACATATTTTGTTCCAATAATCAGGAACAGAATACAACTTCATTCAATACTGGGTTTCTAAGGGCAGAAATATACATAATGATTCATGATAAGAGCTAAAATAAGGTTAGTGGTGGAGAGATGTGATTCAAGCACTGAGCAGTGTTCAGTGTTAATAAATAAAATTGCAAATAATCCTGTACTTAAGTTCCCAAGACCAATCACAAAACAAAGCAAGGTAACTTACAATATTAAAGCAATATTAAAAACTTTTTAAAAATATCCACTTTAAGCAATATCTGGCACACTTTTCCCCAATTATGCAATTTCATATTATTAAGAAAAATAAAAACATAAATTTCTTGTTTAGGAATCAGGAATATTCTTCTGATAACCAAAGTTTTGCATGTAGTAATTTGCCTGTGGTTTATACAACAGCCTCTGGCTGTAGAATTTCTACTACTAGCTCAGAATTATGTAGCTGGAAGATCCTTCAGAATAAGGTTTAATTTTTGTTGCTATACTTGGCAACAAAATCTGTAATCTACAAAATCTTTTGATTCACACAGATTTTGCTCAAATGCAAAGAGTATAACAACATTTTACAAGACAAACATTCTTGTTTTTATAGTTAGTCAGTGGCTGGACTCCATCTACAGCAAACTCATTTTTGTTACAAATGGTACCTGTTTCCACTATTGTTGCTCTATTTGCTGTTTGCCCTCAAACCTTCCTATAGACTCTCAATCCATCCAAAATGCAGCAGTTTTAAAATCCATTAACAGAAGTATTGATCTCACACTTAATTCTCTGCCCTCTAAATTGAACAGATGCAAATACTCTGCTTGCTTCATGGTGTAGCTGGGTTTGAATGCATTGCTAGTGACTGCCGGAAAAAGATATTTGCAGTTTCCGAGAATCCAGTAGGAATGCTTGCAACAAAAAGAGATGATTTTTGGAGATCCACCCATGTTTTCTCAGTCCCTCCCCTCACAAAGTGATCGTGGGAATTGTAGCTTTCCCTTCAGCAGGAGCATAGAAAGCTCCCTTATCCCAGGTCAGACTATTCATCCAATATTGCTAATTTTGACCAGCAACAATTCTCTTTCAGAGGTCTTTCATATCACCTGCTTATCAAAATTAAATGTTTAGTTTTGTTGTTGTTTTGAGAGTTGGTCTTTTTTTATTTTGATATTTCAGTGGATGCAGACTTCTCCAGATGCCAAAGAATTAACCATAGTATGCTTGTACTAGGCCAATCCCAGTTAACAGATATATTGCCCTATTTGGGATCAACTGACATTTTTCAGAATATTTGCAAAGGCAATTCAGAATAACACTTAGCACTGGTAGAACTGGCCATCAACATCTGGCAACCGATATGTTGATAAATAATAACTATAGTACGCGCATCGATACTACTATCCAAAGAAAATAGTTAAACTGTGCAACTAAATATAATTTAGTTTATAATTTATATAGATTATAATTTTATTTCCCCCTACCCCAAGGAAAGGACAGGTTAACTGCATAGAGGTGCAAGAGTCTAGCAATTATGCTCAGTTTCTCAGAGGGACACTCCTCCCTTTTCTGATCCTGCTTTCCTCACATAGCATACCAAATTTAAACTATATTTTGTAAAGTGGTACTAGTGGCAATTGTAGAATCTTAATGTAATGGAAAAGATGCCCATATATGCTTTTAATAGATCCACATAATATCATTTCCAAAAATAGCACTCTTGTGGACAGTCCCACAATTACTTACACCAGTCTTGTCCCAATCATGCTAACAGCATATGCAGTATTTTATTAAACTATAAAGAGTTTTCAGAATTACATTTGTAAAGTATTTGCATAGAAAGAAGAGATGAATAAATAATACCTGGTATATTTCTACAGGCCTTGTTTCCATGTTCAAATCCCAAACTTTAACAGTGAGGTAATCCCTTGCTAACATATATCGTCCACTGTGGCTGAATTTGACATCTGACACAGAAGAAATGATTTCAGAGAAAAATGAGCGGCTACTGGGGTCTTCTGGTTCTTCAAAAACTGGTAAGGTCAAAGAGAGAGAGAAAGGGAGATGACAATTAAGAAATGCTTAAAAATATTTCTATACAGTTACCCCTCATAGTTCTGTTGTTCACGCTGACATTTTCTTATTTTTTAATTTTTTTTATTATTTTCCAAAACAAATACATCAATACAAAACAATACAAAATACTGACTAACAATCTAAAACCCAGTGCACCCCCATACCCATGGGACCCTTTGGAGTAATTCTTTTATTACGAACCTCTTTTCCAAAATTGTATTGATTGTTGCTTAGAGGCTTTCCCCTTTCCTTTCACTAATACAAATTCAATAAATCTACCCCAAATAGCATAAAAAATATTCAAACTTATTTCCCCTCTTTTCATCTTTAGTTCAGTAGTCAATTTGTCATTTAACGCAATGTCCCATACTTCGTTATACCAATCTTTTAATTTGATATCATGTTTGTCTTTCCAGTATCTAGCTATTAATAATCTAGCACTAATAAAATTAGACATCAGTTCCTCTGAGTAATAATCAAGTTCTATCTTATCAAAAATTGACAGCAAAGCAATTTTTGAGTTAAATTCAATATCTTTTCCAAATATATCACATTTTTCCTTAAAAATCAATTTCAAAAAATTCTGAATCAATTTACACTCTCACCACATATGATAATACGTGCGAATTTCTTCATCACATTTCCAACAGGCCTTAGAATAGTCTGAATTTATTATGTTCAATTTCACCGGAGTCATGTACCACCGTAAACTAATTTTTTAAAAATGCTCCTTTATTCTTACCGACATTAATCTTAGAACTCTCATCTTCCAAATTTTTATCTAATCCTCTGTTCTAATTTCTGTCTTTAAATCATGTTCCCAAATTGATTTTAATCCTTCTATTTCAATCTCATTTTCCTCCTGATCCAAAATTAGGTTATAAATTTTACTTACTACTCCCTTCTTCAAAGCATCCTTCTGCATGTCATGTGATGATAGAAATTGTTCATGTTTGTATTTTTAGTGGGGGATTTTCAGTGGGGGGGAGTGTTTGGGGATTTTTTTATTTTTTATTTTAATGTGTGTGCATGTGGGTCTGGTCTCTGGGTGTCTGTGTGAATTTCGTTGTATGTGTATACTATGTATAGACTTACAATGACAATAAATTTATTTATTATTTATTATTATTTATTTATTATTCATACTTAGTACATTCTCTACATTTGCCATTAATCCTCAACCATTCATTAGTCCATCTGTCTAATTGGATATAATTGTACCATGATAATTTATTAGTTTGAAGTTTAGCTATAATCTGATCCTTTGAACTCATTTTAACCATCCAATCCTTCAATCTGGCAACTTTTTTTATCCTTAAACAAATCAACAAAGCCCTTCAGGTTTGCTGGGAAATTTTCTATTTCAGTCACTAATTTTAGTGGTGAAGTAAAAGGACAAAACTTCTTTTTATATCTGTTCCACACATTTAACATGTTTCTTAAAAAGGGGTTATTCACCTGATTTATTATATTTCTTTTTACTGCATTGAACAAGTATTTTTCAATATTTCCATGTATTTCTGAGGATTCCATATCCCACCAAATTAATCTTCCTTCGTTATATATAATATCTCCAATAAATCTTAGTTGATTCGCTACATAATATTTTTTTATATTGGGAATACCTAAACCTCCACTTTTTTGAGTCTTATACCAATATCTTTTATTTATTCTTGATTTTTTACCTTTATTACAAAATCCATTAATTAATCCCTGCCAATACTTAAAATCATCTTCTTCTAATTGTATTGGGAGCATCCTAAATAGAAAAGTTATTCTTGGTAATATTTTCATTTTAACCATAGCGATTCTCCCAAACCACGAAAGATTCAATTTAGAGTACTCCTGGAATTTATCTTTAATATCGCTTTTTAATTTATTAAAATTTTGCTCCTTTAATTTTTGAGTCACTTTGACTATATTTATACCTAAGTATTTAATATAACTACACATTTTAAAACCATATTTACAAACTTTTCTTGTTCATATTTGTTGTGATTAAATATCATTACTTGTGTTTTTTTGCCAATTAATAGTTAATCCTGTTATTTCCCCAAATTTTTCTAAATGATTTTTAATTCTATCCATACTTTCTAATGGGTTTTTAATCGTTAATAATGAGTCATCAGCAAATAAATTAATCTTAATTGTATCATTTTTGCCTAATCCTTTAATTAATTAATCATTTCTTATTGCATTAGCTAACAATTCTATAATCATACAAAACAATACTGGTGAAAATGGGCAGCCTTGTCTTGTGCCTCGGCCTAGAAAAATCCGTTCTGTTTAACCATCATTAACTATTATTTCTGAAGTATTATCTAAATATAACTGATCTATAACCCCAATAAATCTTCTACCAAATCCCCAACCCTTTTAAAGCAGCTTTAATGTTAGCCATTCCACGCAATCAAAGGCCTTAAATATGTCTAATGATAGAACAGCTGCCTTTGTTTTTCCCTTTTCTACCTCATATATAACATTCAAAACTCGCCTAGTTAAATTATCCATTTGCCTTTCCTTTATAAAGCCACATTGATCCTCTTTAATATAATTTGCTATAAATCTATTTAATCTATTTGCTAATATAGCAGTAAAAATCTTTGCGTCTTGATTTATTAAAGATATAGGTCTATAAGATCCCGGATCTGTTAAATCTTTGTTGGGTTTTGGAATAAGAATTGTTAATGAGTGTTTCCAAGAAGGTGGCATTGTTTCCCCTTCCAATATTTTATTATAAAGCATTTTTAGCTTAGGTGTCAAAATGGAACTAAAAAGTTTATAATATTCTGGACCCAATCCGTCATAGCCTGGTGTTTTACCATTTCTCAATTTATTAATGACCTCATCAATTTCTTCTTCTTTAATCTCTTCTTCTAATATTCTTTTATCACATTCCAATAATTTGGTTTTTAAGTTCTCATTTATATAATTTTCTATATCCTCTTTGAACACATTGTTTCCTTTATATAATTTCTAATAAAATTCTAGAAAAATCTGCAATTTATCTTTCATTATATTACACTTCTTACCTGTTCTATCATTAATTACCCCTATTGTATTTTTTAATCTTCTATTTTTGCACATTCTAGCTAATAATTTTGAATTTTTATTGCTATATTCAAAAAAATTCCTAATTTTCTAACTAATAGGCTGATATTTTTCATCTGTACATTTTTAAATCTGTAATACTTTTATTGAATCTGATATCCACCTTGAATTTTGAGGAAAGCTGACAGGGCCAGTTTTCACATGAGCAAAGTTGATCGCACTAGAGGCGTCAGAAGAGGAGGGGCAGTGAATCGCACAGATACTAACACAGAAGGGCTGCACATTTACACTTCCACTGTTGGAGCCGTGATAGGACAATGGTTCATGTCAAATGCCCCTCAGACTGAAAAAAGCCAGCAGTGGCCCAACCTACTCAATGCCTTCCTCAGAGGACCTCTCAAAGTAGTGCATCAGGTGGGCTGCTGCTTTACAAAAACCCTTCTTCAGAAAGGCAGCTCATGCAGGTCTCACTGAAAGGCCTTTGGAAGGCCCCACAGCTCTCCAGAGCAGCTGACCACCCAATGCCTCACTCTGCAAACACCTCAGAGTAAGTTAGTGGGCAACCAGTCATGTGGGGAGATGCTGTGGAGACCCTGCTGTGGCACTGTTGTAACACCAAATAATTCAGTTTGTCCCTCTGGTGAGCATGTCCTGCTCAGATGCTTAGAAAGTGACGGGTTTCCTTCTCATACTGCAGCACTGTGTGGCAACTATTTGTGATGCCACAGCACAAGCAGTCCTGAACAGACAATGCTTTATTCTAAGAAGGAAAAGGCCGCTGAGACCAAGGTGAGGAGAAGGAGCAAGGCCGCAAAAGCAAAATGACATTGCTTACGCCCCATTTTATCCTCACAACAATTCTGTGAGATAGGTTATACATATGAGCAACTCTCTGGAGGTTAAGCAGCAGGGTTCATGGCTGAATTAAGATAAGTTATTCTTTGTTACTATCAAGAAAACAGTTCAAAATTATTAATAACCAATCACTATGGAAACTACTGAATATTCAATTTTTTAACTCACATTGCATCTTTTAATCTGATTCCTCATAGTCCAAAATTTTGAGTAAAAAATATTGAGTTTATTATATCAATAGCTCAGTCATGGTCTCTGTTTTAACAGTATCTAGACAACAGCATTTTTGTAAGTTGAAAAAAAATAACAATTTTAAATTATTATTCTTATATGTCATTAAATCAATTTGCAAATCAAACAGCTAATAACAGAGGGGTGAATACTCACATGTCAGCCAGTTAACCTACTAGTATATGTTATGTGCCATCAAGTCGTTTTTTACTGATGCAAGCCTAGGGTTTCCAAGGTATGTGAGATGTTTAAGGAGTATCTTACCAGTGCTACCCCCCATACCTATCCTGTGAGTTTCCATGGCCAAACAGGGGTTTGAACCCTGGCTTCCTGAGTCCTAGTCTGACACTGTTCTGCATTGGCTCTCACAAGTGTAGAGAGCCCTATATATACTAATATACTGCTGATAAATTAGCCCACAGCTGAGCTAAATATAATTTGTCCAGTCTTTTACTATCACTTGTTCTTTCTGCTGCCTTAGTCCAACAAGGTAATTTTCAAGGATCTCATCCTAGCTTTTTTTCAAAGCAATTCACTATTATTCATAGCTAAGTTTTCTTTGCCATCATTGCTGACTTGCAAGCCATTTTCTTCCTGTACAAACAATCTTTTCCAGCTACTGGAAATGATAGTATCACTGTACTCTAGGGCCAATTAGAACTGGTTGTATGTAGATGCCACTATGGTCAAATGAAGCCTATTTAGAGTGAGCGCAATATACAGATCTCATATCCTAGTCAAGCAGGGCTCAAAATACAAAATACATAGATCTGGACAGATTTTTGATAACCATCGCCCTCCAAATGTCTAGGGGTGGTGTGGAAATCTTTAACATTCTGGTGAGGTTTTTCATTAAATTCCCTTCTCTGCCTTTCAGCTAATCCCCACCAAGGTCTAGCCAACTTTTCATTATGGATTCATTCATTTCACATAACATCAGGGTGTTGAAACATAATCTCCCACACAAATACAGGAGTAGGTGATATCTTTATAGACTAATAAAGAAATCATACAATCTGCTAGCTTTTGTGGATCAGGGTGCCCACTTCATCAAGATTGCACCGGTATCTTGTTGTCAATGGAAAAAACTTAAGAGTCCCAAAAATCTGTGGCAGATGGATTTTGCCAGGTGTCTTCCTTCAATGTAAGTGAGGAAAGATGCAGGCTGCACTGGTGTTGTGGCTTTAAATTTACAGCTAAGGAAGCTGTTGATTGCATATCACAGCCCAGTTCTTCAAAGAAGCACAGGCATTATGCATACACTTTCCCATTTGGCCTTCCTTTGAAACTCCATGTTTCTATTTGGCAAGGGAACTTTAAAGCCACAATGCCAATACAGCCTGCATCTTTCCTAATTACACCAGGAATCTAGCAACTTATGGCTACATCTCCTTATGATATTTTGGTCAAAATGGGCAACGTTATTTATTATTATTATTTCATTTGGAAGCCCTGATATATGGGCAGGCCATCTGTTTAGTGAATCACTGAAAATACCAGGTCATGTATCTTTCCCCACCCTTCCATTACAAGTTACTTACATTTCATCTGCTGTGCATCTTATTTAAAAAACAGGTTCCCTTTGGGCCTCATCTTCTTCCAGTCATTCCACTAATGTAGAAATATCTTTGTTAGCAATTTCTACTTGTAGTGCATACAAAACCAGGAAAAAAACCTCTATATGCAAACCACCAACATCCAGGAGATAGAACATTTGTGTGATTCAGTAACTTACGCTTGAAATGTTTGTCACAGAGAGCTGATGCCCTCATGTCACATAGTCTCAAAGATCCTTTGCTGCTGCTGTAGACAAAGAGATTGCAGTGATGAGGATGGAATTCAGATGCAGTAATAACCTCTGTCAAGTCCTCCATATTGGCTGGCTTTATATCTACAATGTCTGTGTGGAAGTATTTATTAAGGAACATTTCTACAAGGATGTTACAACTGAAAATGCTTATTAGAAAACCCAAAAGGGAGAATTACATTGGTTTCATGCCCATTTCATGTGTAAAATAGATTCCAATGCTACTTTTTATTTCACCTGGAGATCTCTGTTCATTAATATATGCTCACACACGCCTTTTTTAATGTGGCTCCAGGAAATAAATACAGCCAAAGTCTTACTGAACTCTAACAAGATACCTGTTGAAATGCAAGGAATATAACCAGTTTTTAACTACCAGGCTTGGGGCAACAGCCAAAGAGAGTCCTGCGAGCAGTAAAGCTAAAAAGCCTCTAATGCCACAGTGAACTCACTGCCTTCTATTCCCTCTTCTTTCTGGTTGCTGTTCAGCACCTATTTCTATACTCCACATTCTCTAACAGCAAATAGAAAAAGTATCCATGTGACCCATCCACAAAGTTCTGAAGTTTGTTTCTAGGTTTCTGTGTGCATCTTTACTTTTATCCTTGGCTTGCCAAGTACCTATGATATGCTCCAGTCTTGCATACATATGTTGTCTCTCCTCTTCTCATTATAGTCTTCTGCTGTTTCCTAACTAAGAAAGCAGATTATCTTAAATATGTACAATCACCCACCTTTTAAACTCAAAGCTACATTTAATTATCCTTCTCACTCCCCACAGTCATTCATCAATACCTCATTCCTCTCCCTCAAAGTTGCTGTAATGTCATTAATTTCTCAAATCCTGATAATTCCAAGGACTTATCAAACCTGTCCCCCTTACACACGCATACTCAGAAACACCTATAATATTTCAACACCCACTTTGCATCCCATACTTACCCCATTTATTACCTAGTAACAAATGTGGGCAACTTATGTACTGCACACTCCCCTTGGCTGCTTTTTGTGCAGTCAGAAGAACCGCAGAGTGCTGTTGCATGATAGGCAACAAGCCACTGTCCGCCATTTTCTGTTAGCAATGGTGGAATGGCAGTTTTGGAAAAGAGGTTAAACCTTCCTGCACTCAGGCAGAATTGGCCCTAGGATAAATAATGTCCTGGGCAAAGATTGCTGCCACCATGACATCAATTTAGAGTTTTCTTGTTTAAATAATATTTATAATATTTACTGTATTTGTTGTTGGTATATTTACTCTGTTCCCTCAAAGTAAAGTTATATGCTGGTGATTCTTATCCTGAATGAATGACGTTAAACTGATAATTCAAAAAGAAACATACTTTAAAAATAACTGATAGAAGTTCGTTATGATAGCTAATTGCCACTGGTGTACAACCAAAATGCTTCCAAAATAAATGTAGTCAAACTTTATTATTCTAGGTCACTGAGAATGAAAATGATGCTTAAAATTGTTGTTTGTCTCTAGTTTTCAAGATATGCTATACGGTCAGTATATATGACTGCTGACTTGGGAATGGCAGAGGATAAGTGAGTTATAAAGGGAAGGGATCTCATTTTAAACCAGAAATGACTAAAGTATTTATTTGACTGGATCTATGAATAAATTTATGACTGGGTTTGGACAGTACTTGCTTTTTAGGCAGAACAATTTAGCCTGCAACAACATTGATGGTGTGATGGCAGCTCTCAACATTGTTCACAATCCAGATAAGTGGAGATTGTTCATTGATTCATCAAAGAGTCTTAAAGCTGTTTTGATGCATAATGGCAGTGTTTTGTCATCAATTCCAGTTGGTCATGCAGTCCATATGAAGGAAATGTATGACAACATGAAACAACTTTTGAGGTGCATAAACTACGACCAACATCAGTGGCAGCTTTGTGGCGCTGTGAAGGTTGTTGTTCTCTTGCTTGGTCTGCAGACTGGATACACAAAGTACTGCTGTTTTCTCTGCAAGTAGGATAGTTGTGCAAGAGAGTCCCACTACATCAAGATAGATTGGCCACCCTGATAGTTATTGTAGCCTGGGAGGAAAACTGTTGAGCATCTACCACTAGTTGAATCAAGGAAGATTTTGTTATCACCCTTGCACATCAAGCTGAGTCTGATGAACAACTTTGTCAAAGCCACAGACAAAACACAAGCAGCTCTCAAGTACCCCCATGGAAATTTTCCAAGGTTAAGTGAAGCTAAGATAAAGGAAGTTGTCTTTGTTGATCCTCAGATTCATGAACTTCTTCAAGATGATGCATTTGGCAAGGAAAAGGTAGCATGGAAAGCTTTCCAGTTAGTGGCAGTAAATTTTCTCGGAAACAACAAGGCAGACAACTACAGGTTGGTGGAAAACCTCCTCAAGGCATACAAAAGTCTTGGTTGCAACATGTCACTAAAGATACATTTTTTGCACTCTCATCTAGATTCTTTCACACCAAACTGCAGAGCAGTGAGCGACAAGCATGATGAACAATTTCACCAGGACATTGGAACAATGGAGCCGGCCCATGAATGCTTTCAGACTATTGCTGGACAGTGACACGAGATGTTCTATGTAACAGACAAGCCAAGAAGTGCCGAGTAGACACTGAATAGGACTAAACTACTGTATGTACATAATAGTTTTTTGCCTTTTGTGTCATAATAGTTTCTATTTATATAATCCTTTTGCTGGTTTTTAAAATGTTACATAAACAGAATAGGTGAAATACTATCATGTAAAGCAACCATAAACATATGAAAAGACCTAGGTTTACAATTTATGATTTAAAAACCCCTCTATTATCTACATAATATACATAGACGTAAAAACTTAAATATCTTGGAAACAGTAGCCAATCAGTTGTTTTAATTGTTATATTTGAATTCATCACATCAAACTACATAATAAATAGCACATTTTATCTCTGAAGCAGACAACTTCTTAAAAATTGTGGACCAGTGTATCCAAAGAAACAAACTTAAAATAAGTGATTGACATTTGTTCTTACAACTTATAAAAACAAATGTCAATCACAATGACATTTGTTCAATGTGATTGAACATGGGGGGGAGTGGTTTAAAGCCAGTTATTACTATCTTTTATCCTACCTTTCTGAAGAAATCTTGGCTTGATACTCCTATCTACCATCAATCCTGGTTTAAGATTTCTGTTTCCCCTGGCAGTCAAGAAATAACAATCTTTATCAAGATTATGATTGTTGTAAGAACAAATGTCAATCACTTATTTTGAAAGTTTGTTACTTTGGATACACTGGTCTACAATTTTTTAGAAGTCATCTGCTTCAGAGATAAAATGTGCTATTTATTAAGTATTTTGATATAACCGTTGTCACACAGATTCATTCATTCTTCTGCTCCCCTCCTTTTGTCACTCAGATATGCATTCACATGGGCAAGCTCTCTTCTCCCCACCCCATCTTCATCACAATCTTGGTGGGAGGAAATAGATTAAAGCCTCTTCTGCAGAAATTTTCAACATCAATTCAGGAGCAGCAAACTTGTGATTTAATGTTTAAGCCTCTTAATCCATAGTTAAAACTTACATTCTTAAACAACAAGGGCTTAATCCTATAGAATCAAAAATAAAATTTTAATTAACAGTTTTTAGGGAAACTCTTGGAAACAAGGTGGTATATAATTGAAGGTTTCCTGCTTAAATTACACTGACAAGAAGGCTTCCTTGCTGCCTTATTAAGGTCCCTCTTACGGATTTAGTGGTTTGTTGCTGAATTTCAATTGTGAATCATGACTTTTTTTTTAAAGGGGGGGTTGCAAGAAAGGTCTTGTGGACACATTTTACCCATCTCTATTGTAGCAAGAGGTACTCTTTCCTATATTTGTCCTCTATGCTTTTCAGGATTTTAAAAATAAGTGGCAGAACCTTGAACTAGTCTTGTTAGCAAATAGGTAACCATTTTAACTTCCTGAGAACTGATGTAATATGGATCCTCAGTGATTAAAAAATATAGAATTCTAGCATTACTACTTGAAACTTCTAGACTTTTTCCAAGGGCAACATATATATAATCACAAAACCAAAACAGTGTGGTATTTTAAAATTTATGTTCATGTTCATTTCAAATTATTTTGCTTCTTTTGACACATGAAGAATCTATTTGTTCATCTACTTCTAACATATGCTGTATGTGATGCATTATCACAATCCAACAGAGAGGCACAAGCGATGATGGTGAATCCAATAGCATCCCTCATCTACTACTTCAGATCTATTTAAAAGAAGCCATATATCAACTTCTCTGATACTTCTTCCCTTGTCTATTCTTTCCCTTCTTCCTTTTTCCGTGTAAGTGAGAGGGATGGGAAGCAGGATTCAGACTACAAATCTAGGGAATGGGGGATAGCAGCATATAAACAAGTCTCAGTTTCAGATAATAGCAGTACCGAAAATGTCATAATGTATTAATATTGGCTTGTCACTAATTAGAAAACTTAACTAGATAATCTTTCCAATTTGTTTTTAAAAGGCTGTAACTTGTGTTTGGTACAAAAGTAAAAGCCTTCCAAGCTGTTTTGACTAGAATGGAAGGAGAGATGAAACAGTGACATTGCTTCCAATACCTTAGCTTAGGCCAAATACCATTTGGTTTTCTCAAAACTATCTCATGCAATGGGTGGGCTTTGTTTATCTTTCTCTTCACCATGACTGAGGTGCTTAAAGGACAGTATATAGGCTAATTAATAAAAATGTAAGTAAGTGAATAAATAAATGGAGCAGAAAGAGAGTCAAAGAGGATGGGAGGTGCAGATGTAGGGCATGAGGCACAAGGGACAGAAGCATGGCAGTATTGTGGACCAAGGAAAATGGGGGAAGGAAGGGTGGCAGCATGGTGAGGCAAGGGAGAAAATGGTAAGGGAAAGTGCACTTTAGACATTCTTGTGCTCTGCCACCTGGGGCAGCTGCCTCACTCTGCCTAATGGGTTCTGACACAACATGTTAAACCCAATGGTTGGTGTGTGTTTTTTGTTTATTTGTTTTTGTTTGTTTGGCTTTTGTTTGGTTGGTTCTTTTTGCTTTTTTTATGCATATAGATTGGGAGGCTGGCTGGACAGCCCAGTGAGTTACATATCTGACTGTGGAGATTTGGAGTTCAATTCCTGATTGTGCCTCCCAGGAGAAGAGCTAGCAAGTGTGGCCTTGAGTCCTGCACAGTCCCAGGATGTCCCTAGAAGAAGGGAGTGGTAAACCCCTTCTGAGGTTTCTATACCTGTATAACTGGAAAGGGTCACCATAAGTCAGAATTGGCTTGACAGCACCCCTCCATGGGCACAGGTCTTGTTGAAGCAGAGGGGCTTGCATGCCTCAGTGAGGTTGAGAGCTATGCTGAAGGGTCTCCCAAGCCAGACAGGTCTCAGCTGAGAGGCCAGACCAACTGTGTCCACCAACCATCAATTATGATGAGAGGGAAAAAACAGAAATCCATACCGGATCGGTCGTCACCCAGGTCAACAAGGACCACATCAGATACTCTAGCCCTGGGCATCTGGTGAGATATAGGCTACAGGGCTCAGCAGACCCTGTTGAGGAACCAGGACAGGCTTCTGCAAAGCTACTGAAACAACATAAATGCAAAACTTCAACTCTCACTGAAAATCGAGAAATTATTAAATGTTATTACGAGGCAAACCCAACAGCCTGTGGTTTTCAAAAAAGAATGATGGAAATTTGGAAAAGGAAACACCCAAGTAGTGACATAATTGAACAACAATTAATGGACCAGAGAAGGTGGGAAAGCCCAATCAGACATAACAAAAACGCTTCATGGATTAAAGACATTTGTAAAGAAACTCAAGGAAAACAAATGGATGATATTGTAAAAACAACTGAAATGATTAAGGGGCAAGTAAAGGCTGTGAAAAATTGGAGTGCACCTGGTCCGGATGAGCTGCATGGTTTTGGTTAAAGTATCTAACAAGTCTCCATCAACATATAGCAGTTAAATTTAATCTTCAGTATCATTACTTCAAAATTCTACAACTGAAGATTGGATGACAACAGGCCACACATTTCTGATAATAAAAGATCATCAAAAGGGCAATGAACCCAGTAATTATCGACCAATTACATGCCTTCCAACAATGTTCAAGCTCTTCACAGGAGTACTTGCAAGATCAATATATAATTATTTAAATTACTGAAAACTCCCTATATCCAACTTAACAGAAAGGAAATTTTAAAAACCCAGGAGGCATGGAAGATCAGCTGCTTATTGATAAAATGATACTGAAGAATGCAAAAAGATGAAAAACAAGCCTTAACATGGCCTGGATAGACTATAAAAAGGCATTTGACTCACTGCCACACAGCTGGATTAACACCTGCCTAAAAAAATTTGGGATTAGTAAAAACATTCAGAAGTTCCTCAAGAAAAACATGGAAAAATGAAAAACCATCTTAATGGCCCATGGTGAAGAAATTGGGGAAGTTAGCATTCAAAGAGGAATACTTCAAGGGGATTCTTTGTCACCACTGCTGTTTAACATCTCGCTAATCCCCATGTCAATAATTTTAAATAAAACTGGAGTGGGCTACCATATTTCAGAACAAGCAGGAAAAATCAATCATCTCTTATACAGTATATGGATGACCTAAAACTATATGCAAAAAGTTCCACAGACATAGAATCACTGCTAAACACAGTGCAAATATTTAGTGAAGATATCCAAATGAAATTTAGAATTGACAAATGTGCAGCTCTGTCTATACACCGTGGCAAGATCCAAAAACTAGATGGAATAGAGTTTAAAAATGCCAATATTATAAAATCACTCTAAAGTGATGAAAATTATAAATACCTTGGAATACTAGAAGCAGATAACACCATGCACACAAAAGTTAAAGAACTGACAGAAAGTCAAAAGCCTGCGGAAAATCATAAAATCAAAATTAAACGGTGGAAGTACAATCAAAGCCATAAACATATGGGCAGTTCCAGCGATTAGATACCCAGCTGGAATAATAGATTGGACTCAAAACGTATTAGAAGAATTGGATCGGAAAACACGGAAAATAATGAACATGCATCAAGCACTACATCCAAAAAGTGATGTGGACAGATTATATTTACCACGAAAAATCAAAGGCCATAGATTACTGCAAATACAGCAGGTAGTAGAGGAGAAAAAAAGAAGCCTATTATTATTATTATTATTATTATTATTATTATTATTATTATTATTATTATTATTATTATTGTTGTTGTTGTTGTTGTTGTTGTTGTTGTTGTTGTTGTTGTTTAAACACCAGGCACAGTCAATCAAAATTATAAAAATATTGACTGGTACTGTATAACAGATACAAGTTTCAACCAAAAACGTAAGTATCTGTTAAATATGGGCTAGTGTGTATGCTGTTCCTAATATTGCTGGGTTTTTTGTAGTTCTGATGGTGTTATTTCTGAGATCTGCAACTGCTTATAATACTGTGTGAAATTTCTTGATATTGATTGCCAGGTCTCTGTATTTTGTTAGTTTTTCCAATTCTTTATTTTCAACTCTGGCATCTCCTGGAATCGCGTTGTCAATGATCCAGACATTTCTTTGTTCTATTACTACTATGTTGTGTGTGTTATGTTCAAGGTGTCTATCAGTTTGGAACTGGAAATCCCACAGGATCTTGACGTCGTCATTTTCTGACACCTTCTCTACTTGGTGTTCCCATGGATTTTTTGAGCTGGCAAGTTATATATAGAACTGTTCTGGACAGAGCATGGAAATAACTAGTCACAAATAGCTAGTTCTTTGCTGTAATTCTCTTTTCCAACAAACAACATATGATTTTATATTATATTTGTCACTATATTAGAATTGTCACACAAAGTATGATAACTTCATTCATTTTGCTGTGCAATAGTTACTTTTTACTACTCATATAGTTGTGAAGGTATGTAGCCCCACGTCACAGAATAGCGCCACATGGTTCTAGTGCTGGCTTGTGCTACTGCATCATGTTGTGGAAGCTGAGGTGACAATGAGCTGCGCAGAATAATTGAAAAAAATAGAAAGCAGTGTGGCAAAAAAGCATGAAGGCTTTAAAACTGCACGTGGGTAAAACAAGGAGAGAAAGGAAGTGATCATCATGAAGTAGCTGGGAAGAGGTCAGAGAAGACAGACAAAGGAGGATGGCAATTTGTATTTGTTTATTTATTTATTTAAAATATATATACCCTCCCTTTCTCCTCAATACGACCCAAGGCAGCGCACAATGTTAAAGCAAACAATATAAAAACTGTGTTGAGAGTGAGACCTAGGGGAGCAATGCCAGATGTATGTGGGCAGGCAATATTTCAACAACCCAGCGCACCCCAGTATGTCCACCATGTGTGGATGCCAATACCAGGGTGAACTATTATAATCCATAACAAAAAATATCAGAACAACCCTGAGCAAATCCAGAAAAAAACAGGCACAACACCATTGTGGACAAACCGTCCATCAGCTCCAGTGGTGTTCTTTTTCCATCAGTGATTGCAAATGTAATTTGTAGTATTATAAGACTTACACTAAAATCTGAGATTCCCATCCTAGTAAATAAGGCTGAGTTTGTGTACTCCATTTCCAGGCAGTGAGGGCCTTTGCAGAGGTACTAAATGCTTCAGGGGGATTAAGTTTCCTAAGAGTTCCACTTCATCCCTGGTCCTAACTGCAAACATGAAACCTCAGACAAGTCATTGTCTGAAAGAATGTTCTTCAGGACCATATCTGCTAATTTACTCACAATGGCACCAAGAAAACTCAAGCTGGGTAAATTCTGGGTACAAACATGGCAGAATGTAAATAAAGTGGCTGGGGCTCATCCAGCAAGACCATCATGGGTCAACAATGGAAAAAAGTGTTGAATTTTCTCATCCAAATTTCCAGATAGCAACTCATGCTTGGTGCACATAGCTCCAGCGTCTACTTTCACTCTTTCTTCATGGCCACACACATAGTGAATAAATCTGTCATCTGAACCTGCTCACTTCCATGATGAAGTCTCCTCATCTATAACTCACATCTTCAATGGCTGAATATCCTCCTGCCTATCCTTTCACCATGCTTGGGACTTCTTCTCCAGCTCTTCCCCCCCCCCCCCCATGAATACTGAAGATGAAGTGGAAAAGATAAGAGAAGTTTTCTATCCTCAGGCTACAGATTGTGTTATTTCATGACTGAAAGCTTCTCCCTCCATGGGGAGCTGTACCTCCTCCAACAGTTTATGATGAAGATAGGAGACATTCCCATCATTTTAATTCCCCTTGTAACACCCACACTGTAGGTGCAACATCTCCATGACTACAACTCACCTCATAAGCAAATGAACTCGTGGTTTGAATACTATACTCCACACATTTGCAGAAGTGGATTAGGCCAACAAAAGTTCATGCCAAATAAAATGTCTTGGTTTTAAATTTCTCACAAGATCCTTTGTTATTTTTGCTGCAACAGACTAACCTGGCTACCTCCTTGGAAATATATTTATCATGTTTTGTTTGGTACATTTACATCTCATCTTCCATTTTGGATGCAAAGACAAGAGTAAGACAGGCTTAGTTTCAGCAAGGGCACTCTATAATGTCACACACTTTCAGACTATGCCTTCATAACTGCACCAAAAAGTGCACTAAAATTTGAAGCCTGGACTCAAAACATGCTAATTCAGGCCCAGTCTGAATGTAATCCAAATAAGCTTGTCATTCATTCTCCTGTTTCAGTTTCCCATGGTTCAGTCTTAGGTAAGTCTTGAGGTCTGGCTATGGCAAGATATACTACCTCGAACTCTTAATCAAAGTGTGGTATCATCCGGAAAAAAATAGTGAGAAATAGTTTGATAACAAAAAGCTTTTGATATTATAGGCTTCATGAAAAGACAAGGCTCACTGGAAAACACACACAATAATGCTACAAAAAATAGATGACAGGAGGAAAAGAGGAAGGCTGATCATGAGGTGGATTGACTCAGTAAAGAAAGCCATGGCCTTTAGTCTACAGGCTCCCTAAATACCTTTCGGAGATAACTGTCATAGGTTTGAAGTGACTGGACAATAATAGATTTCAAGACAACTACTTAAACATGCAGTCCAAATGCACAATCTGAAAACATACAATTCAGCAAAAGCTTCAACACATGCCAATTCTGGTTTTGTGTTCAGCATATAATTATTGCTTCTTCATACAGAATTCTCCACCTTTTACTGAACTGCTTTGTGACTTTTACTTTTATAGTGGATTGTGTCCATGAACAAGCATTTGGTTTAAGTTAATATAAAAGTTCTGTCTTTTGTGTTTAATTTGTGATGGCCGATTAAAGTGATGACTAAGTATGTGTAAACCAACCAAAGACCTGTAAATGATAGTCCTGTCATGTTAGCCTGCTAAATTTTGATCTCAGCATTTTTGAAAGTAGTTCACCAAATAAAAGCTGACATGATATGGATCAGCTAAAAAAAATGCTGCACATTTATAACAAGGTTTCAGATGTAAAGTTGTCCTAGCTTGTGAAACATGTGGTTATAGACAGAGAGAGAGAGAGAGAGAGAGATGACAGCATAGCATGTGGAAGTGTGAGTGGAGTGAAGCATAAGGTTGTTCAAAGATAAAGATAAGGATATTTAGTGCAGGTGTCTATAAATATTTCAGGTGGCACAAAAAAGAAAAACTGAAACTGGTGAGACAACACTGGAAATACGTATTGAAATAACAAAACCACAGTTCCTGGCCCATATAAGCAAACATTTGAAAGGATACTGAAACTTCGATCTGTGATTGCTAAATGCCAGAGGTTAATCCTGAGATCATCGGCAGACATGTATGTTTCACAATCACTGTTGACAGAAATTGAGTTGACATGATAGGTGTGGCCATTGGCAAAAATTTTCCTGGGAGTGACTTCCACCATCAAGTCTGTTGGTTTCAATACTGGTACCTACGTAAATGAATAAAAGTATATATTTACATATATTGTATACTGTACATAATTTCATATTGGAAAATTTGAACATTGCAAACCAGAGATTAGAAGTACTTCATTACATGTAAAATAGTTACCTATAACTAGTTAGTTTAGGGTAATGAGCAATATAACTTGTTATAATGTTACAGTAAAAGTAATATAACTAGTTACCAATTACTCTTTAGATGCAGAAGGTAATATTTTCTAATTACTTTCAAAAGTTATTTTAAAGGAGCATTTTAAGGCATTTTTAGAGGCATTTTGACAGGAACTTTTTAGGTTTTATGCCATCCTCTTATCAACTGAAATTGGAAGCATTTGTTTGGCTTTGCCTTTTATGTTTTTATAAATATTTGCAATATCAGAATTGCTCCTAACAAAAACCAGATAGTATTTCTCTATATTCTTCCAGCTTGCTGATAACAATGCTGCAGTGTGTTAATAAATCATAACACAATGAATCACTTGCATAACAGCAACTATTTGCTGAGAAGTAAGGAGTAATGCAATTAGTTATTTTGGAAAGTTGCATCTGGACAAACCACAAGACTTCTGGAACAATGTCCTTTGGATAGATGAGACCAAAGTGGAGATTTTTGGCCATAATGCACAGCACCATGTTTGGTGAAAACCAAACACAGCTTATCAGCACAGACACCTCATACCAACTGTCAAGCATGGTGGTAGAGCAGTGATGATTTGGGCTTGTTTTGCAGCCACAGGACCTGGGCACCTTGCAGTCATTGAGTCAGTCATGAACTCCTCTATACACCAAAGTATTCTAGAATCAAATGTGAGGCCATCTGTCTGACAGCTGAAGCTTGGCTGAAATTGGGTCATGCAACAGGACAATGATCCCAAGCACACCAGCAAATCTATAACAGAATGGCTGAAAGAGGAAATAATCAGGCTGTTGCAATGGTGCTGTCAAAGTCCAGACCTAAACCCGATTGAAATGCTATGGCGGGACCTTCAGAGAGCTGTGCATAAACCTTAATGAACTGAAGCAACGTTGTAAAGAAGAGTGGGCCAAAATTCCTCCACAATGATGTGGCAGACTGATAAATTCATACATAAAGTTATTGCTACTAAAGGCGGTTCTACAGTCTACTGAATCATAATGTGTACTTAGCTTTTCACACATGGCTTCTCCATTTTGACTTTATTTTTGTAAAATAAATCATGACACGCGTAACATGTCATGTGTTGTTGTTCATCTGAGGTTGTATTTACCTAATTTTCACACCTGCTAAGGACCAGATAATTTCTATTATGTCCTCATATGTAAAACCATAGAATTCAAAGAGGGTGTACTTTCTTCTTCACATGACTGTATATGTTTTGGAATGAGAAGTATAAAATTGGAGCAATCCTGGGGAGAACAATGGGGGTACCCTTGGGAGTACAATGCATCATGGGGGCAGACCCTTAATATCTATTTTCCAACTAAATTGAAGCAATTGATCTCCACTACATGGTGAACTCAGTAAACAATGTAAGGTGGTGTATACTGGGGTGGGTGGATGGGAACAAAAACAGCCTGTCCAACAAGTAAGCTTAAACTCACTGAAGAGAAAGGACTGCATCCAGTGACCTCATTGTGCCACTGCAAGATCCATTGCAGTGGCATTTTCACATTTACAGAGTTAGTAGAGGGTGGTATCCATCCAACAGAGTTTTTTGCATGCAGTTATGCTTGTATACCCCTTCATGGATTGCTGCCTTGTCGTGGTGAAGGGGCTTGAGTAATTCAGAGAAGCTATGGGCTATGCTGTGCAGGGACACCCAAGACGGACAGGTCATAGTGGAGAGTTCTGACTAAACGCGATCCACCTGGAGCAGGAACTGGCAAGCCACTCCAGTATCTTTGCCAAGAAAACCCCATGAACAGAAACAAAAGGCTAAAAGATATGACGCTGGAAAATAAGCCCCTCAGGTCGGAAGGCGTCCAACATGCTATTGAGGAAGAGCGGAAGACAAGTACAAGTAGCTCCAGAGCTAATGAAGTGGTTGGGCCAAAGCCGAAAGGATGCTCAGCTGCGGACGCGCCTGGAAATGAAATGAAAGTCCGATGCTGCAAATACTGCATAGGAACCTGGAATGTAAGATCTATGAACCTTGGTAAGCTGGAGGTGGTCAAACAGGAGATGGCAAGAATAAACATTGACATCCTGGGCATCAGTGAACTAAAATGGATGGGAATGGGCAAATTCAATTCAGACGATTATCATATCTACTATTGTGGGCAAGAATCCTGTAGAAGAAATGGAGTAGCCCTCATAGTCAACAAAAGAGTGGGAAAAGCTGTACTGAGATACAATCTCAAAAATGATAGAATGATTTCAATATGAATCCAAGGCAGACCTTTCAACATCACAGTATCCAAGTTTATGCACCAACCACCGATGCGGAAGAGGCTGAAATTGACCAATTCTATGAAGACTTACAACACCTTCTAGAACTGACACCAAAGAACGATGTTCTTCTCATTATAGGGGACTGGAATGCTAAAGTAGGGAGTCAAGAGATAAAAGGAACAGGTAAGTTTGGCCTATGGTTCTTCCAGTAGTGTTGTATGGAAGTTATGGTTCTTCCAGTAGTGTTGTATGGAAGTGAGAGCTGGACCATAAAGAAGGCTGACCGCCGAAGAATTGATGCTTTGGAATTGTGGTGCTGGAGGAGACTCTTGAGAGTCCCCTGGACTGCAAGGAGATCAAACGTATCCATTCTGAAGGAAATCAACCCTGAGTGCTCACTGGAAGGACAGATCCTGAAGCTGAGGCTTAAATACTTTGGCCATCTCATGAGAAGAGAAGACTCCCTGGAAAAGACCCTGGTGTTGGGAAAGTGTGAAGGCAAGAGGAGAAAGGGACGACAGAGGACGAGATGGTTGGACAGTGTCATCGAAGCTACCAACATGAATTTGACCCAACTCTGGGAGGCAGTGGAAGACAGGAGGGCCTGGCGTGCTCTGGTCCATTGGGTCACGAAGAGTCGGACACGACTTAACGACTAAACAACAAGTTTGGCCTTGGAGTTCAAAACGAAGCAGGGCAAAGGCTAATAGAGTTTTCTCAAGAGAACAAGCTGGTCATCACAAACACTCTTTTCCAACAACACAAGAGCCGACTCTACACATGGACATCACCAGATGGGCAATACCGAAATCAGATTGATTATATTCTCTGCAGCCAAAGATGGAGAAGCTCTATACAGTCAGCAAAAACAAGACCTGGAGCTGATTGTGGCTCTGATCATCAGCTTCTTATAGCAAAACTCAAGCTTAAACTGAAGAAAGTAGGAAAAACCACTGGGCTAATCAGGTATAATCTAAACCAAATCCCTTATGAATACACAGTGGAAGTGAAGAACAGATTTAAGGAACTAGATTTGGTGGACAGAGTGCTTGAAGAACTATGGATGGATGCTCGTAACATTGTACAGGAGGCAGCAACAAAAACCATCCCGAAGAAAAGGAAATGAAGAGTCGGACACGACTTAACGACTAAAGAACAACAACAAAAATGCTTGTATAATGATACAATCCAACATTAACTTTGCTAGTAAATGAATATCTTCATGTGATTTGTAAAATTGAAAATTAAGTTAGGATAATTTCAGAACTTGTTCCAGAACCAAAACTCCTAATGAATCTGTATGGTACAGTAGAAAGCATGCTGGACTTAGACCAGTGAAACCTTGCCTCAAACCCTTACTCAAACACGAAGTGAGCCACATGGTGATTGGGGTCGTTTACTCTCTAATTTGTGAAGCTTTGCCCCCCAACCCCAGTGGTGAACTGCCTATGTTGGTGCCCTGCTCTACTCATTCTTGTTCTATGTAACTTCCATCACATGGTTATTGTAAGCAGAAAATGGAATTAATCTCATACATACAAAAGCAACACATAAATATATCACAGGCCTATCCAAACACTACTGTTTTATGTTTTAAAATGCCTTCTTGCTTTGAAGACACACAGCAGATACTGTTACCTAATATGCAATGAAGTATAATTTGAATAGAAAAAACAACTCTCCAGCCACTCACCTGAAGTGATGTAACTGTACAAAGATCTTTAAGCTTTCCTTCTTCATCTTTTAAATTATACCCTTCAGGTTTCTTATCTCGTTCTGTAATCTTCCACAGTTTAATAGTTTTATCTTAAAACAAAATAAAGCAGCATTTTTATTAGAAAGTGGACTTTAACCTTATTCCTCATTTTTAATATAGCTGCTACATAAGCTTCTCTTTCTACCCTCCAGTGTATTAATTGCAAACTCGCTCTGTTTACTTCTATATTCACATTTCCAACAGCAGACCTCCACTGGCTTGTGAACAAGTGAGTCAGCAGTGAGGACACCCATTGTCTTGCTAGAATAGCAGCTCATGTCCTTATTGAAAAGAAAGGAAGAGAAATTCAGTGGAGGAGTTGGAGTGGGCAGGAAATATGTTCAAATGTAAAGTTCTATTGTGATATATTTTCTTCCCTGCCTACATAGGTTTGCCCCCCTTGTATGTTTAATAGCACGGACCTTCATGTGCTTCTACCCAAAATAAGAAAGCAGTGGGTGATACCTTTTATTGGACCACTAAAAATTTAAACAAATTGCAAGCTTTCATGGATGAAATCCACTTCCTCAGGCTAAGCACACCTCCATCAGAGAAACTACAGAAAAACTGCAGATAAAGGTCCAAAACTTGATGATACATGTCTGTATGAGATGATTCAGACTAAATCATAACCCCTAATTTGTGCTAGAAGCTGCTAGGTCTTTGTGTTGTCTTTCACCACCCCACAACAAAGACACATTTTACATTTCAAGCAAGCAATGCGTGTGGTGGGGGGGGCAGTCACAGGATAATTTGCAGTCTTTTGGTCTCAAGAGGTGAGGTTTAAACATTCTAGACCATGCTGTAGAGATACTAGAGCCCCAGAATCAAGAAGATCTGGATCATCTCTCACAGACATGTAACATCAATTTTTGGATTCTGGTCTACAATTTGTCTGCACTATCCATGAAGTAGGTGTGCTTAGGCTGAGGAAGTGGATTTTACCCATGAAAGTTTGCAATTTGTTTAATTTTTTAGTGGTCCAATAAAAGGTATCACCCACTCTTGCATTTGTGTAATATTGGGGACCACACAGCCTTTTCTTGTTCTATCCAAAATATGTATATTCTGGTAACTGAAGAATACTGAAGGATATTAAACTCAATCCATGTGTCCCCTTTGGCTCTGCCAAACATTATTTTAAGTCTCTTTGGGGCATATTTTGGGTGCTGAGACCAAGGTAAAAAGGGGTTAACCCAGAAGGGGAAAGACGATCTCAGGACTTTCAGAGAACTTTCAGAGGGAGAGTTTTGGTCACTTGCTTGTCTTTGACCAGCAACTATCATTTGTAGTGGCATCTCCTTGTTTCTGTTCTCTTGTTTCTTTGTTTTATAAATGTTTCTTTAAAAAAAAAAAGTTATACTGCCACAGGAAAACAATGCACAGTAAACAGAAATACACACACAATGCACTGTAAATCATATAATACTGTGACACAGAATATTTCCTGGGAACACAAACAGCAGGTGATTAGAAAATAAAAATTCTTAATAATTGTGCAGTGAGTGTAGCAGCTCCTCTCACCTCCTAAACTTTGCAAATCAGCTTACATTTTTGTATGACTGGTCTTCAGCCCCTAAGCACTGGGTTCTTTTCATACCTGATTTCTCAAAGAGGAAAGACAGCCAGAGCCATAATTGGCATTTTTTGGTAAGCAACACCATCTCCCACCCACTCCGCCCTGAGGCATGGGCACAAACCCTCTCACGAAAAAAAAAAGGAAGAGAAAGTTTATGCTCTCAAAAAAAGTAAAATGAATTGTACTGGAAAGTGTTGCCATTTATCCACCAAACACTCGACAGTATATCTGCTTCTAGACTTTGGTGCCCTTTAAATTTTGGCATGCTGGAACAAAGCCTGATAACAGGTGATTTTGGTGGTCACCCTTGTCCATAATACATTGGCCTTGAGGACACCTATACTATTTTCAGAAGTAATAAAAATGTTGAAATTGTCTGAAGTTGACTGCTTCAGCATTATTGTCCACTGCTAAGAGACTTTAATAAGTTTAATGAGGAGGGGTAAGTATTAATTATCGAAAATTGCAACCAACAGTAAAGTCATCCTGGTTGTGGCAATTTTTGGTAATTACATACTTCCCCTTCCATCCTGTAGCCCTCAATGGTGCCCTGGTGATGAAAGGGATTCCACTGGGACCTCAAACCTTTTGGGGAGAAATCAGAAATGTATTATTTCCAAAGAAAATTTCTGTGGCTGATGATGTCATCAACCTTTCATAGAGGAACTTATGTAACGGTAATTTCTGCCACAATCTACACGTACCACAAGGCATTACCCACTGATTTACCCCCATCCTTTGAGCAGTTGGTGTGCAGCTCAAAGTTTCCCTCTGAGAAACTCATTCCAGAATCAGAAATATCCCATCAAAAGCTAGTGTTATCCAAGGGAGAAGTATGAAAGCATAATGTTCACCCCAAAACTATCACATACCATTTGTTGACAATAAAGCATGGGCTGCATTCTGCTGTGGCAGCCATTTTATCTTGTTTATTTTTTCCTCTATTTCCAAACTCTTCAAATAATCAAACTCTGGTTCATGGCTTTGGAAGGTGCTGTAAACATTGTACTCGCCTTGGTTGTAAGGGTCATTTTTACTCTGCAGAGAACACAGGAGAGACAAAAAAAAAATGGATTGCTGACAACAGAGTTAATTTATGTCTTTCAAGTGTTCTTGAAAGAACCACTGGCTATGGACCACAAAGACAAAGAGGGAACTATCTATGCAGTGAGTGGCATTGTGTACCTATGGTTATTAAGTGGCAACCAAAAAAGGACAGAATTGGTATATTCCCGCACAAACAGTTGTCCGTTGTTAGGATGGAGGGCGGAGGCAAATCTACCCTTGTTTTTACCACAATAGTAATAGATTTGGCCAGCCTAGCCCAAGAAGTGAGGATGTTGTTTCCTTAATGTAACCTATACAATAGTCTTAAGCTGTCACATGGATGTCAGAAGAAAAAATATTGATTTTTTTGAATGTTGGCATTCAAGCCCCAATAAAAACTATTCTAGACAAGCACCGACTCTACCCTGGCTTCTATTTAATTATTCTGCCCACATGTACACTTCCTTCATTTTTATTGCCTCACACAATGGAATGACACTATTTTAAAAATTCAATAAGACAACAGGAGAAAGGCATGAAGTGATTTGTACAACATGCATTATTTGGACTCCAGACTATAATTCAGATTCTGAAATTCATCTCTTGGGAGGGGGGGGGAAGCCAGGACCATTTGCAGGCCCCCTTCCCCTAAAATAGCTGCCCTCTGTTGGGAGGAAAGGGGAAGGGCAAATGGTTTACTTGGTGCTGTGGACAAGATAAACAATACGGGTGAAAAAGGACATCCCTCCTGCATACTCCATATAAACCAAAATGATCCAAGTCTGGAACAATTCCCCTCTGAGGAACTGTTAGGATGGCTAGCACAGAATAAAGAAAGTAAGAGGAGACATGTTAGAAGGGTTCAAAAATTTATGGGATATGGATAAAGAAGAAAATATTGTCAGTCATAATACTTGGGGTAATGCACTGAAGCTGTGTGGTAGAAGATTCAGGATAAGTTAAAGGGAATGCTTTAAAGGGAATGCTTTTCATACAGCACGAAGTTTAACTACTGGAATTACTGATGACTGTCAACTTGGATGGTTTGGGGGGGGGGGTTGTTAAAATGAATGGTAGCTATCAGAGATTGACATGAACTGCCGGTTTGTCAGTTCATGCCAGTTCAATCCTTTGGACAAACAGGTGTTCAGCAGCTTCCAGTCCCGCCTCCTCTGGCGGGTGCCCACTCAGAGGCAGTGCCCTGGCTTCCCTGCCATGCCCCTTCTGGGCACTGCCTCTGAGTGGGTGCTCACAGAAGGAGGCAGGGCTGGGAACCGAAGTTTGTTTCCATCTCTAGTGGCTAGTAGTGATGATGGATATGTATCCCCCCCCCCCAAATGTCAGAGACAGCATGCTTCTGTGTTCCAGATGCTGGAGAGCATGAGCAGGCGGATATTGCTGCAGCCATGCTCTGCTTGTGAGTATCCTTCCCATAGGCAGCTGGCTGACTAGACCATGAATAAAATGCTGAACTAGACAATTCTTTAGCCTGATCCAGTAGGGCTCTTCTTACGTTATTAAGAGTTATTCGCTAATTTACCAGGGCAGCCCACCAGTTAATTTATTCAAAGGTAGGACAAGAATCCCTATTCCACTCCAGGAACTTTTTTTAAAGCCTTGTCTTTAAAAACCAGAAACAAAAAGGACAGCTGAAGTCTTGGTAATCTTATGATTATTTGTAATATTATTATTCTCTTACATAGGTTTTGAGTTGCCTACATTGAAGGAATCCCACTTGGTCTGGAGATTTATGTTTATAAATGCTGTTACAGCAGCTCCACTGGCCGCCAATCCATTCCCTGGGCAGAATCCAAAGCAATGGTTCTAACCCATAAAGCCCCAAAGGCTTTGGGCCCAAGCTATCTGAGGGATCTCATCTCCCTTTATGAGCTTGCTCGAGTCTTAAAATCTTCAGGAGAGGCCTTTCTCTCAGTCCCACCACCTTCACAGGTGCATTTGGTGGAGACACAGGAGAGAGCCTTCTCTGTTGCTGCTCCCAGTCTCTGGACCTCCCACACAAGGCTAGACTAGCCCCATCTGTACTGTCCTTCCAGAAGCAGGCAAATACCTTTCTCTTCAGGCAAGCTTTCCCTGCATGAATGGCTGCCAAGTGAGGTTTTTAAAATGGATTGTTCTGCCTCACTGCTCTGAATGTGTTTTGGTGTCACTTTTGGTTTTTTGGTTTTGTAGTCATTGAACATTTTAAGTACTGTAGATAGATAGATAAAACCTTTATTGGCATAAGTAAAAATTGGACATAGTCACAGTGGTTTGTTAGGTAACTACATATATAGGCATCAAGAGGGCAGAAAAGTGTTAGACATCCTTAAAGGGACAAGGGTTCGTCTCCTAACAATAGTATCAAGGAAGTCTGCGACTCTTTCTACAATGTCATTCATTTTGGCCATCAGCATATAGTGAACTTTATCCAGATCTGACCTCCCTTCCAGCTTTAATAAAATTGGGGCTATCAACCTTGATCGGTTGATCGAGTGAAGTGGGCAGTGCAAAAACATATGAACAAGGGTTTCCAGCACCCCCTGTTCACATGGGCAGTGCCTTTCAGAATAGGGAACTGCATTAAATCTGCCATATAATATAGCAGTAGGCATGACATTGCATCTGGCCAAAGAAAAGGCTCTGTGTTTTGGGGAGCATTTGAGCAAGGAAAGGTAGGCAGCAGGTTTACCCATTTTAGGAGGAATATGGAAAAACAATGGTGAACAGAATTTATTGGCAGCACTACAAAGGTCCTGGAATTCAATATCCAAAATTCTTCTTTTAATAATTTGGAAAGGTAGCTCTTGACTTAGAGCTCCAAGGTAGTCACTATCTATACCAATTGATTTCAATTTTTTCAAGAGGACCATTGACCCAAACAGAGTCCCGCAGAAGCTGGTATAATAAACTGTCCATGTTTGAATTGTAATAGATACTTGACCAAAATTTGAATGATCTCAACCAAGCTACAATCTGTAGTAAAGATACTCTGGACTCCAGGCAGAGTACCAAGTAGGGCATGTATCTAGGTAGTCCTAATGCTTTGCGTAAGAAGGAAGATTGTAGCCGTTCAATCAATCAATCCATAGCACTTGCCCAAATTGGGAAACCATAGAGGGCTTGTGGAATAATTTTGGACTTGAAAACTTGTAATGCTGCCGGGACAAACCGATTTCCTGAATTATCGTAAAAGTGCAGAATAGATTGAGTAGTGATCCTAGCTGTGTTTATAGCCATTTTTCGATGGGGGACCCAAGAGTGTTTATAATGAAAAAGAACACCTAAGGATTTATACTGTTTAACCTGTTCTATGTGATTTCCATGTAGGTTCCATAGAAATTGTTTCCATGTTTTGGCAAAAACCAGTATTTTTGATTTATGATAATTTAATTGCATTTTATTTTTGCTCAGATACTCTGCACATCCATTAATCAGGCGTTTTAGGCCTGGACGAGTGCGGGAAATGATGACTGCATCATCTGCATAGAGTAGTATCGGGATGGGATGAGTTCCCAATTTGGGAGGGTTGCCATTGAAGTTTATCAAAAAGGGAGCGAGATCGTTCATAAAAAGGTTAAACAGTAAGGGAGCCAGGATGCAGCCTTGTTTCACTCCCTTGTTAGTTGGGATCTGGTTGGTTACTTCCCCTCTTCAAGAAAGTCGAATTTGGCATGTTGTAGCAGAGTATAAACCTTTTATGAGGAGGAGCAGTCTTTTATCAATGTCCAAATTTTCCAATTTGTTCCATAATAGTTGTCTATCTATTTAATCGAAAGCTCCCTTTAAATCAAGGAAGGCCACATACAGTTTGGCATTAGCATATTTTGTTTTATTAATAAGGTGTGAGAGTATCAAGCAATTGTCGATTGTGGACTTGCCTTTCCTAAAACCAGCTTGCTCAGGGCCAAGAATAGATTGATTGTCAGTCCAAGAGGTGAGTTTGTTTAATAGGTATTTTGCATAAAATTTCCCAATCACTGATAGTAAGCTAATTGGCCTATAATTTTCTGGGAGGGAGGGATCCCCTTTTTCATAAATTGGGGCCACAATGGCATTGGTCCAGGCTTTAGGAATTGACCCAGTGTTGTCTATAGCAGAAAAGAGGGGGGCAAGTATTGAAGCCCACCAATCCAGGTCACATTTCACTAAGTCTGGTGGAATAGCATCGGGGCCAGCCGCTTTTCCCGCTTTTAATTGGGTTATTAGATCTTTAACCTCATCAGTAGATGCTGGAGGCCAGGGTGTGAGCTTGATTGTAGAAAAGGTGGAGAGGGCACTGTGTGGTATATCTTTGTTAAAGAGGAGCTTGAAAAAATATTGGACCCATCTTTCGGATGATATTTCGGCAGGGTTGTGCTCTTCCGTCCTAGAGGAACCAGCCACAATGGCCCAGAAAAGCTTGTTATTTTTCAGGGTCACTGCCTGTAGTAGCATGTTCCATTGCTCTAAAATGAAGCTTTGCCTTTTTTCTTTTATACAATCCTTTAAACATTTTTTAGGGACAGATATTTAAATAGTGTTTGAGGGGTGCCCGACTGTCTATATGTTCTATAGGAGTTATGGATACATTCTTTCAGGATCCTACAATCCGAATCAAACCAGGATCTTTTATGTGTAGGATTGCTAAACCTTAAGGAGGTTGGTGTACACCCTAACTCAGAGCATAAGAGCTGAATAAAATCATTGAAAGCTTGGATTTTTTCAAGAGGTTCTGTCACATTCATTAAAGAAATCAAACTGTTGTTACACTCGTTCCTTGATAGTAATTTTTGGAACTTTTGTAATGTTAAGTTACTGCAGTTAGTTTTGATCCCAATTGCTGACTCGTTCCGTGGACTCAGGGAGGCAGCCCTCATATTGACTCCTAAGGCCATCTCTGCAAACCCACCCCAAAATGTGCCACACATGGTTTCAGAGAAAGTGATATCAAAATATAATCAATGACACTGGAACCCTGGGTGGCTATATGAATGTATCCAGGAATTCTGCTAAACCAATTAGCCATATTAAATTGAATCGGATGCACAGGTTAGCTAATGAGACTCCCGCTGTATTACAGACATGGTCCTTGGACTGTCTGCTGAAGGTGCAACAGGTGGGAAGGGAAGTATCGCAGTCCAGATCTAACGCTTTCAGAAATATCCGATCATCTTTTCCCACCCTGGCATTGAAATCACCTACCAAGATGAACTCAGCCAGTGGGAACCTCCTCTCAAGGTCCTCTATGCATTTGGTTAAGGAGTTACACTGTTGAAACCGCTGTAGATTATTAAGACCCGGGGGTATGTGTATGTTGACTAGAATCAATACTTTGTTAGGAGTACAAATCTTAATAGCCAATAGATGACATTGAGAGATAGGCAATTCAATATACTCTGAATTTAAGAAAGTTTTAACCATTGCAGCTAGGCCAGCAATTGGTCTCCCTTTGTTATTGACCTTAATTGCAGGTTCACAATACACCTTATACCCTCCTAGCAGTACTTGGTCTACAGCCCACATTTCCTGTAATAGTATAATATCGTAATTTTTCATGTAATCCACAAATGAGCTATCTTTACATTTACCATTCCAGCCTGCTATGTTCCACGAAAGAATTTTAAATGAGGTTCTATTTTCAGGAATTAAGGAAAATTCAATTCTCAGCTTCTAGGTTAGTAAGGAGGTCTAGATTTGTGGCTTCTGGAAGTGAATTTACTGGGTCATGAAGTTTTTTTGGTTTTGTAGTCATTGAACATTTTAAGTATTGTATATTCATTGTTACTAACTTAAATACTGTCTTTTAATTGTTGGAAGCTGTCTTGGGTCCTTTTTAAAGAGAAAGGCAGGTTAAAAATATTTTAAATAAATATTTAATTCTGAATGATAAAGCCCAGTCTGAATTTAATATACACATCCCTTTGGGGAGGGCATTTTTTGCATGGAAGCTGAATTACAATTTGGAAAATTTATAGGAGCCTGATTTCCAGAATTGATATGGCAAATGTAATTCTTTATTTGGTCATTTCTCCTCCAAACTTAGAGAACATAGTTTAGTACTATTATAGATGCCAGCCTATGAGTCAGTGCCAGTGAAACACTTTTCCCATTTCCTGAGTGCCACACAGCAGATTTCATGCCTGCCAAGTACAGCTCAGTTCTCTGCAGTATCAATACCAGAATCTATAAATAACATGACAGAATTAAAGGATTAACATTATAATCTTTACTTTTCTGGGGTAAAGGGAAGAAAAGACTCTTGAAATCTAATCTTATAAAAATAAGGTTTCTAATGAGTTACTTTTGAAATGTCATCTACAGAGTCACTCTGTAGTGTCACTCTATAATTCCCAAAGTGAAAGGCGCGCGCGCACACACACACACACACACACACACACACACACACACACACACACACACACACACACACACACCCTGGGAAACTAGATGTTATACTAGGTAGCCCCAACCCTGGTCCTATGAAAGTATTTGGATTATAACACCCAGAAACCTTAGTTACAAGCAAGAATCTGTTGCAATTCTCAGTACATCTAGGAGTCACAGCTGAGATGATCAAAGTTGGGAACCAAGTTCCAATTGTCCACTTCCAAGTACTTCATCCCAACATTAGAAGAAGATTCGATTGAAAGTGGAGTCTTGATTGGAGCCTTTGCTTCCTTCCCCATTATCCCACCTTCCCAAATAGCTTTTGAGGTCACCGTAAGCAATTGCTATTGCACTCACAAGCAATTGCTATTGCACTCACAAGCAATTTGACAGGACGGCTCCATACTGATAAAAAGCTTCAGTCTTCCGTGGATCATTTTGAAAAATATGATCAAGATATGGGTATTATAGCCCAAGTATCTTTTTATGGCCAATATTAGAACCAACAAGGTTAACTCTACTTTCAAATGGCGATGGGAAAGTGTGTGTGGACTGATGTGTACCCTTTGCAGAGAACACCTAAAGCTAACATTTTAATTAATGTGTTCGCAACATAAACATAACAAGTTAAGCTCTTCCCATTTTAAATGTTAATACTAGTAAGTCAGTTTCTCCATTATGAATGTCTAACACTGACTAATGGATTTTTCAACCTACTGGGAGTAATTTCACCTAGTTTTGAGGGCCTCCATAACCCCTAGAGCCCCCCTCCACCCCTTAATTTAAAACATTTTTTAAAATGGCCATTAGAAGGCAATATGGGGCTTTTTAATAAAACAGCCACACAATTTTTGTAAGATTGTGTGCGGTGTGGGTCATGGATCCCCAAAACACCATCCCTGTCTTCCCTCCAAGAATAGGAAAAGAGCTGCTTCTGGATTGTGTCATACAAAAAGGACTTTTGGGGGCTACAATGGCTTTGAGGAAGCTCATGCAAGTATTACTGGAGCTTAGTCAAACCAGGCAGGATTATTTGCAGTTAAGTATCATAACAAGAGACTTATTTTGATATTCTTTTAAAAAAAACTTACCTCTGGCTCCCTTTGAAATATAACAACTCGGCCTCCTTTGTCTCCCGTTGCCAACAATTCCCCTGTGTGGTTGAATTCAACTGTTGAAATGATGTCAGCTGTGGGGAAAAGGTTTTTTAAAAATTGCATTGGTGTGTGCTGGACAAGAAATACTAAATATCCTATAAGACAGAAAGTGAGTTGATAGTGAAACAACAGAGGTGGAATACAGAGGAATGTGGTTCCAGGGCCCTTTGAAAACAAGTCTGAAGATGTTACCTTTCAGAGTGCCAGAGTAATTAACAGATATTCTTTGCTGGCAACTGAGTGAGATGATGCTGTTGATGTTTTGTATTGATTGTGGCCGTTAGCATAAAGGAAGTCAGAGAAAGTGGGAAACAATGAAGCAGTGACCACATACTGTTTTCCTTTTCTCTGATGGAATTCCTTCTATATGCTAGCAGTTTAACATTTCTTTGCCAAATTGTTTGCACTTATAATTAAACATTACATACTGCATTTCAGCCTGCTGAAAAACTCAGTGGCTGAAATCCTGTTACAGTGCAGTAAATTGCTATGTTGAAGTCACATCTAAAGTAGCCCATTTCAATCAATGGAATTTACAGAGGAGTTGACTCACCAAATCCCACTGATTTAATGGGTTTATTCTAGCATGATGTATTAGACTAAGCAACAGGATTTCAGCCAATGTGTTACCACCTTAGGAAGCTGCCTCAGTTCTTTGGAAAATCAAGCATGTTTTCTTTTTTATAGAGACTGGTAGCAGCTCACCTTGGTTTCAGGCAGGATACTGACCTCAGGATGCCCCACCTTGAGACACCATGAATTGTACCAGGGACATTCTGCATGCAAAGCACATTCTCCACTGCCAGAGACCCCACCTACATTCTACTGCTTGAACTCATGCACTTACAAGCAAGCACCATTGTATTCAATGGCATTTGATCCAAGGTGAAAGATTACAATCAGATCCTGTCTTTTTAATGTCATCAATGTGATTTTAGTTTGGTTGGTTGTTTTGGTGTGTCTGCCCACCCCCTTTTTTTAAATGAAGTTTTATCCTGGGTTTTAACATTGTCAAATGTGGCTGAAAGAAAAATAGGAAAAGTAGGGGGGAAAGCCTGCATAGTCAGGCAGCACTTGAGTGCAGATTGTCCTTGAGGTCATAGCTTATGAGGGCTGGTATGATAAGGTCCTGTACTTAAATTAAATTCTGAATCAGCAGAACTGACCAGCCCATTTATACTGTTATAACTACCTATTAGAAATGTATTACTATTTATTTTAGCTCACCAGCTGCCTGTCCAATTGTAAACACAATTCAGCTTCACTGGTGCTTATTTACGCTGCTTAATACCTAGATACCTATAAAACTAGTCTCCTATATGAACTTTCTCATTAAAATGGCACATGGATGAGCCCGTAGATATTGGCTGAAATCCAGTATTAAGTCACAAGTAGTACCACTGAATCAACAGGGATTTGATGAATCAACACTTATGTAAGTTCCATTGATTAAATGGGCCTACTCTGGTTGCTACTTCCTACTGGATTTCAGACATTACTTACTTAGACTTTTAAACATTTTTCCCCTCTTTTTTGACCAAGTTCTTCAGCAAGTTGCTTCTATGCAAACTTAGCAGTTACTGGATAAGAACATTTCATAAACTGTTTGAAAAGCAGAAAAGAAAAAAGAGTAGAACTAAATGCACAGTTCTTGCTGCAGAGTGGAATGGGTGAGTTCCAGAGGTCTGTGGGCTGCGCACACCCATCTATGGACCTTGGCAGTCTGCACGTGCACCTGCTGTTGCATCCCAAATTTACAGGGCACATTTGAAATAGAGAAATGATTATAACCCAGTAAATAGGAATATATCATACTAATACTAATACTAATACTATACTCTGAGACCTCATTAGTTTGACCCTGGATCATCCTGACATTAATATATGGCTGTAGATGTAGAAGAGGTAGCCATGTTAGTCTATGCAAACATTATAGAAGTTTAAAACAAAATAAAAGTTTAAAAATATAATAAAAAAATAAAATAACAAATAAAAAGACAAAAAATGTGGTGGCACCTTAAAGACTAATTGTTACATTTTTGAATGTGAGATTTCATGAGCAAGTCCACTTCATCAGACATACGAGAAAGGGATGTAACATGGCAAATATTTATACATGGCATCAAAATATAGATATCAAAATACAGAGATTGTGGTTGGTTGGTAAGAAAGTCAGTGGGAGTTTAACATTCTGGTGATATGCAGGTATTTCATTGAAGCTTGTACTGTAAAGGGTATGAGGACATCTATCATAAAATAACAAAGGTAGAACAACATGAACATTGGTTAGACTGGCTTTTTACATTTGCTAATAAACCCCCAACTCCCACTACACACTTTCCTTTGTAATCAGTTGCAATGGTGTGTGAATTACCCCCAGGCAATGGATGAACACAAAAGCAGAGTAAAGAAACTGTTTTACCTTTAAAGTTTCTGAGGTGGATCTGTTAGGGAGGAAATACCTGGGAGATGCAGTACAGTACAATATTTGTGCTGTTTATATTTTGTAGTGCCCTAAAAAGCCCTGGCTTATATTAAGTCCATTGATGTGTGTGTTTAGCATGCATATATATTTTATTTCAGCTGTTTCTCTCTGGATTCATGTCCTGTAATTTCCCTTTTCTAGGATGGTCACTTTCAAATTGTGTGTGGAATGTCCTGGTAAATTAAAATGATGTGAAACCAGTTTCTGTGTGTTGCCATTCCTGATGTTTGATTTATGTCCATTAATTCATTTGCGTAGAGATTGACCCATTTGTCTTGTGTAGAGTGCAGATGGGCATTGTTGGAAAAAGATGGTATAAATAACATTGGTAGAGGAACAGGTAAAAGTACCTTTGATATTGTCTGTGACATTGTTAGGTCCAGTAATTGTGTTGCCAAAATAAATGTGGGGGCAGAGCTGACATCTGGGTTTGGAGCAAGGTTTTGTTCCCATCTCTGTATCAGTGTTACATAGTCCATTGTGTAGCAGAAGTTGTTTTAGATTGGATGGTTGTCTGTAAGCGATTATTGGCCTACAACCAAGGGCTTTGGAGAGTGAAGTGTTCTTATCAAGAATGGGTTGGAGATCATTTATGATGCATGTGAGTGGTTTTAGTTGTGAACTGAAAGTGACAACTAGTGGTGTTCAGTTATTTTCCTTTCTGGGTCTATCCCAGAAAGTAGGTTGGTATCCATCTTGCTTTGTTAATTTCTTCATTAATCATATTGGGTGGGTATTGTAGTCTGAGGAGTGCGTTCTGTACATTCTTGAGTTTGAAGTCTCTATCTTGTGGGTCCGAGCAGATGCGATTTTATCTGAGGGATTGGCTGTAAATGGATTTTGTTGTGTGTTCAGGATGGAAGCTGGAAGCATGCAAGTACGTGTATCTATCGGTGGGTTTTTGGTACAGTGTGGTGCTGAGATGCCTATGTTACAGTTTTACAGTGCTGTTTAAAAAATGTACCTGTTGTGTAGATTATTCCTGGACGAGGATTCCTTTACGTGGGTCCAGATCAGAAAAATCTCATCAATGTACAGTATCTCAAATAGAGGAGTGGGTTTTGGTTCATCAGTTCAGAAAGTGTCAGACACGAATATGTTTGCATATTGTGGGGCCATGTGAGTGCCCATCACAGTTCTCTTATTCTGAAGGTAAGTTTTGTTGTCAAAGGTGAAATAGTTGTGTGTGAGTACAAAGTCAAAAAGGGTGGTGATTTTGTGTGCTTCCTCCTTGTTTCAGATATTCATTATAGCCTGTAGTCTGTCTCTGTGTGAGATGTTAGTGTAAAGTGTTTCTTCATCCATTGTAGCTAGGACGGTATTGTTTGGGTATACTGCATTGTACATACTAAAACTCTGGATCGCTGCCTAGCATTCTTGATCTGTTCTCAGGGTGAGATCATGCTTAACGTACATGTGTACCTCCTTCTCTTTTGAAGACATCTTTCAGCCATGAAAATATTTTCAGATCTCAGCAAGGAGACATCAGACATACAAACTAAGGTATGCAATTTCAATTTTCCAAATATGGATTCAGGCAAACTCATATTGGAATAAACAGGTAGTATTTGCCTTTTATGGATAACTAGTGTCATCTAGTTTTGCCCTTACACCAAGCCCCCAGGGGCAGGGGTAGGGCAACCACATTTATAATCAAGAGAACTTTGATGCTAATAATGGCAACCCCCCCCAGGAGGTGGATCTGTACTACTTGCCCTGTACTAAAATATCAATAAGGCACTCCTCTGCTCCTTTAAACTTGGTTTTGCTTGTTTGACAGCTCACATAACTCCATGCCACTCCATCATGCTCTCCAGCTCCATTCTCACTGCAAGATATATATAGAAAGTACATCTGGAGGAACAACCACTTCAGCTTGGGTCTTTCTTCATAAATGCTTATTAATAGAGGCCAAGACTGTTAGCAGAGCAAGCTGCCCCTGAACACTGGAATTGTTAGCATCTCATCCACAGTTCTTATCCCAAGAAAGCAGGTGTTTAGAGAAATGCATTGTGATAGGAAAGATAATAAATATTCTAGTTTTAGCTAATTGAGGATGTGATTGGAAGGCATTTTAGGTTGATTTTTGGCGAACCCAGGGCACAGACTGGTTCAACATCTTTTCTGGCAAACAGACAATGTTCAGAAGATTGTGAACTACCCTGTGCCAAGCCCAGGACTTCTTGGTCTGGGGGTGGATCTGGATGGGAGAAATCAGGACCAGATTGCATGGGGACAGGAGGTTTGCTTTAAGGGTGGTATTAAATATTGCACTCAGTGAAGCAACTCTTCCTGTATGATCCAAGGCAATTTTATATCACTCTCTGAGGTGGAGATGCAGGGACTCAGTGTTGCCCTTTTACTTCCCTTGAGCCGACAAAACTAAAATGAAGGGTATCTCCTCTTTCCTCTCCCAGAGAGTGTGAAGAAAGAAATTTAAGAAGGCAGGAAGTAGTATCAACAACCCTAAAAATATCAGTCTGGGTTGAAGAAAGGTCAACATGAGCAAGAGCAAGTAAAGGACATTTTGGGAAACCAGAGGAGATCCTTTTCTCTCTGTCTACTCCCTTATAAAGGCATGCATCTTTGTCACCGTAAGCTCATTTGTAGCCAGTCACCTCTAACAAAGAAGATAATCACTTTCTGGAACAATGAAACTTATTATCTGACAATGCAACTAATAAAGACAACAAAAACATACCTACAAGTAGGACTGAACATGTGTGAGACAGGAATCACACAGAGACATGGCTTTGTCAATTTTTAAAATATGGCCGCTACAGGGAGCCTCACTCTGGATAACATTGAACAATTTCTTGACAGAATTGTATTCATATCATTAGAAACTGGCTCAGTAAAAACATAACAAAAGAAAAAATTAACAAGTTATACCTAAACCCAACAGCTTTTCAAAGGAATTTTACAAGACTCTAAAGATCAATTCAATTCTTCAAAAATCCACCAGTTTACGAATGTGAATGTTGTGCAAAGTTTTAGATAGCAAAGGGCAGCCTGAATGTTGGCAACACCACTGGCAGCAGTCAAGATGGTCTACAGATCCCCTCTTATGCTTACTATCATTCACAAAGTGACACCAAGAAAGGGAAAATCCCAGAAACTGACTCCTTTTTTCATCAGTTAACCACTTCATACCCAAATACAAAGCAATTATCAGAGCTGTTTATCAAAATGTTTAAACAGTAGTAAACACAAGAGGGTATGCTGCAAACTATATTGACTGCTGCCTTTGGTGTTGTCAACATTCAGATTGTCCTTTGCTATGTAAAGCTTGGCATTGTTTTTCCTGTGCCAAAATATTTTGAAGGACTGTTTTTGGACTTCATAAAATGGTGAAGCAAAGATATGAGTAAGTGCAACATGTACAATGGAGAAACATACATACCCTTTAACCTCTGAGGTAAACTAATGTTGCCATGCCCTCTCTGCAGAATGCAGACTAGAAAGCTATGTTCCAATTTCCAAACCCTTTCCTTGGAGTAGGCAACCTGAGAAAGAAAAGCTGTATTGGACCAAAAGCTCTATAAACATGTTGTGTGCATGTTTTCCAAAAAATGTCCCCTCACCTTTAATAAAAATCTTAGAATTACAAAGCTGGAAGGGACCCTACAGATCATCAAGTCCAACCCGTGCTAAGGACACACTGTGGGGAATTGAACTCCCAACCTCTGGCACTGCAGCCATATGCCTAAACCACTGAGCTATCCAGCAGTTATTCTGAAATTTAAAAAGGGAGACCTGGGAGTTAGCAACAATTGTCACTCGAATCCAAGGTCAAAATCATCCATACTATGTGAAAGAAAGATCGTGAAGAAAAGCAGGGACATAAATCAACTCATTCATAAACCAGAGTTTTTTTTTTAAAGAATTCAATTTCCTGACTTTTTAAAATGGGAGTTTGAATATACATATGCTACTCACAAATTCAGTCAGAAATTTCCCTCATATAGAATTACCTAGTGGTAGAGGATTCCAAAAGATGAGCATATGATCTGTATTATGGTTACTGGAAGACGGAAGCGAGAACTGGCTATCGTCCCTCTGTGCCAAAATATTTTGAAGGGCTGTTTTGGACTTAATGAAATGGTGAAGCAAAGGTGTGAGTAGGTACAACACATACAATGGAGAAACATAAACACTAGAGATGGGCATGAACCTCACTTCGAAGGTTTGTGGCGTTTCATCAGCGTGACACCAGAGGTGCCGCGTGTTCACTTCTCCCACCCCTGCCAGCTCCCCCACTCACCAGCTGTCATGCACTGCTTTCCTCCTGGTCATCACACAATCGTCTAATCACAGAAGGAGCACAGACTTCCCTTCTCTGCCTCCTCCAACATCTGCCCACTCAGATGAGGAGGCAGGGCAGGAATTCTTGCAGTGCTCCCTTTAAGTGGGCAGCTGCTGGAGGAGGCGGAGAAGGGAAGTCCGTGCTCCTGCTATGACTGGATGCTCACACGAAGAGCAGGAGAAAAGCAGCACAAACCAGCTGGTGAGGGGGGGAGCCAGTGGTGTGTGTGAATGCGTGGCAAATGAAGCAGCATGAACTTCTGAACCAAGGTTCATGCCCATCTCTAATACACACCCTTTAACCACTTTGTTAAACTAATGTTGCCATGCCTGCTCAACCAAATGCAGACTGGAAAGCTATGTTCCAATTTCATATCCCTTTCTTTGAGTTAGGTAAGCTGAGAAAGAAAAGCTGTATTGGACCAAAACCTCTATGGATATGTTGTGCATGTGTTTCCTAAAATATGTCCTTCTGCTTTTTGAAATTTTAAAAAAAAGAGGAAGAGGTTAGAGTTAGCAAAGAATGTCACTTGAAAACAAGGTCAAAATCACGCATACTATGTGAAAGGAAGATAGTGAAGAAAGACAGGGACAAAAATCAAGTCATTTGAAATGTAGAGATAATAAAGACAGCCAGAAAAGCAGAAAAGTGGGTGCTCAATCAAGTGAAGTCTAAACTCTCACTCAAGCAAAAGTGAGTAACGTGAGTCTATCACATAATGCACATATACTAGAAATGTGGGCATTCTGAATGATTGAACTACTTGCACAGCATAGCATTCTGACCAATCAGAATGTGTCTGGAGTCTATGAGCACAAATGGGGCCTATGAATAGAGAGTTGTTTGGGTATCATCCTAGTTAAAAATGATGTGGATCCATGAGGATCCATGCATCTGATCCATGTTTTGCACCACTGCAAAACCATGCGCTGGTGGAATCATGATTTCTGTGGTGTAGTCTGTGGCATAAATGGGCCCTATGATTTGATACTGGTTTGGGCATGATCCTCTATAAAAATCATGTGGATCCATGAGGATCTGTGCTTCGGATGCATGTTTTTGCTCAAATGCAAAACAGTGTGCTGAAGGACACACAATTCCTGTGTTTTAGTGTGTGGGCAGAGATGGGGCCTATGATTGGACAGTGGTTTGGGCATGATCCTCCATAAAAATCATGTGGATCCATGAGGATCCATGCATCAGAGCCATGCTTTTGCACCACTGCAAAGCCATGTGCTGAGGGACCCATGAGCCTATGACTGGATAGTGGTTTGGGGATGACCATGCATAAAAATCATGTTAGATCCATGTTTTTACACCATTGCAAAGCCATGCACTGAGAGATACATGGTTTCTATTGTGTAACCTATGGGCACAACTGAGGCCTATGAGTGGACCCTTTTGCAGTGGTTTAGGGATGATCCTACATCAAAATCATGTGGATTCATGGGTATCCATGCATCAGATCCATGTTTTTGCACCATTGTAAAGCCACACACTGGGGGATCCATGATCTCTGTGGTGCAGTCTGTGGGTGCAAATAGGGTGTTTGATCCGACAATGGTTTAGGGAGGATAACATCTAAAACTCATATGAAAAATGTGGATCTGTAAACTTGGTAAACTTACTCACAAGTAAATCAGGTAAAACATGCATTGAGATCATTCAAAGCCACAAAGGGAAAAAAACAGTAATTTCACAGCTTAAATGAGTGAGCTGCTGTACAGTATTATCTATTTTTTAAAATAGCTTTAAAAATATTTCTACAGCCAGGAACTAAGAATGTATAGCCAGGAAGGAGTTAAATGCTTTCTTTCACACTGAAGGCCATGACAGGATTAAAAGTGACAGATACCTGCCCTGTGGGCTGACTGGAGACATATTCTGATTGACCAGAGTGCTATGATATGCAAATAGTTCCTTCAGAATTCTCAGAAGTTACTTTAAAAGGCAGCAATTTTAGGGGTTAAAAAGTAATTAAAGGCTCTGGATTAGTTCCATGAATGGCCAAATTCCTGTGGATGAAAAAAGGGAGGTTAAAACTGAGGTCCTCCCCCCCCCCCCCAGGTATGCACATCTTGTCTTCTCTATGTTTTTTATTTCTTTTCAATTAGCTGTAGATTTATGTTCGCTTGTGTCTTTATCAGGGTAAAACTGTGTTACTTTTTTAAAAAAAGTCACAATTCGAAAACCCTTTGCCCAAATGTCCCCAAAGTTGGCAACAGTAGAGTGCAATAGGAAGGACAGCTGGTATTAAAATTGATTATCAATGATCTGATATTTTATGTCAAAAATCTGAAAAGTCATTCCTGAATATATTGCCCTCTACAAAAAAATTAAGAAAATTTCAGGTTTATCTTTAACAAATCTGTAAAATATCTGGAGCTACACAGTCCCAAGCATCTGAATAAACCTATGATGAATGTACCAAAATAAGTCACAACTCAAGTGAAAGGAAGGAGTAATGAAAGGGAGAAACACTTGCCACAAAATATTGCTGCATTCTAGATGGCTTCTTGTGTTTTATGTACTTCCTGCATTATTAACTCCCACACACACAACCCACAAAAAAAATAGCATTATGGCAGTGGTAAATTTTACTTAGCAGATTTGTTCACAAAGTGAGAAAGGCTATGCTAGGTGAAAAGAATGGTAGAGAAGGCATCTTCTTGTATGGAAAGATCCACAGGAAATGCTGGCTGCTGCTCACTGCAATCAGTGGGGCAGAGGACAAGGTAGCCAGTGGTAGCCAGAACCTTGCAAACACTTGGGGGGGGGGGGAAGGTGTTCTACTGAATGCACACAACTACACACAGACATGGTTAGGAAAACTCTTTTTTCTTGTACAGTATTGCCCTCTCTCTGTCACACACAGTGAGGCATTCATACACATACATGGAAAAAAATAGGCATTCTCATACACACAAATGTACACACATTACAGGAGCAATTAGACAGGCGTTTGTCCCACTGTCTGTCCCATGTTTCTGCTGTTCCTTTCAATATTTATTCCATTGACGATGGAATGTTAATGTGAATTGTGAGCAGGTCTGATCTTTTGGCACAAGTATGTAGTACATTTTGTTTGGCCAGTAGGATGTGTGGTTTGTGTGTGTGTGTGTGTGTGTGTGTGTGTTTCCACTCAGGAGCAGAGTTATGCAGGCACGCACTTTAGAGGGAACCTTGTGTGGGAGTGAACTCTCTTCCTTTTGCCTACCTTCTTCATGCCACTGGCAAGGACTACAACTGCAATGTAATATGTAAATTGTATTGAAAATTATTTTCTCCTACTGTAGTGCTATAGCTACAGTTCACACAGTGCTGTACTGCTAAGCATTAATTCAAATGCTTACCATGTCTTGTCAGTTCAGTGCTATTTCACTTGTTAAACATTAAAAAAAAAGAAGGTATTTGAATGGCAGTGAAAGGATTAGGTAAGAGACTGGTAATAAAGGGAGAGAAGAGTGAGCAAAAAGGAGGGCTGTGTGATGTGTGGACCTTTGAAAAACATACCTCTCTGGGACAATTAAATATTTCTGTGTGAACAAGGGCAGTGATTTAAACAACAGGCTACGGTATATAGACATTTGCACCAACCCTGTGCAAACATCTATGTGGCCACACCCTCAGTCAATCAGGAAGGTATTCTCTTGCACATACAGTATATCACAGAAGTGAGTACACCCCCTCACATTTCATAAATATTTTAGTATACCTTTTCATGTGACAACACTGAAGAAATGACACTTGGCTACAATGTAAAGCAGTGAGTATACAGCTTGTATTAACAGGCTAAATGTGCTGTCCCCCTCAAAATAAGGCAACACACAGCCATTAATGTCTAAACTGCTGGCAACAAATGTGAGTACACCCCTAAGTGACAATGTCCAAATTGGGCCCAAGTAGCCGTTTTCCCTCCCTGGTGTCATGAGACTCATTAGTGTCACAAGTCTCAGGTGTGAAGGGGGAGCAGGTGTTATCACTCTCACTCTCTCAGACTGGTCACTGGAAGTTCCACATGACACCTCATGGTAATGAACTATCTGAGGATCTGAAAAAAAAACAAATTGTTGCTCTACATAAAGATGGCCTAGGCTATAAGAAGATTGCCAAAACCCTGAAACTGAGCTGCAGCACGGTGGCCAAGACCATACAGCAGTTTAACAGGACAGGTTCCACTCAGAACAGGCCTCGCCATGGTCAACCAAAGAAGTTGAGTGCCCGTGCTCAACGTCATATCCAGAGGTTGGCTTTGGGAAATAGACGTATGAGGGCTGTCAGCATTGCTGCCGAGGTTGAAGGGGTGGGGGGGTCAGCCTGTCAGTGCTCAGACCATACGCCGCACGCTGCATCAAATTGGTCTCCAGGGCCGTCATCCCAGAAAGAAGCCTCTTCTAAAGATGATGCACAAGAAAGCTTGCTGCAGACAAGCAGACTAAGGACATGGATTTCTGGAATCATGTCCTGTGGTCCGATGAGACCAAGATCAACTTATTTGGTTCAGATGGTGTCAAGCGTGTGTGGCGGCAACCAGGTGAGGAGTACAAAGACAAGTGTGTCATGCCTACAGTCAAGCATGGTGGTGGGAGTGTCATGGTCTGGGGCTGCATGAGTGGCTCCCCAGTGCCGGAGCTACAGTTCATTGAGGGAACCATGGATGCCACCATGTACTGTGACATACTGAAGCAGAGCATGATCCCCTCCCTTCGGAGACTGGGCCGCAGGGCAGTATTCCAACATGATAACGACCCCAAACACACCTCCAAAATGACCACTGCCTTGCTAAAGAAGCTGAGGGTAAAGGTGATGGACTGGCCAAGCATGTCTCCAGACCTAAACCCTGTTGAGCATCTGTGGGGCATCCTGAAATGGAAGGTGGAGGTGTGCAAGGTCTCTAACATCCACCAGCTCTGTGATGTCGTCATGGAGGAGTGGAAGAGGACTCCAGTGGCAACCTGTGAAGCTCTGGTGAACTTTGTGCCCAAGAGGGTTAAGGCAGTGCTGCAAAATAATGGTGGCCACACAAAATATGGACACTTTGTGCCCAATTTGGACATTGTCACTTAGGGGTGTACTCACTTTTGTTGCCAGCGGTTTAGACATTAATGGCTGTGTGCTGCATTATTTTGAGGGGACAGCACATTTCGACTGTTATACAAGCTGTATACTCACTGCTTTACATTGTAGCCAAGTGTCATTTCTTCAGTGTTGTCACATGAAAAGATATACTAAAATATTTATGAAATGTGAGGGGGTGTACTCACTTCTGTGATATACTGTACACTGTCACTATCTCACATCTTGCCAACACACAGAGAAACACATCCTTATTGAGGTACTTCCTAAAGGTTCATTACAAGCTCCTACTTAAAATATGGCTGTGAAATTTAAAAGAGTAATTAAAAATAGAAGAAGAACCAGTGCAAGACAAAGTTCTAGGCATTTCTGCTGGACAATGTTAATTAAAGCTTGGAACTACATGATGGGAGGGTGTGGCTTCACTGTGATTTGGGCAAGAACAAATGTTCCATAAAGATACTTATCCACCTTTAAAATAAATTAAGTTTTATTATCATTATTCATATACACATACTATGGTCCTGGTTCAGACCTGATCTTCCACTGACTTTACTGGAAATGTGTTTCAACATCCCTACCCAGACGCCTTCTTTTCATGAGTTGCCTGATAGCTACCAGCAAAGCAAGAAACAACTTGTAAAGTCCCCTAGAGTTTTCTGTCCTTACAGAGGGACTGTGCAGGCTTGAAGAAACGTCATGATCTTTTACAGTTAAAATAGAAAGAATGAATGAAAGGAAGGAAGAAAAGGAAACGTAGAACAAAAACTTAATTTCCCTTGTTTGTGTAAAACCTTTCTTTTCTAACCTACTGCCTCAATTAAAGCAAGACAAAACAAAGCAAAAATTGGTTAAGAAAATAACTGTTTGATAGGAAATAATTGTCTGATATTTCTGCGCCTGGTGAGAACATGCAAGTGAATGATGCTGAGTGGCTGAGAGACAGTATGTGACATTTCTTGCTACTGCCAGGGGAAGAGAGAGTTGGAGTCAGCCAGTGTCAGTGTGAGTGGACAGACTTTGTGATCGTGTTTCTTCTTTGATTTTTGCTATTAAAACCATTTGGTTATTGTTGGGTAATGTGACTTTTCAATATTATTGCAGTGAATTTCCTAACAATACATTTTGGCTGAGCCTCAGAATGGCTCGCTGGCTGAATTTGAAATGTAACAGAATTGATGATGTTGATGAAGGTGCATCCTCTTCAAAGCAAAATGAATCTACTTCCGGTCATCTTAAAAAGTGTCACCATTATAGCAAGGAATATCTGTTGATGAGACCCTTCATGAGAAACTATAAATAAATAAATGATGCACTTTAAGGTTTTAAATCTTGATTTAAGTCATGGTGGTCTGCAGCAAGAAAATATATTTAAAGGGGCTCCATGGTAAAGCAAAGGTTAAGAACTGCTGCTGTATTCCATTGTTACAAAGTGTGACTCTTGTGACCACTCTGAACTCCATGCTTCCCACCTCTCCAACTTATTTAGCTTAAATGCCTTTATTTTTATTTATTTTTTAAATGCATCTGATTAGTGGAAGGCTGGAAAATCAGAAGGTTGAATTATGAAGACAGGCTATAAAAAGAAATACAACAAAAGAACAGAAACAAACAGTAGGCATGGGAGGGGGAGAGGAAGGGAATAAATAAATTCACTAAGGGGGAAATCAGAGGGTAGGAAAGACATCTTTCCTATTGCACCAGAAAGGGTCTCTTTGCAGGGAGAATCTCTCTTAAAGTGATCCTTCCGTTGGTCGGGGAATTACTCCAGCCCTGCCCCCAAAAGTAATAGCCCTACAGCTGGACCAAAAAGGTCTAGTTTGGGCACGGATCAGTGAAGAAGTGATTAAAGAGGATGATTAAATCTGAAAAGTGGAATAGAGGAAATGAAAGCAGCAGCAAAGGGAGGAAATGCAAACACACAGACACACTTTCTGTGGAGGTTGGACGCAACATGCATAGGAGAAACTGGGGAGTTGATGGGAAAGAGTATAAAAGAAGCTGATTTGTTTTTGTATTTGGGAGTCAGAGGGAAATGCAAGGCAGCACAGGCAAGAAATGCAAACAGCACATGCACACATGTGGGTACACACTCCCACGTACTGTTGCCTTGCTTTTCTGATGGTCCTAGGTAGGGGCTACAGGCTGTTTCAGGTGGTTCACCCAGGCATCCCTGCTTTCACCTTCTCTCTCTCCTGAAACTGGCCATAATTCCATGAATGTTCGATTTGCCTGCTAAATTAACAAGTATTAAGAATGCTTCTTTGTAGAATTCCAACCAACTTGGTATTTTACATGTTGAATTACAAATCCCACCCTTAATTGGATCGTGCACAGTGGAGCTGTAGTTCAAAGAATCTGTGAAGAAAGTATCAAAGTATTATTTTTTTGCTTTTTAACAGGATTCTTATTGACAAGATTTTGTGCAATAAACAGATTTGGCCTCTTGAGAATACAAGTGATCATTTTCATGTACTGGCTGCACTAGTAAGGAGCTTTGTGGCACAGTGGTTAAACTGCAGTCAAGATTCCACTTATGACCTGGGTTCAATCCCAACGACCTCCGGTAGCCAGCTCAAGATTAACTCAGTCTTCCATCCATCTGAGGTCACAGTAAGGAGGGGGGAAGCAATGCATAGCCTGCATAATTAAATTGGAAACCACCCAAAGAGCGTTTTAAGCACTATGGGGCGGTATACAAGCAGCACACTCTGCTTTTTTGCTTTAGTAATGAATCAGCAATGAGGAATGGCAATACTCTACTTTTGCAGATGGGCTAATGGATACTGTAGTGGCTTCTTGCTGGCCCAAAGCAATGAATAATAGAATGAGTTTAAAAAATAATGCTATAAGCTCTAAGAATACATTAATAGAAAATGGCTCATTCCTGTCTATGTGAGTGTACTGGTAGTTCTCTGGGTGATCTGCAGTAGATCAGTGAGGATTTCTGAGTTCCAGTGATTTAACCATGTGTATGTGCCCTTCATGGATTGCTGCCCCTTCATGGATTGCTGCCTTGTCATGGCGAAGGGGCTTGAGTAATTCAGAGAAGCTATGGGCTATGCCGTGCAGGGACACCCAAGACGGACAGGTCATAGTGGAGAGTTCTGACTAAACGCGATCCACCTGGAGCAGGAACTGGCAAGCCACTCCAGTATCTTTGCCAAGAAAACCCCATGAACAGAAACAAAAGGCTAAAAGATATGACGCTGGAAGATGAGCCCCTCAGGTCGGAAGGCGTCCAACATGCTACTGAGGAAGAGTGGAAGACAAGTACAAGTAGCTCCAGTGCTAATGAAGTGGTTGGGCCAAAGCCGAAAGGACGCTCAGCTGCAGACATGCCTGGAAGTGAAAGGAAAGTCTGATGCTGCAAAGAAAAATACTGCATAGGAACCTGGAATGTAAGATCTATGAACCTTGGTTAGTTGGATGTGGTCAAACAGGAGATGGCAAGAATAAACGTTGACATCCTGGCCGTCAGTGAACTAAAATGGACGGGAATAGGCGAATTCACTTCAGACGATTATCATATCTACTATTGTGGGCAAGAATCCCGTAGAAGAAATGGAGTAGCCCTCATAGACAACAAAAGAGTGGGAAAAGCTGTACTGGGATACAATCTCAAAAATGATAGAATGATTTCAATACGAATCCAAGGCAGACCTTTCAACATCACAGTAATCCAAGTTTATGCACCAACCACCTATGCGGAAGAGGCTGAAATTGACCAATTCTATGAAGACTTACAACACCTTCTAGAACTGACACCAAAGAAAGATGTTCTTCTCATTATAGGAGACTGGAATGCTAAAGTAGGGAGTCAAGAGATAAAAGGAACAACAGGTAAGTTTGGCCTTGGAGTTCAAAACGAAGCAGGGCAAAGGCTAATAGAGTTTTGTCAAGAGAACAAGCTGGTCATCACAAACACACTTTTCCAACAACACAAGAGGTGACTCTACACATAGACATCACCAGATGGGCAATACCGAAATCAGATTGATTATATTCTCTGCAGCCAAAGATGGAGAAGCTCTATACAGTCAGCAAAAACAAGACCTGGAGCTGATTGTGGCTCTGATCATCAGCTTCTTATAGTAAATTTCAAGCTTAAACTGAAGAAAGTAGGAAAAACCACAGGGCTAGTCAGGTATAATCTAAACCAAATCCCTTATGAATACACAGTGGAAGTGAAGAACAGATTTAAGGAACTAGATTTGGTGGACAGAGTGCCTGAAGAACTATGGATGGAGGCTGGTAACATTGTACAGGAGGCAGCAACAAAAACCATCCCAAAGGAAATGCAAGAAAGCAAAGTGGCTGTCCAACGAGGCCTTACAAATAGCAGAGAAGAGAAGGGAAACAAAATGCAAGGGAGATAGGGAAAGTTACAGAAAATTGAATGCAGACTTCCAAAGAATAGCAAGGAGAGACAAGAGGGCCTTCTTAAATGAACAGTGCAAAGATATAGAGGAAAATAATAGAAAGGGAAAAACCAGAGATCTGTTCAAGAAAATTGGAGCCATTAAAGGAACATTTTGTGCAAAGATGGACATGATAAAGGAAAAAAATGGCAGGGACCTCACAGAAGCAGAAGACATCAAGAAGAGGTGGCAAGAATACACAGAGGAATTATACCAGAAAGATTTGGATGTCCTGGACAACCCAGATAGTGTGGTTGCTGACCTTGAGCCAGACATCCTGGAGAGTGAAGTCAAGTGGGCCTTAGAAAGCATGGCTAACAACAAGGTCAGTGGAGGTGATGGCATTCCAGTTGAACTCTTTGAAATCTTAAAAGATGACGCTGTTAAGGTGCTACACTCAATATGCCAGCAAGTTTGGAAAACTCAGCAGTGGCCAGAGGATTGGAAAAGATCAGTTTACATCCCAATCCCAAAGAAGGGTGGTGCCAAAGAATGCTCCAACTACCGTACAATTGTACTCATTTCACACGCTAGCAAGGTTATGCTCAAAATCCTAAAAGGTAGGCTTCAGCAGTATGTGCGCCGAGAACTCCCAGAAGTACAAGCTGGATTTCGAAGGGGCAGAGGAACTAGAGACCAAATTGCTAACATGCGCTGGATTATGGAGAAAGCCAGAGAGTTCCAGAAAAACATCTACTTCTGCTTCATTGACTACGCAAAAGCCTTTGACTGTGTGGACCACAACAAACTATGGCAAGTTCTTAAAGAAATGGGAGTGCCTGACCACCTTACCTATCTCCTGAGAAACCTATACGTGGGACAGGAAGCAACAGTTAGAACTGGATATGTAACAACTGATTGGTTCAAAATTGGGAAAGGAGTACGACAAGGCTGTATATTGTCTCCCTGCTTATTTAACTTATATGCAGAATACATCATGCGAAAGGCTGGACTGGATGAATCCCAAGCCGGAATTAAGATTGCCAGAAGAAATATCAACAACCTCAGATATGCAGATGATACCACTCTGATGGCAGAAAGTGAGGAGGAATTAAAGAACCTCTTAATGAGGGTGAAAGAGGAGAGCGCCAAAAATGGTCTGAAGCTCAACATCAAAAAAACTAAGATCATGGCCACGGGCCCCATCACCTCCTGGCAAATAGAAGGGGAAGATATGGAGGCAGTGACAGATTTTACTTTCTTGGGCTCCATGATCACTGCAGATGGGGACAGCAGCCACGAAATTAAAAGACGCCTGGTTCTTGGGAGGAAAGCGATGACAAACCTAGACAGCATCTTAAAAAGCAGAGACATCACCTTGCCGACAAAGGTCCGCATCGTCAAAGCTATGGTTTTTCCAGTAGCGATGTATGGAAGTGAGAGCTGGACCATAAAGAAGGCTGACCGCCGAAGAATTGATGCTTTTGAATTGTGGTGCTGGATGAGACTCTTGAGAGTCCCCTGGACTGCAAAGAGAAGAAACCTATCCATTTAGAAAGAAATCAACCCTGAGTGCTCACTGGAGGGACAGATCCTGAAGCTGAGGCTCCAATACTTTGGCCATCTCATGAGAAGAGAGGACTCCCTGGAAAAGACCCTGATGTTGGGAAAGTGTGAAGGCAGGAGGAGAAGGGGACGGCAGAGGTCGAGATGGTTGGACAGTGTCATCAAAGCTACCAACATGAATTTGACCAAACTCCGGGAGGCAGTGGAAGACAGGAGGGCCTGGCGTGCTCTGGTCCATGGGGTCACGAAGAGTCGGACACGACTTAACGACTAAACAAGAACAAATGTGCCGTCAAATCAAAACTGACTTATAGCAACCCTAATAGGGCTTTCAAGGTAAGCAAGATATTTAAGGAGTGGTTTTACCAGTTCCACTCCTCCAGTGAGTTTCCATGGTTGATCAGGGATTTGAACCCTGTCCTCCATAGTATTAGTCCATCACTCTATCCACTGCACCACACTGGGAACCCACAGTTCAACCATACCAACAAGTACATGACGTCTGTCACCAAAATATTAATCTACTGAAATAAAACTTTGGATAACCAATAGTGTTGTTTGCGTTTAACAACTTTGTATTCTATTCAGTTCTGGTGCTCAGAACAAATGTCTAAGCCCAGAATTCTTCAAATTTAAGTATAAGAGTTAAACCTAATTGTTAGCCTCATAGAATCAATTCAATGCAATTTATGTGACTGTTGACAATGGTAAACCATGAAAGGTCTCTTGTTAGGACTTAGAAATGAATTAACCCAAAGTCTTTTGCACTGAAACACAAATCCTGCAGGCTGTTCTCCCCATTCTTGTTCTAGGCTGCAAAGGCTGCTTAATTTTCTCAGCAAGTGCTTTTTCTGAGGACAGGGGACAAAGCAGATAATGGGTGAAATGCTGTTGCTTAGTGCAGTAAGTCACAACTAGAGTAAGCCCATAGATCTGTGGGGATTTGGTGAGTCAACTCCTCTGCAGGTTCCACTGGGCCTACTCTACTTGTGACTTTCTATGCTAAGCAACAGCCTTTCAGCCAATGTCTCAAGGGAGTTCGGATCTGAAGGTCCAGGCCAAGGACCTGCCACATAATGAGATTTTTCTGTGTCTTATCTAATCATCTAGAGTTTTGACATCCAGACAGAGCTCCTTAAAACCAGCTGATTAGGAGAATGACCACGTCAGTAACTTCCTCACATTCTGTGAGTCTGTTTACAGGTTTGCTGTTACTGATAGGAGAGCTTTTATTTTTCTGTTCTGTGTGAAGCTCAAATCTATAGTTTTGTCCGCCATTTTTTCTAAGTCTGTGCAAACTGTAGACAATTTTAAGTTAGCCAATTGTAGCATTGCTGGCTAGTCCTTCTGTAGTCTGGTTCTAATTGCTATGAGGGTGTATCAGACTTTTATCAGGTTCACTGTCATCTTTGCTTTAGTGGTTTCAGTCTTTACCTGTTTTAATAGAACTTGGTATCATTTGGATATATTCCTCTTGTTCTGGGAAGCATGAGCAGGCCCAGAACAAAGTTCTGTTTCATTATTTGGGCTCAGCAGTGTACACAATAAGTTGGATGGATTCCAAATCATTTTTGTAAAGGTTTAATGAACAGGAGAGCAATAATCCTAGAGAGTTGTCTTGCTAAATTACAAGCTAAAGTAATCATGTATATGCCTTGTCAGGCATTAGAAGACATATTCTTGACTTTGGTTACATTTGTCTCTTTATAACTTATATAACTTTATAACATACGACCATACATGTGCACCCAGATATAAATGTTGTTGTGAGCTGTAGGTTTCATCTCCAAGTAAAGATACGGTATATCTTTTATTCAAATATATTTACTTTAAAATAATGCCAATGATTTCAGTGGGGATTATTTCTGATTCTGAGTAAGTGTTCATATGGTTCCATCTAATTTTCTCTTTCATTCCACGGTTTCCTTTCTATGCCTCATTTTTCTGAGAAGAACCTATATTCTCAAGCTAAGCATGAAATGAAATAAACTCTGCCCAGACAAACAAAATTCTTTTTTCACAGGAAAGCCACCTTGCCCTTGTTTAAAGGCACTGCAGATCTAAATTTTTCTCAAAAGGGAAGGAACCCTTCACATGCTTGGATAATAAGCATCATAAAACACGCCTAGAATTACAGCATTGTGGATGTGGAAAGGATCCCAATGGTCTAGTCCAATCTCCAGCTAGTGAAAGACACTCATAGTCGATGCTATTCTGATATATGGTTATCCTGGGTTTGGCTGCAAAAGTAAACAAGTACCATCCTACACTTAGCCCTTTGGAACCAGCTCCTGTGCCTGCCCCCTCTCCCTGCCCACATTCAGGTGGTTGTTTAAGATGTTGCTTTTTAAAGGTCTTTGAGAGCAGCCTTACATGACTCTGCCTTTGCCCTGCTTCCCTGTTATGGGTTAATGCTGTGTCACCCTTGTCTTATATTGTTTCAGCTTATTTGACTTGTTCTGTTTATTTGTTATAGTTTTGTTACAGTTTTTGTTGTTTTATTGTTGCATTCACAGATTGTTAACCACCCAGAATAGTGCTTTGCACTAATGGGGTGGAATTAAAATTAAATCAATCAATAAATTAATAGATAAATAAATATCTGAACTGGAAATTTCCTGTAAAAAGAATGTGCCGTGATGTAAGGAGTCTCAAATGCTTTTGAATAATACAATAACACCAGAAGGCTTTCAGTTTAATTATATTGCTCCAGGTGGAAAGGATTTCATCCCAAGGCAGTGTATATTGGTATACTGTATAGAGTTAGTCAGTTTGTCCAAATGGACCAGTTCTGAAGTAGTAACGCCAGGAAATCCTTTCCACCTGGAGCAATATAATGCTAAGGAGTCATTAAACTGAAAGTAACAGGCACAGCCAAGGAAGCACCAGAAGGAGCAACACCATGGAGACCAGTCCTCCTCAACCACCTATACCAGCTCTCCCTAAAAGGACTCCACCGCAGATCAGGACCCACACTTCCTGCCCATTTCTCTGGACTTGGACTTTTGGAGACCCCAGTGTCGGAAACGTAACCCCCTGGGAATACAGGGGGAAAGGGCAGTTGGGGCTGACTCCGGGCCTTTAACAAAAAGCTGACATGAGTCACAAAAGCAGGTTGGAACCCACAGAAGTTTTGCCTGGGAACTCTTCAGCTGGGGCAATGAGACTCACAGAAGCACAGTGAGAGTCATTCCTACCTCATTTCTGCACATGTCTGACCTCACAGTCCTCTCATCTCATGTTAAAAGAACTTGCAAAGCCAATATTCTTGGGACAATGTCAGCATGACTAAAAATAAATTTGCATAAGGTATCTAGAAGAGTTATCAATTACAAGGTAACTGAATACCCACTGTGTAATATGAGTATTTGAAAGGTAGAGATAAAACCACTTTGATCATATTCATTTATGGTATTCTATTCATTCTCGTTTGCACATTCTTCTTCTGACGGGACTGGGCAACTGGCATTCCTGAATTTTCTATCAATTTTTTAAAGCTGGTATTCTGAAATCCATATGTGCAAAAAGATCTGCATCTTCAAAACTTGTCTGAAATATGACACTATGCTCACTGCACCTGATCTTAGCCAAAAGGCCAAGAGGCAATACAAGATAATGAAGGAAACCCAAACTGAATCCTATGAGATGTACTTCAAGAGTTACGTATGTAAAAGCAATTATTTGGAACCTCATAATCTAAAGGCCAATTAATTTTATTCTTGCCCATTTTTTCTAACCTAATACCAATATGGCAAATTTAAACAAATCAGATTCCTCACATAGTAAATGTAGCTAACTTGTTGGTAGATGACTGCCCACAGAATACTACCCATACTGGGAGCTTCACTAGCCACTGGTGTGCAGGCCAATGATTGGACAGACATAGAGACTGACCTTCCCACTCACCTCCAGAAGTGCTTTCTTCAGAAGAGGGTTGAGACACATTGGCATGGCAGTGTGGCGAAGCTTGCATGGCTGCCGCCGCCCATGCTATGCCAGTCCTGTGGAAAAATAGAGGGCTTCAATTTCCAGTGCTGTCAGTTCAGCACCTGTCATGTGACATGTGCAGAAACAGGAGAAAACCAAACCTCTCTAATCCCACCTCCACTAGAAACCACGATGAAGGCCACATATACTCTGTTCTAAACAGTATTTAGTTGAGAATACGTAAGGGATTGTGTCATCATTGGGATTTGAATAGACTGGTAGCAATTTTGTAGTATGAATACAAACTGCATAGTTTGGGGGTGGAAATGTTTGCAATAAGTAAAGTAGCACTTAGTACCTATTATGTGTTTCTTGCAAAGTATATTTTGATGTTAAATAGACTGATCCAAACTTCTGCTCCCACAGAAAACCACAGGCCCTGGTGAGTTACACAGATGGCAAAATGGGAAGGGTAATTTCACCATCACTTGATGCCCAAATGGCTTCTGCTGTTGTTGCTCTATACTTTTTTTCTTTTAAACAAGGACAAGCCACTGCATATAACAGCTTGTTGTGTTACAAATCTCTCTCAGGTGCTTGTTGTCTTTAAAAAATATCTCCCAAAATGGCACTTGAACTATTGCTGCACAGTGGTGTGTTCTGGTTCCCTGTGTCATTGTACAGAGAAAATAATGGTCACCCGCCTGTCCCAAAATGTTACAACCTTAATGGGAACCCCATGAAACACACAGAAACTCTTGTCATATCTTCACTTGAGCAGTGGTCTGGCAAAGGTGAAGAAATTTTGTTTTTAACATATACAGTCATGGCCAAAAATATTGGTACCCTTGCAATTCTGTCAGAAAATGCAACCCTTCTCTCAGAAAACTGTTGCAGTTGCAAATGGTTTGGTACTCACATGTTCATTTCATTGGTTTGTGTTGGAACAACACAAAAAAACAGAGAAGAAAAGTCAAATCTGATACAATCCCACACAGAAACCCAAAAATGCACTGGCCAAAATTATTGGCACCCTGTCTAAATTGTAAGAAATAATTGCTTTTCAAGCATGTGATGCTCCTTTAATTTGTATTTAGACACACCTGTTGCAAGGAAGAGGTGTGGGCAATATAGTAATCACACTTGCAACCAGTTAAGATGGAGAAAAGTTGACTCAACCTTTGTGTTGTGTGTGACACTGAGCATGGAGAAAAAAATGAAGTGTAAAGAGTTGTCTGTGGATTTGAGAGAAAAAATGTGGAAAAACATCGACAATCCCAAGTCCATCTCCAGAGATCTTAATGTTCCTGTGTCCACTGTGCGCAATATCATCAAAAGGTTTACAGCCCATGGCACTGTAGCTAACCTCCCTGGACGTGGACAGAAGAGCAAAATTACTCAAAAATTACAACGAAGGGTTGTTCAAATAGTGGATACAGAACCCAGATTAACTTCCAAAAAAATTCAAGCTGATCTGCAGACACAGGGTACAACAGTGTCAGCTCGCACTATCCGTCGCCATCTGAATGAATAGGGACGCTATGGTAGGAGACCCAGGAGGACACCACTGCTGACACAAATGCATGAAAAAGCAAGACTGGAGTATGCCAAAACTTATGTGACAAAACCACATTCCTTCTGGGAGAACGTACTGTGGACAGATGAGACAAAAGTAGAGCTTTTTGGTCAAGAACATCATGGCACTGTTTACAGAAAAAGAAATGAGGCATTCAAAGAAAAGAGCACAGTCCCTACAGTCAAACATGGTGGAGGTTGAAAGATGTTTTGAGGTTGCTTTGCTGCTTCTGGCACTGGATGCCTTGTCTATGTGAACGGTATCATGAAATCTGATGATTACCAAAGAATTTTGGGGCGCAACGTAGTGGCCAGTGTCAGAAAGCTGCGTCTCCACCAGAGGTCATGGGTCTTCCAGCAGGACAATGACCCGAAACACACTTCAAAAAGCACTCAGAAATGGTTAGAAACAAAGCGCTGGAGAGTTCTGAAATGGCCAGCAATGAGTCCAGATCTGAATCCCATAGAACACCTGTGGAGAGATCTCAAAACAGCAGTTGGGAGAAGGCATCCTTCAAATCTAAAGGCCTTGGAGCAGTTTGCAAAAGATGTGTGGCCCAGAATTCCAGTAGAGAGGTGTAAGAAACTCATTCATGGTTACAGGAAGCGATTGATTTCAGTTATTTTTTCCAAAGGGGGTGCTACCAAATATTAAGTTAAGGGTGCCAATAATTTTGGCCAGTGCATTTTTGGGTTTCTCTGTGGGATTGTATCAGATTTGACTTTTCTTCTCTGTTTCGTGTGTGTGTGTGTGTGTGTGTGTGTGTGTGTGTGTGTGTGTGTGTATGTGTGTGTTGTTCCAATGCAAACCAAAGAAATGAAGATGTGAATACCAAAACATTTGCAACTGCAACAGTATTCTGAGAGAAGGGTTGCATTTTCTGACATAATTGCAAGGATGCCAATATTTTTGGCCACGATTGTAGATTCAACTATAATGAGGGAATCCTTAGATCTGAAAGACAGGATGCTGATGAAATAAATATTGGTATTTCTCATATGAAGTTTATCTGGAAGACTTTACAAATGTTGTTAATTTCTAATGCAATCTACTTTTATCACAACATTCTGCTTCCAAAAGAGGTAACACAGTGCCTTTCAGAAGCCTACAGAGAACAGTGACCCCATGATCCAAGAACAGAGGTGTTCTCCATCTCCATCAGCTGCTGCTTGGACCACCAGAAGCTGGTACCCAGAAGAGTATAGTTATGAAACTCATTTCATCTTTAAAAGGAAAACCTCCCCATTCACATATCTGTGCATGTGCACTCAGGCAGAAAGACACACAATGAAGAGAGGACATCACCTCCTCTTGCCTTGCAAATACAGGGTCCTTGGTCTGGAACTCATATAGGAAAATGGATGCAGTTTTGTCTGAACTGGAGGAGAGATGGATAAACAAATGGCTTTCCCAGTACCCCCAGAAAAGGAGGGCTTGATTGAATTTGATGTGCAGCAGTTTTTCCATTCCCCTTATAACCATGTATTCATTTTACTGAATATTCTATGGAATAATATTAAACAGGAAAGGTGCTTTCTAAGGAAGTGTAGAGTGCTTTTCTCCCATTATTGCAGAACTACTGCAGCCTGGCTGCATCTCACCCAACCCCCTCTATTGTTGCTTTCTGCAATGTAGAATCTAAGAGTGCTCTTGCTTGTGTGTAGAGCCTCTGTGCAAGCAAGGCATCTTCTCCTCAAATTTCCCATTGATCCCATGAAGAAAATGAGGAAAAAGTGTGCGGAGGAAGGCATTTCCCAGTGGGTCGAGAAAGCTGGATTCCATCGTGCCTGATTGAACTTGAAAAGGCCTGCAACACTCACTGAATTTGGGTCTTCATTCTGCCCATTGACTTGTGCAAGGAAACAAAACCTGCCATAATTTTCCTTTCCCCCCCCCCCCCCCTCACATAAAGGCAAAAACTTTGGAGATAGAGGAAAGTAATGCTGCCAAATGTCAGAAAAATAGTTCAGGGGATTTATAACAACCAATGCCTATCTTAACAGAGATTGCAATTTCTATTTCACAAAAAGACATGGCATTTGAAACCACAGTCGCCTCTTCACATAGGTTTAACAGCAGTCAGACAGGTCAAATAAGCTTTGTAGTGCCCATCTTTAAATATTGCTTTGATAGGTTTTCTGTTGGCAAACATATACCACTTTTTATCTTTATGGTAGTGTCTATAAGGTACAGTATGTATGCTGCTTTTAACTTACTCTGTGTGCAGAGGTATCCTATGGACCCACCGGAGGAAATAGCGCCATCCCAAAATGGAGAGGAAGGCACACATCCTGCTAGGTCCACGGACAGCATATGGCTGTCTGTGTAACTAACACACACAGACTCTATAGCCAAATACAAGGAGATAAATATGGGGGCCCCAGTAAACAACAGACTCAAATCAGAACCTAACCTAACCTTAAAAACTAGAGCAAGCAGGGGTGGCGGGGAATAAGTGAAGTACCATTGGCTAATAAAACTACTGCTCAAATAATACTGAAGCCAAGACACAAACTCACTCAAATAAACAACCAGAAATACAGAGCAAGGGATATGGGATGGGAGTGAGAAAGGATGATTGCAGGTTGCTACTGATATAGGAAAGGAAAACACAAGGTACAATAAAGATGAAACTACCACCACCTCCAACAAAGCTCTTTCAAACACTTTCCTCCTTTTAACTTAAAACTAGTGAAAGTGCCAGAGAATAATCTTCAACATTCCTCTCCCAGATGCGCTGTGACTAGAGAGTGAAGTTGAGATTTTGGCCTCCCTGGAAGCTAGAATTGTCCATGAGGACAGCCCAGCTTGTCTGCTTTTCTCCCTTATTCTTTGCCCGGGCACAATCCTTTTACAGTGCCATTTTGCAACATTTTGGAAATGCAATGTCTTGCTTTCTAATACTGTCCAAATTGTCAAATTGGTCTAAATCGTTTCAAGATAAAATGTCTTTGTGAAAACTGCTCTTAAAACAAAACAAAATTTCTGTGCTTACTCTTGGCACAGGCTACCCTAATTCTCAGAGCCCTCTACTACCCATCTCCCCACATGAGACTTCCAGGTCCTTGAGATCTCCAGTGGCAACTCCTCCTGGCTCCCTTGCCATTTGAGGCATGTTTGATGGGGACACCAGAGAGGGCCTTCTCTGTGGCTGTTCCCAGGTTGTGGGATGCTCTCCCTTAGGCGGCTAGGTTGGCCACCTACCTTTTGTCTTCCTCCAACAACTGAAGACATCCACCTCTTTTAGGCAGGCTTTTAATAACCATAACTGAATCCCTGAATGCTGGTTTTTCAGCTGAGTAAGTTTGTTTTTAATGTTTTTAATCATTCAATGTATTTTAATTACAATTATAGTTTATTTCTAATGTATAATTTATTGAGTCTTTTATTTTCGTTTTTCGTTTTTAACATATTGAGCCACCTTGAGTCCCTTCATTGGGAGAAAGACAGCTTATAAATGAGACAAATTAATAATAACTAAATAAATACTACTGTGCTTCAAAGCTCTACACTCCATGCATATGTGTTAAAATCATGTAGCCTCCACAAAATCATACGTTATTAACAAAAGAACCCCTTTATTTTAACATGCTGTATCAACAGTCCGTCATGCTTATTCATGCCCTAATTGCTTAATAACCGTAGGTCACACATTTAACATATGTGTTATTTAGGCAATATACTATATGTTATAGTGTGGTTAGTTCCAGCTTCACTAGTACCTTGAAGCTGGATGGCTGTTGGTGACACAGGGGTGATGCCAAACTGCAGATTTGTCAGTTCACTGAAATCGACACCAGGGGTCCATGTACCAGGATGTAATCTTCCATGTTCCATGTCAAGTCACTTGCAACTTATGGTGACCCTAACAGGGTTCCAGGGCATGTGAAATTTTAAAGGATTGTTTTGCCAGTGCCAAACCCCCCCCCTTCAGTGTGTTTCCATGAATGATTAGAGGTTTGAACACAGGTTTCCTGAGTCCTCACCCAACACTCTGTCAAGTACACCTGCCTCTATCTCATGTTTACTGTATATTCCATGTTACTGCTACTAAAATGGAAACAAATACTATTCACACAGAATTATAAGAGTTGGGAGAGATTTTTGAAGGCCATCTATTAACCTTATACTCAGTGTTAAAGTATTCCTGGCGTTCATCTTCTATGGTTTTGTAATACTAAAACAAATATCCTGTACAACAGATTAATATTTCCCAACAGGACAGAACAAGCCTAAAAAAACAGGAGGGAGCAGAAAAGAAAAGAAAAGACAGTGGATGAAATTCTGTTTGGTAGGTTATGACACAGAAGGCTGATGATGTCCACCAGCTTTAGCACTTTTTTGAAATAAACATTTCTGATACCACCACCACCACAATGGTCTCAAAGTTCCCACTGAATCCCAGCGATGGCAATTTTCAGTAATTAGACTTTTCCCTGTCCTGTGGCCCCAAAACTTTCCTAATGATGAAAGGAATTCAACAATGCACCTTTGCACCTTAGGATTTTCTGTGGGGGCGGGGGCGGGGGTCATAAATGCTTTATTTTAAAAAAATGCCACAGTTGATGATGTCATCAGTCTTCCACAACCTAACTTACAGAATAGGATTTCAGCCAATCGGAAAGAAAGAAACTGGTTTTTAAGGATTTTTTAAATAAAAGTTTATAACATAGGAGGGATGAGTTTGCACACTGCACCCTGATTCCACAAAGTTTGAGGCCCTACCCCTCACAGAAGGCTTCCTCAGGGTGGCTACCTGGAGGAGCCTTGAATGCAATGACCTGGTTGGTTGAGCAGTTGACTTTGGGGGAAGACACTCCCACAGTTAATGTGGACCCAAACTGTGGAGGGCTTTGTATGTTAAAGTCAAAACCTTGCACCTGATCCAGGACTCCATGGGTAGCCAGTGGAGGCAAGCCAGAACTGGGGTGATGCAATCATCTCTGCTTGCACCAACCACCAGTCTGATTGCCTCATTCTGGACCTGCTGAAGTCTTTGGACCAGCCACAAGGGAAGCCACACGTATAACATTGCAATAGTCAATCCGGGAAATGACCAACACCTGCACCAGAGTCCTGAGGGAGCCGACATCCAGGTAGGGGTGGAGTTGGGCAATTAGCCTATACTGGTTAAAGGCTGATCTGGACACGGCTACAATCTGGGCATTCCAAGAAAGAGATGGGTCCAGAAGCATGCCCAAATTCCAAACTTGGTCCCTAAATGGAAAAGCAATGCCATCCAGTCTAGGGACCACCACACCCAACTTTTTGACGGACCCTCCTGGGAACACAATCTCTGTCTTGTCCAAGTTCAGCCTGAGCTTGTTTGCCCTGGTCCATTCCAGTACCAAAGCCAGGCAACACTCGAACATCTGAATGGCATCCGCTACAGGGTGGTAAAGAAAACATAGTGTTGGGTGTCATCAGCGTACTGATGACACCTCACTCCAAATTTCCTGATGACCTTCCCCAGCAGTTTCACACAGATGCTAAACAGCATTGGAGATATAGATGACCCCTGAGGAACCCCACAAGTGAGGGTCCAAGGGGCCAATACATCATCCCCAAGCAGTACTCTCTGGACCCAGTCCTCAAGGAAAGATCAGAACTGGTGCAATGCCAGGGCCCCAATCCCAATCTCCAAGAGTCTGTCCAGGAGGATACTGTGGTTGATGGTATCAAAAGCCGCTGAGAGATCAAGAAGAACCAACAGGGTATATCTGCCCTTGTTGGCCTCCCTTAAAAGGTCATCCAACAGCATAGCCAATGCCATCTCACAACCCCGTCATGGCCTGAATCCAGACTGGAACAGATGAAATCAATCCTGCTCCTCCAGATATGTCCGTAGCTGGTTTGCCACCAACCTCACAATCACCTTGCCCAGGAATGGTATACTGGCAATCCAGACAGAAGTTATTAAGATTGTCCGAAGCCGACTGGGGTTGTTTGATGATGAGTTGGACAATGGTTTCTTTTATGCACGGAGGGAGGATGCCTTCCCTCAAAGATGCATTTACAATGTTCATGACCCACTCAACCATAGTCTCCTTAGTGGCTTTTATCAGTCACACTGGTCAAGTAAGGAGGTGGTAGGCCAACAGCTCACCAGCACCCTGGAGGCTTCCTCTGCTGAAACCAGGTCAAACTGAACCAATAGGGCAAAGAGAGGGGGTGCACTAATGGTCATCCCAAGTCAACTAATCTGCTGGTGGAGTCAAGGTTAGTACAGATGCTCTCAATTTATGATCCAAAAAAGGCTGCAAACTGATTGCTGGAAAAATCAGAATGAGGCCCTGATTGACCAGAGTTACTCAGGTTGCAAACCACCCCAGAACAATTCTGCTTCTTGATTCGTGGCCTCCCCTATGATCCTGATGTTAAATGTTCTTTTCACCTTTTTTTACCCCCTATAAAATTAAGCTGATTGATCCCTCTTCCACCTGCTCTCTATCCTTGCTAACTTCATAGCCCACAGCCCTTTGGTATACCAGGGGGCAAGGCAAGTTCTGAAGTGGAGAGGACATTTGGGGTTGATCATGTCATCAGGTTGCCTCCCAATACCATCTATCGATGGGCTCCGACAGCATCATCTACTAGGTCAGCTAGATATCCTCCCAAGGCATCTCGAAACTGTTCTAGGTGAAGAAGCACACAAGGGCAGACCAGTTCTCCCTTGTGAAGAGGGGTTACCATAGACAGGGATAAATCTCAGCAGGAAATGATCTGTTCATGACAGTTGGGTGAGAGCTCATGTTCCTCAGACCACCCTCAAATCACTCTCCACCTGTGCACTTAAGAACACCAGGTCCAGAGTGTGGCCAGCTGAGTGCATGGGGCATGTGATATGTTGGGATAGATTTGTGGCTGTCATGACTTCCATGAACTCTATGGCTGAGCCTGACAGTTCCAACTTGGTGTGGATGTTCAAGTCCCTGGCTTTCAGTAGTCTAGGTAACCTCAACATAGCCACTGAAATGAACTCAACCAGTCCTGGCAGGGAGAGTGCTAGGTTGCAGGGAGGATAGTACACCAGCACTATCCCGAATCTATCCCTCAGCCCTACCATCAGGTGCAGACACTCTAGGCCTGGGCTCGAAAGTGTGGCGGTCCTGCTGACACAAATGGTAAACGATGGCAAACCCCCCACCCTGCCCCTCCAATCTGCCATGATGTTGTATGGCATAGCCTGGGGGACAGATCTGAGAGAAGACAATTCCTCCCAGATTGTCCACTCAAGTCTACATAATACATGCCATGTCTGCATTCTCTTCTTCAATGAGATCATGGTTCAAATGGAATGTTATTGGCACACCTGGCATTAATCAACAGGAGGGTCAGATTGGAGGGCTGGCTGAGCTGTTACCCACATTCTCATTGGGGGACAGAGCTGTCAAAACACGTGACAGACACCAATTGCTTGACACGCCTTCTCCTGTAATGGTAGGCCAACCCATCCACAGCATAGTTTCCCTGGCCCAACATCACCTGGATAACACCATTATCCATACAGGCCACACCCACATGCATACCCACTCTGACTCAAGATGCAAGGAGGGAAGGACAAAATCCTCAAAATAAAAATAAAAATAAATAAGTCACAAAAAAATCAGAACTCGATTGCACCTGTGGTTGAAAAAGGTCACTAGCAACACAAAAAATAAAAATAATTAAATAAAAAATAAGACTAGACCCCTATCTTAAAGTATGTAGTGTGCAACCTGCAAAATACAACAAAACAGCCCCAAAATACCCTCCCAACGATCCTCAACATTTCAAACAGTTCCCAGGTCACAGAAGCAGTTACACATTAACACACACTGTAAGCTAATAAAAGTATCCATCCACAGAAACAAAAGAAAAAATCCTAACAAATCAATGAGTATTAAGGAAGGAGGAAAAGAAGAATAAATTACCCCCTAAAAAATTAAGAAAGAAATATTAAATTAAATTAAATTAAATTAAATTGCAGGGATAGAAGCCATTCAGAAGCCAGGTGACAAGCCAGTCTGGGGAGATCTTCAACTTGGGATCAGGAAGATAAATGCCAGCCAATACTCTTTCCTGCACTGAGACAGAATTGTTAAGTCTGGTTTATCTGTCCCTCCGGTCAAGCCAGCCTTAGAGTCCGCAGGGGTTGGTTTCCACACCTAGTAATCAGCCCCACCACCACTCCTCAGAGGCTCACTGCCATCTTGGGTGTCCTTCTCTTCCTCCTCCTTGCATTCTCTCCAGTTCTGCAGCTTCCCCAGTCCAGCCCCCCCAGCACAACACCATGACTGACCTGAGTGCCCCAAGACTTCCCAGGTCTCTCTCTGCACAGTCAAAGAATCACAGGCTGTCGGCCATGAGCCCAACTGGCTGGAGATCTTCAGGGGCACCATATCCAGCCTTAGCCATTATTTAAATCATTTCATAATATTCCATTCAAACGACACACAGCCAAAATTGATTCATTTGCCTTGGCCATTTGGTTTATTTCCCCATCATTGGGAGGGTTGTTTTTAATTGTATCGATGATGCATCACTTCATTCCTTATCATTTCAGTAAATGTAAATGTTGCTGTGATTTATTTTCTTTGTGAAGGGGGTGGGTTTCTGGGTGCCGTTGCCACTTCATGGTCACTGCACGTGTATCCTCTAATTTTTTTTAAGGGATATCGATAAATTGCTAGTAGCCGCTGCCACCACCACAAAAACAACATGAATACATTGCTCAGAAGGAGACAGCCTTCCCCCTGTCCCTTGTAGGTGAAAGATGGCTTCAGATTTCCTGCTTTGAATTGTAAAAAAAGGAGCACTGCATTTTTAAAGCCCTGCTCTTCACAATACTTTGCAAGTCTTTTAAAACCCGCTTCCTCCTCCCAATGATGGTCAAAAGGCAAAAGAAAAATGAAAGCCAAGAACTGAGAGGGAGAGATATGCAGGGAAATAAGGAAAAGGGGACAAGTGAATAAAGGAGGGAAGGAAAAAGGGGAAGAGGAGAGAAGGCTCATACTGCTTCATTGATATATCACCTTTGGTACTTTAAGAAAAAAGAACAAGGGGAATCTGATTGCCCCAAGAAACAGTAGAGAAAATAAATGGATACAAAATTAAAGAGTTGTGTAGCCTGCTAAAAGGGTTCAACAGAAAGAAATGAATTGATACAGAGACGAACAATGTAGATGCTCCCACCGGTATATATACCAGTAGACTTGGGTTATTCATATTTGTATCCCTGGGGAAACGAATACAAATAGCCTAACTCTATATACCATATGACCAGAGGAAAACATGTGTCAGTACAACAAAGGGATGAAATGAGTACAACTGGGGTTCTTTTCTCATGTGTGATTGAGCCCTGTGTTTAGCTCAGTGTTCTTTTCAGATATATTTTTAAATAGCCCAGCCTGTTCATGTCATTGTGATCTTATTTTTAAAGTCAAGCATGTCTAGTGTAGTTCTGTCAATGTTCTGACAGTAAGGAAAGGGGAACAGGAAATGGAGACAAGAGTGATGTAATTTTGAAGGAATTTTTAAAGTTGAGGGAGTCATTCTGCCTGACAGAGAGATCACTGTTGAAGCAAAGAAAGAGGTCAGCTACACAGGAGACTACTTCACACTTCTGTTAAGGTATTCCAACCCATCCCTTATGAAGACCAATCTGCTCCAGGTTGGTCTAGGGTTGGAGCCTACTGTTTATTTTGAATGTTTAAGGGTCAGCCCAAATAAACACATTTTCTTGATGTGTGATCACCTAGATCGCTCCAGTGTCAATTTGCCGATATCATGAAGTAGCTTAGTAAGTGAGTCACTTCCAGATATTGTCAAAAAAGTCACTTCTGTTGCTCGACAGAGGGCAGGGAAAGTGATTTTTTTTTCACTTTCAGACAATAGCTAATGCGATATGTTAGTTATAAACATTTATTTTTAAATCTTTTCTTTGCCTCATCAGGTCCTGCCATTTCCATGTAAATGGTCAGGCTTGATCAGGTCATTTCAATCAAGCCCAACCATTCCAAAGCAACCCAGGCTAGATCGCTTCTGAGCGCTAATGTAGCTGCCCTCTCTGCTCAGATTTCCAGCAAAGGATGTATGGTGGAAATCTGAGCAGAATTCACTTGCTCTGATGTAAGGCCTTCTACACATTGAGGGCCACATCTATTCATGTCATCACAAACAAAGGCAGGGTTAACTAAGCACAAAATTTCTAAAATCTACATTGTGATAGCCAACTGAAAATACAAAAAAAAAGGTGTGCACATTTTCAAGAATATGTTTTCTTCAGACAACATGTTAAAAGTAAGTGTGGGAGAGACAGGGAAAGATGGGGGAACAGTGGCTTCTAAGACCTTGATGCCTGGGTATTATCTTGGGACTCATCAAGTGATGCAGTGGTGTCAGATTTCGGCCAGGGAAGCCCTTAATTTACCCTGACAGCAAATCTGGTATAGGGGATAACAGACTGTGACTCAGGAGCATCATTGTCATGTGCATCAAATCAATCCAGATTTAAGGCAGCCTTTTTCAGGGTTTTCTGAGTAAAGAATACTAGAAATGGTTTACTATTCCTTTCTATTGGTGGCATCCTGGAACTATAGTACTAACTCATGGCCACACAGGCTTGCCCTTCTCCCCACTCTCTCATGGAAACCCACTGGTAGGGTGGCTTTTGAAAAACCACTCTTGAAATATTGTGCATATCTTGACAACTCTATCACAGTTGCTGTAAGTTGTATGTGATATTATGGCACACAACAAAACAACAACAAAAAGCTTGTCATTACTAAGAAGCAAAAAACTAGAAACATCTGGTCCCCTTTCTTAGAAAGTAACCTCTACAAAGCCGTATTCATGCCACAGCTAAAACATAATGTGCTACTTTTAAAATGGTTACTTTTGTGTTAGACAGGAGGTTTGCAGCCAGTCTTAAGAAAATTACTTTTGAAAGTAGCATGAAAATGTTTAACAGAATATAATTCTTTTAATATAAACATGTTAGGCTAACACATTATTTCCAAGCTCTGGTCTAGCTTCCAGGCTCCTTGGTCCTTACATGTAAAGGCTGATTGTCAACTGTGTTTTCCACTGACCTGGCCCAATGAACGCATTGAACCCCTTAAGCATGCCGCATTCTAACACTGCTGCTTCTGATCCCTGTTTCTGCTCCAAAATGGAAGCGAGAGCTGGATCTTTAGTTTGAAAATTTGGGTTTTTGCCTGTTGCTGGCTTCTTTCTCTGCTGACTAAATTCAGTTGCACAAGAACTGCCTTACCTAACCCCTTGAAAGCTTGGAAAAATTACTTTTTGCTCTATAGTTAATAGACTCCCACTTCCACAATGATCAGTGGCAGACTAACTGAGGGATTCTGGTAACTATAGGCAGCAAGGCTTCCCCTACACCATCCGTGTCCTATTCCACGCACTCATCTTTGGAAATGAAATACCATTCCCCAATTTCCTTGCAAATTTACCATACACAGCTGAGGATTTACTATGTCCACCAACTAGCTAACATTTTCTCTGCCCACACCCAATGATATAAAATAAAAGTAGCTTACCTCTTGTTTACACCCACAAATGCCACAACTAAAATTAAAAAAAAAACTGTTGCATTTCCCCCTTTTACCAGTTTAGAGTTGCAGCAGAAGGACTGCTCTGAGCAAGAAAGAAAGATAGAAAGGCCATAACAGCCTTACAATCCAACCGGTCCAGATATGATGAGCACGCCAGCTTAATAGCTGTGGCAGGGCCCCATTTGAATCTCTGATAGGTCTGTCAGATATAAGAATCAATTCATCAGGCTTGCCAATGTTTGGTGTTTTTTTTCTTTCTTTCTTGTTCCCTTCTCATCTTATGGGCTGTGAAACGTCTGGCCACAACCCTGCTGTGTCTTTAAGAAGAAGAAAAAAATATGTGTGCCTTTCAGTCTTTGCAAGGGAGGACCTGATAGCCGAATTCCACAGAGTGCTGAAGGAGACAGTTCAACAGCTACTCTTATCCCTTCATCTGTCCATGTGAGAGTAGCGTGAGCCTGGTGAGACAATGCCCCACTTGCCTTAATAGACTAGCCTTCACTAAAACAGTAATGCTTTATACTAGGACAACACAGGGATATGGAGTAAACACGTATGGTCCTCTGTCTCCCCTCTTCTCCTGGCTTTGGGCCTATAAGACACATCTGAACAGGAGACGTCGGAGCATCTGTCTGTATGTGTGTGTCAAGATGTGAAATTTTGAATTATAGAATGTTGAAATATAATTAAGGAGGATGTAGAAAAAGGAGCCCTGAAAATGTACATTGTGCTTTTAAAATGAGTTTGTTGTGAAAGGCACTATGAAATAATGAGCCAGCTTTCCATCCAAGTCTACAAGCAAAGTCACTCTGAACAAAAAACATTGCCTCACAAAAGAATGTCTTTTATGGCTAACGTTTCAGTGCAGACATAAAAAAAGAGACTGAATTGAAAAGGTATTGAAATAATTGTTTTGTAATATGTTAAGCATTAGCATGACAGATAGGTAGTGGTGGCAGGTCCTGTAATTTGCTCTGTTTTATTTTACTAGACCCCTGTAGTTTCCACCCATTGATATCTGTAGGCTGTGAAACTCTTAAGACAAAAAAATAATGTTTATCATCATAATGGCAGCTTGCCAGATTCTGAATTACAGGCATTTTATGTTACAGGAGGTGCAAAAGCAATGGAAATCCTTATTTTAAAAATGATGCTGGTACATCAGTATCCTATTACTTGCAGGTCTTGGAAAAGAGAATGTTCACAGTTTAAAAGAGAAATTGTAAACATCTGAGAGAAATATAAATACAGAGAGGCTGGAGAAACACACACGTCATCATTGCCATAGCAACACATGTTATGCCACACACGGGAAACCAACAACAACAATCTAGCAGCAACAACAGCAGCAGCAGCAACAGAAAACAAAGACAACATGGATTTTCCTCCAAAGATTCAAACTGATTTGGCTGGGTGAATATTTAAAATTATTTTCTTTGTCTGTTCTTAATATGCTTAAAGGCTAAGAAAGCTGTTGGCTTTAATATGTTTTTATTATTAAGAACTTTGGTATTTTAAAGATGTATTCTCTGCTTTTACAGTGTGCCTTTTTAGTCTATAAGCTCTTGCATTTTTAGAATGTAATTCAAACATTTTCATTGTTCTTTTTTAATCTTAAAATATATTTCTTCTGTATTTTCGATTGAATTAATATTTGGATTGTATTTTGTATTTGTATTTTGGATTGAATTGAGTATTTGCCTACAACATAAGTTTAGTCTTCATATACGTACAGTCATGTGAAAAAGAAAGCACAGCCTCTATTAATTCTATAGTTTTGCATAACAGAACATAATAAAAACGATCTGGTCCTTAGCAGGCCTGGAAATAATGTAAATACAACTTCAGAGGAAAAACAACACATGGCATATTAAACCATGTCATGATTTATTTTACAAAAAAAAAAAAAAGCCAACATGGAGAAGTCAGGTGTGAAAAACTAACTACACCCTTACTGCTTCCATAGGAATTAAGAGGCTAAGTAGAAGCCAGGTGCTGCTAACCAAAGGCCTTTGAGTAACTGATCATCAGCAAGTGTGGCTACCTCTACAAAAGCTGGAGTTTTAGCAGTTTACTGGTCTGGAGCATTCAGGTATATGTTAACACAATGCCAAGAAGGAAACACATCAGCAGTGATTGTAGAAAAACTATCATTGCTGCCCATCAATCGGGGGAGGGTTAGAAGGCCATTTCCAAACAACTTTAAGTCCATCATTCTACAGTGAGGAAGATTATTCACCAGTGGAAAATATTCAAGACAGTTGCCGATCTTCCCAGGAATGGATGTCCAAGCAAATTCACCTCAAGGTTAGACTGTGCAATGCTTAGAGAAATTGCAAAAAATCCAAGGGTTACATTTCAGACTCTAAAGGCCTGTTAGCATGTGAAATGTTCAAGTTCTACAAGCTATTGAATCATAAGGTTTACTTGGTTTTTCACACATAGCTTCTCCATTTTGACTTTATTTTTGGTTAAATAAATCACGACACACTATAATATGTCATCTGTTGTTGTTCATCTGAGGTTCTTTTTAACTAATTTTCAGACCTGCTAAGGACCAGATGATTTTTATTATGTCTTGATACGTAAAACTATAAAATTCAAAGAGGGTGTACTTTCTTTTTCACTTGATTGTTTATTAAAATGTATGTGCCTACAGTTTTCTTCACAGCTGTAAAACCTTTGGATTTTTACAACTTTGAAATATTTTTCTACATATGGAACATAGAAGCAATGCAGATAAAGCTTGTAAAATTAGACAATGTGATGTTACCTGGAATTATTACAACAGTGAAAAGACATACCTTGCTACCCACATGAATTTTGATATGATTGGAAGTTATTGTGTGATTTCACTCAGGAATCGGACCTTTTTGGGTTAAATGCCAGCTCTAATGAACACAGGCTTCTGATTTTTCCTTTGAGATTTGTAAAGTTCTGTAGGGCTCCTGGGGATATGTTCAGTTGTCAGACTCTCTGACCTGACATCTCTTTCTCTTCATTATTTATTTATTTATTTATTTATTTATTGAAAATGAACAAATTATTCAGTAGCTCGTTTATATATATATGTGAGTTGCTTTGAGTTTTATTTTTATTTAATGGGGTGATGAGAAGGTGATGGAAGGATGAATAAATTATGCAGTGATCATAGTGTTGATGGATTTACTTTTTGTAAGAGTAATAAAAGATAGTAGAATCTATTTTTCTGCTATAAAATATTTAGTATTCTATCATATTTCATAATTGTAGGCTGAATTAAGAACTCTATCTACTGTACTTCTAATCTCTTTTACCAAGGGACACATTTTGTTTCCCACAACGCAAGAATAATGAGCAGTAAAATGTAATGAGCAATGTGTTGGGCATCTCACTGTTTCCAGCCCACTATGTTACATTCAACTTCTCACCTGTTCCCACACCTTTCCTTTTTTCTTTTCAACATTCATTCTTTATTGCATGAGTACGGGGCCCGCACAGTCCTCACTGTGCTGCGCTTTGGTTTTTTTGCTTCTTTATGATTCTTTGCTGTTTTTTTAAAAAGCTTTTTTGGTGTGTGTGTGTACTTCTCTCAAGGTTATCTTTCCTTTCATTTCTAAGTGGCCCCATTTTATAATTCAATTCTCCTGGAGTTATCAATTTAATTTGCTACTAAAAGGAATAATAATTTTCTTTTTCTATTGCAGGAGGAGCTGGGACTTGAACTAGGAATCTTACTAGCCTATTGTGCAGCATCTCTCGAAGCAGGACATATCCAGCTCAGGCTCCTGCATGGCTGCTTGTGGTTGGGGGAAAAAATGACTCTAGCCTGCTGAAAGCCCACTTGGTGTTTCTGACCCTGGCCAGACATAGATGCTCACAGAAAGGTCTGTCTTTGATCTTCTGCATTGGCAACGGTCGTGGGGGAATTCCCTTTCAGAGATGTACTTTGGACTGCTGCCAGGAACACCAACTAGCTCCATGTCCTATAAGTGCTTGTGCTGGACTCTGCCTTACCTGCCATGATGCTAAACTGAGATCCTGCCTCATTCTGTCAGCTAAAGCTCTGTAAAATGATGCACAGATAAATATCACTTTTTTATTATTATGAAATCACAAGTTATGGTTTCCACATTCCTGTTCTTCAGTTGTAGCCTCCATTTTAGATGGTTGGTAGGAGTAGCTGCTAAGCAATAGCTTAGAAGCAAGGCGGATTCAGTAGTGTTATGGAAATATCCACCCAGAGTATATCAATGACTCTGAAATTCTGAGATGAATGCAAGAAAAAGCTTTAATGCACAGCTATAGCAGCAGGAAGTCCGTCCAGGCAGCACATGTACCACCTGGGACTTCGAATAATTCATACAGCAACATAATCTTATATACCCCAAAAGCCCTAACTGTCCCACCAGCCAATTAGCCAATGGGCGTACAATCTACCTTGGCCATGCCCCACTGTCCCACCCCTGTTACCCACTCCTCTTCCCCTTCTCTGATGTTTTATCTCATACAGTTATGATTAATGGTACAGATCATATAGCAGCAATCAGCAACTTTATATTAGGCTATATGTTTCAAAAGTGCGTTGGGTCAGCCTGACCTGGAAACCCCCTTCCCTCTTTCCTGTTTTGCACAGTTGACCGTGATTACAGCTCTTTTGCTCAACAGATGTTTTACTTCCTATGGGCCTTGTGGTCATTGCGTCCAACATCTTTGTTAGTGTCAGCATAATTCTAAAATATCTCAAGCAATAGCAGAAGCATCTCAAGCTTATTGTTTTCTTAGTGGAATTCGCCCATAAGTTGCCTTCATCCTCCATAACAGTAGCAATATTGGCTGGTCTTCTTTCCAAGTCTTTGGTGTGGTGATACCTCATAAATCACAGATAACTTGATCCCTGACAAATTATAGGGGAGTTTAAGCACCATCATTTGCATTGTATCTGCATTAATTTTTCCAAAATTGGGTTAGTTCATACATGACCACGGTCAAGCCATTGTGGTTTCATAGACTATTCTGGAGATTTCCCATTTCTGCCTAAACAAAGTTTAGTCAAAAACAACAAAAACAAAAATCCAAACAAAAATGGTAGTTTTGAAGCACTACCATTGGGATGGGAATAAAGGAGTCACTAAACGAGTAAGTATCCTGCAGTGTTTTTAGGCACTTCTTCCCCAGGATTGGGAAAAAGGCCCCAATTTGGGTTCAGCAGAAGTACTCATAATGTACAGCCTACATATGATTGCCTAAATCCTTATTTAAATAGCTATATCAACAATCAAGACTCTGGATCCAGAATTTCTTAAAGTGTGAGTCACACGACACAAGTGGAATTACTGATACAGAAGAGTACAAAACTAGTTACGCCTGGCTGAAAATAAAATGGCATTTGGGGCGAGGAGAGAAAGGTTTACCAGCTTGTACACATTGGAGCTGAAAAGAGGCCAAGTGAGTAGATACTTTCAATGTACCCCGCCAACACATTTCCAAATTAGAAAGACAAGGAACGCAGTGGAAGGAAGATGGACTCAGGAAAGAAAAGGAAAGGCATATTTAAATTCAGTTCAAGCCAGGGTGATGAACAGACATTTGTGGCTTTTGGTTGGCTGGCTGATCAATGGAGCCAGAGTATTCCTCCCCTTCAGTCCACAGCCGCAGCCCTCTAGGCAGTTGGGTCTGTGTGTTCTTTACCTCTAGTAGGCAGGGACTGAGCTCCCTGCAAGCCCTCTTTCTCTGGCTAATGGGCAGGTCAGCTGCTTCTGCATTTTGGCTGGATGCGTTCCTAAGAGGCAAAAATAATTTTGCACCCTGACAATATTGTTACAGTCCAGCCTTGTCTTTGGCTGGCCAAGCATCATCTGTGCCACAAAGCACTGGCCACAAAGCACTCTCCACCAGCAACAGCTGATTTTTGACAGGGTTATCCACAATCTGATAATGGCTCTGTCTGGAAACTGCCACGTATTTTGTGTACAGCTGTTTGGAAATTCCATTTGGTGCAAAATAACAACACTGGATTACCAAACAGGATTGGTGATAGTGAATGTAACCCCCAATTTTTTAAAACAAATGGCAACAGGTGCCCAGTATGTTTCCAAGCACAATTCGAGGTTGTTTTTAACCTATCTAGCCAGAATGGTAAAGCTATGGCTGTAGGTGTTGTTGCACTCCATTTTTCTGCTCAGATCATTGGTCAATGCTGTCATCTTCCAATGGACTTAGCCACTGTGGCCAACAGTTAGGGATGATGGAAGATGAGAGGCCAACAACACTTTTGCAGGAGCATAATTTCCCTGTCTTGCTTTAAGGGTTCAGAGTCCAAATACTGTAGGGGCAACATTCTCCCTTAAGAAGATGCTCAAGTATGAAGCTTTTTATGCAAGGGCCTCCTCTGCATTCCCCTGCATTGGAAGAAAAAAAGGGGGGGGTAACCAGGGATGGGTTCTTCTTTGTGGTGTTCAGGTTTGGAACGTTCTCTTCAGGGACTCTAATGTGGTGCACCTTGGGATGTTCCCTTCACATGTCTTAAACACTTTTTTAAAAGCTCAGACCTTTATAGCTCTATGACCTGCTATTTATTTTTTAAATGCATGACCTGTTATTATTCCATAGTTACTTACTAAATGCAGATGTTTTGTTTTTATGCACTGTTACTTTTTTATTCTTTAGTGTTCTTCATACTTCTGTCTAAATCTCTCTTGGGCTGAAGAATGGTATTCCAAATATGAATAAAATATTTCCTTGTAAATTAGGACATAGCTTTAATGCATACAACCTGAGAAACAGTATATTAATAACAAAATCTGCAGGAATCTGTGATCCTTCCTGAGGGAAAATGCCCCATGTATTTCACATTCTGAAGTAATATTTTTCAAATTTGTTCCTCTACAGAAATAATTCCCAAAGCACTTCTATGGCAATACTGTTCCTAAGAGTCCAATTAAGTCAGTTGATCCATATTCATTCCTTAGGCAAGCTTTTCGTCGACAGCTCTGGATGTAATTTAGGTTGAGATTAGTTTAAAATGTGAAGAAATAAGGGTAAAAGAGAGAACCCAAGTGCTTGGTATCTTTCAGCGCTTTTGCTTGTCTTTCCTGAGAAACACAGGAAGATTTACATTTTTGTTCAGAGATGTAAGCAAATATATAGAAGGTGAAAATTGAAAGGGAAACTTTAAATTAAAACAATAAGTCTTAGAAACTTTAAATGTGTACATGCATTAGGGAGCTAACCTAAGGCATTCACATTATTCCCTGCTGATATCTGTTGTATTCTGCTATTTGTAGGTGGTTCGGACAACCTCCAAGGTGTCCAAGGACACGTGGGAAGGGTATCACAGAGCCACACAGACCACTTCTTCCAGCCTTTGCTTGCTATGCCCCATACCATCCACATATATGGTATGTATATAGAAGCGCTTCTCTATATATACATCAGTTCACACACATACCAATTGGGACAGGATCTGCTCTCAGAAGAGGATCTCTACGTGGATATGTTCAGCCCCATACTCCACCTGCATATGGCATGGTCGTTAGCAGCTGGAGGATGGGGCTGCCAAGTACAACCCTTCATTATATGTGGGGTGTTTAAATAGAAACTAATGAAGAAAATGAAGCTTTATGCCTGTTGTGTCATGAGGAAGTAACCGATAATTTGTACTCTCATTTTTACAAGGAGCTTGGGAACCTCTTCTTTTTCTCTCTCCCATGCCCTTTCAAGAGTATCCTTGTGGGAAAGTGGCTAAATTTTTAGAATGAACACAGCTCAAATTGGAAGTCACCATGAAATCAGGAGTCAGCAGTATGTTCACCAAAATTTAAAAATGCACCAACAATTTCTTTTCTGGATGTGAAACATTTTTAATATATGAAAATATATCCCAACTGGGAAAGGTATTTTCTCCCTCTAGGTGATAACCAAGAACACCCAAAGCTAACCTAGATATTTGTTGAATTCAGTTTCTAAAGTGTAGGTACCCACGTGTGGAAAGCTATATATCAAAGAGAACACTGCAGTTGTCACACTGCACATTTCTGCTGTTATTTGTACTAAAAAAAAAACCCACCACCCCACCTGCTCTGAATTACATTGTAAATTAAAGTTAATGTAAAGCAGAAGTTATCACAAGCAGAGAATAAGGAACACAAAGACAGAAGAATTCAAACAACAAAAGCATAATAGCAGAAGCCTTAGAGGTACTGTCATAAAAATAACCACATTGCCTTTTTTCATATTGCTCCTTAACTTCAAGCAAGTGATTGGTGTTTCCGCTAAAAACTGGCCTTGCAGTCCAAGTAATCCTCCTGTTTAATACCAATGATCTACAAATGAGGATGTACAAAAAAGTAGATGATCTACAATCAAGAATGGACCAGGAGTGATATTGTAAGAGAATGGTATCCTAGTTGGCCAAGCAAGTGTACAAGATGCTACATTAATCAATTACATTGGTTCAGCATACAACAACATACTTGGGAAGTTCACCACCTGATCACATGCAGAGGTGGATGAAGTTGCTATGCGTGTTGCCCATTGCCATCACCACCATTCCAGGAATAGACTATGAAACTATACACTACTGCGGACACAAACCTTGGTCACCTTAAGATATGTAATTCTTCCAGCATTCATGACATTTACAGGGACAACCTTTACATAATATTTACGGTAGAAAAACATGAAACAGACACTCTCTTAAATTGGGTGCAAGGTAATGTATACATACTTCTGCACATATATTACTGAAGCTGAGCTTAGCAAATTGAATTATCTTGCAAACTATCCTCTAATCATGCAGTGTCAGCTGTTCACATTCCCTTTAAGAAGCCAATCAGTATGTCATTTATTTCTTTGCTTTTCTGCTTTTACAGGAACCTGTCAACAGTTCCTTAAATTTTAGGAAGACCAAAGAGATTTGGCTTCATCTGCTACATCAGAAGAAATTAAATTTCACTATACATTACCTACCCAAACAGGTTAATAACATTTTTTATAGAATGCATTCACATTCAAAATGAGGAGATAAATGACACCAGCATCTGTATTACCTTCAGTCACATAGTTGTGGTCTCGAAGAAAGCCGTGGTTAATTTTCTGTGTGTCTGTGTCCTCGCCCATTTACAGCAGGATTACTCAGCATGCCTATCCGCAGTGGACTGATAGACTCAGCAGAGGTCGTCACAAGAGCACCATCCATGCTGCCACTGCCTAGCAGAGGCAAAAAACAGACTGGGGTATAGTGTGCAGCATAATGAGAGCTACTGATGCAGCAAAGAATTGAATGTGAATGATAGTTGGTAGGATTTTTTTTTAAGGGATGGCAGGAGAAAGCTAGCAGAAGAGAAGCTCCAAAAATCAACAATGCAAAATTCAGAAAGCCAGAAAGGGTCCAAATAGAGAGGAAAGCAGTACTGCGGTCATGATGAAATTCTTTGGCCAGCTGCTCCTTAAACAAGCTTCTGTGAAGAGGCTGATTCAAGAGCTTGCTGCGGAGAAATCTTGCTGGATGTGAAAAAAGAAGTGGCAGGCAGCAGACTGCAGCAAATGTGGCTTGGTAGGAGCTCACGGATTGCTGTTGCAGCTACTGCTGTCATCTGCCTGTGCTGCATTTGAGCAAGCCCCTCCCAGCCAGTCTTTTGCCATCCAACCAGACAAGATTTGCATGGAAGTAAAACTGAAAAATGAGAATGCAGGTAATCATTTCAGCTCTTGTGCCTGGAAGCAAAAGGCCTGTGATTTTAAACAGAAAAGAAAAATGACAGGATTGTGAAATTTTTTTTTACATTTCTCTGTGGCAGTGGGTAATCCTTTCATAAGCAGCAAAATCAAATATGTCATTTAAGAATATCCTTCGCAATAGAAATGTCAGAGACACAACCTGAAACCTGACCATGCACAAGTGAAGTACTACAGATTATCCAGGTTTAGGACAATTTGATTAGATATCATTCTGTCTTTGTTACAGCCTCAGTTGCCCTGTCTTGTCATCACTTCTTTCCCCTTGTCTAAGACCATTCAAGCAAAGGCAAACCAAACTAGGCTTTTGCTCTCTACAAAGAAAACCTTATTTACTGTAAGGTTAGTTTCTCACCATTCCGTCACAGCATATAAGGCAAGCATCCTGTGGAACCACAGAAAGAAAAGTTCAGATGAGCTATTTTTATATGACTGAATACTGCAAAACAAGGACAGATAGACATAACCCAACAGTTATTTGCGAAAACCAATGTTCCTCTCAGTCATCATCATCTTGGAACTGCAGAGCTGGAAAGGACCCTATGGATCATCAAGTCCGGACCCTGTCTAGGAGGCACAAGGGGGAATCAAACTCCCAACCTCTGGCTCCACTGTCAGATATCTAAAGCACTGAGCTAGTAATAATGCTAATTGGATCCAAGTTTGGCAAGAGTAAGGATGAAGCATTTTGGGAATCCTCACAACAGCAGGTAGGAGGATACAATAAGATAAAAACTAGAGGGAGAAATGGATACTTAACGTGTAGTTTCCTATCAGTTCAGAAGCAGATGTATGGAAAAGGAAAAATCCAAGTTGCAGTCCAACAACTCTTGAATAAGATGCTTGGTGGAAACAAGAGATGCAGCAGTTGCAGGTTCATTTGGTGCTTTAAAAAATATGTATGTCGTAATTTCCAAGTAAAATGTGGAATTCAAGTGCAGTCAAGTTTTGATGTAAAAAAAGTTAAACAGGATTCTGACTCTATAAAGTCTGAACAGTGCTTCTTTTTCTTGTTCCCCTCATACTAGAGATTGGGTGTCATCATGACAATTCCAGTGCTAGGCCAGGGAGCTACAAACAATGTTGTATTGCATCTGAACTAAACCCCACTCTGTAAAATCAAAATGACTTCTCCAGCTATACAATATTCGGTATAGAGAATCTTCATGGTGAGTGGTAGAAGAATGGATGAAACAGAGAAATTCAAAGGTTTCCCTTTGAAATACAAAGTTGTTGTATTTGCAGCTATTTCCCTGCATCCAGAACACAGCTGCTTCTTTAGTTTTTAGCAAGTTAAATGCTCTAGTAATTCAAGGAAATTACAGGAGACTTGCCTTCTCATCTTAGAGAAAACCCATTTTGTACTCATAAAAATAAGTTTTTAATTCCTGTTTAAGTCAGTCATTCAAGCAGATTATGCCACAATGGAGGCTTAGTGCCACACTGACAATCCTTTTGCAGATGCTCTTTCCACAAGAAAAATTTTCACAAACAAAGTTGATCTCTACAAACAGAAAGACTGGTGAAACAACTCTCTTTTCTTCTTTGCCTTTGTCCCCCAAATTATACTAAGGATCTCCCTCTCTTTTGGGAATGAGGTGTGCAAGCACTGCTGCTGAAAGAAAGGTAAAACCATTCACATCCATGGAGAAACTAGCCAGTTAATGAAAGTGTTTCAGCAAAGCATTTCTCATGCGGTGCAGCTGGAGCTCCATTTCTCAGAAAGAAAGAAAAGAAAGCAGGTGTGACTGGTGAGAGATGGAAAACACACATATAGAATGGGGTGCAAAATGTGGCAGCCCAGTTGCCTGTGGGAGCTGGGCATTGACCTAGGCTATCCCTATCTGGGCAGAATCGTATATCTGCCTAAGCGGATAAAAGCTGCCTTGGGCCAGTTAGGCCACCTGTGACTCTAGTGACAAGGATGGTTGTAAAAGCAGCCCAAACTATGAACGTGGTCCTTTCGATGAACATCACTTAACTGGGCAGATAAACCATCCACAGCAAACCTGTCTTGTCTGGATGGAGTTTCAGTTTATTGGCTGCTATTCTGCCAACGACCCTGCCTAAATCTGGTTCAGACCATCAGCTGTCTCATCTGTATTGTACTGGTGACACTTTGGTCCACATTCCCAGCTAATCTTCCCCCCAGTGATTTCCTGGCAATCTTAAAAAGCTCTAGGAAGACTAGAGCTCCAAGAAGTACCATAGCACTGCTGCTACAGGGCAGAATGATCATCCTCCTGCACCGTCACCTGGAAATAGCCCACCAAGTAGGAGTGGAGTCACTCTGGTAGAGTGCCCCATACTTCCCAATGGTAGACTGCTGGTATGGAAGGCTACTGAGAAGTCCAAGCAAAACAACAGGGAGATCCACCATTGCCTGTCAGCTGCACAGGACCACCCCAAAGGGTTGCTCACAGACTGGCTACTGAAGTTTGATAATCTGAGACTGAGGCTGCTTTGGGAGACCTACATATTGTTATTTCCAAGAAGAAATGCAAAGGAGTAGATTTCTACCAGAAGTGAGTATAGGTTGCACAGACTTCTGATTGGAATGAGTGGAAAATATCCCTCCCTTTTTGCATTCATTAGGTTAAAATTATTTGATTCTGTTCCCTTCTCTGTGCCAGTGGTTCTCAAACTTGGGTCCCCAGATGTTCTTGGACTGCAACTCACAGAAACCTTGGCCAGCACAGCAAGTGGTGAAGGCTTCTGGGAACTATAGTCCAAGAACATCTGAGGACCCCAGTTTGAGAACCACTGTTCTATGCAATGTGGTTTGTTACCAGAACAGCAAAATGTTATTTCAAAGGAATGCTTTTATGGACGTGTGTGACTGTTACTGCTCTTGCTAAAGAGTGGGCTTTGGATGGTCTCAGAACATGCTCACATATTCAGACCTTACTTCTGCACAGATTATTGTATTATACAGTTTTTCACTCTTCTGAATATACATGCAGAGGGGTGGTTTAGGGCAGCCATTCTCAAGCTTTTTTTGGCTATGCCCCCCCCCCCCAGGAGCTTTTCTCAGGTTCCAGGGTCCCTTGTCAAACAACATGAACAGATAAACATAAAATCATTTATTATTGAACATCAAGAAAACATGATCATTCTGACATACTTGACAAAACGATCAAAAAGACTGTATGAAATTAAACATCTGTTAGGTCTAATGCGATCCTTGAACTTGGTGATTTTCTACACGTTTCATGATGCCAGGTTCCAAATTAGACAATGACAGTTGGGGGGGGGGGTCACCTCTTGTTGCAATATTCTGTTCCTGGCTTTTGTCAAGGAAACCACCTTGCTGAATCCACACTCAACCAAATACTGTACTGTGTTGAGGGAAAGGCAATGTAAAAATGTTGGGCTTTCTCCCACAATTTTGAAAATTTATTTGGCACTCTTGATCCAAAAATCTTTTTGAAACTGACTGAACTGATGATGTGCAGTTAAATCACTATGAAGATCAATCAAGCTCTCTTGAATTTCTGCCTAAACTTGGATGGGTTGTACTTCAAATGGATTCAAAATCCAATCTGGGATACTCAGGTTTAAAAGGTCATTAAATCTTTCTTGCATATCCTTGGCTATCTGCTTGAGATGCTTCACATAAACGCATAAGATCATCATCCTTTAGTGCTTCTGCAATCGTCTTCAGGTTTGGAAATTGTAAAAATTCCTGATGTCCTATATCGTGCAAAAAGACTTCAAGTTTCTTAAGGAAAGAAACAACTACTTCCTTACTATCTAAGAAGTTACTGTTTTTGCCCTGTAAGGTCTTGTTTAACAAATTAAGTTTCTGAAAAATAGCTGCCAGATAAAAAATATGTCAGCCTTAGCATCTACAAACTTTCTTCTATGCTCTTTATCAGACATGAGGGAAACTATGGTGTCCCAGAGTGCAGCGAAATGCTGAAGGAAAGCCACCTAACCTCAGTGTGCAGGAGCAGCATCTGGAAGTCTTATTTCCTTCACATAGCTGTCAGAAAAGATGATAATGAAGAGCGTGGGATGTGATGATGTTTACGGCCTTTATGACAACTGAAAGTGAAATACTTAGGCATCCTCCCAAGTTCTTAGATATTAGGTACTCCCTGTGAATGATACAATGAATAGTAAAGACAGAAGGTATAACTCTTTTTAAATGGTCGATAAATCCTGTGTATTGACCAACCATATAAGCAGTACCATCAGTTGCACAAGCAATTATATTCTCACTTACGTGACTTTTGACTTCTTAAAAAATAGACAGTCCTTTAGTATCTGTTTTAATCCTCCTGGCAAGCAACATCTCTTCCATTAGTTCGTTACCATTCCAGAATCTCACATAAGCCATGAGAAGAGCATTGTTATCTTCTAAAGTAGTTTCATCTTATTGTAAAGAGAATTTATTGGATTCAATGTCATGTGCCATCTCATCGATTCTTCTGGCGACGCTGGAGTCATTCAAAGGAACTGCTTGAATTGTTTCTTTGTCATTCAAATTAATGACATCACATATTATTATAGACACAGAAGGCAGGATAAGCAACTGTGGGCGTGACCAGCCAGGAGGGCTGCAGATCTGGTGACGGCTGGCTTCCCTGGCACAAACTCCATAGGCTCAACTTCAGGGTTTAAACATATGGGTGTTTTATTTACAGTTGCACTACAGGTTTACAGAATCCTTGCAGCCTTGGAGGAAGCAGGTTGAGTGGCATACATTAGTCCTTGGGCACCCTCTCCCTCAATGGGTTCCTCAGTTATCTTCGCTGAGGGCCCCACAGTTCAGGTCCATCAGTCCATCAACATGAGACTTTGCCCGGATTAAAGAGGGTTTATATTGTCCATGATATGGATACCAGCTGCCCAGCCCTGGTCCTCAGCCATCTTAAAGAGTCCTGACAGCTCACCATGAGCAAGCCAGCTACCTGGCATGCCCACCCCATGACAGCGACTCACCAATGTTGTGAGCATTTCCGGTTTTAGCAATCAGTTTACTAATTTTGTATGATACAAGACCCTTGTCTAATTTCTGTGATGTTTGAGCAAGAATTTGTGTCAGTGTTGGCCTTCTCTCAAAATTCGCTCAAAGAGTTTTGAAGAAATGCAAGGGTTTATCTTTTCTGGATACAAAGTATTGAAATGTGTTTTTTTCAATATGCTTGGCCTCACGCTTTCAGTTGAAAATGTAGTCATGCAGTTCAATTACATAGGCAAAAATGGGTTTTACAGAGATGCAATGAAACCATATAAGTATTCCACAGAATACTGCCAACATTTTTTCACTAAGGAACCCATGAGTAGAATTATTTCTGAAATTCATTTTAAAAAAAGATTTTAAAAAAGAAAATAATGTTTAAATACATTGTATAAGTCAAGAAATTTAGGTCTTAAAACTTATCCTAAAAACCTGGGTTGACTTTTTCAGGAGTGTGTATGGCAAACAAACAAGCAAGCAAATAAGCAAGTAAATAAGCAAACAAACAATGACTGACGAAAGTTTTGTGTTCTTGATCTACATGAACCTATTCCAGTTTCTTCATTATATGTTATCCAAAAGTGCACAGTCTGATTAATCATCATCATCATGTGCTGTCAAGTCAATTCTGACATATGGTGACCCTTTTCAGGCTTTTTGAGGTAGAGAATACCCAGAAGTGGTTTCTCAGTTTCTTCTTCAGGGGATGCCCTGAGACTGGGCAGCTTGCCCAAGGCCACACAGGCTAACTCTACTCATAGGAGGCACCGTGGGGAATTGAGCCCCCAACATCTGGCTCTGCAACCAGATACCTAAGCCACTGAGCAATCTAGCAACCATTTAAGTTATGGTTGAGAACTAGTTTGTATTACGTCACTCACAGAAATAAACAGTGGAGACTTTTTTCCTCCTTCTTGGCAACCTTTCTATGGTTGTTATTCAGTTCTGCCCCTTAATCCCACAACCTTTGAAAGCTTGAGGCCTCTGTCTATTCCTTTTAACTAAGTAAACAATGTAAAGTGACACTTATGGGATAAAACTTGTGATTTTCTAATTCCAACTCCTTGGGGTAGGACACGTTTGATCCTGGAATATTTTCCAGGAGAAGACTTTGAACAGCAAACCACCACCCCTTCGGACAGATTTTGAATAATACTTTTGTGAGTGACAGTGGCTTCCTTAGAGATCCAGGCAGAAGAGGTTGGCTTGTTATACAGTTTAAATCCAAGGTACTGCATTACTGTTGACTGTATGCTTTGTTTAAAAAGAGATTTTTTTAAAAATCTTTCACATTAAATTCTTCAGTAGAGAGCGACTATCTTTTCCCAAAATTCTTGTTTGTGTGTTTCTATGTTTCAGATAGTAGAGAAATTCCCCAAAGAGGTGAAAAATTAGTTTAAAGCAAAATATTGGGTTGAAGCTATACCCAAAAAAACAGGGTAAGGAAGGAGAAGGGATAATCTGTAGCCTGAATGTGCCTTCTAAGAGAGAGATATATAACTTCAGTCACACCATTTGCTCTGAACCCAAGGGGAATTTTAATGGAAGTGTAACATATGCACAAATAAGTTGAAGCAGTTAGCAAAACATGCAGCACAATCTGCACAGAAAGGTACATTGGCAATACAGTGGTGCCTCGCAAGACGAAAGTAATTCGTTCCGCGAGTAGCGCCGTCTTGCAAAATTTTCGTCTTGCGAAAAGCGGTTTCCCATAGGAATGCATTGAAATTTAATTAATGCGTTCCTATGGGGGGGGAAAGTCAGAAACCAAAAAAAAGTCAGAAAAAAGTCACTTACCAGGTACAGTAGACCCAGCCCCGCTCCTCACAGTGCCTTGGTAGCCCCAGAACAGCCGGACTCTGTGTGAGCAGAGCGCCGAACAGCTGAGAGTCGGCAACCAGCAGAGAGGCGGCAGCCATTTTGGAGAGGCTGCAGCCATTTTGAGAGGCGAGCCTCTCCAAAATGGCTGCCGCCTCTCTGCTGGTTGCCGACTCTCAGCTGTTCGGCGCTCTGCTCACACAGAGTCCAGCTGTTCCGGGGCTACCAAGGCACTGTGAGGAGCGGGGCTGGGTCTACTGTACCTGGTAAGTGACTTTTTTCTGACTTTTTTTTGGTTTCTGACTTTTTTTCCCCATAGGAACGCATTAATTAAATTTCAATGCATTCCTATGGGAAACCTGCCTCGCAAGATGAAAAATATCGCAAGACGGTCTTGCGAGGCACCAAAAAACTCACAAGACCTGTTTGTCTTGCGAGTTTTTCATCCCGCGAGGCATTTGTCTTGCGAGGCACCGCTGTAGTAGGTTTGGAATGAGCAGAAGGTTCTCGTAAATAATTTCCAACATCCATTGGTTGGGAAGGGTGTGGATTCAGCACAAGCCTCACCTGGTTTACTGTCAGCTCAGCCAGCACTCAGCCATCTTGGCTCCCTGGGACTGGGCCTCTATGCAGTAACAAACTGGTTAGACACACAGGCACATCCTTCAACATCAGATCATCTTCCCCATTATTAAATTGGTTAGATCCCACTTCAACAGCAGACCTACCAGCAGAGGGGCCTCCTTATAGTCTTTCTACTGGCTGATGAAAGCCCTGCTTTTAAAACTGGCTTTTAACCTGTGAATGTCCTGGCAGAACTGGAGGTTTTAGTAGAGGATGCAGAATATTTTAAATGTGTTTCAATCATTTATTGTGATTTTACCCAATCTACTTTTTAGCTGCTATATGCTGCCTTGAGTCCCTTCCCTGGGGGAAAGGCAGGATCCAAATAAAATAAATAAATAAATAATGACAACGAAGAAGGAATAAACCAAGTCTTCACCAGCAGACAGATCTCCCTTTATCAGGGAGCCCAGAATGGGAGCAACCATGGATCAGACCCTTACAGAACCCACCGCTGGTGCCAGTAGCAGCTTCCCTGTTGGGTAAGATGGTTGTGGGAGTAAAAGAACAGCTCAATTGTTGTTGTAATATTTATATGGAATTAAGCATGTGTGAAGGAGATCAGGAGGCAACTGTGCCGTCCTCAACATCAAGATCACCCAAGGAGGAGAAAGGAATTAATGAGAAAGAGACAGGAGGGATAACTGGTATGTTAGCAGAGGAAAAGAAGAATGTAGAGATTTGTTTGGTAGAGGAGGGAGAAAGAAAGGAAGGGGAGGAGTTAAAGCTATCGATGTGGGAGGAAGATATAAAAGAGGAAGAGTTTTTGGAGGGAGATTGGAGAAAGAATGTGAGAAGAAGAAAGGTTCTGTGGAAATAAATCAGAGTGAGCAAAAGTATGAACAAGCGCGGGATCTGTTAAAGGACTTTCCTAACCTAAAAATAGGTGGTTTGCTACCTGACCCTGAGACACCCAAAGAGGGAGAGACAATTTATGAAACGCTTGAATGGACAGTGATAGTATTCCCTCGCGGACAAGGTCGTGGGAAGAAAGTGATACGCCCGGGTCCTGTGTACAATTCTCCACCGAAAGAAGGAGACTGGGCGCGTCACCCATGTTGTGGGACAGTGTGTGCGATGAGGAGTGCACCACTCCGCAGAATCACCGATCGCAAGAGGTTCGGCCCAGCACCAAAGTGAGTGAATCATCCTTGAGAAAAGAGTCCGTTTGGACTAGTTATGGACAGTTACCGGATTTATCTTGTTTCGACTGTGTTGGTCTAATAGTTGATACACCACAAGTTAATAAAGTTGAAGATAAAAACTGTTCAAATCAGTCTCAGTCCCTTCTTCCCGCCAAAAGCGAGGAACTGTCAGCACTTTCAAAAGAACCCAATCACAGCATGTCAAGTAGTGTGTGTGTGAATTAACCCTTGCTCCACATGGGTTCTGACCCCAGTCATGATCCGACTTCCTGCCATGGCCCATGTAGGACATCTGACCTCAATGGGGATCAAATCCCCTCAATGCAGTCTTACAACCATTCATTCAGATGTGGGTTCCACTGAGTTCAGTGGAGGTTTATTCCCAGGACAGTGGGCACAGAACTGCAGCCAGGCAGTGTAAAGCTAACTCAAATATGAGTGAGCAGCAGGTTGTTACAGTCTGGTACAGATCCCTTCTTACTGTCCTGCTGACGCAGCAGAAAGAAAAGTCCTACACAATTTCCAGCAACCCAGGACTAGAAAGGCTTTGGATCCAGCATACAGTATTTTCAACCAGCTGAATGTTATTTCAGTTGGTCCCCTTCTCAGAACTTAAATACTGTACATAAAGTCTCAGCTGTCTTTCATTAAGTTATTCATGTTATGTAGTTTCAATACCATGTCATAGACATATTATTTATCATTGTAAAAGAACATACTCCACTCCATTTCTCCCCCCAATTTCTCGGGGAGGGGGGGCACAAAAAAACGGTTTTGGAAAAACCCGTTTCTTCCCCAATTTTTCTGGTTCCCCCCCGCCCGCCCTTCCCATCTCTATTCCTGGCCATCTTGGGCAGATGTGACAGGACTCTTAAATTCGATAGCAATCGCATTGGGAGCAGAGCGATGGCGCCGCCGCCGCCGCCACCCCCGCCTTCAGGCCACCCGCCGAAAGACAAGCGGGGCTCGGGGGCGGGAACGCGAAGCCAGAGCCGGAGGCGGGAGCCGCGCCTGCGAGGTCTCCGCTTTTCCCCTCGGGCTGGAACCTCTCTCCACGCGGGGAGGGTCAGCGCGGCCGAACCTGGCGCTGCTCGAAGATCTCACGCCCCGAGTCAGCCTCGGGCTCCCGCCCAGCTTTCCCAACGCCCCTGTGGCCGCACAGCAGGGAACAGATCCCACCGCCCGCAAGGGAGGAAAAAGCCGTTTCGGCCAGGAGGCGGGCCCTCCCTTCCGAGCCCCCTTTGCGGCTGAACGCGAGAGGCGGGGGCCGGGCTCCCCCGCTGCCTTTCGAAGCAACCCTCCGTTCTTTGGCAGCCCCCCACCGGGTTGAAGGAGCGGAGGCGGAGCTTGGCGCTTGGGGGCGGAGCTAATCGGGCCACAAGGGAGAGGAGGAGCTGGCAGGTGGAACAAGGAAGAGGCTGCGGAGGGGACGGAGCTGCCCCATTCCCTTTTCCCGGCTCCCCAAGAGCGGCGCGGGGGGGGGGGGGGGCGCGCGCCCCGGCAAGGTCTCCAAGCCATGCGCGCAGGTAGGCTGGAAGGATGGGGATTTGTCGTCGCTTTGTCCGCGGAGTCGGGGATCGCAGCCCTCCCGCCTTGCGAGTCGTGCCAGAGCTGCTCTGCAGCCTCCTTGTGGGAGCAAAGCGACGCTTCCGCGCCCCCCCCCCCCCGCAAAGGCTCTCGCCTCCGCCCTCACCGTGGAAGATTCGCGCTTTCCACCCCCGCCCCGGCGGGCTTTGGCTTCCTTTCCCGCTGGACCTGATACTCTCCCGGGCCATGCCGGGCTGGGAGGGCGCCGCACAGCCAGCCCAGGCCAGCCCTTGGAGCAGGTCCCAGTCCCCCGGCGAGGCTGCACCCAGAAGTTCTGGCCATCCGTCCCATCCCATCCTATCCCTGAGAGAGGGAGCGGGAGCAGGGGGCGCGCGGGGGGGGGGTGTGTGGGAAAAGAGAAATGCTCAGACCCCCGCCCTTCTGTTGCCTCTACGTTTTCCAGACGGGAGGGCTGGGGCTGGTTTAAAAAGAGGCGCCTGGACGAGTCTCCGGGAGCCTTGTCAGCGTTTCTCGGAAGGGGAAGCTCCGCGGCGGCGGCGGCAAGTTTCCGAGAGGTGCCGGGAGGCCTTTCTGGAAATGACCTCCGAGAGCTGCGATTGGTGGTCGGTCCCTCAGTGGCAACCTGGCTTTGCCTCCGGACAGCGTGAGGAATGCTTCCTCCGGGCGGATGCCTCTCCGCTCTGTAGGGCCTTTGCCTTAAGGCACTAGACTCGAGTGAACTTCTCCCAGCGACCCAAGCGCTGTCAGAAGGGCGAAACAGATGTGCTGAGAGAGATGTGCCACTAGACCTGACTGTTAAAAAGCAAACAACGTGCATCTAATTTCTATCAGTTAATGGCTCTCATTTAAGAGCCGCTAAGGTAGGTGCCATCGTTTCCCCCTTAGTAGAAATAACCGCAAAACAAATCGTGGGGATTTGAATCAAGAAAATGACACAGGACTAAAAACGGTATCCCTCCCTCAACCCAGCTGTTCTACTCAAAGCCATGTTGCTCTGTGTCTGCCTTTTAATGTAAAACGGAAATTACATTTGCTGTAGAAGCATATCTGCTTTGTCCCAGAGTATTTTGGCCTTAGAGGAAAGGTGGTGAACCAAGGGGAAAGGGGAAGTGTTGGGTTTTCTATACATCTATGCTAGTATTGGATTAAGAGGAAAATGGTATTAGGGGAGGGGAATTGACATCCAAAACAGGATGTAATGGTTATGAACTGCTTTTATGTTATAAAATTACATGAAATATATCCCTGTTTTCAAAGCTGAGAAAACGTGATCTCTTGTTTTGACTATAGCTCCCATACTTCCATAAAGAGATATAAATAATGTGTGATTCTGGGAGTAGCCATTCAAAAATTAAATTCTTCAAGAATAGCTCTTGTAATCATTTTTGTTGGCTATTCTGGGAGCTGTCAGCCCCAAATAACTGAAGAGTCAGAGTTGAATGTCCACCTTACAAGAGGCTAATGTTAAAGTGGTGTCGCACTACTTCCTTCTGGGACTATTCTTCCATATAGAACCAAAATAACCAGAATATTTGCAAAATGATGTCTCCCAAAGCCTGTAGCCCCTTGAATACTCACTCATTCCAGAGGGATGAACAGAAAAGCTCTCCCTGTGTCCAGTTCCTGGAGCAGGCAGTCTACAAAGGAGGCCAAGGCTCTTTCTGTTCCCACATCAGGCCTGAAACTGGATTAGAGGACATCCACATAATCAGCTTCATCCAAGAAGTTCTGTAGTTGTGATGTGACTACCCACCGAAACCTTACTTTAAAAGAGTGGTGAGAATCTGGCTAATGATTACCTAGGGCAGGGGTGGGCAATGTGTGGCCTCCATGCATCACCTTTTTAAAAGAGAGCGAGAGTGTGAGAGAGAGATCTTATAAGCAAAGCATTTTTGGAGGTAGGGGTCAGAGAAGTAGCCTCTGGAGGCTCCCTTTCCGTGATGTAGGGTCCAAGGAGCCTATGAAGGCTGAATTGGTAGTTTTACAACCACTTTTTTCATATAGATGGCAATGTGGACTTCTTTCAAGGATGCATTTGTAATCTTCACCACCCTGTCTGGCAGTTTTATTATCCAGAAGGGGAAAAGGTCAAGAGAGCAAATATCGCCGTCCCTCCTCTAGCCAACTTTTCTGTGCCTTCAGGTTAAACAAACAGAAACTGATTCATCCAAACTGAACCTGTAGGTGACACAACCATCTCCCTAGAATCTCTTCTCAATGTGCTGTTGAACTCTGATGTGCATGATTTTATCAGGAAAATGGATCTTAGCCAGAGTGGACTTGAAATGACCTTGGTATATGAGATCTCATGGCTTCCAAGATCCAGGGAAATGGAAAGGAGAGGCCGTCTCTTGGTTAGGTTTGCAGATAAAGAAAGAGGAAATATTTCAATTGATAATTACCTCTACTTTGTATACAGCCCGCCAGCTCCCCTGCTTTGAATCTTGCCACCAGTAGAATTAAAACCAACCCAAGTGTGGGTGAGTGTTACCACAGTCTCTGATAGTAATTGTTGCTTGGAGGAGCTTTAAACGATTTAAACTAGGGAGGTAGAACTGGTGGCATTACTGCTTCATTTAGAAGGACACACATGAAGTGTGTCTTGTAAATGGACACACTTCTTTAGTAGCCCATCTTGGCTTCTAAAATCTGCCAAGAATATGATGGTAGAATGGGCCACCCATGTCATCAGTATCTCTTTAGGAAGGCCATATGCCCTCCTTTAAAATAAACTATAATAAGGCCTACTCTTTAAAAAATGAATCTGGTGATGGATGATCTACACGGCTACAGGTTGATCATGAATATTCCAATTTTGTGTAAGTTAATTCAGAGGTTGATGGCTGATTCATTGTAGGTGTTCTTGGAAGAAACTGATAGTTTGGATTCATTTCAAGTGGGGTTTAGGCAATGGCATGGTACTGAAACAGCATTGATCACTCCCAATGTTCCCTCTAATTTCTGCTAGAACTGTGTGGAGCTCCACTGCCCACGGGGTTCTGGCCGCAGCTGGAAGCAGATCGGCAGCAACATTGATCTGGCTGTGCGGGATTGATGCAGCATTGCATGTGTGCGCACAGCTTACAGGGAACATTGGTCACCCCTGCCAGATGATCTCCTAAGGGAGGCAGACAGATGGAGTATAACCATGTTGGTCTTCTTGGCTCTTTCTGCGGATTTTGATACCATCAGCCAGGGTATCCCTCTGAGTTTAGGGATCAGGGGCTCTGTTCTCCGCTGGTTCTGGCCCTTCCCTGATGCCCGATCTCAGATGGTACAGCTTGAGGATGCTGGCTCTACCCCTTGCTATGGGGCCCCACAGAAGTCAACCATCTCCCCGATGCTCTTTAACATTTACATGAAGCTGCTGGGAGAAGTCATTCAGACATTTGTGGTGAGCTGTCACCAGTTTGCTCATAACATGCAGCTCTCTCTCTCTCTCTCCTTCACGTAATTTTCAAGGGATGCTGTACAAATCCTTGAGTGCTGCCTATCATTGATGATGGGCCAGTTAACTGAAACTGAATCCAGATAAGGTGGAGATCCTACTGTTAGAAGGACCCTTGGACTGGTTAGAGGGAAGTTCACCTGGCCTTGGTGAGGTTACACTCCCTCTGAAGGATTGAGTCCACAGGTTGGGAATACTCCTGGACTGGCAAGAGCTTGGAGGCTCAAATATCAGCTGTGGTCAGTAGTGCCTTTTATCAGCTCTGGTTGATTGCCAAATTGCACCCCTATCTGGATAAGAAATGCCTAGTAGCAATGGTACTTGTGCTTTATTTTTTCTTGTCCTGTATTAGATCCTTTTTCTTGTATTAGATCTAGATCAGTGTACCACCATATTGATTGTATTGCTTTATGAGGTGTACAGGGTTCTGAGTTTTATGTGTAAAATAAAATATTTATTAAAGTATTTACCATTTTAATACAATACTTGTTTAATTCTGTTTAATATTTGTATACTTAATGTTTTTAGCTTTTAAATATTGTATTTTTTAATGATGTAAGCCGCCTTGACTCCTTTTAAGGAGAAAGGTGGGATAAAAATATTTTAAATGAAAGATTAATAAATCAATGCCCAGAGTAGTGTAATTACTAAAAGGGCAGTATAAAAATCAAATAAATAAATGAGACTACGAAACCCCTTTTTTTGTATACTGGTTTGCTGGTGCTCTTTGGGGCTCCATTCCCCACTATATTTATTATTCTACTCTTCTGCTTATGTGGCAACGTACTGTCAGTTTTATGGAGAATTTTAGCAATTCCCACCCATCAAGACTGTGATTCAATGGCCAAAATCCTGTTATGCAAAAGGCTAACTTTTAGGAACAGATTGCCATAAGTTAAGAAATCTCCATTGGCATTATCGAGTTTTGTGACTGAGTATGCAACAGATATATTTCTTAACAGCAATATGCTGCTATAAGTACACCTTCTGCTTAAGTGCGCAACAGGATTTCAGCCAGTATGTTATGCAGTTTGTCTACAAAGCTACTGTTATTATTCCAGTCTAAAGATTTCTTTCTATTAACAGAAAGAGACTGCTAAAATACAGGACATCATGATAGTACATGCAGTGATGGCAAAAAATGAAATATTCCATCTGCAGTCAAATTACAGCTATTAATTATTATTAAATAATAATAAAAATTAGTATCATTATTTAATGATAAAGAGGAATCGTTGATTGCACATGCAAACATCAAACATTTGAAGCTATGATAGGAGAGGTTATTTCTAAAGTACTGAAAGTCAAATTTAGGTCACTTATCACCAACACAAACCCACCCTTGTGAGAGACTCCATCCAGATCTCACATCCTTCACTATATCCAGCAGACTGCCTGAAAATTCTCTCTCTCTGGCTTTTTGTTCCTTTGGTTGCGTGCTTAAGAAAGCAAAAGACTTGTCAAACAAATGTTACCCTAACATACGTGGCTGATGGGCTGCCTTCAGCTTAGTGAGTCACACGCGGTTAAGGCCTGCAGTGGTGACTTGTTCAGCAGGAGAAATTTGAGAAACGAAAACCACCTTCCTTGCCACACACTTCAAAATCATTAAAAAACTGAAGATAAAGCAGTCAACACTGCCTGAAATGGTGCTGGGTAGTTAAAACTTTGCTCCCAGATAGAATTGTTTGTATAGTTTTAGACCTCTGAAGACCTATAGAATTACACCTCCTCAGTACTGCACTCTTTGACATGCATCTTGAAAGTTTTAGAAGTTATTTTGGAGGCTCTTCAATGGTTGCTGCTTTTTTGTGATTCTGTTTCGTTTTCCAGTTAATTCTTTGATGACATTTTAAAAATCAGTTGAACTGTCAGTCACAAATTGCATTGGACATTATTAAAGGAAAAATTTATAAAAATATCCCAAACAGAAAATGAAACAATAAATGAAATTGTATACTATAAAATTATGCTGTAATAAAACTGCATGGGCAGGTCATGCAAAATAATTGCTTCTTGGACCAAGTGACATTTGTCACTGGCTTCTATCTTAAGTACTGAGATCTACCCAAAGAGCAATATTTTTGTTTTGTTTTTCTTCACATCTGAAGAAATCCTGCCAACAGAGGATTCCTTCATTTTTCTTTGAAAAAAGTCTTCCTGTCACAAAAAGTGCTTAATCAATCTAGAAATACAGTTCTCTTGTGCAGTCTGGAGCACACAACATGTTTGCCTCCTGCAAACACTTTCATAAAAGCAGCAAACACTGTTGACTTGAAAATTTAAATAATAGCTCTTCAATACTTTTGTAAAGCTTACCCAGAAAATAAAATGCTGTTATGCATTTTTATCCTGAATACACAAGTTGTGGAGGAAGGGAGTGTGTAGTGGAAATAGGCTAGTGTGTTAGACTGCTGTTGTCATTTAAATTTTGTGTTATCTTTATGTCTTACAGTAGTTCTTCTGTTAAGCTGCTTGCGTATGAAGAAGACCTTATAGGGTCAGGCTGCAACGAATGGAAGCTGGCATGAATAAGGTGAGAAAAAAACATACCTTTTCTTTGTTGTTCAAAAATACCAGAGACAGTCAATCAAAATTATAGAAACATTGATTGGTATTATATAACAGATACAAGTTTTAACTAAAAACCTAAGTATCTGTTAAATATCAGCACCGTATGTATGCCGTTCCTATATTATTCAAAAGTACTAAACACAATCAAAATTATAAAAATATTGACTGGTATTATATAACTGATACAAGTTTTAACCAACTGTATACTGCTCCTATCATCATCATCATCATCACTACTACTTTTACTTTGAGTTGGGAGCAAACTGAGGAAATTGAAGAGAAACTAATAGAAGAGGAAAGAGATGTAAAAGGGGATTGATTGCAGATTGTCTTGTACTTAAAGTCTAAGATTATTGGGAGCCCCAAGGCTGAGAACCCCCTGTTACAGCAGATATACTGGCCACCGATCTGGTGCTGATCACAATTCAAAGTACTGGTCTTAACCTAAAAAGCACCAAACAGCTTGGATCCAAGCTATCTCAAGGACTGTGTCTCCCTTTATTAGCCTGCCTGGATGTTAAGATCATCATCTCTCGGTCCTGCCACCTTCCCAGGTGCATTTGGTGGGAACACAGGAGTGGGCCTTCTCTTTTGCTGTTCCCAGACTTTGGATCTCCCTACCACAGGACTGGCCCCATCTTTGCTGCCCAAGTGTTACTGGAGGAAAACCACCACCCAGCAGTCTTTGTGCAAGATGAGGTTATGATTATTTGGATTCTCCCACAAAACCTCCGGAGATTGAGAAGAAGGACCAGAGTATTGCTGAAGGGCTGACTCAAGCCATGCCAGAAGTTGTGGTAGAACTGCCCGTTTGGATGAAACAAACAGAAGCACAATTATGAATGAACATGAGAGAACAAAACAAGCAAACAAAAAAACCCCACACAAATCTACTTGTGCAAGTAAGGTATCCAGCTGTGCAGGCCTACTCTTATATTGGCAGACACAGGCAGCTACATTATAATACATGACTTCCTTTTGACTGCACTTGTTTTTCCTATTTACTAATTTTTGGGGTCCAAAAAAAGTGTGCTATTTATATACTGTCCCATAGTGCTTAAGCACTCTCTGGGTGGTTTACAAGTTAATTGTGCAGGCTACACATTGCCCCGCCCTGCCCCCCAGTGATCTGGGTACTCATTTTACCAACCTCGGAGAGACTGAAGGCTGAGTGAACCTTGAGCTGGCTACCTGGGATTGAACCCTGGGTCATGAGCACAGTTTTCACTGCAGTATAGTAGTTTAACCAGTGTGCCACAAGGCTCATTGGTTGAACAATTGTTTTATCTGGTTGATTTTCCAAATCAGACAAATTCAGTACATCATTTGAATGGCAGACATATCTGGAAGAAAGGTTATACTTTTTTAAAAAATGGTGTAATTCCTCATTGGATAGTTTCCTGCATTTGTAAACATGGACATGCTATATTTGCCTTGTTCAGCACTTGTTTAATCCCTTGTAAATGATATCCTTGGGGGGAAAATCTCCACCTCAGATTCCATAAATTTTCTGTAAAATTCCATAATGGACTATTCCTGTCTTGAACATGATATGGATAACAGATCAGTTGAGATATGCTGGGATATTTTGGTTTTCTGCCATTTTTCTTAAACATGGTACAGCCCACGGCCCCCAATGATTCTGTTCTGTTCATATAACCTAAACTGTTAAATTCCATAAGTCAACCAGTTTTCATGAATTGTTTGTGTTTTAATGTCATTGTAACCCTCTTCCAGGTAATCTGATCCAAAGTACCTTTATGCTGCAGTAATTCTAAAAAAAAAGCTTACTTTCCTTCCATCATCCATCCACTCTTTCCATCCTTAGTTTAGCAAAATGTTCCATGTAAAACTGCAATTGCATACATTCTTACTTCAGTTGTATCCCTTTACTAAAAACAGTAACTGTTTTAAAATTTTCAAAAAAATTATGGCCTAGTGCGAGTAATCACTCACTGTTGAATATGTCTATATGCCACTGCCCTAATGTATCAGAATTGTAGCAGTTCTCTGCAAAAAAAGTTACATAGCAATTATGTACTTCTTTAGCTATTTGTTTGGGGGTGGGCATGGCATAGCTAAATTTGCTGCTGCTACCATCATATAAATCTTAACATATATTACCTATATTGTCCCATGCCCACAAATGCAGCAGTAGGACACTTCAGACTCTATCTGGATTCAGTGCAGTGACACCTAAGCCTTTAGTTTAAAATGCTAACACATTTACTTTGAGAAAAAAAAGGGAACCATCATATTATGTAAAATCTGATTGTTTGCAGCACTTAATTTCCAAAGTTCTGCCAGAATACAAATACGACAGAAAGCAGCCAAGAAGGCCCTCCCTCATGTTCCCACCAGACCAGCCTCTGAACATGGTGGAACGGTGACAAAAGCCTCTGCAGCAGATCTTAAAGCCCAAGTAGGCTTGTAAGGGAGGATATCATCTTTCAGATAACAATGTTAACATTGTTAGCCATAGAACACTCTGCTGCTCTGTTTTAGTGACTTAAACCATGAATTCCTGCCAGAAATTAGAGAATGACAGTATTATGAAATAATTCCATATTGAAGATGAAAGGAGGTTGTGATGATAGCTGGGTCAGAGGTGGGGAAGAAGCTACTAGCATCCACTTGTGTCTTGAAAAGATACAGTTGTTTTCAACTTGATCTTATACTTGAAGTGGTTCATAGCTGATTTCTGAGGAACACAAGATCAGATTTTGACAATAACGAGCTCAGAGATAATACAGCATTGTAATTTGTAAATAAAGATCAAGTTTTCTATTCACGAACATTTTCCTTAAATATTCTTAGATTAGGCATCCTTCAGTCTCGAGAGACTATGGTAACATGCTCTGTATGGAGGACTTGGAACAGCGTCTAGTGTGGCTGAGAAGGCCAATTCGAGAGTGACAATCCCTTCCACACTGAAGACAAATACAGTCTGTCCCCTGTCCAGTTCCCTGATTTTGCTGGTTTCGGGACTGCCTCTTTGCCTCAGCCTGCTGGACAAGTGTCTCTTCAAATTGGGAGAGACCATGCTGTACCGCCTGCCTCCAGGCTGAACGCTCAGATGTCAAAGTTTCCCATCTGTTGAGGTCCATTCCTAAGGCCTTCAGATCCCGCTTGCAGATATCCTTGTGGTCTCCCTCTGGGGCGCTTTCCCTGCACTAATTCTCCATACAGGAGATCTTTTGGAATCCGACCATCAGCCATTCTCACGACATGCCCAAGCCAACATAGACATTGCTGTTTCAGTAATGTATACATGCTAAAAACTCCAGCTCGTTCTAGGACTACTCTATTTGGAACTTTGTCCTGGCAGGTGATACCAAAAATGCGTCAGAGACAACACATATGGAACATGTTCAGCTTCCTCTCTTGCCGTGCACAAAGGGTCCAGGACTCACTGCAGTACAGGAGTGTACTCAGGACACAGGCTCTATACACCTGGATCTTGGTATATGCCGTCAGCTTCTTATTAAGCCATACTCTCTTTGTGAGTCTAGAGAACATGGTAGCTGCTTTGCCAATCTGTTTGTCCAGCTCGACATCTAGGGAGAGAGTGTCAGAGATCGTTGAGCCAAGGTACCCAAAGTCATGAACAACCTCCAATTCTTGTGCGGAGATGGTAATAGAGGGAGGTGAGTCCACGCCCTGGCCCATGACTTGTGTTTTTTTCAGGCTGATTGTTAGTCCAAAGTCTTGGCAGGCCTTACTAAAACGATTCATGAGTTGTTGGAGGTCTTCAGCAGAATGGGCAACAACAGCTGCATCATCTGCGAAAAGGAAGTCCGGCATGCATTTCAGCTGGACTTTGGTCTTCGCTCTCAATCTAGAGAGATTAAAGAGCTTTCCATCTGATCTAGTCCGGAGATAGACACCTTCTGCTGCAGTTCCAAAGGCGTGCTTCAGCATGACAGCAAAAAAGATCCCAAACAGGGTCGGCACGAGGACACAGCCCTGTTTCACTCCACTTCGGATGTCAAAGGGATCTGATGTTGAGCCATCAAAAACTACAGTGCCCTTCATTTCCCCATAAAAGGACCTGATGATGTTAAGGAGTCGAGGTGGACATCCAATCTTGGGAAGTATTTTAAAAAGGCCGTCCTTGCTAACCAAATTGAAGGCCTTTGTAAGATCTATGAAGGCCACAAAGAGTGGCTGTTGTTGTTCCCTACATTTCTCCTGCAACTGTCTGAGGGAAAATACCATGTCAGTGGTGGATCTATTAGCTCGAAATCCACATTGTGATTCTGGATAGACTCTGTCTGTAAGCACCTGGAGTCTCTTCAGCACAACACAGGCAAGCAGCTTCCCTACGATGCTGAGAAGAGAGATGCCACGGTAGTTATTGCAGTCGCCCCTGTCTCCTTTGTTCGTATACAATGTGACAATGTTTGCATCCTTCATGTCCTGTGGTACTCCACCTTCCCTCCAGCAAAGACAAAAGATTTCATTCAACTCGGTGGTGATAATCTCTTTACAGCACTTTAGCAGGGATGTTATCCTTCCCAGGTGCCTTGGCTAGGGAATTCAAGGCTGCTTTTATTTCTGCTAAAGTTGGTTCGCTGTTCAACTCTTCCAAGACAGGCAGGCACTTGATGTTATTTAATGCCTCTTCGGTTACTACATTCTCTCTAGAATATAGCTCAGAGTAGTGCTGCACCCAGCATTCCATCTGCTGTGCTCGGTCCTTAAGTATATCAGTTGCCCATTGGTAGTTGAATAGTCTTCTCAAGGGTAGCCCATATAGAGAGTGTTACAGTAATTGATCTTAGAGATCACCAGCACATGCACCAAAATTGTTAGGGGACATACACACCCATCTAACCAGTACAACTGGGCAATCAATCAAAATGAGAGATATTTTCACTACATTGATTTTGAAAACCATCTGCAAATTGAGAGTTTTGACTTTTCTGTGGAAAATCAAGCTCTGTTCTCATAAATAAAAGATTTATGAACAACTTCATAACAATGCCACAAATACTGTAAAATTGTACCATCATTAGAACCAGTTGGTATTCATATTATGGTGTGCAATTCTCAGATTGCACAGATCTTTAATTTATTGTTTTTGCAGTACAGACCTTAAAGGAGGGAGAATTGCTTCAGTCTTGAGATTATAGTGGAGTAAAGCAATGCAGACAAATTAAATCATAGTTTTGCCTTCTTAGAAGATGCTAGAGTTATACAGGGGCAGAGAAGCAGTACAAGCTCTCTCTTTGGAAATGCTGTGTACTTTTAAGTTCCCCTTTTTAAAAGCTCTGATCACTCGCCTGTCTTTCCACTGTACATAAATAAACTGGGACTTTTTTTGCTTTGTCATTTTATTTTAAATGCATTGCAGTCTTCCTGGAATATCTGACACATTTTAATGTCAAGTATGCTCTTTGCATCTAGCATACATCAATTATTTCCTTTAGTCATTTTTTTCATGAACTTTGGGAAGGAATGGGCTGAATTATTGTCTGGATTTTTGCCTGCTATTCACCAGTTGGAAGCATGCCTCTGTTGCTGGAACAAATGATTCCACTAGATAGCAAAGATTCTCTTGAAGATGAGTGCTCAGACATATTGTCATAGTTCAGGAAACAGAAATTACATATTATACTACATAGACTGTTTATTGCAGCCTAGTATATTATTACTTTTGAGATTAATCAGTTGATTTAAACAAACCGTTTCCATATCATACTCCATTTAAAATTCCTGATATAGTCCATAATTATTAATAACACGGGCAGTGTAGTGGCCACAAAATTTGGCTTGGGCCTGGAAATATGTACTGGGTATATTGTGCAACTAGCTTTTGAGGTTTATATTATTATTATTATTATTATTATTTTTTTTTTTTTTAAGGCGAGAGCTTCTACCTACTTTGGTTTTTGACAGAATTAGATAATCCATACAGATGTTATTGCCACTTTTCTGGGGATACAGCCTGCCACATGTGAAACATATACATACAGCCATATTGGTGCAAGGAAGGTCTTGGTGTGGGTGTAATGGATAATAGTAGATAGAGCATCAGAAGTGAAGTCAGAGCTGTACATATATAAAGACACCACACTGTGGACAAGTGTGGTGTCTTTATATTGAGGATTTTTAACTTTGAGTTTTTTGCCAAAGAGTGATGAAGATGTGAGAGGAATTTCAAACAAGAAAGAGGTTGAACGTCTATGTACCATACTTAGAGGTTTTCTCGAATTGGGTTCATTCCCTATTCTTTGTATTGGATGAGTAATTAATGAGTGTAATCCTGCTGCTTGACTCCAGGTAGGACCGATTGTATTCAAACAGGTCTGAAACTGTGTGTGACTTTGGATTTATTTTCTTGGGAAGGGGGGACATGAACATTGGGAAGAATTCCTGGCTACATGCAAAGGCAAGTAGGGCAAACTGACTTGGGAAGCAGTTTTTTGGGGCTGCAGTGAGTTTGGGAAGAATTCCAAGGATTGACTGAGATATGCCAAGGCAAAGAACGTGAACACTCTATGATTAGGCCCCCATGAAGTGCTGTGATCAGGAGTTATACAGGGGCAGGAGTAGTGGAAAAACAGTGACAAAAGGCACTGTGTAAGCACTAATATAATAATGTTAATAATAATAATCTTAGAACTGCAGAGTTGACAGGGACCCTATGAATCATCAAGTTGAGCCCTTGTCTAGGAGGCACAGAGGGGACTCAAACTCCCAACCTTTGGCATATCGTATTAGTGGACTTACTGGGTGAATGATGAAGACCCCAGATGTGGTGGAGACTGCATGTATGCAATTGCATTGATTAATTTAAGGCTGAGTGGACATACTAGTATTTTGACTTCAGAAATTCTTTCCTGGGATTGGGAACCATGAAGGTGGAAAGAATCTAAGTGTTGATCAGTTGAGAACAGACGCAAGAAGTTAGTAAGACAAATAGAAGGATGTGCACCAAATTATATTTTTCCTTCCTTTATTTGTATCAGAGTGTTGTACAAGTTAAAATTATGGACATATATGAAATATAAGTAAAATTAAAAAGAAATTAAAATGTTAAAATAATTCAACTGTTTTTGACCAGAAGCAGGCTAAGTGGTGTTATTTCAGTCATGTTGTACACACGGTGGGGCATAAATTGCATGCACATGAATGCTGCATTGATTGAATTTCTCCACAGTCAGAGAAAATTTGTCCTGTATCCAAGTAGCCCCATTTTACTTGATTGTTCTTTGATCTTCCTACTTCACTTTGAAGTTTATTAAGTGACTTCCAGATGGTCTTCTAGCCAGAGTCTTGTCTTGGTGGGAGACATTCTTTGGCATTCATCTATTCAGCAAGGAGTGTTGTTTTTGTTCTCCACAAGTTTAGCCTAGCCTCTTGTGGTTTAATATTTAGAGGCTGAAATGCATGCAGAAAACTTTTCCTTGATTTTAGCCATTGTCTAGGGCTTTGGTGTTTATGAACTGGATGAGTTTGGTGCTTGTCGCATTCTCCCCGTGGCCCCCGATTACTATCCTCAAACAAAGGCTCACGTCGCATTCTCTCTTCGCTGTCACCAGTGGATTACTTCAGTCCACAATATAAATGACATATGTCTGAACACTTGTCATGTGAACAAAACAGAACTTTGTTATTGAAGTGAAGCAGAATTAATAATAACATAAGTCTTTAAAGTATTCAGTGTACACAAGCATTTCGTCATCAGTTCCCTCAGTACATAGTTTTCTCAGCTTACAATCTCATTACCACCCTCTCTACCTATCTCCCTAACCACCCTATCTGACTTCTCCTTCTCCAGCCAAGCCTCATGTAGCTGCTGACTCCGCCTCTCCAGCCCTCTCATAGGTTCATGTAAATCAGCTCATGAATATGAGTGACATGAGTGAGATGGGCGGTCGCCACTGTGCTCTATTATCTTTTTTGGTTCATTATTTGCTAGCACCTCTTGACATACTTCTGGAGGGGCAATGTCAGCCAAATAATAGACTTTTTCAGTGGAGGGAGGTTTCAGGCAGCCAGTAAGAATCCTGCATGATTCATTAAGAGCTGCATCCATATATTTGGCAAGTGCTGATTTATACCATATGGCACTAGCATATTCTGCTGTTGAGTAGCACAGGAACAAAGCTATTGTTATTGTTTGTGGACTTGCACCTCAGTCTGATCCAGCCAGTTTTCTAAGTATGTTATTTTTGGCAGAAACTTTCTGTTTGGTATTTAGACAATGTTTTTTATAGGCCAGGGTTCAATTCAGAGTGACACCCAAATACTTTCGGGTAGGGCAGTGTTCCAAAATCTTGCCTTCCCAGCTAACTCAGAGCTTCCTCTCTGCTTCTCTGTGTTTAAGTGGAAGGTACAGACCTGTGTTTTTAAAGGGTCTGGATTTAGTGGTTTGTTTTTATAGTATAAGGAAAGATCTCCTATTGCAGAGGTTAGCTGGTGCTCAGTGGAGTCAAAGGTTTCCCTGTGGACTGTCAAGGCAAGATCATCAGCAAAGATGAAACTCCTGGAGTATGGGAACATCACTTGATCATTTTTGTAAATGTTAAAAAGTAACAGTGCCCGTACAGTGCACTGCGAGAGACCATTCCTTTGATTTTTCCAGCGACTGTGCCTCCCTTGAGATTCAGCTAAGAACCTTTGGTTTTGAAGTAGTACAGCGATCATTTCTGTTAGTCCTTGATCTTTAGGAAGGAGATAGAGCTTTTTGAGCAGCAATTGAGGGTAGATAGATATACCGCTGTAAGTCGTGCATATTTTTCATTGACAAGTGGGAGTCATTTCTCCCATCCAGTATTCGAAGTAGAAACACAGTGAAAGGTAAGAATTATAGGTGACAAAAACATGGAAAAGATGTCTACCTGGGAGGAAGAGACCTGAAAACTGAATGGAATTCCTGATCTTCAGCAACCTATTGTTTAAGACCATATGTTAGGAATGGGCAATAGGGAAGAACTGTTGCTTTTGTGCCTAAGAGTTACCATGAAAATTATTAATACTGTACTATTTCCTAGTTCAGTATACATTCCAGTCTGTTTTTTGCAGCCCCCAGACATCCAAAATATATTTTGTCTCCACAATGGAGAATTGGGGCAGGATTGCTTTTACTATCCTGTCATTAGATAAACACCAATGAAGTGCAATTTTTGTTTTAACAGCTGCCTGATGAACGTTGAGTGGTTCTGCTTGAACCATGACTTGCTGCCAAATGGATGTGTAAGGAACTCAACTTTTGACTTCTCAGATTACATTTCTGGATGTGCAGTCCATACAGTGAGGGATTCTGAGCTAGGGATGCAAATCTTAACTGTGTGAGTATAAGATACTGCAAAATGTTTATCTTCACCTGCAAAAAAAGATATATTTTCTGTTAATCTCAAAGGAGTTTTCACATTGCAAGTTCATTTTGGGGCAAATTTGCCGCAAGACAGTGATAGTTGCTGATTTTGTTGCACTGACTTTTAAAAACTAGAAGCATAAACTGAGTTGCTTGTGTATTATTAATCAAGCAGTCTTTCCTTCTGTGCTTGCTGTGTGTGTATGTGTGTATGCATTGCTTCACAAATGGAAAAGACACAGTTATTTCATGTATGTTGCGAAAACCACAATGGGAGAAATGTGTTTTTTTCATTTCCCTGCTGGAGGCATGAAATCTTGCTAGTGATAATGAACTCACACCAGTTAAATTTCTTCATATCTCTATTCCAAGCATTGTACAGATAGGCCACACATGGAGGCAACTTGAAGAACACAGACCACATCATCCCTTCTTTTGCAACCCCAAACAGAAAATTAATTTTGGCTACCAAAAGGAGGACTTGGGGATGGTATATCACAAGGCACTCATCAAATCTTCCTATTTAATCTTGGCACTAGCCAGGTATGTAGAAAGAAAGGGAGGGCAGAGTAGCAGGCAGGTATTCAACATGGTGACTATATAATTTTAGTGAGTTGCTACCCCTCTAGCAACCTCTTTATCATTTACTTCATGGGTGCCTAAATTTTTTTGGATTAGTAAAAATATTCAGATTGGACTCAAAATGAATTAGAAGAACTGGATCGAAAAACATGGAAACCAATGAACATGCATCATGCACTACATTCAAAAAGAGATGTGGACAGATTATATTTACCATGAAAAGTTGGAGGCCGTGGATTACTGCAAATACAGCAGGTAGTAGAGGAGGAAAAAAGAAGCCTAAATGATTATATCAGAACAAGTAGAGAAAAATTACTGAAGGCGGTGAAAATGGAGAATATTTTGAAAACAACAGAAACAAAGGCTCAATATAAGAAACAACAATTTGAAAAGAAATTAAACAGCTGGAAAAATAAACCACTACATGGACAACACCTGAGAAATATTGATGGAAAGCATGATAATAATTCAACATGGGCATGGCTAAAACTGGAGAGCATTAAGAAAGAAACCGAAGGCTTGATCTTTGCTGCACAAGAACAAGCACTCCAAACCAATGTGATGAAAGCTAAGATCCAAGGAATTGGTGCAAACAAGAACTGTCGACTCTACCAAGAAATAGATGAAACTGTGTCACACCTCATCAGTTGAATGTCCAAAGATTGCACAAACAGATTACAAAATTAGATATGATAGAGTGGAAAAAATAGTGCACTGGTCATTATTCAAAAAATATAACTTGCCAGCCTACAAAAACCCATGGGAACATCAGGTAGAGAAGGTGTCAGAAAATGACGATACCAAGACCTTGTGGACTTTCTGGATCCAAACTGATAGGCATCTTGAACATAACACACCAGACATAGTAGTAATAGAATGAAAGAAATATCTGGATCGTTGACATTGAAATTCCAGAGGATGCTAGAGTTGAAAATAACGAATTGGAAAAACTAACTAAGTATAGAGACCTGGCAATTGAAACATCTTGCTTGTGGACAAAACACACTTCAGTGATCCCCATAGTCATCGGGGCTTTGGGAGCAATATCAAGAAATTTCACACAGTATTATAAGCAGTTGCAGATCTCAGAAATTACACCATCAGAGCTACAAAAAAAATGGCAATATTAGTCAGTGTTTTTATAATCTTGATTAACTGTGCCTAGTGTTTTAATAGTAGTAGTAGAAGTAGTAGAAAGCTTTCTGTGGATTTATGCTCGGCATAGGTGTAATGGCGTGAACTGCTGGATTGCTTAGTGGTATAGGTAGCTGGGTGCAGATCTAGAGGTTGGAAGTTTGATTCCGCACTATGCCTTCTTGTTAGGGGCTGGACTCAATGATCCGTGGGGTCCCTTTCAGCTCTGAGGTTCTAAGTTTCTAAGATTAATTGTAGTGGCAAATTGCTTCTAGTTACAAACTGTTGCTTGCATTCCTAGTCATGTGATTTGATGTGCAACTACGACTGTGAGTGGTAATTAAATTAGTGGCAATTTGCCATTGCATTTTACACTGTTACGCTTGTACCAGCTTGAATCCACAGTAGGCTTTTGGCCATTAAATTAAATAAACAAATTGCTGAAATCCACTCACAGTGTAAAACAAAAGTGAGCACAGAACTTAATTGAGTGACTCCCCAGGCCCTCAGTGGCCATGGGGACATCAAAGGGGCACATGGAGTTGTTCATCACCATGTGAGGGAAAACAGTCAGTACAGATAACATGGACTTTATTCCTGAACAATATATAGCTGGCTTGTTGACCATCATAGGATCTTTCCCCTCTAGACCTTAACCTCTTTTAACCCTGTCTGTTATGACAGAGTAGAGTGGCTTCACCCTCTGTTCAAAGTCCACTGACAGTAGTGTGCGGTGTGTCTGTGTGTGTGGAGCAGCAAGAACAATTATGATAAAGTTGTATAGCTAATAATACATTTCTGGAACAGCTTCAAAGTGCTAATAAAAGTGGGCACATCATTTGACTGAGAAGAAAAAAGTATCTTTGTTGTTGTTTAGTCATTAAGTCGTGTCCGACTCTTTGTGACCCCATGGACCAGAGCACGCCAGGCCTTCCTGTCTTCCACTGCCTCTGGAGTTTGGTCAAATTCATATTGGTAGCTTCGATGACACTGTCCAACCATCTCGTCCTCTGTCGTCCCCTTCTCCTCTTGCCTTCACACTTTCCCAACATCAGGGTCTTTTCCAGGGAGTCTTCTCATGAGATGGCCAAAGTATTGGAGCCTCAACTTCAGGATCTGTCCTTCCAGTGAGCACTCAGGGTTGATTTCCTTCAGAATGGATAGGTTTGATCTCCTTGCAGTCCAGGGGACTCTCAAGAGTCTCCTCCAGCACCACAATTCAAAAGCATCAGTTCTTCGGTGGTCAGCCTTCTTTATGGTCCAGCTCTCACTTCCATACATCGCTACTGGAAAAACCATAGCTTTGACTCTGCAGACCTTTGTCGACAAGGTGATGTCTCTGCTTTTTAAGATGCTGTCTAGGTTTGTCATCGCTTTCCTCCCCAGAAGCAGGTGTCTTTTAATTTCGTGGCTGCTGTCACCATCTGCAGTGATCATGGAGCCCAAGAAAGTAAAATCTGTCACTGCGTCCAGTATCTATCAGGTGTCTAAAACAGCCATCCCGAATTAGATGTGTTCTAACGAAATTAAGGATGTCTATTAAAAAAATCTCATATTCCTTTCAAAATTTCTGTTATACTTTTCAGAACAATGACCTCAGAAGAGACATCTTGGCCTGTCCCAATGAAGGCTATTGGGTCACAGAACCTATTGACCATGCCTGGTGGTGTTACCAAATCAGGATACCTACACAAAAAAGGAGGAACTCAGTTTCAACTCTTAAAGTGTGAGTTGGGGGGAAAATAATAATTTGAATTTCAGGCAATCTTAAATGTTAATCCTTATGACAAGTATCTTGGAATGTTATAGAATGTAGTATGCTGCTGATGGTGTGAACTAAATTACTTTTCAGTTTAACCACATCTGATGTCTTTTTTCCCCTCCTCTTTCCATCCCCTTGATCTTGTTTCAGGGCCACTGAGGTTTGTAATTATCCACAAGGGTTGTATTTACTACTTTAAAAGTAGCACATCTGCATCTCCTCAGGGTGCCTTCTCATTGAAGGGCTATAATAGGTGAGTGCAAACACAGTTTTCCACATTGAACCCAAGTCTCTTACTTCATGATTGGAAAATTTGTATCTACTTTGACGTTTGCAAGTATTTATTGTTCTGTGAGTTTGTTGTATGCTAACATTAGACTTCAACAGATATACTTGCTACACTCACCTTTTGCAGAGTACACTTGTTGCATTCACCAGAAGACATTTTTTCTGGTGAGGATAATGAGTGACAAGTAGTTCAGCAGATGTGAGGATCTTTCTATAGGGGAAGGAGAAATGGGGAAGAAAGAATTTTGGTTGGTGGTTGTCTCTAGATCTTCAAAAGAGGGAAGAAGTGAGGAAGGGGAGCTTGTTGCTTGACAGACAGACACTGGAGCTTTGAAAATGAAACTAGGTGAAACACCTGCTTTGCAATTAAATTCTGATAAAACACTGTCCTTCCAGCAACACATTCCTTTAAAGCTGGTCCTGAGAAATCAGCTATAGATGAAGTATCCCAATGACAAAAACAACTCAAAAAACAAAGTGAGTTTATTTGAAGCATTCTCCCTACAAAAATATTGTATATAGAGATGGGGGTATTCGTATTCATATACGAATACGAATACCCACGCACAGGTGGCGATAACAAGGGTCCGGCCCCCTGGGGCCAGACCGTCCACTCAAAATTCCGCCACTGCCGTCAGCTCCATGATCCTTCCTATCACTCTGGAGCTCGCGATCAGCGAGCCACTCTTCGACCTGGCAGGGAGGCTTGTCGTCCCGCCTCCTGCCAGGAGTGGCGAGCCAATCGTGAGCTCCGGAGTGATAGGAAAGATCGTGGAGCTGGCAGCAGCAGTGGAATTGTGAGCGGACGGTCTGGCCCCAGGGGGCTGGACCCTCGTTATCGCCACCTGTACGGGGGTATTCGTATACGAATACAAATATCCCCATCTCTAGTTGTATATATTCCTAAACCTCTCTGCAACTCCCATTTGTGTTGCTTCTACACAGCAGAAGACAGAAACAGAGCATTTGGTGTTGTTTAGTGTATGGGGAATGCTCATCCCTCTGATATGATATAAGCTCCAGCAACTTTTATTTTTAGATGCAAGTTCAGGACTTGCTTGTTTTTGCAGGCTTCCCCAGCACAGTCAAGCCTATAATCAATTTTAAGGATAAAATTGATCCTGTAGAGCAGGGGTCCCCAACCCCCGGTCCACGGCCCAGTGCCAGTCCGTGGCCTTGGCAGGACCAGGGCCACAGAAACAGATCTCCCACTCCCTGCACGCACTCCCCCCACGCACGCCCACCCGCACACACAACCAACCCACCCGCATGCACGGGTGTCCCGCCCACCCGCACCCACCCACCCATGAGCATGCCCCGCCCACCCACGAGAGCTCCCTGCCCATCTGAGCATGCGCATGAGCATGCCCCCGTGAGCGCGCCCCACCCATCCACACATGTGTGTGAGCACACCCCACCCCCCGTGAGTGCACCCCGCCTACCTGTGAGCACGGGGTGCCCCGCCCCCACGCACGGACCACCCCAACTGGTCCACGTTTCGGAAAAGGTTTGGGGACCACTGCTGTAAAGTAACTGTGCTTGTGTAACTCATAATGCTCATTGTGCCAATGCTGAAGTGCTGTCCATGAAGCACTTCTGCAGATGCATCGCACAACCAGTCAAAAAGGGAACTGTGCAACCTGAACGGAATACCTGGTCCATTTATGCAGAAGTAATGTTATGCTGAGCCTAGACAGACAGGATTCCAACCACTATGGTATATTTTACATTGTACACTGGTTTGAAGTCTTAAGATATAAGCAGTTTTAAAATATTCATAAATAAATAATTTACAAAGAATAGTCAGATCTTAAGTGGGAGGGTGTGTTTTCCAGCTTATGATCCCTTAGATCATTTGCTGCCGTGAGGGCCTTGAACTAGAGAGTACAGTTGGAAAGTCTGAGGCAGTCAGAATTTGGATCCTGTCTGGCAGAAGGAAGGCTAGACTAGGATTGTGTGCTGAATTTGTGTAATACTCAGTCCAGAAGGTTGTGCTGCCTGTTGATTGTAAAGGAGCGTGCTCTGTGTACCTCTTATGTCTTCTATATCTGAAGGGGCTTTGAGAAAAAAATAACTTCAGGCCATGAGACACCCAGTTGAAACTCTGGAGTCCCCTAATAATGTGATATTTGGAGTTAAATAACCCAAACAGAAGTATATCAGGGATAGTTTTTCTTTTAGGTTTAACTAACCACAGAAACAGAGGCCAACATTTTGTTTGTGTAACTCTATGTGGCAGAAGTTGATGATGTTATCAGCTTCTGCTGGTAAAATTTAATTTAAATTAATTAAATGCTTCCCACCCACCCCAGAACACTGGGGTTAATTACCAAAAATAGCTGCTGTTTTGCAGCGAGTGGGGTCAGGCTGCTGGCAGCAATCTTTAGGTGATTTTTGGTGATTAAACCTCCCCCCTCGAGTCCCAAGGCACCCAAAGGCTTCCCCAGGACAAAAGGGAGTCCTAGGGAGCCTCAGCATCTACAGTGGGGGATGAGAAGCATTTAATTAAATTAAATTTTACCAGCAGAAGCTGATGATGTCATCTGCTTCTGCTGCATAAAGTTACACAAACAGGATTTGGGCAGAATCACACTATGTGTCAACTAGTTAGTTGTCTTCTTGCATTTTTTTTTGGCGGACATCTTCAGGAAATTAGCACAATCCTTCACAAAATTCATAATCGCTTATGCTATGTAAGATGGCAAAATGAATCCTTTCATTTTAATCTATACATTTTCATCCCACTACATAGTTAGCTTAGTGCTACCAGGATGTTTACATCTTCAGCACTGCTTTGCAAATTGTTTAGAATGTAACATAGGTATAAGGCATAATATAACTATCCCTTATTATCTGTGTTTATTTCCTTTTAATTTTGCTGCTTTTCCTCCTTATAGCTAATTCTTTTGAAGGTTCATAAGAACCTCCTCAGGCTTAAACAAACTATCAGTAGGCAATGTTAGATCTCCCACCGCTGTGATAGAAGCAACACTGACATTAAAAAATTGGTTCACTTGTGAAATATCCAACCCAGGTTGGGCTCCCATACTTGGTCGCCTGTGTCTCTGCGAAAATGGACAGGCAATTGGTTCTTCCCACGATTGGTCCCAAGGGAATCTAAACATGGTCTAGTTTCTCTATAATTAGCTTCCTGAGCAAACCTTTCCCTTTCCTTTCTTTGTTCTCTCTCTTCAGTTTCTCCCCAGTAAGCTGGTTTTCTTTCAGGCTTCTCATCCCACTTCCTTTTGGCCACTCCTGGAGGCACTTTTAAAGTAACCCATTCTCTGGACCCATTCTCTTCTTTCACTATCTCTACCCGGTCTTTCTCCTCTGCCTGTTTCACCTCAGTCACCCAATACTTTACTCCTTCAACTAACTCCCCTTCCCCCTCTCCTATCTTTTTATCCTCCTCTTTTCCTGCCAAAACATCACCCCCTACAGGTTCACTCTTTCCTGGGCTTTCTAACATTTCAGGATTTAAATCAAAATTCCCAGTCATCCTGTCCATTAGTTCTTTCATTCAGCCAGTGTAATGTCCTCTACTTTCTTAGGAGTAGACAGCACACTTTCTTTCTGTACTGCTGTTTCACAGTCATCTTTAGACATATGTCATCTTTACCGTATTTTTCCGTGTATAAGACGCCCCATGTATAAAATGCCCCCCACTTTTCTAAATCAAAATTTCTTTCTTTGCAAGAAAGTGGAGGGGGAAAGCTCCTGCTTTTCCCCTACATTTTCATTGCAAAAAGCAGCTTTCCCCCTCCACGTTTTGCAAAGCAAATGCAGGGGGAAAGTGATTGCTGCTTTCCCCCTTCATTTTTGTTCCAAACGTTTTGCAATTAAAATTCCGAGTAAAAACGACCCTCAATTTTTCCTTTAATTATTTTAGGAAAAAGTGTCATTTTATACACAGAAAAATACGGTATTTCATTTAGACATATGAAAGATCTTATTGTACTGGAAAAGTATATTTTTACTCTTTTTACAAACAACACAATCTTTTTTTAAAAATGTCATTATTGTGCAGGGTTATGAGAGCAGCAGAAGAGACAACGTCAAGCAATGTATTCCCTTTCAAGTTGGTTCACTTTAGCAAGAAACATAGGACCTGGTTCTTTTCTGCCTCCTCTGAAGATGAAAGGAAGGTGAAAACATATAGGGTTCAAATAACATATTTAAATGAACATGAGATTTGAAGACAGATTAATTGTTTAGGCTACATTAATTGTAATGAAATAATCTGCATTTTTGACTGATGATTAATTCTTTCTGGCTGCTGCTTCCACCATACATCTTGGCCTTTGGAAGAAGGAAGCAGATTATTTTCTTTCACCATAATTATTTGTTTGCCATATTTATCAGATCACTTATCAACATACATTTTCTGGAGAATTATAAACTTGGTAATTCCATACAATAAAGTACAATATTAAAATGCAATAAAACAAAGTAAAGTATGGCCAGACTAACAGCAGAAAATGAGATTAGCCTGTAACAGCCTTATTTGAAAATGCTAGTTATTGCAGCCATTTTCACCAGGGGCCCTGACAAATTAGAAGGGGGCCACAGAATGGAAACAATTTTTCACACATTACATTGTGAGGTTTCTTCTGCAACTTATGCAGTCCTGGTTTGGCCTGTATTTCTTTCATATTGTGTTTATGGCCATGGCCAAAAAAGGTTGAGAATGTCTGATTTAGAAGACCTGGCTAAAAAGAATGTTGTCCTCATGGCACTTAAAAGATGATAAAGGAAGGGAAAATATGCATAAAAGGGATGGAAGTACAAATATAGTCAGAACAAAAACAATACTCATTGTCACAATAAAAACAAAGAAATATGCCAGTAAGACAAACAGATTCACCCAGTTATGATTTCTAGCCAAGGAGCTGGTGTGGAAACAGTTGTCTCCAATTACACATCTGTTTAGACAATATTCCACTATAGGGACTTCCATAATGGAGGAGGTTCTCTCCCATCTTGAATCTCTCCTGAAGTCACTGGCAACCTGGTGCAGGAAAAGGTATTCCTGAAGATACTTAGGTCTGAAACCATTTAGGGCTTTAAAAGCAGGCACTGGCCATTCATTTTACTGTGGAACTAAACAGGCAGCCAGTGCTGTTCCATCAGAACCAGTGATTCCTGATAGTTGACGAGGTGCTGTGTCACCAGGGATACGAGCAGCAACTTGTTAACTGGAGAAAATTTGCTCCTGCAATTTACACTATTGCTCTTAACACCAGAGTAACTGACTAATAGGATTATGGCCAGTGTAATATGATTCTGCTTGTCTGTCTTGGTTACAACATGTTGCTGTGGCTAAAGCTTATGAGCCATCTTCACGGGCAGACTGATGTACAGTAATCCAGTCAGAGCATAAATTACAGTTACCTGCCTATCAATGTTGGGAATGTAACTTCTTTACATACATCTTTATTTGGTGTTTTTAAAAAGTCAAATTAGCCCCTCAGACATTATTATTAGATAATAGAAGATAATAGAATATTACATGGTTCATAACTGGGTGTGCAGTTGTATTTTTAAAATGTTGAATAAATATATGTGTTTTATGTAGAAAACACAACGTTTGCCTTTCAGGACTGGATGGCCTCACTTAGGAGAGAAATAGATCGTTACCATGAAAAGAAAGAAGCAGGAACTGATTTAAGGTATGTACCTCTTGATATAGATGTGGCCGTTGCCACTCTTGTAACTTGCAGTGAAATATCTTTGTAAATAACTTTTTTGGAACAGAAAACTGGTAGAATTTTATATCATTATTTACCTGTGAATAACTGTAACTACAGTACTCCTGAACAAAAGGAAAACTACATACTACCCTTAAAAAAGATTTACAAATCATTAGCCAATATCGTGTGGCATACCTCCACTGGTGCAGTGTGGATCACATCACTAGCAGTGGCAAATTGCCACTAATTAAAGAGTTCCTGCTTCAGTTTTGGGTTGTGTGTGTGTCCTGCACAATAAGATGAGGTTGCACAGAAACAAGAACTCCTTAATTATCAGTAATCTGCCACTGCTGACGACCTCACTCTAGTTGCCCTGGTGGAGCCATGCAGCAGAATTTTGACCACTGTCTTTATATTTTCAATGCTTTTTTATATTGCTAGTACAGTGGTGCCTCCCTAGACGATTGCCTCGCAGGACGAGGAAATCGCTAGACGATGCCTTTTTGCGATCGCTACTGCGCTTCGCAAAACGATGTCTCTCTATGGGGAATTTTCGCTAGACGATGAGGTTTCCCCATAGGAATGCGCCGACTAGTGGTGAAAAGCTGTCAGTGCAGCTGTCAGTGCATTCCGACGGGGACCCTCACTCGCTAGACGATGTTTCCCTATGGGAGATTTCGCAAGACGACGAGTTTTCCCTTTGGAACGCATTGAAGAGATTTCAATGCATTCCAATGGGAAAACGTGCTTCGCTAGACGATGTTTTCGCTAGACAGCGATCTTCGTGGAACGGATTAACATTGTCTAGCGAGGCACCACTGTACAGTCATAACTGTATGCATGATTAGTAGAGATGGGCACAAATTTAAAAATGAATCACCAAATTCATTCAAAAATTGGTAATTTGTTAATTTGTATTTGTATGAATCAATGTGCCTGATGAATACAAATCAATGAATTTTTAGCCATTTTTGATTTGTTGCTTTGTTTGGCTATAATTTTATGGGTGTATAACTTGGATGTCTGAAACCCAATCTTCACCAAACTTGGAGGGACTGTAAAGGAGAGTCAGTAGAATCTTCCTTGTGAATTTGTTGTCTCCAGGTGCTTGCGAGGCCATTTTATAGGGTTTTAAAGTAAGAAATGAATTGATGAATCAATTTGTTGATTTGTCAGGAAAAAAAATCATAAATTCATAATTCGTCAACCTTGATGAATCACAAATTAAAGCAAATCACCATTTTGCTGATTCATGCCCATCTTTAATTGTTAATGTAACCAGCATGCATGTGTTGTAGCTTAACTACTGTGCATGTAATTACAGAGCTGCTCTTCCTTTCATCTCACCTGTTCTTTGTCTGCACATCTTCACTGGCTTTATATTTCTATGAGCAGGATACAAAATTATAGTTTGTCATGATGCACATTCAGTTACAGAACCATATAAAGTTGTGCTGATGGAATCAAATAAGCACAAACAAACTAGTGTGGGATTTGTATGGTGCAGGACAACTCCATACAACACTTTCAACCTTATATGTCTTTGCTTCTGAAGTCTTGCTGTACATTCTGAAACAACCATTTTGTTTCCTAGAACCATTCTGTTTTGTCAGTATTATAGTTTTACAGGTGCCTCATTGTTCTGCCATCAATGTGCTTTAATTTTACTGTTCCCCTAAAGCCACTATGCAAGTGCCATAACTAAAACCAATTTCCTTTTGTTTCTAGTGACTCCGGTTCAGACGCTGATAGTTTCTATGGCTCCGTAGAACGACCTGTTAATATACATTACTCTCAACATTCAATAGAAAATTCAGGTCAGAGCATAATTTTGAAATTCCTTCCCATTAAAAACAACAGAACTTTGTTCTTTAAACACTAACATGATTTTTAAAAAATTATTGATATAACAAACAGGAGAAAGACAGTAAAGAATCAAACATAAACTATGTTACACTCCCTTAAATTCACTATTCTTGTACAATGTCACTCTTTACATATTTTCTCCACCCAGTACCACCCTCCCCTTCAGGACTAGATTCCAGTACGTCACTTTACAGTTTGTGCCTCCCCATATCTCTCCACAAATACATTGATTATGGCACAATGGTACTTGTGCCATATATTTTGAGGAAGCCTGAAAAAGGATTTTACAAGCAAAATCAAAAGATTGGGGTGCCCGAAACAAAACACTATGAAACTGGACCTCAGGTCAGCACCAAATTTGGCATGGATGTAGCAGAAAGTCTGCTCTTGCTCTGTGCCAAAGTTGGGGGCACTTGGGCAAAGGGGTTTTGAGTTGTAATTTTCAAAAAAGTAACACTGTTTTACCCGCGTAAAGACACAAGGGACCAGAAATCTCAGGTATCTGAAAATAGATGAAAAATGTAGATTGTTTATTTATTTATTTATTTATTTATTTATTTATTTATACCCCGCACATCTAGACCGAAGTCTACTCTGGGTGGCTAACAATAATACATAAAAGTAAAAACAATATAATAAAATAAAGACAACAGTAATAATATAATTCAAGATTGCAAAAGTAATTAGATGATGACAGAAGGGAAAGCCTGCCTAAAGAGCCAGGTCTTAAGTTTGCTCTTAAAAACACCCAGTGAGGGAGCCAGGCAGATCTCTGAGGGTAGATTGTTCCAAAGGCGAGGGGCCACTGCCAAGAAGGCCCAGTTTCTTGTTCTTTCTCTCCGGGCCTCCCTCAGCGTTAGGCCCCTCAGCTGCCCTTCCTGGCTAGAACGAGTGATTCGGGTAGATCTAGGTGGGAGGAGGCGTTCCGCTAGATAGCGAGGTCCTAAATCGTTAATAAGACAGAATTTGCACACCTGGGGAGAAAAAAACGCCATTTTAACGTCTTGTTTGTTTGTTTTTTAATCCACAGGAATTTGGCCATTCATGGCTCAAATTGAGACCCTTTAATTATTGCTTTTTTAACCCCTAAAATCGCTTCCTTTTTAAATAACTTCTGACAATTCTGAAAGAACTATTTGCATAGCATAGCATTCTGGCCAATCAGAATGTGTCTCCAGTCAGCCCACCAAGCTGGTGTCTGTCACTTTTAACCCTGCCATGGCCTTCAAGGTAAAAGAAAGCATTTAACTCCTTCCTGGCCACACATTCTTAGCTCCTGCCTGTAGAAATATTTTTAAAGCTATTTTAAGAAATAGATACTAATATATAGCAGGTCACTCATTTAAGCTGTGAAATTACTGTTTTTTTTCCCCTTTGTGGCTTTGAATGGTCTCAAAGCATGTTTTACCCAATTTACCTATGAGTATGTTTGCCTAGTTTACTCATAGGTTTATGGATCCACATGATTTCATATGATTTTTAGATGTTATCCTCCCTAAGCCAATATCAGACCATACAGCCTATTTGCACCCACAGAGTGCACCTCAGAAATCATGGGTCCCCCACTGCATGGCTTTGCAGTGGTGCAAAAACATGGATCTGATGCATGGATCCCCATGAATCCATGTGATTTTGATGTAAGATCATCCCCCAAACCACTGTCCAATCATAGGCCCCATTGGTGCCCATTGGCTACACCATGGAAATCATCCCCCAGCTCATGGCCTTGAACTGGTGCAAAAACATGGATCTGATGCATGGATCCTCATGAATACACATGATTTTGATGTAGGATCATCCCCAAACCACTGTTCACTCATAGGCCCCATCTGTGCTCACAGACTAAACCAGAAAAATCATGGATCCCTGAGTGTTTGGCTTTGTAGTTGCACAAAAAAAATGGATCAGAAGCACAGATCTTCATGGATCCACATGATTTTTCTGCAGGATCATCCCCAAACCACTGTCCAATCATAGGTCCCATCCCTGCCCAGAGAAAAGAGACAAATCAAAAGTCCCCCATCACATGCCTTTGCAGTGGCGCAAAACACCAATATAAGTCAGAGATGCTCATGGATCCACATGATCTTTCTGAAGGATCATCCCCAAACCAGTGTCCATTCATAGGCCCCAGTTATGCCCACAGACTACACCACAGAAATCATGGGACCATGAGCGCATGGTTTTACAGTGGTGCAGAAACATAGATCTGATGCATGGCCCTCCACGAATCCACATTATTTTGATGTAGGATCATCCCCCTAACCATTATCAAATTGTAGGGCCTATGGACAACAACCTTAGAACTGCAGAGCTGGAAGGTACCCCATGGATCATCAAGTCCAGTCCTTGACAATGAAGCACAGCGGGGAATTGAACTCCTAACCTCTGGCTTCACAGCCAGAGACCCAAACCACTGAGCTATCCAGCAGTTCTTGGATCCACAGGTTTTTACCATCGCCAAACCAGTATTCAATAATAGGGCCCATCTGTGCCCACAGATTACATCACAGAAATCATGGATCCCTCAGTGCATGGTTTGCAGTGGTGCAAAACATGGATCTGATGCACGGATCCTCATGGATCCACGTGATTTTTAACTAGGATGATCCCCAAACCACTGTCCAGCCACAGGCCCCATTTGTGCTCATGTATTAAAACACAGAAATCATGACTCCAGACACATTCTGATTGGTCAGAATGCTATGCTATGCAAATAGTTCAGTCATTTAGAATGTCCACATTTCTATTATATGTGCAATGGTAGGATAGACTCAGGTTAGTCATTCTTGCTTGAGTGAGAGTGCAGGCTTGACTTGATTGAGCACCCACTTTTCTGCTTTTCTGGCTGTATTTAGTATCTCTACCAACACCGCATTTCAAATTACCTGATTTTTGTCCCTGTCTTTCTTCACTATCTTCCTTTCACATAGTATGTGTGAGTTTGACCTTGCTTTCAGGTGACATTCTTTGCTAACTCCAACCTTTTCCTTTTTTTTTTTTTTTTTTAATTTCAAAAAGCAAAGGAACATATTTTGGAAAACATGTACACAACATATCTCTAGAAGTTTGGGCCAATACAACTTTTCTTCCTCAGCTTGCCTAACTCAAAGAAAGGGATATGAAATTGGAACATAACATTCCAATCTGTGTTTGGCTGAGTGGGGGAGCCAGTAGGGGTGGGGGAAGGGAACCCGTGGCACCTGTGGATGAGTGGGGAGTACACACTGGGGCCTGAGAGAAAGGCCTCCTGGAAGATCTTAAAAAGCAGATGGAGTTGGGTGTCATCAGCACACTGGTGGTACCACACCACAAAATTCTGGGCAGCCTCTTTCAGGTTTTTCATGTATACGTGAAATAGTGTGGGGTATCCTGGAACCCTGAGACACTCCACAGGCTAGTGGTCAAGGTGTTGAACAGGAGTCCCCCAGCACCACTACCATTCACAGTGACACCACACAAGGGAAAATCGCAGATGCTGACTCCTTTTTTCATCAGTTAACCACTTCTCACCCAAACACAAAGCAATTTTCAGGGCTGTTTTTCAACAAGTGTGAATGGTAGTGAGCAGAAGAGGGTATCCTGTAGACCATCTTGACTGCTGCCATTGGTGTTGTCAACATTCAGGCTGCCCTTTGCTATGTAAAGTTTGGCATCTTTTTTCCTGTTGGCAATGTGGGCATGATATTTTGCGGCAACATTGGGCCATTTCCTGGCTTTTTGAATCATGGGTACAGTAGCACATTATCCCACATTCATAAACCTGAGGTTTTTTTAAGAATTGAATTATTCTTTTGGTGTGTGCCCCTTCTCTTTGCTCAAGACATGCTCCAAAAATGCATTCCATATTTCTCTAAAATCACTATTGACATTCCTCTTCTTATTTTCGTGTCACAAGTCAATTTATCATTAATCGCCATATTCCATATTTCTCTGAACCATTCCTCCATATTAATCTGATTTTCACTTTTCCAATTCTTTGCAATTATTAACTTTGCCACAATTACCATTATGGTAATTAACTCTTTTTCTTTCCTCTTTACTTGTTTTTCATTAACAATATTGAATAAGGCAATCATAGGAGACAATTGTATATCAACTCCAATTATATCCCTTATTTCATTAAAAATCATCTTCCATGCTTTCCTTCTTATTTCGCAAGACCACCACAGTGATAATAAATTTTTATTTATTATGTTTAACTTAACTGGTGTTAAATAGCATTTCCATAACACATTATAGCAATTTTCTTTAATTCTTACTGACATATTTTTCATTATTCTTTTATTCCACATCTTGCTCCATTCTTCCCCTTTAATTTCTTTTCTCTTATCCTCCTGCCACAAGTCTTTTATTATGGGTGTTTCATATTCTGGCTTTACCAGTTTTTATATATTTTGCTTACAATATCATTCCTAATTTTTATTATTTCCCCTTTCTCTTTTTTCTACATTCCCCTCAAACTTTGTCAATTTTCTTCCCTTTCCTTCCTTCCTTTTCCACCCCTTTGTCCATTTTTTTTAAAATTTGGAGTATGTTTAACCATGAGATCTCCTCTTCTCCCATCACCTCTCTTATTTGCTCTTTATCTTGAATCTTTTCCATCCAGTCCTTAATTCTTATAATCCCTTCATCCTTTATTAACAACTTTCCTTTCCTTTTAAGATTTTCTGGGAATTTCTTTGTGTCGGCCACCTGGGTCAGAGGGGAAATTGGTGGGCTCAACACTCTTCTATAGCTTTGCCAACTTTCTAACAAAGTTTTCAGAAAGGGGTTTGCTATGTTACCAATCTCTTCCCCAATTTTTTCTTTGAACAGGATACTCTCCAAATTTTCCTCACTTCTGCTCCTTTCAAATTATTTACATATCAAGTTTTTATTATTTAATATAATATCTGAAACATGTCTTCATTGATTCACTATATAATATAGCTTAATGTTGGGTATACCTAGGCCTCCTTCCTTTGGTGACATGTACCACTGTTTTTTATTAATCCTAGCCCTTTTATTTCCATTAAAGTACTTGTTGATCAGAATCTGCCATTCTTTAACTGTTTTTCTGTTATCTTCATCTTCATTATGTCTTGAATTTCCCACGTTACGTTTATCTCTAAATATTTAATAGAGTTTTTAAGCTTCCCTTCAAATTTGTTTTTCATCCTCGCTTTCCCTTATTCATCATAATTTATTAATATGCATTCTGACTTATTCCAGTTAACCCTTCATCCTGTTATTTCCTCAAACTGTTTTAAGTGTACTTTTATTCTCTGAATAGTTTCTAGTGGATTCTTAATTATTAATAATGTATCATCTGCGAACAAGTTTATCTTAGCATTTTCCATGTGTCCTATTCCCTTTGTTTCTCCTCTCTAATTACCCGTGCCAACATTTCTATTTTCAGTGTAAATAAAACTGGAGATCATGGGCATCTTTATCTTGTTCCCCAGCCTAAGTATATTGTGATATACCTTCATTCACGATTACTTTAGCTGTAGTTTGTGAATGTTGTTGTTATATTATATTCTTGAAGTGAGTGCCGAACACTAATTATTCTATCACCATCTTTAACGTTTTCCACTCCATTGAGTCAAAGGCTTTAAAAATATTTAAAGATAGGATCCTTACCTTAGCTTTTATTTCTTTTGCTAAATGCATTTGATTAAGTACTCTTCTTATTAAATTAGCCATCTGTCTCCCTTGTAAAAAAACCATTTTGATCTTCCTCTGTATAGGTCCCAATAAAACCATTTAATCTGTTTGCCAGGATCGCAATAAATATCTTTGCATCTTGATTTAACAATAAAATTGCTCTATATGCTTCCATATCCAAAGGTTTTTACAAGGCTTTAATATTAATACTATAGTTAACTCTCTACAAGACTGGGGGATTTCTTCCACTCTTAAAATGTTATTATATAATACTTTTGATTTGGGTACATTGGTCTGTATAAATCTCCTGGAATGTCTCAAGCTTATCTTTCGTCTTATTGCATCTCTTCCCGTTCTAATCCTGTATTACCCATATACATCCCTTATTCTTTTTCAATTGGGTAGCTCTTGCAAGTAATTTAGAATTTTTATTGCTAAATTCAAAATAGTCTCTGTTTAAATAAATTAAATTCCTTTTCTAAACGAAACCTCTCCAGTTCTTTCATTTTTGCTTGTAATTCTAGCATACTCTTCTAATGTCTGGTTCTTAAAACCTTTCCTTCCAAATCCTGTATACTTTTTTCTAGGTCCTGTATTCTTTTCTCTTGTTTTTTAAGCTTATTCACCACTTTAATTGCCTATCCTCTTACCACAGCCTTCATAGTGTCCCATATTATTTTTATCTTTTCCTCCTCCCAATTCATTTATTTTCCACATCTCCTCCAAATTCCTTTGGAATTCTGCAACTATATGCTTATGTTGATAGATATTAGAATCAATTTTCCATCTTAAAGCTTCCTTATCACATTTTACCAAAAGTTCTATACTTACTCTAGCATGATCCAATATTTGTATAACATCAATCACTGTGTTGTTTATCCTTGACATTTATGGCATAAGCTTTTCATAGACCCTGTCCACTTCTTTATGAAGTGTTAACACAATCAGCAGATAATTGTGCATCAATTATTTTATGCATGCTAGTGGTAATGCTGGCTAGTGCACCTCTGTAAGAGACAGAGTGTCCTGAGAGACTGGCATATTCCCCCACTGTTTTTTTTTAATACTGCCTGGATAGTTCGGTGAATTAGGTATCTGGCTGCAGAGCCAGAGGTTGGGAGTTCAATCCCCCACTGTGTCTCCCAGGACAAGATCCAGCTTATGTAGCCTTGGGCAAGCTGCGCAATCCCAGAGTGCCCCCCCCCCCAGAAGAAGGAAGTGGAAAACCACTTCTGAGCACTCATTACTTAGAAAACCCTTGAAAGGATTGTCATATGTCAGAATTGACTTGACGTCATGTGATTATTATTAAAAATTCTGATCTGTAAGATTTATGTCCATTTCTTTGTCGTGTATAACAGGGATAAGAAATTCTGAGGAGCAGAGGACAACATCACTGTCTCATTCAATGCAATGTGTCGCAGTGCAGCGGCAGTGGCAAAAAATGAGTTATTTTTGCATAACCACTTTCACCTTAAAACAAAGCAGTGTTGCCTTCCTATTTTAAAGTGGAAGGTGCTATTGTATAGCAAACTCTGCTTCCACCATGTTGCGAAATTTAGTGATGTGACCACAGATTTAAAATGAAAGGACCACTTTCTTTAGCACCATTGCCATTTGCAGTAGCAGGATTAGTGGTAGTAGTGATGGAAGGGGAACTCAAAAACAGCAAGTGGCCTTCATTTTGTCCACTGCTGGTGTAGAGACTATAGTATTTGGTCTATGTAGGATGTAATATATGTAGAATGCATCCCTGCTAGCAATTAATGGGATATATCCCATTGGAATATGAGCAGGTGTATGGATGCCTGGCATCATGGGTGACATCATACAGGTCTCTAATAGCGTTTCCCATGATGGGCATAGTTGGTGTCTGAGCTACCAGAGGACCTGATTCCTTTGCCTCTATCTCTATCACAAACTCTGTTGTTGCTACTAAGTACCTGGCTACCAACAAGGTCTGAGAAAGAAAAGTGTCATTGTCCCGGATTTTCTGCAGGTCACCAATGTGTCCCAGGCAATTTTAGTTGGGAGCTGTAGCCAACAGCAATTGATCTGTTGTGGTTGGTTGGTTGGTTGGTCAGTCGGTCTGTGTTTACCCTGTTTTCTCTGAGGTTGGTCCTTCTTACACAGTCCAACTTTATTCTGTTTTTTCATTAAGTGGGAACTGTAGTCTGGGGAATGCCTGATTCAGTCCCAATTATATTATTTCATCTGCTTTTTTTTCCTTACAAAAGGGAAAAACATAAATCAGTTTTGAAAAACAGGAGATTAATGTCTTGTGCTTTTGCTGTGGAGACTCCCCTCCCCCCTTTCTGACCCTTTAAGAACACTGCCCTGAGCTCTGCACTTCTTCCTGGAGTGGCTGACTTTTCTTCCTCACTGGTGACAAGTACTGTGTTTCTGTTTGATCCCCATTGACTAATCTCTTCTGTTGGGTCTGGCCTGTGCTACAGTGGATTTCCCCCGCATATCAGAGCTCTCTCCAGCCCTGTCAGTTCCCTCCTGATGTAGAACTCATTCCCTTTTTGCAGGGTCTGTGTGGCTTCCCATCACTTAACAGGAAGAGAATTTATGTAGGCATGTGAGCAGAATGCCAATGGCTTTGTGTCACTTCCAGCCGAACCATGTTTACTTCTATTTGGGCCAGCTGTGCTATGCTGGCAAGTTGCCAACTGCTGCAGAATCCCTGAATATTCTTTGGGTATAGCATCTAATGAGCTATGTTTATTTTTTCAGATTATGACCAGGATGAAGATGATGAGTACTTACAGCCAGATAATTCAGATAGTGTAAAGTGTGAAGGTATGTGGGGTCAGTCAAAGCATGATACACTGGTGCAAAGTTCTAAATAAATTAAAAGCATTAGTATTAGTGAGTTACTTAGCAGTGTAGGAGCCCCTCTGAAGTAATGGAAAGACTGTCTATAGCAATAGTTTCCATCTTCACTGTGAAAGCTACTATGGCTGTCTGTTTTGTTTCTGTCAGGATTCTATAATTTGAGTTCATTATTTGGATGAATGTTAGTTACCCTTCCCACCACAAAATCTATGATACTCTAAGCTTTCTCTGAACATCTCAGGCTCTGCCTATATGCTGTGCTCTTTCTAAGTATGTTGTTGTCTAGATATTGTAAACTGTTCATTCAGGTAAACCGTTGTTTGTTTGTTTTTGACACAGATCCAAAAGTCTTTCCGCCATCTTATCCACCTCCTCCAATTCCTCCAATGGGAAGAGCTTCCTATACAGAGACAAAATCACGTTCATTCTCTGGCAAGTGCAGCGTGGGTGTGCTTGTACCGCCATCCCTGAAAAAAAGTTTACCTGATATTAGGCCTGAATTTCTTCTGAGTAAGAAAAGGGAACCCCCTTTTCATTGCCAAGCAGAGCATAATGTGAGGTCCCACTCAACAGGTCAGGCAAGTGGCCAAGGATCACTGGTGCCTCCAGTTCCTCCAGCCAAAACCCCCATCTCTGTTAGAAACTCTTGTTTGGGATCAGCTGAACGTCTGCCACTAGCCTGTGTGTCATCTACTGCTGAAGTGTGTGAGAGGCTTAAAGAGTTAAAAGCTTTTGTACAAGCACCACCTCCATTGCCAAGCAGCAAGCCCAAGTTATCATCACTTACTGTGAATACAATGGACCTAAAAGCACCCAAAAAACAGGGGGAGCCTGGACTTCTGATTCCTGAAGTACTGTCTAATTCTCAAGTGCCCAGTGACAAACCACCTCTGCCTATATGCAAACCAGAGAAGCCTTTGCCTCCACAGTAAGTTGGAAAACAGAATTCATGGCGTAAGGTACTGGTCTTTTTCAAACAAGAATCTGATGTTAATTTAATAGTGTTGGAAAAAATAAACTTGCTCTTCTTTCACACCCTTCACTTGAAACGAGCTCTTGTCCACGGATCCAGATGTGAGCAGGAAAAGCCCACTGGCTTCGTTTCCATTCTTTGTGGGGAATGATACTCTGAATAGGAGAGCTGCTGATACCTGAGGAGGCTCTCTCACCCAGAATGTCACTCTGACAATTAAGAGAATGACAATTAAGGGGGCAGGACTAACAGGGACTCCCTGTTAACATGTTGATTTGAATCCCCTTTTTGATGCCTGAACTGTGCTTTAGGGCTCTTCTGCATCAGGCATTTGCTACACAAAATGTATCTGATTGGTCCTGGATATGCTGAACTTTTTCTTCCTCTGCTTACTCCTGCTAATCCTCACTTTTAGTGTATTCGTATAGGGAGATGTTACATGAAACGGTCCATTATATTCACAATTTGCATGTCTCAGTAAAATATACAAATTTGTATTTTTCAACCAATCTTGTCCAGGGCTTAGTTCATGTAGATCACTAGATATGTACAAATCTACTTTACTGTTGTATGTTACTTTTCTAATTTCAGTTTAGGTTCTGTGCCTACTAGGCGGTTAGCCCCTGATGGACAAAGTTTCCGAAGTCCTTCATTTGAAAAACTAGCAGTGCCTTCAAAATCAACGTTTTCTGGAGAAGATTCAGATGATGACTATGAAAAGGTAAGGCAGCTCATTTGTATTGAGTCATACCTCACAGATGTGTTCCACAACATTGATATGTCTAATTCTTAGAAATGAAATGTGAAACTTCAGATGGTCCTTAAATGAAGTACTGTTGTATTGGCTGCCTCATTTTTATAGCTACTTGATATACTACTAACACCTAGTTTTAACTTTTTATTGTACTTTTGAATTATATGTGCACTATGGGAAAAATGAAATGGGGAGGAAAAGAAAAAAGAAAAGAAAAGAAGGGAGAGAATATAATTATTAGCTAGGCATGTACATTAACTGATCATCAATTTATTTACAAGTTTATGGAACATAGCTTAAAGTATATACATGTCTACAAATATAAAGAATTTTTAAAAGTACCAAGTTAATTTGCTGCAATACATATGAACAAAAAGAGACACCAGTGATCATGCCCTGAAGTGGCCAGTTTATTTTGAAATAAACATAGCTGTGTGTAATGTGCCCAGTCATCAGTTTTTGCTGAGCCAAGCCGAAGGACCGCTTCATATCTAAAGAGATCTTAAATATTGAAGCTAGGGTAAATGTCCACTGGTTAATTTTCACTGGACAGCCCAGTTCTTTGTTCCACTTCATTCTCATTTCATTAAGATGAATTTTAGTTCCTACTAACAGACTATGTAGCTAATTTGATTGCTCAGTAAGGTGGACCCCTGGCTGTGGAGGCAGAGGTTGGGAATTCAATTCTCTACTGTGCCTTGTAGGAGAAGAACCAGATTGTGTAAGTTGGGTAAACTGCATGGTCCCAAAGCATCCACAGAAGAAGGGGATGGGAAACCATTTCTGAGTACTGTCTACGTAGAAAACTGTGGAAATGGTCGCCGTAAGTCAAAAGCAACTTGACAATATGTAATTTTTACAGTGGATTATAAGTAAACTATGATAATGGTTTCCAGTTTCTTTGAAGATGCAACTAGTGTTTCTAAAGGAATTGACTCAAACATTGTGTGTGTGGCTTGATCATCAGATGGATGTGTTCACATGTGACCGTTATATCAGTCTTGCTATGCATAGTACCCTTTTTATTCTTTTTGCCTGATAATACTCACCTTTTTCTTGTAGGTTGAGCTGCCTAATTCAGCATTTGTCAACACCTCAGACTCCCTTGAAGTTGAAAGGTAAATTTTTTTCCATGTAAACAGTTGCTGGGATTTTGGTAGTGCCTAGGTTCACTTACAAAAGCGGCTGGGAAATATGAGTGGGAAATAGCTGGAGAATGGACAAAGGAAAAAAAGCCGGAAATCTGGTCACGAGTCCTGACCTTGACATTGTAATAAAAGAGGAATGCTAGAAAGCAGAGGTTTGTGGAAATGTATGTCTAGGCTAGAGTTAGGATTGCCTTATCCTTATGTCTGTGTACTAGCTTCCCCTAGCAAATGTGCTGCTGTTACATCACTTATCAGCCATTTTCTATCCTGTTTTCAGAATAAGTAATTTTCCCAAAAAGTTAGCTGTCAGGTTTAGTCATCATGATAGCCATATTTTAGAGTTGTTTCCTGGTATTTCATATGACTATTTGGTATTTCCCACACAATTTTAGGATGTTCAAAGCTGAAAGTTCCACAGGACATCCAAAAAATGGATTATTCTGTATCAGGAATTCATCCACAAAAACTGGAAAGGTAACAGAATAAATTCTAAGGATTTTATAAATTAAATGGCATGCGTGTTCTTAATGTCAGATTCTCAAACTGCTTGTTTTTCACAGGAAAGTATATCTAATTTAATGTGGTTTATGTGCATCATTATTTGTAGCTATCTCCCTTTAAATTATTGATTCACCCAAAGACTTTGTGTTTGAGAGTTATCAAATCTTTCAGCAGCCTGGCAAAAATTAGTCATTTTGTGGATAGCTTTCTGTACTGCTGCTCCGAGTGAGGCCTATCTCGTTGGAACCATATGATGCAAAACTGGCCCTGAGAAAGGTTACATGTTGAAATATATTGGACCTACCATATGGAATTTTCCATTTCTTAGCACAGGTTTAAGGCTTTGTCTCCTCCCCCCTACACCCAAATTTATATTGCCCACTAACTTACAATAACTTACAACAGGGCTGCTTCTGGAGGAAGTGGAGTTTGAGAACATGCACATACAATTATTCCAGCATGGGCTGTGAAATGATCTGTTTGCCTTTTTTCCCTTGGGTCATCTTGTACTGTCAGTGAGTTTGAAATAATAAAAGCAGAAGTTACCTATCATGTTCATGTCTAGAACAGATCCTTGTAAGTAGCTTCCTTTTCTTCTAAATTATGCTGGCAATGTGCTGAGTGGAGGGGGATAACTGGTATAATGACTGATATGTGATTCTGTCTGCTTATTCAAGGTATTAGTTGTGTGGGATGAATCTATTGAGAAAGTGAGAAACTACAGAATCTTTCAACAGGTGGGTAAAAGGACGGTACATTCAATAAATTTACAGTAGTTGCATGAAACAACATGCAATTTACTTTTAATTTAATGTTCTTCTACCGAGTGTATTTTTACAGTAACTCCAGCCATAGAAATGGTTGATGATGGAAACAAGTGGTGAAAAAACTTTTTCCCCCTTTTGGACAATCTTTTTATTGTGCCTATTTTTCATTGATGTTGCATTTCAACTTCTCTATCCCACCACCATTTAAAGTCTGAAATTTCTCTTTGGTCTTTCTTTACCAAGTAGACAATATAGAGCTGCCTTTTTGTTTTGAAAATTGTGGCTTTCTGTGCCCATCCTTAGATTGACTAGCTTTTCATGGAATGCATCTAATCCTTGATTGTGTTTTCTTGGGAGAGAACTTGGAACAACACAACATCACCCTGTGGGGTGCAGATTTATGAGATCAACTTGTAGTATTTAGGGTGCCTTTTTAAAACACAAATGAGCGTTCTCAGGAGAAAGGATCAGTTTTGAGTTTTGCTGTTAGTCTGTGGGCTGCACTCCTCCCTCCAGTAAACTATTGAAAATGGACAATGTGATCCATAACTGTAAATTGACATCACAACTTCCAAACTGCTTTTCTCACTTTGTGACAGTTATTTAATTATTTCAACTTATTTTGTTTTATTTAGTAGGTAAACATTTTTGGATTTTGAGTAGATTGCATAAGGAAATTTTCAATCAGTTGGTTATTTTCTGAAGTGTAAAGAGGCAGGCTTCAAGCTGCTGTACCTTCTCTTCTAGAAGGGCTACCAGCTTTCACTTGTTATGAGTATAGCCTGTCACGTCCTCAGGCAGGAAGACAAACATGCCACAGGTGTTGCCAAGTCCCCATTGCTGCTCATTCAACATCCATATCTTTTGTCCAGTACAGACTGTGACACAGCGTCCTCTGCCTCCTCCTCAATCTGCCCTGCTAAACTCTTTCACAGAACATCTCTGTTCACTCATTATGTCCACAAGCTCCTGGTCATGGTCTCTGAGAGACTCAGAGTGTAGCTTTAGAATGGCAGCTGCTATCTCCTTCCCTAACCAAGTTAGTTATGTTTGTTTGCTTTGTCTCTAGGCATTACATTGCTGTTGATTGTTCATTTTTTATTTTTGTAACAGTGTCTCTCTGCTTGTGGGACACAGAAATGGTGTTGGTGGGATGCAGGTTTTTTTTTAACATGAAATAATGAAATTACTTTGTGTTTTAGTCTTAGTAATAAAATATATCTTTAGTCTTTACTGATTATTCTTGTATTTTACAGAAACAGTATTATAATTTTCAGCTACTTATAAAAGTTTTGGTTTGCTTGTATGCTTTTGTTTGCAGATATTACTATTATAATTTTTACATTCTTAAACTTAATAATAAATTATTGATATGTTCATAAAATGCCTTTAAGTGTCTTTCTCAAAAAAAAAAAGTGATTTTGTTTCTATCGTGGTGTGACCCAAGTTCTTTGATAGAGCAGTTGGTGGGACATTACATGTGGAAGGTTGAGATTTACTGATTATAAGGATCTGTGGATGAACATCTGATTTTTCACATTTAGATGTATGTATGTTTGAACTGGGGAGAAATAATACTTTTATCTGAATATCAACAAAATGTAGGCTTAGTAACCTTATTTCATATAGCTGTAGCCACATTGTTACATTTTGTTATATCAGATTTCCTGCATTACTGAGCTGCTGTCATTGGTCCTTGTTTTATTGTCATGGGATGTTTCTGTGTTGACCCGTAACCTAAGATGTCTTTTTAATCTTCCAATAGGACTCCAAATTTCACCTGGAGGCAAGTGTACTTTTCCAGAGTCTCGGAAGTCTTGTTGAATACTACTGCAACCATGTCTTGCCTAGCCATAACAATTTGATGCTACGATTGCCATATGGTTCTGGACAAAGGTGACAGACCTTCACAGTCCACTCTTACCATCAAGCATTGTTGCTAAATATGGGTTTACAGATTTCAAATGTTTATATTCCTGGTGGACTGAGGATGGGAAGAGGTAGCCCTCTAAATATTGTTGGACTGCAACTTGAGTCATCTCTCACCATTAACTATGATGCCCAGAGTTGCTGGACAGTCCAATCCAGCAGCACATGGAAGGCTAGATGTTCTCCAACCCTGCTGTAAACAAACAAGAATGTGTGTACTGTTTTCTACTGTTTTCTCTGCACTTTCACAGAATGCCTGGGTCTGTTATGGCAAAGTATTCTCCTACATGGTTTTCTGGCCCAGATTCCATATAATAAGTAGTGGGACACATTGCCAGAAGAGGCTCGATGTGATTTTGTATAATTGTTATCTCTGTGATATTACTGATCAGTAGACACCCTTCCTAATCTGTTATATTTTCTCTTAGACCTCTAGATATAAAGATAGACTAACTGACACAACTATTAAAATAGAAAGGGTGTGACTTGATGGGGGAATTTGGAGTGATCCTGGTCACTTTTAAAAGGTTTTTATCTTTGCTTTTATCTCTTTTATCTTGCACTTGAGCAATTCTTCCATTTACATGAGAGATGTTCCTTCTCCTGTGAGAAGGATCCAGATGGCACTTAAGATTGCTCCAGTTTCTCTCCCTTTTGATTATTGATGCCCCCTCCCCTTTCCCTGTCTTTTGTTGCAGCTGTTGCTCTGTGGGCCACAATGACTTCCCTTTTGTTGTTGTTGTTTAAATTAGTAAGTGGCATAATGCTACAGCCTAGCATGGATACTCCCTTATGCCTGAAATTGCACTATGTCACTTAGGATAATATTTTAAAAATCTGAGAAGAAGAAGATAGAGGAGAGGGTTTCTCCACCAACCTTTCTACTGTCACAACCCACTGCATACATCACAAGGTTGTCAATGAAGAGAATGCTGTTCATAGCTCTGTTTGGGAGCAAATTAAGCAACTACATAGACTGCAGAATGGAATAATCAGGAGCACTCCTAATTGCACCAAATAAACTGCAGTCCTAGTGCTGTGCCAGAAAGCAGTGGAACAGCTTGCAAAAGGGGTGGGATGGATCGCTCTTACTTAAAACACATGTGGTCACTGGAAAATAGGGTGAATTAAACCACACTAAAAGAAAACCAAATAGCGAGTTATATGCTCATCTGATCACCCCCAAAATTTCATAAGCAAAGTGTTAATGACCACTTATTTGTTTTCCTGAATCAGCACTGGTGTTTGACAAAGTATTGTACTGATTTATAATTAAGCTATAATTGGCACAGGACCTCACATAGCATGCTGGTTTTTAGACTGTGAATTAAGCAGGCTTTATATCATGTCTTGTAAACTAAGCCAATGGCACCCTTAGGATTATGCCAAACCTTAGTGTCCTTACAGTGCCTTTCTCCACTATATTATAGACCAGCATGAAGGTGCTCTGCCATTTTTTGATATTTAAGGAACATTTGGCCCTCAAAGGCATTTTAATGATGGTGTGCTGTTCATAAAGTATACACCACACCTCCCTTCCTACTTAATGGACTCTAGAATGCTACAAAATTAACAGCATGCCAGATTATCTGAAAGTTCATTTAGCCAAGAGTGAATTGTAATGATAGGAAAATATGCTATCTGATTACACACACGCGCGCGCACACACACACATTTAGATATATGTATGTGCATACACACATTTTTTGCTTTTGCTGCCAAATCTATAGGTTACATTTATTAACTGATAATGTAATGTAATATGCTTTTAACAATATGGTTAATGTGAAAGCTAAGTCTGCTGTCCTCTGATCGTATTCTAAATACTGTTAATGATGAACTCCTGTGAGGTAGGCACCTGACTCATCTGAATTTATCCAAAGAGGCTTTTGAATCTGGCATTGTACTGAGATTTCTGTCCTTTGTATATTATTATCTAACTCAATATTCAATGAACAGTAAATAGTTCATTAAGGTAGTTATCATTGTATATCATTAGAATTCTGCTTCTTTGGAAGGATATGAGTCATGAATGTTATTCTTGAAGGCATGACACTTCATGAAAACTGTTCATCCTATCATGGCAAAAATATCCACTTCTCTGTGATTTACCTCTGCTCTGCTTACATCTCATACTTTAGTCTTCAACAGAACTTGCCCAGCTGGATAATCATAGAATTGGAAAAGAACTCAAAAAGGCCATCTAATCTAACCTTTGGTGATGCAGGAGGCCTACTACTACAGCTTCCCTGATAAGCAGCTTTCTAGCCTCTGATTTACAAACATCTAGTGGGACATGGTGGCACTGCAGGTTAAACCGCATAAGCCTCTGTGCTGCAAGGTCAGAAGACCAGCAGTCATACGATCGAATCCACGCGACGGAGTGAGCTCCCGTCGCTTGTCCCAGCTCCTGCCAACCTAGCAGTTCGAAAACATGTAAATGCGAGTAGATAAATAGGTACCACCTTGGTGGGAAGGTAACGGTGTTCCGTGTCTAGTCGCGCTGGCCACGTGACCACGGAAACGGTCTATGGACAAACGCTGGCTCTATGGCTTGGAAACGGGGATGAGCACCGCGCCCTAGAGTCGGACACGACTGGACTAAATGTCAAGGGGAACCTTTACCTTTACCTTTTAGTGGGGTTCCACCTGCTGGATTCTAATGCCTGAGAATTGTCCCAAGAGTCTTCCAGACTTAGAGACCTTCATGGAAGAAAATCAGGAGCCTGTGCTCGTCACAGCTGACATTTATCCCAGTAAAGGATTAATCTCAGAATGAAACCAATCACAGACAATCATATCAAAATTAATCTGAGTATCAAAGTAAGTCTTCACTGTTGCAATAATTCCAGACTTCAGTTTGTCTATTTCTGCAAGCTTTATTTATCTACATTACTTCTATGCACAAAATCACTTACAAACATTTTACAATTATGAAAAAAACTGTAGGCACATATACTTAAAAATATATTCTTGCAACTTATGGAAAAAAAATGCAAGTGTTAAAACTTAAATTCTAGGCAGAACTTAAATCAAATTTGAATATAAAATACAGGACCATTTATTTTAAGAGTTAAAAAGGAAAAATGAGAATGTTTTAAGTTACCTTCCAAAAATACAAATGCTCAAATACTTATAACATATAAAGGCAGAGAATACATCATTTGAAAGTAAAAAGCAGTATAACTTTAAGCCTTCTTGCAAATACATTTAAAAATCAGATTTCTTAAAATAGGAATATGTAAAATGAAATGTAGCCTCTAAATATCTTAATAACACAAACAAAATTATTAAATAATATTCTCATCCAGCCAAGCCTGTTTAAAGTCTATGGAAGAACTTCTATTGTTGATTTTCTAGTGCTGCTCCTGCTTCTGTGCTATCAGTGTTATCTTGTTATGAATGAATGCCTCGGTGCATGGATCTGTATAGCTCTTATTTCCCCATTTTTTAAAGTTGTTCATATCTTCCCAATCTTAAAGAACATGTCAGTTACAGGAATCAGTTGTTCTAAGCAATTATTTCCCCAATCCAAATTCTCATTATGTTTGCACCCCTTTGTGACTTCATGGGTCTGCAAACTTATTTTTGGCTGGCTGCTACTATTGTGATAAGCAGAACTGTTATAACTAATGTTTTGCAGATCATGTGACACCCTTCCCCCAAGAGTTTGTACTTCTAAGCTTTAGATTAGCAAGACTCCCTTCCTTGCTAAATTATTTGCTGTACCATAAGGCAAAAAATGCTATTTTCATTAAAATGTATTCTTTCAAACAGGATTCTTTTCTATAATGATATGGCTCAAGCAGCATTTTAAAACAACACTCATTTATTTCTCTCTTCTAACTTCTTCAGTATGTCTACCTTTTACATCATTACAAACCTTTACGTGAAAACTGGCAGTGTTATATCAATGACTTTGCTCTCAGGCAGGATGGTTGTTTTGGAAAGCTGCAAATTGTTTAGTAATGTAATGTAAATTGTTTCTCTAGCCATATTTTAAAAACGCACTATCATTTTAAAGGCAACATCTCCCCACCTCACATGATCATTTTAACTGCTTATGGACTCTAACTTTTCAAATTTTGACACACCATCCAAGACACATCTCTTACATCCAAATCAGCATACTAGATTGGAAAAAAAAGGCTCACAGGTGGTCTGAGTGATGTAGTACAGAGACATAGTCCAATTTAAATAATTTGGGATGAATCTGTTTGTTATTCTCAAGACTTGAATCAAAGGGGTTTGCATAAGTGTTGACTGTGCGGTCCCATTTGTTCAGTGAGCTTGCTGTAGTTGGAGTCAACCACTGGGTTTGCACCTGTGAAATTAATTGTTAACATGCAATGTTCAAACCCCAGCAAACATCATGGTTTACTTATTATGATATAGCTGCATATAATAATTGGACATAATAATCAAATAAACTCCCAAACATGTTGTAATTGCAGGTATTGACATTCAGCACTAGTAAATAAATAGCAGCTGGGTCACAAAGCTAAAAATAGCTTTAAAAAATCTCCATCCAGTCCTATTGATCTTTCTGATATGTAGATACATTTACCCTCTTATTGTTTTTTTTAAATATATTTTTTATTTATTAAAGGAAAATAACAAATAGCAAAACTAATTTAGAAGACAAATCCAGTAATAACTATACACAATACAAATTAAACCTTCCCCACCTGTGCCACCTTCACCCTTGGGACTAGGTAACCAATTTTACGACATTTTACGACATTTCACCCCATTCTTCTCCAAAAATACATTGATTCTTCTGCTGGCCTATAGCCTTTCCCCTTCGAAAAAACATATTCCAAGTATAAATTCCATACATCTTTGAAATCATTAGACTTTACCATTCCTCTTCTTATTTTCATTTCACATGTTAACTTATAATTGCTAAATTCCAAATTTATTTGTACCAATCTTCAAGATTAATTTGTCACTTTTCCAGTTCTTTGCAAATATTAATCTTGCTATGGTAACCATTATAACTACTAACTCTTTCTGACCTTTTTTCAAATGGTCATTCTTAATTATATTCAGGAGGGCAATACTTGGCAATATCTGAATACTTCATGCAATAATTTTTCTAATTTCTTTAAAAACCAGTGTCCATTCTTTTTTTCTTATTTTTTTTTCTTATTTCTTTCTTATTTCACACGTCCACCACATGTACATATAGGTCCCTTTTTTCTTTTTGCATCTCCAACATTGAGATGGTATATTTTTTTTATTATATTCAATCTTGCTGGTATTACATTTACCCTCTTATAAAACAAGAAAATATCTTTTCTAATTTTCATATCTGGATTTACTCTCATAAGGTTAATTTGGTATGAGATTACAGGTCAAATTTTAGTTGATAAGAGAAAGCATACAAAGATTCTCAAACTGTTGAAATTTCAGATAGGAACATGCCTTTGCTTTTTATGTAGATAGCTCTTGAATGAGGATGGCCATTTGCAAGCAAAATGTTTTCACCCAGTTCTCCTGCCGTGCACCCACTTGTTATCTCATGCCAAAATATTCATCCTAAATGTATCTTCTCTGAATTATTACATTGACTGCATGACAACATCTTGATATTCATGTGAGAAAAGGGCAACTCCCTCTCCCTCATGGCACCATTTTTACAGTCTTGTTTGGGGGCTATTGGCAGGGGTAGGTAAATAAACTAGGGTATTTTCATCTGCAAGCAATTAAATCCAAAATTGCCCCTAATCTCCTTGCCTTGTGCTGAAATTCATATAGGTTTAAAAAAACATGCAAAACAATAATACAGTATAATAGGTTTGTTTGTGGTGCTGAAGCCACTGCAAAAAGCAGATAAAATATTAAAAATAGACAAATGGACAAATGGAGTAACAATAAAAATAAATGCAAGAAATAAATACACATAGCCTAGGCCAGAATCCTACCTGCTGAGATCACATGTCTTGATAATTCAAATTGTCATCAACACCCCCACCTTCCTTCTTAAAGCAGCTTCTCTGAAGGTATAACAAGGCACCTTCTCAGAGACACAGGGGGAACTGTCCCCCGGTAGAAATTGAATCCAATGTCCAACAGGACTCACAAGTGATAAGCCTAATTCTTTAAACTTTTTTTTTCTTAAATTATTGTAAATTGGGCAGCCATATGGGGTAGGCTTTCAGGTTTGTTGGTCCTGGAAAGGCATATTCTTTCCTCATGTGGGATTCAGCAATATCAACCTTCAGCTGTATCAGAGTTCATGAACTGGCATCAAAGAACTGTAAAATCATTTCTTGATTTAAAATTTGAAATACTGCTTATGTATCATGAATACATGTTCATGTTTGAATGGGTAAATTGGCATACCACTGCACATATTTTGGTTGACAAATCAAAAACAAGCTGCTTGAAAATTATATTTTAAAATGTGAGATTTTAAATAACATCATCTTCTCAAATTGTAAAGTGTTCAGAAGATTCAGAGGGAGTCCATATATATCTTATTTGATATATTTATATATATGATATATTTTGATATATAAAATATATATGATATATTTTATATATATATATATAAAAGATTGGATGTCCACCTCGACTCCTTAACATCATCAGGTCCTTTCATGAGGAAATGAAGGGCACTGTAGTTTTTGATGGCTCAACATCAGATCCCTTTGACATCCGAAGCGGAGTGAAACAGGGCTGTGTCCTCGCGCCAACCCTGTTTGGGATCTTTTTTGCTGTCATGCTGAAACATGCCTTTGGAACCGCAACAGAAGGTGTCTATCTCCAGACTAGATCAGATGGAAAGCTCTTTAATCTCTCTAGATTGACAGCAAAGGCCAAAGTCCAGCTGAAATGCATGCCGGACTTCCTTTTCGCAGATGATGCAGCTGTTGTTGCCCATTCTGCTGAAGACCTCCAACAACTCATGAATCGTTTTAGTAAGGCCTGCCAAGACTTTGGACTAACAATCAGCCTGAAGAAAACACAAGTCATGGGCCAGGGCATGGACTCACCTCCCTCTATTACCATCTCCACACAAGAATTGGAGGTTGTTCATGACTGGGTACCTTGGCTCAACAATCTCTGACACTCTCTCCTTAGATGTCGAGCTGAATAAACGCACTGGCAGAGCAGCTACCACGGCAGGAGAGGAAGCTGAACACGTTCCATATTCGTTGTCTCCGACGCATTTTTGGTATCACCTGGCAGGACAAAGTTCCAAATAGAGTAGTCCTAGAACGAGCTGGAATTTTTAACATGTATACATTACTGAAACAGCAACGTCTACATTGGCTTGGGCATGTCGTGAGAATGGCTGATGGTCGGATTCCAAAAGATCTCCTGTATGGAGAATTAATGCAGGGAAAGCACCCCAGAGGGAGAACACAGGTGTGATACAAGGATATCTGCAAGCGGGATCTGAAGGCCTTAGGAATGGACCTCAACAGATGGGAAACCTTGACATCTGAGCATTCAGCCTGGAGGCAGGTGGTGCAGCATGGCCTCTCCCATTTTGAAGAGACACTTGTCCAGCAGGCCGAGGCAAAGAGGCAGTCCCGAAACCAGCAAAATCAGGGAGCCAGACAGGGGACAGATTGTATTTGTCTTGAGTGTGGAAGGGATTGTCACTCTCGAATTGGCCTTCTCAGCCACACTAGACGCTGTTCCAAGTCCTCTATTCAGAGCATGTTACCATAGTCTCTCGAGACTGAAGGATGCCTAATCCAATTAATGCAATATTTCATGGATTAAAAATGCACCAGTAACTTACTTGTGGTGCAGAAAAAATGATTTTTTTCCTAGAGATTCATGGCAAAGCTTTGCCAGGCATCCTCTTAAGCTGAATTTAAAACTGGTTACACAAAAGCTTACATTAATTATTTGACTTTTTCGTGGGCAAACAAAGGTGTCACATTCATATATATCAATGATCTGAAGAATTTCCTGATTCCAACATAAGGTTCTCTATTGTTAAAAGTCAACACTTCTCTAAAAGCAGATAATGTTGGAACAGATTATATCCTCCTTGTAATTTTAAAACAGTATTTAAGAGCATAAATATATGCTATGGCCTTCTGTGTACAAGAGCCAGTATCCAAATGGAAAACAGAGATTTCAGTAGATTTAGGCCAAGAAGAGCTCATAAATATTCTGGAGCATTTGTAGATTCACTTTCTGAGTAGACCCCCTATATTTGACACTATAACAGATCTATGATTCACTACACTAACCAACAGGATGTCGGTTTTTCTGTAGTTGGTATAAGATCTGATAAGAGAATCAAAATGCCCAGTCTCACTTGAATCTAAGTACCAGCACGTTCTTGTATCAGCATTAATCTCCAGGGCTGGAGGAACTGCATCCGAGAGTATTGAAGGAACTGGCTGAAGAACTCTCAGAGTTCAGATCCATTATTTTCTTGAAATCATGGGAAACGGTTGAGGTGCCAGAGGATTGGAGGAGGGCCAATGTTATCCCTGTCTTCAAAAAGGACAAAAAAGAGGAACCTGGGAACTACAGGCCAGTCAGCCTGATATCAATCCCAGGAAAAATTCTGGAACAGATCGTAAAGTGGTCATTGTGCAAGCACCTAGAAAACAAGGCAGTAATAACTAGAAGTCAACATGGATTTGTCAAGAACAAATCCTGCCAAACTAATCTGATCACATTTTTTGATCAAATAACCTCCCTGATAGACAGAGGGAATATTGTAGACGTAGTATATCTTGACTTCAGCAAAGCTTTTGACAAAGTGCCCCATGATATCCTGATTAGCAAGCTAACTAGGTGTGGGCTGGATAATCAAGTGTCAGGTGGATACACAATTGGCTACAGAATCCTACTCAGAGGGTGATGATTAATGGCTCCTTCTCTAACTGGGAGGAGGTAACAAGTGGGGTACCCCAAGGCTCAGCCCTGGGCCCAGCGCTCTTCAATATTTTTATTAATGACTTGGATGAGGGAGCACAAGGAATGCTTGTCAAATTTGCAGATGATACAAAATTAGGCAGAATAGCTAATACCCTAAAAAACAAACAAAATTCAAAATGACCTTGATAGGATGGAGCACTGGGCTGAAAGCAACAGAATGAAATTCAACAGGGATAAGTGCAAAGTACTGCACCTCGGAAAAAGAAACCAATTGCACAGTTACAAGCTGGGGGATACCTGGCTCAGCAAAACTACGAGCGAGAAGGATCTTGGAATTGTCGTAGATCACAAGCTAAATATGAGCCAACAGTGTGATGTGGCTACAAAAGGAGCAAATGCTATTTTAGGCTGCATTAATAGAAGTATAGTTTCCAAATCCTGCCAGGTGCTAGTCCACCTCTATTCAGCACTGGTTAGGCCTCACCTTGAGGATTGTGTCCAATTCAGGACACCACACTTCAAGAAGGATGCTAACAAATTGGAACAAGTTCAGAGGAGGGCGACAAGGATGATCAGGGGGCTGGAAACTAAGCCTTATGAGGAAAGGCTGAAAGAATTGGGCAGGTTTAGTCTTGAGAAAAGAAGATTGAGGGTGATATGATAACACTTTTAAAATATTTGAAAGGCTGTCATACAGAGGAGGGGCAAAATCTGTTCTCGATTATCCCAGAGTGCAGGACACGCAACAATGGGCTCAAGTTAAAGGAAGCCAGATTTCGGTTGAATATCAGGAAAAACTTCCTAACTGTTAGAGCAGCACGGCAGTGGAACCAGTTACCTCGGGAGTTGGTGAGTGCTCCAACACTGGAGGCATTCAAGAAAAGCTTAGATAATCACCTGGCAGATATGCTTTGATTGTATTCCTGCACTAAGCAGGGGGTTGGACTTGATGGCCTTGTAGGCCCCTTCCAACTTAACTTTTCTATGATTCTATGATTAATACTCTTCTAGTTGTAGAGGTCCTGTTTGATTTAATTGAGTCAAATGTTGCTGAGAAGTCAATGGCTGAAATCCAGTAGTACGTTGCAACTAGGGTTGAATCCATGGAACTTGTGGAGGAGTTGATTCACCAGATCTTCACTAATTCAGTTGGCCTATTCTAGTTGTGATTTACTACTTGGTTTCTGCCAATGATGCCAGAAATACATGCTTATGCTTTAGTTTTACATATTGATGGCCCTATGAGGGGAAAAAAAAGTGGTCTCAAGTTGATCCTGCTTTAATAATACTGAAAACCAGTTTGTTCTTCCATGATCAATTTTGAGCCAACAGTTTAATTTTTAAAATGGATATTTAGAATAGGTTTTTGAAAAATGTCCAGCAAACTAATAGGGCAGTAATTAGCTGGTTTGCCAGGATCAGCTTTTTAAAATATGGCAACTACTATACTAATATTCCAATGGGGAGGAATGTGTCATCTGTCATTAAATTTTTGTGTGAATAAAACAGAGAGAGGTGGCCTACCAATTTAGTGCTGCTTTATAAACTTCCTCAATGATTCCATCCTTCTTGATGTCCTCCCATTCCTTAAAACAGGAATAACTTTTAACATGTTCTACATCCATGTCCATAAACTAGTGATTTTAAAGGTTAGAATGATAGCTGAGACGATGTATGATAAAAAGGAGAAATTCCTGGAGCAATTAGAAGAGCTCTTTGGAAAAATTTTGTATTGTGTATAATCATGTTGATGATAATGGGAAGAGTACCCCACTGTAAAACCTGAGAGTGACTTAGGCAGATGGCAGGGGTCAAAAACAAGTGATAACTTCTGATGAGAGAATGAATGGCTTTGATAGAAATTATGAAAATAGAAACTCAAAGTATATCATCTCCTACCCAGCCTGTGAGACATGGCTGCCTGTTGAGAGTCCCAATGGAAATTGCCTTGATAAGGATTGTTTATGAGTAGAATGTCCAGCAAACAGCCTCAGCTATAATCTTATCTCAACTCACAAAGGGACGACATGGATGCTCCAACTCTTCATGGGTAACTGTCAGGTATCTAGATGTAGATGAACTGGCATCTTCAGATACAGGCTTCCTGAATCAATTGCAATTTTTGAATATTTTACAACCAATTCAGAATTTAAATACCAGATGTTGTCATGACATGGATGACATAGTAACAGATAAGTGAGGACATGAGCCCATCTTTTGTGGATTTAAAAATTGGGAGAATCATATACTGTATGACTGAATAAGAAGAGCACATCCTGGCTCCTATTCTAGTAACCAACCAAGCTAAACCATTAGAACATGGTTAGAAAGAATCATTCACGGTATGTATTGTTGTAAAAACAAGCAAGAAAAGTACGTCAGTTTAAAATGATACCTGTAAAAACAAATAAGATTTCCAGAATATTGCAGTGTTGGTTCTTCACTAAGTAACTGCTACTCAGATATAGCCATCATGTATTAACTATTCATTCATTTCTTAATAACTGATTCAAACAATTCAGTCTAATTACTTTAATGTACACATTCAAGTGCGAACATGTAATTATCACAGTCCCAATCTTCTGAATTCCTAGCTGCACTCTCCATTTGAATTTATGGTTGAATCAAGGTATATAAAATATCTAACTATTTCAAGATAGAGCAGAGCCCATGGAATCCCCACCTTTTCTAACAGCCATCATTTAGCCAGCTTCAGTGGCTTTCCTTTTTTGGTATTAGAATTGCACTGTGTCAGTTGAAAATATTAAAGAAAAAGAAGGGGGTTTCTCTTTCCCCCCTTTTAATGCCACCTATTACATTGAAGGGTTGTCACCTCAGATAATGCCACCCATTTGGGTGTGAGCTAACTGTCCACACAGGGTACACAATGAGCTAATTATGATGGCGCTGAATCATAATTTGGTTCTAACCAAACCATACCAACAGCCGTCCATATACCAATCTATATGCCAATCTGGACAGGCCCTAAATTTCATGAAATTTAATCTGCAGTGTAGACAGAAGATTGCAAAGATCATACAGCACCCTTCAGAGGTTAATTCTATGTAATGAACATGTGATTTGTTAGACATAAGGTGGATTTTTCTGCAGATATTTGACTAGGGCTGATTGTGTTTGGAAACCAAATCACTTCCATAATTCTTTGGGATAGCAGCACTATCGCATTGTGATGTAGAGTATGTTGTGCTCAGTGGATCATATCACACCCCCCTTAATAAATATGTCCCACCTCTGTGGACCAATAGGGAACAGTTTTCAATACCCAAGACCAACAGGAATGGAAACATATCGATTTTGGGAATCTAGACTCTACCTAGATTCTACACAAGTTCCCAGTCTGGGCGCTGTGACTCCCAAGGGGGTTGCAAAGTGTTTTCTGGGGGGGGGTGTGTGTGTCAAGATTTGGGGTGTGGAGATGGTTCCAAGACAAGTAAGTCCTCCAGGTTGACAGCAAAGAGACTCAACTTTAACATTGACAGTGAAGAACTTGAAATAGAGGTTTTGTTTACCTTGGTTCAACCATCAGTCCAAATGGAGAGTGCAGCCAAGAAACCAGAAGAAGACTGGTACTAGTAGGAAGGGCAGCAATGAAGGAATTAGAAAAGATAATCAAGTGTAAGAATGTGTCATTGGAGACCAAGAACAAGATCATCCACACTTTTCTATTACCAATCTCTAATCCCTAAGAAAGGAGATGACAAGGACTGCAGTAACCATAGGACCATTGCTTTAACTTCTAATGCAAGCAAAGTGATGCTCAAGATGTTGCAACAAAGGCTTTTACCTCATATAAAGCAAGAAGTGCCTGATGTTCAATATGTATTTTGAAAAGGAAGAGGCACTTGAGATCACATTGTACATTTCTGGCTACTGGAGAGCACTGAAGAATTTCAGATCAGTCTATGCTTTATAGGCTACAGCAAAGTCTTTGACTGTGTAAATCACAAAAAACTATGAGTTCTGAAAGAAATGAGTATGCCTCAGCACTTGATTGTCCTAATACATAACTTGTATTGTGGACATATTACAGAATATGGAGAGACAGAATGGTTTCCTATAGGCAAAGGTGTCAGACAAGGGTGCATTGTATTCCCTTACCTATTCAATCTGTATGCAGAACATATATGAAAAGCCAGACTGGATTCAGATGAAGGAGGAATGAAGATTGGTGGAAGAAACATCAGTAATTTAACTATAAAGATTCTCAGTCATCCAGGTAAAGTTATTTGGAAGTTGAGTCATGGCAACCAGACTTCTTTTGTTTCAACCTAATAAGAAAGAAGTCCAGTTGCCATGACTCAACTTCCAGATCAGTAATTTAAGAAATGCAGATGACACCATCTTTCTGGCAGATCACTTTCAAGAATCACTTGAAACCACTTTTAGTGAAAGTGAAAGAAGTGCCAAAGCAGGACTGCAATTGAACATTAAGACCAAAATCATGCCTACTGAAGAACTACACAACTTTAATTTGACAATTAAGATACTGAAATAGTGAAAGATGTTGAATTTTGTTGTTTAGTCGTTAAGTCGTGTCCGACTCTTCGTGACCCCATGGACCAGAGCACGCCAGGCCCTCCTGTCTTCCACTGCCTCCTCGAGTTGGGTCAAATTCATGTTGGTAGCTTCGATAACACTGTCCATCCATCTCGTCCTCTGTCATCCCCTTCTCCTCTTGCCTTCACACTTTCCCAACATCAGGGTCTTTTCCAGGGAGTCTTCTCTTCTCATGAGATGGCCAAAGTATTGGAGCCTCAGCTTCAGGATCTGTCCTTCCAGTGAGCACTCAGGGTTGATTTCTTTCAAAATGGATAGGTTTGTTCTCCTTGCAGTCCAGGGGACTCTCAAGAGTCTCCTCCAGCACCACAATTCCAAAGCATCAATTCTTCGGCGGTCAGCCTTCTTTATGGTTCAGCTCTCACTTCCATACATCGCTACTGGAAAAACCATAGCTTTGATGTTGAAAGATGTTGAATACCTTGGCTCAATCATCACAGAAAAAAACATCAAGTGTAAGGATATGTAATTGGTGATCAAGACCAAAATCATCCACACTTGTATTTCCAATCACCATGTATGGGTGTGAAAGCTGGACAGTTAGGAAAGCTGACAGGGAACAAATTGTTTGGTTTGAAATAGATGCTGGAGGAGAGCTTTGTGTACTGGACTGCCAGAAAGACGAACAAGTGGGTCACAGATCAAGTCCAGCCTCAACTCTCTGGGAAGGAAAAATCCATGAAACCGAGTCTGCCCTATTTTGGCCACATTATGAGAAGGCAGGATTCTTGGGAAAAGACAATGATGCTGAGAAAGATGGAAGGTAGCAGGAAAAGAGGAAGACCAAATACGAGATGGATTGAATCCCTAAAGGAAGCCAGAGGCTTGAGTCTGTAAGAGCTGAGCAGGGCGGCTGAGGACAGAACATTTTGGAGAGCGCTCACTCATAGGGTCGCCATAAGTCGGAGGCGACCCGATGGCACATGACAACAACAGAAAGAAGTGTGCCTCCAGGGTAGTTTACAATGGTAAATACTTGGCAGTCCCGAAGCCCCGCAGATGCGGAGAGAGGGGCAGGGAAAAGCGGGAGGACAAACCCTCAACCCCCCTCTCCTCTGGCGTGTGCGCAAGAGCAGAGACGGACGCCTTGGGGGAGGGATCGGGGCAGGTAGGCATGAAGGGGAGGGGCCGTCAGGCTCGAACAACAGCAACGCTTCCTCTTGCCCCGCCTACCCGCCGACACGGGACGGAGCACGGGGGACTCGGGATGAAAGGGGACATCAACCAGGCCATGGGGAGCGCGTGACAGTCCCGCGGGGTTGCTTGATCCGCGAGACCGAGGGACAAAAATTGCCGGAAGGCCGGTTCCCTCCGTGGAGGGAGCGCGGCCCTTCTGCACAGCCAGCGAATCAGCAGGCTGCTTGCTTGCCACGTGGGCGCGCTCCAATGACTGGCCTCTTTATTGGCCTGCGGAGCGGAGAAACCGCACCCTGGCGCGGTGGTGGAGAAGAAGCGGGCGGTCGCGGGCCGGAGTCCAGCGGTGATAGGCGCGTCGGCAGCGGATCCGTTTGAGGCGTTTCTCGGCGCTGGGTGCCTCTCTTTCTGCATCTTTGGGTGAGAAGGTCGTGATAGGGGGGCCGTGGCGCAGTGACTCGCTCTTCATCTGGGTTGAGGAGAGATTCCCCGATTTCCCCCCCCCCTCGCCGAGCCCACCGCCTGCCTGGCTCCAAGGGGCGGGAGGAAAGAAGACCGTCGGCCCGCGCAGCGCTGGGGCCGGCGGGCGGGGAGGAGGGAAAAGATGCTCGTTGTTCTGCGGAGCGCCGCTGTTTTTGCTCGTTCGCGGTCGAGGAAGTTCTCCAGGGGCTTAGAAAGCTCCGGACTCTGACAGCCTGTCTCGACTGGGCTTGCCTCCTTTGGTTTTGCTTCTTGGAGCCCGAGACCTCGATGCTTGGAGTCGCTTTCATGGGGCGGCCAGCTGCGTTTTAGGGCTGTCTTGGGTTAGGCTTGGAATAGCATACAAGAAAGGGAGAGCCTCCCCCCCCTCCCGAAAAAAACCCAATGGCCAAACAGCGACAATAACAAAACAAAAAATCCGACGAGATGTTACACACACCTCAGAATTAAAAAAGCCTTCCATTGCATGTTTTGATTAGCCGTTTCCCAGCCAGAGCCATATTTTAATAATATGTAGACGACATAGGGCCCCGAAAATAAAAACGGCGCTTTTCTGTGTGCAGAATGGAGAGCCTCCGGACAGAGCATCTCAGATGGTGGGGGGCTGTCCGGAATGGGTTGCTGAGGAGGAGAGTCCTATGGGGCCTCGGGGTCGGGCCAGCGCCTCCAAGTGATCTTGGTGTTTCTCCTCAGGAGAGAATGCTTTGAAATATTGGTAAATGCTGTGTTATCGGAAGGGGGGGAGGAGGTTGCACCTCTTGTTTCAGATACTGTACTGTATGCACTTCTGGAAACAGGTAGTCCAGGCTCTTCTGCCACCTGAAGAGCCTCTGCTGTTGCCCCCCCCCCTTGACACTTTTCCATCCCCATCTTGCCTCCCTATTGCCTCTTCACCTTGTCTCCCCCTCCTCCTCCTCCTGTCCTCCTTCTGCTTAACGGATCTGTTACACATCTGCTGTTGCTTTACAAAAGGCAAACAGTGAGGGAGGTGCAGAGGTGGGGCATAAAGCACAAGGGTCAGGAGGTGTGTGGGAAAGTGAGAGAGGTTGGGGAGCAAGGAAGTGGCGGTCCAGTGAGGGGAAAGGCTGTAGACCCAGCGGCAGGGGCCATTCCACTAAGGTGAGCTGTGCAGTTACATCTCTAAGAGCTCCCTCACTCTGCCTTATAGAGGCTGAATCTGCCTTTGCCCAGCCATTCTCCCATCCTTCCTCACCTCTTGCTTTGTTGCACCTTGTACCTCTTGCTTTGCCATTGTGCCACACACTCTTTGTCACACAAGCTGTCTCTCTCCATACCTACTTGCTTCCCTGACCACCTGTCACTGCCTGCCTACTTTTAGTAAAGCATTGCTGGATGTACAAAGTTAGTGGTGCTGCTTTAAACTAGTGGTTCTCAGCCTTTGTATCTTCTGCCCAACCAGTTACTCTATCATAGAATAGAATCTGGGTCTCATCATGCATCTTGTCATGGTAGAAACAAAAGGGGCACGTTTCTCGAGAATGGCATTTATACATTTGCAGGCTTTTTGTTACTGTAAAGTATTCTTTTATAATAAGTTTTAAGATTATATTAGTTGCACGAGTATTGTTGAGAGTAAATGCAAAAGAAAAATTCTGTTTGTAGAATTGTTTGTAGAAAATTGTAATAGTATTGTAGACTGTGACTCAATGAATAATGCCTGGTAGAAACTGTTAGCATATAAAAACCTATTTTTGTGTCCTTTGGAGGTCCTGCTTTGAAGAAAAATGTCTGTTCAGGCGTGGAGAATTGTGCTTTGAGAAGCAGATTTTTTTCTTTGAATATGTGTGCAGCATGTGTGTACTGGACCTTATTTTGGCGGAATGGGATAAAATAAGACATTCCCCTTTTTTAAAAAATGGAAGGCAATATCTGGCCACTTCCGGTTTCATCAGGGAAAGGGTTGTACAGCCCCTGGTGAACCTGAGAGATAGCAAATTGGCTCCTGGACCCTGTGAACAGCATTGTTGTTTTCTGCTAAGAGAATGCTGTGTTGTATGGGCCAAAGATATGATTCTGTTTCACAGAATTGGGGGATGTATAATATCCAGATGTTGTTGGACTGCAGTTCCCATCATTCCTCACCATTGGTTGTATTAGCTAGTGGTACTAAGAGTTGCTGTCCAAAAAGACCAGGAAAACATATTCCCAACCACTGTTATGTAAGGTACCTAATAGTTAACTTGAGCTAGGAATAGCATTTAAAATGATAAAGCTGTCAAAACACTGAATTTTAATGCTAATAATAGTTATTTTTTGTGAATTTCTCTAGTTCAGCAAGAATGAATCTCTGATATAGAGTCCTTATGAAGAAAACCTGCCCCATTTCCTAGCAATGACAGTAATTAATTAATAAAACAAGAAATTTAACAGGGCTTTGACATATATCAAAAGGGAAGAAGCTTTTTCAGTTCAAGGGTGGAATTCATAGCTTGGCCCAAGCTATCTCAAGGACCACATCTCCCTTTATGAGCCTGTTCAGGTGTTAAGATAATCAAGGAAGGCCTTTCTCTCAGTCCCACCATCCTCACAGGTGTGTTGGGTGGGGACATGGGAGAGGACCTTCTCTGTCACTGCTCCCAGATTCTGGAACTCTCTCCCACAGGAAGCCAGGCTAGCCCCATCTGTGCTGTCCTTCCACAATCAGACCAAAATTTTTCTCTTCTCTTCAGGAAGGATTTCTCTTAGTGACAGACTGTCTGAGAGGGGTTTTTTATATGGATTATTGTGGCTTGTTGCTTTTAAATGTGATTTTAGTATGGATTTTATTTACCATTTTTAATATAATATTTGTTTAATTCTTTTTAATATTCGTATACTTACTGTTTCTAGCTTTTAAATATTGTCATTTTTAATGCTTTAAGCCTTGTTGGGTCCTTTTTGAGGAGAAAGGCAAAGTAAAAATATTTTAAATAATTAAATAGCTTCATATGTTCATATACATAATATGCACATTGATTGTGCTATATGAACAGATAAGAAAAATCAGAGATCAAAAACATTTACTAATTACAAACACATACTTGCATGCGCAAACACATACACACCCATGTTGGCAACCACTTTTTTAGATTTGAGAATCAGTCAAGCCTGGTGATATTTTGCAACAGATCTGTGAATAGGGCTTCAGAGGATGTGGATGTATTTAATTTTTTAAAATGACCATTGTTATGTTACAAGCGTTCTGTGAATAGGCTTCTGTTGTGTTGGTGTATTTAAATTTTTTAAGTGACCACGGCGAGATTTGAGACCATGTAACTGTACTGGTGGATGCTTTTTCCATACAGTTTTGGGTTTTTTTTAAAGAAACTGTCTGCTCTATAGTTGCAATTTGCCTTCAGTGGCTGTCCACCCAATGGACACACAATGTCTTTAAAACTTCAGCTGGAGGGATGGATGAGTAAATCTTTCCTTGTAGACCTTATCCATAATCCCCCTCCATGTCTACTTTAATTTTTTTAAAACATCCTCAAGAGATTACATTTATCTGCTGTTTAATGACTGAGAATCAGTGTGGTGTAGTCAATAAAGTGTTAAACTGGATTCAGGGGACATGAGGTGCTTGAAATCCCTGTTTGGCCATGCAAACTCATTAGGGAATGGGCAATGGGAGACCACTCCTTAAAAGTGTAACATCTCATTTTAGGGACACCATATGTTGGAAATAGACTTGGCCACCACCACCACAACATAATGTCTTTGGTCCTTAGCACCATTACTAAAAAGATATCTCTTGATAGCCATCAACTCGTGGCGCAGTGGTTAAACTGCTGTACTGCAGCCAAAACTGTGCTCACGACCTGGGGTTCAATCCCAGGTAGCCGGCTCAAGGTTGACTCAGCCTTCTATCCTTCCGAGGTCGGTAAAATGAGTACCTAGCTCGCTGGGGGGGCAATGTGTAGCCTGCATAATTAACTTGTAAACCGCCCAGAGAGTGCTTGAAGCACTATGGGGCGGTATATAAACAGCACACTTTGCTAACTTAGCCACTGTGAATTATGATGTATGTTAAAGCAACTGATTAGTACAAGAGGAGTTGTTCTTTAAGAAGGCCACAGCCAGTTCACTTAAAATTTAAAGTCCATATTACTGCTTGAATTGTGCCCCAGAATTAAATTAACAAGGATCTTCATACCCAAGAGGGGTTTTCTGTGACCAGATGAAATGTGGAAGCAGTTTGTTGCCTATTCAGAAGTTATGATAACACATCAAGTCCTCAACTGTTGGGTCAGAAAGAAGTGTGTCTTAGTGTGCCATATGAAGAAGGATTTAAAATACTTCTTGTTACAAACACAATTTCTTTAGCCAGAAGTAGTGCTTGTGCAATTGAGAACCCCCATACTGCAAACCCTGAGGATTTGTGTTTGTAAGCAAAAGAATCATTTCACTAACTTGTGAAGTCAGAAGACCAGGCACTATCACATCTCAGTTTTATCTGGACTACCGTATTTTTCCATGTATAAGACAATACTTTTGTCTAAAATCTTTAGACTAAAAATTGAGGGTCATCTTATACACGGAAGTAAGCTGAGGAGAGAACAAAACTGCCCAAACAGGCTGCTCCAATCACAAGGCTTAGTTTCCTACAGTCAGGAGACTTAGCTTCCTCCGGTCACGAGCCTTACGTAACTGATGTCGGCTGATGCTGTACAAACCAATTGGAACACACCTTGTTGGAGGTAGAGCCTGTAGTCAGTGCTCAGAATCAACAGGGACTCGTAATGTCCAAGTGTTCTGAGCCCAGAGGCTGAATACTCAAAGCTAAGTTAATATTTCATAATTTTGGGTTAGAGGGGGGTCTTATACATGGGGGCATCTTATACACAGAAAAATATGGTAAGTTGAATTTCAGTCCTTATTCAATGCTTAATGTCTCCTCCTGAGTCTGAGTCTTGGAAAAAGGGATAAAAAGCATAATCTCTAAACGGATAGCACATTGCCCCTCTTGTACTCTGACAATATTTCAGAGGTGTTTTTTTTTTTGGTTTTTTGGGGTTTTTTTTAGAAATTTAAAAAGCATGAATGAGGAAGAGGGAAAGGAATGAACTTTCCTTTTATCTCGTAGCTTAGGGGCTGCACCTCTTCCAACAAGCTGCTAAGAATTGGCCACAGGGTTTCAAGACTTCTTTCCCAGTTTTGCAGTGGCTGTTTTATGTATATCTATTTAGTGATTAAGCATTGTTTACTGCTTTTACTTTTGCTTAAAACTTTGCCTGAATTATCTTAATCAAATAAGGATGTCTTCAATCTGTGTTAATTGGCCATTGTTAGTTATTTCCTATTATATGGCTTGATGATTAGGGACTGTCTGTGCATCAGAGAATCATGATTCTGTGATACCCAAACAGTCCCTAGCTAACAAGTCATTTGATAGCAAACAGCAGTCATCAATGAACACAGAAAGAAGCTGATTGAAGACTTTTAATTGAAAACTGAAGGCAAAGTAAAATACAGAACAACAGTTTTGGAAAAGCAGCTGGGAAGCTGGGATATAATTTTTTTGCAATTATGCCAGTGTAACTATACAACAGGATTTTTGCTATTATTCACATTGTTGCAATATGACCAGTAAAAACATAACTAAGGTTTCACATTTCACAGTAAAGAACTTGCATTTTAAATTCATGCCAGGAGTTTATTTGGATGGCAAATAGATTAAATATATATGTAGCATAGTTGAGGCTCAAATTCAGTTGTTGGTACCAACAAAACTAGACCCAGTGAATCAGCAGGAACTCTGCAAATCAAATCTGAACCAAGTTCCATTAGTGTGTATGTTCTAGTTTGGACTAACAGTTGAATTTTGACCGGAAACTGTGTGCATGGAATTTAGAATATTTATTATGTATTGTGCACTATGGTGTATAGACATGAGGTGGTATTGAATCATATTTATGATTTTATGGATTTACAAATTCTGATAACCATCGCTTACAGATTGATAAACTGAGATAAGGTTGTAATGGGTGAAACACCATGGTTTGCAGTAAAGAAATAGTTGTACAGTGGTGCCTCGCAAGACGAAAGTAATTCGTTCCGCGAGTAGCGCCGTCTTGCGAAATTTTCGTCTTGCAAAAAGCGGTTTCCCATAGGAATGCATTGAAATTTAATTAATGCGTTCCTATGGGGGGAAAAAAGTCAGAAACCAAAAAAAAGTCAGAAAAAAGTCACTTACCAGGTACAGTAGACCCAGCCCCGCTCCTCACAGTCCCTTGGTAGCCCCAGAACAGCCGGACTCTGTGTGAGCAGAGCACCGAACAGCTGAGATTCAGCAACCAGCAGAGAGGCGGCAGCCATTTTGGAGAGGCGGCAGCCATTTTGAGAGGCAGCAGCCATGTGGTCGCCGTTGAGATAGTGACAGGATAGGAGTGCCTTTCCAGTTTAGGGATATTTCCTGTTTGGCAGCTAAACAAGGATTAAACAGTCAGCTCTTGATGAGAAGGGATTTATTATATTCCTCAATAAATCTGTGAAGATTCTCAGTCATCCAGGTGAGGTTATCTTCCTTCTTATTATATTGAAATGTTTCACTACTCACCCAAGTAGCTGCTTCTGTCTGAGAGGAGTTGGTAGGAGATCCCTAATATATCCCAGCACAGGAGAGGCAACGGCTCAGGACCACAATCAGCAATATTCCTTCATTTGAAGGACAAAGGACACTCATTTGATGACCAAGATGTACTCATTTTGGACCGAGAAGATAGGTGGTTTGAGAGGGTTAAGGGAGGCCATACATGTGCTTATAGAAAATCCCTCACTCAACAGGGGCGGAGGCCTTAGATACAATCTGTCTCCTATTTATCATGCTGCCCTTTCATCCGTCTCCAGAAAGATTAGGACCACACACACCAGAAACATCAATGTTAACGACTGTTAAGAACCCTTGACAGTGGGTGGAGAATGACTGCAGAATTGGGATTTTCACTCACCCCCAGTCCTTTGTCCTTCTAACAAGCCTGTTCAGACCAGGAGGAAGTGAAACCAATGTGGAGGATATATCAGGGGTCTCCTACCAACTCTCCTCAGACTGAGGAAGCTACTTGGATGAGTAGCG